>JAVJIX010000234.1:0-1241434 GCA_036785185.1 Paratrypauchen microcephalus | reverse complement strand
AAACCATATGTGTTTTGTACTCTGGTTTTAGCCAAAGTTTCTATGTAATTCATGAGGTCCTGACAGGGAAATGAAACATATATGCAGCTGAACTCAGTGAACTAATGTTAGACCCAGTGTTTGTGTGAACTTACTTAGAGACTGTTGCTATGATGTTCAGGATATAAGCGACTGCTTATCTCAACTCTGTGTGAAGACGTGAAGACGTGCAGATGTGTAGATGTGATATTATGTCCTGTACCTCTCTAGAGTCAGAATAAAGTGCTTGTATGTTACACTTTGCTAAAGTCTCCTAGGCTTGTTTTTGAGGTCCTTTTTGAAGAACCAACAACCCACAGGAATGTATGATCTTATTGCTCCAAATTTAGTAGGATTAAACCAGCAATCCTACCAGTTGCAACATGCATTTTAGGACAAAGACAGGATGCATTCATCAAATTTGTTCTCCTCTCATATTGTTGTAGCACGAGCACTTTCTGTAGGAAACTATGCATATCTGACTGAAAACCTTGCAATGTTTAGATGATTTTGACATAAATATTTGAATAATTCCAGCCTAGTATTCAGTAAAAAAATACTACACAGAGTATGTTTCTGCCCAGTTAAACTGGGGACCTTTTGCGTGTTAGGCAAACGTGATAACCGCAACACTACAGAAATCTCTACTCCATTAAGATTTCACTCTTGAGAGAAAATACAGTTAACTTGTTTTGAAGATATGAGGACTTTTCTTGCAATTTTGTTCTCCTCTGACATTGTGGTAGCACCAGCACTTGCAGGAGAACAGAATGCATATCTGACTGTAAACCTTAGAAGGTTTGGATGAATTTGCAGTAAATTGTCAATACCAGGCAAGCACATTGTGATAGCACGAGCACTTGCAGGAGAAAAGAATGGATATCTGACTGTAAACGTTAGAAGGTTTGGATGAATTTGCAGTAAATTGTCAATTAATACGAGGCAAGCATTCACCAAAGACTAAATGAGGCAAACTTTGTTTCTGCCCAGTTTCGAACTGAGGACCTTTTGCGTGTGAGGCAAACGTGATAACCACTACACTACAGAAACTACAGGCACTCTTGGACTCCTTCTCAAATTCTGCTACTCTCTGTAGAATCTCCAGAATCTGATGACTAAATTTGGTTAAAACTGCCCAGATTAAACTTTGAAGAAGAAGAAGAAGAAGAAGAAGAAGAAGAAGAAGAAGAAGAAGAAGAAGAAGAAGAAGAAGAAGAAGAAGAAGATTTTGTGATTTTACATGTGTAAATGTGATCAAAAGAATGCATATCTGACTGTAAACCTTAGAAGGTTTGGATGAATTTGCAGTAAATTGTCAATTAATACCAGGCAAGCATTCACCAAAGACTAAATCAGGCAAACTTTGTTTCTGCCCAGTTTCGAACTGGGGACCTTTTGCGTGTTAGGCAAACGTGATAACCACTACACTACAGAAACTAGAGGCACTCTTGGACTCCTTCTCAAATTCTGCTACTCTCTGTAGAATCTCCAGAATCTGATGACTAAATTTGGTTAAAACTGCCCAGATTAAACTTTGAAGAAGAAGAAGAAGAAGAAGAAGAAGAAGAAGAAGAAGAAGAAGAAGAAGAAGAAGAAGAAGAAGAAGAAGAAGAAGAAGACACGCCTTTTTCATCCCCGTAGGGAAATTATTTCTCTGCATTTGACCCATCCTTCAGGAGCAGTACAAAAAAATAAAGTCTAAATTCTAGTTCCAAGGGGTGCTCCTCGCTCCGTACTCTGAAATGTCCGAGTGTCATGTATTTGATTTATGTGTATATTGTCACAAGTGCTATGATGTGTTATACTCTGACAAGTTAAGACTAAAATTGATATTTACTCATATATAGGTGTCTTAAGTACAATGAATTCTTGTGTGAATAAAGTGTCTTGCTCTTTTGATTTTGTGATTTTACATGTGTAAATGTGATCAAAAGGGGGAATTTGTGGGTTATTCTTTATTATTCAAAGTGTATCGTCTGTATTCGTTATATTCTTGTATTTTCATGTATATTGAGGGAACCCAGTGACCGAATGTTAAGGTCACGTAAAGTGTGAAGTTGGGATTTTAATCTTTTCCAGATGTGTACTTTGTATATTTTAGAAATAGCAATGTCTCTGTATGACTAATGATCCCTGACGGAGCAGTAAACCATATGTGTTTTGTACTCTGGTTTTAGCCAAAGTTTCTATGTAATTCATGAGGTCCTGACAGGGAAATGAAACATATATGCAGCTGAACTCAGTGAACTAATGTTAGACCCAGTGTTTGTGTGAACTTACTTAGAGACTGTTGCTATGATGTTCAGGATATAAGCGACTGCTTATCTCAACTCTGTGTGAAGACGTGAAGACGTGCAGATGTGTAGATGTGATATTATGTCCTGTACCTCTCTAGAGTCAGAATAAAGTGCTTGTATGTTACACTTTGCTAAAGTCTCCTAGGCTTGTTTTTGAGGTCCTTTTTGAAGAACCAACAACCCACAGGAATGTATGATCTTATTGCTCCAAATTTAGTAGGATTAAACCAGCAATCCTACCAGTTGCAACATGCATTTTAGGACAAAGACAGGATGCATTCATCAAATTTGTTCTCCTCTCATATTGTTGTAGCACGAGCACTTTCTGTAGGAAACTATGCATATCTGACTGAAAACCTTGCAATGTTTAGATGATTTTGACATAAATATTTGAATAATTCCAGCCTAGTATTCAGTAAAAAAATACTACACAGAGTATGTTTCTGCCCAGTTAAACTGGGGACCTTTTGCGTGTTAGGCAAACGTGATAACCGCAACACTACAGAAATCTCTACTCCATTAAGATTTCACTCTTGAGAGAAAATACAGTTAACTTGTTTTGAAGATATGAGGACTTTTCTTGCAATTTTGTTCTCCTCTGACATTGTGGTAGCACCAGCACTTGCAGGAGAACAGAATGCATATCTGACTGTAAACCTTAGAAGGTTTGGATGAATTTGCAGTAAATTGTCAACACCAGGCAAGCATTCACCAAAGACTAAATGAGGCAAACTTTGTTTCTGCCCAGTTTCGAACTGAGGACCTTTTGCGTGTAAGGCAAACGTGATAACCACTACACTACAGAAACTACAGGCACTCTTGGACTCCTTCTCAAATTCTGCTACTCTCTGTAGAATCTCCAGAATCTGATGACTAAATTTGGTTAAAACTGCCCAGATTAAACTTTGAAGAAGAAGAAGAAGAAGAAGAAGAAGAAGAAGAAGAAGAAGAAGAAGAAGAAGAAGAAGAAGAAGAAGAAGAAGAAGATTTTGTGATTTTACATGTGTAAATGTGATCAAAAGAATGCATATCTGACTGTAAACCTTAGAAGGTTTGGATGAATTTGCAGTAAATTGTCAATTAATACCAGGCAAGCATTCACCAAAGACTAAATCAGGCAAACTTTGTTTCTGCCCAGTTTCGAACTGGGGACCTTTTGCGTGTTAGGCAAACGTGATAACCACTACACTACAGAAACTAGAGGCACTCTTGGACTCCTTCTCAAATTCTGCTACTCTCTGTAGAATCTCCAGAATCTGATGACTAAATTTGGTTAAAACTGCCCAGATTAAACTTTGAAGAAGAAGAAGAAGAAGAAGAAGAAGAAGAAGAAGAAGAAGAAGAAGAAGAAGAAGAAGAAGAAGAAGAAGAAGAAGACACGCCTTTTTCATCCCCGTAGGGAAATTATTTCTCTGCATTTGACCCATCCTTCAGGAGCAGTACAAAAAAATAAAGTCTAAATTCTAGTTCCAAGGGGTGCTCCTCGCTCCGTACTCTGAAATGTCCGAGTGTCATGTATTTGATTTATGTGTATATTGTCACAAGTGCTATGATGTGTTATACTCTGACAAGTTAAGACTAAAATTGATATTTACTCATATATAGGTGTCTTAAGTACAATGAATTCTTGTGTGAATAAAGTGTCTTGCTCTTTTGATTTTGTGATTTTACATGTGTAAATGTGATCAAAAGGGGGAATTTGTGGGTTATTCTTTATTATTCAAAGTGTATCGTCTGTATTCGTTATATTCTTGTATTTTCATGTATATTGAGGGAACCCAGTGACCGAATGTTAAGGTCACGTAAAGTGTGAAGTTGGGATTTTAATCTTTTCCAGATGTGTACTTTGTATATTTTAGAAATAGCAATGTCTCTGTATGACTAATGATCCCTGACGGAGCAGTAAACCATATGTGTTTTGTACTCTGGTTTTAGCCAAAGTTTCTATGTAATTCATGAGGTCCTGACAGGGAAATGAAACATATATGCAGCTGAACTCAGTGAACTAATGTTAGACCCAGTGTTTGTGTGAACTTACTTAGAGACTGTTGCTATGATGTTCAGGATATAAGCGACTGCTTATCTCAACTCTGTGTGAAGACGTGAAGACGTGCAGATGTGTAGATGTGATATTATGTCCTGTACCTCTCTAGAGTCAGAATAAAGTGCTTGTATGTTACACTTTGCTAAAGTCTCCTAGGCTTGTTTTTGAGGTCCTTTTGAAGAACCAACAACCCACAGGAATGTATGATCTTATTGCTCCAAATTTAGTAGGATTAAACCAGCAATCCTACCAGTTGCAACATGCATTTTAGGACAAAGACAGGATGCATTCATCAAATTTGTTCTCCTCTCATATTGTTGTAGCACGAGCACTTTCTGTAGGAAACTATGCATATCTGACTGAAAACCTTGCAATGTTTAGATGATTTTGACATAAATATTTGAATAATTCCAGCCTAGTATTCAGTAAAAAAATACTACACAGAGTATGTTTCTGCCCAGTTAAACTGGGGACCTTTTGCGTGTTAGGCAAACGTGATAACCGCAACACTACAGAAATCTCTACTCCATTAAGATTTCACTCTTGAGAGAAAATACAGTTAACTTGTTTTGAAGATATGAGGACTTTTCTTGCAATTTTGTTCTCCTCTGACATTGTGGTAGCACCAGCACTTGCAGGAGAACAGAATGCATATCTGACTGTAAACCTTAGAAGGTTTGGATGAATTTGCAGTAAATTGTCAATACCAGGCAAGCACATTGTGATAGCACGAGCACTTGCAGGAGAAAAGAATGGATATCTGACTGTAAACGTTAGAAGGTTTGGATGAATTTGCAGTAAATTGTCAATTAATACGAGGCAAGCATTCACCAAAGACTAAATGAGGCAAACTTTGTTTCTGCCCAGTTTCGAACTGAGGACCTTTTGCGTGTGAGGCAAACGTGATAACCACTACACTACAGAAACTACAGGCACTCTTGGACTCCTTCTCAAATTCTGCTACTCTCTGTAGAATCTCCAGAATCTGATGACTAAATTTGGTTAAAACTGCCCAGATTAAACTTTGAAGAAGAAGAAGAAGAAGAAGAAGAAGAAGAAGAAGAAGAAGAAGAAGAAGAAGAAGATTTTGTGATTTTACATGTGTAAATGTGATCAAAAGAATGCATATCTGACTGTAAACCTTAGAAGGTTTGGATGAATTTGCAGTAAATTGTCAATTAATACCAGGCAAGCATTCACCAAAGACTAAATCAGGCAAACTTTGTTTCTGCCCAGTTTCGAACTGGGGACCTTTTGCGTGTTAGGCAAACGTGATAACCACTACACTACAGAAACTAGAGGCACTCTTGGACTCCTTCTCAAATTCTGCTACTCTCTGTAGAATCTCCAGAATCTGATGACTAAATTTGGTTAAAACTGCCCAGATTAAACTTTGAAGAAGAAGAAGAAGAAGAAGAAGAAGAAGAAGAAGAAGAAGAAGAAGAAGAAGAAGAAGAAGAAGAAGAAGAAGAAGAAGAAGAAGAAGAAGAAGAAGAAGAAGAAGAAGAAGACACGCCTTTTTCATCCCCGTAGGGAAATTATTTCTCTGCATTTGACCCATCCTTCAGGAGCAGTACAAAAAAATAAAGTCTAAATTCTAGTTCCAAGGGGTGCTCCTCGCTCCGTACTCTGAAATGTCCGAGTGTCATGTATTTGATTTATGTGTATATTGTCACAAGTGCTATGATGTGTTATACTCTGACAAGTTAAGACTAAAATTGATATTTACTCATATATAGGTGTCTTAAGTACAATGAATTCTTGTGTGAATAAAGTGTCTTGCTCTTTTGATTTTGTGATTTTACATGTGTAAATGTGATCAAAAGGGGGAATTTGTGGGTTATTCTTTATTATTCAAAGTGTATCGTCTGTATTCGTTATATTCTTGTATTTTCATGTATATTGAGGGAACCCAGTGACCGAATGTTAAGGTCACGTAAAGTGTGAAGTTGGGATTTTAATCTTTTCCAGATGTGTACTTTGTATATTTTAGAAATAGCAATGTCTCTGTATGACTAATGATCCCTGACGGAGCAGTAAACCATATGTGTTTTGTACTCTGGTTTTAGCCAAAGTTTCTATGTAATTCATGAGGTCCTGACAGGGAAATGAAACATATATGCAGCTGAACTCAGTGAACTAATGTTAGACCCAGTGTTTGTGTGAACTTACTTAGAGACTGTTGCTATGATGTTCAGGATATAAGCGACTGCTTATCTCAACTCTGTGTGAAGACGTGAAGACGTGCAGATGTGTAGATGTGATATTATGTCCTGTACCTCTCTAGAGTCAGAATAAAGTGCTTGTATGTTACACTTTGCTAAAGTCTCCTAGGCTTGTTTTTGAGGTCCTTTTTGAAGAACCAACAACCCACAGGAATGTATGATCTTATTGCTCCAAATTTAGTAGGATTAAACCAGCAATCCTACCAGTTGCAACATGCATTTTAGGACAAAGACAGGATGCATTCATCAAATTTGTTCTCCTCTCATATTGTTGTAGCACGAGCACTTTCTGTAGGAAACTATGCATATCTGACTGAAAACCTTGCAATGTTTAGATGATTTTGCCATAAATATTTGAATAATTCCAGCCTAGTATTCAGTAAAAAAATACTACACAGAGTATGTTTCTGCCCAGTTAAACTGGGGACCTTTTGCGTGTTAGGCAAACGTGATAACCGCAACACTACAGAAATCTCTACTCCATTAAGATTTCACTCTTGAGAGAAAATACAGTTAACTTGTTTTGAAGATATGAGGACTTTTCTTGCAATTTTGTTCTCCTCTGACATTGTGGTAGCACCAGCACTTGCAGGAGAACAGAATGCATATCTGACTGTAAACCTTAGAAGGTTTGGATGAATTTGCAGTAAATTGTCAATTAATACCAGGCAAGCATTCACCAAAGACTAAATGAGGCAAACTTTGTTTCTGCCCAGTTTCGAACTGAGGACCTTTTGCGTGTTAGGCAAACGTGATAACCACTACACTACAGAAACTACAGGCACTCTTGGACTCCTTCTCAAATTCTGCTACTCTCTGTAGAATCTCCAGAATCTGATGACTAAATTTGGTTAAAACTGCCCAGATTAAACTTTGAAGAAGAAGAAGAAGAAGAAGAAGAAGAAGAAGAAGAAGAAGAAGAAGAAGAAGAAGAAGAAGAAGAAGAAGAAGAAGATTTTGTGATTTTACATGTGTAAATGTGATCAAAAGAATGCATATCTGACTGTAAACCTTAGAAGGTTTGGATGAATTTGCAGTAAATTGTCAATTAATACCAGGCAAGCATTCACCAAAGACTAAATCAGGCAAACTTTGTTTCTGCCCAGTTTCGAACTGGGGACCTTTTGCGTGTTAGGCAAACGTGATAACCACTACACTACAGAAACTAGAGGCACTCTTGGACTCCTTCTCAAATTCTGCTACTCTCTGTAGAATCTCCAGAATCTGATGACTAAATTTGGTTAAAACTGCCCAGATTAAACTTTGAAGAAGAAGAAGAAGAAGAAGAAGAAGAAGAAGAAGAAGAAGAAGAAGAAGAAGAAGAAGAAGAAGAAGAAGACACGCCTTTTTCATCCCCGTAGGGAAATTATTTCTCTGCATTTGACCCATCCTTCAGGAGCAGTACAAAAAAATAAAGTCTAAATTCTAGTTCCAAGGGGTGCTCCTCGCTCCGTACTCTGAAATGTCCGAGTGTCATGTATTTGATTTATGTGTATATTGTCACAAGTGCTATGATGTGTTATACTCTGACAAGTTAAGACTAAAATTGATATTTACTCATATATAGGTGTCTTAAGTACAATGAATTCTTGTGTGAATAAAGTGTCTTGCTCTTTTGATTTTGTGATTTTACATGTGTAAATGTGATCAAAAGGGGGAATTTGTGGGTTATTCTTTATTATTCAAAGTGTATCGTCTGTATTCGTTATATTCTTGTATTTTCATGTATATTGAGGGAACCCAGTGACCGAATGTTAAGGTCACGTAAAGTGTGAAGTTGGGATTTTAATCTTTTCCAGATGTGTACTTTGTATATTTTAGAAATAGCAATGTCTCTGTATGACTAATGATCCCTGACGGAGCAGTAAACCATATGTGTTTTGTACTCTGGTTTTAGCCAAAGTTTCTATGTAATTCATGAGGTCCTGACAGGGAAATGAAACATATATGCAGCTGAACTCAGTGAACTAATGTTAGACCCAGTGTTTGTGTGAACTTACTTAGAGACTGTTGCTATGATGTTCAGGATATAAGCGACTGCTTATCTCAACTCTGTGTGAAGACGTGAAGACGTGCAGATGTGTAGATGTGATATTATGTCCTGTACCTCTCTAGAGTCAGAATAAAGTGCTTGTATGTTACACTTTGCTAAAGTCTCCTAGGCTTGTTTTTGAGGTCCTTTTTGAAGAACCAACAACCCACAGGAATGTATGATCTTATTGCTCCAAATTTAGTAGGATTAAACCAGCAATCCTACCAGTTGCAACATGCATTTTAGGACAAAGACAGGATGCATTCATCAAATTTGTTCTCCTCTCATATTGTTGTAGCACGAGCACTTTCTGTAGGAAACTATGCATATCTGACTGAAAACCTTGCAATGTTTAGATGATTTTGCCATAAATATTTGAATAATTCCAGCCTAGTATTCAGTAAAAAAATACTACACAGAGTATGTTTCTGCCCAGTTAAACTGGGGACCTTTTGCGTGTTAGGCAAACGTGATAACCGCAACACTACAGAAATCTCTACTCCATTAAGATTTCACTCTTGAGAGAAAATACAGTTAACTTGTTTTGAAGATATGAGGACTTTTCTTGCAATTTTGTTCTCCTCTGACATTGTGGTAGCACCAGCACTTGCAGGAGAACAGAATGCATATCTGACTGTAAACCTTAGAAGGTTTGGATGAATTTGCAGTAAATTGTCAACACCAGGCAAGCATTCACCAAAGACTAAATGAGGCAAACTTTGTTTCTGCCCAGTTTCGAACTGACGACCTTTTGCGTGTGAGGCAAACGTGATAACCACTACACTACAGAAACTACAGGCACTCTTGGACTCCTTCTCAAATTCTGCTACTCTCTGTAGAATCTCCAGAATCTGATGACTAAATTTGGTTAAAACTGCCCAGATTAAACTTTGAAGAAGAAGAAGAAGAAGAAGAAGAAGAAGAAGAAGAAGAAGAAGAAGAAGAAGAAGAAGAAGAAGAAGAAGAAGAAGATTTTGTGATTTTACATGTGTAAATGTGATCAAAAGAATGCATATCTGACTGTAAACCTTAGAAGGTTTGGATGAATTTGCAGTAAATTGTCAATTAATACCAGGCAAGCATTCACCAAAGACTAAATCTGGCAAACTTTGTTTCTGCCCAGTTTCGAACTGGGGACCTTTTGCGTGTTAGGCAAACGTGATAACCACTACACTACAGAAACTAGAGGCACTCTTGGACTCCTTCTCAAATTCTGCTACTCTCTGTAGAATCTCCAGAATCTGATGACTAAATTTGGTTAAAACTGCCCAGATTAAACTTTGAAGAAGAAGAAGAAGAAGAAGAAGAAGAAGAAGAAGAAGAAGAAGAAGAAGAGGAAGAAGAAGAAGAAGAAGACACGCCTTTTTCATCCCCGTAGGGAAATTATTTCTCTGCATTTGACCCATCCTTCAGGAGCAGTACAAAAAAATAAAGTCTAAATTCTAGTTCCAAGGGGTGCTCCTCGCTCCGTACTCTGAAATGTCCGAGTGTCATGTATTTGATTTATGTGTATATTGTCACAAGTGCTATGATGTGTTATACTCTGACAAGTTAAGACTAAAATTGATATTTACTCATATATAGGTGTCTTAAGTACAATGAATTCTTGTGTGAATAAAGTGTCTTGCTCTTTTGATTTTGTGATTTTACATGTGTAAATGTGATCAAAAGGGGGAATTTGTGGGTTATTCTTTATTATTCAAAGTGTATCGTCTGTATTCGTTATATTCTTGTATTTTCATGTATATTGAGGGAACCCAGTGACCGAATGTTAAGGTCACGTAAAGTGTGAAGTTGGGATTTTAATCTTTTCCAGATGTGTACTTTGTATATTTTAGAAATAGCAATGTCTCTGTATGACTAATGATCCCTGACGGAGCAGTAAACCATATGTGTTTTGTACTCTGGTTTTAGCCAAAGTTTCTATGTAATTCATGAGGTCCTGACAGGGAAATGAAACATATATGCAGCTGAACTCAGTGAACTAATGTTAGACCCAGTGTTTGTGTGAACTTACTTAGAGACTGTTGCTATGATGTTCAGGATATAAGCGACTGCTTATCTCAACTCTGTGTGAAGACGTGAAGACGTGCAGATGTGTAGATGTGATATTATGTCCTGTACCTCTCTAGAGTCAGAATAAAGTGCTTGTATGTTACACTTTGCTAAAGTCTCCTAGGCTTGTTTTTGAGGTCCTTTTTGAAGAACCAACAACCCACAGGAATGTATGATCTTATTGCTCCAAATTTAGTAGGATTAAACCAGCAATCCTACCAGTTGCAACATGCATTTTAGGACAAAGACAGGATGCATTCATCAAATTTGTTCTCCTCTCATATTGTTGTAGCACGAGCACTTTCTGTAGGAAACTATGCATATCTGACTGAAAACCTTGCAATGTTTAGATGATTTTGACATAAATATTTGAATAATTCCAGCCTAGTATTCAGTAAAAAAATACTACACAGAGTATGTTTCTGCCCAGTTAAACTGGGGACCTTTTGCGTGTTAGGCAAACGTGATAACCGCAACACTACAGAAATCTCTACTCCATTAAGATTTCACTCTTGAGAGAAAATACAGTTAACTTGTTTTGAAGATATGAGGACTTTTCTTGCAATTTTGTTCTCCTCTGACATTGTGGTAGCACCAGCACTTGCAGGAGAACAGAATGCATATCTGACTGTAAACCTTAGAAGGTTTGGATGAATTTGCAGTAAATTGTCAACACCAGGCAAGCATTCACCAAAGACTAAATGAGGCAAACTTTGTTTCTGCCCAGTTTCGAACTGAGGACCTTTTGCGTGTAAGGCAAACGTGATAACCACTACACTACAGAAACTACAGGCACTCTTGGACTCCTTCTCAAATTCTGCTACTCTCTGTAGAATCTCCAGAATCTGATGACTAAATTTGGTTAAAACTGCCCAGATTAAACTTTGAAGAAGAAGAAGAAGAAGAAGAAGAAGAAGAAGAAGATTTTGTGATTTTACATGTGTAAATGTGATCAAAAGAATGCATATCTGACTGTAAACCTTAGAAGGTTTGGATGAATTTGCAGTAAATTGTCAATTAATACCAGGCAAGCATTCACCAAAGACTAAATCAGGCAAACTTTGTTTCTGCCCAGTTTCGAACTGGGGACCTTTTGCGTGTTAGGCAAACGTGATAACCACTACACTACAGAAACTAGAGGCACTCTTGGACTCCTTCTCAAATTCTGCTACTCTCTGTAGAATCTCCAGAATCTGATGACTAAATTTGGTTAAAACTGCCCAGATTAAACTTTGAAGAAGAAGAAGAAGAAGAAGAAGAAGAAGAAGAAGAAGAAGAAGAAGAAGAAGAAGAAGAAGAAGAAGAAGAAGAAGAAGACACGCCTTTTTCATCCCCGTAGGGAAATTATTTCTCTGCATTTGACCCATCCTTCAGGAGCAGTACAAAAAAATAAAGTCTAAATTCTAGTTCCAAGGGGTGCTCCTCGCTCCGTACTCTGAAATGTCCGAGTGTCATGTATTTGATTTATGTGTATATTGTCACAAGTGCTATGATGTGTTATACTCTGACAAGTTAAGACTAAAATTGATATTTACTCATATATAGGTGTCTTAAGTACAATGAATTCTTGTGTGAATAAAGTGTCTTGCTCTTTTGATTTTGTGATTTTACATGTGTAAAGTTCAATTTGTCAACTGGACAAAGATTTTGCATGTGTAAATGTGATCAAAAGGGGGAATTTGTGGGTTATTCTTTATTATTCAAAGTGTATCGTCTGTATTCGTTATATTCTTGTATTTTCATGTATATTGAGGGAACCCAGTGACCGAATGTTAAGGTCACGTAAAGTGTGAAGTTGGGATTTTAATCTTTTCCAGATGTGTACTTTGTATATTTTAGAAATAGCAATGTCTCTGTATGACTAATGATCCCTGACGGAGCAGTAAACCATATGTGTTTTGTCCTCTGGTTTTAGCACTTGCAGGAGAACAGAATGCATATCTGACTGTAAACCTTAGAAGGTTTGGATGAATTTGCAGTAAATTGTCAATACCAGGCAAGCACATTGTGATAGCACGAGCACTTGCAGGAGAAAAGAATGGATATCTGACTGTAAACGTTAGAAGGTTTGGATGAATTTGCAGTAAATTGTCAATTAATACGAGGCAAGCATTCACCAAAGACTAAATGAGACAAACTTTGTTTCTGCCCAGTTTCGAACTGAGGACCTTTTGCGTGTGAGGCAAACGTGATAACCACTACACTACAGAAACTACAGGTACTCTTGGACTCCTTCTCAAAATCTGCTACTCTCTGCAGAATCTCCAGAATCTGATGACTAAATTTGGTTAAAACTGCCCAGATTAAACTTTGAAGAAGAAGAAGAAGAAGAAGAAGAAGAAGAAGAAGATTTTGTGATTTTACATGTGTAAATGTGATCAAAAGAATTCATATCTGACTGTAAACCTTAGAAGGTTTGGATGAATTTGCAGTAAATTGTCAATTAATACCAGGCAAGCATTCACCAAAGACTAAATGAGGCAAACTTTGTTTCTGCCCAGTTTCGAACTGGGGACCTTTTGCGTGTTAGGCAAACGTGATAACCACTACACTACAGAAACTAAATTTGGTTAAAACTGCCCAGATTAAACTTTGAAGAAGAAGAAGAAGAAGAAGAAGAAGAAGAAGAAGAAGAAGAAGAAGAAGAAGAAGAAGAAGAAGAAGACACGCCTTTTTCATCCCCGTAGGGAAATTATTTCTCTGCATTTGACCCATCCTTCAGGAGCAGTACAAAAAAATAAAGTCTAAATTCTAGTTCCAAGGGGTGCTCCTCGCTCCGTACTCTGAAATGTCCGAGTGTCATGTATTTGATTTATGTGTATATTGTCACAAGTGCTATGATGTGTTATACTCTGACAAGTTAAGACTAAAATTGATATTTACTCATATATAGGTGTCTTAAGTACAATGAATTCTTGTGTGAATAAAGTGTCTTGCTCTTTTGATTTTGTGATTTTACATGTGTAAATGTGATCAAAAGGGGGAATTTGTGGGTTATTCTTTATTATTCAAAGTGTATCGTCTGTATTCGTTATATTCTTGTATTTTCATGTATATTGAGGGAACCCAGTGACCGAATGTTAAGGTCACGTAAAGTGTGAAGTTGGGATTTTAATCTTTTCCAGATGTGTACTTTGTATATTTTAGAAATAGCAATGTCTCTGTATGACTAATGATCCCTGACGGAGCAGTAAACCATATGTGTTTTGTACTCTGGTTTTAGCCAAAGTTTCTATGTAATTCATGAGGTCCTGACAGGGAAATGAAACATATATGCAGCTGAACTCAGTGAACTAATGTTAGACCCAGTGTTTGTGTGAACTTACTTAGAGACTGTTGCTATGATGTTCAGGATATAAGCGACTGCTTATCTCAACTCTGTGTGAAGACGTGAAGACGTGCAGATGTGTAGATGTGATATTATGTCCTGTACCTCTCTAGAGTCAGAATAAAGTGCTTGTATGTTACACTTTGCTAAAGTCTCCTAGGCTTGTTTTTGAGGTCCTTTTTGAAGAACCAACAACCCACAGGAATGTATGATCTTATTGCTCCAAATTTAGTAGGATTAAACCAGCAATCCTACCAGTTGCAACATGCATTTTAGGACAAAGACAGGATGCATTCATCAAATTTGTTCTCCTCTCATATTGTTGTAGCACGAGCACTTTCTGTAGGAAACTATGCATATCTGACTGAAAACCTTGCAATGTTTAGATGATTTTGACATAAATATTTGAATAATTCCAGCCTAGTATTCAGTAAAAAAATACTACACAGAGTATGTTTCTGCCCAGTTAAACTGGGGACCTTTTGCGTGTTAGGCAAACGTGATAACCGCAACACTACAGAAATCTCTACTCCATTAAGATTTCACTCTTGAGAGAAAATACAGTTAACTTGTTTTGAAGATATGAGGACTTTTCTTGCAATTTTGTTCTCCTCTGACATTGTGGTAGCACCAGCACTTGCAGGAGAACAGAATGCATATCTGACTGTAAACCTTAGAAGGTTTGGATGAATTTGCAGTAAATTGTCAATACCAGGCAAGCACATTGTGATAGCACGAGCACTTGCAGGAGAAAAGAATGGATATCTGACTGTAAACGTTAGAAGGTTTGGATGAATTTGCAGTAAATTGTCAATTAATACGAGGCAAGCATTCACCAAAGACTAAATGAGGCAAACTTTGTTTCTGCCCAGTTTCGAACTGAGGACCTTTTGCGTGTGAGGCAAACGTGATAACCACTACACTACAGAAACTACAGGCACTCTTGGACTCCTTCTCAAATTCTGCTACTCTCTGTAGAATCTCCAGAATCTGATGACTAAATTTGGTTAAAACTGCCCAGATTAAACTTTGAAGAAGAAGAAGAAGAAGAAGAAGAAGAAGAAGAAGAAGAAGAAGAAGAAGAAGAAGAAGAAGAAGAAGAAGAAGAAGACACGCCTTTTTCATCCCCGTAGGGAAATTATTTCTCTGCATTTGACCCATCCTTCAGGAGCAGTACAAAAAAATAAAGTCTAAATTCTAGTTCCAAGGGGTGCTCCTCGCTCCGTACTCTGAAATGTCCGAGTGTCATGTATTTGATTTATGTGTATATTGTCACAAGTGCTATGATGTGTTATACTCTGACAAGTTAAGACTAAAATTGATATTTACTCATATATAGGTGTCTTAAGTACAATGAATTCTTGTGTGAATAAAGTGTCTTGCTCTTTTGATTTTGTGATTTTACATGTGTAAATGTGATCAAAAGGGGGAATTTGTGGGTTATTCTTTATTATTCAAAGTGTATCGTCTGTATTCGTTATATTCTTGTATTTTCATGTATATTGAGGGAACCCAGTGACCGAATGTTAAGGTCACGTAAAGTGTGAAGTTGGGATTTTAATCTTTTCCAGATGTGTACTTTGTATATTTTAGAAATAGCAATGTCTCTGTATGACTAATGATCCCTGACGGAGCAGTAAACCATATGTGTTTTGTACTCTGGTTTTAGCCAAAGTTTCTATGTAATTCATGAGGTCCTGACAGGGAAATGAAACATATATGCAGCTGAACTCAGTGAACTAATGTTAGACCCAGTGTTTGTGTGAACTTACTTAGAGACTGTTGCTATGATGTTCAGGATATAAGCGACTGCTTATCTCAACTCTGTGTGAAGACGTGAAGACGTGCAGATGTGTAGATGTGATATTATGTCCTGTACCTCTCTAGAGTCAGAATAAAGTGCTTGTATGTTACACTTTGCTAAAGTCTCCTAGGCTTGTTTTTGAGGTCCTTTTTGAAGAACCAACAACCCACAGGAATGTATGATCTTATTGCTCCAAATTTAGTAGGATTAAACCAGCAATCCTACCAGTTGCAACATGCATTTTAGGACAAAGACAGGATGCATTCATCAAATTTGTTCTCCTCTCATATTGTTGTAGCACGAGCACTTTCTGTAGGAAACTATGCATATCTGACTGAAAACCTTGCAATGTTTAGATGATTTTGACATAAATATTTGAATAATTCCAGCCTAGTATTCAGTAAAAAAATACTACACAGAGTATGTTTCTGCCCAGTTAAACTGGGGACCTTTTGCGTGTTAGGCAAACGTGATAACCGCAACACTACAGAAATCTCTACTCCATTAAGATTTCACTCTTGAGAGAAAATACAGTTAACTTGTTTTGAAGATATGAGGACTTTTCTTGCAATTTTGTTCTCCTCTGACATTGTGGTAGCACCAGCACTTGCAGGAGAACAGAATGCATATCTGACTGTAAACCTTAGAAGGTTTGGATGAATTTGCAGTAAATTGTCAACACCAGGCAAGCATTCACCAAAGACTAAATGAGGCAAACTTTGTTTCTGCCCAGTTTCGAACTGAGGACCTTTTGCGTGTAAGGCAAACGTGATAACCACTACACTACAGAAACTACAGGCACTCTTGGACTCCTTCTCAAATTCTGCTACTCTCTGTAGAATCTCCAGAATCTGATGACTAAATTTGGTTAAAACTGCCCAGATTAAACTTTGAAGAAGAAGAAGAAGAAGAAGAAGAAGAAGAAGAAGAAGAAGAAGAAGAAGAAGAAGAAGAAGACACGCCTTTTTCATCCCCGTAGGGAAATTATTTCTCTGCATTTGACCCATCCTTCAGGAGCAGTACAAAAAAATAAAGTCTAAATTCTAGTTCCAAGGGGTGCTCCTCGCTCCGTACTCTGAAATGTCCGAGTGTCATGTATTTGATTTATGTGTATATTGTCACAAGTGCTATGATGTGTTATACTCTGACAAGTTAAGACTAAAATTGATATTTACTCATATATAGGTGTCTTAAGTACAATGAATTCTTGTGTGAATAAAGTGTCTTGCTCTTTTGATTTTGTGATTTTACATGTGTAAATGTGATCAAAAGGGGGAATTTGTGGGTTATTCTTTATTATTCAAAGTGTATCGTTTGTATTCGTTATATTCTTGTATTTTCATGTATATTGAGGGAACCCAGTGACCGAATGTTAAGGTCACGTAAAGTGTGAAGTTGGGATTTTAATCTTTTCCAGATGTGTACTTTGTATATTTTAGAAATAGCAATGTCTCTGTATGACATTGCTCCAAATTTAGTAGGATTAAACCAGCAATCCTACCAGTTGCAACATGCATTTTAGGACAAAGACAGGATGCATTCATCAAATTTGTTCTCCTCTCATATTGTTGTAGCACGAGCACTTTCTGTAGGAAACTATGCATATCTGACTGAAAACCTTAGAAGGTTTGGATGAATTTGACAGTAAATTGTCAATTAATACCAGGCAAGCATTCACCAAAGACTAAATCAGGCAAACTTTGTTTCTGCCCAGTTAAACTGGGGACCTTTTGCGTGTTAGGCAAACGTGATAACCGCAACACTACAGAAATCTCTACTCCATTAAGATTTCACTCTTGAGAGAAAATACAGTTAACTTGTTTTGAAGATATGAGGACTTTTCTTGCAATTTTGTTCTCCTCTGACATTGTGGTAGCACCAGCACTTGCAGGAGAACAGAATGCATATCTGACTGTAAACCTTAGAAACTACAGTCACTCTTGGACTCCTTCTCAAATTCTGCTACTCTCTGTAGAATCTCCAGAATCTGATGACTAAATTTGGTTAAAACTGCCCAGATTAAACTTTGAAGAAGAAGAAGAAGAAGAAGAAGAAGAAGAAGAAGAAGAAGAAGAAGAAGAAGAAGAAGAAGAAGAAGACACGCCTTTTTCATCCCCGTAGGGAAATTATTTCTCTGCATTTGACCCATCCTTCAGGAGCAGTACAAAAAAATAAAGTCTAAATTCTAGTTCCAAGGGGTGCTCCTCGCTCCGTACTCTGAAATGTCCGAGTGTCATGTATTTGATTTATGTGTATATTGTCACAAGTGCTATGATGTGTTATACTCTGACAAGTTAAGACTAAAATTGATATTTACTCATATATAGGTGTCTTAAGTACAATGAATTCTTGTGTGAATAAAGTGTCTTGCTCTTTTGATTTTGTGATTTTACATGTGTAAATGTGATCAAAAGGGGGAATTTGTGGGTTATTCTTTATTATTCAAAGTGTATCGTCTGTATTCGTTATATTCTTGTATTTTCATGTATATTGAGGGAACCCAGTGACCGAATGTTAAGGTCACGTAAAGTGTGAAGTTGGGATTTTAATCTTTTCCAGATGTGTACTTTGTATATTTTAGAAATAGCAATGTCTCTGTATGACTAATGATCCCTGACGGAGCAGTAAACCATATGTGTTTTGTACTCTGGTTTTAGCCAAAGTTTCTATGTAATTCATGAGGTCCTGACAGGGAAATGAAACATATATGCAGCTGAACTCAGTGAACTAATGTTAGACCCAGTGTTTGTGTGAACTTACTTAGAGACTGTTGCTATGATGTTCAGGATATAAGCGACTGCTTATCTCAACTCTGTGTGAAGACGTGAAGACGTGCAGATGTGTAGATGTGATATTATGTCCTGTACCTCTCTAGAGTCAGAATAAAGTGCTTGTATGTTACACTTTGCTAAAGTCTCCTAGGCTTGTTTTTGAGGTCCTTTTGAAGAACCAACAACCCACAGGAATGTATGATCTTATTGCTCCAAATTTAGTAGGATTAAACCAGCAATCCTACCAGTTGCAACATGCATTTTAGGACAAAGACAGGATGCATTCATCAAATTTGTTCTCCTCTCATATTGTTGTAGCACGAGCACTTTCTGTAGGAAACTATGCATATCTGACTGAAAACCTTGCAATGTTTAGATGATTTTGACATAAATATTTGAATAATTCCAGCCTAGTATTCAGTAAAAAAATACTACACAGAGTATGTTTCTGCCCAGTTAAACTGGGGACCTTTTGCGTGTTAGGCAAACGTGATAACCGCAACACTACAGAAATCTCTACTCCATTAAGATTTCACTCTTGAGAGAAAATACAGTTAACTTGTTTTGAAGATATGAGGACTTTTCTTGCAATTTTGTTCTCCTCTGACATTGTGGTAGCACCAGCACTTGCAGGAGAACAGAATGCATATCTGACTGTAAACCTTAGAAGGTTTGGATGAATTTGCAGTAAATTGTCAATTAATACCAGGCAAGCATTCACCAAAGACTAAATGAGGCAAACTTTGTTTCTGCCCAGTTTCGAACTGAGGACCTTTTGCGTGTAAGGCAAACGTGATAACCACTACACTACAGAAACTACAGGCACTCTTGGACTCCTTCTCAAATTCTGCTACTCTCTGTAGAATCTCCAGAATCTGATGACTAAATTTGGTTAAAACTGCCCAGATTAAACTTTGAAGAAGAAGAAGAAGAAGAAGAAGAAGAAGAAGAAGAAGAAGAAGAAGAAGAAGAAGAAGAAGATTTTGTGATTTTACATGTGTAAATGTGATCAAAAGAATGCATATCTGACTGTAAACCTTAGAAGGTTTGGATGAATTTGCAGTAAATTGTCAATTAATACCAGGCAAGCATTCACCAAAGACTAAATCAGGCAAACTTTGTTTCTGCCCAGTTTCGAACTGGGGACCTTTTGCGTGTTAGGCAAACGTGATAACCACTACACTACAGAAACTAGAGGCACTCTTGGACTCCTTCTCAAATTCTGCTACTCTCTGTAGAATCTCCAGAATCTGATGACTAAATTTGGTTAAAACTGCCCAGATTAAACTTTGAAGAAGAAGAAGAAGAAGAAGAAGAAGAAGAAGAAGAAGAAGAAGAAGAAGAAGAAGAAGAAGAAGAAGAAGAAGAAGAAGACACGCCTTTTTCATCCCCGTAGGGAAATTATTTCTCTGCATTTGACCCATCCTTCAGGAGCAGTACAAAAAAATAAAGTCTAAATTCTAGTTCCAAGGGGTGCTCCTCGCTCCGTACTCTGAAATGTCCGAGTGTCATGTATTTGATTTATGTGTATATTGTCACAAGTGCTATGATGTGTTATACTCTGACAAGTTAAGACTAAAATTGATATTTACTCATATATAGGTGTCTTAAGTACAATGAATTCTTGTGTGAAGAAAGTGTCTTGCTCTTTTGATTTTGTGATTTTACATGTGTAAATGTGATCAAAAGGGGGAATTTGTGGGTTATTCTTTATTATTCAAAGTGTATCGTCTGTATTCGTTATATTCTTGTATTTTCATGTATATTGAGGGAACCCAGTGACCGAATGTTAAGGTCACGTAAAGTGTGAAGTTGGGATTTTAATCTTTTCCAGATGTGTACTTTGTATATTTTAGAAATAGCAATGTCTCTGTATGACTAATGATCCCTGACGGAGCAGTAAACCATATGTGTTTTGTACTCTGGTTTTAGCCAAAGTTTCTATGTAATTCATGAGGTCCTGACAGGGAAATGAAACATATATGCAGCTGAACTCAGTGAACTAATGTTAGACCCAGTGTTTGTGTGAACTTACTTAGAGACTGTTGCTATGATGTTCAGGATATAAGCGACTGCTTATCTCAACTCTGTGTGAAGACGTGAAGACGTGCAGATGTGTAGATGTGATATTATGTCCTGTACCTCTCTAGAGTCAGAATAAAGTGCTTGTATGTTACACTTTGCTAAAGTCTCCTAGGCTTGTTTTTGAGGTCCTTTTTGAAGAACCAACAACCCACAGGAATGTATGATCTTATTGCTCCAAATTTAGTAGGATTAAACCAGCAATCCTACCAGTTGCAACATGCATTTTAGGACAAAGACAGGATGCATTCATCAAATTTGTTCTCCTCTCATATTGTTGTAGCACGAGCACTTTCTGTAGGAAACTATGCATATCTGACTGAAAACCTTGCAATGTTTAGATGATTTTGACATAAATATTTGAATAATTCCAGCCTAGTATTCAGTAAAAAAATACTACACAGAGTATGTTTCTGCCCAGTTAAACTGGGGACCTTTTGCGTGTTAGGCAAACGTGATAACCGCAACACTACAGAAATCTCTACTCCATTAAGATTTCACTCTTGAGAGAAAATACAGTTAACTTGTTTTGAAGATATGAGGACTTTTCTTGCAATTTTGTTCTCCTCTGACATTGTGGTAGCACCAGCACTTGCAGGAGAACAGAATGCATATCTGACTGTAAACCTTAGAAGGTTTGGATGAATTTGCAGTAAATTGTCAATACCAGGCAAGCATTCACCAAAGACTAAATGAGGCAAACTTTGTTTCTGCCCAGTTTCGAACTGAGGACCTTTTGCGTGTAAGGCAAACGTGATAACCACTACACTACAGAAACTACAGGCACTCTTGGACTCCTTCTCAAATTCTGCTACTCTCTGTAGAATCTCCAGAATCTGATGACTAAATTTGGTTAAAACTGCCCAGATTAAACTTTGAAGAAGAAGAAGAAGAAGAAGAAGAAGAATAAGAAGAAGATTTTGTGATTTTACATGTGTAAATGTGATCAAAAGAATGCATATCTGACTGTAAACCTTAGAAGGTTTGGATGAATTTGCAGTAAATTGTCGATTAATACCAGGCAAGCATTCACCAAAGACTAAATCAGGCAAACTTTGTTTCTGCCCAGTTTCGAACAGGGGACCTTTTGCGTGTTAGGCAAACGTGATAACCACTACACTACAGAAACTAGAGGCACTCTTGGACTCCTTCTCAAATTCTGCTACTCTCTGTAGAATCTCCAGAATCTGATGACTAAATTTGGTTAAAACTGCCCAGATTAAACTTTGAAGAAGAAGAAGAAGAAGAAGAAGAAGAAGAAGAAGAAGAAGAAGAAGAAGAAGAAGAAGAAGAAGAAGAAGACACGCCTTTTTCATCCCCGTAGGGAAATTATTTCTCTGCATTTGACCCATCCTTCAGGAGCAGTACAAAAAAATAAAGTCTAAATTCTAGTTCCAAGGGGTGCTCCTCGCTCCGTACTCTGAAATGTCCGAGTGTCATGTATTTGATTTATGTGTATATTGTCACAAGTGCTATGATGTGTTATACTCTGACAAGTTAAGACTAAAATTGATATTTACTCATATATAGGTGTCTTAAGTACAATGAATTCTTGTGTGAAGAAAGTGTCTTGCTCTTTTGATTTTGTGATTTTACATGTGTAAATGTGATCAAAAGGGGGAATTTGTGGGTTATTCTTTATTATTCAAAGTGTATCGTCTGTATTCGTTATATTCTTGTATTTTCATGTATATTGAGGGAACCCAGTGACCGAATGTTAAGGTCACGTAAAGTGTGAAGTTGGGATTTTAATCTTTTCCAGATGTGTACTTTGTATATTTTAGAAATAGCAATGTCTCTGTATGACTAATGATCCCTGACGGAGCAGTAAACCATATGTGTTTTGTACTCTGGTTTTAGCCAAAGTTTCTATGTAATTCATGAGGTCCTGACAGGGAAATGAAACATATATGCAGCTGAACTCAGTGAACTAATGTTAGACCCAGTGTTTGTGTGAACTTACTTAGAGACTGTTGCTATGATGTTCAGGATATAAGCGACTGCTTATCTCAACTCTGTGTGAAGACGTGAAGACGTGCAGATGTGTAGATGTGATATTATGTCCTGTACCTCTCTAGAGTCAGAATAAAGTGCTTGTATGTTACACTTTGCTAAAGTCTCCTAGGCTTGTTTTTGAGGTCCTTTTTGAAGAACCAACAACCCACAGGAATGTATGATCTTATTGCTCCAAATTTAGTAGGATTAAACCAGCAATCCTACCAGTTGCAACATGCATTTTAGGACAAAGACAGGATGCATTCATCAAATTTGTTCTCCTCTCATATTGTTGTAGCACGAGCACTTTCTGTAGGAAACTATGCATATCTGACTGAAAACCTTGCAATGTTTAGATGATTTTGACATAAATATTTGAATAATTCCAGCCTAGTATTCAGTAAAAAAATACTACACAGAGTATGTTTCTGCCCAGTTAAACTGGGGACCTTTTGCGTGTTAGGCAAACGTGATAACCGCAACACTACAGAAATCTCTACTCCATTAAGATTTCACTCTTGAGAGAAAATACAGTTAACTTGTTTTGAAGATATGAGGACTTTTCTTGCAATTTTGTTCTCCTCTGACATTGTGGTAGCACCAGCACTTGCAGGAGAACAGAATGCATATCTGACTGTAAACCTTAGAAGGTTTGGATGAATTTGCAGTAAATTGTCAATACCAGGCAAGCATTCACCAAAGACTAAATGAGGCAAACTTTGTTTCTGCCCAGTTTCGAACTGAGGACCTTTTGCGTGTAAGGCAAACGTGATAACCACTACACTACAGAAACTACAGGCACTCTTGGACTCCTTCTCAAATTCTGCTACTCTCTGTAGAATCTCCAGAATCTGATGACTAAATTTGGTTAAAACTGCCCAGATTAAACTTTGAAGAAGAAGAAGAAGAAGAAGAAGAAGAAGAAGAAGAAGAAGAAGAAGAAGAAGAAGAAGAAGAAGAAGAAGAAGATTTTGTGATTTTACATGTGTAAATGTGATCAAAAGAATGCATATCTGACTGTAAACCTTATAAGGTTTGGATGAATTTGCAGTAAATTGTCAATTAATACCAGGCAAGCATTCACCAAAGACTAAATGAGGCAAACTTTGTTTCTGCCCAGTTTCGAACTGGGGACCTTTTGCGTGTTAGGCAAACGTGATAACCACTACACTACAGAAACTAGAGGCACTCTTGGACTCCTTCTCAAATTCTGCTACTCTCTGTAGAATCTCCAGAATCTGATGACTAAATTTGGTTAAAACTGCCCAGATTAAACTTTGAAGAAGAAGAAGAAGAAGAAGAAGAAGAAGAAGAAGAAGAAGAAGAAGAAGAAGAAGAAGAAGAAGAAGAAGACATGCCTTTTTCATCCCCGTAGGGAAATTATTTCTCTGCATTTGACCCATCCTTCAGGAGCAGTACAAAAAAATAAAGTCTAAATTCTAGTTCCAAGGGGTGCTCCTCGCTCCGTACTCTGAAATGTCCGAGTGTCATGTATTTGATTTATGTGTATATTGTCACAAGTGCTATGATGTGTTATACTCTGACAAGTTAAGACTAAAATTGATATTTACTCATATATAGGTGTCTTAAGTACAATGAATTCTTGTGTGAAGAAAGTGTCTTGCTCTTTTGATTTTGTGATTTTACATGTGTAAATGTGATCAAAAGGGGGAATTTGTGGGTTATTCTTTATTATTCAAAGTGTATCGTCTGTATTCGTTATATTCTTGTATTTTCATGTATATTGAGGGAACCCAGTGACCGAATGTTAAGGTCACGTAAAGTGTGAAGTTGGGATTTTAATCTTTTCCAGATGTGTACTTTGTATATTTTAGATGATTTTGCCATAAATATTTGATAGAGAAAATACAGTTAACTTGTTTTGAAGATCAGAGGACTTTTCTTGCAATTTTGTTCTCCTCTGACATTGTGGTAGCACCAGCACTTGCAGGAGAACAGAATGCATATCTGACTGTAAACCTTAGAAGGTTTGGATGAATTTGCAGTAAATTGTCAATACCAGGCAAGCATTCACCAAAGACTAAATGAGGCAAACTTTGTTTCTGCCCAGTTTCGAACTGAGGACCTTTTGCGTGTGAGGCAAACGTGATAACCACTACACTACAGAAACTACAGGCACTCTTGGACTCCTTCTCAAATTCTGCTACTCTCTGTAGAATCTCCAGAATCTGATGACTAAATTTGGTTAAAACTGCCCAGATTAAACTTTGAAGAAGAAGAAGAAGAAGAAGAAGAAGAAGAAGAAGAAGAAGAAGAAGAAGAAGAAGATTTTGTGATTTTACATGTGTAAATGTGATCAAAAGGGGGAATTTGTGGATTATTCTTTATTATTCAAAGTGTATCGTCTGTATTCGTTATATTCTTGTATTTTCATGTATATTGAGGGAACCCAGTGACCGAATGTTAAGGTCACGTAAAGTGTGAAGTTGGGATTTTAAACTTTTCCAGATGTGTACTTTGTATATTTTAGATGATTTTGCCATAAATATTTGAAAGAGAAAATACAGTTAACTTGTTTTGAAGATCAGAGGACTTTTCTTGCAATTTTGTTCTCCTCTCACATTGTGGTAGCACCAGCACTTGCAGGAGAAAAGAATGCATATCTGACTGTAAACCTTAGAAGGTTTGGATGAATTTGCAGTAAATTGTCAATTAATACCAGGCAAGCATTCACCAAAGACTAAATGAGGCAAACTTTGTTTCTGCCCAGTTTCGAACTGGAGACCTTTTGCGTGTTAGGCAAACATGACAACCACTACACTACAGAAACTACAGGCACTCTTGGACTCCTTCTCAAATTCTGCTACTCTCTGTAGAATCTCCAGAATCTGATGACTAAATTTGGTTAAAACTGCCCAGATTAAACTTTGAAGAAGAAGAAGAAGAAGAAGAAGAAGAAGAAGAAGAAGAAGAAGAAGAAGAAGAAGAAGAAGAAGAAGAAGAAGAAGAAGAAGAAGAAGACACGCCTTATTCATCCCCGTAGGGAAATTATTTCTCTGCATTTGACCCATCCTTCAGGAGCAGTACAAAAAAATAAAGTCTAAATTCTAGTTCCAAGGGGTGCTCCTCGCTCCGTACTCTGAAATGTCCGAGTGTCATGTATTTGATTTATGTGTATATTGTCACAAGTGCTATGATGTGTTATACTCTGACAAGTTAAGACTAAAATTGATATTTACTCATATATAGGTGTCTTAAGTACAATGAATTCTTGTGTGAAGAAAGTGTCTTGCTCTTTTGATTTTGTGATTTTACATGTGTAAATGTGATCAAAAGGGGGAATTTGTGGGTTATTCTTTATTATTCAAAGTGTATCGTCTGTATTCGTTATATTCTTGTATTTTCATGTATATTGAGGGAACCCAGTGACCGAATGTTAAGGTCACGTAAAGTGTGAAGTTGGGATTTTAATCTTTTCCAGATGTGTACTTTGTATATTTTAGAAATAGCAATGTCTCTGTATGACTAATGATCCCTGACGGAGCAGTAAACCATATGTGTTTTGTACTCTGGTTTTAGCCAAAGTTTCTATGTAATTCATGAGGTCCTGACAGGGAAATGAAACATATATGCAGCTGAACTCAGTGAACTAATGTTAGACCCAGTGTTTGTGTGAACTTACTTAGAGACTGTTGCTATGATGTTCAGGATATAAGCGACTGCTTATCTCAACTCTGTGTGAAGACGTGAAGACGTGCAGATGTGTAGATGTGATATTATGTCCTGTACCTCTCTAGAGTCAGAATAAAGTGCTTGTATGTTACACTTTGCTAAAGTCTCCTAGGCTTGTTTTTGAGGTCCTTTTTGAAGAACCAACAACCCACAGGAATGTATGATCTTATTGCTCCAAATTTAGTAGGATTAAACCAGCAATCCTACCAGTTGCAACATGCATTTTAGGACAAAGACAGGATGCATTCATCAAATTTGTTCTCCTCTCATATTGTTGTAGCACGAGCACTTTCTGTAGGAAACTATGCATATCTGACTGAAAACCTTGCAATGTTTAGATGATTTTGACATAAATATTTGAATAATTCCAGCCTAGTATTCAGTAAAAAAATACTACACAGAGTATGTTTCTGCCCAGTTAAACTGGGGACCTTTTGCGTGTTAGGCAAACGTGATAACCACTACACTACAGGTACTCTTTGACTCCTTCTCAAATTCTGCTACTCTCTGAAGAATCTCCCAAATCTGATGACCAAATTTGGTTAAAGCTGCCCAGATTAAACTTTGAAGAAGAAGAAGAAGAAGAAGACACGCCTTATTCATCCCCGTAGGGAAATTATTTCTCTGCATTTGACCCATCCTTCAGGAGCAGTACAAAAAAATAAAGTCTAAATTCTAGTTCCAAGGGGTGCTCCTCGCTCCGTACTCTGAAATGTCCGAGTGTCATGTATTTGATTTATGTGTATTATGTCACAAGTGCTATGATGTGTTATACTCTGACAAGTTAAGACTAAAATTGATATTTACTCATATATAGGTGTCTTAAGTACAATGAATTCTTGTGTGAAGAAAGTGTCTTGCTCTTTTGATTTTGTGATTTTACATGTGTAAATGTGATCAAAAGGGGGAATTTGTGGGTTATTCTTTATTATTCAAAGTGTATCGTCTGTATTCGTTATATTCTTGTATTTTCATGTATATTGAGGGAACCCAGTGACCGAATGTTAAGGTCACGTAAAGTGTGAAGTTGGGGTTTTAATCTTTTCCAGATGTGTACTTTGTATATTTTAGAAATAGCAATGTCTCTGTATGACTAATGATCCCTGATGGAGCAGTAAACCATATGTGTTTTGTACTCTGGTTTTAGCCAAAGTTTCTGTGTAATTCATGAGGTCCTGACAGGGAAATGAAACATATATGCAGCTGAACTCAGTGAACTAATGTTAGACCCAGTGTTTGTGTGAACTTACTTAGAGACTGTTGCTATGATGTTCAGGATATAAGCGACTGCTTATCTCAACTCTGTGTGAAGACGTGCAGATGTGTAGATGTGATATTATGTCCTGTACCTCTCTAGAGTCAGAATAAAGTGCTTGTATGTTACACTTTGCGAAAGTCTCCTAGGCTTGTTTTGAAGATCAGAGGACTTTACTTGCAATTTTGTTCTCCTCTCACATTGTGGTAGCACCAGCACTTGCAGGAGAAAAGAATGCATATCTGACTGTAAACCTTAGAAGGTTTGGATGAATTTGCAGTAAATTGTCAATTAATACCAGGCAAGCATTCACCAAAGACTAAATGAGGCAAACTTTGTTTCTGCCCAGTTTCGAACTGGGGACCTTTTGCGTGTTAGGCAAACGTGATAACCACTACACTACAGAAACTACAGGCACTCTTGGACTCCTTCTCAAATTCTGCTACTCTCTGTAGAATCTCCAGAATCTGATGACTAAATTTGGTTAAGACTGCCCAGATTAAACTTTCAAGAAGAAGAAGAAGAAGAAGAAGAAGAAGACACGCCTTATTCATCCCTGTAGGGAAATTATTTCTCTGCATTTGACCCATCCTTCCGGAGCAGTACAAAAAAATAAAGTCTAAACTCTAGTTCCAAGGGGTGCTCCTCGCTTCGTACTCTGAAATGTCCGAGTGTCATGTATTTGATTTATGTGTATATTGTCACAAGTGCTATGATGTGTTATACTCTGACAAGTTAAGCCTAAAATTGATATTTACTCATATATAGGTGTCTTAAATACAATGAATTCTTGTGTGAAGAAAGTGTCTTGCTCTTTTGATTTTGTGATTTTACATGTGTAAATGTGATCAAAAGGGGGAATTTGTGGGTTATTCTTTATTATTCAAAGTGTATCGTCTGTATTCGTTATATTCTTGTATTTTCATGTATATTGAGGGAACCCAGTGACCGAATGTTAAGGTCACGTAAAGTGTGAAGTTGGGATTTTAATCTTTTCCAGATGTGTACTTTGTATATTTTAGATGATTTTGCCATAAATATTTGAATAATTCCAGCCCAGTATTCAGTAAAAAATATACTACACAGAGTATGTTTCTGCCCAGTTAAACTGGGGACCTTTTGCGTGTTAGGTAAACATGATAACCACTACACTACAAAAATCTCTACTCCATTAAGATTTTATTAATGAGAGAAAATACAGTTAACTTGTTTTGAAGATCAGTGGACTTTTTCTTGCAATTTTGTTCTCCTATCACATTGTGGTAGCACGAGCACTTGCAGGAGAAAAGAATGCATATCTGACTGTAAACCTTAGAAGGTTTGGATGAATTTGCAGTAAATTGTCAATTAATACCAGGCAAGCATTCACCAAAGACTAAATGAGGCAAACTTTGTTTCTGCCCAGTTTCGAACTGTGGACCTTTTGCGTGTGAGGCAAACGTGATAACCACTACACTACAGATACTCTTGGACTCCTTCTCAAATTCTGCTACTCTCTGTAGAATCTCCAGAATCTGATGACTAAATTTGGTTAAAGCTGCCCAGATTAAACTTTGAAGAAGAAGAAGAAGAAGAAGAAGAAGAAGAAGAAGAAGAAGAAGACACGCCTTATTCATCCCCGTAGGGAAATTATTTCTATGCATTTGACCCATCCTTCAGGAGCAGTACAAAGTCTAAATTCTAGTTCCAAGGGGTGCTCCTCGCTCCGTACTCTGAAATGTCCGAGTGTCATGTATTTGATTTATGTGTATATTGTCACAAGTGCTATGATGTGTTATACTCTGACAAGTTAAGCCTAAAATTGATATTTACTCATATATAGGTGTCTTAAATACAATGAATTCTTGTGTGAAGAAAGTGTCTTGCTCTTTTGATTTTGTGATTTTACATGTGTAAATGTGATCAAAAGGGGGAATTTGTGGGTTATTCTTTATTATTCAAAGTGTATCGTCTGTATTCGTTATATTCTTGTATTTTCATGTATATTGAGGGAACCCAGTGACCGAATGTTAAGGTCTTAAATTTGGTTAAAACTGCCCAGATTAAACTTTGAAGAAGAAGAAGAAGAAGAAGAAGAAGAAGAAGAAGAAGAAGAAGAAGACACGCCTTTTTCATCCCCGTAGGGAAATTATTTCTCTGCATTTGACCCATCCTTCAGGAGCAGTACAAAAAAATAAAGTCTAAATTCTAGTTCCAAGGGGTGCTCCTCGCTCCGTACTCTGAAATGTCCGAGTGTCATGTATTTGATTTATGTGTATATTGTCACAAGTGCTATGATGTGTTATACTCTGACAAGTTAAGACTAAAATTGATATTTACTCATATATAGGTGTCTTAAGTACAATGAATTCTTGTGTGAATAAAGTGTCTTGCTCTTTTGATTTTGTGATTTTACATGTGTAAATGTGATCAAAAGGGGGAATTTGTGGGTTATTCTTTATTATTCAAAGTGTATCGTCTGTATTCGTTATATTCTTGTATTTTCATGTATATTGAGGGAACCCAGTGACCGAATGTTAAGGTCACGTAAAGTGTGAAGTTGGGATTTTAATCTTTTCCAGATGTGTACTTTGTATATTTTAGAAATAGCAATGTCTCTGTATGACTAATGATCCCTGACGGAGCAGTAAACCATATGTGTTTTGTACTCTGGTTTTAGCCAAAGTTTCTATGTAATTCATGAGGTCCTGACAGGGAAATGAAACATATATGCAGCTGAACTCAGTGAACTAATGTTAGACCCAGTGTTTGTGTGAACTTACTTAGAGACTGTTGCTATGATGTTCAGGATATAAGCGACTGCTTATCTCAACTCTGTGTGAAGACGTGAAGACGTGCAGATGTGTAGATGTGATATTATGTCCTGTACCTCTCTAGAGTCAGAATAAAGTGCTTGTATGTTACACTTTGCTAAAGTCTCCTAGGCTTGTTTTTGAGGTCCTTTTTGAAGAACCAACAACCCACAGGAATGTATGATCTTATTGCTCCAAATTTAGTAGGATTAAACCAGCAATCCTACCAGTTGCAACATGCATTTTAGGACAAAGACAGGATGCATTCATCAAATTTGTTCTCCTCTCATATTGTTGTAGCACGAGCACTTTCTGTAGGAAACTATGCATATCTGACTGAAAACCTTGCAATGTTTAGATGATTTTGACATAAATATTTGAATAATTCCAGCCTAGTATTCAGTAAAAAAATACTACACAGAGTATGTTTCTGCCCAGTTAAACTGGGGACCTTTTGCGTGTTAGGCAAACGTGATAACCGCAACACTACAGAAATCTCTACTCCATTAAGATTTCACTCTTGAGAGAAAATACAGTTAACTTGTTTTGAAGATATGAGGACTTTTCTTGCAATTTTGTTCTCCTCTGACATTGTGGTAGCACCAGCACTTGCAGGAGAACAGAATGCATATCTGACTGTAAACCTTAGAAGGTTTGGATGAATTTGCAGTAAATTGTCAATACCAGGCAAGCATTCACCAAAGACTAAATGAGGCAAACTTTGTTTCTGCCCAGTTTCGAACTGAGGACCTTTTGCGTGTGAGGCAAACGTGATAACCACTACACTACAGAAACTACAGGCACTCTTGGACTCCTTCTCAAATTCTGCTACTCTCTGTAGAATCTCCAGAATCTGATGACTAAATTTGGTTAAAACTGCCCAGATTAAACTTTGAAGAAGAAGACTAAATGAGGCAAACTTTGTTTCTGCCCAGTTTCGAACTGGGGCCCTTTCGCGTGTGAGGCAAACGTGATAACCACTACACTACAGAAACTACAGGTACTCTTTGACTCCTTCTCAAATTCTGCTACTCTCTGTAGAATCTCCCAAATCTGATGACTAAATTTGGTTAAAGCTGTCCAGATTAAACTTTGAAGAAGAAGAAGAAGAAGATTTAGAAGAAGAAGAAGTCTTAAGAAGAAGAAGAAGAAGAAGAAGAAGAAATGTGAAAAAAGGGGGAACGCCTTTATTATTCATGTAGGGAAATTCGTTATTTCTCTGCATTTGACCCATCCTTCAGGAGCAGTACAAAAAAATAAAGTCTAAATTCTAGTTCCAAGGGGTGCTCCTCGCTCCGTAAGTCTGATTTTAATCTTTTCCAGATGTGTACTTTGTATATTTTAGAAATAGCAATGTCTCTGTATGACATTGCTCCAATGATCCCAGTTGCAACATGCATTTTAGGACAAAGACAGGATGCATTCATCAAATTTGTTCTCCTCTCATATTGTTGTAGCACGAGCACTTTCTGTAGGAAACTATGCATATCTGACTGAAAACCTTGCAATGTTTAGATGATTTTGACATAAATATTTGAATAATTCCAGCCTAGTATTCAGTAAAAAAATACTACACAGAGTATGTTTCTGCCCAGTTAAACTGGGGACCTTTTGCGTGTTAGGCAAACGTGATAACCGCAACACTACAGAAATCTCTACTCCATTAAGATTTCACTCTTGAGAGAAAATACAGTTAACTTGTTTTGAAGATATGAGGACTTTTCTTGCAATTTTGTTCTCCTCTGACATTGTGGTAGCACCAGCACTTGCAGGAGAACAGAATGCATATCTGACTGTAAACCTTAGAAGGTTTGGATGAATTTGCAGTAAATTGTCAATTAATACCAGGTAAGCATTCACCAAAGACTAAATGAGGCAAACTTTGTTTCTGCCCAGTTTCGAACTGAGGACCTTTTGCGTGTGAGGCAAACGTGATAACCACTACACTACAGAAACTACAGGCACTCTTGGACTCCTTCTCAAATTCTGCTACTCTCTGTAGAATCTCCAGAATCTGATGACTAAATTTGGTTAAAACTGCCCAGATTAAACTTTGAAGAAGAAGAAGAAGAAGAAGAAGAAGAAGAAGAAGAAGAAGAAGAAGAAGAAGAAGAAGAAGAAGACACGCCTTATTCATCCCCGTAGGGAAATTATTTCTCTGCATTTGACCCATCCTTCAGGAGCAGTACAAAAAAATAAAGTCTAAATTCTAGTTCCAAGGGGTGCTCCTCGCTCCGTACTCTGAAATGTCCGAGTGTCATGTATTTGATTTATGTGTATATTGTCACAAGTGCTATGATGTGTTATACTCTGACAAGTTAAGACTAAAATTGATATTTACTCATATATAGGTGTCTTAAGTACAATGAATTCTTGTGTGAAGAAAGTGTCTTGCTCTTTTGATTTTGTGATTTTACATGTGTAAATGTGATCAAAAGGGGGAATTTGTGGGTTATTCTTTATTATTCAAAGTGTATCGTCTGTATTCGTTATATTCTTGTATTTTCATGTATATTGAGGGAACCCAGTGACCGAATGTTAAGGTCACGTAAAGTGTGAAGTTGGGATTTTAATCTTTTCCAGATGTGTACTTTGTATATTTTAGAAATAGCAATGTCTCTGTATGACTAATGATCCCTGACGGAGCAGTAAACCATATGTGTTTTGTACTCTGGTTTTAGCCAAAGTTTCTATGTAATTCATGAGGTCCTGACAGGGAAATGAAACATATATGCAGCTGAACTCAGTGAACTAATGTTAGACCCAGTGTTTGTGTGAACTTACTTAGAGACTGTTGCTATGATGTTCAGGATATAAGCGACTGCTTATCTCAACTCTGTGTGAAGACGTGAAGACGTGCAGATGTGTAGATGTGATATTATGTCCTGTACCTCTCTAGAGTCAGAATAAAGTGCTTGTATGTTACACTTTGCTAAAGTCTCCTAGGCTTGTTTTTGAGGTCCTTTTTGAAGAACCAACAACCCACAGGAATGTATGATCTTATTGCTCCAAATTTAGTAGGATTAAACCAGCAATCCTACCAGTTGCAACATGCATTTTAGGACAAAGACAGGATGCATTCATCAAATTTGTTCTCCTCTCATATTGTTGTAGCACGAGCACTTTCTGTAGGAAACTATGCATATCTGACTGAAAACCTTGCAATGTTTAGATGATTTTGCCATAAATATTTGAATAATTCCAGCCTAGTATTCAGTAAAAAAATACTACACAGAGTATGTTTCTGCCCAGTTAAACTGGGGACCTTTTGCGTGTTAGGCAAACGTGATAACCGCAACACTACAGAAATCTCTACTCCATTAAGATTTCACTCTTGAGAGAAAATACAGTTAACTTGTTTTGAAGATCAGAGGACTTTTCTTGCAATTTTGTTCTCCTCTCACATTGTGGTAGCACCAGCACTTGCAGGAGAAAAGAATGCATATCTGACTGTAAACCTTAGAAGGTTTGGATGAATTTGCAGTAAATTGTCAATTAATACCAGGCAAGCATTCACCAAAGACTAAATGAGGCAAACTTTGTTTCTGCCCAGTTTCGAACTGGAGACCTTTTGCGTGTGAGGCAAACGTGATAACCACTACACTACAGAAACTACAGGCACTCTTGGACTCCTTCTCAAATTCTGCTACTCTCTGTAGAATCTCCAGAATCTGATGACTAAATTTGGTTAAAACTGCCCAGATTAAACTTTGAAGAAGAAGAAGAAGAAGAAGAAGAAGAAGAAGAAGAAGAAGAAGAAGAAGAAGAAGAAGAAGACACGCCTTATTCATCCCCGTAGGGAAATTATTTCTCTGCATTTGACCCATCCTTCAGGAGCAGTACAAAAAAATAAAGTCTAAATTCTAGTTCCAAGGGGTGCTCCTCGCTCCGTACTCTGAAATGTCCGAGTGTCATGTATTTGATTTATGTGTATATTGTCACAAGTGCTATGATGTGTTATACTCTGACAAGTTAAGCCTAAAATTGATATTTACTCATATATAGGTGTCTTAAATACAATGAATTCTTGTGTGAAGAAAGTGTCTTGCTATTTTGATTTTGTGATTTTGCATGTGTAAATGTGATCAAAAGGGGGAATTTGTGGGTTATTCTTTATTATTCAAAGTGTATCGTCTGTATTCGTTATATTCTTGTATTTTCATGTATATTGAGGGAACCCAGTGACCGAATGTTAAGGTCTTAAATTTGGTTAAAACTGCCCAGATTAAACTTTGAAGAAGAAGAAGAAGAAGAAGAAGAAGAAGAAGAAGAAGAAGAAGAAGAAGATTTTGTGATTTTACATGTGTAAATGTGATCAAAAGAATGCATATCTGACTGTAAACCTTAGAAGGTTTGGATGAATTTGCAGTAAATTGTCAATTAATACCAGGCAAGCATTCACCAAAGACTAAATGAGGCAAACTTTTTTTCTGCCCAGTTTCGAACTGGGGACCTTTTGCGTGTTAGGCAAACGTGATAACCACTACACTACAGAAACTAGAGGCACTCTTGGACTCCTTCTCAAATTCTGCTACTCTCTGTAGAATCTCCAGAATCTGATGACTAAATTTGGTTAAAACTGCCCAGATTAAACTTTGAAGAAGAAGAAGAAGAAGAAGAAGAAGAAGAAGAAGAAGAAGAAGAAGAAGAAGAAGAAGAAGAAGAAGAAGAAGAAGAAGAAGAAGACACGCCTTTTTCATCCCCGTAGGGAAATTATTTCTCTGCATTTGACCCATCCTTCAGGAGCAGTACAAAAAAATAAAGTCTAAATTCTAGTTCCAAGGGGTGCTCCTCGCTCCGTACTCTGAAATGTCCGAGTGTCATGTATTTGATTTATGTGTATATTGTCACAAGTGCTATGATGTGTTATACTCTGACAAGTTAAGACTAAAATTGATATTTACTCATATATAGGTGTCTTAAGTACAATGAATTCTTGTGTGAAGAAAGTGTCTTGCTCTTTTGATTTTGTGATTTTACATGTGTAAATGTGATCAAAAGGGGGAATTTGTGGGTTATTCTTTATTATTCAAAGTGTATCGTCTGTATTCGTTATATTCTTGTATTTTCATGTATATTGAGGGAACCCAGTGACCGAATGTTAAGGTCACGTAAAGTGTGAAGTTGGGATTTTAATCTTTTCCAGATGTGTACTTTGTATATTTTAGAAATAGCAATGTCTCTGTATGACTAATGATCCCTGACGGAGCAGTAAACCATATGTGTTTTGTACTCTGGTTTTAGCCAAAGTTTCTATGTAATTCATGAGGTCCTGACAGGGAAATGAAACATATATGCAGCTGAACTCAGTGAACTAATGTTAGACCCAGTGTTTGTGTGAACTTACTTAGAGACTGTTGCTATGATGTTCAGGATATAAGCGACTGCTTATCTCAACTCTGTGTGAAGACGTGAAGACGTGCAGATGTGTAGATGTGATATTATGTCCTGTACCTCTCTAGAGTCAGAATAAAGTGCTTGTATGTTACACTTTGCTAAAGTCTCCTAGGCTTGTTTTTGAGGTCCTTTTTGAAGAACCAACAACCCACAGGAATGTATGATCTTATTGCTCCAAATTTAGTAGGATTAAACCAGCAATCCTACCAGTTGCAACATGCATTTTAGGACAAAGACAGGATGCATTCATCAAATTTGTTCTCCTCTCATATTGTTGTAGCACGAGCACTTTCTGTAGGAAACTATGCATATCTGACTGAAAACCTTGCAATGTTTAGATGATTTTGACATAAATATTTGAATAATTCCAGCCTAGTATTCAGTAAAAAAATACTACACAGAGTATGTTTCTGCCCAGTTAAACTGGGGACCTTTTGCGTGTTAGGCAAACGTGATAACCGCAACACTACAGAAATCTCTACTCCATTAAGATTTCACTCTTGAGAGAAAATACAGTTAACTTGTTTTGAAGATATGAGGACTTTTCTTGCAATTTTGTTCTCCTCTGACATTGTGGTAGCACCAGCACTTGCAGGAGAACAGAATGCATATCTGACTGTAAACCTTAGAAGGTTTGGATGAATTTGCAGTAAATTGTCAATACCAGGCAAGCATTCACCAAAGACTAAATGTGGCAAACTTTGTTTCTGCCCAGTTTCGAACTGAGGACCTTTTGCGTGTGAGGCAAACGTGATAACCACTACACTACAGAAACTACAGGTACTCTTGGACTCCTTCTCAAATTCTGCTACTCTCTGCAGAATCTCCAGAATCTGATGACTAAATTTGGTTAAAACTGCCCAGATTAAACTTTGAAGAAGAAGACTAAATGAGGCAAACTTTGTTTCTGCCCAGTTTCGAACTGGGGCCCTTTCGCGTGTGAGGCAAACGTGATAACCACTACACTACAGAAACTACAGGTACTCTTTGACTCCTTCTCAAATTCTGCTACTCTCTGTAGAATCTCCCAAATCTGATGACTAAATTTGGTTAAAGCTGTCCAGATTAAACTTTGAAGAAGAAGAAGAAGAAGAAGAAGAAGAAGAAGAAGAAGAAGAAGAAGAAGAAGAAGAAGAAGAAAAAAAAAACGCCTTTTTCATCCCCGTAGGGAAATTATTTCTCTGCATTTGACCCATCCTTCAGGAGCAGTACAAAAAAATAAAGTCTAAATTCTAGTTCCAAGGGGTGCTCCTCGCTCCGTACTCTGATTTTAATCTTTTCCAGATGTGTACTTTGTATATTTTAGAAATAGCAATGTCTCTGTATGACTAATGATCCCAGTTGCAACATGCATTTTAGGACAAAGACAGGATGCATTCATCAAATTTGTTCTCCTCTCATATTGTTGTAGCACGAGCACTTTCTGTAGGAAACTATGCATATCTGACTGAAAACCTTGCAATGTTTAGATGATTTTGACATAAATATTTGAATAATTCCAGCCTAGTATTCAGTAAAAAAATACTACACAGAGTATGTTTCTGCCCAGTTAAACTGGGGACCCTTTGCGTGTTAGGCAAACGTGATAACCGCAACACTACAGAAATCTCTACTCCATTAAGATTTCACTCTTGAGAGAAAATACAGTTAACTTGTTTTGAAGATATGAGGACTTTTCTTGCAATTTTGTTCTCCTCTGACATTGTGGTAGCACCAGCACTTGCAGGAGAACAGAATGCATATCTGACTGTAAACCTTAGAAGGTTTGGATGAATTTGCAGTAAATTGTCAATACCAGGCAAGCATTCACCAAAGACTAAATGTGGCAAACTTTGTTTCTGCCCAGTTTCGAACTGAGGACCTTTTGCGTGTGAGGCAAACGTGATAACCACTACACTACAGAAACTACAGTACTCTTGGACTCCTTCGCTCAAATTCTGCTACTCTCTGCAGAATCTCCAGAATCTGATGACTATTTGTGTTAAAACTGCCCAGATTGTTAAACTTTGAAAGAAGACTAAATGAGGCAAACTTTGTTTCTTAAGTACAGTTCTTGTGTGAACTGGGGCCCTTTCTCTTTGTGATTTGGCAAACGTGATAACCACTACACTACAGAAACTATTATTCAGGTACTCTTTGACTCCTTCTCAAATTCTGCTACTCTCTGTCAGAATCTCCCAAATCTGATGACTAAATTTGGTTAAAGCTGTCCAGATGTGTACTTTGTATATTTTAGAAGAAGAAGAAGAAGAAGAAGAAGAAGAAGAAGAAGAAGAAGAAGAAGAAGAAGAAGAAGAAGAAGAAGAAAAAAAAAACGCCTTTTTCATCCCCGTAGGGAAATTATTTCTCTGCATTTGACCCATCCTTCAGGAGCAGTACAAAAAAATAAAGTCTAAATTCTAGTTCCAAGGGGTGCTCCTCGCTCCGTACTCTGATTTTAATCTTTTCCAGATGTGTACTTTGTATATTTTAGAAATAGCAATGTCTCTGTATGACTAATGATCCCAGTTGCAACATGCATTTTAGGACAAAGACAGGATGCATTCATCAAATTTGTTCTCCTCTCATATTGTTGTAGCACGAGCACTTTCTGTAGGAAACTATGCATATCTGACTGAAAACCTTGCAATGTTTAGATGATTTTGACATAAATATTTGAATAATTCCAGCCTAGTATTCAGTAAAAAAATACTACACAGAGTATGTTTCTGCCCAGTTAAACTGGGGACCTTTTGCGTGTTAGGCAAACGTGATAACCGCAACACTACAGAAATCTCTACTCCATTCTAAGATTTCACTCTTGAGAGAAAATACAAATTTGTTAACTTGCCCAGATTAAACTTGAAGAAGAAGAAGAAGAAGAATGAGAAGACTTTTCTTGCAATTTTGTTCTCCTCTGACATTGTGGTAGCACCAGCACTTGCAGGAGAACAGAATGCATATCTGACTGTAAACCTTAGAAGGTTTGGATGAATTTGCAGTAAATTGTCAATACCAGGCAAGCATTCACCAAAGACTAAATGAGGCAAACTTTGTTTCTGCCCAGTTTCGAACTGAGGACCTTTTGCATGTGAGGCAAACGTGATAACCACTACACTACAGAAACTACAGGCACTCTTGGACTCCTTCTCAAATTCTGCTACTCTCTGTAGAATCTCCAGAATCTGATGACTAAATTTGATTAAAACTGCCCAGATTAAACTTAGAAGAAGAAGAAGAAGAAGAAGAAGAAGAAGAAGAAGAAGAAGAAGACACGCCTTATTCATCCCCGTAGGGAAATTATTTCTCTGCATTTGACCCATCCTTCAGGAGCAGTACAAAAAAATAAAGTCTAAATTCTAGTTCCAAGGGGTGCTCCTCGCTCCGTACTCTGAAATGTCCGAGTGTCATGTATTTGATTTATGTGTATATTGTCACAAGTGCTATGATGTGTTATACTCTGACAAGTTAAGCCTAAAATTGATATTTACTCATATATAGGTGTCTTAAATACAATGAATTCTTGTGTGAAGAAAGTGTCTTGCTCTTTTGATTTTGTGATTTTGCATGTGTAAATGTGATCAAAAGGGGGAATTTGTGGGTTATTCTTTATTATTCAAAGTGTATCGTCTGTATTCGTTATATTCTTGTATTTTCATGTATATTGAGGGAACCCAGTGACCGAATGTTAAGGTCACGTAAAGTGTGAAGTTGGGATTTTAATCTTTTCCAGATGTGTACTTTGTATATTTTAGAAATAGCAATGTCTCTGTATGACTAATGATCCCTGACGGAGCAGTAAACCATATGTGTTTTGTACTCTGGTTTTAGCCAAAGTTTCTGTGTAATTCATGAGGTCCTGACAGGGAAATGAAACATATATGCAGCTGAACTCAGTGAACTAATGTTAGACCCAGTGTTTGTGTGAACTTACTTAGAGACTGTTGCTATGATGTTCAGGATATAAGCGACTGCTTATCTCAACTCTGTGTGAAGACGTGAAGACGTGCAGATGTGTAGATGTGATATTATGTCCTGTACCTCTCTAGAGTCAGAATAAAGTGCTTGTATGTTACACTTTGCTAAAGTCTCCTAGGCTTGTTTTTGAGGTCCTTTTGAAGAACCAACAACCCACAGGAATGTATGATCTTATTGCTCCAAATTTAGTAGGATTAAACCAGCAATCCTACCAGTTGCAACATGCATTTTAGGACAAAGACAGGATGCATTCATCAAATTTGTTCTCCTCTCATATTGTTGTAGCACGAGCACTTTCTGTAGGAAACTATGCATATCTGACTGAAAACCTTGCAATGTTTAGATGATTTTGCCATAAATATTTGAATAATTCCAGCCTAGTATTCAGTAAAAAAATACTACACAGAGTATGTTTCTGCCCAGTTAAACTGGGGACCTTTTGCGTGTTAGGCAAACGTGATAACCGCAACACTACAGAAATCTCTACTCCATTGAGATTTCACTCTTGAGAGAAAATACAGTTAACTTGTTTTGAAGATATGAGGACTTTTCTTGCAATTTTGTTCTCCTCTGACATTGTGGTAGCACCAGCACTTGCAGGAGAAAAGAATGCATATCTGACTGTAAACCTTAGAAGGTTTGGATGAATTTGCAGTAAATTGTCAATTAATACCAGGCAACCATTCACCAAAGACTAAGTGAGGCAAACTTTGTTTCTACCCAGTTTCGAACTGAGGACCTTTTGCGTGTGAGGCAAACGTGATAACCACTACACTACAGAAACTACAGGCACTCTTGGACTCCTTCTCAAATTCTGCTACTCTCTGTAGAATCTCCAGAATCTGATGACTAAATTTGGTTAAAACTGCCCAGATTAAACTTTCAAGAAGAAGAAGAAGAAGAAGAAGAAGAAGAAGAAGAAGACACGCCTTATTCATCCCCGTAGGGAAATTATTTCTCTGCATTTGACCCATCCATCAGGAGCAGTACAAAAAAATAAAGTCTAAGTTCTAGTTCCAAGGGGTGCTCCTCGCTTCGTACTCTGAAATGTCCGAGTGTCATGTATTTGATTTATGTGTATATTGTCACAAGTGCTATGATGTGTTATACTCTGACAAGTTAAGCCTAAAATTGATATTTACTCATATATAGGTGTCTTAAATACAATGAATTCTTGTGTGAAGAAAGTGTCTTGCTCTTTTGATTTTGTGATTTTACATGTGTAAATGTGATCAAAAGGGGGAATTTGTGGGTTATTCTTTATTATTCAAAGTGTATCGTCTGTATTTGTTATATTCTTGTATTTTCATGTATATTGAGGGAACCCAGTGACCGAATGTTAAGGTCACGTAAAGTGTGAAGTTGGGATTTTAATCTTTTCCAGATGTGTACTTTGTATATTTTAGATGATTTTGCCATAAATATTTGAATAATTCCAGCCCAGTATTCAGTAAAAAATATACTACACAGAGTATGTTTCTGCCCAGTTAAACTGGGGACCTTTTGCGTGTTAGGTAAACATGATAACCACTACACTACAAAAATCTCTACTCCATTAAGATTTTATTCATGAGAGAAAATACAGTTAACTTGTTTTGAAGATCAGAGGACTTTTTCTTGCAATTTTGTTCTCCTCTCACATTGTGGTAGCACGAGCACTTGCAGGAGAAAAGAATGCATATCTGACTGTAAACCTTAGAAGGTTTGGATGAATTTGCAGTAAATTGTCAATTAATACCAGGCAAGCATTCACCAAAGACTAAATGAGGCAAACTTTATTTCTGCCCAGTTTCGAACTGTGGACCTTTTGCGTGTGAGGCAAACGTGATAACCACTACACTACAGAAACTACAGGTACTCTTGGACTCCTTCTCAAATTCTGCTACTCTCTGTAGAATCTCCAGAATCTGATGACTAAATTTGGTTAAAGCTGCCCAGATTAAACTTTGAAGAAGAAGAAGAAGAAGAAGAAGAAGAAGAAGAAGAAGACACGCCTTATTCATCCCCGTAGGGAAATTATTTCTCTGCATTTGACCCATCCTTCAGGAGCAGTACAAAAAAATAAAGTCTAAATTCTAGTTCCAAGGGGTGCTCCTCGCTCCGTACTCTGAAATGTCCGAGTGTCATGTATTTGATTTATGTGTATATTGTCACAAGTGCTATGATGTGTTATACTCTGACAAGTTAAAGGGACAGTGTGTAAGATTTTTACCTGTTAATTACTGAAATTGAAGATACCCATTCAAAAATACATTGTTTTCCAAGCCTTTTCACTTCCATCATGAAATCAAAGTATTCTTTTGGACTTAGATATAGTCACATAAAAGGGGGATCTTCCCCATATAGAGGCAGCCATTTTGAATACGAGAGCCGCAGAAGGACATTTGGGCTCATCCTTCGCCTCGGCTCCTGCTAGCAGCTGCTCATCCGCGCTGCATATGGCTCCCCCTCCCCTTCCCCTTCTCTCCTTCGCTCCTCTGCTGCGGCTGCATTGGGAGTGAAGGACAGAAGGAGAGAAGGGGAAGGGGAGGGGGAAGGGGGGAGCCTCGCGTAAAGAAGCATGCTGCCGGATCACACTCGTAATGGATATAACACGTATTTTGGACTAAATTGTTTTACTGGATTTTATTCGCTGGATCCTTATGGACAGATTGAGACCAAGTTTATGATGAAATACAGAGTTTGACCTGTGCAGAGCCTTCAAAGGTAAGCTAAGTAAGCTAAGTTTTGTGCTTTTCTGTATAAAAGCCCCATGTGCTCGGGGAGTGATTGTTTTGCAGGGAAATGAATTGCATAGTCAAAAAGAGGAGACTGTAAGGTTTCATTTGATGTGTAGATTGTCATGAATCATGATCGGGATTGTGTGTTTTCATGCGAAAAGAAAAAAAAAAAGTGAACGGGGGACAGCGGTGTATACAGCGGTGCGCGGTTCGTGCGCGGGCACGCGCGATGTCGGCGCTACGTCGCGCCCGGGTGACCCTCGAGGTCTGCCATAGCCAAAAGAGGAAGTGGAATAGCTAGTAACCACCTATGCGCCACGAATCCTACACACTGTCCCTTTAAGCCTAAAATTGATATTTACTCATATATAGGTGTCTTAAGTACAATGAATTCTTGTGTGAAGAAAGTGTCTTGCTCTTTTGATTTTGTGATTTTACATGTGTAAATGTGATCAAAAGGGGGAATTTGTGGGTTATTCTTTATTATTCAAAGTGTATCGTCTGTATTCGTTATATTCTTGTATTTTCATGTATATTGAGGGAACCCAGTGACCGAATGTTAAGGTCACGTAAAGTGTGAAGTTGGGATTTTAATCTTTTCCAGATGTGTACTTTGTATATTTTAGAAATAGCAATGTCTCTGTATGACTAATGATCCCTGACGGAGCAGTAAACCATATGTGTTTTGTACTCTGGTTTTAGCCAAAGTTTCTGTGTAATTCATGAGGTCCTGACAGGGAAATGAAACATATATGCAGCTGAACTCAGTGAACTAATGTTAGACCCAGTGTTTGTGTGAACTTACTTAGAGACTGTTGCTATGATGTTCAGGATATAAGCGACTGCTTATCTCAACTCTGTGTGAAGACGTGAAGACGTGCAGATGTGTAGATGTGATATTATGTCCTGTACCTCTCTAGAGTCAGAATAAAGTGCTTGTATGTTACACTTTGCTAAAGTCTCCTAGGCTTGTTTTTGAGGTCCTTTTTGAAGAACCAACAACCCACAGGAATGTATGATCTTATTGCTCCAAATTTAGTAGGATTAAACCAGCAATCCTACCAGTTGCAACATGCATTTTAGGACAAAGACAGGATGCATTCATCAAATTTGTTCTCCTCTCATATTGTTGTAGCACCAGCACTTTCTGTAGGAAACTATGCATATCTGACTGAAAACCTTGCAATGTTTAGATGATTTTGCCATAAATATTTGAATAATTCCAGCCCAGTATTCAGTAAAAAATATACTACACAGAGTATGTTTCTGCCCAGCTAAACTGGGGACCTTTTGCGTGTTAGGTAAACGTGATGACCACTACACTACAAAAATCTCTACTCCATTAAGATTTCACTCTTGAGAGAAAATACAGTTAACTTGTTTTGAAGATCTGAGGACTTTTCTTGCAATTTAGTTCTCCTCTCACGTTGTGGTCGCACCAGCACTTGCAGGAGAACAGAATGCATATCTGACTGTAAACCTTAGAAGGTTTGGATGAATTTGCAGTAAATTGTCAATACCAGGCAAGCATTCACCAAAGACTAAATGAGGCAAACTTTGTTTCTGCCCAGTTTCGAACTGGGGACCTTTTGCGTGTGAGGCAAACATGATAACCACTACACTACAGAAACTACAGGCACTCTTGGACTCTGTTCATGAGAGAACAGACCACTCAGAGCTCAGCGAGTATGCACCGCCTCGACTGCAGACTGAGACCACACTCAGAACCGTGCACTCGCTGAATTGGGAAACGGCTATTATGAGGGGCAGGCGTGCTATCACCAAAAAGGGAACCTGTTCAAACCATGGGGTCCATGGTAATGAATTAACTATGCATATATTTGCAGTAATAAGCGATTACTGCTGAAGTTCACTGGTAAAGCTGAGTGCAAATTAAAGGAGCTGAGGGGTCTCAGACTAATAATAATATAACTGAAATGGGAGAAAGAGAGAAAAAAGGAACATGGACAGTCTGGGGGTCCTATGACATTTCCTGTAATCTGTGATATTTTTGTTGAACCAATACCATTTTTAGGCTAAATATAGAACAATAGTACATAGTAAACTTTGTGGTTAGACTACTTCTGTCCAAGATTCAAAACGGTCATTTGTTTAACCAATTAAACTATGATGAGCAGTCTATTTTAACTATTTAGGAGACACTGATCTAATTCCTGTGTGAGTGGTTGTGTGGATCCCCAGCCCTCTGCTCCAGCGCCCCCTGTCTGTGAACAGACAAAAGGCAAGTCCAGTGTAAAACTTTTATCCAGACAGCCAGACTAATACAGTATGTTATGTTGCAATTACGAGAATTCAACTGATCTTGTCTAGATCAGTTGATCTTATATATATAAAATATATATATATTTTTGCAAAAGCAAATAATTTCCAACTTCATGCAAGCCTACTTTTAAAATCACTGAACATCAGTTGGCCTATCCAAATCAACAGACCATACTTAACATTTGTAATCGCTGCCAAAACTACTGCTGACGACACCTGATGGCTGAAAGCGGCACACGTCTGAGCCTTATATGAAGTGCATGGTCTCGAACAAAATTAGCACCATGGACCAGCTGTCTGATTAATAAACAACAAGACTTAACAACCAACAACAACACTGTTCAACAAAATTGTTGGAATACAAAATTGTTGGAATACAAAAACATTAGACAGTCAACTGAATTGAATGCTATCGGCTCAAACCGATTCAAAGATTTTTATCATTTTCACATAAAACAGCATTCAATGTAATTGTCCATGTCAGTGTGAACATTTTTTGATGGTGTTCTGCACTGCAGAGAGAAATAAATGCAAGTCATCCTCCACCTGTACCCTTGCTGTAGCCTTGAACGTATTTATATTTAATTAGGGTCAGTGCAGAAAACCCACACTCACACAAGTAGGTGGAACCTCATTCAACATGAGCACACCACAAGTACATTTTTTTCCTGAACCCAGATACTTGGTCGTGTGCTGAAATGACGTGGCACTCTTTAGGTGTTGAGGAAGTTGATCCTAAGATGTTGAAGAGATAAGCCAACATAGCAAGCCAGTTCATGTCTGCCAGATGTTTTGCAAGAGTGGAGTTAATCTCTGCAAAGAAGAGGACTTCCTCTCGCAAATCACAGAACCTGGTGAGGACATTGCCATGAGAGAGCCACCTGACCTCAGAGTGCAGGAGCAGCTGCTGGAAGTGAGCACCCATCTCAATGCACAAGATTGAAAACAAATGGGTGTTTAAGGCACATAATTTAAATGTGTTCACAATTTTAACAGCCTCATCCAGAACAGCTTGTAATTTTTGGGGCATCATTTTTGCTGCTAAAGCCTGGCGATGGATGATACAGTGCTTCCAGACAGCAGCAGGGGCAACTGTCTGCCCCTGTTTAACAAGACCGCTGTGACAGACTGTCGTTGCTCTTGCCCCATCAGTTCATATCCCACAACTCAGGCCTCATTCAATTCCATTAGCCTGGTAAAAGTCATTCAAGGTCTTGAAAAATTCATCGGCTGTTGTACAGGCGGTGAGAGGAATGCAAAACAAAAAATCTTCCTGCACAGTGAACTCTTTGATAAATCAGACGTACAGCATTAATGGAGCACAGTGTGCAATGTCAGTGGACTCATCCAGCTGAATGGCATAAAAGGAGCTTTTGCGAACACTGTCCGCGATCTGCTCTTTGACATCATAAGCCATGTTGGATATTCGTCACTGAATGGTATTGTCAGAGATAGGGATTGTGTCAAGTTTAGCAGGAGCTGCTTCTCCCAGCATTACTGAACGCATATCTCTAGCTGCAGGGAGTAGCAATGTTTCTCCAATGTTATGGGGCTTGCCTGCATTCACTATACATAGTGCTACACGATAAGATGCTTCAGTTGCCTTTAAGTTATTTGTGCCAAACGACTGCATAATGCTTTTTTGTGACTGCAAATCATCACAATTCCTCTCAAAACTTAACTCAGCTCAACTCAACTCAACTGGCTTGTTCACTAAATTTGCGTGCTTTGTCTCTCTGATTCCAAAGTTTGCATGGTCTCATGCTGTCATTTGCAAGCTCCTCTTTGCAGACCACACACTATGGCTAGATGTCGGAGCGAATTCCAAACAGCGGAGAAAGCCAAGAAGGCTAGGAGGGACCTGCATTCGAGAGTAAGGTCCGTGAAAGGCAAGAGGTCGCCGGAGCGCAGTGAGAGTGCAATGGTAGAGAAGGTCCGAAGTAAGTGGTAGGCGTTTCAGTTTTTGCAATCCTTTAATCAGCATGGAAACATGAGAATGAGAGAGACTGGCAGTCTTCGCCAGAAGTCAGCTTGTATATGAGATTTATCCCTGAGAGTTAAGCCTGGATGGTGGAGATGCAGATGTTCCTGGAGTGGCGCCAGAGGGTGATGAAATTGCAGATGGTGGTGACGTCAGATGAGCAGAGGGGAAGCTGATGAAGGTGGTGTTGGCTGATCTATTGCTAGAATGAATGGGAATGCCTGGATTAGTCAGACCCCCAAAGAATGGTGGAAAGGTAGGACGAAGTTCCGATGAAGGTGAAGGCTAATTATGCGATTTGAGGGCTCTGGAAGCTATGCGGACTCCAACTACAGCCGAAGAGTCGGATTGAACACTGGAGAAACTGGAGCTGCGTCGTAAAGGTGGGATGAGGAGAATGAGGCAGGAGTGATGTAGAGAAACCGTGATGTGGAGAGTCTTCTCCCCTGACAGAGGAGCTGGACCTTCACTGGAGTGGGGTCACACGCGCTAGCACTGATGGTTGACGGACGTGACCATGATAATGCTGATGTCCTTCCTTAAGCATGGGATGGCGAGCGTAGGAACCTGTAGGTGAAGGAAGCGAGGCTCGAATGTTGAATTATGAAATGAGGGTTGGATGGATGAGGGATGAGGGTCGGAGGGATGAGGGTTGGGAGGAAGACCTGTCAGAAGGAAGACCTGTCATAGGTCAGGAGAGAGGCGGAGAGAAGAAGACCCGTCGTGGGTCGGGGGAGAGAGGCAGAGAAAGATCCGTTGTGGGTCGGAAGGGAGTGAGACCCATCGTGGGTCAGGAGAGAGGCGGAAAGAGGGAGACCCATCATGGGTCGGGAGGGAGGGAGACCCGTCGTGGGTCAGAAGAGAGCGAGGCAGAGAAAGACCCGTTGTGGGTCGGAAGGGAGTGAGACCCGTCGTGGGTCAGGAGAGAGGCGGAAAGAGGGAGACCCATCATGGGTCGGGAGGGAGACCCGTCGTGGGTCAGAAGAGAGCGAGGCAGAGAAAGACCCGTTGTGGGTCGGAAGGGAGTGAGACCCGTCGTGGGTCAGGAGAGAGGCGGAAAGAGGGAGACCCGTCATGGGAGGGAGGGAGACCTGTCGTGGGTCAGGAGGGAGGGAGACCCGTCGTGGGTCAGGAGAGAGAGGGAGAGAAAGATCTGACATGGGTCAAGAGAGGGACCCGTTGTAGGTCGGGAGACCCATTGTGGGTTGGGAGATCCGACGTGAGAGCCGGGTGAGCCATCGTGAGAGCCGTCATGAGAGCAAAGATGAAAGACTTCCGCCTTTTAGCGGATCTCCGCTTTTTTTTCAGCCACGTTTTTTTGTTTTTGTTTTTTGTTTTTCTGTGCAAATGCGTTAGGAAAGATTTTGGGTGTATATATACGTATAGTTGTGTTTAGTGTCACCAACCGTCCCTTGAAAAATGGAATCGTCCCGTATTCAGAAACAGAAAGTACGTGTCTAATATTAAAAATGTACCGTGCGAGCCCATGTGAGCTGCGGGCGGACACGTAATGGCACCCACACGCAGGTCCTTCGCAACAGCGTATATCACAGGGGCGTACCAACGCGGCTGAAAGCCACCCCTCGTGATGATGGCACCCCACATGCCATCATGAGAGCTGGTGAGCCGTCGTGAGAGCTGGTGAGCCGTCGTGAGAGTCAGCTAGTCATCAGTCGGCTTGGAACCTGTGGAACAGCTGAGGACCTGAGGGTGGAGGTGCATATTGGGGATGTTCACAGGGCAGGTACGTGTTGACCACTAGACGGATGAGAGCGGGAGAATTTGGAGACAGTAATAGTAGTCGCGACATGAGAGCAAAGAATGACGAAGGAATGCAATGATGTAGCATGAGCAGGAGGAGATGAGGACTAGATGGCGAGAGCATTGCTGAGGACGCGTATAGGATAGAATGGTGAAGTCATGAGCTGACTTTGATGGTAGGATTCTCAATCGGGAAAGGTCGTGAGCCGACATGGTGTAGCTTGGGTGAGGGTGGAGCTGGGAGGGGCTGAATAGTGTGACACGTGTTTACGACAGCTTAAACTAGCTTGTAATGGATGACGTGTGCAGCCCAAGCTATAATAGCATGTAACAGCAAGGGCCAGAATATGAATTGATGGCAAGCGGGTGTAAAGACAGCTAGCGTATGTCAAAATTGCATGACCAGCATGAGCTGCAATGGAGTGAGCGACGTGAGTCGATGGGTGCTGAATATCGGAATAGCAGAGAGAGGGTGAAGAGACTGCTTAACTAGCATGTGATGGAATGGTGTGAGCTAGCATGAGTTGCATGAGTTAGAATGGTCAGATGCAAGTCAGTAGGAGAGGTTGAATATGAGATGACAGTGTGCCGGTGCAGAGAGGAGTTAAGAGAACAAAAGACATACTATTTTCGTTTCGGAGTGCGAACGAAAATAGTATGAGTAGGCCTGGTGACTTGTGTAGGCTGCAACAACAGAGAAAAAACATTTGGGTGTTGGGGAAGGGATGGGGGGTAGAGTAGAAGACGGGAAACGGATTAGAGGCCCTGCCTAATGTGGGTAGAGCGCGAGAAGCCATCTAGCTTATGATGACTGAAAAAAGAGAAATGAAGAGATGGGGAGCAGATGCATGTGCATGGGGAATTGTGCAGCCTGTGAGACGGGGACAAGAATGAGACAGGAAGGGTGCAGGCACAGGGGGAGATGGCCTGCTGAAAGCAGGCTGAGATGATACAAGAGAATTCAAATGAAACTGCACAGTACACAGAATACATTTCCTGGCCACTGATAGAGATACTACTTAGCCCCCCGGCAGGGGGAGCTATGAGATTGTAGTGGAGGAGAGGTGGGAGTGGCGCCGTCTGCAGCTGCGCGCGGGAAACTTGATGGGAACCCGGAAGCTCGTTCATCTCGTTCCAGAGCGCCAGGCTCACATTCTTGATCTAAACTGTTGAAGGTCCTGTCTTGATATGTCAGCCTGAAGGGGCACGGCGGGTGCTGGGCAGTACCGAATGCTGTGGTCGCTGGAAGCGGGGCCCGCTGTGCCGAAAGCTGTGGTTGCCAGAGCTGGGCTGTGCGCTGAGAGCCAGGCTGTACGCTGCAAGCTGGGCTGCGCAAACGCTTACACGAGGAGGAGGAGGCGACTAGAGGGACAACGTGGATATCCCGTATATACCGCCAGCAACAGAGATATTGACAGTAGATGCATGGTGCTCCTTGGAGGTGGCGGTCCACTGTGTGAGCGTGCACCTGGACCGTTCGTTGGGCGGCGCGGGCCGTGGGCTGGACACCGGCCGTCGGTTCTTACTGTGGAGCGGACATGCGATGGAAGATCCTCCGGCTGCAGATTCCTGAATGGGATCCTCGTGAGATTCGTCGCGGTGTGAGGAATTGCGAACTGCAGGGGACGAGGAAACGTGTGACAGGTCGGTGTTTGAACGTGACGGGTTGTTAGCAGTCCGGCTTGAGTGAGTTGACGCGGTCGAGATCTGTCAAGTTAACCGAGACGAACTGGAATGAAGAGATGAGCGGCTATAAATAGCTCCGGGAAATTAGAGGTGTGGTTATGGTGAACTGTGATTCGCTGGTGAGGAGGAGAAGGTGGTTGAGGCGTGGTCCTGCTCCTGAATTTCAGTTAATCACATTAACTCCATATATTGTGCTTGAGTTTGCTATATACCACACCTGTGGATCATGATGTTATTATTTACACATTTTAAATTGCAATAGTCATCAAACATGATTTAATTAAAGCGATTAAACTAATGAGTATCTTTTTTTTTTATTTGTACCAAAATGACTACTCTACGCTGCTGAATGCTATGCGTAGTATGTCACAATGGATACGTGCCGGGAGCGGTGAACACAGGGCATGATCGGCAATATGGCGTTTCTTGATTAAAGATAATTCAAACATGCACAAATCACTCCAAATACAACATCAAAAGGGGAAATGACAAGGGGAAACAGCTATATCATGATGAAAAGTGAAACATTTTGCATTATAGTTGGGGGGTAAGGGGAGAGTGGTCTTAATGTGAGAGGGGCTTAAGGTTAGCACAAAAATCGTGACCTGTTTTTATACTGCTGTTTTAGACAGTTTGATACAGTTTGATACAGTTTGATACAGTATGGTTGCTTGGTTCGGCTCTTTAACTGTCCAATGTAAAACTAAATTTGAAAACTGGTCAAATAAGACCATGAAGGTGACTGGCGGAAAAGAGTTTTCTTCTCTGCATGACATTTTTCCTAACCGTGTGCTCGCTTAGGTCAGACAGATTCTGGGGAACACCTCTCACCTATTTCATGGGGAATATAAAATTATTCCATCCGGCAGGCGGTATCGAGTGCATAACTTTAAGAGTAACATACATAAACTCTCATTTATGCCCTCTTCTGTTGCACTCTTGAACAAATCTGCACAACAAAAACACATTTAAGTCACTTTGTTCAATGGTGTAATAACTGTGGAATAGAGCTGGTGCAATAACTTGGATACTTTATGGTTATGTAGTGCATGAATGGACAATGGTCATTAAACACATGTATCTTGTGTCTATTGTCTAACTGTACTGTATGTGTGAGTGCAACTGTTTTTGAACTGCTGGCTTAGACAAATTTCCCTTTGGGAATATAAAGTTTTGTTTTTAAGTTTAAAAAAAAATTTAAGTGATGAAGAATATTTATATGAAGTCAAAACTGTTCCTTACACCTCACTGTATGCTGGACATGTGGACAGCTGTTGTGGTCCCGCCTGTTGCTGTGGGCCCTGGACAGAGAAGGGGACATTTTTAAAAAGTATTGCTGAGTGTTTAAAATCACTCACAGTCAGAATGCCAGTTTTTTTTTTTTTTTTTTTTTATAGCTATAAAACCATTTGTAATTGAATAAATGTAAGGCATAGCTGTGTAATGTCATACTGTGGAACATTCCAGGCAGAGCAATGACATATCCATAGAAACAAGCAGGTGACAGACCCCCAACCAAAAAGTTACATAGTACACCTTTAAGTCTGTTATATTTTTTATTTTTATTTTTCATGATTGTACTTTATTATACTATTGACTGGTTGACTACGCACTGAAACCCAGTTACTTCTTGGATTCCTACGCTTTTGCATACACAATGAATCTCTTACCACAGGTTCTGCTTTTTATTACTATTCATAGTGTGTGTAGGAGCCATTTCGTACGTTCTGTGTTCTGGAGTAGAAGAAGAAGAAGAAGAAGAAGTAACTTTATTGATCTCACACTGGAGAAATTCTTCTCTGCATTTTAACCCATTCTATATATATATATACTCTTTTTATAGCAGCTGCTCTTGTCCCGCCTTCAGGTTCAGGGAATGCTTTCTGATTGGATGACTTTGATCTCGCTTTATTCTTTGTTCTTTTATCTTTGGTCTTACCTGTTATAAATACAGACCACAGAGAACACACGGACACAGATAGCACACGGACACCGTAGAAGACACATCCCACCAACACACAAGGAGAAGACACGTCTCACCAACACACACACACACCCATCCACACGAGAAGAAGGAGAAACGCCTACACTACATAGGTAGTGTGGATAGAAGCCGCGGTCTGGTGGCCAGGAGGATACCCCGAGACCATAGAGTATCGGATGAGCCGAGATGACGGGGTATTAGGACGTCCTGGACCACAGAAGCTACACAGTCTTTTGACCGTCACGTATCGTCACGTATCGTCACGTAAACGTCGTGTAAGAACCAAGCAAGAGTGTAACATCGGCCGTCTCCCAGGTGACAGACGGGAACGCGCACCGCTACAGGGCACGTACGGACAGCAAAGAAGAACCAGTAGCACCGTCGACAACGCAACGTAGGGTGAGTCCTGTCGGGAGCCACGGAGTACAAGGAAGCCCGGTCTCTCAGTGACAGGCAGGAGCTCATCGCTATATGACACGCAAAGACGACAAGAAGGACCACACATACAGAGCCTAACACGACACACATAGGAAAACCACAAGCCTCAGAAATTCATCTTTCCATTTCCCTCTTTATTCACCTTATTTGTACCCACTCTGTATGACCTTTCACTTTAGTAAAGATAGAAAAGACAAACCTGGATTCAAGACTCTTTATTTACTTTACGTGACGCGTCGGAAAGAAACTTCTAGAAACACAGAGACCGAGGCTAGTGGGGCACATTGGCGCACTCACAGTGTGCTTGGTACTGACTGAAAATGAAGTTTATAGAACTGCTCCTCCTGAGGCAGCCCAGCACAGTTCCAGCAGTGTCAGCAGAATAGCATCTGTACAAATCACATTTAAGTCCCAGGGCCGGTGTCCTATCATTTCTTCCTACCCCTCGAGAGTTCCTACCAAGCTGTGCGCATGCGCAGAACATTACGTCACTCCTTGAGAGTTCGTTCTGCGCATGCGCAGAACATTACGTCACTCCTTGAGAGTTTCTTGAACTTTTGTCCTCACGCTCAGCTGTGCTGAAAGAAAAGCAGTAATTATTTAACGTTTTCTATTTAATCTAACCCAATGCCGATTTGTAGCCTTTGTGTGAATCATGTTTGAGTCTGTGACCGACCCAATTACTTCTTATTGGCTTCTTTTGAATAATAAAACTGTCCGTATGAACTGTCTTAACATGGCGTAATTTTTGCAGACTTAACAGCTTTTGTTTGATAGTTATGGTTAAGTTATGTTTGGAACACTCCTGTATTTCAGTCTTTTCAGTCTTTTAGTCATTTGAAACAGCTAACTTATGCTGCTTAAGATGCGTGAAAAGTCCCTCAGTCGTCCAGGTAGAATCCATGATCAAAGGAGAAGTTCAATTTGTCAACTGGACAAAGTTTGTTTGGTTGAAAACGTTTCGCCGCTCATCCGAGAGGCTTCATCAGCTCTGGTTATTGTACTGGTTAGACCCTGCTTATATCTAGCTGCCGGGAGGCGCGTCCTACAATGACAAAAGCTCTGAAAACGATCCCCCTAATCTGTCTCTTTGTTTTTCAAATTACTCTGACGGCTGTTTCGACCCCCTATTCAACGTCTAACGACCCTCTCCACCCCTCTGCCCTGGCTCTGTTTGACTGGTCTAAGAATCGCATTATAAATGGGAGACAAGTTATGTCTCACTCCCCCATTTCTGTTTAATGACGGATTCTCTTTTTTGACAAAAATAGCCTCTTTAACTCCCCTCTCAAACCAGTTCTTTTCCCTGGCTAAGATCTGAACCTCACTGTCCTCACGGGCCACGGGCCATTCTTTTGAGGACAGTGAGGTTCAGATCTTAGCCAGGGAAAAGAACTGGTTTGAGAGGGGAGTTAAAGAGGCTATTTTTGTCAAAAAAGAGAATCCGTCATTAAACAGAAATGGGGGAGTGAGACATAACTTGTCTCCCATTTACAGTATAATGCGATTCTTAGACCAGTCAAACAGAGCCAGGGCAGAGGGGTGGAGAGGGTCGTTAGACGTTGAATAGGGGGTCGAAACAGCCGTCAGAGTAATTTGAAAAACAAAGAGACAGATTAGGGGGATCGTTTTCAGAGCTTTTGTCATTGTAGGACGCGCCTCCCGGCAGCTAGATATAAGCAGGGTCTAACCAGTACAATAACCAGAGCTGACGAAGCCTCTCGGATGAGCGGCGAAACGTTTTCAACCAAACAAACTTTGTCCAGTTGACAAATTGAACTTCTCCTTTGATTATGCTGCTTAAGTGAGCGAATTTAGCCACTTATGAGAAGCAATTACATCAAAGCAATTACATCGCCATGTTCAAGCTCGCATTTACACGTGTGTGCAGATATGGTCAGAGCATGCGGTTATATGTTTGTTAATGTTGTCGACATGGCTTGCAGATCTGAGGCACTCAAGATTGATGCATTAAAATTAATTTGTTAGGATTAATTTGTTAAAATATCATATAATATACTGTACATGTTGCATCCAAGTATACTGAAACACACTGTAACTCAGAGTGCCTCTGCCATCCTATTTTATTTCTACAAGCAGGAAACATGATTGATAGATCCCATGGCAATGCATATATTGCATACAGTGGTACCTCACCTTACAAAATTAATTTGTTCCAGAAGTGGTTTCGTAACGTGCATTTTTTTAAAGTTGAGTAGCTATTTCAATGGAAAAGGCCTGATCCGTTCCAAGTTTTTTTTTTTTATAGTGTAACATTTTTGTGTAAGGTTGTGTTCTGCGTCCTGATTGGCTAAGAGACTAGACCAGGACTAAAAGAACGTGGAATAAACCAGGTCTAGACCAGAACTAAACCTGGATTGGACCTGTTATTATTATAACATGGCAGTGCCGTTGGATGAGCTCGTTGCTCGTGTCTCCGCGCACCTTGCACGTTCCGTGCTAGAGCTAAGAGGCCGAGAAAGATGCTCTTTCAGCGGGAATAAGAGCGGGACGGGGCAGGCTCTGGTTCTATCTGACCTCCAGAGCCGGGGCGCCGACACTGTGAGCTAAGAGGCCGAGAAAGGTGCTCTATCGGCGGCAGGCAAGACCGCGGGGTCTCGCTCGGGGCGGGCTCTGGTTCTATCTGACTTCTAGGTCTAGACCAGAACTAAACCAGGTCTAGACCAGAACTAAACCAGGTCTAAACCTGAAATGGACCTGGACTAAACCAGGACCGGACCAGGTCCAGACCCGGACCAAGCCGGGACCAGACCAGGATTAAATCACCCGCTCGCCCGTGCTCGGCCCCGAGGGGAAGGCACGGCCTGGGCGCCGTGGCTCCATCACGCACCCGCAGCCCCGGTGTACTCGCGCCCTTGCGCCATGTCGACGTCGCTTTTTGATCCTTCGATGTTGGCTCTTCCTATCATTGTAAAGCAGAATTCACCAAGAATTGGATTGTTCACTCACTAATAGGGAACGTGAGCTGGGTTTAGACCGTCGTGAGACAGGTTAGTTTTACCCTACTGATGATGTGTTGTTGCGATAGTAATCCTGTGTCCCTCCGCTCCCCTCGCACGTTCGGCGCTATATTGAGCCGTGTCTACCCCCACACTTCACTATCAACACATTCCGTTGAAAATCTATGAAAGTTCGAGTGTTCAAACGAGAGAGAAATGCGAGAAAAGCCCAACTTCAGTCTGACAAAAGCGTAGAATGTGTGTGGTGAGGCATTTACAGCCCTAAAACATGTAGAACAATTGCAAAATACAAAGTTGTCCTACCTCGTGGACCTCTCCCACCGCGGGCCACCTCTGGAACCTAACCCCGTGTGTGTTGATAAAGTGTATTTACGTTTCGGGGCGTGCATCTGAGCGCGCATCTGAGCGCGCATTAAGATTTCGCGTTTCGTAACTTGAATTTTCTTTCGCATCTAGAGACCAAAATTTGACGTGAAGGCGTTTCGTAACTTGGATTTTTCGTATGTAGGGTCTTTCGTAAGGTGAGGTAGCACTGTATTTCGGATCATGTATATCTGTAGGGGCACATACTCCAAAATGTAAAAATGTGTAAACAGCAGCTATTAATAAAGGAATTAACCAATGATGCCTACAATAATGTCAATAGACACATAAAAATGAAGTGGTCTTAATTTTTTCTAGGCAACGTAGAAGATTACTGTGTGGTGTGCTCCATGGTGGAGAGCGATGATCATATAAGATGATCATATAAGAATTAATCTAAAAGCCTAAGTATTTGAGAGGGCTAAGTAAATCTTTAAGTAGACATTTTAAGTTTCCTAATTCTATTGTTTTTATATGTATATATTTTTGTCTCTCCAGGTGCAGTGTGGGACATGTCTTAGATGGGCCCATTTTGAATGTGTCAAATATACAGATACACACACAGATTATACCTGTAGTAAATGTTTGTAGTTTGTAAATTTATTGTAAATTCATGTAAAGAGTAGTGTAGTTTTGTTTTAAATATTTAGATTTGGAACATGGAAATAGTAGATTTTTAGGTTTTGAGAAATAGTTTAAATAGTGTAGAGGGTGTAAATGTATAATAACTAGATATATTTTTTAGAATTAGTATTTTTAGAATTTTTTTTGAGAGCTATCAGAACGTCCTACCTGCATATCAGAACGTCCTACCTGCATATTTTTTATCTGATAGATAAATTTATCACATCAGAATATGGTTCCACATTAGAAAGAGCATGCAGGACATTCGACAGAACAGAATCAGAACATCCTACCTACATATTTTTACCTATCAGAACGTCCTCCCTGCATATTTTTACCTATCAGAACGTCCTACCTGCATATCAGAACGTCCTACCTGCATATTTTTTGCCTATCTGAACGTCCTACCTGCATATTTTACCTATCAGAACGTCCTACCTGCATATCAGAACGTCCTACCTGCAACAGAATGTCTTTTTTTTTTTTTTTTTACAGTGAAAACATCTTATTTATTCATTTATTTATTTGATAGGGACTGTGCATATAATGAACATCTGTAATTACAGTGTAAATATGCCAGATTATAGCAAAAATGCTAGTTTCCATTTTATTTATTTTTTGTTAATCTTTTATTATTACAAGTACATATTTTGACATCACAATAACATTCGCAAAACACTCAGAAGACACATCGGGGGATGGGGAGTGCAGAGGTCCAAAGGGCTTGTTCCAGGTGAAGAAAGGGGGTCTGGGGGGGAGCAAGGGCGATGTAGTGTCCAGGGAAGGTCTAGACAACAGGGTCCAGGGGGGCAAGGGTCAGAAGTCCAGCCGAGGGGAACGTCTTACCTGCATATCAGAACGTCCTACCTGCATATTTCTACCTATCAGAACGTCCTACCTGCATATCAGAATGTCCTACTTGCATATTTTTACCTATCAGAACATCCTATCTGCTCTTAGTAATATGGAAGCATATCTCTCAAGGAGTGATGTAGTACGAACTCTCAATGAGTGACGTAATGTTCTGCGCATGCGCACGGCTTGGCAGCCGCTCATGAGGGAGGGAGGGGGTATCAGAACTTCCTACCTGCACTTACTAGTGTAAAAGCGTGTTCTGAGGGGGTAATTTTACCTATCAGAATGTCCTACCTGCATAGAAACAAACATTAAAACAGCGATGACAAAAACAATGACACCGGAAGCACATGGTAGGATTTTCTGAGGGGGTAGGAAGTTTTGACAAGGTAGGAAGATTCGACAGAACACCGGGCAGGAAAGTGGGGAAGCATGGCCCCCAATGCTCTTTCATAGTTTGGTTCTCTACGTCTCTGAACCGGGGAGGACACACAATTAGGATACTTGCTACAGACACTGCCTAAATGTCTCAGTAATTTAGACATCTCTCTTGGGCCCTATTCAAAACTTCCTTTTGGTTAGTGGTACAATCCACCAACAAGATTGAATCTTGTGGGCACAAGCCTACGTCATACTTGTTGAAACACAACAATTTCTTAACAATAGATTATTAGATTTTAATATTAGATTAGATTATTTATATAAATATGCCTTATTTGACATCTGTCTCTATGTTTTTGCTACTTATTAGGCCTGAAAATGCCATGCCAGGACATGAAAAAAATAAACATTATGGCCCTGCCCTAAACCCAACAGGAAATCGCCATATTGGATCAAATCTGCAAAACAGTGGCCATTTTGAAAATCATTTGCATTTGCATTTTGCAGGAGAAAAGAATGTATATCTGATTGTAAAACAGTGCGTACAGCGCTTCATAGAATGGGTTTTCATGGCCAAGTAGCTGCATCCAAGCCATACATCATCAAGTGCAATGCAAAGCGTTGGATGGAGTGGTGTAAAGCATGCCGCCACTGGACTCTAGAGCAATGGAGACGCGTTCTCTGGAGTTACGAATCAAGCTGCTCCATCTGGCAATCTGATGGACAAGTCTGGGTTTGGCAGTTCCCAGGAAAACGGTACTTGTCTGACTGCATTGTGCCAAGTGTTAAGTTTGGTGGCTTATGGTGTGGGGTTGTTTTTCAGGAGCTGGGCTTGGCCCCTTAGTTCCAGTGAAAGGAACTCTGAATGCTTCAGCATACCAAGAGATTTTGGACAATTCCATGCTCCCAACTTTGTGGGAACAGTTAGGAGATGGCCCCCTCCATCCAACATGACTGTGCACCAGTGTATAAAGCAAGGTCCATAAAGACATGGATGAGAGAGTTTGGTGTGGATGAACTTGACTGGCCTGCAGAGTCCAGACCTCAACTCGACAGAACACCTTTGGGATGAATTAGAGCAGAGACTGAGAGCCAGGCCTTCTCATCCAACATCAGTGTGTGACAAATGCAATTCTGGAAGACTGGTCAAAAATTCCCATAAAACCAGTCCTAAACTTTGTGGACAGACTTCAAAGATGAAGAAGATCAAAGTCAGCTTTACTGTCAATTCTGCCATATGTGTTCAACATACAGTGAATCGAAATTTCGTTTCTCTTTGGCCAAGTAGTGCAAAAAGACTGTATAAAACAGAGGCGGATTTACCATCCCCTATGTTTACCATTCGCATTCGCGTGTACCATGTCAGCCCTGACATGGTACACGCACAAAAAAAATGTAAATCTTAATTCAAGCACACACATGGACCCTTATTTTGTGTGCGCGTGTGTGTTTGAAGAATGGCTTTTAAGGGCCTCATGTCTATATTTCGCCTAGGGCCCCAAAATGGCTAGATCCGCCCCTGGTACAAAATACAATATCAAGACAATACACAAACTATCTATGACAAAATCTAAAATCTAAAGCAGAGCAAAGAATAAATAATACCTATTTACAGATGTCCAAAATGTGCAGTGTGCATCAAAATGTGCAGTGGAAGATGCAGCAGTGAAAATGTACAGTAAAAAATGTGCATTGAAAATACAGATAAAATAAATGTGAAAAAGTAGTCCTTAGCAGCAGTATTTGAAGTGTCTAGAGTAGTTTAGCCGTTTTCCAATTCAGCGACTGCATGCTTGTGAGCGTCCTTGGAGGGGGATGTGCGTCATATCCGGCGCGACAACCGCCGTTCCATTCGGTTTTTGTCCCCTGCACAGTTAAGATGCGCTCTGAACAGCGCAGTCGTTTCCATGGAAATTGGGGCGTGGACCAAGCGTGCAAACATGCACGCTTCGCACACTTAAAAGCCCCAGCATGCACAGCGCAGGAGGATATATGACTACAAAGACCGACTTGCCAGCGACATCCACATGTGACAGTTGCGACGTCACTATAAAATATACGTACTGGTTCACCTCACCTACAACTATGCTACATGAAACTCTTCATAAACTACGCTAAACATGTGTGATGGTAGCCATAACGGCATAGATCACGGCACCTGTTTTACTGTTCACATGCTTTTCCCCTTACACTTATATTTCCTTTGCTGGATATTCTACAGTGTAGCCATGTCCAACATTTACTCTAAGCTGCGCACTGCTCGCACATTCTCAGCGCACAAGAAAACCTATGCAGCGCACTGTAAATCAGGGATGAAAGAGCTTTTAGCGGATCTCCGCTTTTTATTCAGCCACTCCAAGGAGCGCTTAGGGAGTTAGTGTGTTTGCTCAGACACATCAAAAATTAGGGGTAACATTGGCCATGTCCCAATTCCAAGTATTACTAGTCGCAATAGAATAATATTTTTTTCTTTAGTGAACAAGGAGCAGACCACCCGGCTCATTGAGCTGAGGCGGGACTTGTTCCATTTCGCAGACGGCCATGCAAGAAACGTAGTGCACTAAGGACCGAGCGAGTATGCGCCGTCTCGAGTGCAGACCGAGACCACACTCACAAGCGTGCAGTCGCTGGATTGGAAAACGGCTTATGTCTCTTATGGGGGTGGGGGGGTTGGGAGACAGGTAAATTCAGAGTTCAGCTTCCTGACAGCCTGGTGGAGTGGGCCCGGCACGGTGGCTGAGTGGGTAGTGCTTATGCTTCACAGCAAGAAGGTTCCGGGTTCAATCCCTGGGTCCCCCAGGCCTTTCTGTGTGTGTTCTGTGTGGAGTTTGCATGCATGGTCTGGGTTTGGTCGCCTGGGCCTTTCTGTGTGGAGTTTGCATGTTCTCCCTGTTTCTGGGTGGGTTTCCTCTGGGCACTCTGGTTTCCCCCACCAACCCAAAACATGCACCATAGGTAAATCCTCCAGCTTAGGTCCTGACCAAACTAAAGCAAGAAGATCATGGAGATGGTCCCCAGGCACAGTAATGTGCTGCCCACTGCTCCTAATAACAGGATGGGTCAGATGCAGAACTGGAATTTCCCCACTGTGGGACTAATAAAGGCATTTCTTTCTTTCTTCTCCCCGAGGGCAGGAGGCTGAAGAGGCTGTGTGAGGGGTGGCTCGAGTCACCAACAATGCTGGATGCTCTGCAGTTGAAGCGGGTGTTGAAAATGTCCAGTAGAGAGGCACCAATGATCCTCCCAGCTGCATTCACTATGCACTGCAGGGCTTTCCTGTTCTGTTCAGTGCAGCTCCTGTACCACACAGTGATGCAGCTGGTTAGAACGCTCTCACTGGTGCCTTGGTAGAAGGTGGTCATGATGAGTGGGGAGGGCTCCAGCTCTCCTCAGTTTGCGGAGGAAATAGAGGCACCTCTGAGCTTTCTTCGCCAGTGATGCAGTGTTCGCTGTCCGCAGAACCCGAGCACTAGGAAGTGCAATCGCGCAACGTAAACCTTAGACGCTCGTCCAATGGGAGCATCCCTTCGTCTATCCCGTCTATCCTTCCCGGCCAATCGCGGCTCGGGACCGTCTAGCGTTCTCCGCGGCGACTTGCGCCTCCGGCCAATCGGACGCGAGCTGGGCGGGGCCCCCCCCTGCCGGGACCTGCGAAATGAGAAACCTCTCAGATAGTGTTTACCACGGAGAGGAGAGGACAAGAGTAGCGATTGATTCGACTGTCTAAGGTAAGACGCGTATTTTCGGATAGCGTGATAATTTAAAACGGACCGCTTTGTGACACAAAAGGTACTTTGTTTTTTTACGTAGAGGGATAGGAGAGCTCACAGACGTAAATGCGATAGACAGTTGTCGCTCGCCATTGGCTTACTGGAGTCTAAGGTTATGTATTGGCGACCTGTGGATTGGTCTGGGAGTAATAATACAGCTTATGATATAGTATTATAGTTATAATAGTCATAATATGTTATAATATATATAATAATATATAATACACGTGTTTATCATAAGTTATTATGATATAGTAGTATAGTTATAAAATAATCCTGGGGCATGGAGGGATTTCTATCCAAACATTGAAGTGACCTTACAGTCTTCCCAGTCTTCCCAGAAGAGAATGGATCCTTTGATGCCTGTTCTGTGCATTCTGGACCCAAGTGTGCCCAAAGACAGGCATACAGTGCATCCTGAAGACAAGCAAGGAGGCCAGGACACCTACGCCCGCACAGACTGACAGCAGGCTGAGAGACCCCAAGCTTATGAAGAAGATAATAGCTGGAGTCACAGATGCGTGCCCATCTTGTGTTTACTACTGTCCAGGCATGATAACCTAATGCACAGCACTGCAACTTTTTTCTTATTTTTGCCTTCAGCTAAAAGTTGCTGTGATCAGCCAGCTGCTGATCACAGCAACCCCAACTGGGTCAGCTGATTATAACCTTTGGCAAATACAGTGGCAATTTGTTTAAAATGGCTGGTGGAAAATGATGGGTACATCAAATAGTAAGTATGGCAACTAAATATGATCGACATGTGCACAGTTTTGTTTCCGATGAATAATGTCATTTAATATGTAACGTGTAATTTCAGTCTCCTTGAACAACAGCAAAGCTGCCTCCGCCACCGCCACTACCACCAGCGAGCCAACACCACAGCTCCATGCCACACTCCTGTTCAGCCAAGTGCCGCTTGCAGTGTCCGGCCAAGTGATGCCAGGCCCTCCAAAAAGAAAGAGAGCAGAGCTTTCTGGAACTGTACAGGATAACCCCAAGGTGCAACTTTGTACACTCTGTGCCCAACCCACACAAGGCCACAAAAAATATAAGAAAAAAACATACTGTGAAGTGTCCAAATCGTCTACATCAAAGCGACTTTCTGGAAAAACATTTAACACCTTCGCAGATTTTAAGAAGGCAGTGGACGAACTCCAAGAACAGGCCTCTGAGTCTGTCTGAGCAGACTATGTACATATTGTATATTTATTGTTATTTTTTGTAACATTTTCTACTATTTATAGTTCCATCATATTGATTCTTCCCATTGTTATTATGCTATTACATTGTTACTGTTACTGTGTAACTGCAACTTTATTTTCTGTTGTCTCACTGTCTATTCATTGTCTTTATTTATTACTTATTTTTTAATTTTATTTATTGCCTGCAACTGCACTGTTACACTTTTTATTTGTGCTACCTACTTTGATTGTTGTCTCACTGTCTATTTATTGTCTTCACTGCAAATAATATTCAGTCTTCTTACACTTAAATGCCATGCTCCATAGATGTTGCCTTTCTACTCCCTTCCTGTTTGACCAATAATGCAAATAATGCAAATAAAATAATGACATAATTTTGTACTGATGCCTTTTAATGACTTAAATATGCCTTATACTGTTTTGCTTTCTTTACATCATGCACTTTAATCATTAAAGTGTCTTGAATTACTATAACAGCATGTTGTGTCATTTAGTAATCTTATATTTTTTATACAGATGTGTGAACAAGTGTGATTTCAGTAATTATCCATCCATCCATCCATCTTCTTCCGCTTTTTCAATTTCAGTAATTATGAGATATGTAATGTTCTTTGCACAGCTTTGTAGCCTAGTGTTTAGTGGTTCTGTGACACGTTCATTAATGTCTTAAAACATTTAGACTACCATAAATCAATCTCCCGTCATAGGGACTTCACCTGGTATCAAACATGCCATTTCTAAAAGTAACTAAAACAACAACAATAGTTTAATACAACTTTTTATTGATTCCAAGCAGGACCAAGACAGATAATGTTACAGGGGTTGTTAAAAAGTCTCATTTTGTTCATACACAAATAATCATACAGCTCTGTCTTGGTCCTGCTTGGAGTCAATTTTTTTTTTTATTGATTCCAAGCAGGACCAAAAAAGATAATGTTGTCACATTGTCACAAAGTGTTATTTTGTTCATACTCATACAGTCCTCAGCAGACATCAAAAGCACATCCTTTCTAAAAATATCCACCACCACCACAACAACGTGTATTAATTTTTAATTTTTTTTTTATTTTTTTGGATTCCAAGATGTTTCATGGGTGACATGTCATTTTCCCTCAATCATGCATTGTACTAGAGCATATAATAAAATAATAAATAAAATAAAATGAACATTTGATGTTCAGCACCAACACTTATGCAATATACTTTTATAAAAAAGATGAAACATGTCACAAAGTGTCTTGATTCAGTATTATGTCACAGAGCACTCCCAGTCCCAGCACCTGGTCCCGCCTTGTTGACAGCTCACAGACCTATGAGAGAGCACAAGTAAGGTTTTACATCCCGCCCCCCCCCCCCTGCCCCCCCATCACGTGGGGTATTCGTCTAAGGCAGTGCTTCTCAAATAGTGGGGCGGGCCCCCCTGGGGGGGCGTGGCGTGATGCCAGGGGGGGCGCGTATGACCCTGGGAAACATGTTTTTTTGCTGTACTGTACTAGAACTAAGTGTAATTACACATCAACAACAGTAGTTGGCAGTGGCGTTCTCACATGCGATTTACGCACAGTCTCACCATTAACAAAACATCCTCTGTCACAGAAAAAACACGTATATTCCACTGAGTCGTGTCCTTTAGTCCGACAGAAGCTGACGCATCAGTGGCACAAGGAGAGAGCGTTTTTTTTTCAGTGCTTTTAGCTTATGCAAATGAGGTGGTTTTAAGTTTCATTTCTGTAAAACGTAAACAAATGTGCGCAAAGCATTAAAAACACATTAATATTTGAGTCCTCAGTGCAGTCTTTGTTGTAAGTTTCTTTCTTTTTTTGTTTATAATGTTAATAAAAGGATACAATGGTGTTCTCATAACAATTTTCTAGACAAATAATACTATTTATAGTCGCGCGCAGGAAGGGGGGCGTGAAATTTTTTCTTCTTCCTAGGGGGGGCGTCACAGAAAATAATTGAGAAGCACTGGTCTAAGGGTCTAAGTCGGAAATTGCACATTGTTCACACCCAGGGCCGTCCGCAGGACCCGGACACTAGAAAGTGCAATCGCGCAACGTAGACATCCAATGAGAGCATCCCTTTGTCTATCCCGTCTATCCTTCCCGGCCAATCGCGGCTCGGGACTGTCTAACGTTCTCCCCGGCTTCTTGCGCCTCCGGCCAATCGAGGCTCGAGATCGTCTAGCCTTCTGAGCTGGGCGGGGCCCCCCGTGCCGGAACCTGCGAAATGAGAAACCTCTCAGAGCGTTTACCACGGAGAGGAGCGGACAAGAGGAGAGATTGATTCGACTGTTTAAGGTAAGAAGCGTATTTATTTTTGGATAGCGTGATAATTTAAAACGGACCGCTTTGTGACACAAAAGCTACTTTGTTTTTTTATGTAGAGGGATAGGAGAGCTCACAGACGTAAATACGATAGACAGTTGTCGCTGTCATTGGCCTACTGGAGTCTAAGGTTATGTATTGGAGCCCGCGCCGCAGTCGGGGAAAGTTTAGCTAAATGGCCCTAAACCGTTTCCCATTCATTTCCAATGGTAGTGCTAAACCACTACGGATGCAATATATTTTTGGCCTCTACGTGTTTTGGCGCTGTTCCTCACTCTCTTCTGCATCTGGAGACGCTATTCTCTGCTAAGAGGATTTACACTCGGTGGTGTTCAAGGTAAGATTTCAATTGGAAATTGCAAACCACGGGAAAACAAAGTAATGTCGTGTCTTCTTAAGCATTTTTCCGTTTATATTGACTTTGCAGTTCGTTGCTAATCTTGCAATTCAGTGTTACAAAGTCGAGATGTTTTGTGTCATAACGTGGCAAATTATGAATGAACACGAACAAGTTTACTGATGAGATATATATATATATATATATATATATATATATATATATATGCTTTATTAATCCCAAGCTGTGCAATTGAAGTGTAGTAGCAGCATGACATACAGGGACAAACAGACAATAACACAAAGAAGAAAAGAGCACAACCAACACATAGTAAGCAGTATGAAATGCAATGAAAATGTATAAAAAAGTATATATTAAAACTGCCACCATTATGCCGTCACTGCTATTTTTAACAGCCAATGTTATTTTAATTAAATATTATATATTTAAGTCAGAATTTCATTTTTGTTTTCATCTTTGTGACTTCAGGGATTGCTGTGCACCATTTAGGATACCTGACACCATCCACGGTGAGCATCTGCACTGGGATGCCTGGAAAACCACCCCTGCTATGGTCACTTGGGCCACCTCTGACAACTTGAGAACTCCTGTGCCTCTCGCATGCATTACAATCCAGCAATTGGTGTCAAGTTGGATTTGTTCCACTGCATGAGGCGATTTTCACAGGAGTGCACCTCAGAGCATCACCCTCTGTATGCCACTTTCTGCCAGATGCTCTCTGCTGCCTTCATGGTTGTGGACCAGGAGGACTTGAAAAGCTCCAGGATGCCTACGTGTTCTGTGGGATCCATCCACCAAATCCCACCAAAAAACATATAAGAGAGCACTGCAGCACCAACAGAGCTTCTTGACAGAGTAGAGAAGGTGTTGAAACACTTTCACTTGGCCACAGACAATGTCCCACTTTTTAAACCATCCATGTTGAAGATGTGGCGCATACAGAGGGTGCACAGCTTGGAGATGGCACCATGTACAGGTACGGTGGAACTCTCCAGCTCTACCACGTGCCTGTACTCCAGAGTATGGTGAGGGGCATTGTGGAACAGCAGCAGCGTCACCAGCAGCAACAGCAGCAGCACCCTGAGCAGAAGAAAAAGCAGACTAAGACCTGCCTTGCCTGTGGACAGCCCAAGTTTCGTTATGAGACTGATGGATCTACTGTCCACTTCTTTTATCAACAGGGCCCTGTGCGCTACTTCTACTGCTCAAAGAGGGTGCATGAGACTTACACTGCTGAGGGGCTCTCTGACCCATTAATGTCCTTTGAAGACTTTGCAAAGACAGAATTCTTTCAGAGGGAGCTTAATGCCACAAAGAAAAGGTGGAGAAGAGGAAAAGGCCAGCACCTCAGCAAGTGCCAGTGGGGTGACTCTGTCGATTTTGCCGGCTAGAACTTAAACAGGGGCCGAATAGCCCTCATGTCCACACAGCCTTCCCTGGGGTGGCGGGGAAATACATTTACTGCCCGTCTAAAGTGTTCTCCATGTACAGAGACAAGGGCATGGCAAAGGAGAGGAACTGGAAAGAGTTTCAACAGTCTCCTTTTTATGAGGCTGAATGAAAAAGATGGGTGGAGGAAAGAAAATGATAAATGTAAATATGTATGCATGTATGTATATATATGATTAATGTATATAGAGTATATAGATGTGTGTGCACATGATGATGTGTTTGTTATTAATGTTTGTCTTTGCATGTTTATTAATTGAAGTCCAGTCAAGTGGATTTCATTGTATAGCACACAGTAAACATACACACAGTAAACATACACACAGTAAACATACACACAGTAAACATACACATGGTAATGGTATGTTTAAAATATACTCTGTACATTGATTGCCTGTTTGCCCTTTTATATATTTTTAAATATATTTGTATATATTTCTTTTTATTACTACTACTGTCTTTATACTTTTTATACATTTTATACATTTCATTCTCTTTTTCCTGTTTTTGTTGTTATTGTTATTTATCTATACTTTCTGTCTGATTTTATTGAAGAACATAAAAAATACATTCTTTGTTTGGAAATTTACATACTGCCTTTTCTCTGGTTATTATATGGTCATCAATTCAATTCAATTCTGTCCAATTTCATTATATTACTATTACAGTACGCATTTAGTGCTGGGGGAAAGTTCATTATACTGTAAATCTTCACAGATGATACTGATCATTCAAAACGTTAAAAACATCAATGTCTTATTTTACATTATTTTACTTTTTATTGATTCCAAGCAGGACCAAGACAGATAATGTTACAGGGGTTGTCACAAAGTGTCATTTTGTTCATACACAAATAATCATACAGCCCTCAGCAGACATCAAAAGCACATCCTTTCTAAAAATAGCCACTACCACAGTGTATTAAGTTTTTGTTGTTGTTTATTCCAAGATGTTTCATGGGTGACATGTCATTCAATCATGCATTGTACTAGAGCATATAATAAAATAATAAATAAAATAAAACAAACATTTGATGTTCAGCACCAACACTTATGCAATATACTTATATTAAAAAAGATGAAATATGTCAATTTCCAACTTAGACTCTTAGACGAATACCCCACGTGATAGGTGGGGTGTGCAGTCAATCTGTGGCGGGACGTAAAACCTTTCTTGTGCTCTCATAGGTCTGTGAGCTGTCAACAAGGCGGGACCAGGTGCTGGGACTGGGAGTGCTTTGTGACATAATACTGGGACTGGGAGTGCTGAATCTAGACACTTTGTGACATATTTCATCTTTTTTAATATAAGTATATTGCATAAGTGTTGGTGCTGAACATCAAATGTTTGTTTTATTTTATTTATTATTTTATTATTTGCTCTAGTACAATGCATGATTGAATGACATGTCACCCATGAAACATCTTGGAATAAACAACAACAAAAACTTAATACACTGTGGTAGTGGCTATTTTTAGAAAGGATGTGCTTTTGATGTCTGCTGAGGGCTGTATGATTATTTGTGTATGAACAAAATGACACTTTGTGACAACCCCTGTAACATTATCTGTCTTGGTCCTGCTTGGAATCAATAAAAAGTAAAATAATGTAAAATAAGACATTGATGTTTTTAACGTTTTGAATGATCAGTATCATCTGTGAAGATTTACAGTATAATGAACTTTCCCCCAGCACTAAATGTGTACTGTAATAGTAATATAATGAAATTGGACAGAATTTAATAACCATATAATAACCAGAGAAAAGGCAGTATGTAAATTTCCAAACAAATAATGTATTTTTTATGTTCTTCAATAAAATCAGACAGAAAGTATAGATAAATAACAATAACAACAAAAACAGGAAAAAGAGAATGAAATGTATAAAATGTATAAAAAGTATAAAGACAGTAGTAGTAATAAAAAGAAATATATACAAATATATTTAAAAATATATAAAAGGGCAAACAGGCAATCAATGTACAGAGTATATTTTAAACATACCATTACCATGTGTATGTTTACTGTGTGTATGTTTACTGTGTGTATGTTTACTGTGTGTATGTTTACTGTGTGCTATACAATGAAATCCACTTGACTGGACTTCAATTAATAAACATGCAAAGACAAACATTAATAACAAACACATCATCATGTGCACACACATCTATATACTCTATATACATTAATCATATATATATACATACATGCATACATATTTACATTTATCATTTTCTTTCCTCCACCCATCTTTTTCATTCAGCCTCATAAAAAGGAGACTGCTGAAACTCTTTCCAGTTCCTCTCCTTTGCCATGCCCTTGTCTCTGTACATGGAGAACACTTTAGACGGGCAGTAAATGTATTTCCCCGCCACCCCAGGGAAGGCTGTGTGGACATGAGGGCTATTCGGCCCCTGTTTAAGTTCTAGCCGGCAAAATCGACAGAGTCACCCCACTGGCACTTGCTGAGGTGCTGGCCTTTTCCTCTTCTCCACCTTTTCTTTGTGGCATCAAGCTCCCTCTGAAAGAATTCTGTCTTTGCAAAGTCTTCAAAGGACATTAATGGGTCAGAGAGCCCCTCAGCAGTGTAAGTCTCATGCACCCTCTTTGAGCAGTAGAAGTAGCGCACAGGGCCCTGTTGATAAAAGAAGTGGACAGTAGATCCATCAGTCTCATAACGAGACTTGGGCTGTCCACAGGCAAGGCAGGTCTTAGTCTGCTTTTTCTTCTGCTCAGGGTGCTGCTGCTGTTGCTGCTGGTGACGCTGCTGCTGTTCCACAATGCCCCTCACCATACTCTGGAGTACAGGCACGTGGTAGAGCTGGAGAGTTCCACCGTACCTGTACATGGTGCCATCTCCAAGCTGTGCACCCTCTGTATGCGCCACATCTTCAACATGGATGGTTTAAAAAGTGGGACATTGTCTGTGGCCAAGTGAAAGTGTTTCAACACCTTCTCTACTCTGTCAAGAAGCTCTGTTGGTGCTGCAGTGCTCTCTTATATGTTTTTTGGTGGGATTTGGTGGATGGATCCCACAGAACACGTAGGCATCCTGGAGCTTTTTCAAGTCCTCCTGGTCCACAACCATGAAGGCAGCAGAGAGCATCTGGCAGAAAGTGGCATACAGAGGGTGATGCTCTGAGGTGCACTCCTGTGAAAATCGCCTCATGCAGTGGAACAAATCCAGCTTGACACCAATTGCTGGATTGTAATGCATGCGAGAGGCACAGGAGTTCTCCAGTTGTCCAGAGGTGGCCCAAGTGACCATAGCAGGGGTGGTTTTCCAGGCATCCCAGTGCAGATGCTCACCGTGGATGGTGTCAGGTATCCTAAATGGTGCACAGCAATTCCTGAAGTCACAAAGATGAAAACAAAAATGAAATTCTGACTTAAATATATAATATTTAATTAAAATAACATTGGCTGTTAAAAATAGCAGTGACGGCATAATGGTGGCAGTTTTAATATATACTTTTTTATACATTTTCATTGCATTTCATACTGCTTACTATGTGTAGGTTGTGCTCTTTTTCTTCTTTGTGTTATTGTCTGTTTGTCCCTGTATGTCATGCTGCTACTACACTTCAATTGCACAGCTTGGGATTAATAAAGCATATATATATATATATATATATATATATATATATATATATATATATATATATATATATATATATATATATATATATATATATCTCATCAGTAAACTTGTTCGTGTTCATTCATAATTTGCCACGTTATGACACAAAACATCTCGACTTTGTAACACTGAATTGCAAGATTAGCAACGGACTGCAAAGTCAATATAAACGGAAAAATGCTTAAGAAGACACGACATTACTTTGTTTTCCCGTGGTTTGCAATTTCCAATTGAAATCTTACCTTGAATCAAAGAACACCACCGAGTGTAAATCCTCTTAGCAGAGAATAGCGTCTCCAGATGCAGAAGAGAGTGAGGAACAGCGCCAAAACACGTAGAGGCCAAAAATATATTGCATCCGTAGTGGTTTAGCACTACCATTGGAAATGAATGGGAAACGGTTTAGGGCCGTTTAGCTAAACTTTCCCCGACTGCGGCGCGGGCTCCAATACATAACCTTAGACTCCAGTAGGCCAATGACAGCGACAACTGTCTATCGTATTTACGTCTGTGAGCTCTCCTATCCCTCTACATAAAAAAACAAAGTAGCTTTTGTGTCACAAAGCGGTCCGTTTTAAATTATCACGCTATCCAAAAATAAATACGCTTCTTACCTTAAACAGTCGAATCAATCTCTCCTCTTGTCCGCTCCTCTCCGTGGTAAACGCTCTGAGAGGTTTCTCATTTCGCAGGTCCCGGCACGGGGGGCCCCGCCCAGCTCAGAAGGCTAGACAATCCCGAGCCGCGATTGGCCGGAGGCGCAAGAAGCCGGGGAGAACGTTAGACAGTCCCGAGCCGCGATTGGCCGGGAAGGATAGATGGGATAGACAAAGGGATGCTCTCATTGGATGTCTACGTTGCGCGATTGCACTTTCTAGTGTCCGGGTCCTGTCCACAGGAGAAGTCCTCACTAATGTGCACCCCCAGGAATGGGTCCAAGGTGGGGCGGGGGGGGGGGGGGCTTTAATTTAATGTGTGCACTTCATTATGATAGGAGTCAGTGCAACAGGGCGATAGTTATTGAAAGTGAACTTCTTTGGTACAGGAACAATGGTGGTGGTTTTGAAGCAGGACGGAATGCCAGCCTGGCTCAGAGAAGCATTAAAGATGTCTGTGAACACATCCTTGAGCTCCTCTGCGCAGTCCTTCAACACACAACCAAGGATGTTGTCTGGGCCTGCAGCCTTGCGGGTGTTGATTCAGGAGAGTGTTCTCTTCACTCTGGCTGCAGACACACACAGGGGCTGTTCGTGGAGAGGTGGTGGAGTCTTCTGTAGCTTTCTCAGTAGAGTTGAATTTATAGCTGCAAAAGGTGGACTGATGTCATATTAAATCCAATGGATTAAGAATGGGATGTCACTTAAGTTCATATGCCAGTCAAGGCAGGTGAGCGAATACCTTTGGCAACATAGTGTATTTAAATGGCACAAAAATGTTTGTTTATTGTAGACAAATCCAAATTGGAATAGACATCCTTCTTGAACAAAATAGCTAATGAGGACATACTTCTATTTGCAACCACGTTGCCATGGCAGCATTAAACATTTGTCATAAAAATACATGGGTTTTGGTTAACTGGGATGGAAAAAAATTGTTTGTCATAGGCAATTGAAATTTGGTACACATATTCAAGCCAATCTCCAACCATGAGACCGTGACACTGATTTTGGAGGCAGGGGCGATGTAGGCGGGGACGAGAGGCAGGATCTTTATGGGGGCATGTACCCCCCAATTATTTACATTTATTTATTTATTTTATTTATTTATGTATTTAATTGGGACAGACCATGTTAATGGACAAACATGACACAATATGAATGTAAACACACCAGATTGTAGCCTAAGCCTAATTTCCATCCATTGACTGCGTGCACATGGAAAACTCCAAACCGACTGCAAAGTGATTGGGGTCGTAACGGCTGCATGTGCACAGGGATTGGTTTGGATTGGGATTGGTTTGCCCCATCCCCCAGGAACCCCTGGCCTAGGCCGATAGCAAACCACTTGGCGTCGTCATGTGCACGATTTCGGATTGGATTAGCATACTGCGTGGGTGCCCTGCATGGGCGCCAGGAATTTCAGGAATTTTACCCGGCAGTTGTAAGAGTGGTAGGGGGTGCCTCAGTACCAAGTACCAACTGTTGTTTCAGACGAAAACATGGCTGCGAAGAAAGCAACAAGCACGCACTACTGGACAGACTAAGAAACTGAGTTCATGCTGCACCAGGTGCGAGAGATAAACATTTAAAACTTTATGGACAGACGGCGCACAAGAAACGCTAGTCTTTATCAGAAGATAGCGTTGAAGATGGAGCAGGCAGGTTTTGTTCGGACGCCTGATCAAATCAAAATCAAATGGAAAAACCCCAGGGCAGCGCACGCCACAGCCAAGAAGAACACCGGGAGAGCGCATTACGATGACTCAGGACAGCGGTCCTTCACGGCACCAACAAGCCCCATCTTCCACCATATCTGGACTATGAACGTAACGCACAGGGCAATTCCAGAAAAGAAGGAGTTTACCGCACACTCGCTTGACTTTACTTATTCCTTTATTTGGCTTAGCGCGAACAACGCGTTTCGCCAGGTAAAATCGAAACGCATTGTTTGCTCTTAGCACAATAAAGTGTGTGTGTGTGTGTGTGTGCGTGCGCGAGTGTGCGGTAAACATCGTCTTTTCTGGAATTATTCAATGTTCCTGTTGTTACCAGCACCTGGAAGCTGTGCACGGAGTTTTAAACTTTTGAAATGACGCACAGGGCACTTTTACAAACATTTTGAGTTATCTATTGTGACTTTATAGTATCAGAAGAGAGTGTGTTTTTTTTTAAACTGTTGTATAACTTGTAAATATTAAAAATCTGTGTGGAAATTTACTTAAGTTGTAATTTCACTACCCCAGACCTTACATAAATGAACGATAAACCCATAGCTACACATTTAATGCCTTTATTTGTGGCACAAAAGATGCAAGCAACAAAAAACAACAGGCAGAACATGATTAAAACATGTGCGGTATAGGTCCCAATCCTCATAATTTTCGTTGTCCTCGATTGCTTGTAGTATCAAACGCCGATGACATGGTTCGTGTCGTATTAAAGAAACCAAAAACGCTGTTTTGTCGTTCATACGAACAACCAAACTCTGCAGAATGCACAACAAGTACGCCAATGCCGTTCCGTCAAACTCCTCGAAAAGCCATCGCAGTATACTGCCAGATCGCTGTGTTGTGTTGTGTTTATATTGAGCAGTCATCACCCGGAAGTAGTTGGACTACAGCGCCATATAGTGTTGCGGAGCCGGCCATGTCGCTGACCTGAATCTGATTGCGCGACATGCATGTGCACTCGGATTGGACGACAGACCACCCGCCGAGCAAGTGTGAAAAAACCAATCCAATCCTGATCCAATCCTACCATGTGCACGCACTCACTGTCTCAAAGGACTGAGGTCACATGGGGGCCAAACAATAAAATATTGCACACTCCACTCATTGCACAGTTCCCATTATTGCACACTCCATTCATTGCACAGTTCTCATTATTGCACACTCTGTTCATTGCATAGTTCCCATCACTGCAAAGTCCAATATATTGCACAGTTCAGTCATTGCACAATTCACATTATTCAATTTGGCCACACCACACATACATACATACATACGTGCCACGAAGATAGAATATCTGGCCATGGACAGGACGAGGCGGGCGGCGTCCCAGTTGACCATTGCAGCATCCAGCCCCCGAGGTCACTGTTGGACAGGTCCGAAGAGGCAGAACCAGAGTCCTGGGTCATCGATTCCATGGGCCGCCGGCAGCGGGAGCCTCAACGCCAGCCTCCGAGCGAGAAGGTCCAGTAGTTGGGTCCAGAACCGCCGCACGACAGGACACCGGGCGGCCAGAGGGAGGAGGTCTTCAGGCGCCTCACCGCATACCGGACAGTCACAGCCGTACCTGTCAGGGTGTATTGCGTGCAACCTGGTGCAGATGTAAATGATCCTGTGTCTCAAGTTAAAGTCAAAATTACTGACTTGAGGTGGGGTGTACCAATTATATACGTGAGCCCAGATGGAGGTAGTGTCATGTGTGGGAAATGTCTGTGACCATCTGTGTTCTGCCGAAGGGCGCCGAGCAACCCCGGCCACCAACAGCCGGTAGAAGGTGTGCGTCTTCATCTCCGTCAGCCTCGACATCCTCTCCCCCCCATACAATATCAAAATCCAAAGAACACTCGCCTTCCTCTTCCCCATTTATCTCTCCCAGGTCAAGGGGGCCTGTCTCAAACAGGTCACCCCACTTCGCCAGGACAGAGGACTGGATCACACTTGCCTTCCTGAGAATTTCGGCTCTCCGGAACCCAACCCTAGCTCTCATAAACCTGCCCCTGATTCCCTCTATGTCAAACCTGCCTGAGACATCTATGAGCTGTCCTACCTGTTTAATCCCCACTCTCTCCAGAACTCCACTGGACATGCTCCCTGGAGGAGATATATCAGTCTGAAATATCAGTGATCAGCCTGATCAGGGTCACTGATATTATCAGAGCAAGCAAGTTGAGTGAGGAGTTGAGCGATCTACATTACGGTGGTTATGAAATAACTGTTTAAATGAGTAGCTAAGGAGAGATGCTCTTTAACAATGGAGTTATTGACATGTAGCTCCATTGTCCCTTTTTTTTTTAAATTGACGGCCAAGCAATTTATTTAGATGTTGCCAAATAATTTTACTATTGCCTTTTGCATTCTCTATCACATTTATGAAAAAAATAGCTTTTGCCTGTCTTAAACTTGCAGTTACTTTATTTCCTATATGAGTACATCTCTATCTGTCTATAATTGGGGCCAAGCAGCGGTAGCTGCAAGGCACCTATAGTGTTGCTATTGATTCTTATTATTATTATATATTCTTCCGCCTCTGGAAGTCTATGGCAACCCCTAGAACCGTCTGGTAAAAAGTTGTGAAATTTGGCATGCACATTCCAGCCAGTCTCCTCATTACCCACAGCAATTTATAGGCCCCCATCCCCAACCCTCTAGCGCCACCAGCAGCTCAAAGTTGCAGGAATTTTCAGGTACATTTCTTAGTGTAACTTTTGAACCGTATGTCCAATTTTCAAAAACTTGGTATCCCTGGACTCCTTGGGCCAAGCCGAATCCAACGCATCCTGTGACGTCATTTTCCGTCAGGGTAGATTTTCCGCCATTTTGAATTTTATGAAAAACACTCAAAATGCTTCTCCTCCCTCAATTTTGGACCAATTTTGCTCAAATTTGGTCCATAGCATCTTTGGACTGAGCCTCATCAGAGACGTACCCGGTTTTTTGATATCTCTTATCGTTTTGACGTGACAGCCAATCAAACGTGTCTGAAAAGTCGCCAAATAGGAAGTGAGCTCATATCTCGGGAACCGTTTATAGGATTATTTTCAAACTTTTCACAGATGTTCGTGTCCTTCCCAGGATTCCCTACAAAAAATTACAGGTCCCCACCTCAAACCCTCTAGCGCCACCAACAGGTCAAAATTTGAGGGACATTTCTGCTTGTAACTTTTGAACCGTAAGTCCGATTTTCAAAAATTTGGTATCCCTGGGATCCTTGGGCGAAGACTGATCCAACGCATCCTATGACGTCATGTCTGCCGGAAGAGAATGTCCGCCATCTTGGATTTTGTGAAAATCAATAAAATTCTTCTGTTTCTACAACTTAACTTGTAATTTTCACAACAAATGGTGTGCATCCACATTCTAGACAGTCTCATGATGCCCTTCAACAAATTTTACGTCCCCACCCCCAACCCTCTAGCGCCACCAGCAGGTCAAAGTTGCAGGTACATTTCGGCTTGTAAGTTTTGAACCGTACGTCCGATTTTCTAAAACTTGGCCCCCCTGGACTCCTTGGGGCAAGACGAATCCAACGCATTCTGTGACGTCATTTTCGGCGGGTAAGATTTTCCGCCATTTTGAATTTTATGAAAAACATTCAAAATGCTTCTCCTCCCTCAATTTTGGAGCAATTTTGCTCAAATTTGGTCCATAGCATCTTTGCACTGACCCTCATCAGAGACGTACCCGGTTTTTTGATATCTCTTATCGTTTTGATGTGACAGCCAATCAAACGTGTCCGAAAAGTCGCCAAACAGGAAGTGAGCTCATATCTTGGGAACCGTTTATAGGATTATTTTCAAACTTTTCACAGATGTTCGTGTCCTTCCCAGGATTCCCCACAAAAAATTACAGGTCCCCACCTCAAACCCTCTAGCGCCACCAACAGGTCAAAATTTGAGGGACATTTCTGCTTGTAATTTTTGAACCGTAAATCAGATTTTCAAAAACTTGGTATCCCGGGGATCCCTGGGCCAAGTCGAATCAAATGCACACCATGACGTCATGTCAGCCGGAATAGAATGTCCGCCATTTTGAATTTTATGAAAAACACTCAAAATGCTTCTCCTCACTCAATTTTGGACCAATTTTGCTCTAATTTGGTACAGAGCATCTTTGGACTGAGCCTCATAACAAACTTGCCTGGAGCTTTGATATCTCTTATCGTTTTGTCGTGAGAGCCAATCAAACGCGTCCTAAAAGTCGCCAAACAGGAAGTGAGCTCATATCTCGGGATCCCTTCATAGGATTATTTTCAAACTTTTCAGACTTATTCTAGTCTGTCCCAGGATTCCACACAAAAAATTACAGGGCCTCAGGTCAAATCCTCTAGCGCCACCAACGGGTCAAAATTTGAGGGACTTTTCTGCTTGTAACTTTTAAAGCGTAAGTCCGATTTTCAGAAACTTGGTATCCCTGGGATCCTCGGGCGAAGACTGACCCAACGCATCTCATCGAATTAGGCTGGGTCGCTGCTTGGCCCCACATTGCTGCTTGCAGCTATATTTAGACATTAGTTTTCAAAAATTGTTTCAATAACTGGTCTCTAGTTTTCATCAGATCCCTAAATTCTTTGTTCAGTCATGGCGCTTTTTTTTTTCTTTAATATGTGTGAAGAATCCCTCAGTCATCCAGGTAGAATCTATGACAAAAGGAGAAATTCAGTTTGTCAATTGGACAAATCAAAATTCAAGATTTGGAACCTTTTACTGCACATATCAATTCAAGATCCGAACATCAAATTCACTCATGAAGATGTCAAGGACAACACATTGACTTTCTTAGATTGTGCAGTAACCAGCGACTCCAAGTACAAATCTTCAGGAAGTCCACACACATGGACCAATACCTGCTTTTTGATTCACACCACCCACTGCAGCACAAACTGGGAGTTATATACAAAGTCTCTGTGTTAAATTATAACTTGTGATTTCTCCATTTCTCTTCATTTGGACTAATATGTTTATGATGCTGAAGGAGCTGTTTGCACTTTGGATATCAGAACATTGACTGTAATTGCTAGTGCTGTAAGGCTAAGAGATGAGGCTAAATGCTCGTCAACACAATCCTAGCTGTCATATAATCGGTAGACTTAAAATGTTCAAGTAAGGCTGGATCTTAATGTGGGCACTTAATGTAATGATTCATGATTACCAAAGAAAAACACACACAGGTACACACACAGCTGAATTGTATGCAAACCTAAACATGACCTATATGTCAGGTTAACATGTTCATGTTCAAAAAACTTTTTACTGAAACAATTCTAATGCCAATTCAGTCTTAAAATGACTCTTGTGAGGTTTTACCCATGTTACAATGTTGTTACCTCCTCAAAAACACTCCTGAAGTTGTGATTTGTTTCTTTCATACATGTTTGAGCCGGGGCGGCAGTAGCTCAGTTGGTAGAGCATATGCCTTGTGATCCAGGGGTTGGTGGTTTGAATCCTGCTCTTGACGGGTTGACCGCATGTGATCCCAGCTCCCACAGATGAGTGCTGCTGTTGTGTCCTTGGGCAAGACACTTGCCCAACCCCACCTCGCCCCCAGTGTCTGTGGACGCTGGTAGCCCCCATGGCAGAAGATACATCAAGGCCTGTTGTGACGTGAGCCGTCCTCCTGTGGACCCACCACCTGCGGAAGGATTCATGGGGGCTGGTGCATTGTGTTCTGGGCAGCAGAACACTGCTTGGACTGCTGCCCCTGCGACCCAGAAAATGGAAAAAGCGGAAGGAAAAAAATGAATGTTTGAGTAATGCTTTGTTTTTAGTCTGTCTACATCTCCTAAGATCAAAATGTTCTGTTCCTCCTGTCATGAAGCATTTTTTTTTATTTAATTAATAGCTACTTTTTACTTTTAGCTCAGTCAAGATTGACCATTTCATTTCTGAAATCATCCAAATGATTCAAGGTGTAAGGAGTCAAAAACACTCCTGCAAACTACACACACACATGCACAGGTACTGCACACACACACTCTGGACACACACACACCTTAGTCCTGTTTTAGTCCTGGTTTAGTCCTGGTTTAGTCCTGGTTTCTTCCTGTTTTAGTCCTGGTTTTAGTCCTGGTTTTAGTCCTGGTTTAGCCCTGGTTTAGTCCTGGTTTAGTCCTGGTTTAGTCCTGGTTTAGTCACAGTTTAGTCCCGGTTTAGTCCTGTACACACATGGACACACACGCTAATGTTGACACAAGGCCCCTGCTTTCACCTAATATCTCCCTTTGATGCAGAAATAATATGATAATAATATGACTCACCCCATAAGAAAGAGAACGCGGTCACCTCCGTTGTAACTAGTTTGCCGTGTTGTCCGATAATTCGCGTATCTCCATGTGTATGTGCGTATTGCGTATATCCATGGTCTTTTGGCAGCTAAATTGTCTGACCGCACACTGTACATGAGCTCTGGAGAAACAGACGTGTCCTGAACGTGTCCCGTGTCCCATGTCAAAGTAGTACAGTCCATTTTAACTGTCCTTATTCTCTTTAAATGCAATACATATTCACAAGCTCCTCACAGCTGATAGGTGAACAGGCGCAAACACAACACTGCTACTCGTAACATGATTGGCAGGAGTGGAGCGTGGGTAATTATGGTGATATATACACACCCCGTTTCTTTCCGAAAAATTGATCAATTTGAAATACAAAATGTATGCAACAAATGATATTATGTGAAACATGGAGTGGCTTCTTTATGATCTCAACCAGCACATTCTGCAAAAAAACAAAAATCACAAATTAAAAAAAAATAAAATAAAATAAATGTGAACGTGATTTTCTCGGTTTCACAAATGCCAACATGTAGCGGGTTTTGTCATGGCGTGTCACATATGTGTATATGTATATGTATGTATAGATTGTTAGCCCACAAAAAGCACAACATTTTTCTCGTATCAGAATATTCTTTTTTTTTCTTTTTTTTTTCTTTTTTCTTAACCAACTCACCCATTTTTCACCCACTGAACTGTTAAAACTCATGCTTCTCTAACTTTTGGCTAGTTCCATTTTCCGAAAATAAATAAAATGGCATGTCAGTGCCCCCTAACAACACACAAATGCATTAGACAATAGGAATGATACAAAAAAGAATTTGCATGTAGAATCATTAAATTTGACACAGAAGTAGATCATGACAAGACAAGTAAAACATATTATTAGACTAAAGCGCCACCTGGAAAACTCAAAATAAATTCTAAACTTTATTTGAACTAAACCCAAAACTCATTTCCTTTCGTTCATTACCCAGAGCTCATGACCATAGGTAAGGGTAGGAACGTAGATTGACCGGTAAATTGAGAGCCTTGCTTTTTGGCTCAGCTCCCTCTTCACCACAACTGTCCGGTACAGCGATCGCATAACTGCCGATGCTGCACCGATCCACCTGTCAATCTCATGCTCTATCCTCTCCTCACTTGTGAACAAGACTCCGAGATACTTGAACTTTTCCACTTAAGGCAAGGACTCCCCACCCAAAGAGGGCAAGCCACCCTTTTCTGGTCGAGACCCATGGCCTCGGATTTGGAGGAGCTTTTCCTCATCCCAGCCACTTCACATTCGGCTGTGAACCGCCCCATTGCATGCTGGAGCTCCCGGCTCGATGAAGCCATCAGGACAAAATCATCTGCAAACAGCAGAGATGAGATCCTGTGGTCCCCAAACTGGATCCCTTCCAGCCCCTGACTGCACCTAGGATTGAGGAGATCCTCAAATTATTCCTTCCACCACCTGACAACATCCCCAGTCAAGGTCAACAGCTCCCCATCCTCACTGCAAATAGTCTTGGTGAAGCATTGCTTCCCCATCCTGAGGCGCCAGACGGTTTGCCAGATTTTTCTGTGGCCGTTCGATAGTCCTCCTCCATGGCTTCTCCAAACTCCTCCCAAGCCCGTGTTTTTGCCTCTGCAACCACCCGGGCTGCAGCACACTTGGCCCGCCGGTACCTGTCAGCTGCCTCAGGAGTCCCATGAACCAACAAGGCCCGATAAGACTCCTTCTTCAACCTGACAGCATCCCTTGCTTCCGCTGTCCACCACCGGGTTCAGGGATTGCTGCCACAACAGCTACCACAGACCTTACAACCACAGCTACGAGCAGCCACATCGACAATAGACTCCATGTCCCCAGCCTCTCCCGCAGGTGTGAGTTGAAGGTCCCTCTGAGGGCTCTGCCAGATGTTCCCAACAGACCTTCACTATACGCTTGGGCCTGCCAGGTCTTTCCGGCTTCCTCCCCCACCAGCGGACCCAACTCACAATCAGGTGGTGATTAGTTGACAGCTCTGCCCCTCTCTTTACCCGAGTGTCCAAGATACGCAGCCGGAGGTCAGATGACACGACAACAAAGTTGATCATCGACCTCTATCCTAGGGTGTCCTGGTGCCACGTGCACTGGTGGACACCCTTGTGCTCAAAGATGGTGTTCGTTATGAACAAACCGTGGCTGGCACAGAAGTCCGAACACTGCTCGAGTTCAAATCAGGGAGGCCATTCCTCCCAATCATCCCTCTCCAGGTGTCCCTGTCGTTGTCCATGTGGGCGTTGAAGTCCCCCAGGAGAACAACGGAGTCCCCGGTCAGTGCACTATCCAGTACCCCTGCCAGAGACTCTAAGAAGGCTGGGTTCCCTGCACTACTGTTCGTCCCGTAGGCTGACACAACAGTGAGAGACTTGTCCCTGACCCAAAGATGCAAGGACGTGACCCTCTCGTTCACCAGGGTGAACGCCAACACATGGCGACTGAACTGTGGGGCAATGAGCAGGCCCACACCAGCCCACTGCCACTCCCCACAGGCAAAGCCAGAGAAATCAAGAGTCCAGCCCCCCTCAAGGAGTTCCAGAGCCCAAGCTGTGCGTGGATGTGAGGCTGACTATATCTAGTCGGTAACGCTTAACCTTCCGCACAAGCTCATTCATTTCATTCAGATTTTTGGAAATTCCAGTTCCAAGTCCAGTTGGCCTCAAATTTCAATCCCTTGTAAAACATTTCTTGCTGAAACCTACTAATTGTGACACTAATAAAAATGGTGTGATAGTGCCCCCTGCAGAACACAACAAAATTGTGTGTGTGTGTGTGTGTGTGTGTGTGGGGGGGGTAAATTACTTAGGATCATCTCAATCAAAAACTAAATGCAAACTATACGGTATTTTTAACCTTGTTGTCATGGTGATGGAATCTTTAACTAATTCCTCAAAGTAGTAGTGGCCTTCTCTCTATGAGTTTCATGATAAAGTCTCTTAAAATGGTTTTCACTTCACAGATGTGCCTTGGCAAAAGTCCAAAGCAGTGATCAAAGCAAAAAAGTGTGTTCAGACTTTTGACTGGTAGTGTATACATTTTTTAAAAATAATCCCAAGATAAAGTTTCCTGATGTCTTTGAATGTGAAACATCTCCTTTTAAAACAGCTCCTCACAAGTCTAGTTTCCCCGTTTTACATCCTCATTCAGTTCATTTTACTGAGACCATCACCATGTATTTTTATTTCACACACACACACACACACACACACACACAAACTCAAAGCATCCTTGTATTGCTGCTTGTCTTAGCTTTTGGTTCTATTTTAACACAGCAGGGGTCTCGACATCACCCCTCCTGCTATTTTGGAGTAATCTTTTGGCTGCACTGCAATCACACAGAAGACAGTTGTTACTATGGCTCATGCATCCACTGCAGGATAATGAGCAGCCATCAGGTTCCATTTAAACAAACTTCAAATGATTCATTAAGAAACACAACCCAAACTGAGACTGCATTTTTAGAGCAGTATTTCCACTTTGAGGTTAAGAGGGGTAGGTTGGAGAGAGGATTTTATTTGAATTTGAATTTTCTTTCTGAAAATTGCCTGCAATAAGAGAATGGTACAGTGGATTATGTGTTCACCCACTCACAGGAAAGTAACCAGTTCCCATTTGCACTCTGACCTTGCCCAGTAAGATGGATTTTTGTGATGTTTGTGTGTTCACAAACTTATGAGAATCCATCTTGAGAGACTCTCACTGTAAGAATAAGCGGGTGAACCAATCACATCGCATCATTGAGGTTTGTGCTAAGTTAAAGGTGAATGTGTATTTGTGGACAGGGAAGATGTCTGTGTTTTTCTCTCAAATGGATATAATTGAAGTTTGTTTTCTCACTTTCAGAGAGAGCTATCGATGTGTGGAACTCTATTCAGAGTTCTACACAGGTCAATCTGGTGTGACCCAGGTTAGATACATGCAATCAACCTGAAGATGCGTGACAGCTCCAAAATGTATTTTTAATCCATCTGTTTATCTTGTCTATTTGTCAATCTGTCTATTTGAAAAATATACTTAAATCTCTACTCATATACAAGGAACTGTATGATGCTAAGGTGTTAAATACTCTTTATTGTCCCCCTGGAAATTTGCCCTCTGCATTATACAGTTCAGAACTGTGACCGACCACGACAAAACCCGCCACAAGTCGCTCAGAACGAACAAGAGAAAATCGTGTTAAAAGCATTTTTTTTTTTTTTTTTTTCAAAATTTGTGAATTTCATTTTTTTTGCCAAATGTGCTAGTTGAGATCATGAAGAAGCCACTTCATGTTTCAGATAACAGCATTGGTTGCTTTAAAGGTCCCATGGCATGAAATTTTCATTTTCTGAGGTTTTTGAACAATAATGTGAGCTCCCCTACCCTGTTTAGCCCCCCCGCCCATGGCTAAAAGTTGCGAAATGTGTAAACTGAGCATTTGTGATCCTTTTCCACATTTGAAAAAAAGACAGCCCAAACAGGCGATTCTGAACAAAGGAACCTTCTGACATCACACTCGCGGAAAGGTTTCCACACCCCGTCTGGATGTCTACCCACCGTCTCTGGAAATCACGCCCAGAGAAATTGGACCGTGAACGAGCTACGAAATGCGAGATGCATTTTTTTATTTGCCTGGAGACACCTGAGAGTGTTTCCAGGTTCAGATGTCCTTTATCTGAGCCTCCGAACCTCTGAAACAGCAGTGGTTTAATTTTATTTTCTGTGGAAACGTGATTTCTTTTTTTTTTATGGAAACTTATCATGTGTATTTCTTATTATGCCTTTATGAGTTTGACCTAACATATTATCCTGTGTATTATTGAATTACTGAATGATTATACAGTGGTACCTCACCTTACGAAATTAATTCGTTCCAGAAGTGGTTTCGTAACGTGAATTTTTCGTAAGTTGAGTAGCTATTTCAATGGAAAAGGCCTGATTTGTTCCAAGGTTTTTGGGTTTTTTTTATAGTGTAACATTTTTTTTATAGTGTAACATTGGTTCTGCATCCTGATTGGCTAAGAGACTAGACCAGGACTAAACGTGGACTAAACCAGGTCTAGACCAGGTCTAAACCTGGACTGGACCTGGACTAAAGCAGGACTGGACCAGGTCTAGACCTGGACTAAACCAGGATTAAACTACCACGTGCCGCTCTTTGCTGGTTTCGTGCGGCTGGTTTGTGGCTCGGGCTCCAGAGGACGCGGTCCGGGCGCCGTGGTTCTATCTCGTGCTCGCAGCCCCGGTGCCGGTCGTGCAGACCAGGACTAGAGGTGCTCCTCGCGCGGTGCCGTGCTCCTCGCGCGGTGCATGCTCCTTGCGCGGTGCGTGCTCCTTGCGCGGCGTGTGCTCCTTGCGCGGTGCGTTCATGTCTCCGCGCTGCTTCCGGAGTCGTGTCTCCCCCCACGCTTCACTATTTAATACATTTTGTTGAAAATCTTGCGTGTTTTGCGCTAGAGCTAAGAGGCCGAGAAAGGTGCTTTTTGAGCGGGGATAACAGCGGGGTATGCATCTGACCGCGCATTATTCGAATTTTTGAGATTTTGCGTTTTGTAACTTGAATTTTCTTTCGTATCTAGAGACCAAAATTTAACGTGAAGGCATTTCGTAGCTTGGATTTTTCGTATGTAGGGTCTTTCGTAAGGTGAGGTACCACTGTATGGGCTTTTTGTTATAAAAGTATTTCCATTTTAACAAAGTACCTTCTAATTCTGAGAGTGACCTCTGCATTAAGGCAACTCAGACCAACAGATGAGGTCACCTGCAGGCCTTGGGGAACTGGTCAAAGCTTGATGTTTATTTGAAGTGTGCAATCTTCATTTGGCTCAGTAGCCAGCCACTGTTTATCCCCTTAGCTATGGTTAACTATTATTAAGGCCTATATTTAGGCCCGAGTGCCAGAAGCTGGCAAAGGGTCTATTTGTATCGGAAAGCAATGCTCCTAGTGACCGGGAAGTGAAATAGCATGACGTGACTCGCCCAGAGTAACTATTAAAGAGGTTATATTATGCAAAATCGATTTTTTTTTTTAGCTTTCTACCATCTTATAACATTGTGCCCTCATAAAAATCATGCCTGGTATGTCATCCATGAATGTTTGAGTAATTTTAAGAATCTCTCCAAGGCCCTATTCAAACCCTTCTTACAGTTAGCCATAAGAATATCGTGACTCCAGTAGAAAACATTTGATCATGTGACTCCAGGAGAATCATGTAAGAATCTTGTGATTCCAGTAGATAATCATTCCAGTAGACACCACAGTCTAAAAAAAATAATTATTTTCAGATGCAAGATTGTGCTGCTGGCAAGGTCAGTTTTCCTGCTGTGCAGAATCGATCCATCTACATCACAAATTCTCAAGAATAACAGGATTAACCCACTATTAACCACTTTCCTTTTGAAGAACAGTGGTAGATGTTCTTTTTACATCAAATGAGGCGAAAGACCATCCAGAGGAGATACCAACGAAAACTACAAATCCTCGCCACAGACCTGTCACAACAACATCACTCAGCTCAACCTCAACAGCTTCTCTGCACAGTTTGAGGCACAAAACGACACCCAGCTACAGAAAACTACACCACCTCCCTACAACCAGCCCCTGTGTGTGTCTGTAGCCAGTGTGAAGAGAACACTCTCCAGGATCAACACCTGCAAGGCTGCAGGCCCATACAAGATCTCTGGTCGTGTGTTGAGGGACTGTGCAGAGGAGCTCAAGGATGTCGTCATCGGCATCTTTAATGCTTTTCTGAGCCCCCATATGTGAGAATACTGTTTTTATTTTATTTATTTATTTATTTGTTTATTTCAGGGACAGTGCATATTAATCAACATTTGCATGTAAATATGCCAGAGTTAGCCAAACGCCTAATTTTCATCTGTAGTCCCTTGACAGATGTTAGGTGTCATTTCTACATAACAAAAAACAAACATTACAAACTGTTAATAGATTTCAGTTCAGCATTTAACACCATAATCCCACAGCAGCTCATCACCAAACTGGACCACCTGGGGCTTCAGACCTCACTGTTTAATTGGCTGCTGGACTTCCTCAGTGAGAGGCCACAGGCAGTGCGGGTCGGCAGAAACACCTCGAGCTGCATTATACTGAGCACAGGAGCCCCCCAGGGCTGTGTGCTCAGTCCGATGCTCTTCACTCTGCTGACCCACGACTGCACACCGACCTTCAGCACCAATCACATTGTGAAGTTAGCGGACGATGCGACTGTGGTGTGTCTCATCTCAAATAACGATGAGACGAACTACAGGACTGAGGTGAGCCTTCTGACCAAGTAGTGCAGCGATAACAATCTCCTTCTGAATGTTGAAAAGACCAAGGAGATTGTTATAGACTTCCGGAGCAAACACTGCATCACTGGTGAAGAAAGCTCAGAAGTGCCTCTATTTCCTCCGCAAACTGAGGAGAGCTGGAGCCCCCCCACCCATCATCACCACCTTCTACCGAGGCACCATTGAGAGCGTTCTGACCAGCTGCATCACTGTGTGGTACGGGAGCTGCACTGAACAGAACAGCAAAGCCCTGCAGCGCATAGTGAATGCAGCTGGGAGGATCATTGGTGCCTCTCTCCCCTCCCTCCTGGACATTTTTAACACCCGCCTCACCCACAGAGCGTCCAGCATTGCGGGTGACCCGAGCCATCCCTCACACAGCCTCTTCAGCGCCCCCATATTGGCATAACCTGTATTCCATAAAAAGACATATCACTCTAGACACTTTAAAAACTGCTCCTAAGGACTACTGTTGCAATGTTGCACATTTACTACTGGAATTTTACTACTGTTGTACTGTTTATTTTTATCTTTACTTTCAATGCACATTCTATTGCACAGTAGTCGAGCTATAAAATTAAACCGGGGGGATGGTGGAAGGGCAGGGCAGAATTAGAAGGTACTTTGTTAATATGGAAATGCTTTTATAACTAAAAGTCCATATTATCATTCAATAATGCACATGATAATATGTTATCACACAGTCTTGGTTTAGTCTTGGTTTAGTGCTGGTTTAGTTCTGGTTTAGACCTGTTTTAGACCTGTTTTAGTCCTGGCTTAGTCTTGGTTTAGACCTGGTTTAGTTTTGGTTTAGTCCCGGTTTAGTCCTGGTTTAGACCCGGTTTAGATCTGGTTTAGTCTTGGCTTAGTCCTGGTTTAGACCTGGTTTAGTCCTAGTTTAGACCTGGTTTAGTCCTGGTTTAGTGCTGGTTTAGACCCGGTTTAGATCTGGTTTAGTCTTGGCTTAGTCCTGGTTTAGACTTGGTTTAGTCCTGGCTTAGTCTTGGTTTAGACCTGGTTTAGTTTTGGTTAAGTCCTGGTTTAGTCCTGGTTTAGTCCCGGTTTAGTCCTGGTTTAAACCCGGTTTAGATCTGGTTTAGTCTTGGCTTAGTCCCGGTTTAGACCTGGTTTAGTCCTGGTTTCACTGGGCAAAATAAGCTAGAATCCGGACGTGTTTGGACTGGATATTTTATATGACACGCCACATATCCGGACCAGATTTTCACGATATCCTTATTTCTTGAGAATCCATGAAAATATTGACGTATCTGGACTCCGGATTTCACTGGGTACAATATCTGTTCGTATCCGGAGATATTTTGGCACTCGTGTCTCTCTGTAGCCAGCTCGCTACACGCCCATGTGATCCCCGGACTGCCCTCAGGGCTGAGCGAGCGAGTAAGCGCCGCCTCGACTGCAGACTGAGTCGCCACACTCCGAACCGCACTCGCTGAATTGGGAAACGCAGCAATGTTAGCCGTGCTCCTGGTGGACAAGTTTGCGGTCACGTTTTGATGGGGAGGTGAACAATCCCACTATCAGAGATGTTTTAAGGTAAGTTGAAATATCAGAATTGCTATTTGGCGGGTGAATGTTTGGCGTTAGCTACACAGTTAGCCTGCCATTCGTTGATAACGTGGAATGACAAGCTGGTTGATGGAATGATTGGGACATAATGTATCATCAGTAATATGAATGTATAACATGTAACGGCGTCGATGTCTGATTTTCGACATACGCAGGGGATGAATTTCAAAATCCCACTTGCGTAAAAATGGAGAGTAATCTGTTAGCTAAATGTAGCCTTCTAGCTAGCGTGACACTGCGATCTATCTTTTTGTAGCAGCTGGCCTACATAGGCTTCCCACCCAAGTGTTTAGCGTAATAATCTGTGGGTAAAAATACGCTATTTCTTAGTCCATTACCATACAAACCAACTGGGGCTTTGTGAAATTGGGGGGGGGGGGGGGGGGGTTTAGAGCCGCCAGGAGACTTGAAGGTAATATGTAGGATTGTGGCCAGAGTAGGTAAGTACATTGCAACTGTGCTGCTTATTTCCAAAATCTTTTCATGACTATTTAGTCAAAGTAAATAAGTAATAAAATTATAGTTACTAGTATGACCAAAGTAATTCTGCAGATTAAAAAATGTCTATTACTGGAAATTCAAAATGACAGACATGGAAAAGATTTCTTTCCTTTCCCAGTCAAAATTAATACTTAGAATTTGATGGTGGTGGTAAGTATTCATGAAAAGGTAACATTTGTGAATGAGCAGCATGCATTCTGGAAATAAACTACCTTTTAAACATGTGTGTGACAAAACGGATCTGTCATTGCTTTTGCCCCAAGATAGATGTAGCTACATCGCAAACATTACAAAAGACAATGAGATGTTGAAATTAATGTTTCTGAATGCTGCAGGGCAATCGGTGACCTTCGCAGTTCAGTGGATTACCTGAGAAAGGAACTGAGGACCATGCAGGGTGCCATGATGCAGCAGCAACACTCCCGCATGACCCAGGAGAACCACAAAGTCCCTTTGGAGTTGGCGGTAACACTTGATTGTGTGTTTTTGAGAATATTACACAAACTGGACTCATGTATGTGTCCCATAACTAGGCTGACATAATTATCCACTGTTTCTTTCTATATTGGTCGTCTTAACCACATACAGTTGTATAATGATTTTTTCTTATTCAGGCACGGGTGAGGCGCTTTCACTGTGGGCTTGGGGAACTGCAGTGGATACCCTTATAAATGAACATATACCAGTGAGTGAGCCTACGAGTCTCCAATGCTGGCCAGCCCACATGTGTGTAAAGTTCACAGTGGTGTGTGCGAGGGTTACAGTTTGTGATGAACCTCAGAGAGGCATGATACACACAATCTAACACTTACGCTTATAAAGAAAGCAGGGTCCATCACTGGTGTGTTTTAGTACTGTGGAGCAAATCTTAAAGGAGTGGGTGATTGAGAGGTGAATAGGGAGAAGTGTAAGGATGATCACCCACTGTACATCATATTCACTAAACGTGGTAGGAGCCAAAGGCTCCTCCTACCTAGGTGCTCCACTAGATTTAGGAGGTCTTTTGTTCGTGCAGCAATCAGACTTTTCAACAATAGCTGAGCACTATTTTAATGTTGTGGTTCTTTTTGTATTTCTATGATGGGATGTCACTTATTTATTTTTAGCTCTTTATTTTTTATCTGTTACACTAACTTGTGTCATTGTCTTACTATTGTGTGTGTATATGTTGTATGAATGGTCAGGTGGCATAATTTCCCCTTTGGGGATTAATAAGGTCTACTCAATCACTCAAAAGTCTGTTAACTCTACTTCTTACTGTCTTGCAGAAGCTTGAAATAGGTTCTATGAACACCTGAAGGCCCCCCAAAAAATGGACCTAGCTGGGAAAATGAACAGCCGACGTGACCGGGTAGGTAAAACGACCCCCAACACACCTCACACTGGCATCACACCCTGATTAAGGCCGTAGGGCTGATTCACATTGGTGATTTTATTAGCCCACATAAAAGATTGTTTTGGACTTTTTACAGTAAATCAACTCAAGTGCCTTTTTTCCCCTTTATTTTTTGTTGGCATCACTATCTTTGATCACTGCTTGACCAAAGAAAAAAAAAATCCAGTTGATGGTTGTGAAATTCTTCCTGGCTGCCATGAACTATTATTTCGGTGCAAGCATTGAAATTAAGGTCTGCATTCTACATTCTTTTGAAATGTGTTGCTTAATATTGCCCTCTTCTGTGTAGCTCTTCAAGCAGCGGCTTCAAGGACCTCCTTGATGACGATGACCTGCAGTATCTGAAAGGAGCAGAACTCTATTCAACCGCACGCCGGGAGTTAAAGTTAAAGGTATTCAATCACATTTTCACAGACGAACTTTGGGCGCATCTCATTAAAGGGACAAATATTTACCATGAACAGACCGAACGTGATCACACTCCAGCGAGGGCAAAGACGCTTAAGTGGTCGAATGTAACTGTCCCTGAAATGAAGACGTTTATTGGGCTATGTATCGGCATGGGTCTACTTGTTCTGCCTGCACAGAGAGATTATTGGAGACACACCAAAAATCTCGTCAAGACTCAGTTCTCTGACGCCATGGCAGATTCTATGCTATATGGAGGTAAGAACTAAAATACTGATTGATTGTGATAATTATGTAATAACAAACGGTGATTATTAATATTATCATTGCAAATTACATTTTTTCTAATTATGTAGCATTTCATGTTTACATCTTTGGGCATAATGATGAGAGAGGTATTGGTATTATGCATTGAACTTTTATTCAACCATAATCATGCATACAAATATAATACAAAAATAGATACATACATACCATCATACAAATACAAGCTGTAACACAAGAGAACAATGTAATTTACAGTACCTGTAGACATTAAAAAAATACATAATATTTTTATTCATCACATACACATAGTTTGCGGTGCCATCTTATTTACAATAGACCGAATATCTCACAAAGCCACAGTACAATGTAAATTATGCTGTTTTATATTATACTTTCATCCAAGGTGACTTTCCTGTGTCTGTTTCTGCATTTTCAGCCAATCGAAGGCAACGGAGCCATCCAGCAACAGGTGGAAGTGCCAGCTTGCCTTGCAGATTATCAAAAAAATATGAAAGGTTTGTTTGCCTTTTTGGTTTTATGGCAAAATATGTGACTATATAATTATTTATTATGTTTATTTCCACTGTTGCCTTGTGAGTGTGTAATGTGTGCTGTGTGTTCCAGGCGTCGATCTGCTTGTTCAAATGGTTGGCTACTATGGGTTCCAGTATCGAACGAAGAAGTGGTGGAGGCGAGTGTTTTTCTTCTTCTTGTCTGTGTCCTGCCACAATGCATACATCGCTGCAAGACCTGCCTTCAGCAGAAAGTACAGAGGGTACAAGAACTGGCTGGAGGAACTTATCACACCAATGACAACAAGGGCTGTTCCTGTGACCTCTCTCCTTCTCCATCTTCTCTTCCTCCTCCTCCACCCGACTGTAGGACGTTTGGGGGCCATAGTAGCCACACCACCTCCACAACATGACTGTGGAAAGATGTATGACAAGCGCAAGCTGTGCCGGGAATGTCAACTGGTCCCAGAGAACGAGAAAGTAGGTGGGCCAACAGTCTTTGGATGCAAACAGTGCAAACTACCTCTGCACATTGAGTGCTTTGGCAAGCACTATCGCTGGTATATGTAAGGGATGTAACCTGTTCAGTATGTAGTGCACTTCATCTTACTGCCTTATGGCCTTGGGACACTTTATTTTTTACAGTTTGACCTGAATAAGAGCTGTTCTTTATTTCTTAAAACTTGAAAATATTGTGCACTGTACATGTTGTGACTGTTTTCTTTTATTTTTTCCATATTATTGTGTTTCTGGATTATTTTATATTTTTTTCTTAAGGTGTAGAATAATAAGACACAGTTCTCATGAAACCCACAAGTGTAAGCTTTCAAATACTTTTGGAATTTTGTCTCTGTGCTTCAGAGTCTGAGAAATCACTTATTTAATAGTCGTTGACATTGTTGAATTTCCAGGAAAAACCTCAGGATCTCACCCTTAAGATTTTCAGGCCTTTTTCCCCCCAGGCGTTTTAGGTCTAAATGGGTTAATTAATAAAGACAACTTTATCAAACACAACTTTATCAAACGTTCTTGTCTGTTGTATAAATTGTATTAGTGACATTGGCAGAGGTGGAAAAATGCTGAAAAAATGTGATTTAAGTATCTTTACTTGCTTAAAGCCTACTAAATTAAAAGTACCCATCTAAAAATCTACTTGAGTAAAAGTAAAACAGTACTTGTTAATGTATTTTGAGTTTAAAAAAAATATACTTTAAATTGGTTACATTTTTCCATGACCTCTAAAGTTTGTCAGCTGTGTAGACTTAGCTTTTTCAAAGTAATTGTGATGAGTTTTTAGTAATACTAATCTGTTTGTCATTTTGGTCAATGTCTGTGTTATTTTAAAATAACTAAGGCATATAATTAAAATATTAACCGAGTTACCAGCCGCCTAGTCAGTAATACACTGTAAAACATTGGTATATAAATGGTATATAAATGTATGAAAATGTTGCATGGTCATAAGGCTATGGGTTTCACGATACAGTAGCCTATAAATGCTTGAAAAATAAAGCTCCCTAGTGAATGCTAGCTTGAGTATCCTGACATATCCGGAGGTGAGCACAGTACCAGAACGTGACGTATTCGGAGATATACGAACAGTGAATACGTGAAACACGGACGATATCCAGTAAATATCCGGAGAACCGGATATGTAGCGTGTCGACACAGTGCCATTCCGGAGTTAGGAAATGCTCCGTATACGAGAATTGACACCAACGTATCCGGAGCGTGTCAATCCGAATATCTACAGATATTGTGAATATCCTGGGATATACGACTACAAACACCCCCGGAAACAATGCCATTTTTCCCAGTGTTTAGTCCTGGTTTAATGCCGGGTTAGTCCTGGTTTAGTCCTGGTTTAGACCTGGTTTAGTCTTGGTTTAATCTTGGTTTAGTCCCAGTTGAATCCTGGTTTAGACCCGGTTTAGTCCTGGTTTAGTTCTGGTTTAGTCCTGGTTTAGTCCCAGTTGAATCCTGGTTTAGACCGGTTTAGACCTGGTTTAGTCCTGGTTTAGTTCTGGTTTAGTCCTGGTTTAGTTCTGGTTTAGTCCTGGCTAGGTCCTGGTTTAGTCCTGGTCTAGTCCTGGTTTAGTTCTGGTTTAGTCCTTGTTTAGACCTGGTTTAGTCTTGGTTTAGTCCTGGTTTAGTTCTGGTTTAGTCCTGGTTTAGTCCTGGTTTAGTTCTGGTTTAGTCCTGGTTTAGTGCCGAAATAGATGCAGAATGTGTGTGTGTGTGTGTGTGTGTGTGGGGGGGGGGGGGGTGCGAGTGCCTTTAAACAAATAAAACATTCTATTATTTTTACATACGTGAAAAGTCCATGAGGAACTTTAATAAATGTGTCAATTTAAACAGGAAATATCCGTTATTGGCTACAGCTGTAGGCCAAATATCGGATACCTATTGATTACAAACATTCATCTACATAGAATACCAAGACTAAGCCAGGACTAAACCAAGACTAAACCAGGACTAAACCAAGACTAAACCAGGGCTAAACCAAGACTAAACCAGGACTAAACCAAGACTAAACCAGGACTAAACAAAGACTAAACCAGGACTAAACTAAACCAAGACTAAACCAGGACTAGACCAAGACTAAACCAGGACTAAACAAGGACTAAACCAGGACTAGATCAGGACCAAACCAGGACCGGTCCGGGGAGTGAATCACCTGTTCGGAGCTGCAGGTCGCTCCGTGTGTCCACAGCACAGCCGGTACAGTACACCGGGCTCCGAGCGCCTTTCCCGGCTCACCGTGGGCTGAGGGTCCGCTGACAGACCGGGGGAGAGGAGGAGACAGCGGGGGAGACAGAGGAGGAGACACAGGGACACCCGCTAACTGAGATTTTTTTCCGGGGAGCGGGGCGAGGAGGAGGGGGGGGGGAGTTTTTTTCGCTGAAAACGCGCGGTGCCTGCATAAACTGAGCCACACAGACCGATTTTCTGGGCACCAAAACAAACAAAAAAATCAGCGTGAGAAATGCCATGTGTGGCGTGTGAGCGTGTGAACACGTCGAATTGCGTGTGTCACACTCTCAATGCGTGAGACTTGAGAGCCCTGCACATATGACAGAATTGACAATAAAGCTTACTTTGATCTTTGAAACAAGCATGATTAAAGAACAGTTATTTTATTTTAACAAGAATGCAGTAAAATTAGGGCCTTCAGACTTGATAACTTTGACAGCTGAACCTTGAAAATATTCATGAGAAGTGTTGATCACAAACAAGTGCATCACGCAAGCCAATCAGTCGAGAAATTGGTCCAACATGCAGCCACATGCGTTTGAACACAGATAAACATGTATTTTCCCATTTACTGTGAGGCAACCAGGGCTGTTTCTACTACAGTGGGTCCCCTGTGCAAAAGACCACTTTTATGTGTCGCCACGATATGGCGACACGTGTTAATCGATATACTATACTATACTATGGTATATTGTTGATTTTTAAGAACCAAATGCAATTTTATTTCTTTGTTAAAACAACACAAGGTTATGGTAAATAATCACATTTTATATAGTACTTTTCCACTATAATCAGATATATATGTAATGTTTAAGTTGGTTCTGATGATTCTTAAAGAAAAATTAACATTTTTTTACAATCTGAGCCTTCTTTCGGCAATAAAACAAGTAGTTTTACTCACCCATAGCAGTTTGGTGTCAATTGGAACAGTATCGCAGAACTTATGTTGAGCCGTTCTGTTCTACTAATGATCCCGTATCCGTTAGCGTGAGTGCTCAGGGCATTACTTTGCTGTGTCCACATAACACAAACTTTAGCACTTTTCAAATCACAGAAGATCGCTGTGTCAGGGTAGACTTTAAGTGGATTCCAAAACGCCCTGAAACCCGATATCCAGCTATAGTTTCATTTGATGACGTCATCAGAGAGGACAGTGCGCATGCGTGAACTCAGCTGTTTTGTAAACACAGCTAGTCCGAAAGAAGCTAACACCGCTCTGAACTTTACTTTTCTGTTGCGATATCGGGTTTCAGGCCGTTTTGGAATCTACTAAAAGTCCAGCCTGACACAGCGATCTTCTGTGATTTGAAAAGTGCTAAAGTTTGTGTTATTTGGACACTGCAAATCAGTGCCCCGAGCACTCACGCTAACGGATACGGGATCACTAGTAGAACAGAACGGCTCAACATAAGTTCTGCGATACTGCTCCAATTGACACCAAACTGCTATGGGTGAGTAAAACTACTTGTTTTATTGCCGAAAGAAGGCTCAGATTGTTAAAAAAACGTTAATTTTCCTTTAATGAAATGGAGTGTCAACCTTGTCACAAAAATCTAGCTAAGGCTTTAGGCCTCTGTATACGTGTGGGAGATTACACTGGCCTCCAAATCTGTTTTTCACTTGTTCTTTTGCTGTAAAGGAGCCAGCCTTGAGCTGACCTGTTATTGTTATGTTAAATGTTATGTCTTGATTATGCATGTACGCATTTGCTCATGCCTTCCCGTGGGGTATAAGGACTTGGTATGTTTTGTTATGAACACAGATCTAGGGACAGGGACTTCTGTCAGGGAGAGGTTGTGATTGTGCGCACAATTGCTTTAAATAAATCAACTTTGATTCAAGACAACTTTCCAGTTTTATTCTCTTAGAATAGAAATTCCACAACAATTTGGCATCAACGAACAGTCCTTTTCGACCGGTTCTTTTTTCTGCGAGGGAGATCTGCGGCTGGCCACCCTAGGAGGGAGTCTTCCGGGCTCCATCCTAGCCTCTGCTCTTTAATTGAGATCGAGGGCACATCCCTCTCGCAGGAAAACACCGGCGCTAAAGGGTCCTAACCTGTGCTATATGTGGTGAGTTGTCTTCTTTCAAATTGTTCTTGTGGGTTTTGCTTCCTGCTTTTTAATTTTTCACGCAATTTGATTCAAAAAAAAAAAAAAAAAAAAAAAAAGGATAGAGTTTTGAATTTGAATTTGTATTTGGGCAGTAACAAAAATAAAGAAAGAAAAAAAAAGAAAAGCTAAAATTGTATAGTGATTGGTTAATGCAAAGTACCGCTCCTTTAAGGCAGACAAGCAAAGGAGCTGTGACCTCAAGTGAACTCTGCTCTGGGAGCTGCTGCTGTGAGCGCGCGATCGGTGGAGGTGTCCAGGTCAAATGGTGACCAAACGGGGTCGGTGTGCCCCTGCTTCGGCTAAACTTTATGGTGTTACTTGCTTCGGCTAAAAAGACGAAACAACGTCTAGTAAAAAATTCTACCCTACGGACGCGTAGAGGTTGATTATCAGCGCGCTGACCATACTCATCCTAGGTATAGAGTGGGTGGGAATGGGCAGTCCAGGGTCGCGACTCCAACTCTACAGGTCCCAGAGTCACCAATTACGGCTTTTATGTCGGAAAAGCATGGCAAGGAATCTTTGGAATGCTTACCAATATGGATAGAGAAATTTGGGTTTCCTGATGGGGGTTCATTAAGTACGAACCAACTCACTAAGCTGAAGGGGCATTTGGATAAGCAAAGGCAGAAAATTTGGAAGTATAAAATATTATCAGGGCAAAAGGTTAAATCAAGTGATATTAATTACAAGTGGTTGAATGTGTGGATTTCTGAGGCAGAATCCAGGGGAGAAAAACAAGTTCCACTATGCGAGCGAAGTAGAAAACCGGGTGATAAGAATGAGTGTGATGTGAGACCTGAAAATGTCCGTGTGACTGAGAATGTGCGTCTGAGCGTGGACACTCAGAGTGCAAGGTGGGAGGATAGACTCCCACATTTCACACAAACACAGACACAAACGCAGACACCCAAGTCCATGACAACGCACGCTGGGCCCAGAGCACCTACACATGACACAACTGCAGTGAAACCAGATACTGCTGTTTCTTTTCCTTGTTTTTGTCCAGAGCTGGTGGCGATGGCCTCGGATGTGGACCTGGACCCCTGCCCCCCCAGACGCGCCCCACCGGAGTTCGAGACAGGCGATGAGGTCATGCCCAGAGGAGAAGAGGGAACCATGGGTGAGCCACACTCCATGTGCAGGACGAAACCGAAGGTTAAATCCGCGTGGGGGTAACCAGCACTGCTCACACGCCAGGCAAATGCGGTGTCACCTGCTACACACACCAAGGATGACCCCAAAGGACAGTTTCCAGTGGTGGAGGTGGCAGGCGCCCCCCTTTCCGTGTACCAGCTAAGGACTGCTGTGGACATTGCCAATAGTGCTGAGTCTTTGCCCGATCCAATCATGGACGGACCCAGATTTGCTGTTCAGCTTTTGACATTTTGCCGGGAGTTCCGCCCTTCCAGACAAGAGAACAGGGCAATATTGGCAAAGAAAGCAAAGCCAATGGACCTGCCCAAGTTTTCTGCGGAGCTCCCTGACCACAAACGCGGCCGAGGACGAGGCTGGGGCCGTGGGAGGGGACGCGCCAGGAGCCCTTGGTCTGGGCAGGATGTGTGTTATTGCTATGGAGCAGCTGGACATTATGTTTGGGACTGGAGCCGTGGCATGGCGGTGCCCGTGAAGAAGCTGCTCATGCCTTCCCGTGGGGTATAAGGACTTGGTATGTTTTGTTATGAACACAGATCTAGGGACAGGGACTTCTGTCAGGGAGAGGTTGTGATTGTGCGCACAATTGCTTTAAATAAATCAACTCTTTGATTCAAGACAACTTTCCAGTTTTATTCTCTTAGAATAGAAATTCCACAACAATTTGGCATCAACGAACAGTCCTTTTCGACCGGTTCTTTTTTCTGCGAGGGAGATCTGCGGCTGGCCACCCTAGGAGGGAGTCTTCCGGGCTCCATCCTAGCCTCTGCTCTTTAATTGAGATCGAGGGCACATCCCTCTCGCAGGAAAACACCGGCGCTAAAGGGTCCTAACCTGTGCTATATGTGGTGAGTTGTCTTCTTTCAAATTGTTCTTGTGGGTTTTGCTTCCTGCTTTTTAATTTTTCACGCAATTTGATTCAAAAAAAAAAAAAAAAAAAAAAGGATAGAGTTTTGAATTTGAATTTGTATTTGGGCAGTAACAAAAATAAAGAAAGAAAAAAAAAGAAAAGCTAAAATTGTATAGTGATTGGTTAATGCAAAGTACCGCTCCTTTAAGGCAGACAAGCAAAGGAGCTGTGACCTCAAGTGAACTCTGCTCTGGGAGCTGCTGCTGTGAGCGCGCGATCGGTGGAGGTGTCCAGGTCAAATGGTGACCAAACGGGGTCGGTGTGCCCCTGCTTCGGCTAAACTTTATGGTGTTACTTGCTTCGGCTAAAAAGACGAAACAACGTCCAGTAAAAAATTCTACCCTACGGACGCGTAGAGGTTGATTATCAGCGCGCTGACCATACTCATCCTAGGTATAGAGTGGGTGGGAATGGGCAGTCCAGGGTCGCGACTCCAACTCTACAGGTCCCAGAGTCACCAATTACGGCTTTTATCTCGGAAAAGCATGGCAAGGAATCTTTGGAATGCTTACCAATATGGATAGAGAAATTTGGGTTTCCTGATGGGGGTTCATTAAGTACGAACCAACTCACTAAGCTGAAGGGGCATTTGGATAAGCAAAGGCAGAAAATTTGGAAGTGTAAAATATTATCAGGGCAAAAGGTTAAATCAAGTGATATTAATTACAAGTGGTTGAATGTGTGGATTTCTGAGGCAGAATCCAGGGGAGAAAAACAAGTTCCACTATGCGAGCGAAGTAGAAAACCGGGTGATAAGAATGAGTGTGATGTGAGACCTGAAAATGTCCGTGTGACTGAGAATGTGCGTCTGAGCGTGGACACTCAGAGTGCAAGGTGGGAGGATAGACTCCCACATTTCACACAAACACACACACAAACGCAGACACGCAAGTCCATGACAACGCACGCTGGGCCCAGAGCACCTACACATGACACAACTGCAGTGAAACCAGATACTGCTGTTTCTTTTCCTTGTTTTTGTCCAGAGCTGGTGGCGATGGCCTCGGATGTGGACCTGGACCCCTGCCCCCCCAGACGCGCCCCACCGGAGTTCGAGACAGGCGATGAGGTCATGCCCAGAGGAGAAGAGGGAACCATGGGTGAGCCACACTCCATGTGCAGGACGAAACGGAAGGTTAAATCCGCGTGGGGGTAACCAGCACTGCTCACACGCCAGGCAAATGCGGTGTCACCTGCTACACACACCAAGGATGACCCCAAAGGACAGTTTCCAGTGGTGGAGGTGGCAGGCGCCCCCCTTTCCGCGTACCAGCTAAGGACTGCTGTGGACATTGCCAATAGTGCTGAGTCTTTGCCCGATCCAATCATGGACGGACCCAGATTTGCTGTTCAGCTTTTGACATTTTGCCGGGAGTTCCGCCCTTCCAGACAAGAGAACAGGGCAATATTGGCAAAGAAAGCAAAGCCAATGGACCTGCCCAAGTTTTCTGCGGCGCTCCCTGACCACAAACGCGGCCGAGGACGAGGCTGGGGCCGCGGGAGGGGACGCGCCAGGAGCCCTTGGTCTGGGCAGGATGTGTGTTATTGCTATGGAGCAGCTGGACATTATGTTTGGGACTGGAGCCGTGGCATGGCGGTGCCCGTGAAGAAGCTGGTCAACAAACAAGATAAGGGCGCAGGCATGGGTCTGGGTGCCACAGCCAGGCTCATCAACACCGCTCCTGACTCCACACCGGCGCTATCAGCTTCGGCGGACGGTAACACGCACCCAACACCCCCACACATGAGCGCATTCCATTTGGCATGGGAGATGATTGGCCATTCACAAATTCCTAGAGAAACAGGGGATTTTTCCACATACAAATTGTCTGTAAATGGATGAAATTGGATTTTTAGTTGATTCTGGAGCAACAAACTATTGTTAAAAACAGTGATCTCTCTCCTACGCGTAAATGGAGTGGCCACTACACCTTATCACTATTAGCTTCTGGTAACACAACTAAGAGCAGTTCACATCCCCTTTAAAGATGTTTTGATCCCAGGGCATGGTTTTCAACATTCTTTCTTGTTCCTAAATTTATGTCCAATTAGCTTGCTTGGTCGTGATTTGATGTGTAGGCCGAATCTCTCTGTTTAATCTTCACACCTATTGGGCTTCAGGTGCTGTCAGCAAAAGGTTTGACTGTACCTTTAATGAGGTTACATGTTGAGACCTCGATATCAAATTCTGAATTCCAATGGAAATTGTCACCACATCCTGTAATTCATTTGATTGGTAACACATGGTAAATGGTGTCCATCTTATGATAGTGAGTTCAAACATTTTGGGGACTTGGATGGCTCCTTTAACGTGCACGCGCACGCACTTGAGACTTTTAAAAGTTATGGGTAGATGGTAGTAAGGATGAGTTAATCACTGATTAGTTATTGTTCTGATTAGATTTCTGCATTATCTGTGATTAGCACAGACAAGTTACAGTTTTGTTTATCTTCAAACATTCGCCCCTGTAGTGTTTTAACTAAACCACAGTTTCAGAACGGTGGGAGTTGTTTGTTGAACATTGTGAGCAGAGGACAGATTGGCCACCCATGTGTGTTTCTCTCCAGCCACGGGAGCATGGAGGATGGCATACCATGCCCTCCTGCGCGCGGCCCGGGCTGTGTGTGAATTTCCAGATAACGGGTGCAATGATTGTTTACTGTCTCAGGGGGAGACAGGTATTTAGTCAGAGTTAGAGGGAATTCCTGACTTGTTGTGGGCCGAAGGGTTTAATCGGAGGTTGTCAACCAGTTGTAATTACGTGGGAAAAAAAAAATCCACAACACCACCTTCAAGGCTCAAAGCACTTTCTATCAAGGAACCACTCACCCATTCACACTATTGTACGCAGGCAGTGGGGGCAAGGTGGATTAAGTGTCTTGCCCAAGGACACAATGACAGCATTCATCTGTGGGAGCCGGAATCGCACTGCCAACTTGTGGATTTGACCGCTTAACCAATGATATTTAGGTTGAGAGTGGGATTTGAACCGCCAACTTTCAAATTAGTGGACAAACGCTCTACCAGCTGAGCTAGTGCTACAAAGTTAATGTGACATACATATCACATCTATTTTAATCATCAAAATGGTTAATATATCAAGTGTATTACATAAACAAGTTTTCTTTCACTAAATAAGCAACAAAACTGTAGTGATGTCACAAAGAAATGGCCAAAATATACCAAAAATAGTTTTGGTAATACACTACAGTACTACCAAATTTATTATTACAATATATTATTTTTTACACACCCCAAATTCTAATTTTTCACAATGAGTGTGTAAGCACTTTCACCGGCAAAAACAGTGTCACAGTAATGTCAGGGTAAAGCTAACAAAATCAGTGCACTTCCTAATTATTGGATATGAAAAAAAAAAAAACTTTATAAATAGATGCAGATAGTACACAGCAGGCTTATTTTTATCTCAAGAGCTGCTTATACAATATATTTATACTGGCACAAGACATATTTTGCTTAAATATATAACACAATACATAAGCACCTGAAAAAATGCTTCAGGTCTCTGCAGCATGCTGGGACAAAGGACATGTAGGCCTACCTGATTTTAAGTTATTCAAGATAATTGCTCTGTACATTATTTTTGTGGTAAAAGCTGCTAAATAAGAAAAAAAGAGACTGGAAATTGTCATAATTTTTTAAATAGTATTTCCTATCCATTCCTTGCCTGGAAATCCAGAAGGATATCTCTCTGTATTTGTTAAACAGATCCATAGCCATCTGGTCAGAAAGCCCGGTTAAACATGGTGCAATTTGATTCATTCATTAAAGTGATGTATCCTTTGCCAGCAATGTCACTCTTAGACAGCAGAAGTTCCCCTCACTTTTGAATCAAGATTGCGTACGGGAGAGCTGAAAGTTTCTTCCATTCAGCTGTAAAACCTTAAATGGTCTTAAATGACCAAAAACACATAGAGTCATTAAACCCACAGCAGTTGACCGCTCTAGAGGCCTTTCTTTAAAAAAAAAAAAAGATGTTTTCGCATTCCTTCCTGAAAAGCGTAATCTATCAAATGGCTCCACTTGTAGCAAAGAAGATGTCATTCGAACACCCCATTCTGGTCATCTCCTCTGCTTGCACTCATGGAGCAGTAGATAACAGAGGCCACCAAGCTCAGAGTTATCACCATGCAGACTGGCGTCAATAGCAAAAAGCGAAGATAATATTTGGCTATTAAACAACAAATGGAGGCGCTTGCTGGGTAACATCAAGCAGCTTGTTGGGGTTGAGGTGGATGAGGTTCAGCTCACATACAAATGGTAAGGTATTACTTTGTTATACAACTAACTGCGTTCATGTGGTGCTCGCGCTTCCAAGATGAGAAGTTTGGGTTAGCTTATGGCTCATTTGCATTCATGTACTTTTATCTCATACAGTCGGTATTTAGATGTCACCGGTGTCAAAGATATTGTATAGCACATTTAAAAACACCCACAATTGACGATGTGGTGGTACGTTTTGTTGTTAGACTATTCAAAAGCTAAACATCATGTATTTACTTAACCATTAGCTACATAACACTAACAGCTGCATACAGCATTATTGCTACACTCTTCAAAAGCTAAACATTATTTGTTTACTTTAATGTGAGCTACCTAAAGATCCCATGACATGGTGCTTCTTGATGCTTTTATATGGCGCCTTTTTTTTTAAATCTTTTATTATTAAAGTTACATGTTTTAAAACCACAAAAACATTCGCAAAGCACTCAGAAGACACATTGAGGGATGTGGACATGGGAACAAACACTGCTAGGTACAAGGGCTAAGGGACTTGAAAGTACCTGGGGGAAATGGAAATACAAGGGGGACCGAGACAGAAAAACAGGGGGAATGAAGAGGTCCAAAGGGATTATCCCAGGTAAAGAAAGGGGGTCTGGGGGAAAACATGGGTGATAAAGTGTCCGGGAGGGTCCAGATAACACGGTCCAGATGGAACAGCGGAGGACGGTAGGGGTCAGAAGTCCAACTGAGGGGAACCGGTTCGGGAAATGGAGAAAAGTGTATTGTCTGGGGTGAAGGTGTTGCGAAACTCCGTTTCTCTTGCGAAGTGGAGATGGTGAATGTGGGCGCTAAGGAGCGCTGTGAAGAGGGGCCAGTGCTCTGCTGCGCAGCCGTCATGGAGGTGGCGCCACAACGATGGAATACCTGGCCATGGACAGGATGAGGCGGACAGCTTCCCAGTTGACCATGGCAGTGTCCGGCCCCCGAGGTCGCTGCTGGACAGGTCCGAAGAAGCAGAACCAGAGCTTGGAGTCATCGATTCCATGGGCTGCCGGCGGTGGGAGCCTCAGTGCCAGCCTCCAAGCGAGAAGGCCTGGCAGCCGGGTCCAGAACCGTCGCACGACAGGACACTGGGCGGCCAGATGAAGGAGGTCTTCAGGCGCCTCACCGCATACCGGACAGTCACAGCCGTACCTGTCAGGGTGTATTGCGTGTAGATGATCCTGTGGCTCAATTTAAAGTCAAAATTACTTGCTTGGGGTGGGGTGTACTAGTTATATATGTGGGCCCAGATGGATGCAGTGTCATGCGTGGGAAATGTCTGTGACCATCTGTGTTCTGCAGAAGGGCGCCGAGCGACCCCGGCCACCTACAGTCGGTAGAAGGCATGCGTTCTCGTCTCAGTCAGCCTCGACATCCTCTCCTCCCATACAATAACAAAATCCAGAGAACACTTACCTTCTTCTTCCTCATTTACCTCGCCCGGGTCAGGGGGGCCTCTCTCAAAAAGGACACCCCACTTCGCCAGGACAGAAGACTGGATTATACTTGCCTTTCTGAGAATTTCAGCTCTCTTAAACCCAGCCCTTGCCCTTATAAACCTACCCCTGATTTCCTCTATGTCAAACCTGCCTGAAACATCTAAAAGCTGTCTTACCTGTTTAATCCCCACTCTCTCCAAAACTCCACTGAACATGCTCTCCCTCCTCTCAGGAGGGTCGGAGAGCATGTCAGGGTTGAAACGCAGAGGCATCTGCCCCAGCTGCCACAGGGAATGCGGTGCCGCCACAGTGCACGTCGCCTTAATGGTTCCCTAATACTGTAAATGAATCCTTCTTCAAAATCAAGCCTCAGTGCATGAGAAAGCCTCATGAAGACAGTTAGACTCATAAATATGTCTCTGAAACGCTTTATTCTGGGCGTTGTCGCTTGAATGCAAATTAGGAGGACAGAGACAGGCCAGTGCAGCAGGTGGGTTCTGGCTAAACACGCCACTGTTTCCTGGATTGGCGGTGCACCGTGCACTGTCCCTACTTCCGTGTGTGTAAGCGTGGAGGAAGATATGAGACGCTTTCCATTTAAAAAAAACAAGTTTTCACAGAAAACAAAATTAAACCACTGCTGTTTCAGAGGTTCGGAGGCTCAGATAAAGGACATCCGAGCCTGGAAATACTCTCAGGTGTCTCCAGGCAAATAAAAAAAACGCATCTCGCATTTTGTAGCTCGTTCGTGGTCCAATTTCTCTGGGCGTGATTTCCAGAGACAGTGTGTAGACATCCAGACGGGGGGGTGGAAAACTTTCCTCAAGTGTGACGTCAGAAAGTTCCCTTGTTCAGAATCGCCTGTTTGGGCTGTCTTTTTTTTCAAACGCGGAAAAGGATCGCAAATTCTCTAGCAGTTTACACATTTTGCAACATTTAGCCATGAAGGGGGGGCTAAACAGGGTAGGGGAGCTCTCTGAAAATTTTATGCCATGGGACCTTTAACATAGACAGCTATTTTTGTAATTAGCTTAATTATGTATATACAGTAGTGTTGGATTTTGCGCAGATTTGTTGCTCTTATATGATCATTGGGTAACTGTCAGTAAACCCCTAGATGTAGTAGCGTTTAGTCAAAGCGATTACGATTTAAAAAAAACAAACAAATGATTCTGCACATACACTGTGTGACGTAAACTTACTGCTGTCAACTCAGAAAAAATATTTTCCGTGGACCACGTGAGCGCAGAAGCTACAAGTTGATGAGTTATGTATTGCTGTTTGGCTACAATTCATTTAGCATGCAGATCTATTGTACTCATGTTTTGTTTTGGGGTTTTTTTGCCTTCAGGGAGTGCTTTGTGAGAGTAGGCAAATTCCGGTCAAAGCAGGTTGGTATTCAATTAATTATTTACTCTTTCAGAACCTATATTGCTTTGTTTTGATGTTTTTGTTTGTGTTGTCTTACAGGCTGTATCACTCTGCCAAGAGACAGAGTGATAAGGCAGCTTCATCTGGAAAAGGCGGTCACTGTGATTGAAAGCCCAACCCGGACCAACATCAGACTTGGATTGATTCCTGTATCTGGACCTCAGCTGGAATGTATGGACTGGATAGTACAGGAAGTCAGGACTTAGGACTTTAAACGAAGTAGGAAGAGTCTTCTGTTACCCAAAAGCTGAACTGGGTGAAGATTATTGGGTTGGTAGACTCTATCACCAAAAAGAGGAGATGATTATAAGTATGTTTCATAGCAAAACTCCCACAAAATAAGAGCAGAGTGCTGTCATCATTAAGTGGACAGGGCAACTGTAAAGTAAACTGTTGCAACTACTGCCCTTGGAATGGGTTTAAATTTTCCAAACATATCTTGTTATATGTAACATGTTGTTATGTATGGTGTTCCAGAGGATGTGGAAGCCATTGTACAGGAGATAGTCAGGGCAGGCAGGGATAGTAAACAATCAAATGCAGTTATTTATTGCATTAAAGAGCACACAGGTAGTCATGGAGCTGCTAAATACAAAAAGGCTTTGTACAATCATTTTGACTTAAATATACCACAGCAATTATACCAGGTCATCTGTGTTGCACCTACTGTCACACAGTATGCCAATGTCACCCAGAAGGTTGTCAGAAGGCCACCCCAGTGTATGAACTGCCCCAAAGTGGTGTTTCTGTGCATCTTGTCAGAAGAGAGGTGAAGGCAAGTTGGAGCAATTTCAGACCACATTCATTTTAGACACATAACATTTGTACACCAGCAGAACAGCTTGTATTGGGATTGGCTCTAATTGTATTTGTTTGTATGACACTAAAAATAAACATTGCTTTGAGAAAATGCATTTTGCAGATTTTTATTAAATAGCAAACCAAGGGGGTACTGTTATCAAAATAAATATGCATGAATTACTTGTCTCTGCTGTAAAACAGTATGGTAAATGTATACATATGTCTGTGGAGCGTAGCAAAATTTCCTTAGAATACTCATGGAATGTGTGTACCACAACCTTGGAAAGAGGCTTGAAAACCTCAAGATGCCTGCTCAGGAGTCATCTTCCCAATACTATAAACTTTCTGCTTTCTGCTTTCTACTTTCTATGTGAGCTTCCAATGAGTTTTTGATCCAGGAAGAGACCGACCAAGATCATATGTACCATTTCCACATGAGGCCTTACGTTACTGAGGTGGTTTGTTTCTATAAGATCTTCTACGGCGATATGATGAATTCAGTGAAGGGATTTATTGTTTGTCAGTGAGAATCGCTGGTGTGCCTTCATGAAGAAGTCCAGATTATGAAATATCATGGAGTATGCGGATGGTGCCTCAAGCTGTGTTGTATCACATGGAACATTCACATCTGCAGCTTCTGAGACAGTAAATGGGTTGAAGATGAAGGAGTCTCTGCTTTCAGGATTGTCATCTATAGAAAAAGTATGATGAGGCAAATTACAAATTCATTCACATACAAACAATAAAGTAGTATCTGTTTATTTAGTTTTTTGTCATATTTTAATGAAATAGTATCTTACCTGACAGTGTGAGGTCCTCCATGTTATCATTCACACTTACCATGTCCTCAGAGAGCCCTCCTGCCCCAGAGGTCAGATAAAGTTCAGTGGAGACTTTTAGCTCCTGTAGTCTCTCTCCACAGGTAGTCGCATGCCGGTTGCATGCTGGCATGATGTTTTGCTGGCCATTTTGCTTAACCTTTTAAAGGCAGCCTTTTAGTGGCTCCATGCCACAGTATACTATTTAGATAATAAGCAAAGGATGATAACCGAGGCTGTGCAAGAGCAGTGCAAGAGCAGTGCAAGTAGCTGGTAGACTTTTGCTACTGATTGTTTGGCAAATGGATAGTAAAAAAGGAGACATGTTTTCAGAGTTCCCAAGGAGATCCTTTGGTGTAGTTTTCCATAGCATCAATGTGTTGTTTGGGTTTGAGAGGCACTCACATTCTTCACTGATGGTAAGGTGAATCTTTGATTTGAACTTAAAGCTCTTTATGAGCTGAAATCAAGTTGGCTGCTGTTTTCTACTATTTATTAGTTATGTTCTGAATGATCCCAGCTTCAGACAAAGAGGAAACCTTGACATCAGTTTTGCTTGTGTACTCAGTAATGACCTGTGAAGGCACAATGTTCATAAATGTTCATAGAATTTCTCATGTGTGAGATCAATAAAGTCTTATCTTATGTTAAAGAATATAGGATGTGACTTACAATTAATGATCATTTGTTAACTTCTTACGCTGTGACCGGCCCGTGCACGGGCTTGTTCACGGGTTTTTTTTTTCTTTCCATATAAGAGCACACATTCCCGAACGTGTCCTATGACATCTACACATCAAATGAAACCTTACAGTCTCCTCTTTTTGACTATGCAATTCATTTCCCGGCACAACAATCAGTCCCCGAGCACATGGGGCTTTTATACGGAAAAGCACAAAACGAGGTTTGCTACTTTGCTTACCTTTGAAGGCTCTGGACAGGTCAAACATCTGTATTTCACCACAAGCTTGGTATCATTCTGTCCGTAAGGATCCAGCGAATAAAATCCAGTAAAACAATTTAGTCCAAAACACGTTTTAGATCCAATACGATGGCGAAAGTCTTCCCAACTTACATAAGCGCCAGTGTTTTTTTTTTCACTTCTTTAGCCTAAATCAAGCAAAATATATCTTTCCTCGCTAAAACCGCGGTAGCAGCAGCTAAACACGAGAGTATACTGAAAACTGACACTTGAACCGGCTAGTAAGAAGATGTCTGGGCTGAGCGAGACCTATAAAGGTCCAATCATGTGTGACGCTCCGGTAAAAATCAAGTACGACGTTCACGCTTGCTGAGTCAACAAGTTAGGTTACACAGGATGATTGACAGTTCAGGCGAACAGCCAATGAGGCGCTGAACAGGGAGACATATAGTTTGTTAGGCCTTTCACAACAAGCTCCACGTGAAACAGCTGCGTAACGCGAAATTGCGGTCCGTGCGTAAACTGTGCGTAAATTACGCGCAGCCATGCGTCTTGCGCCTTTGCTGTTGATTTGAGTTTCCTTGATTGAAAATATGGCTAAAAGGACTGGAAAGAAAAAATATTTAAGTTTGGAGGCTGCACAAGTCGATTTCAGCTCTGGAGGAGTCGGAGAGAGAGAATCAGGAAACAGATATGGACTGTGTGGAGGAGGCGTTGTTTATGAAGGATGTACTTCTGAGTGTGTAAGTATCATTTTATTATGTATTTGATGTAGTACTTGAATAAAAATAAAACAATAAACATTAGATTTTTTTTGTGCATTTAGATCACTTTTTGTAAAATAGACCTACTATTATTTATTGGGTGTTTAGATAAAATAAATAAGAAAAATAAATAAGAATAGATTTTAGTTTTTAGATTTAGATTTTTGTCTTAGATAGTTTTAGTTTTGTCTTTATTGTATTTTGTACACTGTTTTTGCACTACTTGGCCAGAGAGAAACAAAATTTTGATTCACTGTATGTTGAACACATATGGGAGAATTGACAATAAAGCTGGCTTTGATCTTTGAAAATAACATTTTAGAAAGCATATTTTGAGCTTATTTCCTATTATATTTTTGTGTTTTTCTTACTAGTGTCATCACTGTGTACCAATAAAGCCCAACTGCAGATAAGGAGCCCTACCACGACCGGAGCAACAAAGAACGGATGGGCAGCAGTGGTGACCGCACAAATGTCAGGCTGAAGTGTAGAATATGTCAGTCAAAGACAGCTGTAAAATGTTCTACCTGTGACACTGCACTCTGCTTTATTCAAACAAGGGACTGCTACAGTCAGTGGAACACACCAGACTCTTAGTGTGTAAATACCTGTAAATATGTGTGTAACGTTTAGTGTCCATGGTTTTTCGAAAATGTATACAGTGTGCAGTGTTATAGAATTTTTCAATACATATTTTCATTTTCAACACTTGTTTGGTCTATTTTTGATAGAAAAAAAACACTTTTTTATAGAATGTAATTCTCAGGGACATAATATAGTGACCTTGTGTGCAGAAATGGATTCCTCTAGTTGTAAGCTTTCAGTAGAGCCCTCAATGATGTCTGTAGGTTGAATGAGTCAAAAGTTATTAAACGTTTTCTAAATGTTTCCAATTTGGATAGGTTTGGATAGGTTTGGATAAAGGCATGATCCCTGTATAAAACGCCTGGACAAAGTATAACAAAAAGTGGAGTAAAAAGTTTATTTTTACAGCTATTGATTCCCAATTTGAAATTTGAGTGGTCAACAACTTATTGTATTGAAAGATAGTGTACTTTAGGCCTCAGCTATGAACAGCAGCTATAGACACCTTTTATATTTACAAAAAAATTTGGCTAACACTTTTTTTTTGGTGTTCCAAGGTGTGTAACTTTTTTCCAATCACATTTGGAGTGAATGTAAATGCTGAGGGTAAAACTAGAGAATGTTCCCTTTACACAGAGACCAAACATTTGTATATAATCCATATACTTCAATAACAGGAATGATTTTAATTTGGAGAGGTCCTTTTAGGGACAATTGCTCAAAAAAGGCCCTCCACTGTAAGGGGTTAAAATGACCTTCTACTGATGCACCAAGGCTGTGGGGGGTGAGGGAGAAGATACATCTTTCAACTCAGTCAATACCCATATCACCTTCATTTTATTATTACTATGCAAACAGATCGGCAATGTCTTATAATACGTTGATTAACAGCAATTTATGTGTCAACTTGTAAACGAACAGGCATTTTAAAAAAAGCAAACTAACGTACGTAGTTTTATAGGTTAATTATTTTAATTCTACAGAGTGATAAATGCCTTGATCTGTAAGAAGTAAAACATTAGTAAATCGGGCTCTTCCATGCCTCTAATGTTTACTTAGATATAGCCTACACACTTAGCACTCAGTAAATCATATAGCAATAGCACGCTTACCTGTGTGATGCTTCGACTTGTTGTGGACTGGGAGGACTACGCCGAATCTTCTTCAGTGCTCTTGGGAGTTTAAGGAGTTGAGCATTCTTGTTTGTCACCAACTCCAGATGCATCCTCTGTTGTTTCAGTTGTGAGAGTTTCCTCATCTTGTTGCCATTTGTGAAAAATAGTTAGGTCCCATTCCAAGCTTACACAAGGCTTATAAATTCTAATCGATTCATTTAACTCGGGTCTTAATACAAGACTCAAGTTTACAAGCCGCTGCAACAGAGGTGAGCTTTGTGACTTATAAGAGTTTCCAATTACACCACGTCTCCTCATGTTTTTACTGCAACAAGGACATAAGTCATTTATGGTGATCTCTCTCGTGCCTGCCATGTTGAATTAGTTCTCCGTTCTTAGCTGCTAGGACAGTGAGGTTCAGATCTTAGCCAGGAAAAAGAACTGGTTTGAGAGGGGAGTTAAAGAGGCAATTTTTGTCAAAAAAGAGAATCCTTCTTTAAACAGAAATGGGGGAGTCAGACATAACTTGTCTCCCATTTATAATTCCATTCTCAAACCAAAGTCAAAACAGACAAAAGAAACAATAGGGCAGACAGGTCAGGGCCAGAGGTGTGGAGACAGTCGTTAGGGTTGAATAGGTATGCTAAACTAGACGCCAGAGAAATTCGAAAAACAAAAGAGAGAATCTCAAAAACAAATTAGTTGAGATAGTTTCAGAATAATTTCAGTGTAGTGAGCTCCTCCCTGCAGCTAGATATAAGCAGTGTCTAACCAGCACTCGAACCAGAACTGACGAAGCCTCTCGGATGAGCGGCGAAACGTTTTCGACCAAACAAACTTTGTCCAGTTGACAAATTGAATTTCTCCTTTTATCACAGTTCTTAGCTACTGTTTACTTTCTCACTGTAGATTTTCTTGTCACTTTGCCGACATCACGTCCGCCCTTCTCTGATTGCTGCCCATTAGCTATTCTCTGATTGGTTTACTTCACCAACCGTCTGTTTGTTAGTTGTCACTCACCCAGGAAAATGTGCTGGACCAGACCAGCAGTGACCAGACTCAGCCGCTGGTACAGCGATGAGTCTGGATTTTTCCAGGCAAATCCATTCAATTTTCTACTTTCAGGTACATTGTTATTAAGAATCATGGGAAACCAGTAGTGATGTGATGTTTGTGAACAAGTCGGCTCTTTTGAATGGTTCTTCAAACCGTGGAAGGTTGGAACTGGATCAAATTTTTTTAAAGAACAAAAATCTTTTTCTAATTTGTATGCATTTTTACAATGATTACTGTTGAACCAACACAGAAACCAGAACAGAAGCAGAGCATGCAACACTGGTCAGAGCTTTGTACATGAAAACATACCTGAGATCATAATATCAGTTATGTTTTGCAGTTATTGTAGTGCAACATTTTTTCAGTGTATTTATTTATTTAGATTATGCATTTCCACTCTCAGGTTGAACCATTTTAAACAAATCTGAGCCTTTATTCCTTCTTTTTGTGATTGTTGAAAAGATGAGTTAGCACACTGGTTTCTGTTACATTAAAAAGACATTCACTAGCAAGGACCACACCAACAACGTAATGCAGTGAAGATATTTATTAATGAATGACGGTGGATGTCTGGATGAATAAGGCGGAGATGGAGATCTTTTTCAAGGGAGTCCTGCCTCTTTGCCAGGACTCCCTTGAAAAAGAGGTTCTTAATCTCAATGGGATATTTCCTGGTTAAATAAAGGTCAATAATAATGGCTGGGTTGAGACTCAGGGTGGGGGCTCTGTCTCAATTGTCGATTGGCCAGCGGGAATGGGACCCCCCCATTCTGGGTCGAGTTAACCCAGACGAACTGGAATGATGGGATGAGCAGCTACAAATAGCTTTCGGGAAATTAGAGGTGTGGTTACCGTGAACTGTGATTCGCTGGTGAGGAGGAGAAGGCGGTTAAGGCGTGATCCTGCTCCTGAATTTCAGTTAATCATATTAACTCCACTTTAATGTTTATTTATTTTATTTATTTAACCTTTATTTAACCAGGAAAAGTCCCGTTGAGATTCAAAGTTTTTTTTTTCACGGGAGTCCTGGCCAAGAGGCCCACACAACACAATCCACAAGACAACAATTAAATATAAAATTAACACAGATAAAATGTTAGCAACACAGTTAAAAACATTGGCATGTCATCGATTGCAATTCCAGGTCCTTTAAAAGAGTATTAAAAAATGCCGTAGGCACGAGTGTTTGAAGTTTTAAACTGTCTGCAAAGAATTCCAGTCTGCTGGAGTACAATACTGAAAACAGAGTTTTCCTTTCTCTGTTCTAACATAAATAAGTTTGTACCACTGTGTGAGCCGCCGGGTCGCTAAAGCAGGCCATCCAACTCAGAGTAGAGTTCACAATGATGGGCCCGAGCACTACAGTTTGTACTATCTCACAAACCGGCCCCAGTTTGTGAGAGTCAAGAACTGTGTGTCTGACCTCCTGACCTGCAGTGTGAGGGTGCCCCAGGGCACTGTCCTCGCGCCCTTTCTCTTCACGCTCTACACTGCAGACTTCAGACACAACACGGACAGCTGCGTCCTGCAGAAGTTCTTTGATGACTCTGCCATCATTGGCTTCATCAAGGATGACGACGATGTGGAGTACAGAGGACTAACACAGGACTTTGTGGACTGGTGTCAGCGGAACCACCTCATCATCAATGCAGGGAAGACCAAGGAGATGGTGGTAGACCTCCACAGATGCCACTCTACTGCCCCCTCAGTGAACATCCAGGGAAGGGACATTGAGAGAGTGGACTCATACAAGTACCTGGGTGTTCATCTGAACAACAAACTGGACTGGACTCACAACACAGATGCACTGTACAGGAAGGGCCAGAGCAGGCTCTATCTCATGAGGAGACTCAGGTCTTTTGGAGTGAGAGGACCACTCCTGAAGACCTTCTATGACTCTGTGGTGTCATCAGCCATCCTGTATGGTGTGGTCTGCTGGAGCAGCAGCATCACAGAGAGGGAGAAGAAGAGGCTGGACAAGGTCATCAGGAAGTCCAGCTCTGTCCTGGGCTGTCCTCTGGACTCAGTGCAGGAGGTGGGGGACAGGAGGGTCCTGGCTAAGGTCACCTCTATGCTGGGCCATGAGTCTCACCCCCTACAGGATGCTCTGTCTGCTCTGGAGAGCAGCTTCAGTGACACTGATTCACCCTCGCTGTCTGAAGGAGAGGTTTCGCGGGTCTTTCCTTTCTGCTGCTGTCAGACTGTGCAACGAACACTGTTAACATGTCATTCAACTTTATCTACACTACATTATTCAACTATACTCTAGAGATACTCTATTTTTAAGTCTATTTTTAAATCATTTTACATTTTCCTGCTGTTCTTGATCTGTGCGTTGCAACACTGGAATTTCCGCATTGTGGGACTAATAAAGGCATGTCTTATCTCTTATCTTATCTTATAAATATGGCTTCTGTTATCTTAGCAAAGACTTCTTAGAGCTTTTACTATTTCCCAAATATATGCAATTTTGTCCAGTTTTACCCATGTCTTATTTTTATATGAAAATATTACATGATGAAAAACTTGAAAAATATTTTTCTTACATTTATGGAAGTATACTATAGAACAGTGTTTCCCAACCTGGGGTACAAGTACCCCTAGGGGTACGCGAGCACATTGCAGGGGATACTCGGCAGTGTTGCTGCCAGCCGCAGGGGGAGATATTTTTAAATTTTTTAATTCTAATTTGAGTAAATTTGAGTTAAAGAAAAGAGAGAAAATGCCTGAGAATTAAATTTTCAAATTAAGGAGATGAAATAAAATGCGTGAAAAGTCCCTCAGTCGTCCAGGTAGAATCCATGATCAAAGGCTTCGTCAGCTCTGTCAGAGCTGACGAAGCCTCTCGGATGAGCGGCGAAACGTTTTCAACCAAACAAACTTTGTCCAGTTGACAAATTGAACTTCTCCTTTGATCAGAGATGAAATAAAATTATTTTCATTTAATAATCCGTTGTGTCACGCTCTACTTTTGGAGAATTATCAACACGTATGAGTCAGGGGGTACTCGAGGTATGACAAAAAGGCTCAGGGGGTAGACAAGACAAAAAAGGTTGGGAAACACTGCTATAGAAGAAAGATTATTTAAAGATGATTTCTCAAAACAGAACAGTTTTTTTCTATTCACCTGTAGCATCTCATCATCTTTTGGACAGTTCTCTGACTGTCTAAAGTACAGACTGTGAGACTTTTCTTTGATCTGAACTGCAGACTGGTCATGCCCAAGCATGCTTGAAATGTGTAGTTTCTGACTTGTAATCTCCAACAGTTTTATACAGCTTTTAGTTTTTCTCTTCTGGGCTCAGCTCCTCAAAGCCTCATGTGAAAAGGCATTGAAATTACCACATGTACTGTTAAACAGACCTATTGAGCTAAATGGACTTTTCAGAGTTTTTAACCATGTTATAGACATTTCCTCCTCTCATTCAAGTTGTATTTGGTGTGAATTGTGCATCTTTGAGCAATCACTTGACTGACTTTAATCACTAGAATAAACCTGTGTCTCCAGAGCCTGAAACTGCAGATAGTGAGGACACATACAATTTGGACAGGCCATGTCTCATGTGAAAGCTCAGAACCTCCAGAATTCCCTCTCTGAGCTGCAGAGGCTGCACTAGAACTGACTCAGGATTGGCTGCAGGGTCTGGGGTTTAGGTAGAGACCATTCAGATAAGCGAGAGGCATTTTAGGTTTCAAGGTTTTCAAGGGCTCATATTATGCTATTTTCACAAACATACCTGGAGTTGTGTTTTGTTTTGTTTTTTTCATTCACACGTTTGACACACAAACCCTACAGCACAAACCCGACAGGAAGTATTCTGTTTCACCCTGTGATGTCATGTGGTAATACAGGAAATGTGTTTTAAACTCCAATACACTTTCACTAGAATCATTTAGATAATTTCAGATCTAGAATTACCAATCTCTACTGAATTAAAGGTAGCTATTAACTTGAAAACTATGACTACATGACATCACAAGGTGGAACAGGGCATTTTGAGCTTTGGGGATGTAGACAGACTAATAAGAAAGGGTTACTTTAAAATGTGCGAATGAAACAAAACACAACTCCAGGTATGTATTTGAGGAGGTAATAGCATTTAACATTTGCCTGGAAGAATCCATGACTCGTCGCTGTACCAGCGAGTGAGTCTGGTAACGCTTGGTCCAAAATGCGCTGCAGTTGCGCGTAGACAGACAGCTAAGTGAACCAATCAGAGATTGCGCCATCTTGATTCAAAACTGAGGAGGAACTTCCGCTGCCTAAGAGTGACTTTGCGGGCAAAGGCGGGTGCACTGACGTCACCATCTTTGAACGAATCAGAATCGCGGAGTCCGTTGTTAACCGGAGGAGCAAGGGTGGATGGAGGGTGTCCAAATGGTATCGCGCTGTATAGGAAATACAGAGAGATATCATTTGGCTGGCCAGGTAAATTTAACATGTCTTAACACTCACAAGAATCAAATTTGGTAATAGAGGACCATTAATTTAAAACTTCAGATCTGTACATTTATGTCATTAATGACAATTAATGAGCAATGAGCAAGCCAGTGTGGGTCCTTGGGCAAGACCTTTCACGGTACTGCCCCCCCGGGTGTGTGAAAGACGAGCTGCCCTCTGCTCCTTCCCTGAAGGATGGGTCAAATGCAGAGAAATAATTTCCCTATGGGGATGAATAAAGGATATCATTTTTTTTTTTTTAATCCAATTAATATGTTTCTCATATTAACCACTACTGTGCACCACCAGTTACGAGATTCAAATACAAATTGCTCCTCCTCCATCACTTCCTTGTCCTGTGCTCGATGTTGTTCGGGCACTAAATGTGGTTAAGAGCGAGTGGTGCTTCACAGATAAGCTGCAGAGTCCAGATAAGCTCCTCCCACCTTCTCATATCCTCCTGGTCTATGGCAATCACACCTTGGACACCCATCAGCCCCCTCTGGAGATAAGACCCTACCCGGGCACATCAGGAGAACCTCATGATGGTTGGTTGAGCTTTATAAATGTCATCTGCAAGCTCTGTCTGAACACTGTGGAGAAACAGGCTGAAGATTCCAGTGTGGGGAAATCTGTAACCTGCTATGTTCTTTTCGTGTATGGGTCCATAGGTTTGGTGGGAATTTTAGGACAACATAAGACTCACACTTCAAACCTAGGCATCGGCTTTAGAATGATCTTGAGCTGTATCAGCACATGTATAACAGCACATAGACTATTATATGCCACTACACCACATATTGACCACTATGGAATCTACCTGGACATCTAAGGGATTACACAGATGTAAGGCCACATTGGAATAGAAAAGAAAGTACAGTGGTACCTCACCTTACGAAAGACCCAACAAAAGAAAATTCAAGTTACGAAACGCGAAATCTCAAAAATTCAAATAATGCGCGCTCAGATGCGCACTCAGCCACACACATTATACGCTTTTCTCAGACTGGATTTAAACTTTTCTCACATTTGTCTCTCGTTTAAACACTCAAACTTTCATAGATTTTCAACAAAATGTATTAATAGTGAAGCGTGGGGGGAAGGGGGAAGTGTGCGCACGGACACAGGTGTGATAGCGCAGCATAACCCGGCGCAGGGCTGCGAGCACGAGGCCCGTGCTCAAACCGTGCCTCCTATAGACCAGGTATAAACCAGGTCTAAACCAGGATTAAACCACCGCGGCTTTTGCATGCGTTCGTTCATGAGCTCGGACTGCGTGCAGGGAGGCACATCCCCTCCCCTCCTCACTGCTCACCTCAGCCGTGACTCGTGAGGTGCACCGGTGCTGCTGCTAATAGCAGAGCTAGCACAAAACCAGGAAATAGACCCACACGCGGCGCTTTAATCCACCTGGTCTAGTCCTGGTTTAGTCCAGGTCTAGACCTGGTCCAGTCCTGGTTTAGTCTAGGTTTAGTCCTGGTCCAGTCCAGGTTTAGACCTTGGTCTAGACCTGGTTTATTCCACGTTTAGTCCTAGCTCTACAGTCTCTTAGCCAATCAGGACGCAGAACACAGTCTTACACTATAAAAAAAAGTTACACTATAAAAAAAAAAAAAAACTTGGAACGGGGCCTTGGAACGAATCAGGCTTTTTCCATTGAAATAGCTACTCAACTTACAAAAAATTCACGTTACGAAACCACTTCTGGAACAAATTAATTTCGTAAGGTGAGGTACCACTGTACTATGATTCAATGTTGAAAATTGCTTTCTTTTGTCTAAAGAAAGATGTTAATGTTGGAGAGATAGAGAGAGAGAGAGATTGTGAGTGAGTGAGTGAGTGAATGAGTGAGCATTCGAGTGAGCAAATGAACAAACAAACCCACATTGCAATTGAGTTTGTCAGTTTTCAAGTGGTTGCTTTGCTCGTTTTCCAAATTCTGCGAGCGTGGTTTGGTGGTTTGGTGAAGTGCACACTATCACCGGTAACGATGGAACTTGTCTGGACTTGTTTATCGTTCAAATGATCCATCAGGCTGGAGCAGCTTCGGTGGTCGAAAAATTCTTTTTGACAAAAGCTACAAATCACTGCATTTTTGTTGATAGTCCCGTCTTCGTTCTTTTAATAAATAAAGTTGCCGTTCAAAGGCCCTGGCAGCGATTTGCTCGCCACACACCAAACTTAGAATGCACGTGCATTGAATTGCCGCTCATAATTAATTGCTTTAATTTTTATAACACGTTCATTTGCAGTGTAATTAATTAATCTAATTAACATGTTAAACTGACAGCCCTAATAATAATAATAATAATAATAATAATAATAATAATAATAATAATAATAATAACAATAACTGTTATTATTATTATTATTATTATTATTATTATTATTATTAATGGGGTGACAGTAGCTCAGTTGGTTTATCCACTGATATGGAAATTGATGGTCACTGATCAAACATCATTGGTAGAGCCGTCATATCCACTGAACCAGAGGTTGGCAGTGCAATTCCAGCTCCCACAAATGAATGGTGTTGTTGTGTTCTTAGTTAAAACACTGAACCCAGCTCGCCCAGTGTCTGTGTACACTGGTGTATGAACATATTTGTGAATGGGTGAGTAGTTCCTTCATGTAAAATGCCTTGAAGGTGGAAAATCAGTATGTAAAATTGCCATTTTATTATCACTGTGGTATAAGAATCGGTACTGAGTATCCAGTCTGTTCCTTAGTATCGATATCAAGTTTGAAATTTTAATATTGTGACAACACTGGCATGCATGCATACAAAAAATTTATCTAGATTAAGACTTTATTGGTCTCACACACAATGACACACGGGAGAAATTTGACTTCTGCATTTGACCCATCCTTTTTCAGGAGCAGTGAGCAGCCATCTTTCAGCGCCCAGGGGCAGTACCGTGAAGGGTCTTGCTCAAGGTCCCACACTGGTTTTGCTCATTGCTGGGAGGGATTGGAACCCACAACCCCCGGGGGAAAAGTCAGTGACTTACCAGTTGAGCTAACCAGCCGGTCTTTGTGATCTATAACATATAGAAAATTTTGCTTTTGATCCGCAAACTCTGAACTCTGCATAGTGGGGCTTTGTTTATACGTACACATTATTTAAGAATTCCAGAGTTTTATAAATGAAAAAAGAGCAGCTCCTTTCTGCTGACAGATTGGGATATTGGTGTGGAGAGGGTTGTCATGGCAACAGGATATCTACGACACATGATATCCGGCTCTCAGTTGTAGTCAAATTTAGTGTTCATCCATAAAAAAGACATTTCCTTTCATAAAAGTGGATATCAGCAAAGACACAAATGCAAGAGGCAGGCTGTTTTAGGCTGAGGATTATTGTGTAAGTATTATTTTGTGAATAGAATACTTTTATTCAGCAGTTTGAACTGTGTGCTCACATACAGCCTCAGGGATAAATAAAGTTCTACTGATCGACTGAATATATTATGCAGAATATGCTAATCTGTGTAATTTTGTTTTACCATTAAAGGAGCACTTCTTGCCTTCATGTAGATGTTATTGCTTTGTCTAGAATGTTCTGCAGTAGAGATTAAATCTGTCTATCACAAGAGAGACAACTACAGGCTACATTAATACGAATACATGCATACAAACGTACATACGAACTACTGTATTTTGGATTGTATATTGAATTGTATTTTTGAACAATAGAAACACCCGTAATGAGTAAATGCTAGATAGATGTGTTTAATGTCATCGCATGGAACATTCCAGGCAAAGCAATAGCATCTCCATGGAGACAAGCAAGTGACAGACCCTCTACCAGATTGAATTATTTTAAATTGTACTACAAGAAATTCCAGGACTAAATTGTTTCAATTGTAAGTGCTTCTTCTACAGTGATGCTTAAAGCCCTTTTCACATGGGACTAGTTTTACCGAGGGACATGTGTAAAGTTTAAATGACCCCACGATATCTGTTTGTGTGTGTGTGTGTGTGTATGTGTGTGCGTGTGTGTGTGTGCGTGTGTGCGTGTGTGCGTGTGTGCGTGTGTGCGTGTGTGTGTGTGTGCGTGCGTGCGTGTGTGTGTGTGTGCACGGAAAGAAATGTCAGTAAACTACATGTTTTTACGAACTTTATTTTGAAAATGTTGGACTGATAAACACACTGAAACAAGACAAGAACCTTTTAATTCATCATGTCGCCAATGTTACTTTTATTTTAAGTTTCTTTTTTAGCAGAATGCACCTGCACTGTAGCATCAAACACCGCGTTTCTTACCACTTTGATGTGATCAGCAATCGCAATAACATCCACAAGATCAGATTTCTCATGAAACAGACAGTCTCTCTTTTAATTTGTTCATGTCAATACAGCCAGGCTGTACAAATTTTACAAACTTTTAAAAGCACCCAGACTTCTCCATAGCGGCTCCATGCTGCTGGTCCTCAGTTGCCACAGCAGCATGGCTGTACTTCCGGGTCACATCTTTATCACAGTTTAATTGATGTTTTTTAGTTTTTAATTGTTAAAACTACACCCCAGACACTTCCTCCAGCTCCTCCGGGGGGACCCCAAGGCGTTCCCAGACCAGCCGGGACACATAGTCCCTCCAGCGTGTCCTGGGTCTTCCCCGTGGCCTCCTCCCGGTGGGACATTCCCGGAACACCTCCTGAGGGAGGCGTCCAGGAGGCATCCGGAACAGATGCCCGAGCCACCTCAGCTGGCTCCTCTCGACGTGGAGAAGCACCCGCTCTACTCCGAGCTCCTCCCGTGTGGCCGAGCTCCTCACCCTATCTCTAAGGGTGCGCCCAGCCACTCTGCGGAAGAAACTCATTTCGGCCGCTTGTATCCGCGATCTTGTCCTTTCGGTCATTACCCAGAGCTCATGACCATAGGGGACTCTAGATCCAACTAATGCTGTGTGAATAGAGCTCATTTGCAATAACAACACACAAGCATAGACTCCACATATTTTTCTTTTTGGATAATTTTGCATGTTCAGTCAGCCTGCACTCCCTTCCATTTACCTTTGAGCAGAGTGGAGAGCTAAAGCTGAAGTGGAGGAGCAGAAATGATGATGGTGAAAGAGGATTTTTTTCTCCTGTCCTGGTTCATCTCTTTCCCATCAGAGTGAGAACTGGGCTCCACGCTCCATGCACTTACAAGCACATTCGAAGATCTGAAGATTGGCCATTAAATACAGAATATACAAATATGAATGAATTGAATGGGGTGAAGGAATACAAGGTGCATGATTAAAGAGGGTGTTAGAGCCATTTTCTATGTTATTCTATGTTCTATGTTATTTCTATTTTTTCTATGTTATATCTATTTTTCTATTGGTTGTTATGCTCTGCTTTGATGTACTTTAATCTACTTTATTCTTTTATCTTTCATCCTTGATCTAGCTTCAGTTAATTTTTTTAATTTTTTTTAATCTTTTATTATTTCAAGGTACATATTTTAACATCACAATAACGTTCGCAAAACACTCAGAAGACACATCGGGGGATGGGGAGTGCAGAGGACCAAAGGGCTCATTCCAGGTGAAGAAAGGGGGTCTGGGGGGAGCAAGGGCGATGTAGTGTCCAGGGAAGGTCTAGACAACAGGGTCCAGGGGGGACAGCGGAGGGGGGCAGGGGTCAGAAGTCCAGCCGAGGAGAACCGGTTCGGGAGATGGAGAAAAGTGTTTTGTCTGGGGTGAAGGTGTTGCAAAACTCAGTTTCTCTTGCGGAGTGGAGGTGGTGAACGTGGGCGCGAAGGAGCGCTGTGAAGAGGGGCCAGTGCTCTGCTGCGCGGCCGTTGTGGAGGTGGTGGTGTCGTGCCACGAAGATAGAATATCTGGCCATGGACAGGACGAGGAGGGCGGCGTCCCAGTTGACCATTGCAGCGTCCGGCCCCCGAGGTCACTGTTGGACAGGTCCGAAGAGGCAGAACCAGAGTCCGGGGTCATCGATTCCATGGGCCGCTGGCAGCGGGAGCCTCAACGCCAGCCTCCGAGCGAGAAGGTCCAGTAGTCGGGTCCAGAACCGCCACACAACAGGACACCGGGCGGCCAGATGGAGGAGGTCTTCAGGCGCCTCACCACATACCGGACAGTCACAGCCGTACCTGTCAGGGTGTATTGCGTGCAACCTGGTGCAGGTGTAAATGATCCTGTGTCTCAATTTAAAGTCAAAATTACTGACTTGGGGTGGGGTGTACCAATTATATACGTGAGCCCAGATGGAGGTAGTGTCATGTGTGGGAAATATCTGTGACCATCTGTGTTCTGCTGAAGGGCGCCGAGCGACCCCGGCCACCAACAGCCGGTAGAAGGTGTGCGTCTTCGTCTCCGTCAGCCTCGACATCCTCTCCCCCCATACAATATCAAAATCCAAAGAACACTCCTCTTCCTCTTCCCCATTTACCTCCCCAGGGTCAGGGGGGCCTGTCTCAAACAGGTCACCCCACTTCGCCAGGACAGAGGACTGGATCACACTTGCCTTCCTGAGAATTTTGGCTCTCCGGAACCCAACCCTAGCTGTCATAAACCTGCCCCTGATTTCCTCTATGTCAAACCTGCCTGAGACATCTATAAGCTGTCCTACCTGTTTGATCCCCACTCTCTCCAGAACCCCACTGGACATGCTCTCTCTCCTCCCTGGAGTGTCGGAGAGCATGTCAGGGTTGAAACGCAGAGGCATCTGCCCCAACTGCCACAGGGAATGCGATGCCGCCACAGTGCCCAGGCCTCAAACACCTCCCTCTCGAAAGGGGGAAGAGCTCAAGGGTGACTCGCCGGGGGAGCATGCACAGGTTAAATAAACCGTGCTCACCCAGATGATCTACCTGAACTGCAAAGAAGTCCTTCCACGCGGCCGTGAAGCCGGTGTCAAGGAACTTCTTGATTACTTTGAGATGCAACACGCGCTTCTTTTTTTTATTTATTTTTTTTATAGTTTTATTATCCGGGCCTTCGCCCCATCCCATCAATCTATTAGAGAATCATATACTTCAATTTCAGTGTTGAAACAGTCACATAGCCTTTCATTTTCTGAACGAAACTGGGATCGTCCAGGAGAGAGCTATTGAACACCCAGCCTCCCCCTTCCTTTTCACACCTAAGAAGTCGAGGCCGACCGAGAGAAGGGAGTGATCGCTCCAGCCCAAGCAAGCATATGTGGCCCCGCTGATAAACCTCCATATCGTAGACAAAACAAAGCACATGTCCAAACGCGACTGGCAGAGGACCCTACTCACCACCTGGCGCCGAGAAAACTCCCTGGTTTGTGATGAAGGCCCCTCCAGACCTCAGACAGGTCATGATTACCAGTCAAATCAAAAAGTGCGGTTCTAATTGGCGGGGTATTAGGACGCCTCGGGCCACAGAAGCTACATAGTCTTTTGACCATCACGTAACATCGTCACATAACATCTAGGGTGGTTCCCCGTCGGGAGCCAAGAAACCTGGTCTCCCGCGTGACAGGCGGGGATACTCACCACTATACGGCATGTACGGACGTCAACAAGGACGTCACAACACGTACGGATGTCAAGAAGAACGTCACGTCGCACATAAGGACATGCAGGACGTCATTTAGGGAAGTTACAAGCCTTAGAAATTCCTTCTTTTGTTTCCTTTTTTATTCCTCTTTTATCCACTGTGTATGACCTTCACTTTAGTAAAGATAGAAAAGACAAACTTTTGTTTCAAGACTCTTTATTTTTGTTACGTTCCGCGTCAGAAAGAAACTTCAAGAGACGCCGAGGCTAGTGAGTCAGTGCGCTGCACTCACATCAACGTCAAAAGACTAAGCATTTAAGTCAAAAGACTAAGCAACAACGTCAAAAGACTAAGCACCAACGTCAAAAGACTTTAAAGTCATAAGGACTGTGCAACAAAGTCAAACGAATCAGCATCAAGTCAGGAGACTTGGTTGAAGAAAGAACCAACTGAACCAGCAAGAGACTCCATCTACGGCTGAAGCAAGTGTTCCCTGGGTCAGGTCTGACAATTCTCTTCTCATTAGTCTGCTAGTTACCGGAAATTGAAGTACATGCCCTCAGGACACATCCAATAACTCCTTTCCCGAGTGTCGGTGAAATTTAGGAAGAGTTAGCCAGCTGTGAGGAATTTGAGGAATTGTCACAGTTTTATGTGGACGATAGTGGGAAACATGATGTCAGAAGCAAATGACGGTGCACCATCTAACCAAATGGAGGCTGTCGTGAAGAAAGTAATGATGCTAAAGGTTGAACAGGAATGGACCGCAAATGCCAGTGATGAGGATGGCATTAAATCCGAGGATAGTATATCTATGGTTAATTCAGTTACGAGCCGCACATCTCAACGTTCCAATGCTAGTTCGGTGCGGTTAAAACTCAGTGCAGAACGTGAGGAACTGTTAGTAAGAGCAGCGGCTATGAGAAAGAAGCAAGAGCTTGAGCAAGAAGAAATGCGCTTGCGGAAAGAAAAGGAGCGGTTGCAGATGGAAACTGACCTTGCAGCTGCGAATGCCAAATCAAGAGTTTACGACCAGTTTAAAGATGCTCGGAAGTCAGTAACAGGGTCGAGAGCTGGATTGAAGTCTGCGACTGATGGAGGGGAGAGGCTTGCCGGCTGCGACCACGAGGCAAAGGCAAAGGCCATTGTTTGAAGATGCTGGGTACGCCACCTCAGCCACCGATAAACATGCAAATGCAAAAAGGAAAGCCAACTTAGGAAGGGAGATCAAAAGAAGCAGCTTCGCTGTGACTGTGACTGGTGCTGACAAAAACGCCGGTAAAGACCAATTAGAGAAGAAAGCACCAGCAGTATAGTCAGTCAGCGCCTTCCAAAATCCCTGCTTATACTGTAGGGAGAACCATGCGTTGAATGTGTGCAACAAGATTAAAGAAAGGAGAGAACTGACTTCCTGAAATCTCAAGGGCTTTGTTTTGGTTGTCTTACGCCAGGCCACATGTCTGTGGACTGTAAGAAAAAGAACTCCTGCCCTGACTGTTCCTATAAGCATCCTGCTATCTTGCACGTCATAAAGCAAGATCACTCACCGGAAGAGATCAAAGCAGATGACAGCTCAACAGGTATGGCTGAAGCACGTAGTGCTCTTGTACGTGCAGGGTGTAGAAGAGGAGAACAAACCGGGGCCGGGAATGAAGAAATTCCAAAGAAGCTACAACGGGCATGGCAGAAGGGGTTAGAAGACCTTGACAAGCTGTCAGATCTCAGCGTGAGCAAATGTTTTCAGTCCAACACATTCGAGCCCACAAAGAGTGCACAAATCCATCATTTCTCAGACGCAAGTCAAGATGGATATGGGATTCTGTTGTACCTCCTGTTGACAAACGAGCGAGAGGAGAAACATGTTTGCCTTTTGATGGGGAAGTCCTGGGTTGCTCCTCTTAAGCAGGTTACAATCCCTAGGTTGGAGTTGACTGCTGCAATGATCTCAGTCAAGATTGACTGGATGTTGAAGGAAGAACTTCAACTCCCCCTGATGGATTTGGTCTTCTGGACGAATAGCACGACGGTACTAAGGTACACTGAAAATGACGCTCTTCGTTTAAAGACATTTGTGGCGGGCCGTGTCTCCCTTGTCAGAGGGGGGCTGTTACAGGAGCTCAGTGGAGCTCGAGAGTTGACACCTCTCGGGGTCCAGCCGATTGCGCCTCGGGAGGCTTGATGGTTAAGTGCTTCATATCATGTAGGATCTGGTTTCACAAGGCTATAGAGCCATGGGAGATAATCAACAGCCAAAACAACGGACCACATGCCGTGAAGACGGCCCTAGGTTGGGTAGTCAACGGGCCTGTCAGCGGATGCCAAGAGAAAGAATTCGATGACGCCGAAGAATGGAACTTCTTCGTTAATCGCATCTCTGTGTTGGCCATAGAAGACATGTTGGCAAGGCACTATGATGCAGATTTTCCAGAACGCCAGCGTGAGGACAAGCAAGGGCCATCTCAACATGACAAGCAGTTTGTGCGCGCTGTGACTGCATCGGCACATCTTTCGGATGGCCTTTGCTGCATTGAGCTACCTCTGAGGGATGACTGCGTGGAGATGCCATGCAACCGAGGTATAGCCGAGCAAAGACTTAACTCCTTGAAGAGGAAATTCAACAAGAATTCAGACTTCTTTCAGGAGTACAAAGATTTATGACCAAAATCCTAGAGAAAGGATACGCTACAAGAGTCCCAGATGAACAGCTGAGTCGAAGAGTATGGTACATACCGCACTACCGGGTGTATCATCGAAGAAAGAGAAAGAAAAAGAAAGTTGAGAGTAGGGGGCATCTGAACAGGTCAGCGATGCCAGAGGAAGCCAAGCATCCCACCCTACTGGGTAAACAACACAGAACAACCCACCTTATTCTCCACCACATCCATCTGGAAACAGGACACACGGGCAGAAATCATGTCCTGGCAAGATTAAGACAACGGTATTGGATACCTAAAGCCAATACAGCAGCAAGAACCGTGATCGCAGAGTGCAACCTCTGTAAAGGCTGCATGCCAAAGCTGGAGAACAGAAAATGGCAGACTTGCCGCAAGACCGTCTGCTTCCTGATAAACCGCCTTTTACAAACACAGGCATGGATTATTTTGGTCCCTTTGAGATCAAAAGAGGACGCGTCAAGGTCAAACGTTATGGTGTGCTCTTCACGTGCTTGACAGTCCGAGTAGTGCATATAGAAGTCGCACATTCCCTTGACACAGATTAGTGTGTTAACGCTCTATGTCGCTTTCAAGCCAGACGAGGACAAGTGTCTGTCATCCGTTCTGACAATGGCACAAACCTAGTCGGTGCAGAGAGAGAGCTAAGATAGGCATTGAAAGAACTGGACCAATCGCGCATCAATGAAGCCATGATACACAAAGGAGTGCAGTGGTTATTCAACCCACCCGCTGCGTCTCACCACGGCGGCATCAGGGAACGTCAAATTCGTACCATTAGAAAGGTACTGAATTCTGTTGTGAGACAACAAGCGTTAGACGATGAAGGGCTACAGACCTTCCTATGTGAAGTCGAAAGTATCATCAATGGAAGGCCTATTGCAACGAACACGGATGATCCCAGCGACCTCGAACCACTGACCCCAAATCATCTACTATTGAAGACGCAGCCCAGCCGGCCACCTGGTGTGTTCGTCAAGGAAGATGTCTACGCACGGCGGCGCTGGAGACAAATCCAATATATGACGGACTTGTTCTGGAGGAGGTGGACCCGAGAGTACTTGCCACTGCTCCAAGAGCGGCAAAAGTGGCTTGGAACGAAGAGAAGCTTTTTAAGGTCGGAGATGTCATCCTCGTCGTTGATCCATCCCTGGCAAGAAATTCCTGGATGTTGGGCAGAATCACCAAGGTTATGCCAGACTCCAAGGGCATGGTCCGCAATGCTGAAGTCCAGACGAAGACGAGTATTATATACAAAGGCCCATAACTAAGTTGTGTCTTTTGCAGGGTGAAGAATGAAGAAGAGAAGGACTTACCACATGTCCAATATGCACTATAAATTGTGTAAAGTACATACCAGTAAAAGAAATGTGAGACAAAAATACTTAACCTATTTGAAGGAAAAATGTTCGAGAAATGTAACGGCTCTAAATTTTAAATTAGTAAACGGCTCTAAATTTTAAGTTAGTAATTGACTTGCTAAAGCCTAGTCAATTAAGGGCTGAGATATGTTAGAGCCATTTTCTATGTTATTCTATGTTCTATGTTATTTCTATTTTTTCTATGTTATATCTATTTTTCTATTGGTTGTTATGCTCTGCTTTGATGTACTTTAATCTACTTTATTCTTTGATCTTTCATCCTTGATCTTTCATCCTTGATCATTTCCTTGTCAGCAAAACTAAGGAAATGATCGTGGACTTCAGGAGACAGCGTGTAGACCAGCATCCCCCCATCTCCATTAACAACGCTGAGGTGGAGCAGGTCAGCAGCTTTAAGTTCCTTGGGGTACACATCACTGAGGATCTGTCCTGGACACTACATACAGACACTGTGGTTAAGAAAGCCCGACAAAGACTCTACTTCCTGAGGAAGTTGAGGAAGTTTGGTATGAACACCAGCATCCTCACAAACTTCTACAGGTGCACCATCGAGAGCCTGCTGACGGGCTGCATCACAGTGTGGTATGGGAACTGCACTGCTCAGAGCCGCAAAGCACTACAGAGGGTGGTGCGAGCGGCAGAGGACATCACTGGCAGCAGTCTCCCCTCCATCCAGGACATTTACCACAGCAGAGGTCTGCGTAAGGCACGCAGCATCACTAAGGACCATACTCATCCGGCACAAGGACTCTTCCGTCTGCTACCCTCTGGTAGACGATACAGGAGCCTGCCAGCACGCACAAAAAGACTCAAAGACAGCTATTACCCCCAAGCTGTCAGACTACTGAACTCTGGGTAATACTCTAAATAATACTGAACTCTCAATAATACTGCACTAAACTACTTTCCATTATGCATAATTATGTTTACTGCTGCTGCTCTGTATGAACGTATCTCGTTTGTCACGACCTCACTGTAAATTACTGTTACCTGTGCAATAATCAGTGCAATAACCTATGTGCAATATTTATACCATACTATGTGCAATACGAAATCCACACGCAACACCTATACCACACCATATTATGTGCAATCTGTGAAATACTTACACCTTATTTGATCTTTGATTTAATCCTACCTGCACCTTGTACATTGTACCCTGTATTTTTTATTACATTTTATTACATATTTTATTATATTGTTTATTATATTGTTTATTATATTGTTTACTTCTTCCCCTGCACTTTTGCAACACTTTTTTTTACCATGTACTATTATTGCATGTTATTAGTACTTCTTGACTATCTTAGCGAGTCAACGGTTCTACTGATCCTAAGCATTTCATTGCATTGTTGACCTTGTGTTGATTTTGCATATGACAAATAAACTATCTTGAAATCTTGAATCTTGAAATCTAGCTTCAGTCAAATTTAAGGGTTAGTACGTAGGACTCATGTAAGAAGATAGAAGCCACGGGGTTGTGGCCAGAGGGTTACCTCGAGCCAATAATTGGCAGGGTAAGAAGCCTGGTCTCCCGCGTGACAGGCGGGGATACTCACCACTATACGGCACGTACGTAGCATATAAGGACGTCAAGAAGGACGTCATGTAGCACCGTGAACGGGGCGAAGCTCAGATCTCAGACCATGGGGGACGAGTCCCTCCGGCCCTCGTCCGCTCCGGCCCCGTGTGATGTGGTCTCCGCTCCGGGCCCGTGTGATGTGGTCTCCGCTCCGGGCCCGTGTGATCAGATCTCCGCTCCGGGCCCGTGTGGTCCGGCCTCCGTGTGCCCCTCTGGGCCCGCTACCACGTGTGCGGGCGCGGTGGGAGAGCAAATGGACTTCTGCAGTGGCGATGTTGAAGCGGACCTTGATGAGGTTATACAAAGCGTTAAGAGGCTCCGGAGGTCCTCTGAGTGCGCCGAGACTCCAAGGGGCGTCTGATGGGTCCCCTGGACGATCCCAGCTTCATTCGGAAAATGGAGAGGTTATACGACTGTTTCGATACTGAAATTGAAGTGTATGATTCTCTGGTAGACTGGTGGGACGGGGCGAAAGCCCGGATAAAGAGACTGGCCATCCGATGGCAGAGGAAACACAAACATGTGTTTGCACTGCATCACCTTTGCTCTCCCCCAGGCCCCTTTCTTCATCCCTTTGGTCCTCTACATCCCCCCTGTTTCTCTTAGCCCTTGTGCCCAGTGGTGTTTATTCCCGTACCCGCATCCCCCGATGTGTATTCTGAGTGCTTTGTGGATGTTATTGTGGTGATGAAATATGTACTATTATGTACCTGAAGTGTGTATTATTGTGTACCTTGTAATATTAAAAGATAAAAAAAAAAACACCGTCGACACCTAGGGTGGTTCCCCGTCGGGAGCCACGAAACCCGGTCTCCCACGTGACAGGCGAGGATACTCACCACTATACGACACGTACGGACGTCAACAAGGACGTCACGACACGTACGGACGTCAAGAACGTCACGTCGCACATAAGGTCATTTAGGGAAGTTACAAGCCTTAAAATTCCTTCTTTTGTTTCCTTTTTTATTCCTCTTTTATCCACTCTGTATGACCTTCACTTTAGTAAAGATAGAAAAGACAAACTTTTGATTCCAGAGTCTTTATTTTTGTTTCGTGCTGCGTCGGAAAGAAATTTCGAGAGACGCCAAGGCTAGTGAGTCAGTGAGCTGCACTCACAGAGGGGGTTACTATGGGTGTTCTACATTAAGTAAAATTGCTTCTTGTGAGCTGGAAATCATGTTAGAATGTTGTTTTCTCATCAAAAACAGACTGGAGTTGTGTTTTGTTTTATTTCATTCACACATGTTTGAGTAACCCTTTATTATTACCATCTCCAAAGCTCCAATGCTCTGTTCCAACTTGTGATGTCATGAAGTGGTAGTTTTCAAGTTAACAGCTCTTTTTACCTTTAGTTCAATCGAGGTTGGCATTTCCAGAGCTGAAATGATCCAAATGATTCTAGCGAAGGAGTAAGACAGTGGCGCCTTCGTGTACTACCACATGACATCACAAGGTGGAAGAGAGAGTTTTCTGTTTAAGATAAGAACACAGCCTAAATATACAGGGTGTGTGTTAAACATGTGTGAATGAAACAAAACACAACTTCAGATGTTTTTGATGGGGAAACAATTATCTAACATAGATCAGAAAATAGCGAAATATGGGCCCTGTTGAAGGATCCCGGCCTCCACCAACATGGCTGCCAAAGGGTGCGTGAACGTGATGCCACACAGCTTATAATATCTGTAATGCTTTTAGTAGTTAAAATGTCATGTAGTAGCTAAAGGATTGAAATGTTAAATTGATCATTGTGCTCAACTAAATTGCTAAGAATACTTGTTATTATGTTACTCATTTAATCATCATATATACTCATTTGTGTTATTTTGAGGTTTTGCTTTTACCTTTTATTTTTATGATAAAAGGAGAAGTTCAATTTGTCAACTGGACAAAGTTTGTTTGGTTGAAAACGTTTCGCCGCTCATCCGAGAGGCTTCGTCAGCTCTGGTTATTGTGCTGGTTAGACACTGCTTATATCTAGCTGCAGGGAGGCGCGTCCTACACTGAAAAAGCTCTGAAAACGAACCCCCCTAATCTGTCTCTTTGTTTTTCAAATTACTCTGGCGACTAGTTACGACCTGCTATTCAACGTCTAATGACCCTCTCCACCCCTCTGCCCTGGCTCGTCTGCCCTAAAGCTTCTTTGTCTGTTTTGACTTGGTTTAAGAATGGAATTATAGATGGGAGACAAGTTATGTCTAACTCCCCCATTTCTGTTTAATGACGGATTCTCTTTTTTGACAAAAATAGCCTCTTTAACCCCCCTCTCAAACCAGTTCTTTTCCCTGGCTAAGATCTGAACCTCACTGTCCTCAAACGAATGGCCCGTGGCTTCTAGGTGAAGATGTACGGCAGATGACGGTCCACTCTGGCACGCCCGCCTGTGTTGGTACATCCTCTTGTGAAGTGGCTGTTTGGTTTCTCCAATGTCGCGCTCACTGCAGTCTTCACTACACTGAATGGAGTAGACCACATTGCTTTGTTTGTGGCTCGGTGTTCTGTCCTTTGGGTGGACGAGTTATTGTCTTAAAGTGTTTGTGGGTTTGAAATAAACTGGAATTTCATATTGTCTGAAAATCCTCTGTAGTTTTTCCGAAACGCCGGCCAGGTACGGAATCGCTGGTCCTGGCCGGAAAAATAATAAAAAATAAAAAACCCAAAATAAACTTCCTCCCAGACTTTGCTCAAATTTCAGTGGTGTGACATGTGCAGGGGAAGTTTTTTCTCTCCACTTAAAGGGCTCATATTATGCTATTTTCTGATCTATCTTATAATGTTGTCTTCGTCACAAACATACCTGGAGTTCTTTTCTCAAACTGAAAAAACTCCTGTGATGTCAACACCTTGTGGTGTCATGTGCTAATAGAGGAAGAGCTCTATTGTGTTTTTAAACGCCATACACCTTCACAAGAGTCATTTGGATGAGTTCAACCCTGGATTTTCTAGTCTCTAAACTAAACATGAAAGGTAAGCTTTAGAGGTATAGACAGACTAATAATAAAGTGTTACTGAAACGTGTCAAAACAAAATACAACTCCAGGTATGTTTTTGATGAGGGAACAATATTCTAACTAGACTCAATTTTGTGCAATATAGGAGTCTTTCTCTAATCACATCTGTCTAACCCATTTCAACGCAAACACAACCCATACTCCTCCCTCCTCTGCCGTAGCCCTGCCCCCTCCCTACCACTAGCAGTGATGGATCTGCAGCCGCTCTGAGGGTAATGGTCTGGACACAGGGGAGTAAACAGGAGCACTGCCGCGGGTTACGGCAGTCTCCGATCATTCATACTGGTTTATATGAGGCGGAAATTCAGTGCCAAAGGTCCGGGACACTAGTCATTGAGTGATGCAGCAGACGGTTTTCAATCACAAACAAAGATGGCTTTAAGTGCTGCGTAATGTGTGGTTAGGCCCCGCTCTGCCTCCCCTGTGCCCCTCCATCAGCAGCCTGTCCCATCCATCCATCACCCACTCTGGGCACATACAGATACACTGTGACCACCGCGAGGAAGGGCTGGATTGATTTGACAAAAGGGTTGATACAGTGTTATGTTAGTGTGTCCATTCAATGGTATCATGTATTCTGATTAAAGGTGCACTATGTAACTGTCTGCTTGGGGATCTGTCTCCTTGTTTCTGTATGTCATTGCTCTGTCTGGAATGGTCCGTAGTATGACATTAAACAGCACTATCTAACATTTATTCAATTACAGGTGGTTTTATACAGTAGCTCAAAAATACCAAGAAAAACAGGCATTCTGTTCTGACTGAGCGGGGTCGCCTTTTCTCAAATTTGACCTGTAACTTGGTCTGGGCCTATAAATAGGCCTAAATACAATGAAAATACAATGTAAATAGGCCTATATTGCATAAGCAGCTCTTGAGCTCAAAATGTGTGCTGTCTGTCGTGATGTAGCACGCTACATCACGACAAAACTTTGCTCTGGTCTCTGAGAGTTGTGAAAAGTGATATAACGTCGTCACAGTGAATAATTGGGATGCTCGGAATGCCTAAGAGGAATAATGCTGGACCACTGCAGTTTTTCATGAATTGCTTTCTAAATAAAGCAAAATTGTAAATTGTTCCTCATCACAAACATTCCTGGAGTTGTGTTTTGTTTTATTCACACATGTTTAACACACAAACCCTACATATTTAAGCTGAGTTCTTCTCTCAAACAGAATGTCATGTGGTATACAGGAAGTGCTCCACTGTTCACTCCAAACTCCATTCACCTTCATTGGGATCATTTGGATAATCTCAGACCTGAAATCTTTACTGTTCTAAAAGTAAAAAAGCTGTTAACTCTCTCCACACCTACATCTGGTCTATTTGAAATCAGAGGTGTGCAGCACACTCCCTAAAACTAGTATTATTGATCCAAAAAATGTCCTATTTACAGGACAGAAATGAACCTTTCCTGAATTGCTTTAGAATGATCTGAACCACTGAGGGATTACACAGATAAGGCCATATGGGAAAAGAAAAAAAGTACTACCATTTAATTTTGAAAGTCACATTCTATTGTCTAAAGAAAGAGTTTAATTATCATCATAGTATCAGAATCAGTATTGAGTCTATTCCTTAGTATCTGTCGAATAACCTCAGAAGTAGAGCAACCAAGAAATAATTTTCTACCTTTTACTTGAGGGTGAGACCCCTAAGAACTATTTTAATCAACCCCCTTTAAAACCCTTTTACACTCTCGAGGTTGGTGTTTCCCTTTTAAAAAGTTAGGCTAGGTGAAGTGAGTGAGACTTACCGGTTTTAAAGTGACGATCGACCCTGTTGAGACTTAACTTTTTCTAAAGAAAGGCTTTCTCAGTGGGGTTTACTTTTATGTGCTTGGTGCTTTATTTGTCATCATTTACAGTCTAGCAACTCTTACAAATGATTATCGACGTGTATCAAATAACTGCACGTTTATGGTCCAGACAAATGACACCAAATGACAGGGATCAACCCTTATTTTCGACCCTATTTCTCAGCACTTTCTCGTACCGTGTGTGAATACGGTGGGTGCCACACGTTTCTGCTGTACAGAACGGTTTCTCACTACCACCTTGCTCGTACTTTCGCCGCACCGTGTTAGGGTGAAGCACTTATCGGAGCAACACTTTCTCCGTGCCGAGTGTGAGTACGGTGGGTGCTGACCTTACTCGGATCACGTATGGCCACTTACTCAGTACCGAGTGTGATTACTGTGGGAGGCTTTCGATCCGTTCATGCAGTACAGTGATTGTGAGCCTAACTCCGTTTGTACAATGGTCGTGAGTTGTCAAAGGTCATTCAGTGGATCATATGCCCAAAGACTTATCTCGATGCAGCATAAAATACACGGATTACCTTAAAGTCAGTGGAAGTGGAGTACGTATCGTTCAGCAAATCTGAACCTCCAAAATCCACACTTTTTATTCTCTCTCGAGGGGGTTTCCAGTGGGTTTTTCCCTTTCAGAGCTCTGTGATAGGCCAAGAACTTGCCCGGTACTTGCCCTAGGAACCAGTTTCAGCTGGTTCCTGACTTGACCTCATTTGACATCACTTAATTCATGCATTTGGTCTAGCACCAGGCCCACAGTATGATTGGTTACTATTTAGATCATTGTGATAGGCCAAGAACCTCGCTCAGTGTCCACCCTCAGGAAGCAGCTTTGCCCCAGCACACCTCTTTCTCCCCCGAGAGGAGGAGCACAGGGACTTCCCCTTCTCTGTTTGCAGACGGAACACTAGAAATATGGCAAGAACCAAGCAGACCGCCCGTAAATCCACCGGAGGCAAAGCCCCCAGAAAGCAGCTGGCCACGAAGGCCGCGCGTAAGAGCGCCCCGGCCACCGGAGGCGTCAAGAAGCCTCACCGCTACAGGCCCGGTACCGTGGCTCTGAGGGAGATCCGCCGTTACCAGAAGTCTACCGAGCTGCTCATCCGCAAGCTGCCATTCCAGCGCCTGGTCAGGGAAATCGCCCAGGACTTCAAGACCGACCTGCGCTTCCAGAGCTCCGCCGTCATGGCTCTGCAGGAGGCCAGCGAGGCGTACCTGGTGGGTCTGTTCGAGGACACCAACCTGTGCGCCATCCACGCCAAGAGGGTCACCATCATGCCCAAAGACATCCAACTGGCCCGGCGCATCCGCGGAGAGAGGGCTTAAAGCTTCTGCTTTGACTCGCAACAATAGTTGCTCTGCTACTCCCACCCACAGAACGCAGTCTCGCTCTGCTGCACCTCCCTCTCTCTCTCGACAGGAAGTTGCACAGGCGCTCTACCACATCCTGCTTAAGCAGACACAAGCCGTTTCCCAATTCAGCGAGTGCACGGTTCGGAGTGTGGTCTCAGTCTGCAGTCGAGGCAGTGCATACTCGCTCAGTCCTGAGTGCAGTCCGGGGATCACATGGGCGTCTGCGAAATGGAACAGGTCCCGCCTCAGCTCAATGAGCCGGGTGGTCTGCTCCTTGTTCCCTAAAGACAAAAATATTATTCTATTGCGACTAGTAATACTTGGAATTGGGACATGGTCAATGTTCCCCCTAATTTTTAATGTGTCTGAGCAAACACACTAAGTCCCCGAGCGCTCCTTGGATCCCTGTGCGCGACATCCGAAATGCACCCCCCCTCGCGCGGCTCGCACTTTGCAGATATAAAAAAATGACCCCGCGGCTGAATAAAAAGCAGAGATCCGCTAAAAGCTATTTCATCCCTGATTTACAGTGCGCTGCATAGGTTTTCTTTTGCGCTGAGAATGTGTGAGCAGTGCACAATTGTGCAGGCGCGCAGCTTAGAGTAAACGTTGGACATGCCTACATTGTAGAATATCCAGCATTACAACAGCAAAGGAAATATAGAAATGTAAGGGGAAAAGCATGTGAACGGTAATACAGGTGCCGTGATCTATGCCATAACGGCTACCGTCACACATGTTTAGCGTATTTTATGAAGAGTTTCATGTAGCATAGTTGTAGGTGAGGTGAACCAGTACGTATATTTTATAGTGAGGTCGTAACTGTCACATGGCGATGTCACTGGCGAGTCCATCATTGTAGTCATATATCCTGCCGCGCTGTGCATGCTGGGGCTTTTAAGTGTGCGAAGCGTGCATGTTTGCACGCTTGGTCCACGCCCCGATTTCCATGGAAACGACTGTGCTGTTGAGACCATGTCTTAACTGTGCAGGGGACAAAAACCGAATGGAACGGCAGTTGTCGCGCCGGATATGACGCACATCCCCCTCCAAGGACGCTCAGAACCATGCACTCGCTGAATTGGGAAACGGTTACACTCTTTACAAGAGGTTCTTTTATTCACTTTCAACAAATTGCATTTTTTAACTTTTCTTTTGTTACAACAACCACTTGAAAACCCCTCTCTGTATCATCATACAATAATCCAATTTTTATGAGAGCTTAAAACAAATAAATGATCAGAATACCTGAACAGGCCTTTATGGCTCAGGCTTAAAATTTCATGTTAAATGATGGTTACAGTTGTAAATGCATACTTCACGATATTACATAATACCAGATGACAGAATTAAAATCTTAATATGAGTAAAAATTAAAATCATGAGTAAAATATAAAAGCAAAATAATAAGAACAATAAATGATAAATGATTACACAATAAAAATGATAAAAATGTAAAAATGATCAAATGAAAACATTATATGTTAAAATGATAAAAATGGCAAAATGAAAACATCATTCAAAATCATAGGTAAAAAGCATTAAAGCATTAAAGGGTAACTAACAACTTGAAAACATATTTTTATAGCTTTTATATTTTGTACCCTTATTGAGTATATTTGCGGCTCAGCATCAAAATCATATTTTTATTATTTTTAGATTTTATATAATAGCAATAATGGCGGCATGATGGCTGAGTGGCTAGCGCTCATGCTTCACAGCAAGAAGGTTTTGGGTTTGATCCCCGGGTCGCCCAGGCCTTTCTGTGTGGAGTTTGCATGTTCTCCCCGTGTCTGGGTGGGTTTCCTCTGGGCACTCCGGTTTCCCCCATCAACCCAAAACATGCACCATAGGTAAAATCCTTCAGCTGAGGTCCTGACCAAACTGAAGCAAAAAGATCATGGAGATGGTCCCTGGGTGCAGTAATGTGCTGCCCACTGCTCCTAATAACAGGGTGGGTTAAAATGCAGAGAAGAATTTCTCCTGTGTGAGATAAATAAAGTCACTTCTTCTAAGCTCCTTTAAACTCCAACAGTGTGAGGCACGTTTACTCGACCTCCGGCGGTGAAGGCCGAGAATCAACAGTATCGAAAACAAGAATCTTTAGTATCCAGACAACACAAGTACAGATGAGTCTACTCATCTGTTTGGGAAAATCCAATGTGGTGCTAAAAATATCAGTGTGCTTCTTACCTGTATTTAACCCATATCCTTCTTTGTATTCAGTCGCTGCTCCAGACTTTGAATTTCATCAAATATTTATTTTTTTTAATCTTCCGTCATTTCTTCTTGTTTTTATTCAACACGCTGTTGGATAAAATGTGCACATTTATTTACTTCCAAACTCAACCTCATACCATAGTAACCATTTCATAATCCTCTAGTGGCATGTAAGCAACCACCTGCCTCACCCCTTCCCCGTCTCTCCCTGTAGTGTCTCTCAGAGGGGGGTTAGCTCTGGGCACATCCCTAAAGAAACTTGTTTATACATTTGTCATTGTCACTATTTAAAATGATTACACTGGTGAGTTTCATATTGAAAATAGTGATATATATCGCAGAGTGTCATGCGCAGTATATGATAACTGCATCTATTGCCATAACGTGATAGTATTTATAGTAAGCCGTGCATCATATTGAATGGTGAGGGGCCGTGTGATTCCCAGCCCTATTCTGAATGCCACCCAATGAAAGAGTAACTGTACCACCAAATGAAAGAGTAACTGTACTGTAATACAGTTACTCAAAATAATATTTCTGGAGACATATTTCGGTACATGTTTATTGTGTGACTTCTTTGTCTGGCATTCAGAATTATGTCTGTATTTTTTTTATTCAGAGGGAGATTAGTTTATTTATTTGTTTATTATTTAGTTTATTAGATTAGTTTATTTCAATGACCCATTTGAAACAAGGGAACTCATTGTTTACCTATCATTTACAAAAAAAATGACATTTCTCTCACCTCAAACAAGTGTGGTTTTGTTTAGTTTTTTTCTTGTAGCAGCCATATTTGTTTTCATATTGACGGACCATGTCCCTGACTGGCTAATCCACCTGTCACCTGTCAATCACACCCATTTCAAAATGGGGAGATTCACATGTGACCAGACTCACATTTCTGTTAATTGTTTACCAAAATGGAATATATTTGACATATTTGCAAATGTGAACACACTGGAGCCATGAATATATGAATTGTACTGCACTGGAACAGAGGGCGGTCATGAAAAACAGTCTGCTTATCTCTTTGGGTTTTCCCTGTAAATAAAGATAAATGAAAAAAAAAATTTAAAAGCACTGAAGAAATGTTACATTTTACATTTCAATTGGAATCGATGGAGCCGGAAACAAACCCATGCTCACTTCCTATTTGGAAGGCGGCTGCTTGCAGGTTAGCTATGTCCATTTACAGTCTATGTTCCCAACCCATACCACAGTAATCATTTCATAATCTCCCTGTACCATGTAACCACCTTCACAGTTAGCCCCATCCTCTCTCTCAGAGGGGAGTCAGCTCTGGTCGCGTCCCCCTGGTTTTTCTCCCGGTTGTTACAGCTGTGGCTTACAGGTCCAGACAGGTGCTTCTGGCAGAGGAACAAGCGAATGTACTCAGAGCCCGTCACTTCAGTGGCCTGTCACTCCGTGCTCTCTCTGCGCTGTTGGGGGCCTCTTCAGATCACCCAGGGGCCCTTAATTTCACACCAGGAACTGATCCAGGGGCCACGGATGAAGACAAACCCTCTGACCCACATTACCGCCTGCTGCTTTGATATCAGGTGTGTGTGTGTGTGTGTGTGTGTGTGTTAAAGACTGTGTGAAGCTTTCTGCCACATTACAAAGTTATTTGTCAAAAAAAAAAAAAAAAAACTCTTTTCACATATAACAGTAACAAGTCCCTATAATACCCCATTTCCTGTTACGTGAGAGAAGCAGCAGACATAGTTGCACATTGCAACTCTGCTTATCTAGGAAGATTTTGGAACACTGGAGCCAGTCCCCTGTATTATTATTTTTCTTTAGCTGTAAAAATCACAAATTATGAATAATCCAAAGGTCAGGTGTCAGATGGTACTAACCCATCAACCACATTTAGGTCAGAGCCTTGTTAAAAGACATTGTTGAGTGTGAGCGTTTGGTGTCTTATTTTAGATCATAATTAGTGTGTATAAGTGGTATATGAGTTAACAGCTAGCACACTCTCAGTTGAGATTTCTGAACTTGTGTGCTTCTGGTGAACATATAGTGACACTAAACCTCCTCTTTTACATGTGAGTGTGAGGAGAGCATAGACATGACAGAAATAATTATGAAATAAATGTGCTCTATACTTGAACATGGGGACTGTCTTCACCATTCATTTGTATATGAGAGAGATTTCATTTTGACGTATTTTATATCTATGAATGTGTATGGGCCGCCAGTTATGACATACACGATAAATGAAATTACTCTAATTCTGTTACCTAGCAACCTTAATGTAAACAATGAACAAAACTTAAACAAATGAAGACTACATGACAACACCTTCATTTTGTTAAACATGTTTTATAAGTTTCAGAGTTAAAAATCACTCCCCCCCACAGCACTATCACAACACAATCAGCGTACATCTTTCTTATTCTAGCTACTGCACATCGCATCAGGTTTGTCAAGTTGTTGTGTACAGTTTTGTGTCATATTTTTTGTATATTTATGGAGAATTGTTGTGTGGGAGCATGGGTAGATGTAGGCTTGTGGAGCCCTGGACAAATTTTGCAGCTAACCATAAGTAGGGTAGGGCCCAGGAGAGATCACACAATTACAGAAAGACATTATAACATGGTAGAAATCTCCAAAGTCGATTTTGCATAATACCAGCTCTTAAAATGAAGGTTTAATCTGGTTTAATCCTGGTTTAGGCCTGGTTCAGTCCTGGTTTAGTCCTGGTTCTGTCGGTATGTGGTGCAAAAGTCCGGCACTTCGATCGATGTTTCTTCTGCTCATTAAGTAAAGCCTGTGAAGTGAAGAGATGTATTTTTGACAGTAGAGTCACATCTGTAAATTCGTATTCGTACTGAAGAAAGAGTAAAAGTAAATTTTTATTTTGTGATTGTAATTCTTGATGCCGTAACTTTTCAATTCGTATTCTGATGGATAATATACACAGAATACATTTTATGTGCGACTGGACTCATTCAAGAGTTTACCAATGTTTATTTTATGCTCATCTAGAGCCAAATATGCACTGATTTCCCAAATATGCACGGATTTCTATCCTATGCACACAAATATTTATGAAAGCTTTCGTACTCCATAAATATAGCACATTCCAGTAAGCCCTCCTGTTTTTAATAATTACCTTGTTTGTCAGAATGTTGAAAAAAAAACCTTAAGTGCCACCACTCCGACCAAGCAAAAAAAATGTCGGGAGTGCAGGGACGTTTGATAAAAAATGGAAATGCCGCCACTCCGACAATTAGAGGTCAATGTCAGCGTGACGGTACGTTGGAATGGCAGCGTGTAACTGGAGCAGGGTGTCCACAAAGTGAGATTGGGCGAAGGCTGCGCTTAGCCCCGTGGGGCGCGGAGCTCTGTGCCGGTCCTTTTGCTTGCAGTCACCCAACAGTCTACGCTGGGCGCACCTGTGGGCCAATGTTCCCCCTAATTTTTCATGTGTCTAAGCAAACACACTAACTCCCTGAGCATTCCTTGGACCCCTGTGAGCGACAACCGACATGCACACTGTGGCCACACCAGTATCACCTTCGCAAGTTACATCTTATTCATCAAATTACTGCAGTTATTTCCGTTAGATTACTTTTAATTTAACAGACTTTTTTGGTCCACTTAGAATGACAAAAATCTGTTCATGAGCTTTGTATATGTTGTATGTCAGTGTGAGGGTCCTGCTGTGGTCAGTGAAACATTGAACAGTACAATATGTGTCCAACTGCGGCAAAACCAATACCAAGTCGTCCCGGAGGCGTTTTGAGTTATTCACAGATTCTGAAAGTACAGATTCTAAGCTGTCCAATGATGTCTTACACATGAAAATCTGACCATATTTAAAGAAGGTGTCACTACTTGAAAGCAGGCACAGTAGATTTTCGAAAGCTCAAAAAAGCTCTCAAAGTTTTCCTCTCTCTTTCCTCCTTGCATGACATTAAGCTAAGCCCTCCCCCCATCATGACTGTGGTGTGTTAACGTCCAGGCAGGTCAGAATCATTCAATAATTTAATAATACACAGGATAATATGTTAAGTCAAAGTTTACTACAAAATGTACTTATAGTCAGGAAGTACTAATAGCATAGCAAAGTAACCAATATAATTTTTTTTTAAGTAATAAAATATGTATCAAAATACCAAGGTACAGGTATTTAAGGAGTGTTTCACAGGAGGTAATACTGCTCAAATTATTATTTTGTATTGCACATAATATAGCATTATATATATATATATATATATATATATATATATATATATATATATATATATATATATATATATATACTCAACAAAAATATAAACGCAACACTTTTGTTTTTGCTCCCATTTTTCCTGAGATGGACCCAAAGATCCAAAATTCACTCCAGATACACAACACAACACAACACACCATTTCTCTCAAACATTGTTCACAAATCTGCCCAAATGTGTGACAGCGAGCGCCTCTGCCCCGCCGAGACAATCCACCCCACCTCACAGGTGCACCACATCAAGATGCCGATCCGACATCATGACCAGTGCACAGGTGCACCCCAGACTGCCCACAATAAAAGGCCACCCCGAAATGTGCATTTTTTTTTTTTTTTTTGCTTTATTGGGGGTCTGGGGACTGAGAACCAGTCAGTATCTGGTGTGACCACCATTTGCCTCATGCAGTGCAACACATCTTCTTCACATAGAGTTTATCAGATTGTCAATTGTGGCCTGTGGAATGTTGGTCCACTCCTCTTCAATGGCTGTGCAAAGTTGCTGGATATTAGTGGGAGCTGGTACACGCTGTCGTATACGCCGGTCAAGCACATCCCAAACATGCTCAATGGTTGACATGTCCGGTGAGTATGCTGGCCATGCAAGAACTGGGACATTTTCAGCTTCCAAGAATTGAGTACAGATCCTTGCAACATGGGGCCGTGCATTATCTTGCTGAAACATGAGGTGATGTTCATGGATGTATGGCACAACAATGGGCCTCAGGATCTCATCACGGTATCTCTGTGCATTCAAAATGCCATCAATAAAATGCACCTGTGTTCTTCGTCCATAACAGCCTTTGAAGAGGAGTGGACCAACATTCCACAGGCCACAATTGACAATCTGATAAACTCTATGCGAAGAAGATGTGTTGCACTGCATGAGGCAAATGGTGGTCACACCAGATACTGACTGGTTCTGAGTCCCCAGACCCCCAATAAAGCAAAAAAATGCACATTTCGGGGTGGCCTTTTATTGTGGGCAGTCTGGGGCGCACCTGTGCACTGGTCATGATGTCGGATCGGCATCTTGATGTGGCGCACCTGTGAGGTGGGGTGGATTGTCTCGGCGGGGCAGAGGTGCTCGCTGTCACACATTTGGACAGATTTGTGAACAATGTTTGAGAGAAATGGTAGTGTTGTGTATCTGGAGTGAATTTTGGATCTTTGGGTCCATCTCAGGAAAAATGGGAGCAAAAACAAAAGTGTTGCGTTTATATTTTTGTTGAGTATATATATATATATCCAACAGAGCCTTGTTCTCGCATCTCGCCCATTTATAATATACTATGCTTTAAATAAATAAATAACAATAAATAAATAAATACATGCCATATACTGTATCTACCTATAAATAAACTTTTGGTCACATCAAAATTGACTTTAATAACAATTCAGTAATTTCAATAAGCTAGCTTTAATTCCAAAAACAAAGTAAAGTGCACTTTCAAAGTTCTATTAAAAAAATCAATTAGTATTGGCATTGCAGCCTAATTCATTCAAAAAAAAGTTACAAAAAGAAAACATTTAAGGTTCAAATGCTACGAGTCCCATAAGAACTTCCATTCAAGACCTCTTGGCTAAATAAGCGCCGAGTCAAAAAAAGTTACAAAAGTACCGAAACGGGTCAAATTGAATCAAAATAAAGTATTACTCTACCGCTTTAGCCTATGGCAAAACGTTTGGCTTTTATATAAACAAAAATAGAGTGGAAATTAACCTAAGGAGACTCTTCTTGTTCGCGCCGATCGCATTGTTTCAATGCTAGCGTTAGCATTAGCCTGTTCACCTTCAGCGGATGTCTACGCCGAAGTTTAAAAGTGAACAGGCTGATAGAGTTAAAGGGATATGCCACCCCCAGGTCAAATTTGGGCATCTCCCCACAGTCCAGAGACTAAAATAAGTGGTGGAAAGCGTTTTCCTGCTCACCCAGCCATTGTCCGAGTCTGTCGCCACTGACCGCCGCGGTATCTGCAGCTCCTCCGCCTTAGACTAGAGTCTAACGTCGCCAGAGAAAGATTTCGGCCAAAAGGAATTAATTTGCTCGATGCGTTTCCCAATTACTTTCTGTGTAGTGCGCATTCATATCGAGTGCAAATAAATGTGCAAATCAACACAGAGAGCTTGCCTTGGTCATTTTGGGTGGGAACTATTTTCCAGTACGGAAGAATACAGCCGAATCACGCAGCACGCTGCCAGGGGAATCCCAGTTACGCACCGGGAAGGGAGTTCCCCTGTTGCACAACGTGGTGCGTGATTCGGCTGTATTCTTCCGCACTGGAAAATAGTTCCCACCCAAAATGACCAAGGCAAGCTCTCCGTGTTGATTTGCACATTTATTTGCACTCGATATGAATGCGCACTACACAGAAAGTAATTGGGAAACGCATCGAGCAAATTAATTCCTTTTGGCCGAAATCTTTCTCTGGCGACGTTAGACTCCAGTCTAAGGCGGCGGAGCTGCAGATACCGCGGCGGTCAGTGGCGACAGACTCGGACAATGGCTGGGTGAGCAGGAAAATGCTTTCCACCACTTATTTTAGTCTCTGGACTGTGGGGAGATGCCCAAATTTGACCTGGGGGTGGCATATCCCTTTAACATGGGCGTAGTGATACGAGTGGAGAGAGACAATATGCGAATGCGAAATACGCTGCTGGATGTTTTGTGGACAACTGTTTTGGATGCAAATATATCACCTTTCTAACAAATGTTTTGTTTTGAGAAGAAAAACAAGCTTTATTTCATGTTCCAGGAAAGTTACCGGACCTACTTACGTGGGCTCCAGAAAGCGAGCAGAACCGGGATCAGCTGAGACTGTCAGAGGTAAACCGGTGTCAACACACTTAACTTTTAGAAGGAAACCCATACAGATTAACATTTTTTTAAAAATTAAAAAAAATAAAACAACGCACTATCCCTTTAAAATGCCACTACTATCTGTATTTTTGTTCTTTTCTTCTCTACTTTTTCCCCACAAACTCCCAATGAACTGATGTAAAACTATGATAAATATTGACCACAGGTTCTATCCCACTGAGCCAGAATAAAAATTTTAATAAAAGAAAAAAGAAAAACACAAAACCTTGTCATTTTAAATTCCAACTCCAAAGTTCATTTGCAGTGCACATTACAAAGTTTGCATGCCAATTCCGTTAGCAATTCCCTGTAGGGGAATTACATGTCTAATTCACAAAGAAATGAGCATAGTCGTCACCTCCTGCCCCGCGAGGATGCCATTAATCGTGCGGAGCTCCCCTTCCCGGCTCTTAGCATGTAAAGTGTATGCATCTTTGTTCTGCAGGCTGACTTATTCATGTGTGAACTGCACTATGCTAGTCTTGCTGCTGCTGGTGTTTTTATCGCCGCTATCAAAGGCCAGTCCCAATTTACCAGTCTGGATCAAGCAAGCGGGAAGGACGCCAGCGGAATGTTAACAATAATCAACAGAAGAAGAGAAGCCCTGGAGGAGTGATCCTGTCATCTATACTCAGCAAGACACCCAAGTATTGTTCAATCTGATGCTTTTTATCACCTGCTTCTTTGTAATGGACCAATAAAGGGATAGTGCGTTTTTTGTTTTTTTTTGTTTTGTTTTTTTAATGTGACTCTGTATGGTGTCCCCTTCAGCAGTGTCGTCCATTAACACTGACTTACCGCTGACCATGTCCTCTGAGCCTGAGTTCTGCTCCGGTTCTGTAGCTCACGAAAGTAGTTCCGGTAAGTTAGCGGGGACAGTTAATAAAGCTTGTTTTTCTTCTCAAAACAATATTTGGCCAAAAAGTGATATATTTGCATCACAAAACAGTTGTCCGCGAAACATTCAGCAGTCGGAATCCCTTGGTCCTATTTTCTCTCGAGTTGTATCACTGCGCGCCTATTAGTATTATTAGCCTGTTCACTTGTAAACATCCACTTACAAGTGCCTCCGGAGCGGTCTGAGCGGTCTTGGGACCCAGGATCCCGAATCAGAGGATCGCGGAGACATGCCGGATCAGGCAGGCATGTCAGAGCAGAGATCTGCTCTGTCCGAGGCAGGGGACGTGTCGGGCTTGGGCTGCACGAAGCAAGGGCCTCTGATCAGGAGGACGACAGCACCAATGAAGATGATTACTGACTGGGAGCAGTAGACACTCGTCTCCAGAGAGGCATGAGATGAGAAGAATTAAGTTTACATGATGCTGCTGTGTGGTAATTGTAATGAATGAAGTTGTGTGTGTGTGTGTGTGTGTGTGTGCGCGTGTGCGTGTGCGTGTGTGTGTGTGTGTGTGTGTGTGTGTATATATATATATATATATTAGTTTTTATTAGGGGTCTGTACTCTGAGCATGCCTCAATTTTGTTGTGAAGTGACAAAATTTTATTTTATATGAAAATATATTATTATATCCTGCGTGAAAAGTCCCTCAGTCGTCCAGGTAGAATCCATGATCAAAGGAGAAGTTCAATTTGTCAACTGGACAAAGTTTGTTTGGTTGAAAACGTTTCGCCGCTCATCCGAGAGGCTTCGTCAGCTCTGGTTATTGTACTGGTTAGACCCTGCTTATATCTAGCTGCCGGGAGGCGTGTCTGACAATGACAAAAGCTCTGAAAACGATCCCCCTAATCTGTCTCTTTGTTTTCCAAATTACTCTGACGGCTGTTTCGACCCCTTATTCAACGTCTAACGACCCTCTCCACCCCTCTGCCCTGGCTCTGTTTGACTGGTCTAAGAATCCCATTATAAATGGGAGACAGGTTATATCTCACTCCCCCATTTCTGTTTAATGACGGATTCTCTTTTTTGACAAAAATAGCCTCTTTAACTCCCCTCTCAAACCAGTTCTTTTCCCTGGCTAAGATCTGAACCTCACTGTCCTCAAAAGAATGGCCCGTGGCTTCTAGGTGAAGATGTACCGCAGAAGCCGGTCCACTCTGGACCGGACACTCTGCCAGAGTGGACCGGCTTCTGCGGTACATCTTCACCTAGAAGCCACGGGCCATTCTTTTGAGGACAGTGAGGTTCAGATCTTAGCCAGGGAAAAGAACTGGTTTGAGAGGGGAGTTAAAGAGGCTATTTTTGTCAAAAAAGAGAATCCGTCATTAAACAGAAATGGGGGAGTGAGATATAACCTGTCTCCCATTTATAATGGGATTCTTAGACCAGTCAAACAGAGCCAGGGCAGAGGGGTGGAGAGGGTCGTTAGACGTTGAATAAGGGGTCGAAACAGCCGTCAGAGTAATTTGGAAAACAAAGAGACAGATTAGGGGGATCGTTTTCAGAGCTTTTGTCATTGTCAGACACGCCTCCCGGCAGCTAGATATAAGCAGGGTCTAACCAGTACAATAACCAGAGCTGACGAAGCCTCTCGGATGAGCGGCGAAACGTTTTCAACCAAACAAACTTTGTCCAGTTGACAAATTGAACTTCTCCTTTGATCATTATATCCTGCAACATCTCTTGCCACTATTGCTGTGAAGGAATCAAAAATCTCTTTCTCTGTTGTTTTAGATGTTTGAGGTGTCACTAAAGTATTGACGTATTGTAAAGTAAGTATTGACGTCAAATCTGCTAGAAATCCCTCTTTGCACAAAACTTGCTCATTTTCTCCACTTTGTGGTCAAAAAACAGTGTTTTTGCTGAAACTATGTTCTACTATCAATTACTTGAGAACCGAAAAGGTTAGATGCATATTTTTTTTCCAGGTGAAAGAAGAGAGTCTACACATTATTTTGATCTATGCCATGTTTATATAGTCAAAGAACTCAGTATTCTGTGGGTCTTGAAAAATCTGTGAAAATGCTCTAAAACCTCAGTGCAATGTGTCATCAAACAGCTTCTACATAAATATGGAATCGAATCAGCCTGTGAATCGAGATTCGAATCGAACCATTTTGTGAGTGAAAGATTCACACCCCTACTATTTATTATAATGATAATGTGATACAGAACGATACACTCACAGCACTTCATTTAACCACACAGTCCATACATCTCAATTATACATTTTATTTATTTATTTATTTATTTGTTAAAGAGGTTATATTAATTGCTATCACATAACATATTTATATCACCATCAATATTACCCCTAATTTTTCATGTGTCTGAGCAAACACACTAACTCCCTGAGCATTCCTTGGATCCCCGTGAGCAACATCGAACATGCACACTGTGGCCACACCAGTATCACACCCGAGATCATCGCAAGTTACATAGCTTATTTGTCAAATTACTGCAGTCATTTCTGTTAGATTACTTTTAAAACAGATTATTTTGGTCCACTTAGAATGACAAAGACAAAAATCTTCATGAGCTTTGTATATGTTGTATGTCAGTGTGAGGGTCCTGCTGTGGTCAGTGAAACATTGAACATTATAATATTTTGAAAAATAACCTCATAAATAAAATTAAACTATAGTGTATAAACCTGTAAAATCACATGAAGAGAGATTTTTTCAGCTTGAAAAATGTAGCCTGCATATAGCTGCAGATTTTGTTTTATGAATTGTAGGACCTATAGGCCACTATAAGATGGGTAATTTTTCCCCAAATAATGATCTACAAAATAAGTATAAATGATTATCACTTTATATCTTGCTTTTTAATCATTAGCCTATTAAGTAATTTTGTGTGAGTGACAGAGCTCTGTGGTATAACGCTTTGGGGAGAGACTTTGAGAAAGTCCCGACTTTTTGGCTCACAAAAAACTATGGCTTGGACAGAAACAAAGCAAACAGGCGAGGATTACATTATGGCTCTACCTGGTTCGTCTTCATGTGTTCTTCCGTCTGTGGAGTGTGTGCGGGCATACTGAAGGAAATGAGCGAAATGCGGTTGACTATAATTAGTCAAGTTCAAAATGCTCTTGTCCACCTTGTGATGTCATGAAGTGGTAGTTTTTTAAGATAACAACCTTTCGTTCCGTAGAGATTGGAAATTGCCGGTCTGAAATGATCTAAATTATTCCATTGAAACTTCTCCAGTTGAGTTTACAGTGGAGTACACACCTCGCTGCTCCATTTCAATAAAGACTCATTGACAGTCAGCGGGGACTATGCTGAAGCAGTGCGTTCAAGGGCAACGTTAAGATTCGTGTGGCAGACAGAGTGTGATTCACGAGCCTGATCTGCTGTGAGCGCCCCTGGCTAACTTCACCCTTGTGTTTGAGCCCACGCTGTAGCTGTGTTTAAGGCTAATGGGCTAAGCTAGCTAGGCCTGTCAGGATGGAGGCACTGACGAGTTCTTTCAGTAAATGAATGCTTGAAAGAGATTGCAGACACACAAGAAAATGTTCTCTCTAAGATAAGAGCAGGTTATAAAGTCTGCAGCTAAAAGGAAGAGACTTAACAAGCTGGTCAGGAGGGCCAGCTCTGTCTTGGGCTGTCCTCTGGACTCTGTAGAGGAGGTGGCTGAGAGGAGGGTGCTGGCCAAATGTATAAACTTAGACCCTCTGCTTCAGTGCACGCCATCGCTGGATGGAATCTCCGAGGATCACCTTAGTTTACCTTCGCTCTTTTTCCCTTCTCTTCTTCTTTCAGCAACCTCAAAAACGGACTTTCTTTAGCGGCGAACTGATAGTGGAAGCTACAGTTGGAAAAAGTCACTAAGAACTGCTGTGTTGGTTGAGTAAACAGCTTCTTGCGTCTGTGGAATGCGTGAGAGGCGTAAAACATGTAATCCCAGAGCGCTGGCAAGTCAGTTACGTTAGAAGCGTAAGGAGTTTGATTGAAAACCTAACAGCCAATAGATAACGAGGTAGTATCGTTATCTATTGGCTAATATATATCAGGCCTCACCACATCCACAGCTGATGGATTTTCATTCTTTTTTTTCTTTTTTTTTGGTCATAATAATTACAAGGCTGCTGCATCTCTATAACGTCATTGGCAATTTGAAACAAAAACAAAAAAACTAGCAAGTAGCATGCTAATGTGCACATCTTGATTACCAGAGAGTAAATGCTTTGTAATTACACCGCATTCCAAATTATTATGCAAGTTGTGTTTAAGCGTCATACAGGTAAATTCATGGATGGTCTTGTGTCTCTGGCTCATTGGGTCAGTGAAATCAATCTCAGACACCTGTGCCAATTAGTTTACAAGGTGGATCCAATTAAAGGAAAAACAACTTAAGAAGGACGTTCCACAATATGAACAGGCAATCATTTTCAAGCAATATGGGAAAGAAAAAGGATCTCTCTAGTGCCGAAAAACATGAAATAGTTGAATACCCTGGACAAGGTATGAAAACCTTTGATATCTCACGAAAACTTAAGAATGATCAATGTACTATTAAGAGATTTGTAGCTGATTCAGAGCACTCACGGATTTGTGCAGATCAAGGCATAATGAGGAAGGTTGCTGCTAGACAAATACATCGGATTAAGAGAGTAGCTGCTAAAATGCCATTACAAAGCAGCAAACAGGTATTTGAAACTGCTGTTGCCTCTGGAGTCCTGTGAACATCAAGGTGTAGGATCCTCCAGAGGCTTGTAGTTATGAATAAACCTTCTATTCAGCCACCCTTAAACAATGCTCACAAGCAGAAATGGCTCCAGTGGGCCCAGAAATACACAAAGACTAATTTTCAAACAGTCTTGTTCACTGATGAGAACTGTGCAACCCTGAATGGTCCAAATGGATGGAGTGGTGGATGGTTGGTGGACGGCCACCATGTCCCAACAAGGCTGCGACATCAGCAAGGAGGTGGCGGAGTCATGTTTTGGGTTGGAATCATGGGGAGAGAGCTGGTCCCTGAGGGTCCCTGAAGGTGTGAAAATGACCTCTGTAAAGTATTTGGAGTTTCTGACTGACCACTTTCTTCCAAAGTGTACAAAAAACATGATCTCTGTAGCAAAATCATCTTCATGCATGAGAATGCACCATGTCATACTGCAAGGAATACCTCTGCATCATTGGCTACTATGAGCATAAGAGAAGAGAAACTCATGGTGTGGCTCCCATCCTCCCCTGACCTCAACTCTATTGAGAACCTTTGGAGTATCCTTAAGCAAAAGGTCTATGAGGGCGGGAAGCAGTTCACATCCAAACAGCAGCTCTGGGAGGCTATTCTGACATCCTGCAAATTCAAGCAGAAACTCCACAAACTCACAAGTTCAATGGATGCAAGAATTGTGAAGCTCCTACCAAATAAGGGGTCCTGTGTTAAAATGTAACTTGACCTTAAGATATTTTGATTGAAATAGCTTTTTATTTCAGTAATATAACCATTTTCAGTTTTTTACAACAATAACATGGTTTGAAACTCTAGCCGTGTCCCAATTCGATGGCAGCCATCGAGCCACACTCCAAAGGGCGCTTTTAAGGCCACTCCAAAGGCTACAAAGGCTGCAGCCCTCGAACTACCCTCCGCGGACTGCAAGACTGTTGTTGAATTGGGACAGGTCCAGCCCACGCTCCTGTCACCCAGCAACCGAGACACACTGCTAATGCTAACAACATGCACCACGCAAATTACGCACACGGATCAATAATAAAGATTACACATGGGTAATTGAACTGTCAGGTTTTGAGACTAAGTTATTCGAATGATTCTCGTCCAATCTTGTGGCTAAAAGGAAAATTAATGTTTAACTTTTGCAAAACAAAACGGTTATATTTCTGCGATACATCTAAAATAGGATAAATGACCTAAAAAGTTAGCTGATACACAGGCCGCAGATGGACAATGTTGTGGTCAGCTCTACCCAGGGGAGGCAGTGGGGATGAAGAATAAGCCTCCTTGGCATTGGCAAAAAATAAATCCAATGTTTTATTGTCTCTTGTGAGGCAGTTGACGAGTGATTTTTTTTTCCAGGGAGCAGGGAAGGGGGGGGGGGGTAACCTGGATAACTCTTCTGAGCCACACAGACCGATTTTCTGGGCACAGAAGCGCTGTGACCAGTGGCTAGAGTTTTGAATTGCTTAACAAAATTTCAGCGTGAGAAATACCATGTGTGGCGTGTGAGCGTGTGACCTCGTTGAAATGCGTGTGTCACACTCTCAAAGCGTGAGACTTGAGAGCGTTGCAGCTCAGTATCGTTACTGGTAGGGATCTTAGGTACAATGGCACGAAACGATGGTGAGTCAACAGTGTTCACAGGCAGCATTTCGTCAACCACATAACGCCCAACCATCCTATTCAACTTCGCCCCACTTACTGGTTTTACACCGAAATCCAGCTTCCTTTGCTTGCTAGGTCTGGGACCTCCGATGCGAAAGTCTCCTCTGTGACTTTCGCATCGGGTGGGACTTACTCTGTTAGCTTCGTTGTGCTGTGCTGTTTATCCAGATGTTTTTTCAGCTTTGACGTTGTGTTTTTGAAGGTAGACAGCACTCTGTCACCAGCACAGAGTGTACAACGGACCTTAATGTTGTCATCCTTAGCTGAAATAAAATCAAAATAATGCCTGTATTTCCAGCTGGAAAAGGCGAACCTCTCTCCTTCCATATTGTTCACATCTGACGAGATAGAATCTTTGATCTGACTTTGGCGCCGCAGAGCCGAGATGACGTAACCTCGTAAGAAACGTGTAGCTAAAAAATAAGAATAAATAAATGTAACCTACGTTCCCCCGAAATGCAGAAATAGTAACGCACGGTGTATTAGATAAGTCACTTTAATCTGACTACTGGTTTTGAAATAGTAGTAGTGTTAGACTACTCGTTACTGAAAAAAGTAGTCCGACTACAGTAACCGGCATCACTGTTAGCTGCACAGCTAATGCAACACATTCTACCGGTAACAAGCCAGGCGACCATAATAGAGCGTTTTCACGAACCCGGAAAAACAGGAGATTACCCAGATGTGCAGCCATCTTGGGAGGATTACATGCTCAAAATTACATGTGTTTAGATAGCAACCATGCACAAAAAAATAAAGATTTTGTGAGAAACCTTCCACATCGGAATCCAAAAGTTCTGATGCCAAAGAAAAGAAGCATTATATGAAAAAAACTTGTATTAATTGGGCAAGAAGATAAGAAGATTCGTATGAGATGGATTCAAGTTTGTTCGATGACAGTGTCGATTCTGTCTGCTGTAAGTTCTACCGACATTGTGAACTACCTGGTCTTCTCCCCAAGCCCATATACAGCACAAGATCTTAAAGGTCCCATAGCATGAAAGTTTCACTTTCTGAGGTTTTTGAACGTTAATGTGAGCTCCCCTACCCTGTTTAACCCCCCCCCCCCCATGGTAAAAAGTTGTGAAATGTGTAAACTGAGCAATTGTGATCCTTTTCCGCGGTGAATGCAGTGTGAGAGGTGAATCCAGGTTGGTCTCTCAGCGATCCTCACAGCGGTGGGGGTGGTTAACAGCACTTGGTAGGGGTTGTGTCCAATGTTTCCTCTTTATGGCTTTCACAAACACGTATTCACCAGGTTTGATCAGTCTCTCCCCCTGAGGAGAGAATGTTTCATCAGGTAGATTATTTGTGATTACACATTGTCATTTTTCCAAAGAATGCATAAAATCTGCTAATGTCTGTTCCGAATCTGGTCTATCTTTTTCTTTTAGATGTAAATCTGGCAATCTAAAAGGTCTTCCATATAATATTTCAAAAGGTGATAAGCCTTTTCCTTCAGCTGGCAAAATTCATCTGCACTAATTCTATACAATTTGGCCATTGTCTTCCTGTTTCTTTCATAGTTTTAATTAGCTTATTTTTTATTGTACCATTTGTTCTTTCTACCAATCCTGCAGCTTGTGGATGGTAACTACAATGTCTCTTTAGATTAATTTGTAAGGTCTCTCCCAATTTATTAATAACTTCATTAACAAAATGAGTCCCATTGTTACTCCTAATTAATTCTGGAATCCCAAATGTTGGAATGATTCTCTTACATAATGCTTTTGCTACTGTAATAGCATCTGGTTTTGCACATGGGAATAACTCTACCCATTTGGAAAATGCATCAATTATTACTAAGCAGTATTCTACCCCTCTGCTTTTATGTAATTGTATAAAATCCATATGAACAACTTGGAATGGATATTCTGGTTCTGGAAATGCCCCTGTTTTTGGTCTAACTTCTCCTTGTGAATTGTTTTTACGCAAATTAAACATTGTCTACAAAAATCTTTTGAGTATGTACTAAATCCTATTGTGTTAAAATATGATTCTACTAGTGCCACCATCCCTCCTCTTGAGGAATGGGATAAACCATGACTCACCCTAGCCGCCCAGTTATACAATGAACGGGGTAACCATGGTTTGTCATTAGGACCAATATACATGTTTAATTTGTTTAAAGTAGCTCCTTTATTTAACCAAGCTTGTTTCTCTAAGTGTGAAGCTTGTTGTTGCATGGACTGTAAAATTTCCTCCTCTATTTCTGTATGTATTTCCTGTGTCAGTGTGTCTGTAGTCTGAGCTGCTAGTTTCGCTTCTCTGTCAGCTGTCTCGTTTCCTTTTGAGATGGTGTCTGGACCTCTTGTATGCGCTGTCCATTTGCAAATCGCAAGCTTATTGGGTAACATTAAAGCTTCTAAAAGATCTTGTAAGAGTTTTTATGCGCTACAGGTTTTCCATCCGAAGTACAAAACCCTCTATTTTTCGGTGTACAGTAATCCCTCGTAACCCGCAATAAGAGAAATCCGCGAAGTAGGACAACTTTATATTTTACAATTTTTAAGGCTGTAAATGTCTTACCACACACATTATACGCTTTTATCAGACTGGAATTATCCTTTTCTCACATTTATCTCTCATTTAAACATTCAAACTTTCATAAATGTTCAACAAAATGTATTAATAGTGACGTGTGGCTCCGGAAGCCCCGCCGGATGCACGAGGAGCACTGCCACGTACCGGGACGCGACGCCCACCAACCCCTTGGAGAAGTGCCTGACACGTGCACCCCTCATCGGTGCGAGGCCGGGCGTACACCGGGGCTGCGAGCACGAGATCGAAGCGCGGCGCCCGGATCATGCCTCCCGCTCAGGACCACGTCCTCGCAGCCCGAGCTACAAACCGAACACGCACAAACGAACGCAAAAGCCGGACGAAACCAGCAAAGAGCCGCACGGAGTGATTTAATCCTGGTTTAGACCTGGTCCAGTCCTGGTTTAGTCCAGGACCAGTCCAGGTTTAGACCTGGTTTAGACCTGGTCTAGACCTGGTTTAGTTCTGGTCTAGACCTGGTTTAGTCCATGTTTAGTCCTGGTCTAGTCTCTTAGCCAATCAGGACACAGAACACAATGTTACACTATAAAAAAAATGTTACACTATAAAAAAAATTGAAAAAAAAAAAATCCGTGAAACAGCAAGGCCGCGAACAGTGAACCGCGATAGAGCGAGGAACCACTGTTTATCGTTAAGTCCTTTCCCTTATATAGTTTGTAAGCTTCAGTTAATGCTACTAATTCTGCAGCTTGCGCTGATAAATTTGATGGTAGCATTGCAGATTTGAGTAAACTATTAACTGTTGTTATTGCATAACCTACACAATTTTTCCCCTCTAAATTTTTTCTCGCAGAACCATCCACAAAAATAGTCTCTCCACCTGCCAGAGGAGTATCTTGTAAGTCTGGTCTTAGTTTGTAGACTAGTTCTGTTTCTGCTCGACAGTCATGTGGTTTACCATCTCCACTTGTTGGCATTAAAGTAGACAGATTTAGAGTTGTACATCTGTCGATTTTAATAAGTGGTTGAGATAACAGTATAGTCATGCAGGAAAGATGACGAGCTTGTGACAAAAATGTCATTTTAGTCTGCAATAACAGGGCAGCCACAGCATGAGGTACTAGTAAATGTAAAGAGTGAAATAAGACAATGTCCGCTGATGATTGCACTGCTAATGCGGCTGCTATTACTGCTTGCACACACGGTGGAGCGGCTGCAGCCACCAGGTCTAATTTACTAGAATAAAATGCTACAGGTCACATTTTCCCTCCATATTTCTGTGTTAGAACTGATGTCATGTGTCCTTTGTAACAATCTACTGTCTGTGTAAAAGATTTCCTATAATCTGGTAATGCTAAAACTGTGGAACTTGTTGATTTTTGTTTAATATTTCTAAATGCTTTGTCAATGTCATTTATCCAAATTACTTTACCTGTCATTGCCATTGGTTTATCATAGATTGCATCTAACAATGGACTTGTCAATAATGAATATTCTGGAATCCAACACATACAGTAATTACAAAGTCCTAAAAATGACATCATTTGTTTCTTAGTTTCTGGTTGTGGTGCCTTTAAAATAGCATCTTTCCTTTCCTTTCCTCAGGGGCCGTTTAGACGAGGACGATTGCGACTGAAAACGAAAAAATATTCTATCGGAAGTGTCTTTCGTTTACACGGCGGCGGCGCCGTCGGGCTCTGAAACCGCAAAAATCTGAAGACTCCTTCCAGAGTGTGGAGTTTTGAAGACGGCCCGGGTCGCGTCTCCGTCTAACCGGCAAGAAGCGCAAAACATGTTCACGCCGCATACAGCTGATGCTCCAAGCCGGTAAAAACAATAACAATACGTCGCAGGTGACATAGGCGAGTTTGGACAAGACTGGGCAGAACCAGTCAGTGGTGGGACAATTTTGAGAATGGATTAGTTGCTGACAGTGCTTGGGTGGAAAACTTCACAATGACTAAACAAGCTCTTGTTGCCACTTCTGGGAAGTTCTGCGCACTTCTGTGCTGGCATATTGTGAACTAAAGTCATAACTGATGCTGGGTTAGCGTTGGCTCTTTGGGCATTATTCTGCGCCGTTACCTGGCATATTGTGGAAACACACACACGCACACACACACACACAGCTCTGATAAAACTGCAGGCATATTCCCATACATTCCTCTGTCCGAGCACCACCAAGTGCACTTGTCTGTGTTCTGTGTTTCTCATAGTGCTTTAGCACTTTAGCAGTTTAAGTTGCGTTACCACCGACTACCGAGGTGCTCTTCTTGTGCATTTTATGCTGTGTGGCTCTGTGCTGGTTGACATGACTGAGATACGCATTACGTGCCTGTCCGTGTATAATGTAGCCTATAGGCTATGCATTATGTTTGACCAAACATTTCGGTGACACCCTCTTGCGATTGTGGCCCCCCCGAGTTCAAATGCGTTCCGCGGTCTATGCTCTTGTTGCATTAAAGGGATATGCCACCCCCAGGTCAAATCTGGGCATCTCCCCACAGTCCAGAGACTAAAATAAGTGGTGGAAAGCGTTTTCCTGGTCACCCAGCCATTGTCCGAGTCTGTCGCCACTGACCGCCGCGGTATCTGCAGCTCCTCCGCCTTAGACTGGAGTCTAACGTTGCCAGAGAAAGATTTCGGCCAAAAGGAATTAATTTGCTCGATGCGTTTCCCAATTACTTTCTGTGCAGTGCGCATTCATATCGAGTGCAAATAAATGTGCAAATCAACACGGAGAGCTTGCCTTGGTCATTTTGGGTGGGAACTATTTTCCAGTGCGGAAGAATACAGCCGTATCACGCACCACGTGGACAGGGGAATCCCAGTTAAGCACCGGGAAGAGAGTTCCCCTGTTGCACAAGGTGGTGCGTGATTCGGCTGTATTCTTCCGCACTGGAAAATAGTTCCCACCCAAAATGACCAAGGCAAGCTCTCCGTGTTGATTTGCACATTTATTTGCACTCGATATGAATGCGCACTACACAGAAAGTAATTGGGAAACGCATCGAGCAAATTAATTCCTTTTGGCCGAAATCTTTCTCTGGCTACGTTAGACTCCAGTCTAAGGCGGAGTAGCTGCAGATACCGTCTGGTCAGTGGCAACAGACTCGGACAATGGCTGGGTGAGCAGGAAAACGCTTTCCACCACTTATTTTAGTCTCTGGACTGTGGGGAGATGCCCAAATTTGACCTGGGGGTGGCATATCCCTTTAAGCGAAGAGCTCCGACCATACATCGAGGGCGAAACAACCGTGATGAGAGCCCCTGTGGTGTCCTGAAAAAGGTAGCTCTGACATTATATTAGCGGCCTGGCATGCATATTCAATCGAATTCGCCCACTTTTGCGTCTTTGTATAAACAAACATTTCCTGTTGAGAACGCTCGTCTAAACGATTGAAGACGAGACGCCACTTTTGCGTCGTCTGTTTTGATCGTCGCCGTATAAACGTAGCCTCATTTCCTAAATATTTCACTTCTTCTTTCCACAGCTGCAATTTATTTTTACTAACGTTGTTTCCTGTCTCTGACAAAAACTTAAGTAAGGCTAATGTATCAATTTTACAATTTTCCTGTGATTTTGATGCAATTAAAATGTCATCCACGTACGCTAAAATTTGACTTTTACATGGAGGTTCAAAATTAGCTAAACAATTAGTAATTGCTTCTGAAAATATTGTTGGAGATTCACAGTAACCTTGTGGAAGTCTAGTTAATGTGTATTTCTGTCCCTTAAATGTAAAATGAAAACCAAAATTGACTATCCTTATCAATTGGAATTGACCAAAATGCATTACTCAGATTTATTACTGTAAAACATTTATTATCTGGTTATAGTGAATTTAATAAAGTATGTGGATTAGGGACGCTTGGTGCCCTTTGATATACAGCTTCATTAATTGCTCTTAAAGCCCCAGTGTGTAGGATTCGTGGCGCATAGGTGGATGGTGCTATTGCACTTTCTGTTTTAGCTACGGCAGACCTCGAGGGTCGCGAGCCGCGCGGTCCCGTTTTTTTTTTGTTCTTTTCTTTTCTCATGAAAACACACATTCCCGATCATGTACCATGACACTCTACACATCAAACGAAACCTTACAGTCTCCTCTTTTTGACTATGCAATTCATTTCCCTGCACAACAATCAGTCCCCGAGCACATGGGGCTTTTATACGGAAAAGCACAAAACGAGGTTAGCTTACCTTAGAATGCTTTGCACAGGTCAAACTCTGTATTTCACCATAAACTTGCTCTCAATTTGTCCGTAAGGATCCAGCGAATAAAATCCAGTGCAACAATTTAGTCCAAAACACGTGTTAGATCCATTACGACGTCTGATCCGGCAGCATGCTTGTGTTGTTTACCCAAAACCACGAGCCTTGCCGAAGGCGAAGGCGGAGCCCAAATGTCATTCTGCGGCTCTCGTATTCAAAATGGCTGCCTCTGCATGGGGAAGATCCCCCTTTTATGTGACTATATCTAAGTCCAAAAGAATACTTTGATTTCATGATGGAAGTGAAAAGGCTTGGAAAACAATGTATTTTTGAATGGGTATCTTCAATTTCAGTAATGAACGGGTAAAAATCTTACACACTGTCCCTTTAAGTCTTGCACCATTCTCCAGATTTCAGATGGTGGTGCTTTTTGAACTGGAAATATGAGTATTGCATGGTGATTCTGGGCTAGGAACAATTATTCTTGCTTGTTTTAGCTTTTCTATCACAGGCGCTATTCCTTGTTCGGCATCTGGGTTCAATGGATATTGCCTTATTTTGGGTCTTTGTTCAGTTTTAGGTCTAATTTTTACTGGTATAACACCTTTCATTAAACCTACGTCTGTGGGGCCTTTACTCCACAGAGACAGAGGAAGTTCAGCCAAACTCAATTCTTCCTCTTTTGTGAGTGTAAATATTTCTCATTCTTGTTGCTGTGATATGAACCATTGGGTCGGCATGTGATATCCAATTCAATTTTTCAATTTTTGCCTATAGTATCCAGTTTCTGGATTCATAAAAATATCTGGATCAATTGTACTTTGCCATTGAGTCATCTTTTTGACTCTTCTCATTTCATGATTCAATTTTTTCCATGGCATTCTTTTAGATTTTGCCAATGATACATGTGATGTTCTGTGTCCTTGTAATAAATTTAGTGCTTCTTTTGACAATTCTGCTCCCGTAAATGCTGTTTGATCTTTCCAATAAAGTTAAGTTAACATTACTTTCTGTGGACCTAACTTTTTTACAGCTTCAACATAGGGAGGGTCTGGACCTGGGATGTGATTGAATCTTAAAGTCACATGTAGGTCATCTTTCAACATTGTTTCATAGCCAGGTTCTAACCTTGCTTCCATCATGTCTAAAAGTTCTTGGGGTACATCTATTAGCCCTCCACTTGTGATGTCTAAGGTCCAATAGTAATGTGGCTCTTTTTGTGATTGTACAGCCATTGTGTCCATTTCAATTTGCTGTACTTTCATTGTTCCATCAATACACGGTATTACAGCTAGTTGTAATGCTGTGAGCAAATCGCTTCCTGCCAGATTATGTGGACAGTCTGGAGCTAACACTACTTCAATTTGCAGTAGCGTTTTTCTCCTGGTAACATTATATTTACTGGTTTACTAATGTTATTTGTTTTAACAATTCCATCTGCTGATTTTACTCTGATTGTTTTTCCTGAGGTTACAATTCCTCTAGTATTTTTCAAAACTGTTCTTTCAGCTCCAGTGTCACATAGAAATACCATAGTGACTTCATTTACTAATAGAGTAATTTCTGGTCTTTGGGTAGGATCAACATCTTGTAAAGCCAAATTAATTACACAATCATATTCATCTGGATTAAAATTGAGTGGATCAACTTTGTTGTGGAATTTATCAAATAATTTGAATTGTTTCTCTTGATTTCCTGCTTCTTCCATTGCTTCCTGTTTTTCCTTCTCTAGTCATGCACTACTACTCTTTCTCCAAAAATCCTTTATCTCTTCCTCACTGTCACTGTCCTGTCCTCTTGTCTTCCCATAATTCCTCGCTAAATGTCCCTTTTTATGGCACAAATAGCATCTTCCTTCATTCTCTCTCTCTCGTCAATGTTTAACTTGCTCCAACCTTCATTCGACCTTCTCTGTGGCTTTCTGTTCTGCCTGCGATTTCTCTGCTGGTTAAAAACATACACCTCCTGTCCTGTCACATACACTTCTGAAGCACTTTTGAGCTTCTTATCTCTTATCTGTTTTTCTGCATGAATGGCATATGCCATTACATCATCTAATGTGCCTGTAGTTAAAGCAGTGCTTCTCAAATAGTGGGGCGGGCCCCCCTGGGGGGGCGTGGCGTGATGCCAGGGGGCATCATGTCCCTGGGAAACATGTTTTTTTGCTGTACTGTACTAGAACTAAGTGTAATTGCACATCAACAACGGTAGTTGGCAGTGCGATGCACATGCGATTTGAAAGCTATGCCTTTATTAGTCCCACAGTGGGGAAATTCCAGTTCTGCATTTAACCCATCCTGTTAATTTACGCACAGTCTCACCATTAACAGAACATCCTCTGTCACAGAAAAAACACGTATATTCCACTGAGTCGTGTCCTTTAGTCCGACAGAAGCTGACGCATCAGTGGCACAAGGAGAGAGCTTTTTTTTTTTCAGCGCTTTTAGCTTATGCAAATGAGGTGGTTTTAAGTTTCATTTCTGTAAAACGTAAACAAATGTGCGCAAAGCTGCATTAAAAACACATTAATATTTGAGTCCTCAGTGCAGTCTTTGTTGTAAGTTTTTTTCTTTTTTTTGTTTATAATGTTAATAAAAGGATACAGTGGTGTTCTAATAACAATTTTCTAGACAAATAATACTATTTATAGTCGCGCGCAGGAAGGGGGGTGTGAAATTTTTTCTTCTTCCTAGGGGGGGGGTCACAGAAAATAATTGAGAAGCACTGAGTTAAAGTTACATCCAATTTTGGATATCAGAAGTGAATCCATTAAGGAGTGCTGTTTTTTTAATTTGTTGTTGAAATACTCCATGGGGATCAGCATTTTCTGGTATCCCACTATTATCTTTAAATACGTTATACATTCTGGCTCGAAAGTTCTGACAATTTCTCCTGGTTCTTGTTTAGTTTGAGTTATAGTTGTGTAATTTACATGTCAAGGCCAATTATTTTGCATGTTATCAAACACTGGGTTTAGACTGACCATGACAGTATCACGGGGTCTAATTCTGCGGTTACCATTATGTTCTTCCATTGGAGACCCGTCTCCTTTTACTCTGTGCCAATTTAGTCCTAAAAGTTTCATTAAGACTCTCTGCATTACACTGCCATTCAACCTGTAATTTAATTGCAAATCAGTGATCGCTGTAATACATCCTTCTATATCATCTTGTGGTTTTGGAACATGCTCTGTTGCTTCTATAATGTCTTTTTGTGTCCATGTTCTATATACAAACATTGTGTGTCCCTGTCCATCTGGTAATGTGATCATTGGACAGACGTCTGCGTCTGGTTGATCGGATTCTAAATCTACTAATGAAGCTGATGGTTTTGAGCTAAACACTGAAAAGTTTTACTCCAATCTTGATCTGCCATACTAACATGTGAACGTGTATTCATTGCTACTGGTGTATTTATGTGTCCTGTTAATTTCTTTGAGGTGTATGAGCATGATTGATCCAGGAACGGATTATTAGATGGGCCTGGATAGTCTGGTGGTGGTTGTGTCATTATTTCATCTAAATTTGGATACAATGGTGCTGTTTTGTGTGGTTCTCCTGTGTTTTGTGTTTCACCCTGTCTCATCAGTTGTGGTCACTCAGCTACTCCTATTGTAAGAGCCATTTCGTACATTCTGTGTGTGGGAGCCATTTTGGTATGTGTTCTAAATATTCTGTTTTCAAAATGGCTTCCTGTCCCGCCTTGATGTTCAGGAAATGCATTCTGATTGGTCCACTTTGATCCTTTGTTCTTTGATCTTTTATCTTTGATGCTATCTTGTATATATCCACCCACAGCACACATCTCCACACACAGACACACAGATACGAAGACAAGAAGACAGAGGACACGGAAGACACCACACCAAGACACATATACACACACAATCTTCTGGCAATCTAGGGCGTAATGGAATGTTTGTTCCATCATTATCATCTGGCCTTGCTACAGGGCAAAGAAAAGAAGAACAGTTTTTTTTCTGCCATCTCTAACAATTTTTTAACCGTTTTCTAACTGTTTTTTTCCCGCCATCTCTAACCATTTTCTTGCATAATGAGTTTCCTCACTTTCTTTCTTTCTTTCTTCTCTTAATTCTGTCTTTTGTCTGAAATCTCTGAACCAACTGCGAACATTCATGTACATTCAGTTTTCTGTTAAAATCGTACCTTTTACTCCATTTCTTTAAATATTTGGTTGAGCCTGGTAAATTCTTCTCATGAATTTAACATCTCCCCGCAATTCATTTTCCTTCCTTTTACAACATGAATGACACTGTCCCATTTTACACTATGATTTTGTTCCAGAACAAAAAGAAAATGACTCCAACGGACCATATGAAATTTTCTTCTGTGATAAACTTCTACATATCTAGGATATGCGGTCACAGACTGGGGGTACTCCCAGAAAATCTCACACGTTTTAGATTCTTTTGTTCTTTCACCTAAAAGTCTTTAATGAAGAATATGAGCATTCTCGTCCCTATGAACCGCTCTGCTTTTTGTAGGTTTCAGGCAGAAGTCGTCCAAGGTTTTCAAATTCTCAACTTTTCCAAATACTCTGCACACTCCTTTCATGACACACATTCAATTTGCTAGAAGTATTTGCTGCCACCAAAATACTCCATCTGGAATATTTTACTATTCCAGCCTATGTAAGAAATTACGTTATCTTCCACCTAAAGAACAGTACGTCGTTCTATTCTGTACAGGAAATTATGTTATCCTGTTCTCAGATATCACTGACTGGATATCTACCTAGGAAATTACGTTATCCTATCCTATGTGATCACCAGGTACCTCATACGACTGGCCTGTCTCTCAGTTGTCCCAGTTTGAGTTCGGATTCCGTTTTGTTGCCACGCAGAGGAAGAGCCAAGTGTGACTTAAACGAGGTAGACCCTCGGCTGTGCACAGACTTCAATCAACGTCGCTCCTCCTCGAAGGACCAAATTTTATGTCAGGGATTTTTCCTTTTAAAAATCAACAAAGGGAATAAATGAGAAAACAGACACAGAAGTAATATACTCGTAACAAGGGAGAATGAGGTGTAGCATGTGTTAAGGAGAACCGCCTCTGCTTCCGTCCCAGACCACACTCAATTCTCAAAGAACACCTCCTCATTCCTTCCTTTTATTTAGAATCACATAGGCACGTAAAATTCCCAGTTTCAAGCAGTTCTACAAAGTTAATCTTTAACATACATACATACATCACTAATCAGCAGTTGCTTGAGGTTCAGCCTTTGATTGTTTGTCTAAGCAGTTAATCAGTATTTGTCCTTGTCCCCTCCTATGGTTTCTCAAAAGGAGATGAACCAACACAAGGAAAACACTTTGATAATTCATTAAAGGCACTATATACAATTTTCTTTAACAAGGCCTACAACCAGTTTGTGGCTGAGTACAAGAGCGTAAAGTGCGGAAATTTGGAGACAAGCATATTGTGATGGCAAAGGTAGGCATACTTGTATTACATGTGTAATGTGTTTAAGTATGAGTATATTGCTTTTTATTATTCACGTTTTACAAAGATTAAAATGTTAACATTGTAATACAATTTACTGTAGGGGCTAATGAAGCAAATGAACATGTACATGTACAGTACAAGTACTTACAACTAACATTTATGCCTTGGATCTAGTTTAGTCGGTGTTTGTTTATGTAAACATGGTCGCTGCAAATTGGTTCAAAATTTGCAATCACAGTGCACAGTATGAAATACCTACCGGCTGTGAAATGAGCTGAGCATATACAAATGCTGTCGAGATTTTTCCCATCCAAGTTCTGTTGAAGACTGGTGATCCACAATCGCCTCCTTTCCTTTGATAATTGCTCTGTCTGTTCACCCTGGCTGGTCACTACTTTAGGTAAACGATAGAACTGCAGGTGTTTTTCTCTGTCCATTCTATTGTGACAGCTTAGGACCACACAATGCTTGACCATTTTGCTTTTTTTTCTTAACTTTGCGGCATAAATGCACTGTTCGCAGTGCTTCAAATGCCCCCAAAATGGCCGACTTACGGATTATGTCACGTGAAAACGCTCTATACAGCACAGACACAAAATTATGTAGTTTTACAGTTGACTTACTTGTTCTACGGCTGTAGCTGATGCGGCGTGGAGAGTTGGTACTGACCCAGGCTTCAGTTTCAGTTGATTTGCAAGTCCAGCTCTGTATTGTCCCATGAAAAAAAAACAGTCATCCGTGTTTGGAGCAGACATACAATGTTTTAGGTATATGTGTCGGCACATTTCCACAGAAAATAAAATTAAACCACTGCTGTTTCAGAGGCTCGGATGAAGGAGCTAAAACATATTCTTCATCATCACATCCAGGGACAGAGCAGTTGATGTGCTTCACTCGTTTCAGAGCCCTGATGTCTCTCCCGAAAAAACAAACAGCAGCTAGTAGCTAGCAGCTTGTAGCTCATAGCTCTTTGGCGCAAGGGCCGGTCCAAATTCTCTGGGAGGGATTTTCAGAGACAGGGGGTGGACATCCAGACAGAGGGGGTGTAAACCTTTCCCCTAAAGGGGAGCTTGTTCAAACTCGCCTGTTTGGGCGGTCTTTTTTTCAAACGTGGAAAAGGACGCCAATTGCTCGTTTGTTTGTTTTTTCACGCTAGCTGCCGTGAGGAGCAGACATACTTTCTTCTTCCTCCCTAAACCTTGCTCTGTCTGATGTTTTATTTCTCTCATCTCGTCATTTTTCTCCTGTTGGAACAGATTTTCAAATCCTAAATCATGAATTGGAGCTGGTCCCTACGTAATTTGTATATTTTCACGGAGGAGCTCCAGTCCGGGAGAGCCGGAGAGTCCCAAGGGAACGTGCTGCCTGATACACGAGGGACACATCGTGCACTTGGCACCGCTGTTACTGGAGGACACGGAGCGATTACTATTGGAATTTTGATGGCAGGACATCTGGATTGGCCTGGGGATGTTTTCTGACCCATCACTAATTGGAGCCGAGCACATAAAAAGAGTCCTGATCCGCCGGACAGTCATTTTATGGGGAACTGCGAACTCGTGGTGGCAACATCAGAAGGAAAAACACAGATGAACTGTTTCATGCCATCTGTGGAATCCCCCTGGCACTGGATAAAATCGCGGAAATGGATATGGAACTGTGGGGTAAGCGGCGCAGTCCGTATTCATTATCATACGTGCCAGGGGGAGGATGGCGAGTCGCACAGACGTGCAGGAATTGGGGGCCTCGCAAAAACTAGGGATCTGGCAAATTGCCGGTTTGCCTGGGTTCTAAAATGTATTGATTATTAAATTTCCCTTTCGTAATCAATTCTCCTGAAAATGTGATCCAACTGAACTGGACTATTTGTTTTGACTGCATCTTCTGCACACGTCCAAGACAGCTGCCGCTTATCTCACGGACTCTACAAAAACACTGGCACACACTATTGAACTCACACTCACATGTATTAAGTAATACTGCCCTGTGTAGTTTTATAATGTCTGCTTCTACTTCAGTTTTCAATCAATTTCATTGATTTCTGATCTGTTCCCTTGCCCCACCCTTCCTCCTTGTCGCCAATGAAAAAAACACTGTATGTTACCTCTCCAATTGTTTTTCTGTCATTACATGTTGTGAATAATTGTCATTGATTGTACTGCATCTTTTCCACTCTGCATCTTCCAGTCAGCGGCGCGCACAAGCGCAGCGGCCCCTCCCCTAGCCACTCTATCACTGTCCTGCTTGGTTAGTGGGGAAACAAAATTTCGAATTCACTCTATGTACATGTACATATGATTGTTTTTCGACAATAAAGCAAACTATGACTATGACTACACATTTCGCAACTTTTAGCCATGAGGAGGCTCTTAAACAGGTTAGAGGAGCTCATATTAACGTTCAGAAACCTTAGAAAGTGAAAATGGGACCTTTAATTGCAGTACAATAATACATTCTTACAATAATACATTCTTATAGTACATGCAATTAGTTACTACTAGTTACTAAGGGACTCAAATAAGTGGCACATTTCACCATGATTCAAACGTCAGTATAGACAGAAAAACATTCAAATAAACTTTGAAGCACATTATATGTTTTCAGTTTTGTCTCACACACTTGTTAAGGTCATATAAGATCACATTTATCATGGGACACTTCAAAGATCAAGTTTAAAGTCAGCTTTATTGTCAAAAACCTCAGTGACAAAGCTGTTTAGGTGCTCCTCAGCTAAGATGAAAAAATACTATTTTACTTATGCACAAAATTAGAAGTCAAACCTAAACATCACTATAGGACACATTAGGGACAGCAGCAGGCAGCACAAGCATAAGGAAGGCCTGATGCAACCAGGAACCCCACAGGTCTTCTACAGACAGCATGGAGACCCCACAGGTCTTCTACAGTCAGTGGAGACCCCACAGGTCTTCTACAGACAGCGTGGACAGTGGAGACATGACTCATTGTACTTGGACTACTCAGTGTGATGAATCCCTCATCTTCTGGAGGAGGAAGAGCAGAATGGGCCTTACGCCTGATTGGTTCAAAGTCCTGTCCTGCACAGTGAAAACCTGTACGGACACATTAAGAAAACTATAAAACTAGGTTCACAGTGCAATTACATTCAGATCCAAAGGCTGTTTGTATAAATCCAAACAGATAAATTAATAGAGGAATTCCACATATTTGAGAAATGTGTATTTTCACAATTTAAAGGAAAAGTAACGTTATTTTACAATCTGAGCCTTCTTTCGGTAATAAAACAAGTCGTTTGACTCACCCATATCACGTTCGTGTCATTTGGAGCTGTTTGAAGAAAGTTATGTTGTAGCGTATCCGTTAGCATTTGTATTCGGGGCATTACTTTGCGGTCTCCAAATAACACAAACTTTAGCACTTTTCAAATCATAGAAGCCCGATGTCTTAATGAAAGATTTCGTTTGAAGCAAAAGTGGCCTGTAATCCGAGATTTATCCATAGTTTTCAGCTTTGCGTTTCATGTTTGGGTCCCGGGAGCAGTCCGCGCATGCGCACTGGTGTCCTCATCTACTCGAAACTATGGCTAAATCTCGGATTACAGGCCACTTTTGCTTCAAACGAAATCTTTCATTAAGACATCAGGCTTCTATGATTTGAAAAGTGCTAAAGTTTGTGTTATTTGGACACCGCAAAGTAATGCCCCGAGCAAATGATACAGCACCATGTTAACGGATACGGGATCATTACTAGAACAGAACGGCTCAACATAAGTTCTGCGATACTGCTCCAATTGACAGAAAAATGCTATGGGTGAGTAAAACTACTTGTTTTATTGCCGAAAGAAGGCTCAGATTGTAAAAAAACGTTAATTTGCCTTTAAATAATTATTTCAATATGAGCATGATTAATTTGCAGCCCTTATTATTACTGGAGTAATAAAGCAACATGCAACATCAGGGGCAGGAGTCATAAGCATCTCCTCAGCCAACAGTTCTGTGGCCCCAGCAGTCAAGGCTACAAATGAGAAAAGAAAATTCATATAAAACATTTCAAACAGTTTTCTCATTGTTATATTAGATGTGATAGACATAACAGCCACAGGTGTCAGGTACACCAGTATCTGCACAAATCTGTTAAATGAGCCTAATGTCCATCTTATATCTAACCTGTCCAGGCAGGGTAATTTACTCTTCACTTAACAAACATGCACACATTGTAAAAAACAGATGTATTCCCAGAATTAAATGCATACGATGGAGGCTTATATTACGTGATTTACAAGTAAATATAAACTTTGATATAGTCAAACTGTGTCTTTTAATTTTAATGTCTGAAATAATGTGTTTTTGTCTGACCTCAGAGCTGCACTGGCCAAATGTTTACGTGTTTACATGAAAACGTCCTCCACGTAGCTTCATTAATCCCTCTGTGGTCTTCTTTTCCCCTGACAGTAAAAACATTATTAGTGTTTGATGTAAATCTGTCCAAATACGAAAGTTTGAGGGGACTTTTCATCACATTAGCTGCAGATTACTAGTCAAATTTTAGCTCAAAGCTCCGAGATTCACACAGTTAAAAACAAATGTACTTGATAGTTTTGTGGTTTATGGCTGTATTTTACGTTTACAGTTGTGTTAGTGATGATGTCCTAAAGTAAAAAATCTGTATTCACATGTTTTCTCTACTATCCGGCCGGGATAGCAGAGCTCTGTGTTTTCGAATATCTGTCTGCCGTGGCACGGTGCATGATGGCATATTGGAGGCCGTGAAGGCTACTCAGATGTGCCTACATTCACGGCCCAATTTCCATGGAAACGAGGCCAGTTTTCAGGCTGCATTTGAGGGGTGCATGAAATGGGGCAGCCCTTGTCATGCCGGAAGTGACGTATGCGGCCGAAAAAGCACCCTTCGGAGGCTGCAGCCCTCGAATTGGGACACGGCTATAGAGTTCTTGAAAACATATTTGAGACACATCTTTAAATAGCTATCATGATTTTTTTTCCTCATATTGATCCATCTCAATTTTCAATTGCCTATAGACCTTTCGAGTCAAACCCCCAACCATATCTTTGACCATTAGACTTGACTCTTTATCTTTCTGCTGTGGATTAACAAAATAGTGAATTACTTATTGATTGAAAAACAATACAGTATTGCACCTGTTATTATATTAACTATTTTCCTGCTACAGCTCCACCTTTTTGGTAAATGAAGTGATTTTTACAATTTCCTAGTTTTTCACTGAGTGTGTTAATCTTTGTTAATCAGTGGCAGGTGTTGTCTTCACAGCTGGTTAACTCGCTCCACTCTCTGCTCCCATCATCCACAATCCCTGTCTCTGTCTCTCTCTGTGTCTCTCTGGCTCTCTCTCACTCTGTCTCTGTGTATGTGTGTGTGTGTGTGTGTGTGTGTGTGTGTGTGTGTGTGTGCGTGCGTGCGTGTCTCTCTCTCTCTGTCTCTCTGAGTCTCTCTCTCTGCCTCTCTATATATGTCTCTCTCTCTCTCTATGTCTCTCTCTCTCTCTCTGAGTCTCTCTCTCTCTCCTTGCCTCTCTCTGTGTGTGTGTCTATCTCTTTATCTCTATCTCTGTCTCTTTTTCTCTCTGAGTCTCTCTCTTTCTCTCTGAGTCTCTCTGTCTCTCTCTCTCTCTCTCTTTGTCTCTCTCTGACGGAGCGCCCATAGCTGCCCCATCATTCCCCAACCATCTCCTCTCTCTCTGGCCCAAGAGCGCACCTTAGCCAGCAGAGCACTTCCTATGGGTTTTGTGGAGTCAAGTTCCGGTACAAACTGTTACCCCGCAGGACTACTTACAAACATTTTCCCCGCAGGACTACTTTGGTCTGGTTTGGTCTTCATGAAGATAGAAAGGTTTAATGCCATGCTGTGAAACATTCCAAACAAAGCAATGTCTCCATGGAGAAAAGCATTTGATGGACCCTCCACCAGAAAACTTACACAATGCACCTTTAATAGTCAGTTTTATTGTTGTAATAGTTGTGGTGCTGGTTGCAAATGTGTTTCAGTACTTGTTTGTTTCCAACTACTTATTTCCTCTGTCACAATAACAGTAAAGCAGGATAATCCCAGTTTACCATTAGTATCGTTAAAAAAAACAAAACAATAAATAACAGAATGTACCAATAATTATCTATAGAAGTCATTGATTCAACCCTGTACAGCTCATCTTATTACAACAAAAATACCAAAAATGTATCATGACTGCAAAGAAAATATACTGACGACTGCCAAAGTATAGAGCCCAAAAATATATTACTCCACATATCGTGACATATCGTGACAGGCCTATTGTACACTTGGAAGTACTTTTGAGGGACAGTCTACTCTATACCACTATCCCTTGGTAGTCTTCACAATTATTCTGTGGTCTAATAAGGTTTCATTTTACATTTATACAAAAACACTCAGCCCACATGGATAAGGTGCATTAAAGGGATATGCCACCCCCAGGTCAAATTTGGGCATCTCCCCACAGTCCAGAGACTAAAACAAGTGATGAAAAGCGTTTTCCTGCTCACCCAGCCATTGTCCGAGTCTGTCGCCACTGACCGCCGCGCGAGCTGCTGCTCCTCCGCCTTAGACTGAAGGCTAACGTCGCCAGAGAAAGATTTCGGCCAAAAGGAATTAATTTGCTCGATGCTTTTCCCAATTACTTTCTGTGTAGTGCGCATTCATATCGAGTGCAAATAAATGTGCAAATCAACACGGAGAGCTTGCCTTGGTCATTTTGGGTGGGAACTATTTTTCAGTGCGGAAGAACATGGCCGAATCACGCACCACGTTGTGCAACAGGGGAACTCCCTTCCCGGTGCGTAACTGGGATTCCCCTGGCAGCGTGCTGCGTGATTCGGCCATGTCCTTCCGCACTGAAAAATAGTTCCCACCCAAAATGACCAAGGCAAGCTCTCCGTGTTGATTTGCACATTTATTTGCACTCGATATGAATGCGCACTACACAGAAAGTAATTGGGAAAAGCATCGAGCAAATTAATTCCTTATGGCCGAAATCTTTCTCTGGCGACGTTAGACTCCAGTCTAAGGCGGAGTAACTGCAGATACCGCGGCGGTCAGTGGCGACAGACTCGGACAATGGCTGGGTGAGCAGGAAAACGCTTTCCATCACTTATTTTAGTCTCTGGACTGTGGGGAGATGCCCAAATTTGACCTGGGGGTGGCATATCCTTTTAAGGCAGATGCTATTTGCACCTGGGTGTAAATAGCAAATACTGATATTGACACATGGGGCAACTAGTCATTGTTGCTATTTACACCCGACCCAGGTGTATTTAGCTTGGCACAGTAGACGCACCCGAGTGTTCCTAGACAAAAATGCTATTTACACCCAGGTCTTCATAGTCAGTAATGCTATTTACACCCAGGTAAATAGTAATAGTAACCCAGGTAATTAGACAAAAATGCCCATATCTCCTTGGTGCCTGCTGTATCATAGTTAAGTCCAGCTCTCTGCATGAATTTGACAAAAACTGCAAAGACTGATGCATTTATTGTTACACATTAGAAAAATACAGGATTGATCATGAGAAATAGAGAATTACAGTATTTATTTAACTGTGATAACATAGAGAGTAATATCAAATACTATGGAATTAAATAATATGTACATGCAATGTAAATAATATGTACCTGTGTATTTAATAGGTGAAATTTAACAATTTAACCTGGCACCTGTATGAGTGTAGAGCATGCTCGGAAGTAAAACTTAAAGAACACAATAAAGGTATTTGGACAATCTTTTATTAAACAACATTAATATAACAAGTTAAACGAAAATCCTCCCTCCACCCTCCACCCCTCCACAGACACTATGCCCACACACAAACACACACACACATGCACACACAAATACTATGAACTTTACTGTCAAACTTTAAAGATGCCATGACATGGTACTTCTTGATGCTTTTATATGGTGCCTTAGTGGTTCCCTAATATTGTATATGAACCTTCTTCTCCAAAATCAAGCCTTGGTGCATGATAGAACCTTTAGGAGGAAATGTATGGAGGATGTGGCTTTTTCACAGTCTATTCTGGGCGTGTCGCTTGAATGCAAATGAGGAGGACGGAGATGGACCAGTGCAGGCGAGTGGGGGTGTGGCCAACTGCAGTCACTGTTTCCGAGTTTGACGCTGGTTTCCGTGTGTGTAGCAGCGGAGAAATGGAGAAGGGATTGTAATAAACTTCTCACTGAAAACTTTTCAGTACGACCCCGATTCTGATCCCGAACGCAAAGAAGTTTCAGCATTACGTCACCAAATAGTTAGTTTGAAATGTTATGTCTGGAAACAATACTTTCATTAGCTTGTTTATACTGGTACGGTTAGCATGTAGCCAGCATAGACTCTGTTATCTTTTCATGTTGCTATGAGGAAGAAACCCGTCAAGCTATTAAATACAAAATTTATCAGCTGGCGGGCTAATAACTTCCCGGACCCTAATGACTTGACGATGTGACTATGTTTACATGCACGAATATAAGGCTTATCCCAGTTTTGATCAAATTTGGGACACAGTGTTTTGATATCCCGGTTTACATGAAAAACTCTAGTATACCGATGTGTTGTTACATTGAATCATTCTCTGTATGTGTGTGTAACCTGTTTACCAACAACGTTCTAACATGTGTGCAAATACGAAGCCAGGGTACTTAAGTGCATGTAAATCATATTTACATATCATACATATTATGTATGTTGCTCAGAAATGTGCACCCACCCCCCTTTTATTATTTTTTCTTGCACTGTGTTATAAATGTATGTAAATAATCTACATACATGTCTGCACTGGAGAATGGGCTGTTTTTAATCTCATGGTACATATGAACAGTGAGAAGGCATTCTAATCTATTCTCTGACTATACTGATAAAGTGACTGACTGATGATAAAGCTTCTCTATGCTCGCGTATATTGACGTCATGTTAACCCATGACTTACCCATGATTTACCATCATCGCATCTGTCTGTATTACCTTATATTTACCTGAAGATTTACCAAGATTTACCTATATTTTTTTGGATAGGTGCCACTGTGGAAATTGTGCTACCATGCCCTCAGAAGCTGCTTGGATACGTCAGGTAACACTCTACATTGAAAATAACTTTGTATCTTCATTTGACAGCTACTTATACCTAAAAATGACACTTACCATTTCTAATCCTAATTAGGTTACTAGAAGACCACAACAGGTCGAGGGACACCTCACATATATGGAGGACCATCCTGGATTGGAGTCTTGTCTGGCTCAACTTGTACTCTTCTACTTTTTTTTTTTTTACAGAAGTTAATAAAAGAATAACTGTTGACAGTTAATTCTACCCACATATCTAGAGCATTGTGCCTTTTCATTCAGTTGAAAGGCAGTTGTGACAGTGTAAAGATATTGCAAAGATTTATTTACATCACAGGGGAAAAACACAAACCAATGATAATCTTTGCAAAACTAAATATAATTTTGATTGTCCAGCCGCCAGAGGCATCTCTTCTATTACTCATTTGTGAGCTGGTGCTGGGGCTTCTGGATCATTATTCCAGCTTGTGTGGTCATACGCATCCGGTTGATGTGCTGGTTTGTGTAGACAAGAATTACAAATTAGTACTCCATTTATTACTTTGAATATATTCCAGGTGCAAGTTGTAAGAAGATAGAAGATAAGTATGTGTAGTGAACAACATTAATACTTCAATATACCCATTATGAAATTACATAATTTATTTGGTTACACACTGTATATTTTACACACCTCAAAAACTCTTATTATTAATCTCATTACAAATGCAACAAACCCTGCAGTCACCTGCTAACAGCTCATTGATTTGATCACAAGACAAAGGTGGTGTTATAAAGTTCATTTCCAGTCTGAACTCTATTTGACAGAGTATGCAGTTATTGCTTTTGGCTTTGTACGGCAGACTAGCCTGCTAACCGAGCTGATAGCTGTTAGCTGCACTGCTAATGTAACACATTCTATCAGTAAGAGATAAGATAAGATAAGATAAGACTTTACTGATCTCACACAGGAGAAATTTACTTGTCACAGTAGCTCCAGGTAGGGACAGTTTGAACAAGAAGATAAGTGCATGCAGGCAAGAATGGCATAAAGATAGGTAATAATAATAATAAAATTAAAGCCGCAAGCGGCGTTGGTCGGGACCTCGCACCTGCGTTTGTTCGTCTTACTGAGACGCACAGCCATACCAAATTTCGTGTGCCTGGCACAATTATCTCACTTCCTGTTGGGCGTGGCCATGACATTGTAGATACCCTGTCAGAACAGACCCTGTCAGACCCTGTCAGACCCTGTCAGACCCTGCATGTGGCCTACATGCTGAGGCCTACATGAACCTTCGATGCTTGTCCCCACATTGCTGCTTGCAGCTATATCAGATCAAAGGTACAAAGATCAAAGACCTTTGATCAGGGCGTTGCCTAGCAACAAATACCTCCCATTCATAACTCATCACTCCCATTCAATAAATACCTAACTTTATTGATCCGCCGTATCGTCATATTACCGCCTATTTGAAAATCCTTCGCAATTTAACATCTCCAACGTCTTAAGATTATGTTCACCAAAATTTAAGCCTATCTGAGGTACGGTGTAGGAGAAGTGTTTCAAATTCCATACCTAACTTTATCGATCCGCCGTATCGTCATATTACCACCTATTTGAAAATCCTTCGCAATTTAACATCTCCAACATCTTAAGATTATGTTCACCAAAATTTAAGCCCATCTGAGGTACGGTGTAGGAGAAGTGTTTCAAATTCCATTCTATGTCCAATACCCAAAAATCACACAAAAGGCCAATTATCTCACTTCCTGTTGGGCGTGGCCATGACATTGCAGTGAGGCATTTGTTCGTCTTATTGAGATACACATCCCTACCGAATTTCGTGCGCCTATCTTAAACGGTACGCCAGCCCCAAAAGACAACGCGCTAGGGGGCGCTATCGAGCTCCTGGGGGTCACTGGGGGACGAGACTTTGTGTGGTCGTACTGGCAGCACTTTGTGATGCCCGTGCAAAGTTTCGTTTGTTTTGAAGCATGGGAACATGCTCAAAATTGCCCCAGCGTGTATGAACAAGAATAATAATAATAATAATAATAATAATAATACGGAAACGAAGCAACAACAATAGGGACCTTCGTCCCCCTTCGGGCTCGGTCCCTAATAATAATAATAATAATAGGGAAACAAAGCAACAACAATAGGGACCTTCGTCCCCCTTCGGGGCTCGGTCCCTAATTAAAGCCGCAAGCGGCGTTGGTCGGGACCTCGCACCTGCGTTTGTTCGTCTTACTGAGACGCACAGCCATACCAAATTTCGTGTGCCTGGCACAATTATCTCACTTCCTGTTGGGCGTGGCCATGACATTGTAGATACCCTGTCAGAACAGACCCTGTCAGACCCTGTCAGACCCTGTCAGACCCTGTCAGACTCTGTTAGACCCTGTCAGACCCTGCATGTGGCCTACATGCTGAGGCCTACATGAACCTTCGATGCTTGTCCCCACATTGCTGCTTGCAGCTATATCAGATCAAAGGTACAAAGATCAAAGACCTTTGATCAGGGCGTTGCCTAGCAACAAATACCTCCCATTCATAACTCATCACTCCCATTCAATAAATACCTAATTTTATCGATCCGCCGTATCGTCATATTACCGCCTATTTGAAAATCCTTCGCAATTTAACATCTCCAACGTCTTAAGATTATGTTCACCAAAATTTAAGCCTATCTGAGGTACGGTGTAGGAGAAGTGTTTCAAATTCCATACCTAACTTTATCGATCCGCCGTATCGTCATATTACCGCCTATTTGAAAATCCTTCGCAATTTAACATCTCCAACGTCTTAAGATTATGTTCACCAAAATTTAAGCCCATCTGAGGTACGGTGTAGGAGAAGTGTTTCAAATTCCATTCTATGTCCAATACCCAAAAATCACACAAAAGCCCAATTATCTCACTTCCTGTTGGGCGTGGCCATGACATTGCAGTGAGGCGTTTGTTCGTCTTATTGAGATACACGTCCCTACCGAATTTCGTGCACCTATCTTAAACGGTATGCCAGCCCCGAAAGACAACGCGCTAGGGGGCGCTATCGAGCTCCTGGGGGTCACTGGGGGACGGGACTTTGTGTGGTCGTACTGGCAGCACTTTGTGATGCCCGTGCAAAGTTTCGTTCGTTTTGAAGCATGGGAACATGCTCAAAATTGCCCCAGCGAGTGTGAACAAGAACAAGAATAATAATAATAGGGAAACAAAGCAACAACAATAGGGACCTTCGTCCCCCTTCGGGGCTCGGTCCCTAATAAATAATAAATCAAATAATAATAATAATAGTAATAATAATAATAATAAAAACAGTGACAGGGAGAGTATTGAAAAATTGGAAAATATTGCACGATAGGAGTATTGAAAAAAACAATATTGCACATTGGGAAAACGATATCGCACGATAGGACCATACAGTGGAGTTATCCAAGTAATAATAATAAGAAACAGTAACTAGGAGAGTATTTAAAGACAATATTGCACATTTGGACTATACAGTGGAGTTGTACAGTCTAATGGCTCCTCTACACTCCGGTGCAGAGGGTGAGAGGTGTCGTCCATGATGGACGTGAATTTGGCCAGTACCCTCCTCTCGGCAAGTCAAAGGTGACCGTATATAGCACAGACACAATATGATGTAGTTTTACAGTTGACTTACTTGTTCGGCGTCTGTAGCTGATGCCGCGTGGAGAGTTGGTACTAGGGTTGCCAACTTCCTGAAAACTAAATAAGGGACACCTCATTGGCAGGACTGGCCGGCCCGATTGCCTTCACCCTTCGTGGTGTAGTGAATCTTTTTAGCCATTCTTTGTATGTGTGAAGCGATTTTTTTTAAACTATTTGACTCAAACCTGAATTTAATTAGATGCATATTTGAATGATATGAATGTCCCATGAAAAAACACTCGTTCGTGTCGGCAAATTTCCACAGAAAATATAATTAAACCACTGCTGTTTCAGAGGCTCGGATGAAGGAGCTAAAACATACTCTTTTCTTCATCATCACTTCCAGGGACAGAGCAGATGCCGTGCTTCTCTCGTTTCAGAGCTCTCACGTCTCTCCAGGCAAAAACAAACCGCAGCTAGCAGCTACCAGCTAGTAGCTCGTAGCTCATTTGCGCAAGGGCCAGTCCAAATTCTCTGGGCGCGATTTCCAGAGACAGGGGGTGGACATCCAGACAGAGGGGGTGTAAACCTTTCCGCTTACGCTGTCAAAAAAGGAGCTTGTTCAAACTCGCCCGTTTGGACTGTCTTTTTTTCAATCGTGGAAAAGGATCCCAATTGCTCAGTTTACATATGTCGCAACTTTTAGCCATATAAACGTTCAAAAACCTCAGAAAGTGAAAATTTCATACCATGGGACCTTTAAACACATAAGACCTTCTCTGACTACAGAATCCGCAATGCATGCCATGATATTTAGACACATAACCTACTGTTATACCACATGGTCTCACACTTCAGATGCTGTTCTTCAGGAAAACACTGAAAACTTTGGACAAAAAGCCTTTACAGTATCATTATTGTAACATCTTAAGTAAGTACAACATTTTGGATTTTGATAGTTATCAGATATTTATGTATGCTTGCCTCATTTTTAAAGTTTTAAATGGGCTTGCTCCTCCTCCCTTACTGGATTTTATAGGTAAAAAACCTAGCGACCAAGTAAATACCAGAGCATTGACTGTAACATAAAAAGGCATAGGACTAAATTTGGCCAAATGGTGGTCTCTATCAGAGGCTCACAGACATGGAACACACTGCCAGCCCACGTCAGGAACTGTGGCACCTATTCAGCCTTTAAAATGGCTCTTGAAAACTGACCAGACGTGCTTACACATGTAGATTATTCTGACTTTTGGGGCCGCATAAACTCTGAGATGGTTCTATTGAAACTGCATGCTCTTGGTGAAATGTCTCTTGTGTATTCTGTTTTCTCTGCTTGTATGAATGTGTTTTGTTCTTACCTGCCTTAGGACTACGGATTGTAAATTAGCTATTGTGCTAACTCCAGCATATTTACATTGAAGCTCTCTGCTGACATGTTGATTAATATGCAGTGTCCTAATTTAAATAAATAAAAAAGAGGGCTTCGGAGTTATGGTCACTGGTGCGATGTCTGTGTCCTTTACTCCAGCGGTCAGGTTTGTGTCTTCTAACACGAGGACGATTCAGAGTTCAGAGAGTTTGAGGAGTAAATGGGCTCATGCTCATCCCAGCAGCTGGGGGGCGCTGTAAGTGACGGACCAGAAGACGCTTGTCCACAAAGGGACCAGACACCAGAGTCTTGGGCAATAGATGCTGTAAGAATTATTCTTCTAACTGAATCATATTCTGTCTTAGAAGGGTAGAAGGGTTTTTATTGATTAAGAAGCCAACATGGAACAGCCAACGTGGAACTGCACTTTGGTTTATTATTGTACTTTGACATAGCCACGTACCATTTCTGAAAAACAGTTTACATATGCAATGAGTTAATATTTGTCAGAATGTCAAGAGTATGTAAGCCACACGCTTCTGATGTACTGTAGAGAAGTGTTAAGAAGAATCAACTGAATCAAAGACCTGTATCTACTTGAGCCAAATAAATTGGTGAGGTCGCCTCCAAAAGAAAGGTGAGGTCGCCTCCAAAAGAAAGCTGACAATGCTGCTGATTCAGCATCTGTTTGGGCTTGAGCTGTTATTTCAGAGACACAAAGCCTCCAAGGGACTTGCAGAGGAGTCCACTGCTGGACAGATGGGCATCAACTCCTCTGAGATCAAAAACACACACACAAATCAGTCCCCACAAACTCTTTGGGTTTTTACATAATTGTGTGATTGGGATGTGTAGACTTACTATCCCTGGAGTTTAACCTCTTGCAGATGACCCATAGTAATGTGTGCTGAAGGGCCTGCCTGGGAGTCAGCCTGTGGTTTCCAGTCACAGTCGGCAGCCCCTTCAGGAGGTCAATGAAGGCCTTCCTCTCCACAACTTTGGCGGTGGAGTTTTAAGGAGGGCACTGTACATTACAAAACAAGCACTGATTAGACTCTGTAAAATATAGATCTGCATTATGAGGGCAAATGTTGATCAGTGGTGGAGACTTACACAGACAAGGCCATTCAAGCAGCTGGGGACTTCAAAGTACGTGTGCTCCTCTTCAGTGGTGGTATTGTTTTTTGCAACATATTCTTCTTCTGTCTATACATTGACAAGCATGTGAGTGAAATTATAAGGCTAGTTTTGGACATTTCAAACCACAAAAATCAATACTCACAACAAACAACTTGAACAAGTACCAGAAGTCTCCATGCTGCACTGTTTGAAGACTGGACGTGGGCAAAGAAGTTGGTGCTGTAGCATCCAGCCTGGAGGCATGCCCAGTAAGGCTACCAGGCACTTTACCGCTTGGTACTCACAATTTACTGGCAACAGGTTATCAGCCAGATGCATAAAGGCTAGCACACAGCCAACCCCCCACACATCAATGGCCTCGCTGTAAGGGAGACCAAGTGTGACCTCCTGGTTTAGTCCTGGACTCTAGTCACATTTTAAAGGACATATTATTAAAAAAAAAAAAAAAACACCAACTTGTTTCTAAATTTGCTTCTTGTATCTATTGTTATTTTAGGTCAATATTGTTTAGTTTACAGTGATCAGTGATGAATGTATAATAGAAGAAAATACGAGGGATAAAAATATATGTTTCCTTCAAAAATCCATTCCCACTGTATTACACCTGATATTAGTGTGAGTTGTATGCATAGGCCTGGAGTCCGGCCCCCAGCTCGACTTGGGAGGCCTTCATGGCCTCTCCAAAGTCAATTAATTTGACCCTTAACCTCTTACGCTGTGACTGGCCCGTGCACGGTCCCTTTCACTGTTTTTTTTTTTTTCCATATAAGAGCACACATTTCCGAACGTGTATCATGACACTCTACACATCAAATGAAACCTTACAGTCTCCTCTTTTTGACTATGCAATTCATTTCCCGGCACAACAATCACTCCCCGAGCACATGGGGCTTTTATACGGAAAAGCACAAAACGAGGTTTGTTACTTCGCTTACCTTTGAAGGCTCTGGACAGGTCAGACATCAGTATTTCACAATAAGCTTGGCCTCAATTTGTCCATAAGGATCCAGCGAATAAAATCCAGTAAAACAATTTAGTCCAAAACACGTGTTAGATCCAATACGATAGCGAAAGTCTTCCTAACTTACATAAGCGCCGGTGTTTTTTTCCCACTTCTTTAGCCTAAATCAAGCAAAATATAACTTTCCTCATTAAAACCGTGCTTGCAGCAGCTAAACAAAAGGGTAATCTTCAAATAGAAACTTAAATTTGCCATAAAGCAGCGGTCTCGGCTGCACTAGAGCTATAATAGTCCAATCAAGTGTGGCGCACTGCTAAATATCACCTAAGAGTTCCGCCCTTGCTGAGTCAACAAGTTAGGTTACACAGGATGATTGACAGTTCAGGCGAACAGCCAATGAGGAGCTGAACAGGGAGACATATAGTTTGTTAGGCCTTTCACAACAAGTTCCACGTGAAACAGCTGCGTAACGCGAAATTGCGGTCCGTGCGTAAACTGCGCGTAATTTACGCACAGTTTACGCAGCGCCATGCGTCTTGCGCCTTTGCTGTTGATTTGAGTTTCCTTGATTGAAAATATGGCTAAAAGGACTGGAAAGAGAAAATATTTAAGTTTGGAGGCTGCAGATTTCAGTTCTGGAGCAGTCGGAGCTAGAGAATCAGGAAACAGATATGGGCTGTGTGGAGGCGTTGTTTATGAAGGATGTACGTCTGGATGTGTAAGTATCATTTTATTATGTATTTGATGTAGTATTTGAATAAAAAGAAAACAATAAACATTAGATTTTTTTTGTGCATTTAGATCACTTTTTGTAAAATAGACCTACTATTATTTATTGGGTGTTTAGATAAAATAAATAAGAAAATAAATAAGAATAGATTTTAGTTTTTAGATTTAGATTTTTGTCTTTATTGTATTTTGTACACTGTGTTTTTGCACTACTTGGCCAGAGAGAAACAAAATTTCAATTCACTGTATATTGAACACATATGGGAGAATTGACAATAAAGCTGACTTTGATCTTTGAAAATAAAATTTTAGAAAGCATATTTTGAGCTTATTTCCTATTATATTTTTGTGTTTTTCTTACTAGTGTCATCACTGTGTACCAATAAAGCCCAACTGCAGATAAGGAGCCCTACCACGACCGGAGCAACAAAGAACGGATGGGCAGCAGTGGTGACCGCACAAATGGCAGACTGAAGTGTAGAAGATGTCAGTCAAAGACAGCTGTAAAATGTTCTACCTGGGACACTGCACTCTGCTTTATTCAAACAAGGGACTGCTACAGTCAGTGGAACACACCAGACTCTTAGTGTGTAAATACCTGTAAATATGTGTGTAACGTTTAGTGTCCATGTTTTTTTGAAAATGTATACAGTGTGCAGTGTTATAGAATTTTTCAATACATATTTTCATTTTCAACACTTGTTTGGTCTATTTTTGATTGAAAAAAACACTTTTTTACAGAATGTAATTCTCAGGGACATAATATAGTGACCTTGTGTGCAGAAATGGATTCCTCTAGTTGTAAGCTTTCAGTAGAGCCCCTCAATGATGTCTGTAGGTTGAATGAGTCAAAAGTTATTAAACGTTTTCTAAATGTTTCCAATTTGGATAGGTTTGGATAGGTTTGGATAAAGGCATGATCCCTGTATAAAACGCCTGGACAAAGTATAACAAAAAGTGGAGTAAAAAGTTTATTTTTACAGCTATTGATTCCCAATTTGAAATTTGAGTGGTCAACAACTTATTGTATTGAAACATAGTGTATTTTAGGCCTCAGCTATGAACAGCAGCTATAGACACCTTTTATATTTACAAAAAAATTAGGCGAGGATAAAAAAAAACACTTTTTATTTGGTGTTCCAAGGTGTGTAACTTTTTTCCAATCACATTTGGAGTGAATGTAAATGTGAGGGTAAAACTAGAGAATGTTCCCTTTACACAGAGACCAAACATTTGTATATAATCCATATACTTCAATAACAGGTATGATTTTAATTTGGAGAGGTCTTTTTAGGGACAATTGCTCAAAAAAGGCCCTCCACTGGCATAAAATGTTCACTTTCTGAGGTTTTTGAACGTTAATATGAGCTCCCCTAACCTGTTTAAGGGCCCCCTCATGGCTAAACATTGTGTACAAGTGTAAACCAAGCAATAGAAAAGTATGTTTTAGCTCCTTTATCTGAGCCTCTGAAACAGCAGTTTTTAAATTTAATTTTCTTTGGAAATGTGCCGACACGTAACGTTGTATGTCTGCCCAAAACGTGGAGGACTGTTTTTTTCATGGGGCAATACACAGCTGGCAAATCAACTGAAACTGAAGCCTGGGTCAGTGCCAACTCTCCATGCCCCATCAGCTACAGACGCCAAAAAAGTAAGTCAACTATAAAAGTACATAATTTTGTATCTATGCTGTATATGTTTGTCTGGCGTGTTACCGGTAGAATGTGTTGCATTAGCTGTGCAGCTAACAGCTATCAGCTCGGTTAGCAGGCTAGTCTGCCCTACAAAGCCAAAAACAATAACTGCATACTCTGTCAAACTGAATTCAGACTGGAAATGGAGTTTATAACACCACCTTTGTCTTGTGACTAAATCTCTTGCCTCTACATAAAAGCATCACCACTATTATAGTGTAGCAAGCCTATTATCAGCAAAGTGTCTTGTGTCACCCAAGTTTGTAGCTGTTACATTTAAAATGAGGCTTTGCCTGGTGAAAACAGACAAATTCATCTTTTGTAAACCTTTGATTTTAGTACATGAACTTATAACATTTTATTTTGAATATTATGCAGTAGTTCTAGCATTTTACTGATGAGATGTGCCTGCCAATTCTTCCTAAATCTGCATAGGCCCACTAATGTTTCCCCCTCACACCTGATTCAAATCAATGAGCTGTTAGCAGGTGACTGCAGGGTTTGTTGCATTTGTAATGAGATTAATAATAAGAGTTTTTGAGGTGTGTAAAATATAAAATGTGTAACCAAAAATGATGCAATTGGTATATTGAAGTGTTCATGTTGTTCACTACACATAGGCCTACTTCTGTCTTCTTACAACTTGCACCTGGAGTATATACAAAGTAATAAATGGACTACTAATTTGTCATTGTTGTCTCTACACAGGCCAGCACATCAACTCTGACCAGATGTGTAGGACCACACAAGCTGAAATAACGATGATTCTGCAGATTCTGCATCCCAGGAAGCCCCAGCACCAAATCACAAATGAGTAATAGGAGAGATGCCTGTAGCAGCTGGACAATCAAAATGATATTTAGTTTTGCAAAGATTATCATTGATTTGTGTTCTTGTTCTGCAAATATTTCTATGCTCCTATGGATCATCTTCAATGCTTGTGTTCTAACAATTTTCAAAGTTTTTTTTCCCCTGTGATGTAAATAAATCTTTGAATTATTTTTTACTCTGTCTACACCATTGAATGAAAAGGCACAAGGCTCTAGATTTGTGGGTAGAATTAACTGTCAACAGTTTATTTATTCTTTAATTAACGTGTATTCCTCTCAAACGTAAAGGACCATAGTCAGCTCTGTATATTTGGCCAGCATTTTGCAGAGAGCACACACTGAGGCAGACAGGCTCCAATTCAGGATGGTCCACCATACATGTGAGCTGTCCCTTGACCTGTCGTCAGGCCTGGACTGGTAATTGGGCATACCGGGCATTTTCCCGGTGGGCCGACAGTCCTAGGGGCCGATGCCCTTCTTTTTTTTTCTTTTTTTTTTACTTAGAGACCGGCCCACAATTTAGGACTGAACCAGGACTAAACCAGGACTAATCAGGTCTAAATCAGGACTAAATCAGGTCTGAACCAGGACTAAACCAGGACTAAATCAGGATTGAACCAGGACTAATCAGGTCTAAATCAGGACTAAATCAGGTCTGAACCAGGACTAAATCAGGATTGAATCAGGACTAAACCAGGACTAATTACATCTAAATCAGGACTAAATCAGGTCTGAACCAGGACTAAACAAGGACTAAATCAGGACTGAACCAGGACTAAACCAGGACTAATCAGGTCTAAATCAGGACTAAATCAGGTCTGAACCAGGACTAAACCAGGACTAATTATGAGGGGCCGGTCTAAGCCAAAAATGCCAGGGCCATTTTTTTGTCCCAGTCCAGACCTGCCTGTCGTAGTCTTCTAGTAACCTAATTAGGATTAGAAATGGTAAGTGTTATTTTTAGGCATAAGTTGTTGTCAAATGAAGATACAAAGTTGTTTTCTTGTCATGGGATCTTTAAAGGCAGCTTCTGCAGGTCAGTGAACATTACATTATCAGGCTTGATATCTGTGTGTAGGATACCAAGCCCTTTCAGTACCAACTGAGCTACTGCCGCCCCATTTTCACTGTCCTTATCCTCTTGAGATGCAGCGTAAATATTCACGAGGTTTTGCTCACAGCTGATTGGTGGAAAAAGAAAACAAAAGAGTGCTAATCGCAGTGCCGGTATGGTAATTATGGTAATTTACACACACCTCGATTCTTTCCGAAAAACCCTAATATATACATATATACATATGACATATATACTATAAAAATTTTGATAAACAGTACTAACACTAGTATTGACTAGATACTCATTTGAGCAGGTATTAATACTAAAAAAGCCACATTGACCGGACAGAAATGAACCTTTCCTGAATAGCTTTAGAATGATCTTGAGCTGTATCAGAACAAGTATACACAGACATACAGCCATATGGGAAGTACTACCATTTAGTACTACCATTTAATGTTGAAATATACAGTCTATTGTCAAAATAAGAAAGATTGTATCATAATCGTGGTATCGGAATCGGTATTGAGTATAAATATTTTTATCGTGACAACACTACTCTGTACACGTATATTGAATAGGCGGCTCTTGAGTTTAAAAATAATGATGTTAAGAAAGCATTTTATTGTCTGATAATCAAGAAGTGCAGGACATCATGCCACTTGTTCTTAAGTTATAAAAAGTGCTTATAAACACATTGTGCTGAATAATTTGCATAAGGTGAGGAATCACTTTGGATCACTGCAAACTGTTTCAAATGATCTACTGTAGTTCTGTTTTTCATGTCTTTAAATCAGGTACAGTGCCATTATGACAACAGGCATAATGTTTTCTTCTTTATGTATTAATTTATGTTTTTGAATGTTACTGGATTTAACTATGGTAACTATGTATCTTCCCTCTAAATTGTATATGTGTTGACCCCCTGAAGCTACCAGAGTTTCCTTCTCCACTTCCTCCATAAAAAATATACAAAGAGTTGATAGAATAGCCAAAAACTGTACTCAAATAGGAGTAACTTTACTTGAAAATAATTTTAGGTGGTGACTCAAGTAAGTACAACAGTATTTGGGAAAACTACTACTCAAGCAAGAGTAGCTAAAAGAGTAACTGTTAGTTATTTTGTATATTTTGAAGTGAATGTAACAGAGGACAAAACATTAAATGATGCATAAAATCTATACTCTGAGGCTCCCATAGTTTCCTCCTTCCCTCCTCCATACGTTAAACTGAAGTCTTAATTCTCGGACACTCCACAAAAGACTATAAGTGCACTTGACACACCCTCTCACATTAAAAGTCCTATCTGAGCACCCATAGGAGACGCGGTGCACCTATCGGCCCATTCATCAGGGTGCCTTCTGCGGTGGAGGGTGCATATTTGTCTTGGCTGTGCTCAGTTTACAGGATGGGATGTGATAACTCATCCACACTCCACACTCCTGATGCACGTTGAGAGATTTTTTTTTTTTTATCTCAAAGCTGAAGAGGAAGCTGGTGGGGTTTGTATGCAGTGCAAGTCTGCCCTCATGTGACCAGACAAGGAGTAGCAAGAGTTTACAAATGTGGTAATTATGTGTTTATAGATGGGTGTATATGGAGTAAGAAAGAGGACAAAATAACGTGTATTCACAACAAATTAATCCACGTGAATAAAATTAATCCACACGAATAACGTGTCGTCATGCATATTTTGGATATACACGCGAATAACGTGTAGTCACAAGAAATTAATCCATGCATATTTTGGATATACACGCATCTTTGGTTGTAGTTGAGCATAAAATTAATATTTGCAAACTCTAAAATGAGTTGTTGTGTGTTTGATATTTGTCAGAATACAAATCTAAAAGTTACGACATCGAAAAGTTACGAGTACTGTCTTAAGTACGAATACAAATTTCTCAGATGGAAGAAAGTGGACAAAATACGTCATCGGTTACGTCATCACGTCACGTCATTTTACAGTATTTGATTGTACATACATATTCATTTTAATAAGCTGAAAATGTTGGAATAGCAAATACATCAATACTACTTTTGAACTCTAATGTGTCATGTGCTCTTGAAAATCAAACAAGCCATGTACACATCTCACACTGTGGCTATCTTAGCCCAGAGGGGGGTGTGGGGGTCCTCCCCCAGAAAATTTTGAATTTCTTAGATGCAATTTCCTGCATTCTAGTGCATTTTAGATTGACCATAGCCTAGTAGTGTCTTCAGTTGATATCCTACACAGTCGATATCCTACACAGTCCCACGGCCCTCGCGGCCCACTAGTGCAAAACAGAATGTTTTTTGCAACCCTCAAAGTAGCACTTACGGCCTAAGTTTGGGCCGCGGCCCAGTGGTTAAGAAGCTGTTCTAATGTATGGCTAGCAGAGCATTAACCTATCAAAGGTATGGCCAGGCTATTACTACTAACCAATTACTATGCCCAGCATTCTATATGACATCAGTAAAATTAGAAATACCAAATAACCAGGACCTTGGAGTGATGATGAAATAAAAATTCATTCATTCATCTTCTTCCGCTTTTCCACTGTCTGGGTCACAGGGGCAGCAGTCCAAGCACATCTGCTGCCCAGTACACAAAGCACCAGCCCCCATGAATCCTCCCACGGGTGATGGGTCCACAGGAGGATGGCCCACGTTACAGCAGGCCTTGATGTATCTTCTGCCATGGGGGCTACCAATGTCAGACACTGGGGGCGAGGTGGGGTTAAGTGTCTTGCCCAAAGACACAACAGCAGCGCTCATTTGTGGGAGCTGGGATCACACACGGTCAACCCGTCAAGAGCAGGATTCAGATTCGGCTAGTGCCGCCCCTTGAAATTATTTTATTTTTTTAAATAAAAATTAAATGATAAAAAAATGAATTGATCGGAGAAAACATTTGTGGATGTGACTTGTGAAGATGATTCAGACTCCAGAGAATGAGACAGAAAAAAAACAAAACTTGCACTTTTATTGTGGAGGCGGATGTGCGCGTGGTACATGCGGCTTGACGTGGCTGCACGTGAGGACGGATCCCGGGGTCACAATGGAGCTGTGGGGCTGAAGCGGCGCCAGGGAAAAGAGGAATACTGAGGAATACTGTAGAATACTGTGGGTTTGCGCTTGGATTCCACGGGCAGAGCTGCACACAAAGCCCGGAGCAGAGGAGCACCGTGCAGTGTGTTCATGGAGATAGCAGGACACGGAACAGACCAAGCGCCAAAATGAGGCTCTATCCAGAGATCACCTGCCCCGTGCTGCTGCTGCTGGGCGCTTTGTGCTCGGGTAAGCGGCTTGGCGAATCAGAAGTCGTGGAATTTTGGCAGAGCAAACAAGAAAACGTGATTGGCAGGTTAAACTGACATCAAATACAGTTGACCAATTGGGTGGGCAGGAGAACATTTTGGGTGGGCATTGCCCACCCCTGCCCACTTTGAATTTTTATTGAAATAAACAGTTTGGGCCAAAGTCCTTTACCATGTGAGAACTGTGTATTGAAAAAACAAGCTGAAGTAACTGATCATGTGTTTGTGGATGAGAGCTGTGTCCAGTGTTCTGAGAAAGAGCCTTGGAACTGTATGAACTGAGAAATGTTCCAAATGATTTGAACACCTGAGCTCCTGTTGAGAAACATATTTGAATCAATGATTAAACTAAATCAAGTTTAAAAAAAATGGTGTGCTAAAATGAAATAATAACCATTAATAAAGGGCCCATATTACAACAGTTTCTGATCTATGTTATAATGTTGTTTCCTCATCACAAGTGGAGTTAATATAATTAACTTAGGCCCTGTCCCCACGACAACGTTTTTTGGAGGAAACGGAGAAGTTTGGGTGCGTTTGGGCCTGCCGTCCAGACGGCGCCGGCGTTTTTGGGGGCGAGAACGGAGTTTTTCAAAAACGGCTTCCAGAGTGGAGAAGTCGGAGAACGCCCCCCGTTGCGTTGGAATGTGGGCGGCAAAAAAGCGCGGCAGGTGAGAAAATGATGACGTCGCGCTGCCGTAATCATCACGTGACCGGTGACCAGAGGGTGGAACCCGGCGCCTTCCGCAGGTAACAACCAGATAACAACAGCCATGGCGGACAATGGACTTCAGTATCTTTTGCAGACTTTTGGAAGTTTATTGGCAATGCTGCATCAAACTCTGTTCATATGCAATGCATTGCGACAACAGCAGAGGACCATGCACAATTACGCCTTTCACGGAACCGGAGGCAGAGGAGCTTGTTTCGGGCTTCCTCCGTGTGCATGACATGCCACAATGTTTGGGATCGATCGATGGGACACATCCCCTCAACATACAAGCGGTGTGTGACTACAGGTACCGGTTTATGGACGTTACTGTGAAGTGGCCTGGCAGTACGCACGACGCACGGGTGTTTGCCAATGCAAAGCTAAACACGTATTTTAAAACTGGAAAGATCCCATCGCTGGAAAGGCAGATAGTGGACAATGAGGAGCACATACCAATTTGAGTGTGTTGTGTGCTGTAAATAAAGAGAAAGAGCAACCATTTCTTGTCTTTTTTATTAAATGAAAATTTACCTTACCAAACATGCAGTATCACACACAAAAATATATAGCTGCCCGTTGGTGATGGTCCCCGGTTGTATATTCTCGCCGAAAAGCCAACATAATGTCCGAGTATGTTTAACATTCCCGTAGTAAGATCCAAACAAGCATTTTGCCTAAATAACACGACCAAGGTTAACGAGAGTTCTACTTGTTAATGTCTATCTAATAAAACGATAGCAAGTAATGCTAACTATCGATTTACAGGCAAAAACTCTGCTCACGCAGCGCAAATCTTTGTTCTGTGGCGTCTGTCTATGTTAGGGACGGTCAGCATTTTCACATTACCGGAGTGAGTCGCTGCTACATTGGTGGAGCAGGGGGACACAATATATTCGCTTGTGTTGACGGTCCCTAAAGTACACGTGTTTGCTTGTTTATGAAAGAGAAAGGACTTTCTGCGCATGTGCTCTTTGTAGTCCTGCGTTACTGGCGGCTCTGGCTCTTTCAGGTTTACAGCGCCACTTATCGGTGTGACATATGTACTACATCGTTTTCACTCAGCGCTCCGTGCTCATCTTGACGCGCATGTTTTCTGATCCAACACGTGTCTGGACGAGACTTTTTTTCACCCCGGGTAAAAAAAAAAACAGGAACGTTGTCGTGGGGACAGGGCCTTAGATTGAGGAGCTGGACCACGCCTCAACCTCCTCACCAGCTATCCACAGGTCATTTTGACCACACCTTCAATTACCCAGAAGCCCTATTTATACGGCTTATCCCGACAACACCTTCCATGTCAGCTCTCTCGACCCCCTCCCTCCTATCCTGTGTCTCTCATCCATCATTCAGCCTGAAGACATCATCTTTAAGGAGGAAGGGGTTCCGAATCAGCTGGGTGACCATTTTGGTGCCACCACCCTAAGTCCTCCCCCCAGCCATCACATCTACCCAGAGTCAATCGTCAATAAATATCTTGATCATATTTCATTCTCGTGGCATGGTTCTTGCTAGTGAAACATATCTGGACTCTTGTTTTGTTTCAGTTAGTCCCTAAGTTTTGTTGTTGAAAATCAAACACTTAAACAGGACCATGAACGCTTGTATTGATCACACAATGTTACTCATACTCGAAGTACAAAGTAGCGGTCCGAGAAATTACTTAAAGGAATATTAACGTTTTTTACAATCTGAACCTTATTTCGGTAATAAAGCAAGTTGATTTACTCACCCATAGTACTTTGGTGTCATTTGGAGCAGTTCTGTAGATGTTGTAGTTTAGTGATATCCGTTAACGTGAGTACCCGGGGCAGGCGATTGCAGTCACCAAATTACACAAACTTTATTACTTTTCAAATTGCAGATGCTCAATGTCTTAGTCTACACTTTTGTTGAGTCAAAAGCCATAGTTTCGAGTAGATGACGAGGACAGTGCGTATGCGCGCATTCACAGCTGATTTCGCTCTCAGCTCTCGGTTACAGTCATAAAGAAGCAAAGGAATAAGAAGAAGAAAACATCTCCGCTTGAGAAAACCTGAAATGGTGCGAACATGCATTTATCCCGGTTGTGAAAACAAAATGACAGCTTGGACCAAGTTGAGTTTTCTCAGGCTTCAATCTGGAGTTATTGAAGCTGTGGCTTGAGAATGGACCCAAACATGAAAGGCAAAGCTGTAAGACGTTCGGACCATTGTGTGTGCAGTACTCACTTCAGTCTGGACGATTTTTTACCAGCAAAGGAAAAGAAAGAAGGCCAGCGGATTCAGCGCATGATTCTGAGAAGAAATGCGATACCGATGGCTTTTCTCTGGTGCGCTGCTCCCAAAACTCTCCGCTTCCTTCTTCTTTCTAATATCTCTTCATTCTTATACTCAAAACGATGCTCAAAACGATACGGACGGCCATCATACTCAAATAAGTCCTCTTCAGCCTCAAAGTCTGAATCTGCCATGTGTCACTCGCAACACAAAATTTCTGAGCGGCTTCTTATCTGCAAATCAGCTGTGAATGCTCGCATGCGCACTGTCCTCGTCGTCTAATCGAAACTTTGGCTAAATCTAGGATTAGAGGCCACTTTTTACTCAACAAAAGTGCAGACTAAGACATTGAGCTTCTGTATTTGAAAAGTGATAAAGTTTGTGTTATTTGGTGACTGCAACCGCCTGCCCTGGGCACTCACGTTAACGGATATCGCTAACCTACAACATCTACGGAACTGCCCCAAATGACACCAAAGTGCTATGGGTGAGTAAATCAACACTCAATCAACACTAGCAAAAAATGTTAATATTCCTTTAAGAGTAAAAAATATTTGGGAAAATTAGTACACTCAGGTAAGAGTAACTGAAAAAGTAACTGTCTTTAACATTTGATTTCTAATTTGAAGTGAACATAATTGAAATGATTAAACCTTAACTAATGACAATCACAATAATAAGCACAGAATCTGGTCTCAATAAAAATGTTACTCAACTAGGAATAAAAGTCTGCTGTTACTTACTACCCACCTCTGGACAAATCCATATAAACTGTCCAAATGAAATAGGGACAACTCAGATTTGATTTTCATGGTTTATTTTGCTGTCAAATAAGATCATTAGCTAAAATAGATCCCCCAAACATCTGTGAAACCATAAAACAATAGAAACAATGAAACATAAACAGTGCATAGGTCAGTGTTTCTTAGCAATAAGTTAAAGCAGACAGTTAATTTTATATATAATTTATGACACCCGTGGATGAATTACGTCATAATTTGGTTATTTTTAATTTCATTTGAAGAAAACGTAATAAAAGAAAGAAGTGTCTGTGTTAGAAAACTGTGGCCAACGGGAGCTGACGTCGCCGTAAACTAAAAGAGAAATTCAATTTGTCAACTGGACAAAAGAACTGAAGAAGCAGCTTGGATGAGCTGGGAAACGTATTCGACCAAATAAACTTTTGTCCAGTTGACAAATTTAATTTCTCCTTTTGCCATGGATTCTACCTGGACGACTGAGAGATTCTCCACACATCACAACAAAGCTGTGGGCCCCTCCTCTGGATAGCTGCTCATCACACTAGTGAGTAGTACTTTCATTTGAGCCAAAAATCCTTCACATATCACTGATTTTTGTTTCAAATGGTCAGTGATAGCATTATAGAGATGCAGCAGCCTTGTAATTATGATGACCAAAAAAAAAAAAAGAATGAAAATCCATCAACTGTGGACGTGGTGAGGCCAGATAAAAATTAGCCAGTAGATAACGATGCTACCTCGTTATCTATTGGCTGTTAGGTTGTCAATCAAACTCCCTACGCTTGTAGCATAACTGACTTGCCGGCGCACTGGGATTATGTGGTTTACGCCTCTCACACATTCCACAGACACAAGAAGTTGTTTACTCAATCAGCGCAGCGTTTTTTAGTGACTTTTTCCAACTGTAGCTTCCTCGCAATTTGAATCCATTACCAGTTAGCCACAAAAGTAAAAAAAGAAAGTCACTTTTTATGGTCACTGAAAGAAGGAGAGAAGAAGAAAAGGATTCTCTATAAAACTTTTAACTTAAACTGGAAAATGAAGAGGGTCAAAGGGTCAGGGAAAATGTTCAGAGGGTCAATTCTCACTGACCCTAACTATTCACCTTATTCCTTGTAACTATAACCCTAACTATTCACCGTTTTCCTGAAGTTGCCATGGGTGGCGCCATCATCATTTGGGTTGTGTTGCATTACAGCAAAAAGTAATGCATTTGTAGTGTACCCCCCATTTTCTTGTCTTTTTTGTTGTTCCCTTATTCTCATCAGTCTTTTTGTTGCCCTGTTTTGAGCTGTGTCTTTTATTTTGGCTTTATTGTGGTGCTGTTGCACTTTTTGACCAGTAGATGGCAGTTGAAGACCAGATATGAATCCGAGTAGCCTTAGTAACAAGAAGTGTGACTAAAACGAAACTTAACAGAGTGATGAATCGAAGGCAGCAGTTGCGTGCTGTTCGAGCTGTTTATAACTCATGCGCACGCCTTATAAGTCGTTCCCACGCTTTATAACTCGTTCCCACGCTTTATAACTCGTGCGCACGCTTTATAACGCGTGCGCACGCCTTGTTATTTTATTTATTCACCTATGACACTTCCAGGGCTCCGTACACATGTAAAAATGTACATAAAACTTCAATGAACAATAAAAGTACAAGTATTCATTATTCGCATACTGCTCAAAAGACTTTTTTTTAAATAATAATGTCCATAAAGTCCATTAAAGAGCCCATATTACAAATTATTTGTCGAGGCAAATAATTTGCCTCGAGGCTCCGTTTAAGTATCATCACATGGCGATATATTTAAATTCATGCATCATCACGGCATTGTCAAGACTACTGCGCTGTTCGGATAAACTGCATCACTGTTTCCATTAACATATAAGCCATTTAAACATTTATAAAATATGCATTGCAAAATCTGCCGCCTACGGTATGTCTGTACACTACAGTATGACTACATTTCACCCGGACTGTTGTTACTGACGGACATTTCAAAGCAGCAGCGAGCGGCTTGTTTTTGTCGTTGCTTTGGTTCACTATGGCAGAGATTGAAGAAGAGGGGAGGAAAAGGATGTAAACGTCCCAAGTGTGGGACCATTTCACCCTCAAAAACCAGAGAACACAATGCAGTGTGTGTACTGTAAAGCAGACCTCGCATACAATCACAGCACAGCACTTAAAGCGGAAACACCCCCACTTCACCGCTCAAAGCGGAGCTTCTGCGAGGTATGAGATATTTAAGATTTCCGATTGATCTCTTTATCATTGATCACTTGAGTCTGTTAAAATATAAGGTATGTAAAGCCTATAAAATTAGTCAGCAGTGATGAGGCATGGCAAGTCTCTCTGTCTCTACGGTACACACGCAATGCTCAAGCGCATTTTAGGCAGCGTTTGACGGACAGCGATAGCCCCTGTCCCTGCTCAGCAAATGTTTATTACGTATTAAACAGACACAAGTTTAAAAGGCTTCTATTGTTTTATTGACTTAGTTCCTAAGCCAGTAATGGTTTAAACTTTGAAAGTTGTGAAATAAAAGTTTTTTTTTTCCTGAGTAAAAACAACAGTTGTCTGCTCAGTTTTAATAGACCCTTCATGTTGCATTGCACACAATTGATTTAATTGTTTAAAAAAAAAAGTATGATTCGTTAGAGTACTCGTTTACTCGAAAAAATAATCGACAGAGTACCCGATTCCAAAAATACTTGATAGTTGCAGTTCTAGTGCATATGTCACATAATGAAGTCTGATCTGGTCAGATCTCAGGAGCTAAGCAGGGCTGGGCCTGTTTGTTTCTGTATGATCTGTAAAGATGGAAGAAGCATTATGTAACTTTTGTGGTGGAAGGTCTGCCACCTGCTCCATGGAGATGCTATCTATTGCTTTACCTGGAATGTGCCACAGCATCTACCTAACTAAAGCATTCGTTAATTTAGGAGGTGTTTTATTGCTGAAAAATAACTTGAAAATCATGTATTCTAGCAGGGTTGTCTTTCCACAGATCTTACCTGTAACCTGACCTGGTTCTGTCGCATGCTTGTGTATATGGAGATAGTTGTGTTGAATGCCAATATTCAATTGAATTGAATGGAATATTCATAACATCTCCATGGAGACTAGCTGGTGGCAGACACTAACTAGAAAAGTTAGTCGACCTTAGACATAGTAGACCTTTAAGGCAAAATAGTCCTCAAAATGGACACCTATAAACATAAAGCTTAAACCCATGATTAGTATAGCACATCTCCACAGTGTCTGGCTCTAAGCACTTGAGCCCAGGGTCTGCTCAGGGTCAGTGCTGGTCAGGAGCACACACAGACGTTTGGACAGTTCAGGGCCCACTCTGCGCACTGTGGATGTCACCCCCTCTCCACGCCTTATCTGGATCTCTGACAGCAGCACCATCTTGTCCTTCTCTGTTTGGCATGAGCTGTAGGCCTGGGCATAAGAACGAACACAACTCAACATTACATGTGTGAGCTTTGAATGGACAGGCCCCAAAGGACATTTCACCTGATCCAAATGTACGCTCACACATACCAGTCAATTACTCAGTTAGTCAAACATGTGTGAATGAAGATTAAGATTAAGTTTAGGCTTTTAGCCTTTATTGGTCTCACACACAATGACACACAGTGACACACGGGAGAAATTTGACTTCTGCATTTGACCCATCCTTTTTCAGGAGCAGCGAGCAGCCATCTTTTTCGGCGCCCGGGGGGCAGTACCGTGAAGGGTCTTGCCCAAGGACCCACACTGGTTAGCTCATTGCCCGGGATGGGGTTTGAACCTACAACCTCCAGGGGGAAAGTCCATGACTTACCAGTTGAGCTAGGTATGTTTTTGAAGAGTTAACAACATTCTTACATGGCTTAAAACTCACAAGAGTCAATTTTGCATAATGCAGGACCTCACTATTTTGATTTACTCTATATTGCCAAAAGTATTCACTCACCGATCCAAATAATGGAAATCAGGTGTGCAGATTGTTTCTACAAATATTTGTGAAAGAATGGGTCGCTCTCAGGAGCTCAGTGAATTCCAGGGTGGTACTGTGATAGGATGCCACCTGTGCAACAAGTCCAGTCGTGAAATTTCCTCGCTCCTAAATATTCCACACTCAACTGTCGGTGATATTTTAACAGTGGAAGCAACTGAGAACAACAGTAACAGCCAAGAAATGGTAAACTGAAAATGGTAAACGTAAACTGATGGGGCATAGGGCACAGAGGTCGCCAGCTTTCTGCAGTCAATCACTTCAGACCTCCAAACTGCATGTGGCCTTCAGATTAGCTCAAGAACAGTGCATAAAAAGCTTCATGGAATAGGTTTCCATGGCCGAGCAGCTGCATCCAAACTAATCATCATCAAGTGCAATGCAAAGTGTCTGATGGAGTGGTGTAAAGCGCACCGCCGCTTCTCCATCTGGTAATCTGATGGATGAGTCTGGGTTTGGCGGTTGCCAGGAGAACAGTACTTATCTGACTGTACTGTACCAAGTATAAATTTGGTGGAGGGGGATTATAGTGTGGGGTTGTTTTTCAGGAGATGGGCTTAGCCCCTTAGTTCCAGTGAAAGGAACTATTAATGCTTCAGCATATCAAGAGATTTTGGACAATTCCAGGCTCCCAACTTTGTGGGAACAGTTTGGAGATAGCCCCTTCCTCTTCAACATGACTGTGCACCAGTGCACAAAGCAAGGTCCATAAAGACATGGATGAGAGAGTTTGGTATGGATGAACTTGACTGGCCTGCAGAGTCCTGACCTCAACCTCAACACTTTTGGGATGAATTAGAGCAGAGACTGAGAGTCAGGCCTTCTTGTTCAACATCAGTGTGTGACCTCACAAATGTGCTTCTGGAAGAGTGTTCAAAAATTCCCATAAACACTCCACTAAACCTTGTGGACAGCCTTCCCAGAGTTGAAGCTGTTACAGCTGCAAAGGGCGGACCAATGTCATATTAAACCCTATAGATTAAGAATGGGGTGTCACTTAATTTCATATGCCAGTCAAGGCCATCCATCCATCCATCTTCTTTCGCTTATCCGGGGCTGGATCGCGGGGGCAACAGTCTAAGCAGGGATGCCCAGACCTCCTTCACCCCGGACACTTCCTCCAGCTCCTCCGGGGGGACCCCAAGGCGTTCCCAGACCAGCTGGGACACATAGTCCCTCCAGCCTGGGTCTTCCCCGGGGCCTCCTCTCGGTGGGATATGCTCGGAACACCTCCCGAGGGAGGCATCCAGGAGGCATCCGAAACAGATGCTCCTCTCGACGTGGAGAAGCAGCGGCTCTACTCCGAGCTCCTCCCATGTGACTGAGCTCCTCATCCCATCTCTAAGGGTGCGCCCAGCCACTCTGCGGAGGAAACTCATTTCGGCTACTTGTATCCGCGATCTCGTCCTTTCGGTCATTACCCAGAGCTCATGACCATAGGTGAGGGTAGACTGACCGGTAAATTGAGAGCTTCGCCTTTCGGCTCAGCTCCCTCTTCACCACAACGGTCTGGTACAGCGACCGCATCACTGCCGACGCTGCACCGATCCGCCTGTCAATCTCACGCTCCATCCTCCCCTCACTCGTGAACAAGACCTCCTCTACTTGAACTCCTCCACCTGAGGCAAGGAATCCCCACCCACCCGGAGAGGGCAAGCCACCTTTTTTCGGTCGAGAACCATGGCCTCGGATTTGGAGGAGCTGATCCTCATCCCAGCCGCTTCACACTCGGCTGCAAACCGCCCCAGTGCACATTGGAGGTCCCGGTTCGATGAAGCCATCAGGACAACATCGTCTGCAAACAGCAGAGATGAGATCCTGTGGTTCCCAAACCGGATCCCCTCCGGCCCCTGACTGCGCCTAGAAATTCTGTCCATAAATATAATGAACAGAACCGGTGACAAAGGGCAGCCCTGGCGGAGTCCAACATGCACCGGAAACAGGTCCGACTTACTACCAGCAATGCGAACACAGCTCCTGCTCCGGTCATACAGGGACCAAACAGCCCTTAGCAAAGGGCCCTGAACCCCGTACTCCCAGAGCACTCTCCACAGGTCGTAGGGTCGAATGCCTTCTCCAGATCCACAAAGCACATGTGGACTGGTCGGGCAAACTCCCAAGCACCATTGAGCACCCGATGGAGAGTATAGAGCTGGTCCAGTGTTCCCGGCCCGGGAAGAAAACCACACTGCTTCTCCTGAATCCAAGGTTCGACTATCGGTTGAATTCTCCTCTCCAGCACCCTGGAATAGACCTTATCGGGAAGGCTGAGGAGTGTGATTCCCCGATAGTTGGAACACACCCTCCGGTCCCCCTTCTTAAACAGAGGTACCACCACCCCAGTCTGCCAGTCCAGAGGTACTGTCCCCGACCGCCACGTGATGTTGCAGAGACGTGTCAGCCAAGATAACTCCACAACATCCAGAGACTTGAGATACTCAGGGCGGATCTCATCCACCCCCGGGGTCTTGCCACCGAGGAGCTTTCCAACCACCTCAGTGACTTCAGTCAGGGTGATGAACGAGTCCGCCTCCGAGTCTCCAGCCTCTGCTTCCTCCTCGGAAGACGTGACGGCAGGATTGAGGAGATCCTCAAAGTATTCCTTCCACCGTCCGATAACATCCCCAGTCGAGGTCAACAGCTCCCCACCCGCACCATAAACAGTGTTGGTGAAGCACTGCTTCCCCCTCCTGAGGCGCCGAATGGTTTGCCAGAATTTCTTTGATGGCCTCTCCGAACTCCTCCCAAACCCAAGTTTTTGCCTCTGCGACCGCCCGGGCTGCAGCACGCTTGGCCCGCCGGTACCCGTCAGCTGCCTCAGGAGTCCTATGAGCCAACAAGGCCCAATAGGACTCCTTCTTCAGCCTGACAGCATCCCTTACTTCCGGTGTCCACCACCGGGTTCGGGGATTGCCGCCATGACAGGCACCACAGACCTTACGACCACAGCTACGGGCGGCCGCATCGACAATAGAGGCCGAGAACAAAGCCCACTTGGACTCTATGTCCCCAGCCTCCCCCGGAATCCGGGAGTTCTACCAGAGGTGTGAGTTGAAGGTGCCCCTGACAGAGGGCTCTGCCAGACGTTCCCAACAGACCTTCATGATACGCTTGGGCCTGCCAGGTCTTTCTGGCTTCCTCCCCTGCCAGCGGACCCAACTCACAACCAGGTGGTGACCAGTTGATAGCTCTGCCCCTCTCTTCACCTGAGTGTCCAAGACATGCGGCCGGAGGTCAGATGACACGACAACAAAGTTGATCATTGACCTCCTTCCTAGGGTGTCCTGGTGCCACGTGCACTGATGGACACCCTTTTGCTCGAACATGGTGTTCGTTATGGACAAACTGTGGCTAGCACAGAAGTCCAATAACAGAACACCGCTCAGGTTCAGGTCAGGGAGGCCGTTCCTCCCAATCTCCCCTCTCCAGGTGTCACTGGGCGTTGAAGTCCCCGAGTAGAACGACGGAGTCCCCGGTCGGTGCACTATCCAGTACCCCTCCCAGGCACTCCAAGAAGGCCGGCTACTCTGCACTGCTGTTCGGCCCATAGGCCGACACAACAGTGAGAGACCTGTCCCTGACCCTCTCGTTCACCGAGGTAAACTCCAACACTCGGCGGCTGAGCTGTGGGGCAATGAGCCCCACACCAGCCCGCCGCCGTTCCCCGCAGGCAACGCCAGAGAAATGGAGGGTCCAGCCCCCCTCAAGGAGTTGGGTTCCAGAGCCCAAGCTGTGCGTGGAGGTGAGGCCGACATGTAATGCCAGTCAAGGCAGGTGAGCAAATACTTTTGGCAATAGAATGTATAACTATTCAATGGAGAAGCAAACAACAATCCCATCACAATTTTACAACAGGGATGTTAGCAAACTTGTTTCTTTTATGAAATTGTTTTAGATGAATATTGTGATTATAAAATGTGCAAATTATAGCACAATAATCCAAAGTTTTAATAGATTATAGGTATATAGCAGACACAAGCATTATGTCTTCTTTAAACATTATTTTTTACATGAATTATATATGGATTTTTCTGGTGCGTGTGTTCAGACCTGTGTGAGGAGCCTGGGTGAAGGGTAGGATGCGATCACGGCCGATGCCATATCCGCACTGACCCTGTGGAGCTGCTGCACCTGTCTCTTCCACACCTGCAGGAGGCCCCTGCCACTCCGCTCCACCTTCTGCCCCCCTGCCCACTCACTCTCCAGGTAGAAGGAGAAGCCGCTGTTGTCCCGCTCACGTCTGCAACCAAGACCAAGAGGAGTTAGACATGTGCATATGAGATTTGTGACCAAACTTCTTTGTCAAAGCTTGATCTTGTCTTATCTCAGAAGCTGGACTGGGCCTGGTCAAGTATTTGGATGGTAGACCACTGGAATACCAGGAACCATAGTGAGGCCAGTGGTAAAACACTGTCTGTTGTAAAACAGCAACTCCACACATTTCATGTTGTTGAACAAATGTATATTTTATTGAATAGCTTTGTTTTTCCTTTTTCTCTTTTTTGTTTCACAGGAGACCCATCATTTATTGATTTGCCAAAAAATGATTTCATACATTGGCTCAGAGCATGCTCTTTTTTGGTGTACTTCAGCTGACAAAGGTTTAAGCTACCAGACTCCAACAACTCCCGTGTAAGCAGTAGTGTAGTAGTGAACTCACCACATCACACCCCTTTAAATCCTAAGGTATAGATAATCAATCTCTGGCAGGCTGTAATAAAAAGTAATCACAAGAATCAGTGAAATGTCTCCACATTATGTTGGAGCACTTTCTTGTCTTGGGTTTGAAGCACGGGGTGTTTGTGGAGTATACATGTGTGTGTGTGCTGAAATCTTGTGCTCTCTTTGCACACACACACAAAATAATAATAATTAAGGATCGATCACAAGACAGAATTGGCAGTCGACCCCTCCATCAAAAAAAAACAAAACAAGAATATAAGTGAGGATTAGAAAAGACTGAAAAGAAAGAATTTCTGAGCTGTGTTTTTTTAACAGTGTGAATGAACTGTACACGTACTTGAAAGGTGCCTCAGCGACGGCCTTGGTTGTCATGGTGACGTGCTCGGTGAAGTCCTTCCAGGTGGAGAGGAAGCGCACGCAGACGCCCGTGTGCAGCTGCAGGTGGACCACAGCCTGAGGAGAGGACCAGGGGTTTCACAGATGTATACTCATCTACAGTGGTGTTAAATGTGGGGAATGCTATGGAGACCATAGACTGTATAAAGAAGTGGATAAAAAGAGTGTGAGGTCACCCATAGTGTTCAGCCCCAGTCAAATGAAGCTCACAAGGCTAGCAGTTATAGGATAAAATTTGGAGCAGAGTTTTATTCATGTTAGGAATAGGAATTGATTTATGGACAAAATGGTGAAATAAAAACACCAGGATCATGTAGAGCGGGTCAATAGGAACATTTAAGACCAAAATGAGGCGCCTGACAGCAGCAATTACAGAGAGAGTGGTGACGTTTTTTTCAAAACAAAGTGAACTTGAGCTGGAGTCCATGGAGCCAGAAACGCACCGATGCCCACTTCCAGTTTGGAATGCGGTGGTAAACAAGTTAGCTATGTCCATTATATATACAGTGGTACCTCACCTTACGAAATTAATTCGTTCCAGAAGTGGTTTCGTAACGTGAATTTTTCGTAAGTTGAGTAGCTATTTCAATGGAAAAGGCCTGATTCGTTCCAAGTTTTTTTTTTATAGTGTAACATTTTTTTTTATAGTGTAACATTGGTTCTGCGTCCTGATTGGCTAAGAAACTAGACCAGGACTAAACGTGGACTAAACCAGGTCTAGACCAGAACTAAACCAGGTCTAGACCAGGTCTAAACGTGGACTAAACCAGGTCTAGACCAGAACTAAACCAGGTCTAGACCAGGTCTAAACCTGGACTGGACCTGGACTAAACCAGGACTGGACCAGGTCTAGACCTGGACTAAACCAGGATTAAACTACCACGTGCCGCTCTTTGCTGGTTTCATGCGGCTGGTTTGTGGCTCGGGCTCCAGAGGACGCGGTCCGGGCGCCGCGGTTCTCTTGTGCTCGCAGCCCCGGTGCTGGTCGTGCAGACCAGGACTAGGGGTGCTCCTCGCGCGGTGCGTTCATGTCTCCGCGCTGCTTCCGGAGTCGTGTCTCCCCCCACGCTTCACTATTTAATACATTTTGTTGAAAATCTTGCGTGTTCGGCGCTAGAGCTAAGAGGCCGAGAAAGGTGCTTTTTGAGCGGGGATAACAGCGGGGCGTGCATCTGAGCGCGCATTATTCGAATTTTTGAGATTTCGCGTTTCGTAACTTGAATTTTCTTTCGTATCTAGAGACCAAAATTTACCACTGTACCACTGTACAGTCTATGATAGAGACCAAAACATTCCAAAGAGAATACATTCTAAATAAAAGATGTATAGCTGGGTTTCAGATGACATCACAACATACAGTATGAGCATATGAGTGTCATTATTAATGGCGATGGGGGGTGGTGAAATACTAATGTACAGCATTTATTGCATAGTTAGTTCACAGGCTCTGGCTGATTAGAAGGGATGTACCGATCAGGTACTACAGCTGATATCCTGGTTTGACATATAAATTGACATAATAAGACTGTTTACTGGTTGTAGTCGGCCCAGAAATTTCCAGAACTTTTATTTATAAGGAGCTGTTCTGTAGTTAGTTTGTGAGATATATACAGTTACATAACACATTTGAATCATCCATCCATTTTCTTCCGCGTATCCGGGGCCAGGTTGCGGGGGGAGTAATCTAAGCAGGGACTTCCAGACTTCTTTCACCCTAGACATGTTCTCCAGCTCCTCCTGGGGGACCCCAGGCTAGCCGAGAGACATAATCCCTCCAGTGTGTTCTGGGTCTTCCCTGGGGCCTCCTTTCAGTGGGACATGCCCGAAAAACCTCCCAAGGGAGCCCCTTATGATGACTACTATACAGAGGACAGTTACGTCGCCTGGATTGGTATTACCTGGGCCCCACCCTGGATCCAGCCCTGGGGTGGGTGGTTAACATTGAGGATCTGGTGACCAGGCCTTCCCCCATGGTGCCCGTCTGGGCACAGCCTGAAGGAGTGACATGGGGCCGTTCTCCCATAGACCCACCACCCGCAGGAGGATCCATAAGGGGCTGGTGCAGAGAGATCTGGGTGGCAGTCAAAGGCGGCGGCCTCGACCTCGACAACCAGATCTCAAAACACATTTGAATCTATTTTGTCTTATTTTATTTTTGTTTTAAGGAAACAAATGCTCCAGTCTCTGCACTGGTATTAATTGATATTCAGTATCGGCAGACACTATACTAGTAGTATCGGAATTGGTAACAGAACTAAAAAAGCTGGATCGGTGCATCCCTAGCAATTAGGGTACAATTACTTGCCCTAGTAGCTTTTAGTTTGTTTAGCCAAAAATGTGTGTAATCAATAGTGTGTGGTAAAGCAGTACAAAAATACAGGAGCATTACATGTCATCTCCTCTGAAAAAGCATCCAACAGTATGGTTCAAAGCTTCATAAAAATCCTCTGTATTCGAGTGTGCGTGTACTCACCTCCTCCACCGCCACTCGGCTGAGCTCTGGCAGATGATTAGCTGCTGTGTTCTTCTTCTTCCTCTTGGCTCCGCCCTGCTCCTCTCCCATCACTGCCTCTCTCTGCTTCTTCTGGCTCTGGGCCTTGTGTGACCTGGAGCAGAGACTTCATCAGATCTGGACACCAACACTGGCCAATAGGGCTCAACTATATCAAGAGTACAGAAAAACACAGTGTTGCTCTATGTTTCAAAGGAAAAAAACAAACAAACTGGTATCTGGTATTTTTATTTTTTTAAGAATTCAGCCTGAAAATGCAAGGTTTGTGTGTGAATGAAACAAAACAAATCTCCAGGTCTGTTTGTGATGAGGAAAGTACATTAGAACACAGATCAGAAAAGGTGTAATAAGGACCCTTTCATTGTGGACAGATTGTGCTATATTTGTGAGTCCATGCTTTACCTGTAGTACTGCTCCAGTCCCAGGACCACCAGGCTGAGGACCTTCTCTGGATGTCTCCTCTGTAGCTCTTGTACCCATGAGGTGAGGGTCCGTCCACACTCCGCCCTGCCTGTGCGCTCTTCCTACAGCCAATCAGAGCCCAGAGAAAGACAAAAGTGAGACCACACACACGAAAGTATGAGCCTGCCTCAGACCTCCTCCTGACCTGGATGTAACTGTGGCTCAGACTGATAAAGTCATCCACGGTCATCTGGATCACCACATCGTTTTCTGGTACACCATCTCCATCTGCAGTCCCTCCCTCGGTGAATGAAGAGCTGGCCTGTGACAGAATACTCCCTTTGGTTGCTGCTCTGCAGTCAAAGTATCCTGAGGCATTATTATTAAAGATCCCATGACATGGTACTTCTTGATGCTTTTATATGGCTCCTTAATGGTTCCCTAATACTGTAAATGAATCCTTCTTCAAAATCAACACTCAGTGCATGAGAAACAGAGATAAGCTGAGAAAGAGTAATTTTTCTCACTCTGAACACTCTAATGGGTGTTGTTGCTTGAATGCAAATGAGGAGAAAAGAGCTGGCCAATAGTAGAGGGTGGGGGCGTGGCCAAACGCTCCGCTCTCGTTCTGAGCCTCAGCTGATCCATTTCCTTGTTTTTGCACGGGGGGAGAGATTTGAAGCGTTCCATTGAAAAATAAACACATTTCCACAGAAAATAAAATTAAACCACTGCTGTTCAAAGGTCCAGAGGCTCAGATAAAGGACTTCCGAGCCTAGAAACACTCGGACGTGCCTCCAGGCAAATAAAAAAACGCATTTCGCATTGCCTAGCGCATTCGCAGTCCAAACTCTCTGGGCGTGATTTACAGAGACGCTGAGTACAGACAGACGGGGGGTGGAACTGCATTTGCATTTCTTTTTTCGATCTGACGTCAATAAGGTGCCTTGTTCAAAATCGCCCGTTTGAGCTCCGATTTTTTGTAACGCAGAAAAGGATCACAAATGCTCAGTTTAGACATTTCGCAACTTTTAACCATGGGGGAGGGGGCTAAACAGGGTAGGGGAGCTCACATTAACGTTCAAAAACCTCAGAAAGTGAAAATTTCATGCCATGGGACCTTTAATTCCTGGGGACTTTAATCATGCCACATTAGACAGGGTCTTACCACCATTTCATCAGTATGTGGATTATAAAACCACTAGAACTGTGAGGAAGTGGAGTCAGGAAGCCAGCGATGCCCTCCAGGACTGCTTTGAGACCACAGACTGGTATGTCCTCTGCTCACCCCATGGGAACAATATCGATAGCATAACGGACTGTATAACAGATTACATTAACTGCTATGAGGATATAGCCATCCCCTCACACAACGTTCGCTGTTACCCCAACAACAAGCCCTGGATCACCAGCCAACTGAAGGCTCAACTCAATAAGAAGAAGCAGTCCTTCAACTCTGGTGATAAGGACGAGTTGAAAAGAGTCCAACTGAGTCCAAAAAGTCCAACTGAGGCAGGGGCAGGAGGCATATGGAAGGAAATTGGAGGCGAGACACTGACAGAATAACACCAGAGATGTTTGGAAAGGGATGAGAGCCATGACAAAACAGCAGGACAATAGCCCGGACAGGTCAAACCTTCTCAATTTGCACTTTAATCATTTCTCTTCTCCTTGCACCTCCATCTCTACACCTCCCAGATGCCCAATCCACACCTCATCACTGTCCACTCATCAGCCCATTACCTCTGCTCCCACGCCTGCCCCCACCCCCACGGTGGAACCCAGCTCAGTGTTTTTGTCACCGGGGCAGGCAGTTGGAGAAAGTTCACTAGGGTGGGGTCTCCAGGACCAGACAAAATCAGGCCCACATGATTGGAGGACGCCATAATCCATCTTCTGCTGCGGGCTCACTCTCACCTGGATAGTGTTAACACAGAGGTGAGGATATTGTTCTTCGATTTCTCCAGTGCCTTTAACACAATCCAGCCCTTTCTGATGGGTGAGAAACCTCTATTGTCTCCTGAATTACTGACTACCTGTCAAGCAGGCCTCAGTATGTGCGATTGGGGATCACCCTGTCTGATACTGTGGTCAGTAATGTGGGATCCCCCCAGGGTACAGTACTGTCTCTGTTCCTGTTCACTCTGTACACCTCTGATTTCCAGTACAGCTCTGGGTCTTGCCATCTGCAGAAGTTCTCTGATAACTCTGCAGTGGTAGGGCTTATCAGGGATGGACAGGCGATCAAGTACAGGACACTGATTGCAAATTTTGTAGAGTGGTCCCAGACAAACATTAAAAAAAATAAAAATGCAGCTCCAATACGTAGCTCCAAATTCTCTGGGTGTGATTTCCAGAGACAGGGGGTGGACATCCAGACGGGGGATGGAAAACTTTCCCCGAGTGTGACGTCAGAAAATTCCATTGTCCAAAATCGCCCGTTTGGGCTGTTTTTTTTCCAAACGCGGAAAAGGATCGCAATTGCCCAGTTTACACATTTCGCAACTTTTAGCCATGGGGGGGCCCTAAACAGGGTAGGGGAGCTCAAATTAACATTCAAAAACCTAAGAAAGTGAAAATTTCATGCCATGGGACCTTTAAGATTAAAATTAACAGTAATCTGATAAAATGGAGATTTATGTGAGTCAACCTTTTCCCACATGAAGATCATTGGGAAAAGGTCAAGATCAAGTTCCGTTCCACCATGACTATGATCATTTACAAGTGTGCTTGACCATGGCTGTTAGCAGCTACTGTCCGGACTACGCATCCCTGGCTGATTCCATCCAATGCAAGTCATCAGAGAAATGTAATGACAAAAAATGTACAGAATGTACATGAAGTTATGCAAGGTACATAAACATGCATTGTACATGTAAAGAATTGTAAATATATTTATAAATAAATAAATGATAAAATGATAAATGCATTTTTGTTGTAGGTAGATCATTTTGACTTGGTCATTTTATAAGTAGCTCGCATGCTGAAAAAGTGTGAGCACCCCTGCCCTAACAGAAGCACAAGACAAGCACCATGACTAAAATGTCACCTATACTCTTAGCCAAAGTACAGACAATAAACACAATGACTGAAACATCACATATAAATGTAGCAAAAGTACAGTAAACTTGTATATTATACAAATAGGTAAAACACAATGTGTGGCGTAATAAAGCTCAAATGGTGTCATTTAAGCAGCAGTGTCAGTATTCTTTAAGTGTCTTTTAAGCAGCAGTGTCATTGAGGGAGGGAGCGCAGGGCAGGGAGAGAGTTCAGCATCCCGACAGCTTGGTGGATAAAGCCATCTTTCAGTCTGGTGGTCTTTGCCCTGCCCTCAGTCTCCTTCCTGATGGCAGCAGACTGAAGAGGCAGTTGGATGGGTGGGTGGGATCACCCGCAATGCAGAGGGCTTTGCGGGTGAGGCGTGTGCGGTAAATGTCCTGCAGGGAGGGGAGAGAGACACCCACGACTCTCTCAGCTGCTCTCAATACTCGATGTAGCTTTTTCTGGCAGGACACGGTGTAGGTGCCATGCCACACAGTGATGCAGCTGGTGAGGATGCTCTCTGTGTTGCCTCTGGAGAAGGTACGCATGATGGGAGCAGGGGATCTGGCTCTCTTCAGCTTGCGAAGAAGAGTCGCTGCTGGGCTTTACTGGCCAGTGATGCAGTTTTCTTTGACCAGGAGAGGTCCTCAGAGATATGCACACCCAGGAACTTGGTGCTGCTTACCCTCTCCACAGCAGCCCTGTAGATTGTGAAGGGGGTGTGCGGTGTGTGCTCTCCTGAAGTCTATGACGATCTCCTTCGTCTTCTGCATGTTCAGGGAGAGGTTGTTGTTACTGCACCACTTGACCAGGTGGCTCACCTCACTCCTATAGTGAGCCTCATCGTCGTTGCTGATATGACCCAACACAGTTGTATCATCCGCAAACTTGATGAAGAGGTTTGAAGCTGTGTGACAGTGTGCAGTGGTCGGTCAGCTGAGTGAAGAGGAGAGGGCTCAGCACACATCCTTGGGGGAGGCCCCATGTTCAGTGTGATAGTGCTGGAGGTGTTGCTGCCGATCCGTACCGTCTTCCGGTCAGGAAATCCAGCAGCCAGTTGCACAAGGTGTTGATCCCCAGCTTGTCTAGTTTGAGTCACTGGTCTACAAATTTTTGGACTTGATCTGCTTCTGAGATAAAAGTGGCTAAATCTCATTTATCTTGATAAGATGAACTGAAAATCAATCAATCAGAACTGACGAATCCTCTCGGATGATCGGCAAAACGTTTGACCAAAAAAACTTTGTCCAGTTGACAAATTGAATTTCTCCTTTTATCATGAAAATCAATTAGCTAATGTATTCAAGATATTTAATGATATTGTTTTACATCAAAATCATATCTGTTTATACAATAGATTTAGGCATTTTTGCTTAAAAATAATATATATATTTTGAAAACATTTAACTTTCACTTCTTTATCCGTCAAGAAATAAACAAATATCTTAAGACATCAGGTGATTGAATATTTTATGAAAACAACATAAAGTATCACTTAAAAACAACAAAGTTCCCTTTATTCAGTACCTGAACAACGCTTTTTTGCTTGTCTCTTATACTCAGCAGCAGGGTCATCCCTGACCACATTCCAACAGTAGTCAGCAAGCATAGATGGATTCCACTTTCCCTGATATCTCTTCTCTATAGCTGCAATGTCCTGGTGGAATCATTCCCTGTGCTTAGGGGTGGGCGATATGGGCAACAACAAAAAATATTGCGATATTTGTAGGATTTTAATGATAACGATATTATGACAATATCCCCCCATTTAGTCAGAACTTATTTTATCACATGGCGATAAACTGTTTTAGTGCAGACAGCCGCGCTTGCTAACCCAAAACATGCACCATAGGTACCTCCAGCTTAGGTCCTGACCAAGCCGAAGCAAGAAGATCATGGAGATGGTCCCCGGGCGCCCTAATGTGTGCTGCCCACTGCTCCTAATATATGTATATATATATATAGGATGGGTGAAAATGCAGAGAAGAATTTCTCCAGTGTGAGATCAATAAAGTCACTTCTAAACACGCACACACATCCGCTGTGTTCATAAACAAATAATCCGTACATAATACATGCATAATACATAAGACACAGGGTTCAAAATGTGAGAAAAAAGTAGCGGTTTATAGTCCGGAAATTACGGCGTGTGTGTGTGTGTGTGTGTGTATATATAGGCTAATCTCAATGTTTAAGCAATAGGGCTATACGCTATAGGCTCGTACTGATTTTTACAATCAGACAACCAAGCCTGTATAAAACTTTATACCCATTTCACCAAACATTCCGTCTTCTAGAGGACGGGTGTGATATGGACATTGTGGAAGGGGGATTTGTGTGTGGAACTGTTGTCTCTTGTCCCGCGGTGCTAAACGTGTGCAGCCTGGATCTCTCCTGATAGCTGTCCAGAAATATTTGTTGTTTCGTAGTCTTTTTTTTGGCGGTTTAGCCATGTCACGCTTACCTGGCCAGCCAAATGACATCTCTCTGTATTTCCTATACAGCGCGATACCATTTGGAAACCCTCGCTCCACTCTCGCTCCTCCGGTTAACAACGGACTCCGCGATTCTGATTTGTTCAAAGATGGTGACGTCAGTGCACCCGCCTTTGCCCGCAACGTCCCTTCCATTCAGCTGTAAAATTGGTCTTAAATGACCTAAAACACATCGATTCCTTAAAACCACAGCAGCTGACAGCTCTAGAGGCCTTTCTTTTCAAAAAAGATGTTTTTGCATTGCTTCCTACCGGCTTGGTTCACGTTGCTGTCCGTTAACTGTTCTCTGATTGGTTCACTTAGCTGTCTGTCTAAGCGCAACAGCAGCGCATTCTGGACCAAGCGTTACCAGACTCGCCGCTGGTACAGCGATGAGTCATGGATTCTTCCAGGCAAATGTCACGCAAGCCTTGCAGTTTAAAATCAAAACTGTTTTGTCTGCAATGAATACGGGGACATGTGGCGGTGACCATTGCAACACACGACGAACATGGTTCATCTGTTCGTCGTAACCTTGACGAGTGGTTAACAACACCGTCGGGTTAATGTCAGGCTAACTCTACATATTAATCTTACTTTTTGGACTCAGTGGGTGAGGAGGGGAGCTGGCGCTGGCTCATCCCTGAATCTGAACTGTGGCGTGGAGTGAGAAAAACCAGATGAGTGGGGAGGAAATGAAGCGCTCTGATTGGCTGAAAGTTCTCTGTTTACATGCGGATCTCTGTGGATCTGTGTCTCAGCCGCAGAATCAACATCAGTTAAAACTTGAGTGAAACGCTCGAAATGTGAGATCCATATGTGTAATTTAGAATAACAAAGCATACAAGGGAACAAGGAGGTCAAAACTGCGTGCCCGCTACGCAAAATGCGTACATGTTGGCAGGTCTGACTGCATCGGCAACATCTCTGGCTCTGAATCTGGTGATGGCATTGGTTATGTTTTGCCATCGTTGACTTTTTCTGTCATATGGAACTTTTCTGCTGAATGAGTCCGCGAGGGTTTGTTGGGTGTGCTGAACAGGTCGCCTACTTGTTTTTTCTTGAGCTGCAGTCTTGAAGTTTCTCGTATTTTTCGTACTTTTTACTTTGGTGAGACCCGCTTCTCGGCACTAAATCCTCTGAAGTAGACCGAGCTTTAGCTGCCTCTGCCTGCATTTTCTCAAACTGCGCTGCTAACCTGTTCCAAGGCTGCTCGCGAGAGAGGTCATGTGATCACCTAGGCCTACACATCGAGCGGCAGAGTCGAGCTGAGAGTGGAGAGCGCTGCGGCGCTCTAATGTCTGCCGGCGTCTGTAAGTGTCGGCGTGCGTTTAATTGGTTTTGGCGAACTAAATTTTTAAACTCAATAATGTAAATTTGTACATCATTAAAACAATCGCGATAATATCGCAGACAATATATATCGCCCACCCCTACCCATGCTCATCACTTACTTCTCCACAGTTCAATGGAAAGAAATCTAGATGGGAATGCAAAAAGTGTAGCTTCAGTGACATACTGCAAGCCAAGGGCTTCGTAGGATTTCAGGAGGTTTGCCACTAGCTGCTTATAATTATCTTGTAGTTTCCAACAAACTCTGTTGCTACTGACTGAAAAGCTTTCCATGCCTTTTCTTTTCCATGCAACAAATGATCAAAAGTATCATCTCTAGACCATGACAGCGCCCCGACACCAGGCATTGTTTATATAAACACAGAGTCCTCCGCCCTGTGTCTTACCTCTTTCCGGGAGCAATCTGTCTGAAAGGTAGCAAGCTAGCTAGTCGAGTTGTATGGCACCATTGGGGATACTGTCGTTTAGCCATGTTTTCAAAAATACAAAGACACTGACTCACTGACTTTAGTATAGCCTGAAGTAAATGTACGTGGTCCAGTTTATTAACCAGCAAGCGTACATTAGCCAGTACGATGGTGGGGATCGCCGGCTTGTGTGGGTTAGGAGCTAGCCTTTTTTTACCCCGCTTCTGTTTCCTCTCTCGCTGCTTGTGGCACCTCCACTGAGGGCGAGGTCTAGGAGTGGGGGTCGCTGATAGTGACAGCTCCCGGAGCAGGCCGTTGTTTCCGAGTTTGTCCCTTCGATGTACGAGTTGTTTGTAGCGTTGTTTCTGCTAATGTTGAGCAGAAACTCCCAGCTGTATGTGCACCTTTGAGGAGGCTCACATGACAAAGACGCTGACGAACAAAAACAACGTTGTTTACAGGACAAAACACACGAAAACACTGAAAAGTTAGGACCGAGAGCAGTGTCCGTGCCGCCATCTTGGATCTACTACACACATTGACTACCTACTGGACCAGGGATGGACAATTTGGACAAAGTGTAATAAACGCTCATGAATATATTTCTGTATAACATGACTGGTCAAAACAGAGTGTGAATAATCTGTGTTAATTTGTAGATGATGCGTCATTTGTTTTGATTTGAACACGTGTTAACGCATTAATGTTAACAGCCCTAATTTAAACAAAATACGTCTTAAGTAGAGATCCTCAAAATCTGTACTTTGCAATCGGTGCTTTGCAAATTTACCTATGCAAATGAGAATCTAGTTTCAATGCTTGTTTTAGTATTGATTATATTAGTAGTGTCTGAGGGTCTATTCAAATACTGCCTGATTGTGTCCTTAAGTACAACACTTCACTGCCCACGTCTATGAACTTTTTCACGTTACACAACATATTTTATGGAACTGAAGTGCTTCACTTCATTTGAAAGTTCAATTCAGTTCATTTCAGTTTAATACGGGTAAAAAATAAATACATACATTCCTGAAAATGTGAAATTGTATTATGCAAGAATAATGTTACTGTAGAATTCAGCTGACAAAATAGTGAACAATACCAAAACAATAAGCATTTGAATGGTAAAATGATGATGTGTGCTGACCTGAGCACCGGGAGTCCTGCGCCTCCAGCCCACACTGCGAGGGAGGGGCTGCTTCTCGATGGCACAGGTGCAGCCCAGAGCCTGGAGAGAGGAGAGCAGGGCCCCCCCACCCTCTAGCTGCAGGAGAGCTGTGATTCAACAGTTCAACAATTATTTTTTGATCGCGTATGCACAATGCAATACTGGCACCACTTTTGAATACAGTGGTCCCTTGTTTATCGCAGGGGTTAGGTTCCAGAAATAACCCATAATGAGTGAAATTCGCGAAATAGGACAACTTTATATTTTACAATTATTATACATGTTTTAAGGCTGTAAACAACTTAAAACATTGGAATTAACCTTTTCTCACATTTCTCTCTCGTTTAAACACTCAAACTTTTGTAGATTTTCAACAAAATGTATTAATAGTGAAGCGTGGGGGCTCCACCGGGAGCCCCGCCGGACGCGCGAGGGGAGCGGAGACATAAGTCACTGGATCCGCAGAAAGCACCAACAGCACTGCCACGTCCCGGGACGTGACACGCACCAACCCCTTGGAGAAGTGTGCGACACGTGCACCCCTCAACGTGGTCAAATCCGTGACAGAGCAGCACGACTGGCACGAGGCGGCACGAGATCGAACCGCGGTGCCCAGACCGCGTCCTCTCAGCCCGAGCCACAAACCAGCCGCATGAAACCAGCAAAGAGCGGCACGTGGTGGTTTAATCCTGGTTTAGACCTGGTCTAGTCCCAGTTTAGTCCAGGTCTAGACCTGGTCCAGTCCTGGTTTAGTCCAGGACCAGTCCAGGTTTAGACCTGGTCTAGACCTGGTTTAGTTCTGGTCTAGACCTGATTTAGTCCACGTTTAGTCCTGGTCTAGTCCTGGTCTAGTCCCGGTCTAGGACGTAGAACACAATGTTACACTATAAAAAAAAATTTTACACTATAAAAAAATAAAATAAATAAATAATATATATATATATTTTTTTAAATCTTCGAAACAGTGAGGCCGCGAACAGTGAACCGCGATAGAGCGAGGGACCACTGTAATGCATACTAATATTTAAAGGCAAGTTCTACTTAGATCAATATGACAAGTTTGTAGAGCCAATCCCAAACAACTGTGTGTCGTCATTTTGGATACATCTTTCAAAAACTGTAAATCTCGCATAGAATTATATAGGCCCCTACCCTCCATCTGAAATTGTGACACCACCAAATAGAACATAAACATTTCCCATAATCCTCTTGGTTTACCTGGGTCCACCACTGCCACCATGTACTTGATGCACTCCTCTGGCCTCAGCGCCTTCACAGCATCTGCCATAGCCTTTCTCTGGGCCCTCTTGTCCTCTCTGCTCCTCCTCTGCTCCTCTCTCTCGCTCTGCTTCTCCTCTCGAGCCTGCTTCCTCCTCAGTGCCTCTTCCTTGGACTTCTCGATCTCTTCCACTGTCTTTATGGGAGGAGCTTCGGACCTGGTTGGACTATGAGCAACATGGCCGTTTGGAGGTTGAAGATGGACTATTTTGGTAAAGCCATTCGGTGAATCTTCTGGAATACACGAATGAATACCTAGGGATGGGAGGAATTGTGAAATGTGAGGAAGTTTAGAGAGGGTTATTCTGAAAACAATAGGGGCAACAACAATTAGAGAATATACTTACATACTAAATAACACAGAATTGACTCTTGTGAGCTTTAAGGCACGTTAGAATGCCGTTACCTCATCAAAAACATACCTGGAGTTGTGTTTTGTTTTATTAACACATGTTTGAGTAACCCTTTATTCTCCAAAGCTCTAAATGCTCTGTTTTACTTTATGATGTCATCAAGTGTTCAGTAAAGCTGAACAATTCCAGGGCTGAAAGGATCCATATGATTCTAGTGAAGGTGTAGGGAGTTTAAAAACACAGTGGCCGTGTCTCAATTCACAGTGTGCACAGTTCGGAGTGTGGTTTTAACGGTGCATACGTCACTTTTTACTGCTGTCCTATTTCGTTTTTGTCCCATGCACACTTAAAATGCACCCTGAAAACCGCAGTTGTTTCCATGGAAATCGGAGCGTGAACCAACTGTGCATCCATGCACACTTTGCGCAGTCATATATCCCAGCATGCACCGCGCACTACTTCTACGAGAGAAAATGGAGTCGGCGGCTGTATCTGGTAGTTGCGGGACCTGTCCCATTTCGCTGACACCCATGCGGTCCACACTCCAAACTGTCCACACTGCGAATTGAGACACGGCTAGTGGGGGAGCACTTTCTGTATGACATCACAAGGTTGAACAGAGTCTTATCAGTTTGAGAGAAGAACCCCTAAATATGCAGGGATTGTCTGTTAGACATGTGGGAATTAAATAAAACACAACTCCAGGTATGTTTGTGGTGAGAAATAAAAATTATAACATAGACCAGAAAATACTGTAATATGGGCCATTCTTAAGCCTAGATCAAGCAAACAGGGGAACAATAGGGCTAGCCAGGTCAGGGCCAGAGGTGTGAAAAACAGCCGTAGGGATGAATAGGAATCGTTATCTAGACGCCAGAGAAACAAAAGACGGAAACCAATGAGATAGTTTCGGAAAGTAGTTAGCTAGTTAGCTCCTCCCTGCAGCAAGATATAAGCAAAGTGTCTTACCAGCATTCTTATTAGAGCTGACGAAGCCTCTCGGATGAGTGGCGAAACGTTTTCAACCAAACATACTTTGGCCAGTTGACAAATTGAACTTCTCCTTTTATCATGTAATATGGGCCCTTTAAAATATGGCTATGGGATCTATGCCTACTTAAAGAGGGGATATTATGCAAAATCAGTTAATCTGGTTGTAAGATTCTGTGCAATGCTCCGCCCACAAGCCTATGTCAGCCATGCCAATTCTCCATAAATACACAAAAACATGATACAAAACTGTACACAACATGACAAATCTGATGTGATGCGCAATAGTTTCACTAGTGGGATACATGCTGATTGTGTTGTGATAGTGCTCTGAAGGGGGAATCAGAGGGTTAAGAAAATGAAGCTGAAAGATGTTGATACATTGTTTTTGGCAAATACTGAATTTTCAGAACTATGTGTTAGCAGTTAATACCCCAAAGAAGCGTAATACTCCCTCTTTAACCCTCCGGTCGTGTTCGCCTCCAGCCCCCTACTTTAGTGTTCCCGGTCAAAATTGACCGGTCTGTTTTAACTGCTCTTAAATTAGCACAATTTTTTTTTTTCACCACCAATTTTTTTATTAAACATTCTTTAGTTGAGAACAATGTTTCAAAGTAGTGTCTAACAACAATTTATAGAAGTAAACATTAAATAACATCAGTGAAAATACAATTGGGCACTGAAAATGAACTACAAAATGAACATATAATACAAAAAATTAATGGAAAACCAAACACCAAACTCAACAGGGTGTGTGTGTGTGTGTGTGTGTGTGTGTGTGTGTGTGTGTGTGTGTGTGTGTGTGTGTGTGTGTGTGTATTCATGCACATGAGTGGCATGTGACACTCAGGTCAGAGTGGGGCTTACAAACATAAGCATGACATTAGCAGCATGTCAGGCTCGTTTTGATGTCTCTAGGGGCACAGAGGCCACAACGGTTCCTTTTCTGCCCATGTCCTTGTTGGGGGAGAGCAGCCAGGGCTGGAGCTTGCATGCTCCTAACCAGAATGGCGGAGGCTGGTGTGCGGAATGTGCTGGCGTCGCTATATAAGAGGAGTCCCCAAAGCTTTCCCCAGCTCTGCGAGGAAAAGTCTCCTCTTGAAACTTTTCTCCTGATTCCAGGTTGGGTTGATTGCTGTCCACACCACATACGTGTTGAAAGCTGACACATCCAGGATGTTGTGGAACAGTGCCACAGGCCCGCGAGCCGTCATCCGCTTAAAGGTGTATGTACCAGTAAGCTGCAATAAAGGAACAATAAATAATAAGAGATTAGGAACAATATTCAATCTGTCGTACACAAAATGCTATGATTCACCTAGATAAAAATAAAATAAAATGCATGATGAGACTTTACATTACCTTATCAAGGCAGTCAACGCCTCTCTTGTTCTTGTTGTAGTCCTGGATCATCAGGGGCTTCCTGTCCTCTGTGGTGCTGACAGCGGCGTCTTTGTGTACTGTGCTCATCAGGATGACATTTCTGTTCTTCTTGGGAACGTATGACACAAGAGTGTGAGTGTCAGTGAATGCAAACTGTGATGAGAGTGCCTGTCTTCCTGTGGTCGATACCAGCGCAGGGAGAAGTTCGGGCTTGTTCTTCCTCACTGTCCCTACCATGGTGAGCTTTCTTTTCAGTAGCTCCTGACCAAGAGCATGTGATGTGAGGAAGTTGTCACATGTGATATTATGCCCTTGGAGACCGGTTGTCATGTCCAGCACAACACGCATGCCCTGTTTTTTTTCGGCCCTTCCAGTACTAGGTTTCCCCATGTACACCTGCATATTCCAGGCATAGCTGCTCGTGTGTGTGTGTGTGTGTGTGTGTGTGTGAGTGAGAGTTGGGGCAGTGTGTATGGGGATTTATTCTGTATGTTGAATGAATTTACTCTGGATACCCATTCATTTCCTATGGCGGTCACTTTTGACCGGGAACACCACAGGTGTAACAAGGTTGCTTAAAACACTCAAAATTGAATGAAATAGGTGATCATCACTTTTATATGTTTAAGTACACAGTGTGGAGGATATCATAAGGTCTTGAGGTAATCAGATGAAAAACATAATATTTATGAGTATTATAAGTTGCAAAACGGTCAGATTTGACCCGAACACGACAGGAGGGTTAATAAACAGTGTCCTCAGTGTTAACTGAAAACCACATATTTGTAGAGATTCTAAGCTAATGTTAGGTTACCCATAATGCAAAAATGACAAATCATTCTCAGAAGACATAATCTGAACCCATTCTCTGCCCACCTCTCCCCGCCTCCTGCTGCTGATTGAGACGAAGAGCCAGGGGAACGTACGGAGTGTCGTCATCAGAGTCACTGCTAATGGTCATGACATCAGAGCGGGCTGAAGATTTGATTGGCTGTCGGAGGAGTGGGGTGGGACTTAGAGGTTGTGTTGGTTTGGTGAGGAACACTGGGAATTCCTCATCCAGGTCGCTGTTGGAGTCTGTGTCCATATTGGCTGACCTGTAAGAGATAATATGATGGATAGTATTTACAGGGATGAAAGTGACCAGTAATTAAAAAAAGCTGAAAGTCACAGAAAAGCTAAAATTTTTGAACTCTAGATGCTCTGAGATGAAATCTGGGGTCATTCCAGACAATAAAAACTAAGATGTCAACCTCCCATTTTGGGGGGAAAAATTCCCTTTCCCCCTCTTGATGATCCCACTTTGCACTACTTTCTCACAAATTTTTACAAATATATATGTTTGCAGTAAATTAAAACTGTAAACCAAACCACAAACCACATTTTATTCACAGGTACTAGTGGTGACATACACATTATTTATTTATTTATAAATATATTGACAATTCTTTACATCAGTGTTTCCCAACCAGGGGTACAAGTACCCCTAGGGGTACGCGAGCACACTGCAGGGGGTACTCGGCAGTGTCGCTGTCAGGCAGAGGGGGAGATTTTTTTTTTAATTTTTTGATTCTAATTTGAGTAAATTTGAGTTAAAGAAAAGAGAGAAAATGCCTAAGAATTAAATTTTCAAATTAAGGATATGTAATAAAATGATTTTCATTTAATAATCAATTGTGTCACGCTCTACTTTTGGAGAATTATCAACATGTATGAGTGAGGGGTACTCGAGGTATGACAAAAAGGCTCAGGGGGTACATAAGACAAAAAAGGTTGGGAAACTCTGCCTTGCACAATTTCATGTACATTCTGTACATTTTTTGTCATCACCTTACTTTTACTCTTACACATTTACCAAACCCATGTCTTGACAAACAGACGCATTTGTGTACTTTTATTCAACCACATGCCGCGGTAGGCCTGCTCTGTGCGGACACTGTAACATAAATTTAGATTCGTTTTTGCTTTGCGTTTCGTCCTTGCTCTTCTAATCAAAGGCATTGAGGAGGAGCCTGTGTGCGCTATACGCGGGGAGGAGAAAGTGTGAAAAGGAGAGGCGCGCTGATGTGAGGCGGATGGACAGGTAGGATGTTTTAAAAACTTTAACCTGCTCTGTGATGTACGCTGGTACGCAACGGTACATGCTGTAGCGGACAAGCGGCGTGCACTGAGGGCGCTCGTGGGTACATGCCGTGCATGAGCTGCAGTGAGAAGCCCCGCGTGCTCCCGCATTGGTAAAAGTTCATTGCTAACGGCAGCGGCCGTCCTGAAATATGCTCGCACTCATCTCGAGACCAAGACCGGTGTCGAGTTCTACGACACTATGATCTACACCACCTTGGCGATCAACTGGTAGATCGCGATCGACGTATTGGGCACGCCTGTTTTAGACACTATTTTTGATTCGTCTGACAAAAAAGCGGAAATCCACCAAAAAGCGGAATTTTTTCATCCCTCTATTTAGGATTTTTGGTACCTTCTACAAATAGACATTATAAAAACTCTATGGAAGAACAGGCCTTTTTAACGGTTAACATGCAGATGTTTTGACCTGGTTCATATCTTTGTGATTACTGCGCCTCTCCTCATGCAACAGAAAGTAGCATAATGTTCAGTGTCTTCTCTGTCAGCTAAAAATGTACAATGGTTAATCGTAGTACAGTGGTCCCTCGCTCTATCGCGGTTCACTTTTTGCGGCCTCGCTGTTTCGCGAATTTTTTTTTTTTTTAATAGTGTAACTTTTTTTTTAAAATAGCGTAACATTGTGTTCTGCGTCCTGATTGGCTAAGAGACTGTAGACCTTTGCCGATTGATAGATGGGGGATGCAGGGGGGCCAGGGACTAGACCAGGACTAGACCGGGACTAGACGGGACTAGACCGGGACTAGACCGGGACTAGACCGGTACTAGACCAGGACTAGACCAGGACTAGACCAGGACTAGACCAGGACTAAACGTGGACTAAACCAGGTCTAGACCAGAACTAAACCAGGTCTAGACCAGGTCTAAACCAGGTCTAAACCTGGACTGGTCCTGGACTAAACTAGGACTGGACCAGGTCTAGACCTGAACTAAACCGGGACTAGACCAGGTCTAAACCAGGATTAAATCACCCTGTGCAGCTCTTTGCTGGTTTTGTGCGGCTCTTGCGTTCATTTGTGCGTGTTTGTTTTGTGGCTCGGGCTGCAAGGACGCGGTCCTGAGGGGGAGGCATGGTCCGGGCGCCGTGGTTCGATCTCGTGCTCACAGCCCCGGCCTCGTGCCGGTCGTGCTGCTCTGTCTCGGATTTTACCACGATGAGCGGGTGCACGTGTCGCGCACTTCTCCAAGGGTTGTGCGCGTCGCGTCCCGGGACGTGGCAGTGCCATTGGATGAGCGCGGTGCTTCCTGCGGATCCAGTGACTCATGTCTCCGCTCCCTTTGCGCGTCCCACGCTTCACTATTAATACATTGATACATGTTGAAAATCTACGAAAGTTTGAGTGTTTAAACGAGAGAGAAATGTGAGAAAATATTAATTCCAGTGTTTTAAGGCGTTTACAGCCTTAAAACATGTAATTATTGTTGTAAAATATAAAGTTGTCCTACTTCGCGGTTTTCAATTATTACGGGTTATTTCTGGAACCTAACCCCCGCGATAAACGAGGGACCACTGTACTTGAATGGTAAATAGTCACATTTTTATAGCACTTTTCCATCTTCAAGGGTCAAAGCACTTTAGTACACTTTAGCACTTTACATCAAGGAACCAGTCACACACTCACTCTCACTCTCACACACACACACACACACACACACACACACACACACACACACACACACACACACACACACACACACACACACACACACACACACACACACACACACACACTCATACACCACTGTACACAGACACTGGGGGCAAGGTAGGTTAAGTGTCTTGCCCAAGGACACCACAACAGCATTCATCTGTGGTAGCTAGAATCACACCTCCAACCTGTGGGTCAGTGGATCTGACCGCTCTCCCAATGACTTTTATGCCGAAAGCGGGATTTAAACCGCCAACCTTCGGATCAATGGATAAACACTCTACCAACTAGCTATTGTTGCCCTAAGTTATAATGGCAATTTATTTTGACAAAATCTTTGAGGGGAAAAAAAGAAAGAAAAAAAGAGTTGAATATATGAATTTCATTTTCTTATATACCCCCCTTGTTGTGAATAAAAACGAACTACAGGCTAACTTGAACATACATTTTGTCAAAAACTATATTGTTTGGAGTGACAGTAGCTCAGCTGGTAGAGTGTTTGTCCACTGACTCACACTCTCGACATAAAAACCTCATTGGTAATGCATTCTGATTGAAGGTGGAAAAGAGCTATAAAATGTGATTTGCCATTTATATCATAGAGGTATACTAGTACGCAAGTATGGGGGAAAAAATGAAACCATATTGAGAGGAAATGCTTATCAAATTTTACAATTTAAAGGTACATAACTCTAGAAGTGGCATGTTACATGCACGATTCCATAGAAATAAAGTGATTAAAAAAACATACTTTGGAACATTCTCTATGGAGACTGATATGTTTAATGCTATAATGTGCAATAAAACATCCATAATGAAGAAAACCCTTTTTTAATTTTGATGATGTCCTGATTGCTGTACTGTAATTGTATTCTTATTTATTCAGCATCAAATTCCTTGTATTTAGGTCTAACTTCTATGCTGCTAAGTTTTATCAGTGCACAATAATGCATAATAATGATGAATACAAAAATAATACTTGATGCAACCTGAAGAACGCTTATTTCAATTTAAGGTAGTTTTGTCCATCTGAATATGCTTGTTGTTGTCATGGCATGCACATGGAATAGAATAGAATAGAATAGAAGCGACTAAAATACATGTTGGGCGCTTACCTGTGGTTGGCTTATGCACAAGATCGGAATATAGTCCACTATAATGCCACGATTATTTAAACTAGCGATTTCACGGGTTAGTTTTGTTAATCAAAGTTTTCCCGTCCAGGCGATGCACGGAGACATGTTTGATTCACCCGGGCGAGGGGCGGGGTACGTTAAGAGAACTGGGATTTTTCAATTTGTTCGCTAAAACGTGAAAATAAATACAAATATTATTAAGTCTTAAGTGAGTTTTTTATGTAAATGGATAGCTCATTTTAAAAATATGTGTGATGTTATTTTTGTGTCTCATTCCAGCAAATAATTTATTTTAAAAGTTACGTTAAAATCTTTTTGAACGAACGTACCTGAACGTAACGGGATGTGACGTAGCGGATTTGACGTGATTCAACATGGCCGCGATGGCGTCCTTGGTTTGGAAGTCTCGAGCAGGTATTTCGTTTAAAAGTAAAATAAAGTGCTGTCCGTTGATATAGTGAAAGAGTGTGCGATGCAATAAACGTGGCACCGGTGTCTGAACTGACTAGTAGTTTTGCACAAATATGGCGGTTTACTACGAACGTGGGTGCTCAATGTGGACTACTGAATGAACGCAGGCTACATGTTTGTACATTTTTGCTTTTAAACCTTAAATTAATCTAGGCATAATTTGTCTCAGTTTTTTATCATTGATGATCAGTCGCATCTTATCGCGTTATCATGTTTATGGCAAAAGGAGAAATTCAGTTTGTCAAAAGTTTTATTTGGTCGAATATGTTTCGCAGCTCATCCTTTATTTGGTATTGGACCAAATAAACTTTTGTTCAATTGAGAAACAGAATTTCTCCTTTTGCCATGGATTCTACCTGGACAAGGGATTCTACACACATCTTATCATGTTTATGTTCTTGCAGGGCTCTTGCTCCCCACTCAGTCCCTTCTGCTGGACTCCGTGAGGTTTGCCTCTAAAAAGGCCGGAGGCAGCTCCAAGAACCTGGGAGGGAAGAGCCCGGGCCGCAGATATGGCTTTAAAAAACAAGATGGTAATTTAATTTCTATAAGTCCTGAATGACTGGCAGAGGTGGTGCTTCAAGCACTGATCATACCCTAGAGCAGGGGTCTTCAACGTTTTTCAGGCCAGGGACCCCCAAACAGATGGCGAACTGGGCCAGGGACCCCCTACTATATATACGGCATAGAATTGTGTTTTATATTAAATTGAGCTTGGTGTCATGTATAAACATTGCAACTCTGTTATGGTATATCCAATACAAGGAAATAATACACAGGTTAATACTGTATTTTACACTATAAAATATAAAATTATATTATTTTAAAGTGAAATCAAAAGATTTAGCGACCCCCCTGCAGTACCTCCGCGACCCCCCTGTTGAAGACCTCTGCCCTAGAGTGCTTATTCAGTACTTGAAGCAAAAATTAAAGTAATATTTAAGTAACAATGCTTATTTGAGTGTAATGTTTGGTTACTCTTCCTCCATTTTCTATTTTTAGGTCACTTTGTTCATGCTGGAAACATCCTGGCCACACAGAGGCGCCTGAGGTACCACCCCGGGGCTCATGTGAGTGACTTTAACTCAAATCGAACAACACATATTTAGACAAACCATTTCTGTCAAATATAGTGAAGCATGGATAGAGAATAGTTCAACATAGAGTACATTTGTGAGTATATTATTAATTTATTATTCATTTTTGAATCATCTCCATTATTTCATTTTTTATTAGTTTAATAGTTGGGCACAATTAATCTCATAAATTGTTGCTGGGTTACAAGTTGTCCCTCTGTTACTTGGCCATTGAACTCAAAGATTTAGTAAATAAACACTAAACACTCTGTAAAATTACAGATCCAGGCTGGGGATTAAGACTCAGCATAATTCTTTCCTTGACTAAGAAATGTCCAGGCACATTTCAGTACATTTTGAATATTATCATCAGCATAATAAAAACGGATATGCTTATTATATAGATACAGGTCATGCCAAAGAGTAGAGTTGCTGATTGTGTGTGTGTTCTGTGTGTCTCCCAAAGGTGGGCATGGGAACCAACAACACCCTTTTCGCTCTGGAGGACGGACACGTGCGCTTCACTAAAGAGGTGTACATCCCCCCACCGCGCAGCACCGAGTCCAGAGACATCATCTCCAGACTGCCCAGAGGAACCGTGCTCTACAAGACCTTCATCAATGTTCTGCCCATCAAACAGGAGGCCAAGTTCAGACTGGTGGACCTGGTCTGAGCACAGACTCAACTAAGAGACTTGGGGAATTCTGGGTTGTGTTGGATTATGCTCTTCTCTGATTTATGTTCTAATGTTGTTTTCCTCATCACTAGGGCTGCATTCTTCTCTCGAACAGAAAACACTTTGCTACACCTTGTTATCTTGTGGTAATACAGGGCTCCATTGTGTTTTAATTTAAGACCTGGAATTGCCCAACTTATGAAACTTACCACTACATGACATGAAAGAGCATTTTAAGCTTTGTAGACAAACTTTTTTTTTTTTTTTTCAAATGACTGAAACAAAACACAACTCCTGTTTGTTTGTTTGTTTGTTTGTTTTTTTATGAGGTTACAACATATTAACATGACTTGAAGCTCCCAAGAGTCAATTCTGTGTAATATAGAACCTTTCAGTGTTGGACTAGGGGTTGGCATATCTTTTCTGATATATAGCCCACCTCTAGTTTAGTTCTAGATCAGTTAATGACATGACATGTACCATTATATAATATACCATTCTTGTAAACCAGATATCCCAACATTCTCATTTCAGTTGTATGATGAAAGTGTGTTGTTTTTATACATACCTCTATGCCTGTTAATATAACATATATAAATTATTGGTCTCTCTTACTTTTGTGTCATTTGTATTGAAAGCAGTTGCTTACTTGGTAGAGATGTCTGTCCACTCACTAAAGACATAGTTGGTTCAATCCCAGTTTAAGTAAGACACTAAACTCACTTTGTCTGGGTGAATAAAGAGTAACCAAAAATGAGCATTACCACAGGACCAAGTTGCAGGTCAGATCTGTGGAGGGGATCAGAGTGTATGCGCTTATATGTATGGCTGTTTGTTGAGTTGAGAATAGTATTTGAATGAATGCAATATCTGTTTATAATCTAAATGTTCTATCTGAATTTCCAGTATTCCCACCAGCCTGCTCAGGGACCACAGGTGTAAAAGAGCACTCATGCTATAAGAAGAAGAAGTGACTTTATTGATCTCACACTGGAGAAATTCTTCTCTGCATTTAACCCATCCTGTTATTAGAAGCAGTGGGCAGCACATTACTGTGCTCCATGATCTTCTTGCTTTGGTTTAGTCAGGACCTCAGCTGGAGGATTTTACCTATGGTGCATGTTTTGGGTTGATGGGGGAAACCGGAGTGCCCGGAGGAAACCCACCCAGACATGGGGAGAACATGCAAACTCCACACAGAAAGGCCCGGGTGACCCGGGGATCGAACCCAGACCATGCATGCAAACTCCACACAGAACACACACGGAAAGGCCTGGGCGACCCGGGGATCGAACCCGGAGCCTTCTTGCTGTGAAGCGTGAGTGCTAGCCACTCAGCCACCGTGCCGCCACATAACCTGGCACCAGCATTTGTGCGTAAAATGTCCCTTGTTTTCATATCTGAAGCGCAGACGTGTTTGAATACCTGAACGTGGTTGTGTTGTGCAGTGGATATTTTGTAACCTGTAGTACTGGCAGTGTCCACTAGATGGCACAAATTGAACATGGTTTAGAATGCAGCTCAGAAACGCATTAAAAAAGATCATAAATCATTGGGGTACAGTTAAATGTCTATAAAACATAAATCATTATCCATGTATTAGTGCACCACAAAGCCAGGCATCAGAATGACACATTTACAGTAGTAATTCATAAATTTTTTTACCTGGCCAGCCAAATGATATCTCTCTGTATTTCCTATACACCGCGATACCATTTGGACACTCTCCATCCACTCTCGCTCCTCCGGTTCCAAACCGACTCCGCGATTCTGATTCGTTCAAAGATGGTGACGTCAGTGCACCCGCCTTTGCCCGCAAAGTCACTCTTAGGCAGCGGAAGTTCCGCCTCAGTTTTGAATCAAGATGGCGCAATCTCTGATTGGTTCACTTAGCTGTCTGTCTACGCGCAACCGCAGCGTATTCTGTGGATCAAGCGTTACCAGACTCACTCGCTGGTACAGCGATGAGTCATGGATTCTTCCAGGCAATAAAATTTTAGTTTTTCACTGAAATATATAGAAATCATAAATCCCTTAGCGAGCTACTTGATAGGGGGTAGAAAGCTGTAACAACACAATAGCTCCTCCAGAGTGATACATCTCATTCATAACTTACTTAGCAACACACAGCAGGCTGTACGGTTGGGCGTGACCACATCCTCTGCCCTCACCATAAACACCGGTGCACCGCAGAGATGTGTGCTTAGCCCATTTCTTTTCACGTTCTAAAGAAATAACAATATCAGTCCCGCCGCAAACATAACATACCTCAAATACTCATGACACTGCTATCCTTGCCTTACTCAAAGACAATAATTCAGTTATGGACTATTACAACACAATCATAAAATTCAGAAAGTGGTGCAGTGACAACCATCTCCACCTTAATGTCAGTAAGGTGGAGCCGCCCATCATCATTAGCAGCCAGACAGTAGAGACAGTGGACACTTTCAAATACCTCGGGGACAGAATAAACAATGCACTTACATTTGATCAGCATATCATGGACATTTACAAAAGAAGCCATCAACAACTGTCAATAATGAGAAAACTCAAAGGACTCTATGTTTCTTCATATCTGTTATTACTGTTGTATCAATCCATCATCCAATCTATTCTGTTGTATTGTTCTGCCTGCTTTTTCAATCTGCTCACTGTTAAAATCATAGGACTCCCCACACCCAACCTGCAGATGTTAACAACAGGGCTATTGGACACATTGCAATCTCCATAGAACAGGACCCCACTCACTCACTACAGGAGCACCTCACCCCTCTGCCCTCAGGACGGAGGAGTGCCTCAGCCCTCTGCCCTCAGGACGGAGGAGTACCTCACCCTTCTTCCTTCAGGATGGAGGTACAGGGTGTTCAGGTGCAGGAGGACCCGCTTTGGCAAAAGCCTGACGTCCATCACATTTCTGAGCAACAGGCCCCGCTGAGTGAACTGTAACGTCGATTGTGATGTGTCTGTGTTTGTTGTGTTGTTTGTCAGTGTATATGTCAAACAAGCTCTGTGTGAAATGAATTTCCCCTTGGGACAATAAAAAGTCTAAAATCAAAGTCTACTACTATATAAAAAAAGATACCACAAAATACATAAATTGTTGTTCTTTTAACAATAGGCCTACTTGTAACTCTACATAGGCCTAAATTAATTTATTATTATTATTATTATTATTATTAGTAGTAGTAGTAGTAGTAGTAGTAGTAGTAGTAGTAGTAGCTATATAATAATAATAATAATAATAATAACAATAATAACAATAATAATAATAATAATAATAATAATAATAATAACAATAATAACAATAATAATAATAATAATAAAGCGCATTATAATAGCCTTATTTATGGGCTCTTATAATAAATAAATATAAGAAATAATATACAGGTCCTTCTAAAAAAAATTGCATATTGTGATAAAGTTCATTATTTTCCATAATGTAATGATAAAAATTAAACTTTCATATATTTTAGATTCTTTGCACACCAACTGAAATATTTCAGGTCTTTTATTGTTTTAATACTGATGATTTTGGCATACAGCTCATGAAAACCCAAAATTCCTATCTCAAAAAATTTGCATATCATGAAAAGGTACTCTAAACAAGCTATTAACCTAATCATCTGAATCAACGAATTAACTCAAAACACCTGCAAAAGATTCCTGAGGCTTTTCAAAAACTCCCAGCCTGGTTCATTTCTCAAAACCGCAATCATGGGTAAGACTGCCGACCTGACTGCTGTCCAGAAGGCCATCATTGACACCCTCAAGCAAGAGGGTAAGACACAGAAAGAAATCTCCGATCGAATAGGCTGTTCCCAGAGTGCTGTATCAAGGCACCTCAGTGGGACGTCTGTGGGAAGGAAAAAGTGTGGCAGAAAATGCTGCACAACTAGAAGAGGTGACCAGACCCTGAGGAGGATTGTGGAGAAGGGCCGATTCCAGACCTTGGGGGAGCTGTGGAAGCAGTGGACTGAGTCTGGAGTAGAAACATCCAGAGCCACCGTGCACAGGCGTGTGCAGGAAACGGGCTACAGGTGCCGCATTCCCCAGGTCAAGCCACTTTTAAACCAGAAACAGCGGCAGAAGCGCCTGACCTGGGCTACAGAGAAGCAGCACTGGACTGTTGCTCAGTGGTCCAAAGTACTTTTTTCGGATGGAAGCAAAATTTGCATGTCATGCGGAAATCAAGGTGCCAGAGTCTGGAGGAAGACTGGTGAGAAGGAAATGCCAAAATGCCAAATGCGGCACGGTGGTTGAGTGGTTAGCGCTCTTGCTTCACAGCAAGAAGGTTCCAGGTTCGATCCCCGGGTCGCCCGGGCCTTTCTGTGTGTGTTCTGTGTGGAGTTTGCATGCATGGTCTGGGTTCGATCCCCGGGTCGCCTGGGCCTTTCTGTGTGGAGTTTGCATGTTCTCCCCGTGTCTGGATGGGTTTTCTCCGGGCACTCCGGTTTCCCCCACCAACCCAAAACATGCACCATAGGTACCTCCAGCTTTGGTCCTGGCCAAACCGAAGCAAGAAGATCGTGGAGATGGTCCCCGGGCGCAGTAATGTGTGTGCTGCCCACTGCTCCTAATATATGTATATATATATAGGATGGGTTAAAATGCAGAGAAGAATTTCTCCAGTGTGAGATCAATAAAGTCACTTCTTCTTCAAAATGCCTGAAGTCCAGTGTCAAGTACCCACAGTCAGTGATGCTCTGGGGTGCCATGTCAGCTGCTGGTGTTGGTCCACTGTGTTTTATCAAGGGCAGGGTCAATGCAGCTAGTTATCAGGAGATTTTGGAGCACTTCATGCTTCCATCTGCTGAAAAGCTTTATGGAGATGAAGATTTCATTTTTCAGCATGACCTGGCACCTGCTCACAGTGCCAAAACCACTGGTAAATGGTTTACTGACCATGGTATTACTGTGCTCAACTGGCCTGCCAACTCTCCTGACCTGAACCCCATCGAGAATCTGTGGGATATTTTGAAGAGGAAGTTGAGAGACACCAGACCCAACACTGTGGATGAGCTTAAGGCCGCTATCGAAGCATCCTGGGCCTCCATAACACCTCAGCAGTGCCACCGGCTGATTGCCTCCATGCCACGCCGCATTGAAGCAGTCATTTCTGCAAAAGGATTCCCCGACCAAGTATTGAGTGCATAACTGAACATAATTATTTAAAGGTTGACTTTTTTTGTATTAAAAACACTTTTTTATTGGTCGGGTGACATATGCTAATTTTTTGAGATAGGGATTTTTGGTTTTTCTTTACTTTTTTGCCAAAATCATCAATATTAAAACAATAAAAGGCTTGAACTACTTAATTTGTGTGTGATGAATCTAAAATATATGAAAGTTTAATGTTTATCAGTACATTACAGAAAATAGTGAACTTTATCACAATATGCTAATTTTTTGAGAAGGACCTGTATATAAATAAATATAAATAACGTGACGCACAGGCGCGCACGCGGCTCGTGACTCACGGCGGGTGGGCGGTGCTTGCATCCGGAGAGGCGGACAGGCGGTGCTTGCGGTCACTCTGAATCGGTTGGACGCTACTCAGACTGACGCTCTGACCGCCGCTGATGCTGCCGACGCCACCCCGGCCGGACAGCAGCACCAGCGCACGGCACGATGGAGCGGATGGAGTCTATGGAGCCCATCTCCGCATACTACACCACGGCGTACCCGGAGATCCAGCCCGAAAGCGGCTATGGCTCCGGCGAGAAGACCCCTCCTGCGCCCGCGTATAACGAAGAGCTAGTGCACAAGGTAAACAACACCGAGGACGCGCAACATCTGGAATTTGCTGCGCGAAAATACATTGCGACATCACGACATTCTAGAATCTCTGTATTTTAAATAGACACAGGACACAGGTCAGGATTCTCAGGTGGAGTTTACTGTATAACTGTCAGATTGCAGATTTGTTGACTTGGTTTATGGTTCATATCTCTGTAGGCTAATTACTGGGCCTATCCACATGAAACAAAAATTGACACAAAGTAATATAATTACTTAAAATAATAATAATAATAATAATTCAACCCCAAAGATGTGATTGTTTTCTCCTGAAAAGAGTTTAAAGGTTCTATATTATGCAAAATTGACTCTTGTGAGCTTTTTGCCGTGTTTGTTACCCAATGAAAAATCTACCTGGAGTTGTGTTTTGTTTCATTCGACATGTTTGAGTAATCCTTTATTATGAGTCTGTCTACATCTCCAAAGCTCAAAATGCTCTGTTCCACCTTGTGATGTCATGTAGTGGTCATTTTTAAGTTAACAGCCCCTTTTACCTTTACTTCAGTACAGACTGGCAGAAATGATCCAAATGATTCTAGTGAAAGTTTATTGAGAAAACGCAAAGGAGCACTTTACCACATGAGATCACAAGGAGGAACAGAGTGTTTTCTGTTTGAGATAAAAACACAGCCTAAATTTGCAGGGTGCCAACACCGCTATGTTTTTATCTGATGTCGTGTATGTATATTGTATGTCTTCTGTATGTACTGCAGTGCAACCTTCCGTTACCTCTAAGACAGGGGTCTTCAACGTTTTTCAGGCCAGGGACCCCCAAACAGATGGCGAACTGGGCCAGGGACCCCCTACTATATATACGGCATAGAATTGTGTTTTAGGGTCAGTTGGTAGAGCATATGTCTCGTGATCCAGGGGTTAGCGGTTCGAATCTCGCTCTTGACGGGTTGACCGCATATGATCCCAGCTCCCACAGATGAGCGCTGCTGTTGTGTCCTTGGGCAAGACACTTAACCCCTACTCTCCCCCAGTGTCTGTGGACACTGGTAGCCCCCATGGCAGAAGATACATCAAGGCCTGTTGTGACGTGAGCCGTCCTCCTGTGGACCCACCACCTGCGGGGGGATTCATGGGGGCTGGTGCATTGTGTTCAGAACACTGCTTGAACTGCTGCCCCCACGACCCAGAAAATGGAAAAGCAGAAGAAAATGAACGAATGAATTGTGTTTTGTATTAAATTGAGCTTAGTGTCATGTATAAACATTGCTACTCTGTTATGGTACATCCAATACAAGGAAATAATACACAGGTTAATACTGTATTTTACAAAATATAAAATTATATTATTTTAAAGTGAAATCAAAAGATTTTGCGACCCCCCCCAGCAGTACCTCCGCGACCCCCCTAGGGGTCGCGACCCCTCTGTTGAAGACCTCTGCTCTAAGACATTTGTCTTAGAGGTAACGGAGTCTCCCTGGTGGAGACTAATAAAGAAACTAGTGCTGTCAGGCGATTAAAAAAATTAATCTAATTAATTACAGGATTTGTAATTAATTAATCTAATTGATAAAAGGAGAAGTTCAATTTGCGGAAGAATACAGTCGAATTACGCAGCACGCTGCCAGGGGAATACCTATTACGCACCGGGAAGGGAGTTCCCCTGTTGCACAACGTGGTGCGTGATTCGACTGTATTCTTCCGCACTGGAAAATAGTTCCCACCCAAAATGACCAAGGCAAGCTCTCCGTGTTGATTTGCACATTTATTTGCACTCGATATGAATGCGCACTACACATAAAGTAATTGGGAAACGCATCGAGCAAATAAATTCCTTTTGGCCGAAATCTTTCTCTGGCGACGTTAGACTCCAGTCTAAGGCGGAGTAGCTGCAGATACCGCGGCGGTCAGTGGCGACAGGCTCGGACAATGGCTGGGTGAGCAGGAAAACGCTTTCCACCACTTATTTTAGTCTCTGGACTGTGGGGAGATGCCCAAATTTGACCTGGGGGTGGCATATCCCTTTAAGGAGCCATATAAAAGCATCAAGAAGTACCATGTCATGGGATCTTTAAGTGTGCACCCTTAGTCACGGCAGAACACGCTGGAGAGGTTATGGTAATTGAAAAGGGTTCAGCGCGCAGAGCGCAGCAGATACGGAAACGGGCGCGCGCGTCTTCACGTGATCTCCGTGGGGACAGGGGGCTTAGAAACGGATATGCTCCGTCACATTTTTATAAATAAACTCGCCGTTCAAAGGCCCCGCATGCCAAATTTAAAATGCGCGCGCATTGAATTGCGCTCATAATTAATTGCGTTAATTTTTATAATGCGTTAATTAGCAGTGCAATTAATTAATCTAATTAACGCGTTAAACTGACAGCCCTAAAAGAAACCTAACCTAACTATAATATGTTCACTTGTAATTTTAACCTATTCAGAGGTGGGTAGTACTCGATTATATTTAGGCTACTTGAGTAACATTTTAAAGGGCCTGTATTACACTCTTTTCTTATCTATATTATTATTATGTACTAATCTAGTTTCCTTGTCACAAACAGACCTGAGGGGTGTTCCATCAACACGGCTAAGCGCAAAGCCCGGCTAATTTCGATAGGCCAGGCTAGTTTTAGTGAGATTTCGGTTCCACGACTCTTGCTAACATTAGTTCCCGCTGAGTTACTGGGGCAACATAGTCCTCTGAACTAGCCTGGTCCCGGGCAGGCTAAAGATGAGGCTTAATCAGGCAGCGTCGCAAAGAATACGTACCTGAAGTAAACAGAGTGTCAAACAAACAGTTTCGTCCGAAAACAAGGGTGACAACATCAGAAAAAAAAAAAAAAAATTACCTTATGTTCTTGGTAGGGATGTCAACAATTAATCGATTAACGATTAATTGTCGATTAAGACGTTGGTCGAACAAAATGCATTAATTGTAATTAATCGCTAATCGCGGACACGCGCACCCGCGTGGTCACGAAACAAGGCAACCGCGCACCGCGCCAATCGCACCAATCCAGACTTATCTGAAGAGAAAATTGTTTTCCCCAAATACCATGTTTGGAAAATGACCTGCGGAAATCATGCAATCAAGATCTTGAACACTCATTTTTATATATATTACAACAAGCATGCAATTTTCGCTTCAGATAAGTCTGGATGGCTAATGTAATCCTTTACTCAACTTTTTAAGCCTTTACCCAACTTTCTTCACCCAAGCCTTCACCCATAGCTACTATTCGTTTTAAATTAAATTAAGGTACCATTTCAACAGTATTACTAATTTCACAGAATAATAATATTAATATTAGCCTACTTACCTCTCTGCAAAATGTTTTTATGCTTTGTCTTTACCTGCAAAACAGTTCTCTTCACATTATTCCTGCTCAAAGATAAGATAACACAATTTAACATATTAGTTGGTGCAAATACTTTTACACAGTTAAAAAAAAAAAAAATACAACTGACAAGACTGCTCTACAAATATAAAGATTTTATGACATGAAATGCTCTCCTTGAGTATTGAACTCGAGTCTCCCACGTGACAAACCGTAGCGAGTCCTCTCCCCCACGGACTTGTCTTAATACCGATGGTAAAAACATACTTAAAAAACTCAACATTCAGCACTGTTATAGAACTTAACTTATGCATTTAAGCGTTCGGCGATCTTCTGCCATGCCATGTCTCTCGCCTTGGTTATTGCAAGTGTGTTGCAGAGTTCCAAAAGCAACTTCTGTTCTGATGCGCTGAAATAATCGGCCTGAATCTTTGACATGATCGCGTTTTCGACAGTCGCTTGTTCTGGGCTTCTTAAGTCCCCTGTACATGCGCCTAAGCCAGGACTGGATAGGCCTAAACTGCGTTAGTGGAACGACTTCAGACTTAAGTCTAAGTTGCCGCTTCTTCAGGCGAGGCTTAACCACTTAGGCCCCACTATGTTTAGCGACGTTGATGGAATACCCCCCTGGAGTTTCATTCACACATGTTTGAATAACGCTGTCTACATCACTACAACTCAAAAGCTCCGTTCCACCTTGTGATGTCATGAAGCAGAAGTTTAAAAGCTCCTTTTACCTTTAGTTCAGATCAGGCTGGAAGAGAGAAAGAGAGCAAAGTGTATGGAGTTTAAAAACACAGTGGAGCACTCCCTGTATTACCACATGGCATCACAAGAGAAGAACTCAGCCTAAATATGCAGGGTTTGTGTGTTAAACATGTGTGATGAAGAAGCAAAATTATATTATTATTTTTTTAACCTAGTATCCGGTGGTGTCAGAATGATCAAAAGAACAGTTGCCATAGTAATTAACAGAAAAATTGTAAATGCATTTGAGATATGTTGCAGCCCTTCTACAGATGGCTTCAAACAGGAAGGGCATCCTGCATAAAAATATGTCAAAAAAAAAAAGTTAAAAAAAAAAAAGATGTATGAAAAATGGTCTTTGATCTGAGGTTATCCTTCAGTAAGATTTTAAGATGAATGCCACTCTGAGTGCTTCCTCTAAGTCTACAGTGGCCTACATCTCTCCTCATACCCCCCTCTCTGCTCTCGTTTTCACCAAGTATACTTGTAGTGGTAATTTTGAAGTGAACAGCTCCTTTACCTTGAGTGCAGTCCAGATTGGCAATTCCAGGGCTGAAATTAAGCAAATATTTCCAGTAAATCTAGTGAATAATTCTAGTTTACTGCACCAAAACCTGAATTTCCCTCAGGTCAATAAAGCAACTATCTCTTTCACTCCCTCTCCCTCTCTCTCTGAAAGCATATTGAGTTTAAAAACACAGTGGAGCACTTCCTGTATTACCACATGACATCACAAGGAGTGTTTTCAATTTGAGAGAAAAACTAAATCTGCAGGGTTTGTGTGTTAAATATGTGGCAATGAAACAAAACACAACTCCAGGTCTGTTTGTGATGAAGAAACATTATAACATCGATCCCAAAACAACAAAACTTTGATAACACAAACCTGCAATCAGTGCATTCTTCTCTCACAATACAGTACAGTTCTCCGCATATAAAGGTGCACTATGTAACATTTCTGTTCAAGTGTGTGCCACTTGCTTGTCTCTGTGGAGATGTTTGTCATTCGTGCCCTATGTTTTTTTACGGATACATGTGGAGATGTCTGTCCATCTGTGTGGTTCTGTCTCTAATCTGGTCCATCTCTTCAGAACGTGGAGTCTTAGCACTGGAGCTGCACTGGAGCTGACCACTAGGGGCAGTAGTAAACACAGCTTAACAGTGGAAGCTAAAGTTTTTGAACGTGACTAGTTTGTTTATTTGTTTGTCTATTTTGTCAGTTTTGGAGAGTTCTGGCTGCTAGCGCCCTCTGTAGGTTATTTAACAGAACACAGCTTTGAGATTAGAAATGTTTGGAAGTATAAATGCAGTGACGGCGGGTTACTACACGTGGAAGGCACAGATATGTATATGTACAAAAGAGTAGCAGAAAAGAGCCTTTAAGTGTAAGACTATCTATATATAGTGAACCCTTAAATTTTGCAGCTATGAACAGTCTCTTAAAATGTGAATGAATAAAGCTGAAAATGTAAAAGACAAAAGAATGAATGGACAAACAAACTGAAACGTGTTGAGAAGTTTTTATTTGTCCATAACTCGCTGAATGATTGGAGCTTTTAACAGCTTTCTCCACTGTTTGTGCCTTCAGAAAGTGGTTGCTAACGACCCATTAACTGTTCGCTAATGCACCATTAGCGAATGCTCTGAGGAGCAGTGATGTAGTATTGCCACACAGTAAGTGTTTCTCAGATAAAGCAATGTTTTGTTTTCTCTCACAAACTTTAGTGTCATTAGTGTTTGAGGGGATTGTTTTATTTATGTCACACTAATCAGTGGAATTCATGGCTGTTTCTCAAATGCACAGGACCCTGCCTCCAAAGACCTCCTCCTACCTGAGCTCAAACAGAACCCTGCACAGTAAGAAGAATTCTTGTGATATTTGTGAGTTCACAAACTCACGAGAATCCTTCTTGGTGTGCGCCCGCTGGTGTAATAGTGCCCACAGAGTAGCCTTGAGGTTTGTCCACTTTTAGCATTTGTGAACATGGAAGTTTGATTTTAGAGTTTGATTAGTGGACAATCAAAAGAAAACAATATCTTCTTTCAATTGAACTATATTCTTGTATTTCCTGAGCGTCTGTGCTCTGTCTTTAATGGCCTCTTGTCTTCAGAGGAGTTTGACCTCTGTTACCAAGGCAACTGCGGAGTGTAGCTCCCAGACACAACACACATAACTATGCTATCTTACCTAAGAAGAACAATGGCTCCAAGACCCACTGACAGTCATTCAATAAAGTAATAAAAACAACCACCACAATGGAATGCATGCTAATTTAATCAATTTAATGCCATACTGTAAAACATTATCGGCAAAGCAATAACGCCTCCATGGAAACAAGCAGGCACTGGACCCCCACACTAGCTTCTAGTTTCCTGTGTTTTGCTGTTTTAAAAAGGGAATACACTCGCAAGTGGACCTGGGTTCCCACTGTCTGCAGTGGGGTATTCATTTATTAAGATTAAGCCTTTATTTGGTCTCACACACAATGACACACAGTGACACATGGGAGAAATTTGACTTCTGCATTTGACCCATCCTTTTCAGGAGCAGTGAGCAGCCATCTTTTTCAGCGCCCAGGGGCAGTACCGTGAAGGGTCTTGCCCAAGGACCCACACTGGTTTTCTCATTACTGGGTTAAAACTCAGCCCCCCCCGGGGAAAGTCAGTGACTTACATGTTACCTTTTCTTGTTTTGAAAAGGCTATTTGCCCAAAACCAGCTGAAATAAATTTCAGTTTCATTTATTCTCATTCTCAGTATATGGGCAGGTCATGCCTCATATGAAGCTCAGGACCTCCAGAATTCCCTCCCTGAGCTGCAGAGGCTGCACTAGCACTGATTCTGGACTGGCTGGAGGTGCTGGGGTTTAGGTAGAGACCATTCAGATAGATTCAGAGAGAGGCTTTTTAGGTTTAAACCAGTTTTCTCTCAATCAAGTCTGTGTGTGTGTGTGTGTGTGTGCGTGTGTGCGTGCGTGCCTGTACTTGAGTGTCACTACTATAGCCTTCCTGTCACGCTGCTGTTTGACTCACTGCACCAGATGAGGCTGTGGGGAGTAAATGTCTGAAGTGACGCAGGACAGTGACTCACGAAGCACAGCAAACACAAGCCCACAGCAACAACAATCAAGTGCTGTATATTTTGTAACAATTGATTTTAGATTTTTTCATGAGATCTGGAGATGGTTTCCACTGCTCATAACAGGTTACTCCAGTGGCAATGATGGATGCAGAGGACTCATTTTCCTATGGGGATCTAAAAGTGTATCTTAACCTGAACAATTTTTAAAAAAAAACTCCAGACCTCCTTGTCAAAGCCTGATCTCATCAGTTCTCTTTTGCTAAGCAGGGCAGGACCTGGTCAGTACTTGTATGGGAAACCGTTGGGAATACCTGGAGCCACAGTGAGGTGCCAGTGGCAGAAACTGTTGTTGTGTCCTTAGGCAAGACACTTCCCCACCTACATTGCCTGGTATGAAAGTGGTGGTTGTGTGAATGTGAGCGGCTGATGATGCTGACTGGCAGCCTCATCCCAGTCTGTCCCAGGGCAGCTGTGGCTACAGTAGTATGTTACAACATAATGAATATTGCAAATTTTGTGGAGTGGTCCCAGGCAAATCATCTGTTCCTGAACATTGACAAGACCAAGGAATGGGTGATTGACTTCAGGAGAAAGAGGACACCAGTGGAGCCCATTACCATCCAGGGTCATGATGTGGAGATAGTGAACTGCTACAAGTACCTTGGCGTCCATGTGAACAACAGGCTGGACTGGAGGGACAACTGCAATTCTGTCTACAAGAAGAGCATGAGCAAACTCTACTTTCAGAGAAAGCTCAGGTCTTTCAATGTGTGCAGCAAATTACTGGAGATCTTCTACCAGTCTGTGGTGGCCAGCGCCCTGTACTTCGCTGTGGTCTGCTGGGGGAGCAGCACCAGTAAAAGGGACATTGAACGGATTGACAGACTGATCCGTAAAGCTGGTCACGTGATCGGCTGTGAGCTGGAGACATTAAGGGACAGGAGGACACCGGACAAACTGCTCTCCATCATGGACACTCCTGCTCATCCACTGCACCAGACCACAGAGGGACAGAGGAGCTCATTCTCCAACAGGCTCCTACAGCTCCACTCAAACAGTGAGAGATAAAGGACGACATTCATACCATACTCCATACAACTGTACAACAACTCACCCTTATGTAACAGATAACACCCCCTACAATTGCACAACTCAAACGGATAACCTTATGCTCTGTCAATCAGTACATTATTGCACTGCTGTTCTTGTCTCCTGTATATAGCTGTGATTTTATATTTTTTGTTACTTATTTTTCTATTTTGTTTTGACTTGTACATATATATTTATTTTTATAATTATGACTGGTTTGGGCGGGAGGGGAGGGAGGTGTTTTGGGCGTTTATGGATTTAGAGAAGGCGTATGATAGGATTGATAGAGAGGCGTTGTGGGTTGTGTTGAGTTTGTATGGTATCGATGGTAGATTGTTGGAAGGTGTGAAGAGTTTTTATAGAAACAGAGCGTGTGTGAGAGTGGGAAATAGCACGAGTGAGTGGTTTCCTGTGAGGGTTGGTTTGCGTCAGGGATGTGTGATGTCTCCGTGGTTGTTTAATGTGTATATGGATGGTGTGGTAAAAGAGGTGAATGCAAGAGTGTCAGGTAAGGGTGTGAGCATGGTGAATGTTGATGGCAGCAAATGGAGCATGAATCAGTTGTTGTTTGCAGATGATACTGCACTAGTGGCTGATTCAGAGGAGAGCTTGGCACGTTTGGTTGAGGAGTTTGGAAGGGTGTGTGACAGAAGGAAGCTGAGAGTGAATGTGAATAAGAGTAAGGTGATGAGGTGCACGAGGTCAAAGGATGAACGTAGGTTGAATGTGGCATTAAATGGGGAGTTGTTGGAAGAGGTAGAGTGTTTTCAGTATTTGGGGTCGCATGTTGGTGTGGATGGTGGAATAGGGGGTGAGGTAGAGTTTAGAATGAATGAAGTACGTAAGATATGGGGGGGAATGAAGAGAGTGTTTGAATGTAGGTCACTGGGAATGGTTGCGAAAAGGAGATTGTATGAGGGTGTGGTGGTGCCTGCTGCGTTGTATGGGGCTGAAACGTGGAGTTTGAAAGTTGCGGAGAAGAGGAAGTTGAATGTAGTTGAGATGAGATGTCTGAGGAGTATGTGTGGTGTGACGCGCATGGATCGTGTGAGAAATGAAGATATCCGAGAGAGAACTGGTGTGTTGCGAGAGTTGGCTGAGAGAGCAGAGCAAAAGGCATTGGGATGGTTTGGACATGTTGAGAGGATGGAAAGGGAGCGATTGGTGAAAAAGGTGTATGAATCTGATGTGAGTGGAGTGAGAATGAGAGGAAGACCGCGAATGGGATGGACAGAGGGTGTAAGAAGAGCGTTGAATGCAAGAGGGATGACTGTGGTGCAAGGGAGAGAGGCTGCTCAGGACAGGGATGAATGGAGAGAGTTTGTGTATGAATGAATGGATGGGTGTGGTAGAGGACGGGTCTTGATATGAAGCGGCAGGGGGAAACCAGCTTTGGCTGAGGCCCTGCTGTGGAAGTGTCCACACTGGGCTGTGCAGCTGACCCTGGTGCAGTGTGGTGTGGTTTAGATCGGTCCTTAGACCTTAAACCAAGGTGTCCTTTTCCCCAACATCATCATGCCTCTCCGGTGACGTTTGGGTGGTGCTGGCGTCTGAGTGCTGGTTTGTTCTGAGTGCTGGGTTGTTTGGGGGGTTGCTGGCGGGCTTGGGTGGTATCACCAGGTCTGGTTTCGGGGTGCCGAGGGGGCGGCTGGCTGGTGCTTAGGGGTGTGGTCCGGATGGCCGCCTGGATCCGGGGTTCTTTGGGGTTTTGTATGGTGGACGGGGGCACCTGGAGGGGGGCGGCGTTATCTAGGTGCACCTTTAGTTATTACTGTTGCTGCGGTTGTAGTGGGATGATTGCGGATTGTCTGGACCTGGACCCTCTCCCAATGTTTTGGATTGTTTTTAATGCATCATTTCTTAGTCAGGGCAAGCTGAATACCTACACCTAGGCTGCAGGACAATGTCCTCCTTCTTTTAATGCATCATTTCTTAGTGAGGGCTGAACACCTACACTTAGGTTTGCAGGACAATGTCCTCCTTCTTTTAATGCATTAGACACAATATAAATAGCATACACATTATACACAATATAGGGCAACATAGGATATGAAGAAATGTTCGGAGAGGGGGGAGAAGTGGATTTTAAAGTGGGGCGACAGCGGTGATGGTGATGGAAGGTGTGCTTGGGTGCTCGTCCCTCTCTAGGTGCTGTCCCTGTGTGGTCCTCTGGAGGATTCCTGGGTGCTGGCGGTGGTCCGGTTTGCTCTGGGTCTGGCCGGTCATCCCTTTGTGGCGCCTGGGGCGGGTCCTGGGGGTTTTTCCGCTCGGGTTCGCTGGCTGCCTTCTCAGCTGTCCAGTGCATGGATGGGGGGTGGGTGGACGCCAGTGTGGGAAGAGAGTGGTGATGGTGATGAGGAAAGGACGCTGGTACAAACGAGGGGGAAAAAAAAAAAAAAAAAGTCACGGAAGGAGGGTTTGGGGAAAGGAAGGAAGGAGGGAAAGGAACAAAAATGTATGCCCTGTCTAGGCTACCCCACTATGGTGGGACACAGCCTTTGTATATAGATAGATGACTGGTTTGACACCGGTCTCTTGCTATACCATCTATTTTCGTTATTCTCTGTTATATATTATATTTTGATGAGTGAGCTACTGTATCCAAATAATTTCCCTTTTGGATCAATAAAGTTTGTCTAAGTCTGAATCTAAGATTAATGATACATGGTGTCACAGATTATGACTATAGAGCAGACTAGGGGTGGGTATTGGCAAAGAAGTCACGATTCAACTCGAATCACGATTCATATGCCACGATGCGATACTATCACGATGCATCACGATACTTGAATTATTGCGATGCATTGCAATATATTCGACATACTTCAGTGAAAATGTACCAAAAAAAAAGAGGATAACTTAAATATCAGTGGCTGTGTATCTGGGTAGTGTCTTCAATTGATACAGAACTCTGAGCAACTCAATTCATAACTGAATTTATTGAATAACAAAAACAAATAAACCAAACCAATAACAAAAAAAGTGCATAGGATTTTTTCTAAAACAAAAAATGATGTTCAAACTGCCATTTGGAGGTAGCTACCATCATAACAAACAATACCCTTTCACAAAGAAAAAAGTGCAAAAAAAACCCCCTAATTATTTATTTATTTATTTATATTAAATATTAAACTATTAATAATCGATTTTTGGCATCAAGAATCGATGCAGTATATTGTGAAAGTTAGTATCGCGATGCATTGTCATGATGATTATTTTGCCTTGTTGTTAATTGTGCTCTTGTTTCACCCTTTCCACTCAGCTACAGATGGTGTTGTAACTTTTTGCACTTGTGGTTTTCTTAGCAGCCAATAATAAGATGCATAAGGAGCTCAGCATTGAGATCTTCTACTATCACGCCACATGTAAGTGTGTTATGTGTTTGGGTTTCAGACCATCCTGGTGGGCGACAGTGGAGTGGGGAAGACCTCTCTCTTGGTGCAGTTCGATCAGGGAAAGTTCATCCCCGGCTCCTTCTCCGCCACAGTGGGTATCGGCTTCACGGTGAGCACCAAAGACAGTGTTGTTCACACTGTCACAGGACAACACAACATTGTCAAATCCCTGACACTCTGCAGCTGATGTCATCAACATTCCCTGAGGGTCTTATACTAACTGTGGGCTCTGCTCTGTCTGAGGCTTTCAAAGATCAAAGTCAGCTTTAATGTCAATTCTGCCATATGTGTTCAACATACAGTGAATCGAAATTTCGTTTCTCTCTGGCCAAGTAGTTCCAAATGACAGTGTACAAAATACAATATAAAGACAAAACAAAAACCATCTAAGACTAAAATCTAAAAGTAGTGCAAAAGAATAAATACCGTATTTTCCACACTATAAGGCGCACCTAAAAGCCTGTGGTCACCCAACAGTTTACCCTGGGCGCACCTCCGGGCCCATCCCGACACTCAGTCCTGGTTCAGTTCTGGTTTAGTCCCGGTTTAGACCTGGTTTAGTCCTGGTTTAGTTCTGATTTAGTCCTAGTTTAGACCTGGTTTAGTCCCAGTTTAGATGTGGTTTATTCCTGGTTTAGTCCCGTTGTAATCCTGGGCTTATTTATTTATTTTATTTTATTGGTTTATTTGACAGGGACAGTGTACATTAATTAACATATCTGTAAATGTACCAGAATTAGCCAAAAGGCTATTTTTCATCTGTTGTCCCCGGACAGATCTTAAAATGGTCTCCCTAAAAACAATGATAACAAAATAAAATTACACAATATACAATTATTAACAAGTAGTACAATTTTAACTAAATCTATAAATCCAATTGATAAAAACAGTGTACATAAAACTTTAAAATTATCGACAGTTAAATCCCACACACATCACAAGACAGCAGACACACAAGAGGCAGCACAGTGGCTAGTCTTGGTTCAGTCCTGGTTCAGTTCTGGTTTAGTCCTGGTTTAGTCTTGGTTCAGTCCTGGTTCAGTTCTGGTTTAGTCCTGGTTTAGTCTTGGTTCAGTCCTGGATCAGTCCTGGTTCAAGCAAAAAAAGGTGACGCTCCAAACTATGAGTAGGTTGTCGGAATGGCGACATCGAAAAGAACGGGGGCATGTCCAAATGGAGGGTTGTCGGAATGACGGAATGTTGGGGTGGGGATCTGTCGGAGTGGCGGTATGTCGGAATGAGGGTTGTACCCCTAGCACACATTAGCAAATACTGCCTGATAAGTTTTTAATCTGTAATTACAAGAAAAAATACAAAATGGATTTATAGAGCACATTTTCAGAAGCCTGTGATCAGTCTGAACATTCATGGTCCTGTTTAGGAGTTTGATTTTGACAAAAAGGTGAGAGTGACTAACTGAAAAACTGTTGGCTAATGCTAGCTAGTTTGTGACTGTATTTGAGAGGGACTTGTTTAATGGCACAAATCAGCTCACCTGTTGTAGTTCCAACAAACTCAGTTCTTTCTGGTGGGGTTGGGTTAAAACAAAGCCCAGGTTAAAGTCTAATTTGAGTAACAGAGCTTCAAACAGAGCAATGCCTCTAGTTAGCTTCACCTTCCTCAGGAAATGTTGATGACTTCAGCTGCAAAGTATCACCAGTTTAAAATAAGTAGTCTTCACATTCTAGAATTGTATGATGATTTAAGGACAGAGATTTTATATAACTCTATGGATCAGGTACCAAACTAACCTGGGAAATCCCAGGCTGCTTTCGATCGTTCCAATCTTGAAAGACAGCCTGGCGACTATGGCAAGCGAGCTCTCCTGATTCTGGGAGCCAATCAGAGAGCGGGGAGGGGTGGAAAGATGGTGACGCGTACTATGTGACAAACGGAAGCTTGTAGTTTGAACTGACAACTGACATGACTGGCTATGGGCTACGTATACGCCAAATGATAGACATTCGTAACGCCCAATAAACGGCCGCTGGCGATCGTAAACCACACCTCCGGTACGAGATATTTCAAAGGTGGCTTCCAGACCATATATCACTTGTGATATGGTCAGGTGTAAACCAGGCAAGTACCAAACCATATGTCACTAAGAATTTTATTTTTTGTATTTTTTCCAGAATAAAGTGGTGACTGTGGACAATGTCAAAGTCAAACTCCAGGTCAGTGTACAGATCCCATTATTACAGCAGACCTATTCTGCAAAATGGACTTTTCAGAGCTTTTAATGTTATAGTTGTTTCCTTCTCATTGGCCCTCTGAAGTTGTATTTAGTGGGATTCGTGCAAGTTTGAGTTTGTTCTACTGTATTCAAAACATCATGCAGTAACTTATAAAAGAATGAGAACTTCGCATATCAGATTCTTGAGACGGGTGCATTGGAGGAGAGGGAGCAGCCCCAGAACATAGTGAAAATTTCCGCACACTGGTGGTCTTACTTGCAAAATGTAAGATTTCTTAGGACCTAAGTAACTTGAAAATTCTTGTTTTCTTCAGTTCCCCACACACACCCACTGCTCTGTACATTTTACATTATATTCCTCTTAATCAGTGATACAGTAGAATAGTTCCTAATAATTCCTTTAAATAAGGAGTATTACAGTTCTATGGGGCATTAATGGTAAACACATAACATACTTAACAACTTTAAATGTTTTGTGGGCGGCGCATTGGACAGAATCTTACTGAAACTGTCAGGAGGGTTTGAATAGGGTCTGGGGGAGATCACTAAAATACTCAGGCATGTATGGATGACATCTAAAACCGCTTCAGGTATGTTTTTGATGATGGAACAATGTAACATCATGGTAGAAGGCTCAAAATAATGGCTTTTGCATATCCCCCATTTGGAGCCTGTCTGTTTTCAACAGTGTGTGTTTGTGTTTCAGATCTGGGACACTGCAGGGCAAGAGCGCTTCAGGAGTGTCACACATGCATACTACAGAGATGCACACGGTGAGGACCACACAACCTGCTTTGTCTTTAATGTTCCACACTTGTATGGCTTTCAACTTATCTATCTTGCATTCATTCAGTTACAGTTAGTTTTTTGTGCTAGAAAAGAAAAATCTGAAGTATTGCAATTGTGATTAGATTTGCTGATCTATTGTATGTTCTAATGTAGATTCACCACAAACCTGGAGTTGTCTTTGTTTAATTCACACGTTTAACATGCAAACCCTGCAGATTTAGGCTGAGCTCTTCTACTTGTTCTGATACAGCTCAAGATCATTCTAAAACTATTCTGTCCTCTGAATGGGTCTTTTTTTAGTATCGGTTCCTGCTTAAATGAATATGTACTTTTGATACTAGTTTTAGTATTGATTAGTATCAGATTTTCGATACTTTTGGCAACGCTAGTCAGTATTGCTAAAGTTAAATGTGTTTTAATAGTTGTAAATGCCTGTTGTTGGTCTAAGTGGTTGTTTTTTCTTGGAGAAGTATGCAGTCTGTCTCCTCAGGCCAAATAGATCTTTACTGCTGCTGGTTTAGGCCCTCAAGGGACCCAGGGAACAATGGATTCTGACCTCCATAATATGAGTAGCATAATGTCAACAAATAGACAAATCAACTATTCATCTTTTGTATGAAGATAAGATTTAGAAATATTCTTAGACTTAGATTTGACCTGACTAGATTTGACTTGTTTGGGCACAGCAGTGCGCTAGCTAGCTGTGTCTCAAAGCTAATACTTAAAAGTTTTTTTTAAAAATTATTAAAATGCCTATTACAAGTTAAACTATCCATTCTTCTAAAACACATTGAAGACCATTATTTTGTTGGAGTCATGTTTAAACTAGAAAAAATGTTTTTTCAACTATTTTTCAACTTTTCTTCGCAAATTACTTCTTGGTTAAAGTAAAGTTGAAGTATAATTTATATTTACAACATGCATTACCCCACTAACTTAAGTAAAAATTTGAGAAACCTCAGAAGCTGTCAGACACAGTTTAAAATGAAAAATAAAGACTACGTATACAGTAATCCCTCGTTTATCGAGGGGGTTAGGTTCCAGAAATAACCCGCAATAAGAGAAATCCGCGAAGTAGGACAACTTTATATTTTACAATTATTATACATGTTTTAAGGCTGTAAATGCCTCACCGCACACATTATACGCTTTTCTCAGACTGGAATTAACCTTTTCTCACATTTGTCTCTCGTTTAAACACTCAAACATTCATAGATTTTCAACAAAATTTATTAATAGTGACGTGTGGGGGGAGACACAGCCCCGGAAGCCCCGCCGGACGCGCGAGGAGCACTGCCCCGTCCCGGGACGTGACGCGCACCAACCCCTTGGAGAAGTGCGCGACACGTGCACCCCTTATCGTGGTCAAATCGGTGACAGAGCAGCACGACCAGCGCGAGGCCGCGCGTACACCGGGGCTGCGAGCACGAGATCGAACCGCGGCGCCCGGACTGCGTCCTCTCAGCCCGAGCCACAAACCAGCTGCACGAAACCAGCAAAGACCGGCACGTGGTGGTTTAATCCTGGTTTAGACCTGGTCTAGTCCCGGTTTAGTCCAGGTCTAGACCTGGTCCAGTCCTGGTTTAGTCCAGGTCCAGTACAGGTTTAGACCTGGTTTAGACCTGGTCTAGACCTGGTTTAGTTCTGGTCTAGACCTGGTTTAGTCCACATTTAGTCCTGGTCTAGTCTCTTAGCCAATCAGGACGCAGAACACAATGTTACACTATAAAAAAAGGTTACACTATTTAAAAAAAATTGAAAAAAAAAAAAAAATCTGTGAAACAGCGAGACTGCGAACAGTGAACCGCGATAGAGCGAGGGACCACTGTATTTCCTGACTATGCCTTAAGACTAGGGATGCAAATTATCGGTTAATTCATTAACTGATAGTTGATTGACCTTATCGGTCGATTAACTGATAAGCGGCGTTTTTCACCTGAATTTTAGTGTTTCAATAGGATCTTTAAGAATATAAGCTATAGTAACATAACACTGAGTCAAAAATATATCATAGTATTATTATATTGTATATTCCTCAATTAATTATTCCTTAGTAAAAAGCAGACAAATGTATTGATGCTGAATAACAAAATACAGTAATCCCTCACTCTATCCAATTTTTTTTTTTATAGTGTAAAAATTTTTTTATAGAGTAACATTGTGTTCTGTCCTGATTGGCTAAGAGACTAGACCAGGACTGAACGTGGACTGGACCAGGTCTGAACCAGGTCTGGACCTGGACTGGACCTGGACTGGACCGGGACTCGACCGGGTCTAGACCTGGACTAGACCAGGATTAAACCACTGGGGCGCGTGCTGGTTTCGCCGCACCCCGCGCTCCGAGCCGCAGGCCAGCCGCTCGGGGCGCGGGGCTCGGGCCACGGGCCACGGCGAAACCAGCAGCGGCACGCATTCCGGGTTAGATCTCGCCTCGCGCTTACACCGGGGCTGCTGAGCAGTGCCGTTGGCGCCTGCGGTCGGCTGTGAGTCGATCTTGGCGCAGCGCGGTTGCCTTGTTTCATGACCACGCGGGTGCGCATGTCCGCGTGTCCGCGGTTAGCGGTTAATTACAATTAATGCATTTTGATCGACCAACGTCTTAATCGACAATTAACCGTTAATCGATTAATTGTTGACATCCCTACTTAAGACACACAGAAAGTATCTTTAAAAATATCTTGGGTGACGTTTTTACCTCATTTGTAAAGATAAGATAAGATAGTCCCACAGTGGGGAAATTCCAGTGTTGCAACGCACAGATCAAGAACAGCAGGAAAATGTAGCATGCAATAAAACAAGATAATAAATAATGGCTTAAAATAATTTAAAAATAGACTTAAAAATACACTCTAGAATATAGTTGAATAATGTAGTGTAGATAAAGTAACAGTGGTCGTTGTACAGTCTGACAGCAGCAGGAAGGAAAGACCTGCAAAATCTCTCCTTCACACAGCGAGGGTGAATCAGTGTCACTGAGGTTGCTCTCCAGAGCAGACAGAGCGTCCTGCAGGGGGTGAGACTCATGGTCCAGCATAGAGGTGACCTTAGCCAGGTCCCTCCTGTCCCCCACCTCCTGCACTGAGTCCAGAGGACAGCCCAGGACAGAGCTGGACTTCTTGATGACCTTGTCCAGTTTCTTCCTCTCCCTCTCTGTGATGCTGCTGCTCCAGCAGACCACACCGTACAGGATGGCTGATGCCACCACAGAGTCATAGAAGGTGTTCAGGAGTGGCCCTCTCACTCCAAAAGACCTGAGTCTCCTCAGGAGTTAAAGCCTGCTCTGGCCCTTCCTGTACAGTGCATCTGTGTTGTGAGTCTAGTCCAGTTTGTTTTTCAGGTGAACACCCAGGTACTTGTAAGAGTCCACTCTCTCAATGTCCCTTCCCTGGATGTTCACTGAGGGGGCAGTAAAGTGGCGTCTGTGGAAGTCTACCACCATCTCCTTGGTCTTCCCTGCATTGATGATGAGGTGGTTCCGCTGACACCAGTCCACAAAGTCCTGTGTTAGTCCTCTGTTCTCCACACCGTCATCATCCTTGATGAAGCCAATGATGGCAGAGTCATCAGAGAACTTCTGCGGGATGCAGCTGTCCGTGTTGTGTCTGAAGTCTGCAGTGTAGAGGGTGAAGAGAAAGGGTGCAAGGACAGTGCCCTGGGGCGCCCTCACACTGCAGGTCAGGAGGTCAGACACACACTTCTTGGCTCTCACAAACTGGAGCCGGTTTGTGAGGTAGTCCAGGATCCAGTCTGCCAGGTCACAGTCCACACCGGCGGTCTCCAGTTTGTCCCTCAGGAGCAGTGGCTGGATGGTGTTGAAAGCACTGGAGAAGTCAAAGAAGAGAATCCTCACAGTGCTGCCGAGGTTCTCCAGGTGAAACGGTGAGCGGTGCAGCAGGTAGATGACGACGTCCTCCACTCCGATGCCAGGCCGGTACGCAAACTGCAACGGGTCCATCACTGAGCTCACGGTGGAGCGGAGGTGGCCAAGGACCAGTCTCTCCAGTGTCTTCATCAGGTGGGATGTTAGAGCCACCGGCCTGAAGCTGCTGAGGTCTTTAGCGTGCGGTGTCTTAGGCACTGGTACCATGCAGGAGGTCTTCCAGAGATGTGGTACCATCCTCAGCTTAAAGGGATATGCCACCCCCAGGTCAAATTTGGGCATCTCCCCACAGTCCAGAGACTAAAATAAGTGGTAGAAAGCGTTTTCCTGCTCACCCAGCCATTGTCCGAGTCTGTCGCCACTGACCGCCGCGGTATCTGCAGCTCCTCCGCCTTAGACTGGAGTCTAACGTCGCCAGAGAAAGATTTCAGCCAAAAGGAATTAATTTGCTCGATGCGTTTCCCAATTACTTTCTGTGTAGTGCGCATTCATATTGAGTGCAAATAAATGTGCAAATCAACACGGAGAGCTTGCCTTGGTCATTTTGGGTGGGAACTATTTTCCAGTGCGGAAGAATACAGCCGAATCACGCAGCACGCTGCCAGGGGAATCCCAGTTACGCACCGGGAAGGGAGTTCCCCTGTTGCACAACGTGGTGCGTGATTCGGGGGGGGTGCGCGCACAGACACGTTCGCTCATCGTACTCAAATCCGTGATGACCGGCGCAAGACCGCGCGTCCCACCCGGGGCTGCGAGCACGAGACCCGTGCCCAAACCATGCCTCCTCCTCGGGACCGTGGACGCGAAGCGAACACACTTCAAACCTTGACATGAATGAACGCAAGAGCCGCTCAAAACCAGGCAAAGACGGTTTAATCCTGGTTTAGACCTGGTTTAGTCCCGGTCTGGTCCCGGTCTTCCCCCCGCATCCCCATCTATAACATCAATCGGCAAAGGTCCCTTAGCCAATCAGGAAGCAGAACACAATGTTACACTATAAAAAAAAAATGTTACACTATAAAAAAAAAAATTCAAATTGAAAAAAAAAAAATCAGGAGTCAAAACACATTTTGAAAATAAAAGAAGACATTCAAAAATTAATTTTGCATGATTTTCAGTCTGTATAAAATGTTATCTCAGAATTAAAAATAAATATCGGTATGGCTAATATCGGTATCGGCCGATAACAGCAACATTAATATCGGCATCGGCTAAAATTTTCACATCGGTGCATCCCTAATTTTAACCATCTAAGAAGTGCAGCATGTTCAAAGGGCACGAGCAAGGTTTTTTTTTTTTGTTTAACCATACACATGGTGACCATGCAAGAGACTAGCTAAGGAGCTAGTTATAGACATTTGAGATGCTGCAGGCCACAGTTTGTGGCAAAAGATCTTCAGAGGAAGTACTTTGAGGGAATTAACCATTTCATCACCAGACGAAACACTAGAGCGGAATAAGAATGAAGCCTTTCCTGTTGTGTTCACCTGGTGCCCCCTGGACACTGCTGTGATGCAGGACACAGAGGAGGGACACTTTTGGCTCTTCCACAGCATTTGTTTTTTCTATAAAACAGGATATTATGTTCTGTGCAGAGGACTTCATGAGGATTTTTTTAGGAGGAGGATTTTATTATTTAAATATTGAAGCCTTAGCAATATGATAATTGTGCCAACTCCAATTGCAATTTCAATGAAATTGTGATTTCTAATTAAACACATGGTCTACCTTGAAAAACATACAGTATATTGTTATGAGTGGTTGCCTCGACACAGATCGAACCTGTAAATTGGCCTGGTAGCTCTCCCTGAGACTGATAAGTCTAATGCCTTAAAGGGATATGCCACCCCCAGGTCAAATTTGGGCATCTCCCCACAGTCCAGAGACTAAAATAAGTGGTGGAAAGCGTTTTCCTGCTCACCCAGCCATTGTCCGAGTCTGTCGCCACTGACCGCCGCGGTAACTGGTGCTCCTCCGCCTTAGACTGGAGTCTAACGTCGCCAGAGAAAGATTTCGGCCAAAAGGAATTAATTTGCTCGATGCGTTTCCCAATTACTTTGTGTGTAGTGCGCATTCATATCGAGTGCAAATAAATGTGCAAATCAACACGGAGAGCTTGCCTTGGTCATTTTGGGTGGGAACTATTTTCCAGTGCGTAAGAATACAGTCGTATCACGCAGCACGCTACCAGGGGAATCCCTGTTACGCACCGGGAAGGGAGTTCCCCTGTTGCACAACGTGGTGCGTGATACGCCTGTATTCTTACGCACTGGAAAATAGTTCCCACCCAAAATGACCAAGGCAAGCTCTCCGTGTTGATTTGCACATTTATTTGCACTCGATATGAATGCGCACTACACACAAAGTAATTGGGAAACGCATCGAGCAAATTAATTCCTTTTGGCCGAAATCTTTCTCTGGCTACGTTAGACTCCAGTCTAAGGCGGAGGAGCACCAGTTACCGCGGCGGTCAGTGGCCACAGACTCGGACAATGGCTGGGTGAGCAGGAAAACGCTTTCCACCACTTATTTTAGTCTCTGGACTGTGGGGAGATGCCCAAATTTGACCTGGGGGTGGCATATCCCTTTAAAGTGGAACTTTCTAGACAAAGCAAAGACATCTCCATGGAAACAAGCACATGGCTAACCCTCCACCAGAAAAGTGACACAGTGCACCCTGAATTTATAACCTTATATATGAATTTTACTGTTTTGTATTTGTCTCCACAGCCCTGCTTCTTCTCTATGACATCACCAGCAAATCCTCCTTTGACAACATCCGAGTGAGTATGCAGGATTCTTTATTCAAGACTGTTAAGTCAAAGTACTTAAGATGCTTCGTCAGTTCGTCATCTCGGATGAGCGGCGAAATGTTTTCAACCAAACAAACTTTGTCCAGTTGACAAATTGAATTTCTTCTTTTATCAAGTCAAAGTACTGTTACTCAAGTAGAACTACGAAGTAGGACAGACACAAACATGAGACAAATCATATCTGAAGGAGCGCTGCTAGAAACACAAATGTTCAAATCATTTCATATTGTCAACATAAAGCTTTTGTCACTTAAGACTTTTGAAGAGTAACCAAAACTTTTACTTAAGAGTACTTTTACACTGTGCAATATATCTTAGATTTACCATGGATTCTACCTGGACAACTGAGGGATTCTTCTCACATTGTGCAATATATTAGTCAAGTAGCTCTAAAGTACTACTATAGATAAAGGTAGCTATGACAAGCTTGGACGGTTTGGTAAAATGTCTAATTGTGGTTAGATTTGTGATTTATGTGTTAACAATAGGATTCTGTTCAAAGTTCACGTTTTATTTTTTCCAAAAGAATTATAAAAAAGACTGAAATCTGAACTGACAGACTAATGCAAGAATTTCAGAACATGTTCATACAGATCTAAACTATTTTTCTAAACTTTTATGCAGAATAACAGGAGATTTTGTAGCTTGTGGAGGAAAAGATTGAATTTCCAAAATTGTGGTCATTGAGATATGCCAAATGTGTCCATTCAAATCGTGATTTTGATTTGATTGCGATTCATCTTGCAGTCTTAGAGGACACATCACATCATAGAGATCCCTTTTTGCTTGAATACAAGCTGGTTTTAGTTACAGGATCTGGCAACCTCAAGTGGGAAGCACCAAAGCATAACGTAAACATGAATGATTCTGACATGTTCTAAACAGTTTTTGCTGCTGCTGTGTTTCAGGCCTGGCTCACAGAGATACATGAATACGCACAGAGTGATGTCGTCATTATGTTGCTAGGTAACAAGGTGAGAGTGGGAAGCTGGTCCATAATAAAACAGCAGGACTCAACTTTAAACAGCTCACAGCATCACCACATAAGCGCCCCACTTCATGTTTTATGCAACACTTAAACACAATTATTCTCTACAGTGTTAAAGGTGCACTGTGTCACTTTTTCTGGTACAGAGTTGGGCACCTGCCTATCTCTGTGGAGATTTTATTGCTTTGCCTAGAATGTTCAACAGTATGGTATCAAAGTTGGGTTATCTTACCTTTTTGTTTATTGCCACACTGTGGAACATCCAGACAAAGCAACAAATCTCTATGGCAGGTGTTTACATAGTGCACCATAAAATCTCCATTACTACCTGGTCCTGGTTCAGTCCTGGTTCAGTGTTTTTTTTTATCCTGGTTTAGTCCTGATTTTGTCCTGGTTTAGTCCTTGTTTAATCCTGTTTAGTACTGGCTTAGTCCTGCTTTAGTTCTGTTTTAGTCTTAGTCCTGGTTTTGTCCATACTCTTCTAGAAGAAATCATAATCATTTCTAAACTTGAAGTAGTATTCAAATGTAACAGTAGAGGGTGGTGTGGTGGTGTAGCAGATGCCTGTATCATGTTGGTAATGCAGTATGGGTTCCTTACATAGTTTTCCTTTATTTTCGTTGTTGTGGTCAGGCGGATATCAACAGTGAGCGGGCAATCAGGAGAGAGGAGGGGGAGAGACTAGCCAGGGTAAGTGTCTGTGTATTCAGATGCTCTTCTTAAAAATCACCACATTATACATTCTGGTTCAATACTATGTGTTCTGTGTGTGTGTGCGCAAAGGAATACTCCGTACCTTTCATGGAGACTAGTGCCAAGACCGGAGTCAACGTTGAACTGGCTTTTACTGCAGTGGCCAAGTAAGTACTACTTATATATGGCAAGTTAATTGAACTGTATGTCTCCTGGGCTTTTACAGTTTTAAAAAGTTAATACAATCACAGCTGAACCTGGGTTGCCAGAGCCTTAAGAAGATAGAAGACACATATACTCCCAGTCAAAAGTTTGGATACACCCTCTCATTCAATGTTTTGTCTACTACTTTCTATATTTTATACATGTACAGAAGACATCAAATAAATGAAGCAAGATGTATGGAATTATGTAATAAAAAAGTGAAATGACTATAATTTTGACAAAGCAAACGGTGGCTACTGCGAGAATTTTAATATTTATTAAAAATATATTTTGTAGAGTTATGTAACTTCTTCTTTGCTATACACATATATAGGATATATATAGGGTATATACATATATACATGTGTATGTATGAGCTGCAGAGGCTGCACTAGCACTTATTCATGATCGCCTGCAGGTGCTGGGGTGACCATTCAGGGCCTACTTTTGTCTCTTTGGGTAAGGGACAGATGGTTGTGTGCAAAAATAAACTTTTAAAGAAATATTATTACCAGTCAAATCTATTTTGTACCAAAAAGTGTTTTTTGAGTAAAAGCTTCCTCTGGGGCCAGTGTTTGACTCTGCCAAAGTGTTAAACTGTATGCAGAGATGTTTGGAACCACGCAGCAATGGAATCATCTACACAGATATATGGTGGTAGCAGAGTTATGCTTAGAGCGTGAAAAAGAAACTCAGAATGCAGTATTGTAAACATGTGAGAGTCTGTGTGAATATGGCCTGTGAAAGTAACACATTACTGTTACAAGCCTATTGTTTTTCCTGAAACAGTTTTCACCTGAAACTAGTTTGTTTGTACTGGTAAAAAAGATGTAAAGATGTTTTAGTTGAATGGCTGGATGTTCTATACATTTTCTTATTACAAATTGTAACTTTTGAAATTTAAAATGACCCAAGAAAGAGTAGCTGATGCATTACTCTGCAGATGCTAATGTAGATCTTAATAAACAATAATAGTGGCACAGTATCAGAGTGGCTAGCACTCACGCCTCACAACAGGAAGGTTTTGGGTTTGACTCCCTGAGGGGTGTTCCGGCTAAGCGCAAAGCCTGGCTAATTTCGATAGGCCGGGCTAGTTTTAGTGAGAGTTCGGTTCCATGACTCTCGCTAACATTAGTCTCCGCTGAGTTACTGGGGCAACATAGCCTGGTCCTCTGAATTAGCCTGGTTTTACGTTCTTGGTCAGTTTTGACAAATTTCCAGTAATTTAAAATATTCTTTTGAACCGCTGTCTTTACAATATTATCATATAAAAGAATTCCAAAGCTGTTATTGAAGAAGACTTTGGCCAAGTGGTTAAGTGTTGTGTCTGTCACGTGGGAGTCCCGGGTTTGATTCCTATTACTGACCGTATTCATGCTCAAGTCAATTATGTGTTATATTTTCATCAATTTACATTTGCCACACATTACACAAATGTGAATGAATGCCATTTAACCTACAGTTATTCATATCATCATAGAACTTATATCAGCTGGGCCTAACATCAGTCACTTGATGCACTGACACTTTATATTTTATGTGACACCTCTATCAAAGAATACAGTTAAAGGTAAACCTTTACTTTTAAAACAAAATGTAGCCAAATAACAGGCACACTCCATGATGCAACATTTCAATGATTCAACACATTTGCATCAGAGATGCTGTTCAAGCCTTTTTAATGAAATCCTATTTATAAATTTCCATCAATAGGCATAAAACAATAAAAGACATTAGGTATGACATTCTGGTGTGAGGCCACTGCTGGAGGACTGCTGAGGGTCAGGCAAGGCACTGCTGGAGGACTGCTGAGGAGGGTCCAAGTGTACGCCATCTTCAGTAACTAGAACACTGTTAAAAAATACAAATGCTTAGATCACAGCTGAGGCAAGCGGTAGCCTAGAGAATACCTTGAATATAAGTTGGTGAAAATATAACAAATATATGACTTGCGCATGAATACTGTCAGTAATAAGAATCGAACCTGGGACTGCCATGTGACATATGCAGCACTTAACCACTCACCCAAAGGTATTGTCCATGACAACTATGGAATTCTTTTATCTGAAAATATCATAACGACAGCGCTTCAAAAGAATAGTTTAAATTACTGGAAATTTGTCAAAACTGACCAAGAACATTTTTGCTGATATTGTCACCCTTGTTTTCGGACAACACAGATAGTCAGGTGGGAAGGGTGCGGAACTGTTTGTTTGACACTCTGTTCACTTCAGGTATGTATTCTTTGCAACACCGCCTGATTAAGTCTCATCTTTATCCTGCCCGGGACCAGGCTAGTTCAGAGGCCTATGTTGCCCCATTAACTCAGCGGAGATTAATGTTAGCGAGAGTCATGGAACCGAACTGTCGCTAAAACTAGTGCTGCTTATCGAAGTTAGTCGGGATTTGTGCTTAGCGGATGGAATACCCCTCTGGTGCCCACAGAGAAATTTTCTCTGTGGGGACAATAGAGGCTCAACCTAACCTATCCTTTCTGCTTGGTTATATAAACAGTAAATCTTCTCCCACAGAGTTATACAGTTTTCTGCCCTCCAGCTGAAATAACATCCACACAGTGTAGAATGGCATGAACACACCCTAAATATTCTGTGCTGTTTTTAGAGATCTGAAGAGCCGGGCCATCCAGCACCCCAGTGAGCCCAAGTTTAAGATCCACGAGTACATCGAAGCACAGAAAGAGAAGTCAGGCTGCTGTGGACTCTTCTGAATGCCGGCCTAACATGCTCTACGTGAAGGAACTGACCCACAGACTGAGAACTAATCATCTACAACCCCAACACCGAACCAGACCAGTCCACTTACTCAAAAGAACAAAGAAATTTGCCTTTTGGGACCCATGGGAGAAGTTTGACACTACATGTTTGAAGTTAGATTCCTGTTTGGTATTTCATCTTCTTTATTCATTTCAGTAACTCTTTGTTGTCAATTATTAAGAGTCTTACCAACTTGCTGTTTGTTAAAGGGCCCATATTATGCTATTTTCTGATCCATGTTATGATGTTGTTTCTTCATCACAAACAGACCTGGAGTTGTGTCTTCCTTCATTCACACATGTTTAATACACAAACCCACATATTTAGGTTGACTTTTTCTCTCAAACAGAAAACTCTCTGTTCCATCTTGTGATGTCATGTGCCAGCCGGCTGGTTAGCTCAACTGGTAAGTCACTGACTTTCCCCCCGGGGGTTGTGGGTTCAAATCCCCCCCCCCCCCCCGGCAATGAGCTAACCAGTGTGGGTCCTTGGGCAAGACCCTTCACGGTACTGCCCCCCAGGCGCCGAAAAAGATGGCTGCTCACTGCTCCTGAAAAGGATGGGTCAAATGCAGAAGTCAAATTTCTCCCGTGTGTCATTCTGTGTGAGACCAATAAAGGCTTAATCTTAATCTTAAATACAGGAAGTACTCCACTGTGTTTTTAAACTCTGTACACCTTCACTAGAATCTTTTGGATAATTTCAGCCCTGGAATTGCTAATCTCTACTGAACTGAAAGTAAAAGGAGCTGTTAACTAAAACTACCACTTCAGGACATCACAACGTGGAACATTTTGAAGTTTACAGATGTAGATGACCTAATACTTAAGCACTACTAAAACGTGAGAATGAAACAAAACACAACTGCAGGTATGTTTTTGAGGAGACAACAACACTTTAACATGGCTTAAAGCTCACAAGAGTGCATTTTGTGTAATACAGTGGTACCTCACCTTATGAATGACCCAACAAACGAAAATTTCAAGTTACGAAACACCTTCACGGTAAATTTTGGTCTCTAGATACGAAAGAAAATTCAAGTTACGAAACGCGAAATCTCAAAAATTCAAATAATGCGCGCTCAGCCACACACATACGCTTTTCTCAGACTGGATTTAAACTTTTCTCACATTTGTCTCTCGTTTAAACACTCAAACTTTCATAGATTTTCAACAAAATTATTAATAGTCAAGTGTGGGGGGAGGGGGGAGAAAACAGGTGTGATAGCGCAGCATGAACCGGCGCGGGGCTGCCAGCAGGTCTAGACCAGGACTAAACCAGGACTAAACCTGGACTAAACCAGGACTAAACCAGGACTAGACCAGGACAAGACCAGGACTAGACCAGGTGGATTAAAGGTCTATTTCCTGGTTTCCTTTCAAGTAACAGCTGAGGCGAGCCGCTGCTCGCCTCAGCTGGAGGATCCACCTGGTCTAGTCCTGGGCTAGTCCAGGTTTAGTCCTGGTCCAGTCCTGGTTTAGTCCAGGTCTAGACCTGCTGGCAGCCCCGCGCCGGGTCAGAACGCAGTTTTCTCCCCCCTCCCCCTTCCCCCCACACTTCACTATTAATAATTTTGTTGAAAATCTATGAAAGTTTGAGTGTTTAAACGAGAGACAAATGTGAGAAAAGTTTAAATCCAGTCTGAGAAACCAATCAGGACGCAGAACACAATGTTACACGATAAAAAAAAGTTACACTATAAAAAAAAAAAACTTGGATCGGGGCCTTGGAACGAATCAGGCTTTTTCCATTGAAATAGCTACTCAACTTATGAATTTTTCACGTTACGAAACCACTTCTGGAACGAATTAATTTCGTAAGGTGAAGTACCACTGTATAGGACCTTTAATGTTGGTGTACATGGAATTACCAAAATGCCGATGTATAAAGCTACATTTTTGCTCACTAAAAATCCTTGCCATCAACAGAAGTGGAGTTAGATCCTCATACACTACACTGTGCCCTGTCGCTGTGCTGCCTCAAAAATCAGTATAGAGCTAAAAACGGTCAAATTCAAACTCTATTCTCATACTTGCCTTATCAGATTTTCATGTGTGAGGTTTGAGTAGAAGATGTGAAGGACATGCCAGTGTGATGAACCTGCTGAGGGATGGACACTGTAGAGACTATAGGCTACAGATGTTCTATTTTGGTGTTTGCTGTATTTGTGAAGCTTTTGCAGGTAAAACTTTAATACTTTAATTGAAGGTGCACTATGTAATGTTTTGGTTGGCAGTCCGTCACCTGTTTGTTTCTATGGAGATGCTGTTCCTCTGCCTGGAATGTTCCACAGTATGACAATTTATTCATTTACAGGTGGTCTTATAGCTCAAATATACCAAGAAAACAGGCACTCTGACAGTGACTGGGGTCGCCTCTCCACAGATCTGACCTGTAACTTGGTCTGGTTTGGTCTCCATGAAAATAGAAAGGTTTAATGCCATACTGTGAAATTTCAGACAAAGGAATAATATCTTCATGGAGAAAAGCAATTGACAGATCCTCCATCAGAAAAGTTATGCAATGCACCTTTAATCTTAATAAAGCATGAACAAGGTCTTTATTCATAATGAAGAAACAGTTGATTAAAGCCTCAGTATGTAATTTTTTAGCCAAAATATAGACTAAAATAAAATGGTTTACATTTGTTGGTTGCATTTATTGCACTCAAAAACATGTATTTATTCTGATTGGGCTTGCACCTCCACAAGCCGGACTCTTTTTTGCCCTGAAGGATGGCCTCCTCCTGCTTGTTACCATGGAAATGTTGTTCCCTTGGCTATAATTGTCCACATTATAGCATAAAACTTATCTGTCTCCATGGAGAAAGTTCTGGAGTATAGCTTTAACTTTCTATTTCCATGGAATCATGCAGGTGATGTGCCAGTGCCACCTTCCAAAAGTTATACACGTGCTTTTAAGAATGATTCAGTCTACTTAATTATGACTTAATACCCTAACCTCTTAATTAAGTAGTTATTGAACCTTGAGTCTCACGGTTTGTTAAAGGGCCCATATTACACTATTTTCTTGCTCTATTCCACGTTGTGTTTTGTTCCATTCACACATGTTTAACACTCGAACCCGCATATTTAGGCTGAGAACACCTTGTGGTAATACAGGAAGTGTCCTAGCTTGTTTTTAACCTCCTACACCTTTATTAGAATCATCTGGATCATTTCAGCCCTGGAATTGCCAAAATCTACTGAACTAAAGATAAAAGGTAGCTGTTAACTTGACTAATAAACTAATAAGACAGGGTTACTCAAACCTGTGTGAATGAAATAGGTATGTTTTTGAGGAGGTAACGACATTATAACATTTGTGTAATATAGGACCTTTAAGTGTCATTATGTAGTGTAGTGGTACCCATTTGCATGTTTATTTGTTTACTGGATTGCATGATGAATTACTGTCCTTATTGTTGTAATGTTGATTTTATTGTGTTTATTTTATTTATTATAATTAATTGAAATATGTACGCAAGCTCAGGGCAAGCTTTTTAAAGGCCTGTATTATGCACTATGGGGTTTGAACATTTCCCCTGGTATTAGGGATGGACACTATATCAATATATTGTAGAGAGTTCTTATATTTATATTGAGCCAAATTTTATTTTGACAGATTAAATTAGAAAAGTGATATCCGCAAAATACATGTTGTTATAATTATTTTTTGACGTTAAAGATAACTATGTACATCTTCCATTTGTGGGTCTTGCTATATATTTTAAGTAACGTTATACCCTAAAGACTTTTATCTGGCCATGAATATTCAAGGCATTTGTTATTTCTGTTTTAGTTGAAGCTGCTCCCTCCTAACAGTAGTCATTTGTTTACTCATTGCTATGGTGATGCCATAGTCTGTATAAAAAAGTGGACTGGAGTGTGACGTCACCCACAGTGTTCAGCTCTAGTCAAATGAAGATCACGAGGCTAATAGTAGTAGTAGTAGTAGTAGTAGTAGTAGTAGTAGTAGTAGTAGTAGTAGTAGAGATTTGGAGCCCGAGTTCCATATTAGGAATATACATTTATTTTACCAACAAAATAGTGAAACAAAAACACCAATAATGAATACAGATATTGTAAGACCGACATGAAGAATCTGACAACAGCAGTGACAGAGAGTGGGGTGACATTTTTTTTAAATACAAACTGAATTGGAACCGGAGTTGATTGAGCCGGAAACACCCCCATGATCACTTCCTATTTGAAACTCGGTGACTAGCAGGTCCATTTAAATATACACAGTCTATGGTCAGAGCTCAGAGCAGCAAAGGACTGTGGTTTAAAAAGGTCCAGCTTTAAGTGGTTTAATTAGTAACTATCTTAGTATAATCATTTTCAGCATACTTAATACTTTTGATTAAACATGGACTATTGCAAAGTGTCTGGTGCCAGGTCCCCCACACCAGAGACGTTATTGCTTTAACTGGAACGTTCCACAATATGGCATTAAACCTTTAACCGTGCACAGCAATATGATTCTCACATAATTTTGCATTTCCTATGTGCAGTACATGACAGACAACTCATTTCATCTTACTGTTTAAAAAGCTTTTACAATCAACTGACCCGGTTTTCTGCACTCCTGCATAAAAATCTAGGTTTTTATGTCGTCATTTTTTTCCGTAAATCAACATTTGAACATTAATAATAGACAAATCCAGTGCCTTCGTCCCCAGAGGCCTCTCATGCTAGCTTTAGCAACGGCTTTGATTGACAGCCTTACTAAGGTTTAGCAGGGGCGTTACCATCCACAGCCTCACTCCTGATTGGCTATTACATTACAATTATGGAACTTGACACTAAATTTGCCTTATAACTGCAGCCTTAGTAAGCTTCATTTGACTGGAGCCAAATGCTATAGGTCAAGTCACACTCCTTTAGTTCACTTCTGTATGCAGTCTATGAGTCAGATGGCGGACTCTACCAGAAAGGTTGAACAGTGCAACTTTAAATAGACTCTTAAGGCAATATGTGCTGCTAGCTCAAAGATTTGATGTTCTTCAATGCAGCACAAGCTAAAAATGGTTTCGCCTCTACAACATGTGGGCCACATAGACACAGTCCTGATGTTTTTTGGTTTTTTTTACCCATACTTTATTGGAAGATCCAAAACTCTGCAGCTTACAGAGTATGATGGCAGGTGAACAGTCTTTCACTTTGCATTTGCTCCAATATGCACTTTCCCAAAGACTCTGGTCTAAACAGTAACTAGAATAGTTTTCACAAGCCATATGTCTTTCAAAGACCATATGTATTTATTGTCCTCTAAGCTTCTGTTCAAGTGTTTTATGCTGCAGAATAAATTATTTGAATGAAAAGCTGGTGCCACTGTCTTCACTGTCAGTATGGAACATTTGAGCAGGCCTAACCCTAAACCTGTTACCTGTAGGCAACATATGAGAGGTGAGCAACTGTTATGAAAATGAAACAGTAAATCACGAGAGGTTATAAAAATGTGAATGCCATTGCACTGACTGCACCTGGGCCCTGGCACCAGAAGAGCAGGTTCAGAGTTTCACATGTTTCACACATCCACCTGATGTTCTTCTCTAAAGTGAACTGCTGCTGTAGAGTGATGCTGCGCTCAGAAACACTCAGATGAATTTGTGTCAGAAATGTCTTGTTCACTATAACCTCTCTGGTCTCCCAGCTTTATCTCCAGCTGTTTTAGCTGTGAGAACTGGTGACCCTAGTGAGAATAAAAGAGTAAAGTGCAGCCTCTTTCATAATTCATTGTAGACCTGTAGCCTCATTTGCTTGAGAAAATATGTTTAAGTGTAATTTTAAACTAATATGCACATAGTTGCATGTGCTCTGCAGGCTTGCATCTCCACAAATCTGGCATTTATTCGGCTTGGAGAAGGGCCTCCTCTTGTTATTTCATGCAAATGTTGTTCTTTTGGCTTTGATAAGCAATGGCAGCTATTCTCAAAGTCTGCAGTGGCCCCTCATCTATCTAAAGATCCCACAGGGGCACTCCCAATATTAATTTACACTGCATTTAAAATAGGCCTAATATTCCATGTTTTTTTTTTTAATTTCTTATAGAAAACATGTTAAGAAAGCTATGCCTTTATTAGTCCCACAGTGGGGAAATTCCATTTCTGCATTTAACCCATCCTGTTATTAGGAGCAGTGAGCAGCACATTACTGCGCCCGGGGACCATCTCCATGATCTTCTTGCTTCGGCTTGGTCAGGACCTAAGCTGGAGGATTTACCTATGGTGCATGTTTTGGGTTGGTGGGGGAAACCGGAGTGCCCGGAGGAAACCCACCCAGACACAGGGAGAACATGCAAACTCCACACAGAAAGGCCCAGGTGGCCCAGGCCCTCCTTAAACTACCACCTTAACGTGATTGAGGGGTTTGCCCAAATGATCCTGGGATCTATGTTGTCGAGGGCTTAATGCCCCTGGTAGGGTCACCCAAGGCAAACAGGTCCTGGGTACTCAGTCTTCAGGTCCCGGACCGGGACCTCCATTGTGCACTGGGGTCGTTTGCAACCGAGTGTGAAGGGGCTGAGATGAGGATCAGCTCCTTGGCCATGGTTCTTGACCAGAAAAAGGTGGCTCGCCTTCTCTGGGTGGGTGGTAAGTTCTTGCCTCAAGTGGAGGAGTTCAAGAATCTCGGGGTCTTGTTCACAAGTGAGGGGAGGATGGAGCAGGAGATTGACAGGTAGATTGTTGCAGCGTTGGCAGTGATGTTGTCGCTGTACCACAGTACAGCGGAGTACACTCCGCAGAGTGGCTGGGCGCTCCCTTAGAGATAAGGTGAGGAGCTCAGTCACATGGGCTTGGAGTAGAGCTGCTGCTGCTCCACGTCGCGAGGAGCCAGCTGAGGTGGCTCGGGCATCCCTCAGGAGGTGTTCCAGGCACCGGGAGGAGGCCCCGGGGAAGACCCAGGACATGCTCGAGGGACTATGTCTCCTGGCTGTCCTGGGAACGCCTTGGGGCAACCCCAGAGGAGCTGGTGGAAGTGTCTGTGGTGAAGGAAGTCTCGGAGTAGGCTGTTGTGCCCCCGCGACCCGGCCCCAGATAAGCTGAAGAAAATTGATGAATATATATATATAATAATATATATATATAATATATATATATATATATATATATATATAAAATTATATATATATATATATATATATATATATATAAAATTATATATATATATATATATATTTTTTTTTTTTTAGGCTTAAGGCTTAAGCCTTTATTGGTCTCACACACAATGACACACAGTGACACACGGGAGAAATTTGACTTCTGCATTTGACCCATCCTTTTCAGGAGCAGTGAGCAGCCATCTTTTTCGGCGCCCGGGGGGCAGTACCGTGAAGGGTCTTGCCCAAGGACCCACACTGGTTAGCTCATTGCCCAGGGGGGATTTGAACCCACAACCCCCAGGGGGAAAGTCCATGACTTACTTATGATAGTTACCGTATTATTACTCTGCAGGTGTACTTTTGTCCACAGTGTGTCTTTTATTTTGACACGGTGGCGCTAATCCCACCGCTTGAACTGGTCCAGGCACAGGCCTCTGTCGCTGCTCTCTCCCGGGAGGACGCGCAGTCAGTTGGATCCTCGGGGAGGTGCAACCAGCGCCTTATCACCACTTTTCGTTGGAGGGAGGTCCCGAGAGCGGGCGGTCCGTCTGAGAAAACGCTCCACTAGCTCCGGGAAGTCCCCTAGTGCGATTCAGTTCAGCGGAAGCGAGGCAGAGTTCCAGACCGTGCGACAGGTGCCAGCGAGCGGTTTAAACACTCAGCTCACCTCGGTCGAGACAAAAAAAAGTTGTGGGTAAAAAAAAAAAATCTATCACAACCATGTCGAATCTCAGACCTAGGCGATGTGTGCTGGAAAAGGGTTCGGACGGGTACGGCTTCCACCTCCACGGAGAGAAGTTGAAGACGGGTCAGTTCATTCGGCTTGTGGAGCCTGACACCCCTGCCGCGACCGCCGGGCTCCTCGCAGGGGACCGGCTGGCCTTCGTCAACGGGGAGAGCGTGGAGGGGGAGAGCCATGCCCAGGTGGTGGCCCGGATCAGAGCGAGTGCCGGGCACCTGGAGCTCATCGTGGTGGACCAAGAGACCCTTGAGCTGCTCGAGAGGCACAACCTGAAGTGCCAGAAGGAGTACGTGACCGAGGGCATCCCCATACCTGGCAGCGACCACGGCGGGGACAGCGACGCGGAGAGGGTGGACACACACAGCAGCGCCAGCGGGAGCCGCAGGGGGTCCAGCCCGGTGCCGCTGCATGAGAACGGGGAGAGGGCTTCGCAGAGGTCCAGTGTGTCCAAGGTAACGATATATGAAATACACACTGTAGTAACAGTAATAGGCACAATATTCTATAGGCTTCTTTACGCTTATATTTCCTACTATTATAGCCTATTGGTGATTTTCAGATTCTAGAATGTGATGTCATGGGGGAAGAGAGCAGCAGCATCATAACAAGCTCACAATGTAGGACCTTTAAAGGATCTGTTTTACGCCTTGAGATAGGACCATAGATTGTAGCGTTCTGCTCCAGTCAAATGAAGCTCACGATGCTAGCAAAAAAACAACAAAAAACTCCAGGAGAGTGTAGAGTGGTTAATGAACATGAACAGGCTCCTTAATTTTTCAAAATGAGGAGCCCGACAGCAGCAGTTAGTTCACAAAGTGAACTAGAGCAAGAGTCGGTGGAGCCGGTTACCTATCAGAATGTCCTACCTGCATATATCAATGTGGAAGCGTGTTCTGATGGGCTATTTTTAACTCTCAGAACGTCCTACCTGCACTTAGTAATGTGGAAGCGTGTTCTAATGCTTCCACATTAGTAAGTGCAGGTATGACGTTCTGACAGTTCAAATTACCACATCAGAATATGCTTTTATGTAACCATGTAATGTTATACAAATGAACCTCACTTGAGTAAGCTTTTACACACATGTACCCAAATTACAAATCAAAAAAACATTAGTATTTTAATTTATAAAAAAACAAAACCATATGTAGCATGTTTGGGTTGATGGTGGAAACCGGAGTGCCTGGAGGAAACCCACCCAGACACGGAGAGAACATGCAAACTCCACACCGAAAGGCCCGGGCGACCTGAACCTTCTTGCTGTGAGGCATGAGTGCTAGTAACTCAGCCACCGTGCCGCCAAGAGAGGAAAAAAAATCAAAACAAAACATTACATATTTATACATTACAGATAAACAATTTATACATTTACACCCTCTACACTATTAACATTATCAAAATCTGCAAAGCTCTCAAAAAATAATTCTAAAAATACTAATTTTAAAACATATATTATTATTACACATTATAACACAACATTTACACCCTGTACACTTAACATTATCAAAATCTACAAAGCTCTCAAAAAAAAAATAATTCTAAAAATACTGATTCTAATTCGTCTCTCAAGGAGTGACGTAATGTTCTGCGTATGCGCACGGCTTGGTAGGAACTCTTGAGGGGTAGAAAGAAATGATATGACACCGGAAGCACCCCCATGATCATTTCCAATTTAGAACAGGTGGGCTAGCGGGTTAGCTTTGTTCATTTGTATTATTTTATATACAGTCTATGGATTGGACCTAATGCATGCCAAAGGCAGCTTTTCTCATGAAAATACTTTTGCTTTGCCTGGAATGTTCCACATTATAAACTTTTCTTTGTGTGCGCGCGCGTGTTTGTGTGTGTGTGTTTCATAGCCAAAGAATAATCCATTTGGTGGATTAATCTTTTAAGCCATTTTATGGAGCTTTTCAGGCAAAACAACATTAGAACTATAGATATATTAGATTAGATAACCTAAAAACTTCCACCATGGCCCTTTAAGATATACCAGTGACTAATATTTAACTATTTATTTTTAACTTGTACTTTATTGTCCCAGAGTACATTTATTACAGCCTTTATGGGCCATTGGTTCTGTGTTTCACTGTGTTTGGATATTTTTGGAGCTGAAGCGACCGAATCATTTCCCGTGAGGATCAATTCCATTCATTGATTCTGAGTCTGATGACCAGTGAGGAACCGTGCACAGACTGTACTGGTTCATAACTGATGTAGTCATATTTTAACCTTTTTTGTACATGAACCACTGTGTGTAATTGCCATGTAATTGCCATGTGCAGTAGAGGACTGACTGACAACATTTCTGATTCCATTCCAATCATTTCACATGTCACTGGTGATGTTACACTACATTTGTTTAATGATTGGAGCTTCTAGTGTTGATAACAGTCTCTGTCGTTCCAAGTGTGTATAAAGTCATAGAGAAGCTGTTCTAAAGCCTCTATACTGCACTCACTGCCATGTGGAACTTTATTCTGCAAAAAACAACACATTTCATGCAACATCTGTAAAGCTTTTTTGTGTGGATAGAAAATCAAAGTATAAAGACTAAACCCTCAGAGCTTTCTGAAAACTGCAAGAATTCATTACTTATGGTTAGTCACTAATAATTATTAACCTGGGAAATCCCAGGCTGCTTTGGATGATCGTTCCGATCTAAAAGACAGCCTGGCAACTAGGCTAAGTGAGGGCTCCTGATTTGGGGAGCCAATCAGAGAGCGGGGAGGGGTGGAAAGATGGTGACGCGTACTATGCGACAAACGGAAACTTGTTTGAACTGACAACTGACATGATTGGCTCTGGGCTACATGTACGCCAAATGATAGACATTCGTAACGCCCAATAAATGGCCATTGGCAATCGTAAACCACACCTGACCATATCACAAGTGATACGGTCAGGTGTAAACCAGGCAAAATAATTACTGTCATTAAATTACAATTTTAAGTCACTTAGTAGTAGGCCTGTCGCAATAAATACTATATGGACTTATCATTCAATATATGACAGATGAAACAGTACTTTGTGGCGCTCAGTATTTATCATCAGTGCTTTTTCTTAGCCCTAATGGGATTTTTTTATTTTATTTTTTATTTTATTTTATTTTATTTTTGTATTTGAGCTGTAGAGGGTTGAATTATGAACTTCTATGACTCATTGTAGTCTTCAAAATGTGTTATTGTCACAGGCTTAGTAATGTAAAGCATTACTGTGAAAATACTTAGAAACCAATTAAGATGTCATTAAATTACACTCACTAACAAACATCGTCTTTCGTTACTTATCCAGATGTAAATTCTGTGCTCAGGTCACCTCTGGGTGCAAATGTTACACGTTTGTAGTCGGTGTGATTCCATTTAAGTCAGCTCAAACTATGTAACAGACCGTTTACCTCTATGTAATGTCTTTAATAAAACATCAAATATTGAATTCATTTATTTCATTACTGTATAAATAAAGTAATGCCTAAGTAATCTAGGCTAATTAAATTACATTATTGAGGCAAAAACTAAGTAGTATAATATTACATTTTAATACGTAACTAGTAAGGTAACTTTTTCTACTTTTTCTAAAATATGCTGGACTTTATGTTGTTTTCCACCTTTATTTTTGCATATTTAATGAGGAATTATGTTTTAATGAATAAATAATTTATTTCTTTTATGCTTCAAGCCATGTACTGTTCAGGTTCCTGAGTTAGCTTTTAGCCTCATAGTCTGTTAGCCTCTGATAGTTGCAGGGGTGAGAGTTTGTCATGACTCCAGCGCGGTGTCAGAGCTCAAGTGAGTGGAATTCCCTTTCTGGTCGGACCAGTCGGACGATGAGCCGGAATATTTATCACTATGAGGAAAAGTGTGTGACAGATAAGATAAGATAAGATAAGACTTTATTGATCTCACACAGGAGAAATTTACTTGTCACAGTAGCTCCAGGTAGGGACAGTTTGAACAAGAAGACAAGTGCATGCAGGCAAGAATGGCATAAAGATAGGTAATAATAATAATACAAAATAACTAATAAATCGAATAATAATAATAGTAGTAATAATAATAATGAAAACAGTGACAGGGAGAGTATTGCACATTGGGAAAACGATATTGCACGGTAGGACTATATAGTACAATTATACAGTCTGATGGCGGTGGGGATGAAGGATCTGCGGTAGCGCTCCTTCTTGCACTGGGGGTGCCTCAGTCGGCTGCTGAAGGAGCTGCTCAGCTCCTCTACAGTCCGGTGCAGAGGGTGAGAGGTGTCGTTCATGATGGACGTGAATTTGGCCAGTACCCTCCTCTCAGCCACCTCCTCTACAGAGTCCAGAGGACAGCCCAGGACAGAGCTGGCCCTCCTGACCAGCTTATTGAGTCTTTTTCTGTCCCGTTCTGTGCTGCTCGGGGCCCAGCAGACGACAGCGTAGAGGAGAGCAGAGGCCACCACAGAGTCATAAAAAGTCTTGGGGGGGCTCAAGGAAGAGCTGGAGAAGGCTTGGAATGTGAAGACATCAGTGGTGCCCGTGGTGATTGGAGCAATCAGGGCTGTAACCCCCAAACTGGAGGAGTGGTTACAGCAGATCCCAGGAAAAACATCAGACATCTCAGTCTAGAGTAGTAGTAGTAGTGTAGTACTAGGAATGGCAAAGATACTGTGCAGAACTCTCAAGCTCCCAAGTAGAGGACCCGAGCTGAGAGTGAGGGAGACCAACCACCCTCATCCAGCTCGGGTCCTCTACCAGGGGGAGAGTTTGTCAATCTCGAGTTGTGATAGCAGTTGCCGTTTCTGGATGTTGGAACACTGAGCTACTAGTTGTTTGGCCGTCAGTTTGGACTGGGTTTTGAAGTAACCATTTCTTCCACATCCTGTTCATGTAACCCCCCTGCCTAGGGTTACTGGAGTAGTAGCGTTACAACAGAGCCTTGTTCTCGCATCTTGCCCATTTCCCCCTTGTTCCGGTAGCCCATTTTTCGTCAAGGTGCTCTGGTCCCCCAGCACCTGACACAGACCTTAGTAATTTGAAAAAGTGAAAAATGGAAAATTAGTGTAGGGATTTAACGATATCTGACTATCTTGTAATCGAGATTCTGTCATGTCTAATGGTCGATGACCAGTTTGGGTCTGTTTAATGGAGAGGTCTACAGCCAATCATCTGTCTGTAAAGGTTTGGAACAGAGTTCAGCCCATAGCTTGCATGGACACAGCTAGCCTGCTAGCCTCTGCATTCTAAATTGGAAGACTCTGCTCCATTGACTTTGGCTCCAATTCACTTCCTAACTTTCTATTAACAATCTGTCACCCCTCTCTCTGTCATTTGTCATTCTGATCTCTTTACATGATTATGTTTTTGTTTTGCTATTTTGTCTGTAAATCAGGTGTTAGGAACAGCTAGCATTAGATTGACAGTGTTGCAGTGCAGGTTATGAAAGAGTGAGTACCTTCAACACTCTTGCTCCTGATCGGCTCATTGGTTGCTATGAAAGGCACACATGGATTTCCAGATACGTATCGATCTTGGCTCCAGATAACAATAACAATAACTGCCCTAGCCTTGATAAGCTTTATTTGACTGTTGTTGGGTGTGAGGGCTGACTGTCAGGACTAGGGTTGCCAACCGTCCCTTGAAAAACGGAAGCGTCCTGTATTGAGCTGAAAAAGGACACACTTTGTCCCGTATTACCGTGTGAATCAAAAATAGTGTGTAAAACAGGGGTGCCCAATACGCTGATCACGATCTGCCAGTCGATCTGTGTCGAGTACTATGACACTGGTCTTGGTCTATGTTATAATGTATGACACCTGTGGATCATTATGTTAGAACATTTTAAATTACAATATTTATCTAAACCAAGTTAATAAAAGGAACAAGTGTGCTGACTTCTGCACTAGAAAACTGTGGTGACCAATGAGAGCCGTAAGTCATCACAACAAAGCGCCACATGCTGTGGGCCCCTCCAATAGATAGCTGCACATCACACTAATGAGCAGAAATTTTCTTTCTTTTGTACCAAAATGACTACAGAGAATGAAGTAAGACAAATGGTGTCTTGCAAATAAATGATTAGAGATTACTCAAACATGCACAAATCTCTCCACTTTGGGTGAGTAAATGGTGAGGGTAAACAGCTATAACATGGTTAAAAGCTCTGAAAAGTCCATTTTGAACAATAGGTCGGATTTAAAAGTATAATTGGTGAATTGGTGAAACGTGCAATGGATGAGAAGAGTCCTCGCTGTTCCAAAGGGAAGTTTATGTTATCCGTAATCCGCTGTGTGCATCTTTAAAAGCTTTGTGTGATGTGGCTACACACCTCCACAAGCATTCCTCTGACAGACACCCCAGCTCACCAGACAAAAGCCTCTTTGACACTTGTCTATAATGTAACCGTCTGCTCATCGCCACGGCAACTGGCATTGCTCATTCCTGTACATCTCATTTTCAAGTATCATGTCTGGGCCCCCCCCTCCCCCACCTCTGGATACGGACTCCCGCTGAGAGCTGTGGCTGGTCTCCATAGTGATCTCAGCTTCCAGAAAGGGGCTTTGTGCGAGCTGTTTGCCCTGGGACAAGGCTCGGTGCTGGGGAGGAAAACACAGAGGGCTCTCACGGCTCACTCAAGGGGCCACTCTGACCCTAAATACTGTCAGAGGAGGAATAACCGCTCTGAATTTCAGCAGGGTTAAAGTCCTACATGAAGTCAAGAAGAGGCACTTCTAAGGTAATATGGCTTTATAAACCATACATGCTGAAAGGAGCACGCGTCTGTGTGATTGGTTAATCCACAATCCACATCATCATGCCCTCTGAAATCAAGGAGACAGGATACAGCTCAAACCCTGTGGTTCTGGCTAGACCGGTAACATTTTCAGCAGGTCAAAAACTATAATAAAATACCTAAAATGTATACTTAGGTATAGTACTTTACTACTTTTACTTTGTTACGTTCCACCACTGATCAGTTCATTTGTCGGTCTTTTTCTCAAATGCCAATGCATGAATCTTAATTGCAGAAAAAAAATGCAGTTAGTTATGATTTGTTTTAAAGCTGCTGAACAGCTGAAGTCTTCCAAGGACAGCATAGACTTTGCACCTCAAACCAGACCTTGAAGCCTCCCTCATAATGACTGATGCCTGTTTCACAATGTCTTATCACGCCTCATATAAATCTGCCCACCTCGTAAATTTTACAAGTTATGACCTTATTCTCATAATCTTTTTTTTTTTTCTTATTCTAAAAGAGAGTCCTTTTACAGAGCTCAGAGTCCGCTAACTTTAGAGCCATAATTACTAATCAAAATGGTTACAATGGCTAAAACCACACTTTTGGAGGCTGAGGAGGCTGATGGTTCTACTGCTGATAGTTGGTTTACAATGACAACAGGAAGGGATCATCAGTAAATACAGTACATAATCTTTGTGAAAATCATAGTACGACTATAACCACAGACAGAAATGGCAGAAATAGATAAGTGACATCTCATTTATCTTCAGCGTTTGATTTTCAGATATGAGGAACTGCATTAAAGCGGACCTATTGACTTACTGACTTGACGCATCAAATGTATTTGGAGTGATTTGTGCATGTTTGAGCAATCATTAATCTTTTATTATCAATATGCCCTATTGATGGTATGTGTAGGCTTTAGCGGTCGTGTAGTCATTTTGGTAGGAATGGGAAAAAAAATCTGCTTCTCGCTATTGTGATTTTACGGCGTTTACGTTATGTTTACATTAACAGCGACATCAGCTCCCACTGGGTACCGCAGTTTTCTAACATGGAAGTCAGCAGTGTTGTTTCATTTATGAAGTAATTTTAGATGAATATTGTGATTTAAAATTCACAGATGATAACATAATGATCCACGGGGGTCATAGATTATAACTATAGAGCAGGCTCAAGCACAATAGGCCTTTTTAAAGCTCTGATAGTTTTTACTTTCCCTACTATTGTAGTGGATCAATGGAACAAGTCTGTCATGGAAATACTGTAATTTTTCATCGTTGTTGACCTAGAACAAGTGCGTAAGCGTCCAAACACATATCTAATATTTTCCAGGCTGTTTCTTACCTCATGCAGTTGAATGCTTTTCCTAGTCTGATCCTAATGTAAACCATATTGTGCTGTTACATGCTGCGAGTATCTGAGTACATACCGGCTTCTCCTGATGTGTTAATGCAGTTTTTGAGATTCGATTCAGGACACCTCACTTGTAGTTTCCAGGTTTACAGCAATTTGAAAAATCTGAACTTTACATCAGTCTAAATTGGACCAGAGCAGTGATCCCGTTTTCCTTGCGTGCATGTAAATGTATTGAATGATAGAGAGAGAATGAGAATGAAAAAAAAATGGTAAAGGGAAAGCATGTTGTGTATAATGGTGGTGGTGAAGAGGAGATAGGGAGACTGAGGAGGCTGATGGTTCTGCTGCTGTACACTCTCTCTCTCTCTTCCTCTCTTTCACACCCACTCTCTCCCATTTCCTCTCTCTTTCTCAAACACTCTCTCTCTCTCTCTCTCTCAGACTCTCTCTACTTCTCTTCCTCACTCAGACTCTTTCACACTCAGTCTTTTCCATTCCCTCTCTCTTTCTCAAACACTCTCGCTCTCCTTCTCTTTCTCGCACGCCTCATTTCACACCCACTCTCTCCCACGCACTCTCTCTCTTCCCCTCTTTCCCACCCTCTTTCTCTCACACATATTTTGTCTAAGGCCCTGTCTGCACGACAACGTTCCTGTTTTTTTTGTTTTTTTATGTGGGGTGAAAAAAAGTCTCGTCCACGCACGTGTTGGATCAGAAAACATTCGCGTCAAGATGAGCGCGGAGCGCTGAGTGAAAACGATGTAGTACATATGTCACACCGATAAGTGGCGCTGTAAACCGGAAAGAGCCAGAGCCGCGGGAAACGCAAAACTACAAAGAGCACATGCGCAGAAAGTCCTTTCTCTTTTGTAAACAAGCAAACACGTGTACTTTAGGGACCGTCAACAAACGCAAATTTATTTTGTCCCCCTGCTCCACCAATGTAGCAGGGACTCACTCCGGTAATGTGAAAATGCTGACCGTCCCTAACATAGACAGACGCCAGAGGATGAAGATTTGAGCTGCGTGAGCAAAGTTTTTGCCTATAAATCGATAGTTAGTATTACTTGCTATCGTTTTATTAGGTAGACATTAACAAGTAGAACTCTCGTTAATCTTGGTCGTGTTATTTAGTCAAAATGCTTGTTTGGATCTTAATACGGGAATGTTAAACATACTTGGACATTATGTTGGCTTTTCTGCGAGAATATACAACCGGGGACCATCACCAACGGGCAGCTATATAGTTGTGTGAATTTGTGTAAAGAAAACAGAAATACTTTCATATATTTTTGTGTGTGATACTGCATGTGCCTGTTTTAAAAGGTAAATTTTCATTCAATAAAAAAGACAAGAAATGGTTGCTCTATTTCTTTATTTACAGCACACAACACACTCAAATTGGTATGGGCTCCTCATTGTCCACTATCTGCCTTTTCATTGACGGTATTTTTCCAGTTTTAAAATACTTGTTTAGCTTTGAATTGGCAAACACTTGTGTGTCGTGCGTACTGTGCGCAGGGTTACCTTCTGGTCACTCATCACGTGATGATTACGGCATCGCGACGTCATCATTTTCCCAAAAGTCGCGTTTTTTGCCGCCCACACGACAACGCGACCCCCGGCGTTCTCCGACTTCTCTACTCTGGAACCCGTTTTAAAAAAACACCGTTTACACCCCCCAAAAACGCCGGCGCCGTGTGGACGACAGGCCCAAACAAACACAAACTTCCCCGTTTCCACCAAAAAACGTTGTCGTGCAGACAGGGCCTAACTCTGTCCCACTCTCTCCCCACCCCCCTTCTTTCTCTTCCATTCTCTCTCTCTTTCTGTCTCCCCCTCTTTCTCTCTTGCTGTCTCTCTTTCTCTCTCCCTCTCTAGCATCTCTCCAATACAAATGGTGAGGTCTGTCACTGCCTGTGTAAACAAAGCAAACCAGAGCCTAGTAAATCCTAGCTTTAGGCCCTGTATTATTATTATTATTATTATTATTATTATTATTATTATTATTATTATTATTATTATTATTATTATTATTATTATTATTATTATTATTATTATTATTATTATTATTATTATTATTATTATTATCTAACTACTTTTCAATTTGGACACATTCTTTAAGATGTGATCAGAACTAGGATTGTCAACAGTATCTAAGATCAGATACTAACTGATACTAAAACTAGTATTGAAACTAAATACTTGAGCAGGGGTCGATACTAAAAAAGTCACATTCACAGGACAGAAATGAACCTTTCCTGAATGTCTTTAGAATGATCTTGAGCTGTATCAGAACAAGTCTAAGAGCACATAGACTAGTATTCACCCATGGTAGTTTTGATAAAAGTTTAAGTATCATTTAGTACCTGATTTTAGATATGTTTGGCAACCCTTGGCATGTAATGCCACAAAGCCTAGTTAAAGGTCAGACCAGTGGAGAGGCAACCCCGCACACAAGAAGTAAGCTAGTTTAAGGTGTCCAGGTATTTTTGAGCAATTAAAACATCCATAATTTATTAAAGGCTAGATAGATATAGTATGTTAATGCCCTACTGTGTAAGTAAGGAAGTAAGATTTTATTCATGGAGCACCTTTCACAGATGAAAAATCACTCTGCTATGTACAAAAACAGAGGAATTACAGACACAGTGAACCAAAAGCTTGTCTAAATAGCTCTTTTTTTAAAGAGTCAATAGAATCTGCCTCACGGAGGGCGAGATGTAAGGCATTCCATAATTTGGGGGCCGCAGCCTGAAAGCCCAGGTCCCCCTGTGTTTTAAAGTGGGTCTTTGGGACCATCAAGAGGCCCTGACCTGAGGACCGAAGGGGGCGGCCTGAGGAGTAGGGGCGTAGTACGTCTCTGATGTACTGGGGCACCTGTCGATTTTGAGCTCTGGAAGTTAAAACCATGATTTTAAAATCTATAGGGAACTTAACAGGGAGCCAGTGCAACTAATGTAACATTCTAACTAAGCAGTAACTAGTATATGAAGACAAGCAAGTGGCAGACCCCAAAGTGACATTTTTGCTGGAAGCTGCTCGGTGGAGGTAGCACATCATTGGTCGCGCACACGCCTCACTTCCTGCCGCAGGGGGCAGATCTGCTAAAACCACTTCCTGTTTCTGAGCTGTGTTTGCTCAGGCCTGAGTCACCGATAAGCATGCTATGTTCTGCATGTACTGTGGCGATGCTTTATGGCTCCTGTTAGATAAGTACTGTACTATCACTGTGGCTGGAGGCAGTGGAGTTAGTGCATGCATAAACAAATATTATTATACAGCCTATCTAATCTGCACTCATATTTGCAGTATGTAGATGAGTAAAATATGTTGGAGAGTTACAGTAAAGCTACACTGTGTAACTTTACTGATGGAGTGTCTGCCGCCTCTTTGTTTCCACGTTATTGCGTTGCTTGAAATGTTTTACAGTAAGGCATTACTTCATCTACAACATGGACAGCTGATATCTCCAGAAGTTCTCTGATGACTCGGCCATTGTGGGCTGTGTGTCTGAGGGGAATGAGCTGGAGTACTGCTCAGTCATCAGGGACTTTGTGGACTGGTGTGGGCGCAACCACCTGAGCCGTAACACCAGTAAGACAAATGAGACGGTGATCGACTTCAGGAGAAGACCACTACCTCACTCACCGGTGAACATCCAGGGGCAGGACTGTGGACAGTTTCAAGTACCTGGGTGTTCACCTCAACAATAAACTGGACTGTTCCCACAATACTGACACCCTGTACAAGAAGAGCCAAAGTTGCCTCCACCTCCTGAGGAGACTGAGGTCCTTTGGAGTGTCAAGGCCTCTGCTCAAGACTTTTTATGACTCTGTGGTGGCCTCTGCTCTCCTCAACGCTGTCGTCTGCTGGGCCCCAAGCACCACAGAGTGGGACAGGAAGAGACTTAACAAGCTGGTCAGGAGGGCCAGCTCTGTCCTGGGCTGTCCTCTGGACTAGGGATGGGCATTCGGTGAAGTTTTCTTCGTCGATCGTCGGGAGAATTAATGAGTAATAATCGGTTAATCGTTAACATATTTTGTATTAAAAAGACAACTACCATTCACTCATGTGTGTCCGCTTTTACTATGTCTGCCGAGGCTGTGGGAACAGGCGCTTCTCCACGGGAAAGTAAATCTGCAAATCAACATGCGTAGAGGTGGATTAAAGCGAGGCGACACGCATCCTGCAGCCTCTGCTAGCGCGCTCGGAGTTAGCCGCTTTGGGATCCGAGCTAACCGCTGCTAGCCCGCTGTCTCTGTCCTACCTCCTCCACACAACCCAGCCGTATCTGCAGCAATATTTTATTAAGTCGTGAAAACCTTTGCCCACCACGACAAAGCACCGAGTCCAGGCTAGCCTGTGATAGAGATGATGAACCGCCGCCACCTTCTTTTACCAGACTTGGATGCGCGGTGTTCAAATGATAAATCATTTGTGTTGTCGATGAGGTATATTTGTATGCTGCATTGCAGTGCGCTTGGTCATTTAATCTAAATTAAAGAGGTCCCACACAACACTTTGCCGCGACCTCTTCATGTTTTGGCGATTGACCTACGGAAGCTCGCATATATCAACTGAGGCGTGCCAACTGAGGCGATTGTTGTTTTTTGGGTTTTTTTTGTTTTTTTAATCAGTTTGTTGACGAAAATGAACTTGCTCGGTGAAATTCTTAATGATCAATTATCGGTTAATTGATTAATTATGCTCATCCCTACTCTGGACTCTGTAGAGGAGGTGGCTGAGAAAAGGGTACTGGCCAAACTCACGTCCATCATGGACGACACCTCCCACCCTCTGCACCGGACTGTAGAGGAGCTGAGCAGCCGACTGAGGCACCCTCAGTGCAAGAAGGAGCGCTACCGCTACCGCTATCGCTATCCTTCATCCCCACTGCTATCAGACTGCATAACTCCACTATATAGTCCAAACGTGCAATTTTTTCTACATTTTCTTATTTACTATTATTATTATTATTATTATTATTATTATTATTATTATTATTATTATTATTATTATTATTATTACTTATCTTGTCTGCATGCACTTTTTGTTCTAACTTTCTTTTGCACTAAACTGCCTGGAGCTAATGTGGCAAGTGAATTTCTCCTGTGTGAGATCAATAAAGTCTTATCTTATCTTATCTTAAACTTATATGTCTCCATAAATTTGGAAACAAGCAGATGATTCCAGATAGGTCGTATTTACTTATTTATTTTTATCCAGAAGACAGTGAGTGCGTTTACAGAACTACCAGTGACACACAAACTCACATTTGGTCTTTGCCCTCAAACCTGTCAGACCACTCCCAGTCCACAGCAGGCCCAAGAACCCAACAGAAGTTCATCTAGTCATTTAGCATTAGCATTAAAACTGCTGAATTACAGCTATAATTACTAATCAAAATGGCTAACCATACTTTTTGTAGAAATAGTTTTAAGTGACATCTCATTTACCTTCAGCATTTGATTTTCAGACATGAGGAAGTAGGTTCAGATGGACCTATTCTGCAGAATTGACTTGTATCTCTTTATTTTAATCTGTGGTAACCTTGTCAAAACATATCTGGAGTTGTGTTTTGTTTCATTCACACAGGTGATCCTGGTTTATTAGTCTGTCTACATCTCCAAAGCTAAAAATGCGCTGTTCCACCTTGCGATGTCATGTTGTTATAGTTTTCAAGTTAACATCTACCTTTTATCTTTAGTTCAGTAGAGATTAGTAATTCCAGGTCTGAAATCATCCAAATGATTCTAGTGAAGGTGTATAGAGTTTAAAACAAAGTGGAGGAGCACTTCCTGGATTACCACATGACATCACAAGGTGGAAGAGAGTGTTTTCTGTTTGAGAGCCTAAACAGCCTAAATATATAGGGTTTATGTGTTAAACATGTGCGAATGAAAAAAACACAACTCCAGGTCTGTTTGTGATGAGGAAACTACATTAGAACAGAGATCAGAAATACTGCTTACTTAATATGTTACATTAAAATAAGTGGAAAATATACACAGTATCATGTTGAAAAGCATCCTGGAACATTATGACAGGTCCCTTACAGATAACAAAGGAGCTAAGTGTGTTTTACAGCCGTGCATGGTCCAAGGTCCTGGTGGTGCTCACAGCAGATAGAGGTGTGTGCAGCACTAAACGCATTAACCTTTGGTACGGGCTCTGAGGATCGCTGCCTCTGCTGCTGCGTAATCAAGCTAATCCTGTCTCCTCCAACCACCCTGTGAGCTAGAGTCTTTTATGGCTCTATTATTATGCTAAATTGATTCTCGCAAGCTTTGTTAGAATGCTGTTACCTCCTCAAAAGCATATCTGGAGTTATGTTTTGTTTCATTCACATGTTTGAGTCACCCTTTATTATCCAGTCCAATCCAACATTACTTGTATAACACAAAGTCTCCAAAGTGCTGCACAGAGTAAGCACAATATAAATGAACACATTGAATAAAATAAAGCATAAAAAATACATTTAAAATCAACTTTAAAATGAATCAGTGGAATGTGCATAAAATTGGTGTGATGTGTTTTCTGCGACGTGCTGCAGAATTTTGGACTAACTGTAAGCGTGACAGGTGAGCTCAGCTGATACCAGTGTACAGGGCGTTACAGTAGTCAAGACGTGTAGAGATAAAACATGGATCACCCGCTCCAAATCACTAATAGATCAAACTGATTTGAGTCTGAATAAAAGGTGAATAAACAGGTGATAAAAACTGGTGATAAAAAATGGATTGAACCACTGCATTTATCTGCTTGTCAAACAGATAAATTGATCATCATCATTGATGACGCCAACCTATTATTAGTCTGTCTCCATCTCCAAAGCTCAAAATGCTCTGTTCCACCTTGTGATGCCATGAAGTGGTAGTTTTCCTTTTAGGCCTGTCACGATTATTGATCACAATAAATTGCACCATCTTACACCTAATCACTAACAACGACGAGAGCGCCTAAATAGACAAGGTGAAATCACTGACCAGCTGGTGTCAGGAAAATAACCTCTCTCTGAACGTCAGCAGAACTAACGAAATGATCGTGGACTTCAGGAGACAGCGTGTAGACCAACATCCCTCATCTTCATTAACAACGCTGAGCTGGAGCAGGTCAGCAGCTTCAAGTTCCTTGGGGTACACATCACTGAGGATTTGTCCTGGACACTACATACACTATATACTGTGGTTAAGAAAGCCCGACAAAGACTCTACTTCCTGAGGAAGTTGAGGAAGTTTGGTATGAACCCCAGCATCCTCACAAACTTCTACAGGTGCACCATCGAGAGCCTGCTGATGGGCTGCATCACAGTGTGGTATAGGAACTGCACTGCTCAGAGCCGCAACGGACTACAGAGGGTGGTGCGAGCGGTAGAGGACATCACTGGCAGCAGTCTCCTCTCCATCCAGGACATTTACCACAGCAGGGGTCTGCGTAAGGCACGCAGCATCACTAAGGACCATACTCATCCGGCACAAGGACTCTTCTGTCTGCTACCCTCTGGTAGACGTTACAGGAGCCTGCCAGCACGCACAAAAAGACTCAAAGACAGCTATTACCCCCAAGCTCTCAGACTACTGAACTCTGGATAATACTTTAAATAATACTGAACTCTCAATAATACTGCACTAAATTAGTTTTTGTAATGCATAATAGGTTTACTGCTGCAGCTCTATATGAACGTATCATGTATGTCACTACCTCACTGTAAATGCTACTGTTACCTGTGCAATAACCTGCTTCATAACCCACATGCAATACTTATACTATATCATGTGCAATCTGTGAAATACTCTACTTACACCTTATTTTATCCTACCTGTACCTTTGTAATTTAGAATATTTTATTACATATTTTTTTATTATATTGTTTACCTTTTCCCCTGCACTTTCTGAAACACTTTTTTACCATGTACTATTACTGCATGCTATTAGTACTTGACTGTCTTAAGTGAGTCAACGGTTCTTCTGATCCTAAGCATTTCATTGCATTGTTGACCTTGTGTTGATCCTGCATATGACAAATAAACAATCTTGAATCTTGAATCTTGACTGTATAAATGGACATAGCTAACACGCTAGCCAACGCGTTCCAAATAACGAAGTCATTTCGGCTCCTTCTGACTCTGGCTCCCATTGATTTACCTTGGAATATTGTGGCCCCTCTCTCAGTAACTGCTGCTAATAACAATAATGCAATGAAATCCTAGTAAACCATTTTAAATAAATAAATAACAGAATGACCCAGTAATTTGTTATATATCTCACTTAATCAACCTTTTACAGCTCAAATCTTATTGTATTACAATAAAAAATATCCCAATATTCCACACTTTTACAAAGAATTGACAACTTTACAACTTTTACAAAAATTGTATGATAAATACAATGATTGATTGAGTGATTATCATGACAGGCTTACTACCTTTTACCTTTAGTTCAGCAGAGATTGGCAATCCAGGGCTGAACTCCAGATAAATTTAGGGACGGTGTATGGAGTTTAAAAACACAGTGGAGCACTTCCTGTATTACCACATGACATCACAAGGTGGAACAGCATGTTTTCTGTTTGAACTCAGCCTAAATATACAGGCTAAATGAAGTCATCATTGGAATAGGTTAATAACTGAAATGAGGCAACAGGTAAACATGTAGCGAACACCATCACTGACATGTAGCTGCTCAGTTTACACATTGCACTTTTCATAACAGACATGGGTGCTATCAGGGCTGTTTTGAATGGAGACACACTGTACTGATTGGAACACACTGAAATCTTGCAGCTGTCCAGCTAATACTCCCTTTAAGATAACTGTCTATTTCATGCAAGCAGTGCAGGTGAAATATTGTACAATCTGATTATATGGTTGTTAATGTACAGATTAACTGCTTGGAATATTATGAAGTAGGGTTGTTAATGGTATAGAAAATCTGACACTACATCAATGCTGAAACTAGTATCAAGCTTTTGATACAAAAAAGGTCCAGTCACAGAACAGAGATGAACCTTTTCTGAATGTCTTTAGAATGATCCTGAGCTGTATCAGAATAAGTAGAAGAGCACATAGACTAGTATACGCCCACTATGGAACCTGCCTGCACCACTGAGGGATACACACATATAAGGACACATGGGAACAGAAAAGAAAGCCATTTACCATTTAAAGGTGTTCTGCGTCCGTCCGAGCGTCCATCCGAGGGTCCGTCACCTGTTTGTCTCCATGGAGATCTTATTGCTTTTCCTGGAATGTTCCATTGTATGACATTAAACATATCCATCTAGCTTTAATTCATTACAGGTGTTTCTATTGCTCAAACATCAATCATTCCTTCTGTGAGCATAAGCACAGATCCGACTGTAATGTAGCATAGTGCCGTAATCTGCTTTTCTCTCTTGTGATAGGTAGGTTTAATTTATACTGTGGAACTTTCTAGAGTAGACAAAAAGACATAACGTGTAATAAATGGAGTCCATGGAGACAAGCAGGTGGCAGTGTTTTAATACTGAAAGTCGCATTCTAATGTCTAATGTTTCAGCGTCTGGAAGGACCACTGGAAGGACATGTGGACATGTGATGAGATAGCATTTGATGCTATTAAATTGCTGCTGATTTTTCATGTTTTCTACTTCTGACTTGTTTAGTGGGATAATATCTGCAGTCAATAGTTATTATAGTTTTGCATCAGTTAAAGGTCGTGTATAACAACATTATAGGACCATTAAATCATATTGTTTACTCTGATTTTGTGAAATGGGTAGTCTAATGTACTGTAACCTAATCTCTAATAGGTTTCCTCATATACTGTATTTTTGAGGAATTTAACCAAACAAAGAAGACTTGTTGGACTCCATACGGTCTGGTTCTATAGAACATAATGAGCAGGACACATTGTGCTGTACTCTACAGTCCATTCAGAGGTCATTATGTCCACTACAGAGGAGACTGGGACAGAGATGGGCCAGACCAAACATCTGCAACCATGGGTTTATCCATATGCAACCATATCACCTGCAGCCCATTAGCAATATAAAAAGGTCTTTTTTTATATTGCAAATTTTGATTGTGAGATTTTAGAGGACTTATATTACACAAAATGGACTCTTGTGAGCTTTAAGTCATGTTAGAATGTTGTTACCTCCTCCAAAGTTGTGCTTTGTTTCATTCACACATGTTTGGGCTGTCTACATCTCCAAAGCTCACAAAGCTCATAATGCTCTGTTCCCCCGTGTGATGTTATGTAGTGGTAGTTTTCATGTTAACAGCTCCTTTTACATTTTGTTTAGTAGAGATTGGCAATTTCAGTGCTTATCCAGAATTCTAGTGAAGGTGTATGGAGTTGAAAAACACAGTGTAGCACTTCTTGTATTACCACATGACATTACAAAGTGGTTTTCAGTTTGATCGAAGAACTAAATATACAGGGTTTGTGTTTTAAACATGTGTGAATGAAACAAAACACAACTCCAGGTATGTTTGTGATGAGAAAACAGCATTACTAGTATAATAGATCAGAAAATGGCCTAATATGGGCCTTTTAAACATCCATCCATTATAAATGAGTCACTTATTAACCTGCTGACTGCTGCATTAAGCCTGAGTTAGCCTGGCTGAAAAGGTGACTTATTCATAGGATAGTTCCGATATTAATTAAGGGCAGTGTGAACATGGAATTCCAATGCATTTTGTTATTATACATAATAAAAATATCGATTTAGTCAACTTTAAATCCATCTATTAGTAAGAGAAGAGAGAGAAGTGACTTTATTGATCTCTCATGAGCGCTAGCCACTCAGCCACCATGCCGCCGGTAGTATACGTATGGAATCAAAATACAAGTATACATATCATATTGTGAGGTACAATAAAGTGTAATTGCACATCCACTACAGTAGTTGGCAGTGATGCTCTCATTGTCAGAGTGTGCGCAGGAAGTATTAGCGCTATAGTGTCGGGTTTTTTGCATCAAGCATACACACACACACACACAGCACAGAGCAGGATATATTAAGTGCAGTGAACAAACTCTCAAGAGACACAATGGAAAAATATTTAACAGGTATGAAATGAAAGGTAGAGAAAGATGGAGATAGTGAAACAAACAACAGTCTCCCGAAAGCTAAGACGAGGAAATATGATGAATCCAATGTAGCACTTGGCTTCACTGTCACTTGGTGGGAAACAAGGAAAGACCAGTGTGCATACTGTGTCTAAAACTGTTGGCAGCGGACAGCATGAAGCCAAATAAATTAAGGAATCACATAAAGACATTACACCCCAATCATGCTGATAAGCCACTTGAGTTTTTTCAGTGAAAACATGCCGATTATTGCCAACAATCATCCCGCTTTGTGAATGCTACTTCAGTAAACCAGTGAGCATTGTTAGCATCATATAAGGCGGCCCCTCCTTGAACCGCCACCTTAATGTGGTGGAGGGGTTTGAATGCCCGAATGATCCCAGGAGCTATGTTGTCGGGGCTTCATGCCCCTGGTAGGGTCACCCAAGGCAAACAGGTCCTGGGGGACAGGTCAGACTAAGAGTGGTTCAGAACCCCCTATGATGAGAAACACAGCAAGGCCAGTTACGTCGCCCGGATTCGCGTTGCTGGGGCCCCACCCTGGAGCCAGGCCTGGGGTGGTTGCTCGACAATGAGCATCTAGTCACCTGGCCTTCCCCCATCGGCCCAGCCGGCACAGCCCGAAGGAGCGACGTGGGGCCGTCCTCCCATAGACCCTCCACCTGCAGGAGGATCCATAGGGTTCAGGCAGATTTGGGCGACATTCAAAGGCAGGTGCCTCAACGACTGGATCTCCGGACATGGAGACTAGCTCCGGGGACGTGGAATGTCACCTCACTGGGGGAAGGAGTCTGAGCTCATGCGGAAGGTTGAGCATTACCGACTAGATATAGTCCGCCTCAACTCCACGCACAGGTAGGACTCTAGAACTCAACTCTTTGAGGGGGCTGGACTCTCCATTTCTCTGACGTTGCCTGTGGGGAGCAGCAGCGGGCTGGTGTGGACCTGCTTATTGCCCCATTGCTCAGCAGCTGTGTGTTAGAGTTCGGGTTGGGGACAGGTCTCTCACTGTTGTGTCGGGCTATGGGCCGAACAGCAGCGGAGAGTACCCAGCCTTCTTGGAGTCTCTGGGAGGGGTACTGAACAGTGCACTGACTGGGGACTCCATTGTCCTACTGGGGGTTTAAACGCCCACATGGGCAGCGACAGTGACACCTGGAGACTGGTGATTGGGAGGAACAGTCTCCTTGATCTGAACTCGAGTCATGTCCTGTTATTGGACTTCTGTGCTAGCCACGGTTTGTCCATAATGAACACCATGTTCGAGCACAAGGGTGTCCACCAGTGCACGTGGCACCAAGAGAAGAGAGGGGCAGAGCTGTCATAATAATAAAGATACCAAAAACAACACTGTATCAAATTTAGTATCACAATACAATGGAGGAAATAAGTATTTAATCCCCTATTTGATCCCCCTTAAGCAGGGGGACGTTGCGAGCACTGCATGATTTTAATCCATTGTGGCGTAAAGTGTAGCTTCTCCTATGTAGTTTTAGGCTGATTTTTCACTGTTTTCATGATCATTGAAACCCCACGAGATGAGATCTTGTGTGGAACCCCAGACCGAGGTTGATAGATGGTCATTTTGTATTTCTTCAATTTTCAAACAATTGCACCAACAGTTGTCTCCTCATCTTCTTGCTTATGGTTTTGTAGCCCATTCCAGCTTTGTGCAGGTCTACAATTTTGTCCCTGATATCCTTTGACAGCTCTTTGGTCTTTTGCATTGAGTTTGAGTTTGGAGTCTGATTGATTGATTGATTCTGTATATCCACTGTATGTTGATATTTTAGCATACCCACATGAAAAATGCAGTCATGTATTCTGAGATTCTAACAGCAACACAGGACTTTGTGACCCATCTCCACTTTTATATGTATCCAAAGATGATATCAAAGGTTGGTGACCGTGGCCCTTCCCACTCTATCAGCTGTATGTGAATGATCCACAGAGCCCTCCTCCAGGCTCTGATAGCATCATACTGTGTCCTGATCTGAAGGTGTGTGCCTATAGCCAACGGTGAGCAAACGGAATCATTGACACAAGCAGCTGACTCATGGATTTAACTCTATGAACATTTACGGCCCCTGATGCATCATGGGTTGTACCATGGGAAAAAGGGTTGTAGTGGTTCAAATAAAGATCAAATAAAGCTTTGTGTGTATTTTTCAGGCAGCAGATCGACCAAAGCCAAATAACAGGAGTTCGCTAAAGAATGCAGATCCCGGCTCGATATAGTGGCCAAATGATCAAAGTTCTTCCTCACTTACTACCCACTTATGCATTCCAAATATCCTAATTATGCACTTCGATGAGTTTATAAGCGGTTTTCACAATTCTCAGCGACCAGAGCCGAGTTTTGCCGTGACACACAACTAGCATGCTAACCACTGACTTCCTGATTATCGGACATTAAAATCCTTTCTAGCTGACCTAAAGAGCTGCTTATACATAATATATCCATGTACAAGGCATTTTGCTTAAATATATGGCTTCTGTATTTGAGAACTGTCAGCAATTATTCCTAAGAAATGTTTTTTGTTTTTTTTTCTAGCCAAGCTCAGTTTAAGGTCTTCCTGCGAACTCACAGTTTTTCTTTTAGAGCTGCACTGAAAATGTGCCATCTCTTCATATGATTGATCCTTATGTTGGTCCTGGCATAGTCTAAGAAAAAAATGAATTGCGATTTTTCTGGCAGATATTGCGATTTCGATTTCATCCACGATTTCTTTCAAATTAAATTTCAGTGCACATGAACATTTGCAAACATCACAGAAACTTACATCATACCATTCAAACACTAAATTCCACTAAACTGTAATGCAAGAATGAAAACTAAAGTCAATAATTTCAAATGTAGTCCTGTTTATTAAAAGAATAGTCTACATTGAGAGCTTGAGCAACGCAAATATTACATCTGAAGAACTAAAAGAGCATATAGTATGTCTTAAGTAGAGCAAAGAAAGTCTTTTAAAGTGGTGCAAGGTCAGGCTTTTATGGCTCAATTGAGCTTGATTGTTGTATGTTATAACAAACGTATAAAATACAACGCAACTTAAACTTAACTTAAAGATCCCATAACATGGTACTTCTTGATGCTTTTATATGGCGCCTTAGTGGTTCCCTAATACTGTAAATGAATCCTTCTCCAAAATCAAGCCTCAGTGCATGAGAGAGCCTCATGAAGACAGTCAGAGTCATAAATATGTCTCTGAAACGCTTTATTATGGGCGTTGTTACTTGAATGCAAATGAGGAGGACAGAGACAGGACAGTGCAGCGGGTGGTTTGTGGCCAAATACGCCACTGTTACCTGGATTAGCGGTGCGCTGTCACCCACTTCCGCGTTTTAAGCGCTTAGGAAGATATGAGACGCGTCCCATTAAAAAAAAACACATTTCCACAGAAAATAAAATTAAACCACTGCTGTTTCAGAGGTTCGGAGGCTCAGATAAAGGACAACCAAGCCTGGAGAAACTCTCACGTCACGCTAGGCAAAAAAAAAAAAGCATCTCGCATTTCGTAGCTCGTTTGCGGTCCAAATTCTCTGGGCGTGATTTCTAGAGACGGGGTGGACATCCAGACGCGGGGTGGAAACCTTTCCCCAAGTGTGACTAAAACGATAGATCGTTCAGCCCTACTTTGTACTTTGTAACTTTTCTGGTGGGGGGTCAGCCAACTGCTTGTTTCTGTGGAGATGTTATTGTTCTTGGCTGAGAATGTTCCACAGTATGGCAATAATCTTATCACACCTTGAAAGCCCTGCGCTCTTACTGTGAGCAGGATCACATAAATTAAATGCCATACTGTGGAACATTCCAGTATTATGGCTATTATGAGAGTGACTAACGGTTGGCTAAAGCTAGCTAGCTTGTGACTGTAATGTTATTTGAGAAGGACTTGTTTAACAGCACAAATCAGCTCACCTGTTGTAGTTCCAGCTAAGTCAGCTCTTTATGGTCAGATTGTGTTAAAACAAAGCTCAGATATAAGTGTAACTTGAGTAACAGAGCAGAGCCTCCAGTTAGCTTCACCCTCCAGGAAATGTTGATGAAAGTTATCAATAGTGTTGTCATGTTGTGCTGTAGGAGGAGAAGAGTGGACCGAGGCCTCGCCTGTGCCACCTGAAGAAGGGAGCAGGCGGATATGGCTTCAACCTCCACAGTGAGAAGTCCAGACCAGGACAGTTCATCCGCGCTGTGGATGATGACTCTGCCGCTCAGAGGGCTGGACTCAGACCCAACGACAAGATCATACAGGTAACAGCACACACAGAACTGCACTGAAGAGAACACAGCTCACGTTTATTGACGTACATTCAATGACTCTAAAAGAATGTACTACAATCACAACTGAACCTGTGTCACAAGAGCCTTAACCTGTAGATAGAGGATACACAAAAGTGTCTTATTCTCAGTATATAAAGAGGCCATGTAATCCTTTAATCCTTTTGCACTTTTTTTTATACTGTTGTAAATATCCTGCTGTGCTGTATATATACTACTTAAATGTCTGCACTGAAGTGAGATGCTTTCAATCTTATTGTGAGTATGTATGAAATTGTACATGTGAACAGTGACAATAAAAGTGTGAAAGCTCAGAACCTCCAGAATTCCCTCCCCTCCCAGATCATAGAGAGAGGCATTTTAGGTTTAAACCAACTGGATTTCAGCATTGAAACTGGCAACCCAAATGTGAGACTCATGTGAGGCTCATTCTGATCCAAAACACAAATTTTAAATAAATGGGCCATGTCCAATGTTTTTGAAGTTTTGTAGTAGAATCAGCTTTTGAATTGTATCTGTGTGTGTAATAGAAATGATCAGTGAAGACTGATTGATTTGATTTGAACAGGAGTATTATTTGGAAGTTACTGTAGTCTACTACAGTTTTTTTTTTCCTCAAGACCAGAGGAAATAATGTAATTATCCTACAAAACTATATCCACTGGTGATGGTGGAGAGGAGGAGATAGAGAGGCTGGGGAAAATAGAAAAGGAAATGAAGGAGGGTTGCTGTGCATTGCTGAATTGGCTTAAAGATGAAAAACAATAGTGCATTTATATGAATAAATAGCTCATGAGTTTCAGCTTTCTGTTTATTGACACTATTGTGACTACTGTCCACCATTCAAAAGTTTTCATTTGGTGAGAAGAAGACACTGTGGTAGATACTGTTAATGCCACCACATTGCATCACATCTGAGAGCTCTGATAAAGAGTCTAATGCAGAGGGCACATATTTTCCCAGGTTGTACCGCTCAGTTCAGGCAGTTTTATCTAAAAAAAACACACTAATCCACTCACACCACTTGTCCCACTCCCACGGCTCTCACCGCACCTCACAAGAATGCTGGGAATCCTGGAGGAATCCTGTGCTGGGGAGAGTGGGCCGGGAGCAGCCAGGGAACAGCCAAGGAGGAGACGAGTACTGTCAGAGTACTCTAGGGGCCCCTGACTGTGATGGGGGGGGCCAGGGTCGGGTAGGCCGTATACCAGAATTGTATGACCTAGAGCAAAATGACCACCAGCAGGCCTCATTGTGTAGTAGAAATGACTAGCCTGGTACAGCCATCCAGATTTCCTGGCACATATTTGTTTATTGTTTCTAGTGGTTTTCAAAAGTAGTACATACTTACATACAGTTTGTTTTAATTGGAACTACCACAGATATTGTTAGGCCTATAAAATAAATACTTTTTTTTAAATACTTTTTTTTAATGGCGGCAAATGTAAATACGTCATAATTATTTAATACTTCATATAAATATATATTTTTTTTAATTGAAAAAATCTACGAAAGACAAGATGCAGACATGCTATTATTTGCCAAAAAGTAATTTAAGAAATGACAACTTTTGAGGATTGCCTCATAGGGCCAGTTCAAGTGGTGGGGGGCAGAGGGGCTGGGGAGAGGGCGGTCAAAGGGGCGTGGCAGGCTGGAGTCCTTAGTTTGATGACCCCTGCTGTAGACAGACATAACTAGCCCGCTTGCTGCCAGGTTTCAGAGAGAAAGTGAATCTAGGTGCAGTGTCCATCGGATTCTAACCTGGGAAATCCCAGGCTGTCTTTCGTTCGTTCCGATCTGAAAGACAGCCTGGCGACTATGGCAAGCGAGCTCTCCCGATTCTGGGAGCCAATCAGAGAGTGGGGAGGGGTGGCAAGACGGTGACACGTACTACGTGACAAACGGAAGCTTGTAGTTTGAACTGACAACTGACATGATTGGCTATGGGCTACGTATACGCCAAATGATAGACATTCGTAACGCCCATTAAACGGCCGTTGGCGATCGTAAACCACACCTCCGCTACGAGATATTTCGAAGGTGGATTCCAGACCATATATCACTTGTGATATGGTCAGGTGTAAACCAGGCAAATCGGATTCTGGCTTTAATTTACTTTCTATTGAAAAAAATCATTCTGACCTTAAAATGTTCTTTTTTTTTCACTTTACATGATCCTGGTGCTTTTATGTATTTTGTCCAAAAATCAAGATGTGAACATTAACAACTGACCATTCATGTGGCTTCTTTTCACGAGGTTGCTTCTTTTACTGTTAGCAACAGGTTTGATTGACATCTATTGTGGCTTGTTGCTGACTCCACCCCATGGAAACCAGCGGTGCCGGTGGGAAGTGGACAGTACCTTCAGTAACATCACTCCTGATTGGCTCTCTGCTTGTGCACCAGGATTTCCACATTAGGATCCTGTTTGCAGATTAACCACCCTAACCGCTTGCAAGATGGATTCCTGCGATATTAGAGAGGTGCCAAACTCAGAAGTTCCATCTTGGCATGCCCTCACTGGTGTGATATCTAGGGCCTGGGCGCTGGTAGATTTGAGACTGGGCCAATCACAGGGCAGCGCTGTGGTAAAGGCTGAGCTCCTTCACATCGATTTGGGCCACAGCACACACAAATATCAGATATGGGTAGAATAATGTTTATAGGACCTTCCTGATATCCTGGAGTCTAACAGGATATTTGTCTGTTGTGTTGAGGTGAACGGCTTGTCTATGGTGGGGAAACAGCACTCTGACGTGGTGGCGGCCATCAAGGCATCTGGAGACGAGGTGCACCTCCTGGTGGTGGACTCAGAGGCTGACCACTACTTCAACCAATGCAACGTCGTCCCCTCTGAAGAGCACCTCACCGGTAACCACACACACACACACACATACGCACATACTCAATACTCAATCACTTATGTTAATATTGTCTGCATTGCTAGGAACTAGTGTGAACATGTTTTGTGTTGTTTCTTTAGGGCCCCTCCCAGAGCTCAGAGCGGAGCGGCCATCAGACGAGGAGCAGGTACAGTCCACACCACATCCTCCTCTCTCGCCTCCTTTCTACTCCCTCATCTCCCTGTCTCTCTCTCCACCCTCACTCTGGGTCTCCCTCCCTGAGCCTGGGGAGTGTGTATGTGTGTGTGTGTGTGTGTGACATAGCTCTAATGAAACATACAATTGTCTTTCTCAATTGTCTTTCTGTGTGCTCAGGGTCTTTTGGTTTACAATTGTATTTAGGAATATTAACGTTTTTTTTTTACAATCTGAACCTTATTTCGGTAATAAAACAAGTTGATTTACTCACCCACAGTACTTTGGTGTCATTTGGAGCAGTTGCGTAGATGTTGTAGTTTAGCGATATCTGTTCACATGAGTGCTTGGGGCAGGTGATTGCAGTCACCAAATAACACAAACTTTATCACTTCTCAAATTACAGAAGCTCAGTGTCTTAGTCTACATTTTCACTGTGGCCTCTAATCCGAGATTTAGCCATAGTTTCGAGTAGATGACAAGGGCAGTGCGCATGTGCACATTCACAGCTGATTTCGATCTCAGCTCTCGGGACCCAAACATGAAAGGCAAAGCTGTAAGACGTTTGGACCATCGTGTTTGCAGTACCCACTTCAGTCAGGACGATTTTTTTCCAGCAACGGAAAAGAAAGAAGGCCAGCGGATTCAGCACACGATTCTGAGAAGTACTGCAATACTGATGGGTGTTCTCTGGTGCGCTGCTCCTAAAGCTGTCTCCGCTTCATTCTTTCCGTATCCATTCTGTCTCCTCATCCGTATACTCCTCTTCAGTCCTCAGTCGTCCATAAGTCCTCTTCAGCCTCAAAGTCCGAATCTTCTGCTATGTGTCGCTCGCAACAGAAAAGATATAAAGAAGAAGCGACTTTATTGATCTCACACAGGAGAAATTCTTCTCTGCATTTAACCCATCCAGGAGCAGTGGGCAGCACATTATTGCGCCCGGGGACCATCTCCATGATCTTCTTGCTTTTGTTTGGTCAGGACCTAAGCTGGAGGATTTTACCTATGGTGCATGTTATGAGCGTCTTCTTATCTGCAAATCAGCTGTGAATGCGCGCAAGCACACTGTCCTGTCATCTTCTCGAAACTATGGCTAAATCTCGGATTAGAGGCCACTTTTGACTCCAAACGAAAGTGTAGATTAAGACATTGAGCTTCCGTAATTTGAAAAGTGATAAAGTTTGTGTTATTTGGCGACTGCAATCGCCTGCCCCAAGCACTCACCTTAACGGATATTGCTAAACTACAACAACTACTACGCAACTGCTCCAAATGACACCAAAGTGCTATGGGTGAGTAAAACAACTTGTTTTATTACCGAAATAAGGTTCAGATTGTAAAAAACATTAATATTCCTTTAAAGTTAATGTAGAATAGAATAGAATAGAATAGAATAGAATAGAATAGAATGCCTTTTATTGTCACTATTCATATGCACAATTTACATCATACATACTCACAATGAGATTTAAAGCATCTCACTTCAGTGCAGACATTTAAGTACGATATATACAACACAGCAGGATATTTACAACACAGTATAGGGGGAAAAAAAGTGCAAAAAACAAATTAGTGCAAAAAAAGTACTACGCATTATTTGCCAGGTTATTGCAAGTCTTGCTCTTATATTGCAGGTGACATATACGGCCATATATACACACACTAGAGAGTCTCTACATTGCAGAGGGAGATGTCTCACAGAACTCAGTTTAGCATATTGTACTGCATTAAATATTATCAACAAGCTATAGCATTCTGTTAAGTATTGCACCACAGGATATTACACTGTAATTAGGTATTGTACAACAACAGGTGGATATGCTACAAAACCCAGTTCAAGATATTACACAGTAATACATATTGCCCAGGTAGATATGCTACAAAAACTATATTATTACACAGTAATAAATATTGTCCAGCAAGATATATTGCACTGTGTTAAAGGGATATGCCACCCCCAGGTCAAATTTGGGCATCTCCCCACAGTCCAGAGACTAAAATAAGTGGTGGAAAGCGTTTTCCTGCTCACCCAGCCATTGTCCGAGTCTGTCGCCACTGACCGCCGCGGTATCTGCAGCTACTCCGCCTTAGACTGGAGTCTAACGTCGCCATAGAAAGATTTCGGCCAAAAGGAATTAATTTGCTCGATGCGTTTCCCAATTACTTTATGTGTAGTGCGCATTCATATCGAGTGCAAATAAATGTGCAAATCAACACGGAGAGCTTGACTTGGTCATTTTGGGTGGGAACTATTTTCCAGTGCGGACGAATACAGTCGAATCACGCAGCACGCTACCAGGGGAATCCCAGTTACGCACCGGGAAGGGAGTTCCCCTGTTGCACAACGTGGTGCGTGATTCGACTGTATTCGTCCGCACTGGAAAATAGTTCCCACCCAAAATGACCAAGGCAAGCTCTCCGTGTTGATTTGCACATTTATTTGCACTCGATATGAATGCGCACTACACATAAAGTAATTGGGAAACGCATCGAGCAAATTAATTCCTTTTGGCCGAAATCTTTCTCTGGGGACGTTAGACTCCAGTCTAAGGCGGAGTAGCTGCAGATACCGCGGCGGTCAGTGGCGACAGACTCGGACAATGGCTGGGTGAGCAGGAAAACGCTTTCCACCACTTATTTTAGTCTCTGGACTGTGGGGAGATGCCCAAATTTGACCTGGGGGTGGCATATCCCTTTAAGTAATTGCACAACGGGTGGATGGGGAAGGAGAGGGGACAGGAATATGGGGTGAGTCAGTGCATGTGAGTGGTTCAAAGTAGTTATGGCCCTTGGGAAGAAGCTGTTTTTGAGTCTGTTAGTCCTTGCTTTGATGCACCTGTGATGCCTTCCTGAGGGCAGCAAGTCAAAGAACTGAGAGCCAGGGTGGGAGTTGTCCTTGATGATGTTGTTGGCTCTGCTGAGGCATCGGGAGGTGTACATGTCCGTCAGGGAGGGGAGAGGGCAGCCTATGATCTTTTGCGCCATTTTAACTACCCTCTGAAGCCGCTCCCTGTCCGCCTTGGTGAAGCTGCCGTACCACGTGGTGATGGAGTGTGTCAGCAGGCTCTCAATGGACGCACGGTAAAAGATCAGTAGCAGGCTAGGGTCTAGTTCGTACTTCCTGAGCACCCTGAGAAAGTGTAGATGCTGCTGAGCCTTCTTAGTGATAGCTCAGTCCAGGTGATGTCATCGGAGATGAGAACACCAAGGAACCGGAAAGTGTTGACCCTCTCCACACACTCGCCATTGATGTAGAGGGGGCAAGGTCTGTGCGGTGCCTCTTGAAGTCGCCGATGATCTCTTTGGTTTTCTTGGCATTCAGAGCCAGACTGTTCTCTGTACACCAGGCGGCCAACTTCAGGACCTCCTCTCTGTAGGCTGACTCATCACCCTTTGAGATAAGCCCAACCACGGTGATGTCGTCAGCAAATATCACTATGAGGTTGCTGTCGCTGTTTGAACTGTAGTTGTGGGTGTAGAGGAGGGGGCTCAGCACACAGCCTTGTGGTGAGCCGGATGGGGAGAGGTGGGGGCCGAGTCTTACAGTCTGGGGTCGGTTGGTCAGAAAGTCTTTAATCCAGGCGGATGTGAGAGGGTGAGAGGAGGGAGGCCAAGGGTGTTCAGTTTTGATATTAGAATGTCTGGGATGAGGCTGAGGCTGAGCTGTAATCCACAAAGAGCTGCTGCTCCAGGTGGCTCAGCACAGAGTGGAGGGCTATGGCTATGGCAATGGCGTCATCTGTAGATCTGTTTGCCCGGTATGCAAACTGGTAGGGGTCGAGGTCTGGTGGGAGGTTGTCCTTGATATGCTGGAGGAGCAATCTTTCGAAACATTTCATGAATACCGGTCTGAGTGCCACAGGATGGTAGTCATTGAGGCTGGTGACGGGGGAACTTTTTGGTACTGGGATTATGGTGGCTGATTTCAGGCAGGATGGGATGACTGCCTGGGCCAGGGATTGGTTGAATATCCTGGTGAAGACGCAGTCAAGCTGGTGGGCACACCCTCTCAGTACTCTCCCAGGTACCCCGTCTGGGCCAGCAGCCTTTCTGGGGTTCATGGAGAGGAGTGCTCGCCTGACAGCGTCCTCTGCTACAGTGAGTGGAGTGGTGAGGGAATCAGGGTGGTTGGGGGAGTGGTGTAGGTGGAAGAGTCAGGGGTGTCGTGTGGGAGGGGGTGGAAGAGTCAGAGGAGGTGGTGTGGGAGGGGGTGGAAGAGTCAGGGGTGTCGGTGTGGGAGGTGGTGGAAGAATCAGAGGAGGTGGTGGGGGGAGGGGTGGTGGTGAAGTGGGTGGGTGAGAGCAGGGCTGGGGCCACAGAGTACTGTTGTTGTTTAAAGCGAGCAAAGAAGCAGTTTAGCTCCTTTGCCAGCTGCGCACTCCGGTCCTCTGCTGTTGTTTGGTGGCTTCTGTAGGAAGTGATTTCCTGGATACCCTGCCACACCTCTCGTGTGCTGTGACTGGACAGGTGGGACTCTATGCTCCTCATGTGGTCCATCTTGGTTTTTTTAATTCCTCTTTTCAGGTCAGTGCGGGAGCCATGTAAAGGGCTCTGTCGCCTGACCTGAAAGCAGAGTCGCTCTGAGGAGTGCATGGACTTCTTTGGTCATCCATGGTTTCCTGTTAGGGAAAACCCGAATGTCCTTATCCACTGTCACATTGTCAATACAGAACTTGATGTAGTCCAGTACTGACCCTGTGAATGTCTTCAGCTCCTGGTGTTCAAATATGTCCCAGTCTGTCCTTTCAAAGCAGTCCTGCAGTTTAGATATGGCATAATCCGGCCAGGTTTTAACAGTTTTTGTGGTGGGTCTGGCACTGCGTCTGAGGGGGTGTAAGCTGGGGGGTGCAGGAGGGAAAGATGGTCTGACTGTCCGAGATGGAGAGGGATATGCCTCTGTATGCATGTTTGATGTTGGAGTAAGTGTGATCCAAAGTGATCTGTCCTCTGGTTGAACACTTGACATGTTGGTAGAATTTTGGAAGTACAGTCTTTAAGTTGGCCTTATTAAAATCTCCTGTGTTTATGTGAACACCATCGGGGTGAGCTCGCAGTTGTTCATTGATTCAGCAGAAGCGAGAGCGCAATGTTTACATTGGCGTCTGGTGGAATGTAAACAGCCATAATGAGCACGACTGTTAGCTCTCTCGGTAGAAAAAAGGCCCGGTATCTTACGGACATGTACTTCCGCGGAGCAGTGTTTATCAATGATTGTTGCATTATTACACCAGTTATTATGCAAATACACACAGAGTCCTCCCCCCCTTGCTCTTACCAGAGCTGTTTGCTCTGTCCAAACTTAGCAGAGAGCGGCTTGTTACAGTAGCTGCATGCTAACGTCGGGTATCCCTGGGTGAAGCCAGGTTTCGGTAATTATCAAAACACAGCAGTCCCGAACATAGCGATCCCCAGCGAGTTGTAGCTCCAAGTAATCCGCCTTGTGTACCAGGGATCTGGCGTTGGTGAGATACAGGCTCACTTTATTTTACGCAACATCTAACTAGCTAATCATTGGCAATATTGTAAGTAGTTCATTCAGACCTTATTAAGGACTCTGTACCTGATTTTTACTGTCTTAAAAACATGAAAAACAAATAGTTGGAGTGGTCCAAAGTTATTCCTCACTTACATCAGAATTAAAAATATATAAGTAAGCAGCAGAAAATAGATATGATAGCAGAATTTCTCCAAAAATTCCATACAAAATACTGGGCTCTCAATGCACTAAAAGATGCACTAAAAGATGTTTTAATATTGAATTAAATCAACCTGCCTCCGTAGAGTTACATCGGACATTGTAATTTCAGAGGCCATTTCTCAAAATCAATCAATCAATCAATCAAACAAAATTTATAAGGCGCTTTTCATACAAAATTGTAACACAAATGCATTTCCTCTCATCATAAAGTAGCACCTACACGCCAAACTTTACAGTCTTGTACTTATCAAGATGTACATAAGGATTTTTTTTTAAATTCCAACCTCGATTTAGTAAAGTTTTAACTAAAAAATAGAATCAGATACTGATTCAGATACTAAATAATATATTTAAAATCCCCTCTGTGTAATTTTAAGTATCTAATATGTCAACAAAAAGAAGAAAGAAATGTAAGCCTTTTCATGTTTCTTTTTTGAATGTGCCAACAAAGCTTAATTGTGTCCGTTTTTACACATAACATGCTTTATTTTTATGTGAAAATAATATGTGATGAAAAACTTGTAATACAATTTTTATCATACATTTATGTGAGTAAACTACAACAGAAGTTTCAAAATGTAATCTCTAAATTTAAGATTTTTCCTATTCACCTGCACTGTCTCGCCTTAACAAAGTGTAGGTGTTTGTTAGTCTAGTCATTCCTAAACTGGCAGTCGGGACCCAAACTTTACTCTCCAGAGTTTCTCAGGGGGTCCCTAGGTGTCCTATAACATCTTTCTTAAACACAAAGTAAACATATGTTCCCTAATATGACAGTACCACAGTCTAATCCTAAATGTTAGCCCTTGTAAACATTCTGGTTGGTCGGTTACAGTATCTCCTCTACTGGTCTAACCTTACACTTCATACATCCTACTCCCCTCTGCACTGCACGGCACTAACTCGGAGGGAGAAGGATTGGTCTCCCAGCTGACACTGCTTCCGTCACCATGGCAGCGGGCGACGCGTCTCCCTCTGCCCTATGCCCCAGAGGATCATGGGATTGGGAGCAGTGGCTTTGGCTTTGCGCACGAGTGGAGGATTATGCTAATGAGGCACTAACGAAACATGTTGGCAAGTAAGCGCCACACAACAATGCCTCTTTCAGGGAACAGCGTTACATAAGCGGCCCGTGACCTCCAACCCCTCATGCGTGTACATAATAAGAGACGTGATTGGCTAAATTTAGAAGCGGGCAGTGCATTGATGTTAAGTAAGAGAGGGAGTCAGTAAACAAATGACTTTAAGAGAGAGAGAGAGATGAGCTTATATTGAGCTCCATACTGGTCGAATGCACAGGCTGAAACTGAGCCTAATGATGCTTCACAGGAAGATTTACTCAAACAATAAATATAACAAATAATTAGCAAAAAATATATAGAAAGAGAAGAAATATTCAAGACTGAAGAGAAAATAACATAAGCTACACCTGTTAAAGGGCCCATGTTACACTATTTTCTCTCTCTTATAATGTTGTTTCCTCGTCACAAACAGACCCGGAGTTGTGTTTTGTTTCATTCATACATGGTTAACACACAAACCCTGCAGATTTAGGCTAAGTTCTTCTCTCATACTGAAAACACTGTCCCACCTTGTGATGTCATGTGGTAATACAGGAAGTGCTCCCCTGTGTTTTTAAAGGAAAAGTAACGTTTTTTTTTGTACAATCTGAGCCTTATTTCGGTAATAAAACAAGTTGTTTTACTCACCCATAGCACTTTGGTGTCATATGGAGCACTTCCAGAGATGTTTTAGATTTGCGATCTCCATAATGTGAGTTCTCGGGGCACATGTTTGCGAACTCCAAATAACACAAACTTTAGCACTTTTCAAATCATAGAAGCCCGATGTCTTGTCTACGATTTTGTGTGGTCAAAAGTGGCCTGTAATCCGAGATTTAGCCATAGTTTCGAGTAGATGAGGAGGCCAGTGCGCATGTGCGGAGTGTGCTCTCAGCTCCCGGGACCCAAACATGAAACGCAAAGCTGTAAACTATGGATAAATCTCGGATTACAGGCCACTTTTGATTCAAATTAAATCGTAGACTAAGACATCGAGCTTCTATGATTTGAAAAGTGCTAAAGTTTGTGTTATTTGGAGCCCGCACGGGGCATATTACATGCTCGGGGAATATATTATATGCCCCGAGCTATGGCTAGAAGTCGCGCTAGGCTAACGCTAATCTAAAACATCTCTGGAAGTGCTCCATATGACACCAAAGTGCTATGGGTGAGTAAAACAACTTGTTTTATTACCGAAATAAGGCTCAGATTGTAAAAAACATTACTTTTCCTTTAAGATTCATAAACGTTCACTAGAATCATTTGAATGATTTCATCCCTCGAATTTCCCATCTCTACTGAACTAAAAGTAAAGGATAGTTGTTAACTTGAAAATTACCTTTTCATGACATCACAAGGTAGAACAGAGCATTTGGAGCTTTGGAGATGTAGACAGACTAATAATAAAGGGTTACCCAAACATGTGTGAATGAAGCAAAACTCAACTCCACATATGTTTTTGATGAGGTAACAACATTATAACATGTCTTAAAGATCACAAGAGTCAATGTTGTGTAATATAGAACCTTTAAAGATGGAGATGAAAGCTCACTCAGGTATGATTCAAACATGTTCAAATCAATCACTGAATGTTCTTATCAGATACTTTACATTATACAATATGAAATACCCATGTATGAAGGTGTTTCAAAAGTGTACTATGTGTATAGAGCTCCACAGATGAGTCTTTTTGGTTAATCCAGATGACCAGATAGCAGAGTGTGTGATCCCTCACTATCCTACACTGCCCTCTACTGGACACAGTACTGCAATAACATACATAAGAATCATACTCCCAGTGTTAACACAACATATAGACTTCAGTGAACTGAACTGAACTAAACTAATCTGAACCTGGGTCACCAGAGCCTTAACCTGCAGATAGAGGACACATTCTCATTATATGGACAGGCCATGCCTCATATGAAAGCTCAGAACCTCCAGAATTCCCTCACTGAGCTGCAGAGGCTGCACGAGCGTTGATTCATGATTGGCTGGAGGTGCTGGGTGCTGGGAAGGACCATTCAGATCAGAGAGAGGCATTTTAGGTTTAAACCAACTGGATTTTAGCATTGAAACTGGCAACCCAAATTAGAGACTCATTTTGCTTTCTGAAAATGGCTAATTATAAAACCAAAACTTGTCTATCATGTGCAGTGTTTTTGTAATTACGAATAAATCAGCATTACAATTGCTACAAGCTATATTTTGATCTTGAATTTTACACACAGTTCTTTATTTATGAAGCAAAATCAATCAGTGGCATTTGACACCTAAAAATAATTTTCAAAATAAAAAGTACAGGTTTGTGTCTGTTAGATTCTGACATGTCCAACTTGTGTCTGTGTTTGTGGACAGCGGGGGGCGGCAGAGGAGCGCAAAGCTAAGACCTCTGTGAGCTCTGAGTCCAGCGCCTCTTCACACTCGTCTCAGCCCAGCCCCAGCGCCGCGACAGAGGTGAGGTTTCCCTCTTCAGTCTGCAGGATACTCAAAACATTGGAGCATAGATCAGCTTTTAGCATACTTAGTCCAAGTGTTGTGAATGACGTGTCCCATTTTGGTCCTGCAGGAGGAGCCAGTGAGCGACAGCCTGGGATTGGGTCTGTCTGTAGCGCAGGCCAGAGAAAGAGCACAAAAGAAGAGAATGTCCAAGAACGCCCCATCCATGGACTGGAACAAGAGGAAAGAGGTCTTCAGCAACTTATAAACCCAGACCACAGTTACCATCTAAACCTCCATGAGCACCCGGACCTCCAGGCTTCCCCATCACCACCTGAACCTCCATGAGCACCCGGACCTCCAGGCTTCCCTATCCCCAACTGAACCTCTGTGAGCGCCCACACCTCCAGGCTCCCAACAGTTTTTCGGTGAAACAGTGTTAAAAAGATGATTTCTCAGCTTAATTATAGGGTTTTCCCCTCTTTGTAATTTTTATTGTGAAATATTTTACACACAGTGAAAGTTGAATATTTATGAATGATGAAAAGTAATGTACAGTTTATTATGAGAAGGAGCGAGCGGTGATTTCTGTGATCATGTCTGACCATATGACAGTGTGTCCAATCAGAATGACACGTTTGGAATGAACACACTTTGTACTGCCACATGACGTCAGTTTTGAAATACAATGACAAACAACTGTTCGATTTGTACATACCTGAATTTATGATTAAAAGATCATTTAATACTTTGATTCAGTTTGTTCAGTTGACCGTCTACCCCAGCACACCTGCATCTGCATTAATCACTTGAAATTGTTTAAATGCCTATGACGGGTTAAAAAAAAAAAAAAAAAATCCCAGTTTGTCTTTTTTTAGGTTTAAAATTTTACTTCTTGATTGTAAATGACACTAGGGAATTCCATAATGTTAAATAACAACCATGTAGTACACTGGGCTAAAACTACTTTAATGTACACAGAAATTATTATTTGACAAGCAGAAATACAGGGAAACATTTTGTTGGAATCATATTGAAAGTATCAGAAAAATGTGTTTCTTGTGTAAATTGAGCTGAACTTTTGAATTCTCCCAGTGTGTAATGTCGTCAATATAGAAGTCTCTAAAATACAACTCTTTACCTGTAATTTAAAGGGATATGCCACCCCCAGGTCAAACTTGGGCATCTCCCCACAGTCCAGAGACTAAAATACCCAGCCATTGTCCGAGTCTGTCAGCACTGACCGCCGCGGTATCTGCAGCTACTCCGCGTTAGACTGGAGTCTTACGTCGCCAGAGAAAGATTTCGGCCAAAAGGAATTAATTTGCTCGATGCTTTTCCCAATTACTTTCTGTGTAGTGCGCATTCATATCGAGTGCAAATAAATGTGCAAATCAACACGGAGAACTTGACTTGGTCATTTTGGGTGGGAACTATTTTTCAGTGCGGAAAAACAGAGCCGAAGCACACAGCACGCTGCGTAACAGGGGAACTCCCAACGTGGTGCGTAACAGGGATTCCCCTGTGTGCTTCGGCTCTGTTTTTCCGCACTGTAAAATAGTTCCCATCCAAAATGACCGAGGCAAGCTCTCCGTGTTGATTTGCACATTTATTTGCACTCGATATGACACAGAAAGTAATTGGGAAAAGCATCGAGCAAATTAATTCCTTTTGGCCGAAATCTTTCTCTGGTGACGTTAGCCTCCAGTCTAATGCGGAGTAGCTGCAGCTGCACGCGGCGGTCAGTGCTGACAGACTCGGACAATGGCTGGGTCACCAGGAAAACGCTTTCCATCACTTATTTTAGTCTCTGGACTGTGCCCAAGTTTGACCTGGGGGTGGCATATCCCTTTATTAACATACTGTATGTTTCAACTTTTCTTCACAAATTGCTTTTTGATTTGTGTAAAACTATAATTTATATTTACAATAGTCATAATCCCACCAAAAAAAAAAAGTGTAACTTTAGTGCCTGGTAATGTTATGCTCTGCTTGGAATCTTTTACAGTTTGATATTAAACATAGATCTATCTTTCATTTATCATAAAAGAAAAGTTGCAATGTTGTTCCCTCATTCTTTGAGTAATGTCATGATTAGATTAAGCCTTTATTTGGTCTCACACACAATGACACACAGGAGAAATTTGACTTCTGCATTTGACCCATCCTTTTCAGGAGCAGTGAGCAGCCATTTTTTTCGACACCCAGGGGGCAGTACCGTGAAGGGTATTGCCCAAGGACCCACACTGGCTTGCTCATTGCCTGGGGGGAATTTGAACTCTGGTCTTCCCGGGGAAAGTCAGTGACTTAACAGTTGAGCTAACCAGCCGGTGTTGAGCTAACTAGCCGGTACTCTATTCAAACCTCCTTGCTTACTGGAAGATTCTATTAAATACTCAGCTCACAAACCTACAACAATTCTCCATATATAAACGCATGATAGGAAACTGTACACAACAACTTCACAAACCTGGTGCAGTAGTTTCATTAGAGCTTTGCACGTTTATTTTGTTGCGATAATGCTCTGAAGGGGGAGTGTGCGGGGAGCAAAGAGAGGAGGACTTAAGAGTCAAAAAAGAAAGTGAAACTAATCATTAAACATGTTAAAGGCATGTTGTTTCCTCATCACAAACATACCTGGAGGTGTGTTTTCTTTCATTCACATCTTTGACATACAAACCCTGGATATATAAACATAATAGCAAATAGTTCTCTCAAACTGAATACTCTGCCCCACCTTGTGATGTCATGGTGTAATAGAGGAAGTGCTCCACTGTGTTTTTAAATGCCGTAAACTTTCACTATAATCATTTTGGATAATTTTCAATATCTATCTCCACTATATGACATCACACGGTGGAACAGAGCATTTGCTTTGGAGGTGTAGACAGACTAATAATAAAGAGTTACCATGTTTGAATGAAACAAAACACAACTCCAGGTCTGATTTTGAGGAGGTTATAACATTACAGTAGAACATAGCTTAAAGATGCGTGAAGCCACGGGCCATTCACTTGAGGACACTGAGGTTCAGATCTTGGCCAGGGTAAATAATTGGTTTGAGAGGGGAGTTAAAGAGGCTATTTTTGTCAAAAAAGAAAATCCTTCTTTGAACAGAAATGGTGGAGTCAGACATAATTTGTCTCCCATCTATAATTCCATTCTTAAACCCAAATCAAACAAACAAAAGACACAATAGGGCGAGCCAGGTCAGGGCCAGAGGTGTGGAAAACTAACAGTTGTTAGGGATGAATAGGCATGCTAATCTAGACGCCAGAAGAACAAAAGACAGAAACCAGGGCGAGGTGAGATAGTTTCGGAAAGTAGTTAGCTAGTTAGCTCCTCCCTGCAGCGAGATATAAGCAAGTGTCTTACCAGCACTCTTATTAGAGCTGACGAAGCCTCTCGGATGAGAGAAATTTAATTTCTTCTTTGATCAACATAGCTTAAAATTCACGAGTCAGCTTTGTGAAGTATAGGACCTTTAATGCATTGTTTTTAATACAGCATTTGCAAAACAATAACCATGGTAACAGGTAAGATGGTGATCTAAATATGTTATGTGTTAGCAGTTAATATTCCATTAAAACATGCATTGCAGTTATGAGTGGTGTCGCCTCTCCACAGATTTGATCTGTAACTCAGTATTATCACATGCAGCTATGTGGTGTACCTTTAAAGATAATAGTTCCCCTGTTCAACAAAACAAATTTGATTTAAACTTACTTCCATGTTCTATCTGAAGAATGAACATCTAGAAATGGTTTTAACTTTTATTGATTTACAGAACAATACATTTTCAATAAACAATACACTGAGGAGATGCCACTGAGCTTTGGTGTATAACTGTCCAGTGGAATCAAATAGAAGATCTTGTTTTGCAGTTAATAAGGTGCGTATGAAATATATAAAAGTTAGAAAATTTTAATATTAACACAACATATTTTCAGAACAATATCAAAATATCAGCTGTAAAATAAAAACTGTCACATAAGATTTTTTTTACATGTACATTTTGAAATGTGGACCACTCTGCGCTTTGTCAAATTAGATAAAATGAATTTAAAAATAAAATGTAATTTAAATTTAAATATACTTTGTAAAAATCTCTTTTATTTTGACCCGTTGCCTGAACCACACCTGAGTCTAATGGTGCTTTAAAGGGCCTATATTACGCAAAAATGATGCTTTACCTGTTACCTCCTCAAACACATACCTGGAGTTATGTTTTGTTTCTTTCAAATATTCAATTAAATATGTGTTAAACATGTCGGAATGAAACAAAACACAATTCCAGGTATGTTTGTGATGAGGAAACAACAGTATAACGTAGATCAGAAAATAGTGTAATACAGGTCCTCTAAATAATGGCTGCTTCCCTTATAACACATTTATTTTAAGAATAAAAGTACTCATTTATGGAATCCACTACTGTTAACACGTCAGTAATAACAGTAGTGTTAACGGCTGTGCAATGGGCTCCCCTATCATTGCTAACTTATACATGTAAAAATTTGAACAGAGAGCCTTGGCCTCATATCCAGGCACTCCACCCACACTTTGGTATCGCTTTGTTGACAAATCAAAATTCAAGATTTGGAACCTTTTACTGCACATATCAATTCTGTAAATCTGAACATCAAATTCACTCGTGAAGATGCCAAGGACAACACATTGGCTTTCTTAGATTGTGCTGTAACAATAGGAGAAGACCGGCGACTCCAAGTAGAAGTCTTCAGGAAGCCCACACACTGACCAATACCTGCTTTTTGATTCACACCACCCACTGCACTACAAACTCGGAGTTATTCGGACATTATAACACAGGGCCCAAGTGGTTCCCACAAGCACAGAGGGAAAGGAGAAAGAAGAAAAACATGTGCAGAAAGCCCTCTCTGTTTGTGGATATCCTAAATGGGCTTTCAATAAACCTAAGAGAGACAAGGACAAGAAACAAGACAACAGAGAATCAGAACTGGCGTTTCTGAAAAACTACAGAGGATTCTCAGACAAAATGAAATCCAACTCTATTTCAAACCCACAAACACTTTAAGACAGAAACTGGTCCACCCAAAGGACCAAACACCGAGCCACAAACAAAGCAATGTGGTCTACTCCATTCAGTGTAGTGAAGACTGCAGTGAGCGCTACATTGGAGAAACAAAGAGAATATCGAACATCGACGGGAGAGCCAGAGTGGACCTTCATCTGTCGTACATCTCCATCGCCACTCCTTTGAGGACAGTGAGGTACAGATCTTGGCCAGAGAAAAGAATTGGTTTGAGAGGCGATTTAAAGAGGCTATTTTTGTCAAAAAAGAGAATCCTTCCTTGAACAGAAATGGAGGTCTCAGACATCATTTGTGTCCCATTTATAACTCTATCCTCAAACCTAAATCAAAACAAACAAAGGACTAGCCAGGTCTGGTCCAGAGGTGTGAAAACACCCATTATGGCCCTGAATTCACACCCAAGCGCCTGAGAGAGTGACAGCTGGGTACAGTAGCTCCTACCTAACTAACGTTAAGCTTGTTTGTTTGCACTTTTAGATTTTATTCTATTTTTCTTTTTTTCTTACTTTACTCACTTTAGCCATCCAATTAGCAGTAGCTATGTTTTTTGGGCATTTTTTCTGGATTTCAGCTTGCCTCTTTGTGCTGCCTGTATGGCTCATCAGAGCAGTCCCCCCACTGTGTATTCAAGGGAACAGCTCCTGTCTCTTTCCAAGTCCTCGGCGCTTTCTGGACTGAAACTGGACATTCCTGTGGAACTACAGAGAAGACCACGCAGAGGATGCTGCGCCGGAGCGAAAGTGAAACAGCGGAGGAGAAAATTCAGGCCTGCGGTCCCGTCATTTCTGATGGGGAATGTGAGGTCAGTGGGAAATAAGATGGACAAACTGTGCGCTTGTTTGGACCCAGAGGGAGTATGCGGTCAGCAGTATCATGTGCTTGACGGAAACCTGGCTTCATACGAACTTCCCGGACAACAGCGCATCTGTACCCGGCTTTAAGACAGTGCGTGCGGACAGATACTCGCTTCTTTGCAGTAAGAAGAAGGGCGGCGGGATTGCTGTTTTGGTGAATGAGAGGTGGTGTAATCCTGGGCTTATTACTGTGTAGGAGCATACCTGTGCACCGGACATTGAACTTATGGTTGTGGGACTGCGTCCGTATTATTTACCGAGAGAATTTACGTCTGTACTGTTCATTGGAGTTTACATCCCTCCCTCAGCGGACGAAGAGGGAGCCCGGCACCATCCATCAAGCTCACATGAGCGTGGAGGACACGATAATCTATCTTCTGCAGCAGGCTCACTCACACCTGGATAGTGTTAAGGGCTCTGTGAGGATATTGTTCTTTGATTTCTCCAGCGCCTTTAACACAATCCAGCCCTCTCTGATGGGTGAGAAGCTGCTCAGGATGGGTGTCAGCTCCTCCACCGTCTCCTGGATTACTGACTACCTGTCAGGCAGGCCTCAGTACGTGCAACTGGGGACCACCCTGTCTGATACTGTAGGATCCCCTCAGGGCACAGTCCTGTCTCCGTTCCTGTTCACTCTGTACACCTCTGATTTCCAGCACAGCTCAGGGTCCTGCCATTTGCAGAAGTTCTCTGATGACTCTGCGGTGGTTGGGTGTATCAGGGATGGACAGAAGATGAAGAACAGGACACTGATTGCAAATTTTGTGGAGTGGTGCCAGGCAAACCATCTGCTCCTGAACTTAGAAAAGACCAAGGAACTGGTAATTGACTTCAGGAGGATGAGGTCACCTGTGGAGCCTATTAACATCAAGGGTCACGAGGTGAAGATCGTGGACTGCTACAAGTACCTGGGCATTCATGTAAACAACAGGCTGGACTGGAGGGACAACTGTAATGCTGTGTACATACAAGTCGGGCATGAGCAGACTCTACTTCCTGAGGAAGCTCAGGTCTTTCAATTTGTGCAGCGCCCTGTATTCTGCGGTAGTCTGGTTGCCAGCGCCCTGTACTCTGCTGTGGTCTGCTGGGGGAGCAGCACCAGTAAAAGAGACATCGGACAGATTGACAAACTGATCCGCAAAGCTGGTCACGTGACTGGCTGTGAGCTGGAGACATTTGTCACAGTGAGGGACAGGAGGACACTGGACAAACTGCTCTCCATCATGGACACTCCTGCTCACTCACTGCACCAGACCATAGAGCTCATTCTCCAACAGTGAGAAATACAGGACTACATTCATACCATACTCCATACAACTGTACAACAACTCACCCTTATGTAACAGATAATACTCCCTACAACTGTATACAGCTGATACTGAACATATTTGATAGTGTATTTTGTATTTGACTAATACTTTTCTATTTAAATCTGATTGTACATATATATTTATTACCATTATCTTATGTATATAATTGTGTCTCATCTGACACAGGTCTATTGATCTTTGGTTGCCATTCCATCTATTTTTCTTTTTGTTCTTTTACCCTCTGTTTTATATTGTATTTTATATGTATTATATTTGATGAGCGAGCTACAGTACCCAAAACAGTTTCCCTTGTGGATCAATAAAGTTTGTCTAAGTCTGACCAGACTCTGACCAGAACTGAAGAAGCAGCTTGGATGAGCTGTGAAACGTATTCGACCAAATAAAAGTTTGTCCAGTTGACAAATTGAATTTCTCCTTTTGCCATGTCAGTAATACATGTAGCAGCAAGTATACATAATGCTAATAAAGAATTTGTTCAACTCTGGTTAGAAATCATAAAAATTATAAGTACATCCATTAATATAAAGATATTGCGCACTACGCACATTAAATGGGGACATTTACAGTAACATGTAGAGCAGAGCCTGGGTACACACACCTGGAAAAGTCTAATTCAGTTTGTATTGTGTCCCAGTTGTGTTCCCTAAGGCCTCTTGAATCTCTTGAATCAAGTGCTGTCAAGAAGGTCATTCCAATATGGCATCCGGCTACAGTGTGTGGGAGAAGAGGAGGTCATTCTAACATGGCATCCAGCTGATCGGCCAGGTCGTCGAACATGTTTCCAATGTCGTCCAGAATGTTCCCGGCTGCTTTGACTGTGCTGCCTCCACTGGAGAAACACAAACAACAGTTAGTCCCTAGAAAACTTGAGATATAAAAGACCTTTAAGTCACTTTGGCTGTGTTTACATGCACAGCAAAAATCTGATCATCTGATCTCTGGGCTTTATTGAAATGTCCACTGTCCAACGATACACTGTACAATCATGATAAGATTTCTTTGTGATCATGGTCTCTCTGATTACTCACAGAGATTTTGCAGTTTGCATGTCTTTTAAGAAATATTAAAGATCCAGAAATCAAATCATGATCAGATTTTGGTGTGCATGTAAACAAAGTGGCGTCCATATGTTTACATGCACAAAATAAATTTGATCATCAAATTTGATACCCATGAATATGTGTTGATCACACTGTGTCCCCAGATGAAAGTTACATGCTAAATACATGTTAAATAAAATATATTGTACCTTTTACTGATAACAACTGTAACTGTAACTTCTTTGTAAATAGAAAAATATTGGACACAATGGTCCATTTATGTTTTGCTTTGTGTACGGATGATGATTATCTAAACAGAGAGCGCCCCCACTGCCAGTTTCATATGAAATCCAGTGTATTCAAACCTAAAATGTCTCTCTCTGACCTGAATGGTCTCTACCTAAACCCCAGACCCTGCAGCCAATCCTGAGTCAGTGCTAGTGCAGCCTCTACAGCTCAGGGAGGCTTCACATGGTCTGTCCATATACTGAGAATGTGACATACTTTGATGTGTCCTCTGTCTGCAGGTTAAGGCTCTGGTGACACAGGTTCAATTGTGAATGTAAGGGTAGTGTAAGGTACATACAGCTACATTAAAGTATAATTGAAATCTCATGTACTCACCGCTCTGTGTGGCCATCCTGGGCCAGCTTGTTCTCCACCACTTTGAGAGCGGCTTCCAGAGAAGTACTGGTCTCCTCCAGCCGCCTCTGAGCCAGCACCTCCAGACAGGCCAGGGGGCTGGGGGCGTCCAGGGGCTCAGGGGTCTGCTTGTAAGCTGTGGACGCCCTCACCGTACTGGGGTAAGAGGAGGCCAGGGGAGGGGAAGCCAGGGCAGTGAAAGCAACACTCTGGGCAACGCTGATGTTTGGACCTGAGCACAGCATACATACAATAAGGATATCAAAGGTTACTTAGTTATGGCAATATTTCCTGAAAGGTTGAAATAGCTCAAGACCATATCTTAGAAAGTTACGTTTTATGCACAGGACTTTCTGGTGTATAAGTTTAAGTGTCATATTGCTAGTAGTTACCTTGTGCTGTTGGAGACGGCAGAATCCTGTGCAGTTTCTGTGGACTGTCTGGCTTGTGCACCACAGCTATGGGACTGGCTGCACTCTGGTGCCCCCCAGTGGACACCGTATGGATCTGTAGGTTGATCAGTCTAGGAATGGCTGTGTGCGAGCTGACCAGGAGTGGAGAGGCTGCCTTCTGAGGGGTGGTCGGTCGACTGTTACTGCTACACAAGTTCTTTCGGGGACTGGAGGGCTTGGCCGACACAGGTGGCTTGGGGCCCTTTCCCATGGAGCCTATTCTTTGGAAAACCAGTATCGGTCTTTGGGATTCATCATCGCTGGGGGGCTCAACTCCATTTTGGACAGTGTGTAAACCGTTGCTCTGCTCTTTATTTGGACTGGCTGCCTCTTCCGGAGTGTGTACATCCCTGTCTTTTGGTTTGTGCCTTCTCTTAACCGTATCGGACTCTTTAAGGTTGAACTCCAGACTGGGTGGCGTGTGAGGAGGCCTGCCAGGTGAAGGGGGTGCTGTTGTCCTGGGACGCTGCTTAATGGTCAGATTCCCTTCTTCTGCGAATGGAAGATGGCCGTCTGAGCTTCTCTTCGGTGTCACACTTTGGCCTTGTCTTTCTGATTTAATCTTCTCTTCGTACAACCCGTTGCTATCAGCCCTTTCAGTCCCTGTTCTCCTCAGTCCCCTTATCCCTAGCACTGGCACGGGTTTGGAATTTGGAAACTGAAAGATTTGTGGAGATAGCTTTGGCGAGGAGGCGGGGCTAAACGCTGGTGACATTGTAACTTGTGTAGGAGGTATGTCAATTCTTCTACAAGGACTGCTGCTCACGCTTTCCAGTCTTGCTGCGATGCTTCGAACGCTCCCAGCGCTTTCTGTCTCCACCCCTCCAGAGTCCTCGGCTCCGTTTGGAATATTTGACATTCCTGTGACCGAGCTCATTCTTTTTGGTGGGGGAGGCGGTGGCCCTTTACGCTTCCCTCTTACTGCAAAAGACTGACTCCGGCTCACATTGGCTGTCCCATTGGAAATCCCTCTCGCAGTTCTTCGGGACAGAGTGGCGTAGGATGGCAGAATCGCAGATGAAGCTGTGGTTCTCTGAGAAGCGTGCTCTTCGTCTTCCTCGTCCGGTTCTCCGTCGGACATGGCATAGCGGGTGAGGCTTTGAGCACGCTTCTTTTGGTCGTTCGGTGCCTGTTGGGGGCATAGAATGGGTACGGCTCCAGGTAGGGGTCTTGATAGAACGTGTCCAGGGATGTAGCTGAAGTTTTTGTGTGTTGGAGCGGGGGACGTTGGCGATGCAGGTGGGTGAAATGTCTGTTTTGCTTTTGGCGGAACCGCGGGGTACACAAATCGTTGCATTTTACTTGGGGTAAGAGGTGGAGTCATAGGAGCAAAAGGTTTATTAGTCGCATCTGGAAGTTTGTTGAAATTTTCTTGGACATCCTGGCAAGAGTTCCCAGAGTTGCCAGAATTTCCAGACCCACGCGAGCGCATGCCAATACTCTCCTGGCTCAGGGACTTGGAAGAAGAAGAAGCCACACCCCTTATAGCAAATGCTTCAGAAGCGCCACCCCCGGCCCCACCCTTCATGGCCGTCTGCAGTTCGGCACTCAGCTCACTGTCCTGGAATGAGGTGAGGGTCCTGGGGGTCCTGGGAGAGCGGGGTGAGGGGCAGAGGTCATCTGGGGGTGGGTCGCTACACGGGTCCTGGTGGAAGGGATTATGGGAAGGCGGATGCTCGATGGCCACCAGCTCCAGAGTGGCGACTGGCTTCCGCTGCAGGGTCCCAGTGGAGTCACCATAACAACGGGAGCGCTGCAGGTCGCACAGCCGTTTGACGGCAAGCATCAGCTTCTTCTGGTGACCTACAGGAGAACAGGAGAACAAGTCATCTCACAAGTGACAAAAGCTTTATGGTGACAATATGAAAGTTCAGATACTATATTTATTTTGTCTCTTTTTGCAGTCTGTCCTTTGAAAATACCAAAATAGGGGAACCTCTGGTGATGCCATGCACGCAGCTACAGCATAAAATCTGGGCTCCCATCCGAACGTTTAAAATTAGGTGTTAACTTAATTTAATCTCAGCATTTCAGTAACCAAAAAGATAAAAGATGAAAAAAGTCGAAGAAAAAAGACTGCCGAGCCCAGCTAGCAACGTAGCTACAGCCGCAGGTAAGCAGAGAGGCAGCGAGATAGCTGAGCTCATGGCCGAGCTGAAAAAGGCCCGAAAGGAAAATCAAGAGGGCCACAGAGACACAAAAAAGTCGCTAGACCGACTTAGCTCCTCAACTATTAGTAGAGGAGCTAAAAACAAAAACTCAAGGGCACGAAAAAAGACTGAATGAGGCGGAAAAGAGGATTGGTGAGACAGAGGTCCGGGGGATGAGACACGACCGTGCACTAAAATATCTACTTCAACGAGAGCTGGATCCCCGAGGGCAGCGAGGGACATGACACTGTGAGTTTTGTACGGGACCTGATACATGCCACCCTGAATAAACCGGACTTGGAGTTGAAAATAGAGAGCGCACACCGGGCGCTCGTGTCCAGACCCAGGGATTCTACAGCTCCCCCAAGGTCCATCATTGTAAGATTCCTTGACTTTACTGTCAAAGAAAATGTGCTTCGACTCACATGGAACCAGAAGAAAACAATATTTGAGGAGAAACCCATCTATATTGATCACGACTACTCCCCCGACTTGCAGAGGAAGAGGGCGCGTGTTCGGCAGGTGATAAAGCAGCTGAAAGCAAAGGGAAATGTCCATATCCCGCTCAACTTCGGATACAATTATCGACCGGGGAGAAGACCTTCCCAACTCTAATTGAGGCAGCCACCAAACTACAGGAGTTGGGTATTACAGTGCTATTGGAGGATCGGGAGAGGCTGGAAGAGCTAGCGAGGCAGGATGGGTGGATGCAGCCGAGAAAGACTGGCAGAAGAGAGGCTTTATTTTCACCGGCGGACTTCACTACCTTCCTTAATGACACACAGTAGAGAAGTATATGTAATGACTAAACTGTGAAATAATTAGGACTGAATGTACTGCATAGACACATGTAAGCTGAGAATCATATAACAACAAAACACGTTAAACACTGCTAAATTTACCCTAGTTAGATAAGACTTAATTTCGGACGGATATGAGTAGAATCGAGTGTATAACACTCAGTGAGCGGTCTGCCACTTACAAAGGAGACATCTCTGCCCAATTGCAAACGGGAGCTGCCCCAATTAGGCACTGAATGTAAATTACATTCTGATTAAATATGGTTATACATAATTTGGTCAGTTACAATATAAAAGGTATAAATAATCCTATCAAGCGCAAGAAGCTTTAAAAACTTGGGTTGTTCTGTAGCATTAATCCAGGAAAATCACCTGTCAGACAGGGAACACTTAAAACTAAGACGAGAGTGGGTAGACCAGGTTTAACAATTCTTTTTCATAGATCAGTATATTTTCAAAATGAAGAGACTATCCAATATGATGAAGGTAGATTTGTCATGGTAGTGGGCAAAATCGATAATGTACAAAGTACAAAGTGGAGTGTGCGTGAGTGTTGGAGGTGGTCGGATGGGCTGATGGCGCAGATTGGCAGCCTCGCTTTCCGTCAGTCTGCCCCAGGGCAGCTGTAGCTACAAGAAGTAGCTTACCACCACCAAGTGTGGGGTAAATGAACAATGAACTGTAAAGCACTTTGGGTGTCATGAAAGGCGCTATATAAATGCTATGAATTATTATTATTATTACAAGTTACTATAATGAATCTGTATGCCCCCAATGAGGACTGCCCCCAATTCCTTGTGAAAATTGGATCTATCCTTGCTGAAAAAGGCAGAGGAATGATAATTATGGGTGGGGACTTCAACTGTATACTGAATAGAAAACAAGATAAGGACCCAGACTTAAAAAAGACTATGGCACTACAGGGTGCGCTAGAGGAACTGGGCCTGGTGGATATATGACGTTCCCTTCATCCAAGAGAGAGGGACTACACCAGAGGTGTCCAAACTTGTTTCATCAAGGGCCACATATCTAAACACAGACGAAGCAGAGGGCCGATAGAGGGCCATAGACTGGTGCTCAGTACAGTGAATAATTGAAATATGCATGTTTAACACATTAGAATGAGCTATCAGTCCTTTATTCATGCTAAGATCCTCAAAACCACACAATAAATATTAAATATTGTCTTATCAAGGTAGATAAAAAACAAACAAAAAAAAAACTTGTAGTCGAAAGTTCTTCTCAAGGTAATTTGGGCCAATTCACCAGATCAAACTGGATTTATCAATGGTCGTTATGGTTCAAATAACATAAGGAGGACTCTAAATCTACAATCACTTGCTATTTCAAGAAAAGAAACATCAATGCTTCTCAGCTTAGATGCTGAGAAGGCATTTGATCGAGTAGACTGGCTATACCTGAAATACGTACTGCAAAACATGGGATTCGGGGCCACATTTGTTGATTGAGTCATGATATTTTATCAAAATCCAAAATCAAGAGTAAGAATCAATGGATATTGCTCAAATTTTTTCAATCTGGGTAGAGGAACGAGACAGGGCGATAGGTTAAGTCCTGTTCTGTTTGCCCTGAGTATAGAACCATTTGCAGAGGCAGTAAGGCAGAGCCCCCACATTCATGGTATAAGAGATGAGAATGGAACTCGGCACAAAATTGCTTTATTTGCGGATGATGTGCTGTTGTATCTGGAAGACCCATTAGTGTCCATCCCTGCATTGCTGAAATGTCTGGATAAGTATGGCTCCATCTCTGGATTCAAAATCAGTGAGAGTAAATCTGAAGCCATGATGCTATCAGGAACATGACCAACACAACTAGCATCATTTAAGCATAACAACCAGGGTTTTGAGTATTTAGGGATCACCCTTCCACCCGACCCATTTCAGTTGTTCAAATCAAATTATAATAAACTGATTACCCAAATTCCTCCAGACTTACTAAGATGGGAGGTGCTGTCGCTGTCTACGCTTGGTAGAATTGAGATGATCAAAATGAACATTCTGCCAAGGCTTCTATATCTATTTCAGTCTTTACCTGTATGGGTCCACTTGACCACATTCACTCAGCTCTCTAACAAGAGCCATGCCCATAGCTGGGAACATAGATTTCCAGCCGTCTATGTGGGACAGTGGGTTCAAAAGATGTATGGATGGACTGTTAATCAGCTCTTTGAGGGCAATAACTTAAAATATTTTACTCAAATACAGAACCAGTTTTCTTTACCCTCAACAGACCACTTTTGTTATTTACAAATAAGGCACTAGATTCAGAGTCATGCTGAATGGGAAAAAATTTAAGTAGAACCTACAGGCATTGAGCAATACTTCATAACAATACAAGAAAAACACTTGCCAACCAAGAAACATGTGTCACTAATATACAAGATGTTGATGGGAGATATGAGAGAGGATACGTTCGATATCAGAGATAAATGGGAATTGGAGTTAAATGTAATTGTTGAGGTTGGGACATGGAGGGATATGTGTGTGGCCAGTCATAAAGGTATCAACAGCAATTTGTGGAAGGAATTTGACTGGAAGACAAAAATTAGATATTTTAGAACCCCTTTAATAATCTCAAGCTTCTGTGGAAACGTGTCCCCACAGTGTTGGAGAAATTGTGGCATGGTGGCAGACCACTCACATATTTTCTGGGATTCCCCAGCTCTTTGTAACTATTGGCGGGACATTAAAATAAAAATAGAAAAGATGCTATCTTGTAAACTTCCTATGGATCCGCTGATATATGTATTGGGAGCATTGCCAGAAAATGCATGTGTAAAAGACCAACAATATGTTCTCTGTATTCTTCTGATGATTGCACGAAAAATGATAACGGTTAATTGGAGGAAACGTCTCCTCTGACAAGGACAGAATGGATACAAAGACTAAAACAAGTTTATATCATGGAACAGTTAACAGCCAAACTCCAGATGAAAATGGACTTATTCATAGAAAGATGGACTCTGGTGACTGTGTACTTGACCAATGGCTAATATAATAACCCTTTGTCAAGGATTGTTCTGGATTGTTCTGATTGTTCTGTATGTTTATTTTCTTTGTTCATCTTTTAATAAACTAAAGTAAAAAAAAAAGAAGAAAATACCAAAATAAATGCCTAAAAATACCTTTTGCTGAGACTTCCGGTGTCATGGCGCAGTGAGCAAGACGCAGGTGGTGACCGCTCCTCAAAATTAAAAAAATATAGTCCACCAAAACTCGTTAAAAACGACTAAATTTAAGTAAAAAGCGTGTTGAAGGTGGCAAGGGACGGCAAGAAGCCTGGAAGAAACAATATGCCAAAGACGCAAGAGAAAAACACCGCATCAGTAAAAAGCCAAGTGGCTAGCGAGCTAGCTGCGCCCAACATCATGGCGAGAGACGTACTGCAAGCAATTGAGTCACTCAAATCCGAAATGAAAAAGGACAACGAAAATCTGAGAAAGGACAACGAAAATCTGAGAAAGGATATAGGAAAGGATATAGGTAAACTGCAACAAGATTTGGGCGGAAAACTCGATGACATAAAACAAGACATGAAAGAGCTGACTGAGAGAGTGGAGAGTGCGGAGGGCCGAGTGGGACATGTGGAGGACATGACTCTGGAGTTGACCGAAGCGCTGGCAGAATACATTAAGCGACAAAGAAATATTCAAAACAAGATTGAATCGAGATCAAGAAGAAATAATATACATCTTTTTGGCGTTGGGGAGGTTGAACAGGGTAGATCGGTGGCGCGGTTCGTGGCAGATTTCCTGCAGCGCGAGCTGCCGCTACCGGAGGGCCTGGACTTGGGGATTCAGCGGGCGCACCGCGTCCCTCCACGCGGATCGGCCCCGGTCGTAGTCAATTTCCAAGAATTCAATACAAAAGAATTGATTCTCCGGGAGGCTGGGAAAAAGGGACGGATCCAGCAGAGCGGGAGGACCATTTATTTTGATCATGACTACGCTACAGAGATTGTCCAAAAACGCAAGGAATACCAAGGGATTAAAAAAGTACTTAAGGAGAGAGGCCTTACACGAACATGCGGATCCACTGGCAGGATGGTGTGGCCTACTTCGAGCTGCAGAAGCGAGGCTACAAAGTGGATGCGCCGGTTGCGGCAGAAGAGGACACGACATCACGACTCCTCAAACACCTGGAGTGGCAGAGGAGCGCACGACCTCAGAGGGAACAAGCGTCAACAGCGGCACAAAGAGCTAAAGACAAGCTGAAGGGGTACCAAAGAAGTGAGGATGAGTGATTTTACGTCACACACGTGGTGTGAGTGTTTCTATTTTATTTGGTCCTCACACAGCATAAAGGTGACATTATACGGCTTCCTAAATTCAGTAAAGAGGGGGAGCGGCACATACAGTGAACGTGAAGACGCTGGGGAATTAGGATGGAAGTAGTTAGATCGGCTTCTAAACCTTTCATAGGGCCCCTCCTACGGGGAGACAACTGCCCTAGACCCACCAGCGGGGCAAAGGTGGGAAGGACACTACACCCATCGGATGGGAGTCATAAGTATTGTAAATATGTTCATTTGTTTGTTACTACGTTTTTGTTCCTGTTTTCCGTGGGGTCTACTATTTCAATCATCATTGTAAGGGATGAGTGGCTCAGCTAAACTGAAAATTGTGTCAATTAATGTTAATGGCCTGGGTAACCCAGTTAAGAGGAGTAGGTTGCTGGCAAAATTAAAAAGACAGAAAGCACAGGTGATATTTATTCAAGAAACCCATATGGCAAAAGAGGAGCATGAAAAATTTAAAAAACTTGGTTACTTGAATTCTTATTACAGCTCATACAAAAATAGTAGGAGAAGAGGAGTGATAACTCTGATATCAAATACAGTACATTTTGAATTGCTGGAAGAATGTGATAAAGAGGGCAGATTTGTGATAGTTAAAGGGAGGATAGAGAATACAATGGTCTCCCTGATTAATGTGTATGCACCTCCAGAGGCAGACAAAAAAATATTTCAAACTTTATTTGACAACATTTCTAGTCTCAGCGAGGGTATTTTGATATGTGGAGGAGATTGGAACACAATACTAAATTACACTAAAGATACAACAAGTTTAAAAAAAAGCAACCTTTTAAAATCAAAATCTCTTAATTTCCTCATAAGGGAGGCGGGTCTCTGTGATGTTTGGAGAGAACTGCATCCTCTGGAGAAAGATTATACACATTTTTCAGCAGCTCATAAGGTTCACTCCAGAATAGATTTTTTTTTGGTGAATGCCAGTGATATTCATAGAGTAATAGACTGTGGAATAGGAATAGCAGATGTATCTGATCACAATGCTATACATCTAACTGTTCATCTACATAATCAAACTAAGAAAACACTATGGAAATTGAATATTGGCATTCTTAAGAATGATGCAGTGGTGCAAGAAATTAAAAAAGAAATCCAAGATTGTATTGCTAACAATAAAGATGAGCAGATAGAACCAACTATTATCTGGGATACTGTTAAAGCGGTCATGCGAGGTAACTTGATATCGAGGTCTGCATATATTAATAAAATGAAGAGGTTAAAACATTCAAAATTGGAGCAGCAATTGAGGAATTTGGAAAGACAACAGCAAACGGATACAAGCAGTACTTTGGCAGAATGCGTAAAAGATGTAAGGAAACAACTGGCAGATTTGGAAATTGAGGAGATCGAAAAGAAATTGAGATTTACAAAACAAACATTTTATGAATCAGGAACAAAGGCTACTAAGATATTGGCAAAACGTCTGAGGGTACTCCGGTTGAGGACTGCAATAAATAAAATCAGAGATCCAATAAGTAAAACAGTAATTTATGAAACAGAAAAAATAAAAGAAAATTTTCAAAGTTACTATAAAACCTTATATGGTCAGTCAGAAAAGGTGAGAGAAAATGAAATTGAGGATTTTTTGACAAACTTAGATCTTCCTTCCATAGGAACAATTCAAAATGAATCCTTAATAAAACCAATAACTAAAGAAGAACTGAATCAGGCCATTAGGAGATTAAAAAATAATAAGAGCCCAGGGAGTGATGGCTACCCAAATGAGTGGTACAAGATTTTCAAAGAGGATCTCGCACTTTTACTGTTGGATTCCTTAACTGGACACTTAAACAGGCAAAAATCCCACCCTCTTGGCACGAAGCTATAATATCAGTCATACCAAAGCAAGGCAAAAATAAGGAGTACTGTGAATCATATCGTCCAATCTCAATCCTAAACGTGGACTATAAACTTTTTACATCCATAATATCTAGACGGCTGGAAGTTTTTCTCCCAGATTTGATTGATGATGACCAAACAGGATTTATAAAGGGACGCCAAACGCAAGATAATATCAGACGCACATTGCATATTATTAATGAAGCAAATAAACATAAGATTCCAGTAGCCTTGGTAAGCTTAGATGCCGAAAAAGCTTTTGATAGAGTCTCATGGAAATTCCTATTTGCTGTTTTAAAAAGAATGGGTTTTAAAGAACCCATAGTTAAGTGTATACAGGCCCTGTACCAAAAACCGCTGGCCAGAATTAAAATAAATGGTGACTTGACGGACAGCTTTGAGCTGTTTAGAGGAACTAGGCAGGGTTGCTGCCTAAGCCCCGCCCTATTTGCGTTGTTCATTGAACCTTTGGCTCAGCATATCCGACAAAGCAATAACTTGAAAGGAATTAAAGTATCAAAGGAAGAACAAAGAATAGGCCTATTTGCAGATGATATTATTGTATTTCTTCAGAACCCTGACTATACATTTTCTAATTTGCTAAAAATTCTTAAAGATTATGGGAAACTTTCTGGGTATAAATTAAACATTTCAAAGACTCAAGTTCTTTGTATTAACTATAGCCCTGTGGATTCAATCAAACAAAAATATAAACTTAGATGGGACTCGGATAGGCTCGATTATTTGGGAGTACTATTGACTAAAGATCCAGATCTGCTATATGAGGTGAATTATAGTAAAATTAATGAAGCAATACAAAAAGACCTGACATCATGGGCAACTTTGGTTATGGATCTTAGTTCCAGAATAGAGGTGATAAAAATGAATATACTACCAAGATTACTGTACTTATTCTTGTCTCTGCCAGTCCGAGTTCCAGATAAACAATTTGAGAAATGGGATAAACTTGTTAGCAGATTTATTTGGAATGGGAAAAAACCGAGAATCAAATTTAAAACACTCCAACTAGAGAAAGAACAAGGTGGGCTGGCTCTCCCAAATTTTAAAGATTATTTTTTGGCTGCTCAATTAAGATATGTGGTATATTGGTGTTCACCGGAATATGAATCAAAATGGAAAGAAATTGAGTTAAATTACTGTGAACATCAACCACAAACGAGGCTTGGGGATAAAAATAATCCACGACCGGAACATGTAAACTTGATAAGTGAAATGACTCTGAAGGTTTGGTGGGAGGTTGTGAGTAGAAACAAGGCTGAGGGAGAGAGTAAAATATTGGTGTGGCCAGCATACTCCCCGGAATTTGGAGGCGGCCGGTTGGACGCTACCTTTGTAAAATGGACCTGTAAGGGAATTACAGCCATGTGCACATTAACAGAGGGAAATATCCTAAAATCCTTCAGTAAAATACAAGAGGAATTTGGTTTGGACAAATCAGATATATTTAGGTATTTCCAATTAAGACATTTCTATGATACAGAAATTAAGAAATATTTTGCACAAGAGGACAAACTGGTAGAGATTATAACAAAGGCATATAAACAACTTCCCACCAAAATTGTTTCTAAATTATACAAATCTCTGCGGAATACTAATAAAAATAATACTTTGTATATAAAAAAGAAATGGGAAACAGAACTGCAGATAGAATTGTCAGAGGATGATTGGCGCTCCGTGTGTCTCTTACAGCATACCTCAACAAGTTCAAGGCAATGGAGAGAATTTGGCTGGAAAAATATGGTGAGGTATTTTATCACTCCAAACATCAAAAGCAAACAAATGAAAACCCCCAACAGTGCTGGAGACTGTGTGGTGAATGGAGCGCCGGTCATTCTCATGTGTTTTGGAAATGTACAGGGATTACATCCTTTTGGGAAGGAATTGTGACAGTGATGGGAGAAGTGCTGGGCTACAGAGTACCTAATGATCCACGAGTAATGTATTTGGGACTGTTGCAAGAAGGACTTATCCGGGCCGAGGACCTTTATTTGTTTAAAATCATGCTGATGGCCAGTAAGAAAGCTGTAACGAGGAACTGGCTAAAAAGTGACTCATTGGAACTGAAACAGTGGATGGAAATAATTGAGGAATTGTATTTGATGGAAAAAATTACTTACTATCTGAGGTTGAAAATAAGCAAATTTGAGAAAAGATGGTCCAAATGGGTCGGGTATAAAGAAAAGAAAAATGTAAAGTAGAACCCCACGGACTTAATTTTGTTCTTGTGAAAAAAACAAAAACAAATAAAAAGTAGAAAAAAAAAAAAAAAAAAAAAAATACCTTTTGCTCCTGAATCTCATATAACTTAATACCATTCTAATCCAAAAATACTAATACCATATCAGTGGATTATTTGATTTTACTTACACTACCAATCAAAAGTTTGGACACTACACTTTTGCCATTCCATGTCCCTGAGAAGTGAAAACCATCTCAGGCATCTTCATCATGAAGTTCATTGAGAGAAGGCTAAGGGTTTGCAGCGCTGTCATCAAAGCAAAGGCTACTTTGAGGATTTCAATAAAGAATTTTTTTTTTTTAAATTGTTTGAGTAATTTCACTAAAGAAAACATTGACAAGGTGGGTCCAAACTTTTGACTGGCAGTGTAACTATAAACATATATTTGAACTACAGAGAAAACCAGAGAACCCAAAGGAACATTTGGAGATGATATTGAGTCTCACCCAATTTGGTGATGCCGATCTCCTGCAGATCTTCCCATGTGATGTCTTTGACAATTCCAATAGAGTCATAGCCGTTGTCACACAGCCTCTTCTGGTACTGGGGCAACCCGATCACACTGAGCCACTCACCCAGGTCCGACTGCACAGCACACAAAAACAAAACAAGTGACTCACATTTGAAGGGGACATAGTGTTAAGTAAAAGCAACTTTCAAGTGGAATGAAGCACTCAATCAACATGTTATGCTACTTAACTGTGAAAATGGTGCTACAGTTAATAGTGTAAGGTAGTCCTGCGTGATGTCACCAAGCACTTAAAATTTTTGTGGCCAATGAAGGCAGGACACACTCATTTTCTTATTCAGTTTTTGACCAGAAAGACTGGTCAAAAATATTGCATAGATATTAAAATATTCCATAAATATTCTGTTCTACTGTATGTATCCACTACATTTAAAGTAAAAGTTAAATCTTCTAGGAGCTCTGACATGTTCATGTGAGCTGAACAAAACAAAACAAAAAAACATTTTTGTAATCTGCTTAAAGTAAATGAGTTTTCACATATGGTGGCCCTATATATTTTGGAGAGTGAAATATCACAACTGCAATCTCTTCACAGAGCTTCACAAAAACAGCTGTGACCAACAAGAAACTACTTAGTTTGCCCTAAAATGAGCATACACAACACCAACACTATATGCACATTTAGTAGTGAAAAAGTTTATTGTGTACTGTAGTTCCACTTTAAAGCCAGGTGTCTCTGATTACCTGACTGCAGGGGAGAAGTCTGAAATGTGGATACACAATCACACTGTTCCGCATATCCCCTCATAACCCTGCCCCCCATCCCCCTTTAGTCTTCCACACCCCACCCCTTTCCTCACCTCATGCTCCTCTTTTGTCCGCCACCGTTTTTCAATAATAAAACAGGGAAATGAATATCTGCTGCTTGTTACAATGGAACATCAAGATGGAAAAGCGGGGTCTATGCAAGTTTTGAAAAAGAAGTCAGTGGGCCTGTTTCTATTATTAAGCCATTTCAGATTGATATTGTTTAAAGATCCCATGACATGGTACTTCTTGATGCTTTTATATGGCTCCTTAATGGTTTCCTAATACTGTAAATGAATCCTTCTTCAAAATCAAGAATCAGTGCATGAGAAATAGAGATAAGATGAGAAAGAGTATTTTTTCTCCCTCAGAACAGGTCATAATGGGAGTTGTTGCTTGAATGCAAATAAGGAGAAAAGAGCTGGCCAATAGTAGAGGGTGGGGGCGTGGCTAAACGCTCTGCTCTCCGCTGTAGCTCTCAGCTGATCCATTTCCGTGTTTTTGCACAGGGGGAGAGATTTGAAGCGTTCCATTGAAAAATAAACACATTTCCACATAAAATAAAATGAAACCACTGCTGTTCAAAGGTCCAGAGGCTCAGATAAAGGACTTCTGAGCCTAGAAACACTCGGACGTGCCTCCAGGCAAATAAAAAAACGCATTTCGCATTGCATAGCGCATTCGCAGTCCAAACTCTCTGGGCGTGATTTACAGAGACGCTGAGTTCAGACAGACGGGGGTGGAACTGCATTTGCATTTCTTTTTTCGATCTGACGTCAATCAGGTGCCTTGTTCAAAATCGCCCGTTTGAGCTCCGATTTTTTGTAACGCAGAAAAGGATCGCAAATGCTCAGTTTAGACATTTCGCAACTTTTAACCATGGGGGGGGGGGCCCTAAACAGGGTAGGGGAGCTCACATTAACGTTCAAAAACCTCAGAAAGTGAAAATTTCATGCCATGGGACCTTTAAATAATGATCTCTGTATCCTATAGTTTAATACTAAATACCTGAGAAAAATTGGCTACCATAAATATGTGATATAGCTTATAGAGTGTTTTTGATTTTTAACAATTTTTTTTGGTCACATTAAAGATCAAAAGATCAAAAATCAAGTCAGTTTTATTGTCAATTCTAACATATGTGTTCAACATACAGTTCATCGAAATTTCGTTTCTCTCTGGCCAAGTAGTGCAAAACGACAGTGTGCAAAATACAATATAAAGACAAAACAAAAACTATCTAAGACAAAAATCTAAAATCTAAAGCAGTGCAAAGAATAAATAAATACCTATTTACAGATGTCCAAAATGTGCAGTGGACGATGCAGCAATGAAAATGTACAGTAAAAAATGTGCAATAGGATGTGCAGTGTGAAGAGCATCGGACTGAGCACACAGCCCTGGGGGTCTAATGGAGCTCGAGGTGTTCCTGCCAACCCGCACTGTCTGTGGCCTCTCACTGAGGAAGTCCAGCATCCAATTACATAGCGAGGTCTGAAGCCCCAGGTGGTCCAGTTTGGTGATGAGCTGCTGAACTGAAATCTATTAACAGCATTCTCACATACGAGTATTTATTGTCCTGGTGGGTGAGGGCTGGGTGAAGAGCAGAGCAGATTGCATCCTCGGTGGAGCGGTTGGCCCGGTATGCAAACTGGAATGAGTCCAAGGTGAAGTGTTCAAAGCACTTCATTATGATGGGGCTCAGTGCAACAGGGTGATAGTCATTGAAAGTGGCTGGAGTGGAATTCTTTGGCATAGGAACAATGGTGGTGGCTTTGAAGCAGGAGGGAACGGAGCAGTAGTAGCATGTTAGCTCGTCCAGCCGCACGGCTGAGTCCGGGATGTTGTCGTGGAGCCATGTCTCCGTAAAAACAAATACACATTAGCTGTTTTTGTGAGGCTCTGTGAAGAGATTGCAGTTGTGAGATTGCACTCTACAAAATATTTAGGGCCACCATATGCGAAAACTCATTTACTTAAAGATCCCATGACATGGTACTTCTTGATGCTTCAGTATACAGTTAATGCTTGATGCTTCTTGATACTGTAAATGAATCCTTCTTCAAAATCAACACTCAGTGCATGAGAAACAGAGATAAGATGAGAAAGAGTCACAAATATCTCTCTCAAACTCTTTATTCTGGGCGTTGTTACTTGAATGCAAATGAGGAGAAAAGAGATGGCCAATAGGGTGGGGGCGTGGCCAAACTCTCCGCTCAGAGCTCAGGGCCCACAGCTGATCCATTTCCTTGTTTTTGCACGGGGGAGAGATTTGAAGCGTTCCATTGAAAAATAAACACATTTCCACATAAAATAAAATTAAACCACTGCTGTTCAAAGGTCCAGAGGCTCAGATAAAGGACTTCCGAGCCTAGAAACACTCGGACGTGCCTCCAGGCAAATAAAAAAACGCATTTCGCATTGCCTAGCGCATTCGCAGTCCAAACTCTCTGGGCGTGATTTACAGAGACGCTGAGTACAGACAGACGGGGGTGGAACTGCATTTGCATTTCTTTTTTCGATCTGATGTCAATAAGGTGCCTTGTTCAAACTCGCCCGTTTGAGCTCCGATTTTTTGTAATGCAGGAAAGGATCGCAAATGCTCAGTTTAGACATTTCACAACTTTTAACCATGGGGGGGGGGGGGGCTAAACAGGGTAGGGGAGCTCACATTAACGTTCAAAAACCTCAGAAAGTGAAAATTTCATGCCATGGGACCTTTAAAGGAGGAGATTACAAAAATTTGTTTTTTTGTTTTGTTCAGCTCAAAGCTCCCAGATTTTACTTTTACTTTAAATGTAGTGGATACATAGAACAGAATTTTTATGGAATATTTTAATACCTAGCAAATATTTTTAAATAAAAGTAGGTAGTCATTCGTTAATACATAGCTGATTAGCCCTGAGCTTTCATACTTTTAATGTAAATTCCTGTGGAAAGTCTATGGGAAAAATGAAAGAAAATTTACTTCCAGAACCAGAGGTGGGCGGTCACTGTTGCGCTCCATTACCATGTGAATGTGGAATCAGCTCAAAATGGCTATATAGCTGTTTAGAAATGCTCTAGCACAGAAATTGTTTTTTGTACTTCAAGTTAAATCCTACACTTGTATACAAGCTATAAAAAGCCAAATTGTCCTCACAGGAATGTAGTCCGGGAGCCACTCTGGGATGCTAAGTTTGCTGATCTCCAGGGAGATCTTCTTGCGGTGGCCTGGTTTGGTCACTCCGATGGCTGTGAGGTCCTAGACAGGAAAACACCATGGGAATTAATCAAAAGAAAATCTGTTCTTTTTTTTTTCTTTTTTGTGATCTATATACTTTTTGGTCAGGACAGGTGTAATGTGAAATTGTGAATGAAAATGAGACATTTGGCAAACAGCTGTGGCCAGGAGGTAAACCTAAGACAACCACATGTGTGCAACATCTTAAACCACTACAACACGTTTCTTGTTAAGTAATGGTAATAATGATATCAGTGTGTAGTTAAAATGCATTTGAAACATATCAGTTGTGCATATTAAAAAAAAAAAGCAGGAAAAAATGTATGAATGTGGTCTGTGAGTAATTCTGGTCCAAGGAGCGGATGGTCAGAAGTGGCTGGACTGGCACACTGCACAGTTTTTAAACGTTTAAACTTTTATGCTACATTTTTAACTTCATTTTGGGATTTTGACCAATTAAGAAATGCAGCTTGCACTGTTCAAAGGTCAGAAGTTGAGAACTATCAGATTGTGTGATTTGAGCAGTTTGTTTTTCCTGAATCCATGGTGACCCTGCCTGGAGCTTGCTATGCTAGCCAACTAGCTCTCTGAAATGCTACTTACTTTTTACAACAATGCAACAAGCTTTCCACACCAAGTATGGCAGAGGGTGTTTAGAAGAGGCTTTCCCGGAGGCTGCTGTGATGCTGCAGAACACAGAGGACACTTGTCTCCTTCTCTTTCCTCAAACTGCCCTGACACTGGTTTTGTTTGACCTTTTCTCTTATTATTGTATTTGACTGCTTAGCGTGCTTAAATTGCCCTTCGGGGGAAACATAGTGATACTGATTGATTAATAATGTGATAATGTTGAGTTGCACACTCTGGTCCTCACCTCGGGGGTCATGCGGCTGATGGTGGGCACGTCATAGCCGGCGTTGATAAAGTTTGTGGTGTACTGCTCCAGCTGGAACTCACACAGCCACTGGTAGATGGCCTCAGCATCCTACAGAACACAGAGGACACTTAGAGAAAGTTAGGAAATAAGGCAACACTCACTACCTTTACATGCACACCAGGAAAACTGGATAACCGATCTGGTCCAATTTAAACAGAATTTTGTAAATGCAGTAAACCGGGGAACTACAACTGAGGTTTTGTGAAGCAAATTTCAAAGACCTCAATAATACATCTGGACAAGCCGGTACATACATACATTTAGAAGAACCTAATGAGAACTGTACCTTTCCATCGAGGATCTGCTCAGGTCTAAGGAATCCCTTCTGTGGAGTGCCATTGACCTGCCTCCGAGACCCACCTAAAATAGTCAAGAATCAGTAATAACCCATGTGTGATCCATCTAAAACATACAAGAATCAGGGTCATCTGCTTGCACAGGGCAAAACTAATCAGATCTGAATCCGAGTAGTTGTAGTTGTATGTTGATGTATAAAAAGGGCCAATATTATGCTATTTTCTGATCTGTTATAATGTTGTTTCCTCATCATACACATACCTGGAGTTGTTTTCTTTCAATCACACATGTTTAACACACAAATCTTGCATATTTAGGCTGAGTTCTCTCAAACAGAAGACACTCTGATACAGGAAATACATCACTGTGTTTTTTCCCCCTGTTATGTTCACCTGGTTTCTGCTGGACACTGCTGTGATGCTGCAGGACACAGAGGAGGGACACTTTTGTCTCTTCCTCTCCTCAAACTGCCCTGACACAGATCTGCTGACCCTCCCTGACCAGTCCTCCTGTTAAACTGCACCAAGACCTTTGACTGAGACACAAAGGCCCCTGAGGAACACAATGGAAATGTTCTTGCACCCCCCCAGTATCTCTGTATCAGAACAGAAGTCCACATCCCTCACTGGCATACGCCTATAGACCACGATGGAACCTACCTAGATTGTAATTGTGTGCACCTTATCTTTCTCTATGACAAAATATGACATAGCAATAGTTTATAGAATTGATAGGTGTATATTTCCATGTTGCAAATTAGTGTTTAAATGTATATTATATTGTTTTGCATAGCTTTTTCTATTATATTACATTATATTATTATATATTATAATATATTATGTTATAATATATTTATATAGTTTAAAAATTACACTTATTCAAAATATTACAGTTAGTTTTTTTCTTTAGCTCTTTCTGTTGCCTTTTTGAATAGCTTTTATGAATGCGCAACAATGAGCAGCTAGCTCAGTAGTGTTGCATCACTACTTCCTGTACAACTTTTGTAATCACGTTAAAATAAATAAATACTTAAAGGTACACTGTGTAGGATGGTGGCGCATTGGTGGATGGTGGGTATTGCAATTCCGGTTCTAGCTACGGCAGACTTTGAGGGTCACCCGGGCGCGACGTAACGAGGACAGCTCGGCGTACCCGGAGGTGGGTTCACCGGCAGCCGCGCCCGAACCGCGCGCACGCGTGAAGCGCACCCAGTGCTGTGCGCGGGTGGGGGGAATTGGGAACCGGACCGCGGAGGGTGGAGGTCGGTCTGCACTTGGGGGGACGAAGGCGGAACCCGGGGTGCGGGCCCGCGCTGCGACAAAGCCCCAGCCGTTGTAGGTACTATGTCCTTCTTCTTTTCCTCTTAGATGAAGGTGCTTGCTCCTGCGATGTATGTGCGGAGTATATGTGATCCGGCAACATGCTTGTCGTTGTTTATCCAAGCGCGTACTCGTTGTGTGAAACGGCGAACGCGGAGCCCAAAATACAGTATGTCCTTCTGCGGCTCTCGTAATCAAAATGGATGCCTCTACATGGGGAAGATCCCCCTTTTATGCGACTATATCGAAGTCAAAAGAATACTTTGATTTCGTGATGGAAGTGAAAAGGCTTGGAAAACACTGTATTTTTGAATGGGTATCTTCAATTTCAGTAATTAACGGGTAAAAATCTTACAGTGTACCTTTAAAGATAAGGCAGTTAGCACATTGTGGATGTGTGCCACTAATGTTATGAAACACTTTTCAAATGAGGTAAAAACTTCACCCAAGAACACTTCTGTTTATAGAAACAGAATAGAAACCCCTTTTTTTTTTTGGCAATTTTATGGCATAGTCATAGACATAGTCTTTATTTTTAATTTTAAAGTGTGTCTGACAGGTTCTGAGGATTTTCTAATTTTGACTTTTTTTTAATTTGGTGGGGTAATGCACTCCAATCAAGAAGCAAGCACTGAGAGTATTCTATTCAGACATTTGGCACAATTTACATGTGACAAACATTTTTCTGATCATGATTTCAACAAAATAAAGCAGTTTCCTTAGTTTTATTTGTAAAAAAAAGAAAAAGAAATTGCACACATTAGATGAGCTAATATGCTAGGACGTTCACATGTGGGCTCTTCCGGTGTTCTATCGATATGGCCTACCCGTTGATCAGAGCTGCCAAGCGCTACTGCGCATGCGCACACATACGCACCACCCCTAAGTGATGTTACAGTTTAAATGGCCGTCGATTTGAGCAACCCGAGGCAGAAATGGAGTTTTCAGCAGTGACAATGCAAGTAAGTAACATTTTAACAGTATATTGGTTTTATTATATGTTTTAACCAATTAAGCATGAAAGGAACAATATGTGCATGTTAGATTTGCGGCAGAATACCTACGTCAGATGATAATAGTTTGGATTTAACATTTGACTGCATCGTTATCGTTTTCATTACATCGTATTTTGGTATTTTGTTTCCATGTGAACGTAGAAAACGTTGTTACTTATAATTAGAGTTGTAGCCTATGATTAAAGTGACAATCTAACAATTCCTGTAAGCCTATCTACTAGGTCTACACTTGTATGAATTAAGCTATGCTTCTATAAACAAGTAGGGCAGGTTTGGAAGACTAAAGAACTAGGTTACCTTACTGTGAAATGGGCTACCTACATACATTTGTGAACGCAAATATGGAGAGATGCAAGGAGGTTTTTGAGTACCTGACTAGGGGGGAATACCCAGAAGGTTATTCCAAGTCTCAGAAGTTCAGCTTAAGGAGGTATTCTCAGAAGTTTACAGTAAAGGGTAAGTAGGCAAATATATCCATGTCTCAGAATGTTGTTGTTTATCACTTTGTAATTGTTCACTGCAGATGGACAGCTCTTCTACGGAGATACTAGAAGAGTGATCCAAACAAGGGATGAAACCAGATCACTGTTCATCGAATTCCATTCATGACCAATTGGGGGACATACAGGAGTCATTAAAGCGAGAGCAGCAATATGCTCCAGATTTTACTGGGTTGGCATGTCAGTGACAGATACTGACAGATGAGTATGTGTTGGATGTGATTTATTTCTGTATTATGTTATGGACTCATTTTGTTCAGCCAATTAGATTAGGACATTATTAATTTGTTTATCATGACAATTTTCTTAAAGGTCTAGGAGTGTGACAGATGCCAGAGAACTGGAAGATCTTTGACTGTTGCACAGCCATTGCAAAGCATAAAGGTATAGAGTGCAAGTGTAGTGTAAGCAAAGTAAGTAAGCAAGTAATTTCTTTATCTTATATCTATCCAGTTATATGTAACTGAATACCTAAAATTGCATTTTGAAGTTTGCCGACGAGATTATGAAAAATGGCAACATCACGTCGATCAAGAGAGGTCTTGAAGGCTCGATTGGAGGTCACATGTGCCCTCCTAGAGGCATCACGGTTGGGATAAATTTCCCTCCTTGGATGGAGTGTATATATTTTTGTCCTCATCCATCATCAATAAGAGACAAGCCCTTTGTTTTAAATTGAATTGCATGAAATTGTTCCATCTTCAGTGTCCCCTGTATCACAAAGGTGAGGTATACTAGTGGATGCATTATTTGGGTGAAGATATACGTCTGTCAAGATTTGTTACCTCTACGCATTTTCATATAAATGAGTAAATAATGGTGATTCTACAGTGAGAGCATTATTTGATGGCTCAATTGGCTTGTCAGAATGTGCTACCTTTAGTGGGAGCCTAATATGATAGAAAATATAAACGAAATGAGCTACCTTCACCGATATTCATATAAATGAGTGAATGGTGGTGATTCCACAGTAGGAGCATTATTTGATGGGTCAAGTGAGCTACCTTTGATAAAAGCTATAGGCTTGTCGAAAGTGGGCTGTCAGAATGTGCTACCTCTGAGTTACCTTCAGTCGGAGCCTTATTTGATAGCGTAATATGACTGTCGAAATGAACTGCCTACACATATATAAATGAGATGAAATTTTACATGACTAAGGTATAAAGTATGATTGCCGTATACAAAAAGCATACAACTCTCTAATCCAAAGACATATCTTGTAAAACTTTAGGCTACTGGTAGCTCATTTCGATGAAGCAGCCAATTTCAACAGTACACTGGATCATTCTGACCCCGGCTGCCTTTTGACTTTCATTGGAATATTGTGGCCCCTCTCTCTGTAACTGCTGCTGTGAGCCTCGTCATTTTGGTTTTAAAATGTTCGTATTAACCCGCTCTACATGATCCTGATGTTTTTATTTAGCTATTTTGTCAGTTTAAAAAATTCTATTCCTAATATGAAGCTTTACTTCAAATTCAAAACTGCTAGCCTTGTAAGCTTCATTTGACTGGAGCCAAATGCTATGTGTGACATCACACTCATTTGGTCTTTACTACGGTTTTGGTACATGGCTGCCTAGCGTAATGTCATGATTTCCAACCAGGAAGTAAGAAGTAAATCTAAAAATATTTTAAATAAAATAAACCTTAGCTTTGAGACACAGTGAGCTAGCTAGCGCACAACAATAACAAAAAGACAAGTCAAATCTAGTCAAGAATATTTTTAAGTCTTATCTTCATACAAAAGATGAATGGTTGATCTGTCTGTTTGTTGACATTATGCTACTCTTATTATGGAGGTCAGAACCCATTTCTCTCTGGGTCCCTTGAGGGCCTAAACCAGCAGCAGTAAAGATCTACTTGGCCTGAGGAGACAGACTGCATACTTCTCCAAGAAAAAACAACCACTTAGACCAACAACAGGCATTTACAACTATTAAACCACATTTTTTAACTCTTGCAATACTGACTAGCATTCTCAAAAGCACTAGCATTCAATCAAAAATCTGATACTAATCAATACTAAAACTAGTCCCATTGACAGGACAGAAATGAACCTTTCCTGAATACCCTTATAATGATCTTGAGCTGTATCAGAAGTATAAGAGCACATAGTATATACCCATGGACCACTATGGAACCGACCTGAACCACTGAGGGATTACAATTAAATTAAATTACAATTAAATCTGAACTGACAAACTAATACAAGAATCACATTTCAGAAAATAAGAGATTTTATCGTGGAGGAAATTACAGTACTTCCAAAATTGCTGTCTTTCCGATTTGCTTTTTTAATGCTGAAATTAAACTAAAATAGAAAAGCATGTATTCTTCTTGCACATGGGCTTGACTCTTCACAGATCTGACCTGTCATATGGCCCAATGGCATCGCCTGTTTGTCCCCATGGAGATAGAAAGTTGTATCACCAATAAATCTCTATGGAGATGAGCAAAAGGTACACAGTGCAGCTTTAAGTTAATGCAATAGTGAAGTAGAAACATACAACTTGTCTTGTTCTTGTATTCTGAAATATCCCTGTGTGTCAGATGCCCTCCCTGTGTCTCCATGGGGTCTTATTCTGTATAGAAGTTGAAATACTGTATATGGGATCCTTGGATTATTTTATCAGTCCAGATTTCTCAATTGTTCCTGGGCGATTGTTCCTATTTTTGCACTGTTGAAAGTTCTCACATTTGCTTCCATCATACAAATAAATAGTAAAAGAGCCAGTCTTTTGAACAAGCTCTTTGAAATGAACAGATCCAAGTGATTTGGATCCCATAAAAGACCCAAAAGTCCCATGACTACAACCTAAATCCAAAATTGTTCAGCCCTAGAACATCAACAAGAGTATGAGAAAAGTAGTGACTTACCTTTCAAGAATGACAACCAAAACATACTTAAGCTCTACTCCACACATTTCAAAGTAAATGCTTCTCTCTATCTCCTCCCTCTCGCTTTTTCTCTCTCTCCTCCCTCTTTCACCCTGAGGTCACCGTTTATCCATCCATCAACTCAGGCTATCTCAGAGTGAACTATGCACTCTGCTAGGGTGGGCAGCTTTCAGCTTAAGTTTTGATACTGGTACTTAAAGTAACAATGTGTAACTTTCTGAAGGTGGCCCGGATGAATCCATGGAAATACAAAGTGACTTACTGCTTTGTTTCAGATGACGTCACAGCATTCTATGCGCTAATAACATTCAATTATAAGTTTAAATGCAGTTTTTTGTTCTCATGCAAGAAGTGAATCAATCTAATTGTTTGTGTTGTCATGACACATTTCAAACTCAATGTTGATACTCAGGAAAAGACTTGATACTCAACACTAATTCCGAAAAAAAACATGATAATAAAAACACTCTTTCTTTACACTTAGACTAACTTAATTATATACATACATAATTATAGGCATAATTATATACATAAAAATAATGATACTAAAAATATATATGTAGAACAGTGAACAGTGCGTGTGGGGACAGCTGTATCCTCACAGAAGTTAATGTAATCTGTTATACAGTCCGTCATGCTGTCTAAATTTCAAGAGTAAATCTTCATACTTCGTTTTGTATTCCCATGTGGCCTTATATTTGTGTAATCACTCAGTGGTCCAGGTACTCTTCTCTCAAATGCTAAAATCGGAATTGTCTCTGGTTAATCCCCACACTGCACTACATTACTGTTTCATAATAGTGGTGCGTTCAGGGTCTGGCAACGTGGATGGTTTTATTAGTTTCTGTGTCCAGGTGAGGTAGGTCTCTGTGCTTTCATTTCCTCTGGCTGGCCCTCACAGCAAAGGATCAATGAAAAATGTTTTGATACAGTCTGAGCAGCTTGTGTCAAAGCAAAGAATATATTATCTCATTGTTGTTGTAAATTCCAATAAACAAGGCTTGAAACCCATACAAGTCTAGCTGTTGAAATATAACATTTCTCCACAGATCTGACTTGGCCTTGGTAACTTGGCCTGATGGCGTCACCTGCTTGTCTCCATGGTTTCAGGGTGTATTCACACCTGCCTTGTTTGATTAGTTTAAAACGAACCAGAGTTCGTTTGTTCCTTTGATTCGGACCTTTTGGGCTGGCGTGAATAAAAAACAAAAATCTTGATCCGGAGCAAACAAGTGAACCGAGACCGATCAAAAAGCATGGTCTCGGCACGGTACCATTCGAACCCTGGTGTGGTTTGTTTGAGGTGAAAATGCAGACTGGACTCGATCCGATACAGCTGGCTTTTGGTACTTAACGAGCTCCCGTCGCATGTCGAACACTATGGGAAATTGAGGCATACCAGACACCAGAAAATCCGCAGAGTGCAACCGTTCAGCTACGTTTTGTGTGAAGAGCATGAAAAGTCACAACTTGATGTGTGCACATGAGCACTGTCCTCCGTAGCCGTCTTGCCCTGTGTCTTCACCATTTGGAAGTTGATTGTACAATAGTGTAAACCTCACGATGCTGTGCAAACTGTAAAACTGTGCAAACCATATCGCTATGACTACATTGAAAAAACAGCACGTAACACCATGATTCTCCTCCTTCACTTGTTTGGACATGGTGCTTTGACACTGCTCATTTCTGTCCAAGGGCTGAATGAGCTCAGCACACGTGGTTTTATTTACAGCTGTTGGTCCACTTAAAAAAAAAGTACAGTGTGAAAGCGAACTGCATCAAAATTTTAAAAAATTAAATAAAAAATTTGGTCCGGCCCAAAGCAAGTGAACTATCGGACTTTCCTGGTATGAATACGCCCTAAGTTAATAAACTGTATGTAGGCAGTTTTAGGGAAGGTCTACAATCACAGCTGAACCTGTCACCAGTCCCTTAACCTGCAGACAGAGGACACATCCAAATTTGTCTCATTCTCAGTATATGGACAGGCCATGGCTCCCATGAAAGCTCAGAACTCCAGAATTCCCTCGCGGAGCTGCAGAGGCTGCACTAGCACTGACTCAGGATTGGCTGCAGGGACTGGGGTTTAGGTAAAGACCGTTCAGATCAGAGAGGGGCATTTTAGGTTTAAACCAAGTGGATTTCAGCACTGAAACTGGGAACACAAATGAAAGAGTCATGTGAGGCTCTTTCTGCTTTCTGATTGGATAATCATCTTGACAACCAAAATACCAAATTACAACATAAACATGTTTATCTTGTATCGTGTCTGGGGACACAGATGGGTCATGTTTATGGAATTTAAAAATACAATTTTACATATCCTTCCTTTAAGATTAAGAGTTAGAATACAGTCTTTGTTCATGCTCTATCAACGCTAACTAAAATGTAGTTATTTTAATGTTTTACCAACATGTCATTTGAATCACTTGTAAAACAAACATGCGTTTGATATTGTACAAACCTGTTGATCCCTCTGCCACCTTATCTGCTCCTGCCAAATGGATGTGGTCTCCTGACTCTCCAGAAGAGGGCGCCATCTGCACACAGGAGAGCAACAGTCAGCCCACATTCAACACAGCAGGAGCTCCAATTTACATTTCCTTGAGTGGCTTTAATACAGTTGTAGTTTTCAGAACCCATACTTTTATTCCCACTTGAGTAGTATATTGTACAGTGTAACAGTACTCTTACTTGAGTAAAAGTGTCCTACTGTGAATAAGTTTTATGAATAAAGTTTTATGTTGACAATATGATGATTTTTTTTTTTTTTGAACATTTGTATTTCTTGCACCTTCAGATATGATTAAGTTTGTCTCATTTTTCTGGTCTATCCTTTGAGAATACAATATTTATGTTTTGCAAATCAAATCATAACCAGGTATTACATTAACTGTTAATTTTGTAGTTTCCCCAAATACATCATTCTTGGACTAGCAGTACTTTGTACTTCTATTTGAGTAATACCATCTTCCAAATAGGCTCCAAAGCAGTTCTGATCAGGTTTCTGGTGGACACTGCCTTATATCTGCCTGAAGGGAGGAGCTAAGTACACTGAAAAACAACTACTTGTATACAGTTTATTTGTGTTACCTTGGTCCATTAGCATGTAGGCTATCACTATTGTTTTCTGTGTTTTGATATAGGTCTGAGGATGGAGTTGTAAATAGGAGAGAGATGATGTCTGAGCGTTTCATTTTTCTTCAAAGATGGACTGGAACAGAAATAGCCTGTACTTCACTATCCTCAAAGGAGTGTTTAGTGCCTTTAAGATGCAGATGTACAATACGGCAGACTGAGGTCCTGTGCTGCTCTCACGCCCATGCTGGCATGTTATCTTATAGAGTAGCTGTTTTAGTCTGTTTTGTTTGTCTCTGTGTGATGGTCTCACCTTGGGCGTGTCATTATGACACTGGGCTCCGTTGGCCTTGGGTCCACTCTCAGAGCTCTGCCCGCTGCCTGCACTGCGACTGCTACCCACAGACTCCCCACTGCCCACACTGCTGCGGTCCCCTAGACACACAGCAAGGCATATGAGCACAGAGGTAAGTACAGTGAGATTAAGCATGCAGTAGGGGTGGGTGCATCATCATTGTTGTTTTCAGAGGTGTAATACTCCCTACAACAGAAGCATAGCCAGAGTGGACTGGTTTTCTAGGTTCAAAACCTGTTTACAGGTTCAAACAGGGCCAGGGGGCGGAGCTTATGATCGACAGGGGGTGGGCCTGAAGTGTCAGGGGTGGAGCTTATGGATTAGGACTACATGGGGTTACTGGACCACTGGAGGGGCTTCTGGGTTAAGACCACACAGGGTTACAGGACCAGGGGCGGAGCTTACCAGAGGGAGGACTCCTGAGAACCCACACATCCTGAGGGGGACTAGCAGGAGGGCACAGAGGAGCACCTACCACACAGTATACGCTCAAGTGTGTGTCCAGTCACAAACACAGTACACACCGGATACTCATTTGTTTCTACAGACTAATTTAATTATTGACACTATGCATTCAAAGCTTGAATATGTCACTTTTTTAAATGGTGGCTCTGACACTGCTCGTCCCATGGAAATAAATATATCAATCAATCAAACAATATTTATAAAGCGCTTTTCATACAAAAATGTAACACAAAGCGCCTTACAGTGGTTAAGGATTAGAAGATTGACTTTTACTGATCTCACACAGGAGAAGTTGTTTCTACATTTACCCGGGGACCATCCCCATGATTTTGTTATTTAGGCTTGGTCAGGCCTTAAGCTGGAGGATATGCCTTGTCTCTCCACAGATCTGGCCTGTAACATGGCCTGTTGGTCAGCCAACCTGTACTGAACTGCTGAATGAAAAGACAGTGGTTGGTAGTTACATTTACTCACATTTAATTAAGCAAAGAAAGAAATTTTACTTTTCTAGCAGCATACTTTTACTCGTACTCGAGTCATATTTTTATTGAAGTAAGAGTACTCTTACTTCAGTAAAAGCCTTGGTGACTCTTTTCACTGTTAGTAAGGCTACAAGTGACAAAAGCTTTATGTTGACAATATGAAATATGATTTGAACATTTGTGTTTCTTGCAGTGCTCCTTCAGATATTAGTTTTATTTTGTCTCATTTTTGTGTCTGTCCTCTGAAACCCAGATTTTGACTTATTTAATGTTTTGTCCTTTACATTACATTGTCCTCCCAAGTACATCATATGTTACCAACAGTTACTCTTTAAGTTACTCCTATTTGAGTAGTGCTTTTCCCAAATCAGTTTTTTGGGGCCAGGCAGCGGTAGCTGCAAGGCACCTATAGTGTTTCTATTGATTCCTATTATTATTATTAAACAATATTCTTCCGCCATAGGGAGTCTATGGCAACCCCTAGAACCGTCTGGTAAAAAGTTGTGAAATTTGGCATGCACATTCCAGCCAGTCTCCTCATTACCCACAGCAATTTATAGGCCCCCACCCCCAACCCTCTAGCGCCACCAGCAGCTCAAAGTTGCAGGAATTTTCAGGTACATTTCTGCGTGTAACTTTTGAACCGTATGTCCAATTTTCAAAAACTTGGTATCCCTGGACTCCTTGGGCCAAGCCGAATCCAACGCACCCTGTGACGTCATTTTCCGTCAGGGTAGATTTTCCGCCATTTTGAATTTTATGAAAAACACTCAAAATGCTTCTCCTCCCTCAATTTTGGACCAATTTTGCTCAAATTTGGTCCATAGCATCTTTGGACTGAGCCTCATCAGGGACGTACCCGGTTTTTTGATATCTCTTATCGTTTTGACGTAACAGCCAATCAAACGTGTCCGAAAAGTCGCCAAATAGGAAGTGAGCTCATATCTCGGGAACCGTTTATAGGATTATTTTCAAACTTTTCACAGATGTTCGTGTCCTTCCCAGGATACCCTACAAAAAATTACAGGTCCCCACCTCAAACCCTCTAGCGCCACCAACAGGTCAAAATTTGAGGGACATTTCTGCTTGTAACTTTTGAACCGTAAGTCCGATTTTCAAAAATTTGGTATCCCTGGGATCCTTGGGCGAAGACTGATCCAACGCATCCTATGACGTCATGTCTGCCGGAATAGAATGTCCGCCATCTTGGATTTTGTGAAAATCAATAACATTCTTCTGTTTCTACAACTTAACTTGTAATTTCCACAACAAATGGTGTGCACCCACATTCTAGACAGTCTCATGATGCCCTTCAACAAATTTTACGTCCCCACCCCCAACCCTCTAGCGCCACCAGCAGGTCAAAGTTGCAGGTACATTTCGGCTTGTAAGTTTTGAACCGTACGTCCGATTTTCTAAAACTTGGCCTCCCTGGACTCCTTGGGGCAAGACGAATCCAACGCATTCTGTCACGTCATTTTCCGCGGGTAAGATTTTCCGCCATTTTGAATATTATGAAAAACATTCAAAATGCTTCTCCTCCCTCAATTTTGGAGCAATTTTGCTCAAATTTGGTCCATAGCATCTTTGGACTGAGCCTCATCAGAGACGTACCCGGTTTTTTGATATCTCTTATCGTTTTGACGTGACAGCCAATCAAACGTGTCCTAAAAGTCGCCAAACAGGAAGTGAGCTCATATCTCGGGAACCCTTCATACGATTATTTTCAAACTTTCACACATATTCTAGTCTGTCCCAGGATTCCCCACAAAAAATTACAGGACCCCAGCTCAAACCCTCTAGCGCCACCAACAGGTCAAAATTTGAGGGACATTTCTGCTTGTAACTTTTGAACCGTAAGTCAGATTTTCAAAAACTTGGTATCCCTACAATCCTTGGGCCTAGTCAAATCAAATGTACCCCATGACGTCATCTTCGCCGGAATAGAATGTCCGCCATTTTGGATTTTGTGGAAATCAATAAAATGCTTCTCCTCACTCAATTTTGGACCAATTTTGCTCTAATTTGGTACATAGCATCTTTGGACTGAGCCTCATCAGAAACTTGCCTGGAGTTTTGATATCTCATATGGTTTTGTCGTGAGAGCCAATCAAACTCGTCCTAAAAGTCGCCAAACAGGAAGTGAGCTCATATCTCGGGATCCCTTCATAGGATTATTTTCAAACTTATCACACGTATTCTAGTCTGTCCCAGGATTCCACACAAAAAATGACAGGGCCTCAGCTCAAATCCTCTAGCGCCACCAACGGGTCAAAATTTGAGGGACATTTCTGCTTGTAACTTTTAAAGCGTAAGTCAGATTTTCAGAAACTTGGTATCCCTGGGATCCTCGGGCGAAGACTGATCCAACGCATGTCATCAAATTAGGCTGGGTCGCTGCTTGGCCCCACATTGCTGCTTGCAGCTATATTTTTCTCATATGTAATTTCTTGGACCACTGCTTTGTACATCTAGTATTAATATTTTGAAGTAACGTTACTCATATTTGAGAACAATTGGTGGCTATTCTACCACCTCTGGAAAAACTTCATTTTAACATGATACAAAAAGAGGGAAATGCAGAAGATGGAGAGAGCGTGGAATACCTGCTGGATCACAGGTGCCTGGGTATGAATCGTCTGGGTGAGGGGCGGGGCCAGGACCGGAGGTGGGAGGAGCTCTGGAGGACGGGGGTCTTGGGCAGGGCAGGGAGGCTTGGCGGGAGAGAGTGCCCCCTGGAGACATGCATGAGTGGAGCAGAGAGACCCAGTGAGCATGCATGAGTGTGGAGAAGGGCTAAAGACTACAGCGGCCATGTTCAAATGTGTGGAAGTAAGCCTAGACATCATCGTCATTTAAAAAGATGAGAGCTGTGTCTCAATTCTCAATGTGCACAGTTTGGAGCGTGCTTTTAAGGGGGCTCAGACTGCAGTCAAGGCTGTGCATACTTGCTCAGCCCTGAGTGCTGTACGCGGACCGCATGGGCGTCGGTGAAATGCGACAGGTCTCGCAACTACCAGATGCAGCTGCCGACTCCATTTTCTCCCGTAGAAGAAGTAGCGCGCGGTGCATGCTGGGATATATGAGTGCGCGAAGTGTGCTGTTTCACGCAGTTGGTCCACACCCCGATTTCCACGGAAACGACTGCGGTCTTCAGACTGTGCATGGGACAAAAAAGAAATGGGACAGCAGTCGTCGCGGCGGATGTGATGTACATGCCCTTAAAACCACGCTCCGAACTGTGCACTCTGAGAATTGAGACACGGCTATATTGTGCTTGTGTCTGCTCTATACTTTATGACACCTGTGGATCATTATGTTATCATTTGAACATTTTAGAACACAATATTCATCTAAAACGACTTAATAAAACAAACAGGCCAACTGACTTCAGTGTGAGAAAACTGAACAATGGGAGCTGACATCACCGTAAATGTCACCACAACAAAGCGTCGTGAAATTGTTGACACCTCTGATGGACAGCTGCACATCACACTAGTGAGTCACAGATATTTTTTTTCATAGTAAGAACCAAAATGACTATAAGTCGTTACTGAATCCTACGCGTATCACCAATTAAAAAAAATAAAACTGTAGAACGAAGTTAATGTTAATGCATCCTACCAGAGAATTCTAGCTGTTCACCATCTTGCTATAGTCAAAATCTAGATGACAAAATTACAGAGGTATTTTTTAATTAGCCTGGAATCGAGACTGGTTCTCTGTATATTCTCTACAGAAGATTTGTCCATGGTGTATCAAAACAAATATGGCAGTTTACGAGGATTCTCGTAAGGAAAGGAAAAAATATCACAGAAAAAAATGGGATATTTCTGCAGAACTCTGTTCATCTGAGGGAGAACTTTGATTTTGTTGTGAAGGATAAATGGCCAATGAGCTCCTTCATTTCAATGGTCATTGGCCTTATTCACACTCACACCAAACTCTGATTATAATGTGATTTCTGTACTTGTAAGATTACATGTAAACTATAACATCTGATGTGAGTATTTAGAGGGACCATGATCACAAACAAATTGCCAAGAAAGAAATAATTAAAGAGAGAAATCTCGGGGTGAAATCCAGATCTTGACTGGAGCTCACATGTTTTGCAGTCTTGCTAGTTGCTCATTTGGTGAGAGCTTTAGCGCAGAGCTGACACTTCAATCTGGACGTGCTAATCCTATTACTGTGGAGCCCTTTGCCTGGGTGTGGATGGAGTATTAGGACAAGGGTGCTTTGCTCTCATGCTTTTGGCTGTGAGCTGCACAAACATGCCCGGCCCTCTGTACGCTCTGCTATGGACCAGGATTAAGTCAAACCAGGGACACAAGGCTGGAGGTACACCTCACCCAAGAACAAGGGTCAGATCATGGGCCTAAACACCTAAGAACCATGAAAATAAATGAATAAATAAAAAAAATGTGAGTCTGCTGTAGGTTACTGGTGCAAGGCTACAACAAAAAACATAGAGAACGAGACAGAACCTGCACACTAAAGGCATTTAATTGATCATGCTGGAGGTGTTGTACATATATGGCAGAATGTTTAGCTGTTATCATGGTGACACAATACACACATTAGGAAACTCTTCATGGTCCTGTTTAGGAGTTTGATTTTCAACAAAAGTGTAACTAACTGAAAAACTGTTGGCTATTGCTAGCTAGCTTTTGACTATAATGTTACGTGTGAGGGACTTGTTTAACAGCACAAATCAGCTCACCTGTTGTAGTTCCAGCTACATCAGTGGTGTTGGAACTACAACAGTTCAGATTGTGTTAAAACAAAGCTCAGATTAAAGTGTAACTTGAGTAACAGAGCTTTAGACAGAGCAGTGCCTTCATTAGCATCACACCCCAAGGGAATGTTGATGACATCAGCGGCCAAGTATCAATAGAGTGACAATGTTTTGTGTGCAGCGCGCAGGCTTTGTGGTGTAAATATTGACTAGCAGAGCAAATAATGTGTGGTCCTCACACTATGTGTTACCTGCACTCCCTCCACTCCTGCACATCCTGCCAGTGTCTAAGCACCAAAGTTTAACCTCACACACCGTACCAGCTAAACACACAGGATGAGGAGCTGTACCTGTTCTCCTGCTCAGGACCTCCACTACAGACGGGGGGAAGAAGCCCACCCGGTCAGTCCCACGCTGGGGGTCATAGATGTGGCCTTTCCAGCGGCCGTCTGAGGGATGCTCCAGCACCTGACCAAAAAAACAGCATTATTTGTAATTTATGCAGATTTAGTTTTTTAAAGGTCATTGTACTGGTCACCCGAAATGTTCCACAGTATGACATTAAACGTAACGTGAAAAGCAGCTCATACCACCAGGTCAACTTACAGATCTGTGGAGAGGCAAGCCTGCTCATGTATGCATGCATGTGTATTGTTTAGTAATAAAAACATGTGGATGTTAATAAAAACACAATAAGGTTTGTGGAATATCCCAGGCAGCCTAGTCACAGACCCTCAGCAGAAAAGTTCAAAACAGTGGCATACATCCAGAAAGTTATTAAACATCGCCATTACATATTTTCCATCCATTCATCCCATCCATCCATTTTCTTCCGATTATCTGGGGCCGGGTTGCGGGGGCAACAGTCTAAGCAGGGACTCCCATACTTCCTTCACCCTAGACACTTCCTCCAGCTCCTCCAGGGGCCACCCCAAGGTGTTCAGGCCAGCCGAGAGACATAGTCCCTCCAGCGCGTCGTGGGTCTTCCCCAGGGCCTCGTTCCTATTTTCTGATTTCTCAGATGATTATTGAATCTGAATAAGTGCTATCATGATATTAACATTGGAAAGTGGATAATTCTTGATATGGAATAGACTCGATACTCAATACTGATTTTTTTTTTTTTTTTTTATTGGTTTATTAGGACAATGTACAATTACATTAAGCACAGTGGCATAGAGGTTTGTACCAGATTGTAGCTTATAGCTAATCTCCATCTGTAGTCCTGGGAAGGACTCCGATACCATGATGATAATTAAAAGCACTTTTTCTTTAGAATCTGATTTGTAACATTAAATTGTAGTATTTTCCTTTATATTGACCTTATATCTGTGTAATCCCTCAGTCAAGGAACAATGTGCAGAGAGAAAAAAAAGAAAATAAATGCTCAGCACCAGATTATAGTTCCATAGTGGTCCATGGACGTATACTTGTCCATGTGCTCTTATACTTGTTCTGATACAGCTCAAGATCATTCCAAAACTATTCAGGAAAGGCTCAATTCTGTCCTGTGAAAATGACTGTTTTAGTATTGATACCTGCTCAAATAATGATCTACTTTTGATACTAGCTGTAGTATCGTTTAGTATCTGTTTTTCGATACTTTTGACAACCCAACTATTTTGACAACACTCCTTTTGACAGTGTATTTTGAATATAGTGGAAGGTATGCGCTGTTTGTCTGGAATATGACTCCTCCGGGCATGTTTTTGAGCTGGTGGAGCAGAGCCAAGGAGGTGTGAACACACATTGACTTAGCACAACCCCTCAGAGAACAAAAAGACAAGCTAAGAGGACATGTTCAGACAGGAGACATGTCCCATTGACTTGTACCAAAGCATGCACTGTGTGTCTGAAGTGTGTGTGGAGGGGAGAGCAAAAGAGGGGTTAATGAGAGAGGGGCCAGTCTGTGCATGTGGCTTTTGCTGTGAGCGCGGAAAACACTGCTATGCACAAAGAAGGTCTGATGAGGTCTGAAGAAAGGGATGACAAAGTATCGAAAATCAGATTCTAATACATACTCAAACTAGGATCGAAATTAAAGAATCATTTGAGCAGGTTTTGAAAAAGGACAGGACAGAAATTAAACTTTTCTGAATGTCTTTAGAATGATCTTGAGCAGTATCAGAACAGGTATAAGAGCACATAGACTAGTATACGCCCATGGACCACTATGGAACCTACAGGACCACTGAGGGATTACACTGATATAAGGCCACATAGGAATGGAAAAGAAAATACTACCATTTAATGCTGAAAATCACATTCTACTGTCTAAAGAAAGATTGTTTTTTATTCTCATAGTGGTATCAGAATCAGTATTGAATATCAAGTCTATTCCTCAGTATTGAAGTCAAGTTTGAAGTTTTAGTATTGTGACAACACTAGCTAGGACAGTTCTTTATGGTCAGATTCAAGTAAAACCAAAACCTAAATGTAAAGCACTTGTATATCTGTTAATGTCACATTAAAGGTTTCCATGGAACGAATCAGATCAGTGAAGTGGCGACCCTGCTCACAGTAAGAAGGTATGTTATTCAAGGTAATCTTCAGCAATAAAAAAATTGTAAGTAAATGGATGCAAAATTTATACTGTGGAACAATGCAGGTGTAATAGCATCTCCATGGGGACAAGCAAGTGGCCATAGTAAACCTTTAAAGCTCCTATCTTACACTCCTATATCCTCAAAAACATACCTGGAGTTTTTTTTTTTCATGCACACATGTTTGAGTAACCCTTTATTATTAATCTATCTGCAATTCCAGCTAAAAATGCTCTGTTCCACTTTGTGAAAGATTGGCAAATCCCGGGCTGAAATTATCCAAATGATTCTAGGTGTACGGAGTTTAAAAACATAGTGGTGCACCTGTATTACCACATGGCATCACAAGGAGTGTTTTCTGTTTGAGAGAAGAACTCAGCCTAAATCTGCAGGGTTTGTGTGTTATTTGTGAATGAAACAAAACAAAACTCCAGATGATGCTAGTTTGATTTTGTTTTGATCATGCACACACCGTCGTCATGGAAAACACATGAAGAAATGCATATGATGCAGCTTTTAAGCTAAAGACAGTCGATCTGGCTGTCAAAGAAAGAAATAGAGCTGCTGCACGTGAGCTCGGCATCGATGAGTCGATGGCGAGATGCTGGACGATGGTAGCGTGACAAACTGACACAATACAAAAAGACACAAGCTTTCAGAGGCAATAAAAGCAGATGGCCCGAACTTGAAAACGTTCTTGAAGACGTGGACACCTGCGGCTTATAGACAGGTGCGGCCTATATATGTACAAAAATAAAATTCTTTGGAAATTCAGTTGATGTAGCTTATATTCAGGTGTGCCCAATAGTATTATAGTATTATAGTAATATAGGCCCTTTAAACCATCACAAGTTGTTGACTTTTGCATTGACTTTGACTCTCCCCAGTTGTGTTGTCAGTTGCCTCCCTTTACTCAATCAATCAAACTTTATTTCTAGAACACCTTCCAACAACCAAAGCTGACCAAAGTGCTGTACAACATTAAAAACAAGATAAAAAACAATAAACATCATACAAAAAGGTCAACAAAGCACATTAAAATACCATTAAAATACCAATTAAGATAAACCATTAAAATAAAGAAAGTGTCACAGGGCCACAGGTAGGAAGGTGCAAGATGCCTGACAGCATTAAAAACAAACATCAAAATTTTAAAATGAATTCTGAACTGGACAGGGAGCCAGTGCAAGGAGTACAGGACAGGGGTGATGCGGTCGTTTTTCCGAGTGTTTTTGAGCAGGTGAGCTGCAGCATTTTGCACAAGCTGCGGTGAAGACCATCTTGCTTAATCCCCACATAGAGTGCATTGCAGTAGTCTATGCGGGAACTAACAAAGGCATGGATAGCTTTCTCCAGGACACCACAACTCAAAAAGGGTTTAACCTTTGCCAGGAGGCGGAGCTGAAAGAAGCTTGCTCTAACCACAGAGTCTGTTTGTCAAATTTTAGACTGCTATCCAGTTTCACCCCCAAAATTTTGACAGCGTGGTTAAAGTTGGGACGCAGAGCAACAAGACCAGGAGCTTTACTCGAAGAATATGGAGCAAAATCTGCATTCTGCCAGAGCAGGGCACCAGGGGAAATCAGGTTTGCCTATCCCTCATCTCACATTCTAAATATGACCCATATCTAGACTCTCATTCTTACATAAAGTTAGCTGCAGGACTGTGTCAATACAACAACACACAATATCTGCTTTTAAGTCCATTGTAAAAGAATAGTACAACCTCTCATCTGAAGGATAATTATTTCCTAAACTAGAGCTGGGTAGAGCAGAGAAAATAAAAAGATGTCTGTGTAGTTTGTCAGTCGTTCAGGTTGGTTCCATTGCAAAAGAAAATAGAATTCTGTCACTGGACAAAAGTTTAAGAATAAATACATTTTGCCGCACATCCAAGTGGCTTCTTCAGTTCTGACAGGGTCCTGGTGAGTCACTGTCTTAAATATCTGTCTGAAGTGAGGAGCACACTCTAGGAGTATCCATTATTAGTTAAGTCCATTGACCTACACTAAGGTGTGAACCATAGACTATATTTAAATGGGCATAGCTAAGATGCTATCCACCATTTTACAAATAGGAAATGAGCATGGGTGCACTTCCGGCTCCACTGGCTCTGGCTCTGGCTCCAGTTCTCTTTGTATTGACAAAAGGTTGCCCCTCTGTGTAACTACTGCTGTGAAGCTTAAAAAGTTCATATTAACCTGCTCTACATGATCCCGGTGTTTTTTTATTTCACTATTTTGTCAATAAATCTTTTCCTATTCCTAATATGGAACTCGACTGCAAATTCACCCCTACAACTGATGTGCTTGATTTGACTGGAGCCAAACCCTATGGGTTACGCGACACTCTGTTAGTCCACTTATGTATACACAGTCTATGGTGTGAACTGTCCCTAGGTCCTATTTTCCAATTAGCATACTGAGATTATCTCTACTGTTGTGATTGTTTTCATTTGGGTCTGAGCACAACATTGCAAATGGTTGATAACTGGTACCTTAGACCCTCACTTTTGTTCTGTATTAAAAAAAAATTAAAGAGTACCAAAACAATGTCTCCTGCTCGGAGGTTGAGGGCCGTGGGGTCGTGGAGGTTCCAGTAGTCCTTCACCGCTCGCACCTGGAGTGAGCTGGATGCCTCTGCACAAACACAACCCAGAAATGAATAAAAGTGAATTCTGGTCCCAGCAGAAGCCTGAGTGACGTGTGTTATTAATATGACGGATCTGGGAGCAGACAAGTTTGAGTTTCATCCACTGACCCCTGAGCAGTTGCTTGATCTCGCGGCTGGCCGTGGACGTGGTGAACTGGTTGACGATGTCCAGAGCTGTCTGGTTGTAAGTGTTGCGCATGTTGACATTGATGCCCGCCTGTACAGAAAATACAAAAAGACATGAAAAAAAAGAGTAACGTCAAATCGATGAGTCGATTTGGTACCATTTGAAATCCTTTTTATTATTATTGTAAATTTGATTTGTGACGATTAGGTACAGCAGCTGAGCTCTGGCCCAGAAAGAATGTTCCCATAGAGAATCCAAACTGCCCGTATTCTGCTGACAGGGCATCAACAGTTTTCAAAAAAGCTAATTTTTTAAGAATTGTTCTGTATTTTCAAAAAAATTGTTTTTCAGAATATTTAAATTGTCAAAGCACCTAAAAGTTTTCTTTGTAAGATTTAGCCTAGCTTTGCGCTGAGCCCAATCAGATTGGTCAGAACTGATCACATGATGCATGTCTCTGTCATCACACAGTGGCAGGTGCTGGTCCAGTATTCAGGAAGTAACAGAATAAAAACTGATTTTTTTGGCCAATGAGCACAGGTCATTGACAACAACACATCATCTTTAGTTCTTCTTCCAGATCTGATTTTACTTCCATGGCTAATGCTAAAGGCTATAGGCTATGGCTTAATGGCGAGTGATCATGGATTAGTGACCATAGGTGCTGAACTACGCCTCTATTTGTATATGTCTACGATCTTTTGGCGAACAAAAGAACTATTAAACTTACATCAAGCAGCAGGCGCACCACCTCTGTCTTCCCGTAGAGGGCGGCCTCGTGCAGTGACGTGCCTGCTTTAGTGGTTCTGTTGATGTCGATACCAGCTTTGAGCAGCAACCTACAGCAAAACACAAGCAATAAACACACTGTAGGCCAAGGGGTACGAGCATCCACTCTGAGCCAGTACGCAATTACGACTTTTTAGAATACTTGAAGTAACAATACTCAGGGCTCTCAAGTCTCACGCATTGAGAGTGTGACACACGCAATTCGACGTATTCACACGCGCACACGCCACACATGGAATTTCTCACGCTGATTAGTGTTTTTATTTTATTTAATTTTTTTTGTGCCCAGAAAATCGGTCTGTGTGGCTTAGTTTATGCAGGCTCCACGCGTTTTCAGCGCCGCCCCTTCCCCCTGCTCCCCCGAGCAGGGGGAACAGGGGGAAGGGGGGACGGCGAGCAGACGCGCGTGAGACGCCGGGCACGTCCTGAGCCTCAGTCCCGGTGCCACGTCTCCTCTGAGACGCACCGACTCCGGTCCCAGTGTCTCCGTCTGTGCGTAACGTGTCCCCCCCGACGGCTTACGCGCGGAATACGCGCGGCCCAGAGCCGAACTGCCCATGGTGAGTCGCGGTGAGACGCGGTGAGACGCGATGAGACGCGGTGAGACGCGGGCCCGGTGCATTGACCAGACTCTTACATGAATCCGTTAAAAATGTCCCGCTCCCTCCTTCCCGCCCCTCTCAGCGCGCACTGACAAAGTGCGGTGATGATAAAACAAACTGAGAACCATCAGGTAATAACTTCATTTCTAGAACTCTCATTAGTTGCTTTGTAGTTTAAGTTTGCTCTTTAGACAAACAGGGCTCTCAACACGCAATTCGACGTGTTCACACGCTCACACGGCATTTCTCACGCAATTCAAGCGCCAAAAATTGTTCACTCGCACTTATTGTTGGCACTTCTGGGCAGTTCTGCGCTGGCATATTGTGAACTAAAGTCATAACTGATGCTGGGTTAGCGTTGGCTCTTTGGGCATTATTCTGCGCAGTTATCTGGCATATTGTGGAAACACACACACGCACGCGCGCGCAACACACACACACACACACACAGCTCTGATAAAACTACAGGCATATTCCCATACATTCCTCTGTCCGAGCACCACCAAGTGCACTTGTCTGTGTTCTGTGTTTCTCATAGTGCTTTAGCACTTTAGCAGTTTAAGTTGCGTTACCACCGACTACCAAGGTGCTCTTCTTGTGCATTTTATGCTGTGTGGCTCTGTGCTGATTGACATGACTGAGATACGCATTACGTGCCTGTCCGTGTATAATGTAGCCTATAGGCTATGCATTATGTTCGACCAAACATTTCTGTGACACCCTCTTGCGATTGTGCCCCCCCGTAGTTCAAATGCGTTCCGCGGTCTATGCTCTTGTTGCATTAAGCGAAGAGCTCCGACCCGACATCGAGGGTGAAACAACCGTGATGAGAGCCCCTGTGGTGTCCTGAAAAAGGTAGCTCTGACATTATATTAGCGGCCTGGCATGCATATTCAATCGAATTCACCCACTTTTGCGTCTTTGTATAAACAAACATTTCCTGTTGAGAACGCTCATCTAATCGGGGCTAAAAAATTGAAGACGAGATGCCACTTTTGCGTCTTCTGTTTTGCTCGTCGCCGTATAAACGTAGCCTTACTTGTGTTTTGTTGGACCACTACTTCTACTTCTTGTATTACTTCTACTAGTAATATTATGAAGAAATGTTGCTCTTACTTGAGTATAATCTTTGACTACTCTACCCACTGCTGTCATCATGCAAACTTTGAACATTTTTAGGAGGAGTAAATAGTACAGGGCAATGGCTGGAAGGAATTAGCTCAAGTATGCACACTCTTCTTCTGTTTCTATCAATCTTATTTACATTTGACTCAGACATTTTAATTAAGTGTGGTGTAGAATTGAAAACATGCCCAAAAGGGGAGCTATGCAACTTTTCTAATGGAGGGACTGTTATTGCTTTGCCTGGATTGTCCCACAGTATTGGATTAAACTTGTCATGGAGATAAGCAGGTGAAAATGCAAGGCAAAGTTACAGATCAGATCTGTGGAGACACACAGTATGAACACACAGTGAGTCTTTAACATACAAAAGTTTTAACCTTTGAAAGTATGAAAATTACACTGCAAAAACTGTTCTGTCACGCCGAAAGAGCTCTGAGTAGAGATGCTGTTCCTCATGTAAAGAAGGATTGTTTTGGCTCTTGGTGAGGATGTCTATGGATGTTTGATATCAGTGTTATTTTTTGTGTTATTTCCTTATGCTTTTTGACTGTAGACCTGTATAGTCAAGACAAGACAGACTGTAAGTCTATGATAGATGGACTGTATTTATAAAAATACACACACACACAGTTTGTTCATATATTCTATGTTCTTGAGTTTTAATTTAGAGAATTATGTTCAAAATTGCAAGTACAAAAACAGCCACAGAAAAATGAACCATACACAGGGCCACGCAGACACATAGATTTTTAAATAAAATTACTCTTTTCAAAGTTTTTGAGTGTTCCTTACTTTGTATTTTGTTAACACACACTCAGTTTACTCCTTCAGAACTCCATTGGTCAGAATGTAGCAGTCATAAAACTACTCTGGGAGTTCTAGTTTCAGAATTCTTGGAGTTGTAATTAGTAGTAAATTATAGAGAAACTCATCATTTGCAGTCACCAACACTATTTAAATAGGTCACAGCCAACAATGTGAGTCAATAACCAGCCTGCAGCACTACTCACACCACATGTGCACAGCCCTGGATCTCACTGAGCCAAACTAGGACAAATCAGCATCTGCCTCACACACAGCATGTCAACACAAATATGAGTGCATTCTAAATTCTAAATTAAACTAAATGTTTGCATAAACCAGGACTGAGAACTCTTTTCATGTGACAGTGCGCTCTTCCTCTCAAAATGTGGCTTTTTGAAGAGACAGAAATCTCTGGCAGCGACGAGCTGAGATTCTGCTGAGCAAACTCTGCACACGGCCCCAATGCTTTCTGTCACATCTCAGTAAAGAGTGAGCATTCACAAATCCATAGGAAATGTAGGGCCTATAGAACTGTATAACTCACTGCTTAAATGACTAAACTGAACATACTGGCCTATACATTTTACCATAGTAATCTTCTGTCTTAAATGTGAAATATGTAACTTTTCTGCTGGGCGGGTCCATAAAATGTTGGAAACATGCTTTCCCACTGTGAGCATATTCCCAGTTCACAGTCTCCATAGAGCTGACCTGTAACTTGGCCGGACAGAGGGCAGATAAGCCCTAGCTCTTGTGGCGTCCCATAGGCAAGAGTTTTGATGGCCCCCACTCCTGGTAATATTAGTCCAATATCAGGTACTTTTGACCTTTCATTAATACATTAATTAAGAGCTCCTGAATTTTGAAAGCAGAACATTTAGCACAAATGTGGGTGTTCTACATCTATTCGCAGAATGTTTAGGAGTTAACCATGGGGACACAATTAGCACATTAGCAAATACTGTCAAAAATGTTTTACTCAAGGAAGAATATGTGTAAGAGCCATTTCATACATTCTGTGTGTGGGAGCCATTTTGGTATGTGTTCTAAATATTCTGTTTTCAAAATGGCTTCCTGTCCCGCCTTGATGTTCAGGAAATGCATTCTGATTGGTCCACTTTGATCCTTTGTTCTTTGATCTTTTATCTTTGATGCTATCTGGTATATATCCACCCACAGCACACATCTCCACACACACAGTCACGAAAACAGAAGACAGACAGAGGACACGGAAGACTGGTGTCTTCCGTGTCCTCTGTCATATGTGTCCACCAAGACACATATACAAACACAAGGTGAAACGACTACGCTACGTAGGTAGTGTGGATAAGAAGCCGCGGTCTGGTGGCCAGGAGGATACCCCGAGACCATAGAGTATCGGATGAGCCGAGATGAAGGGGTATTAGGACGTCCTGGACCACAGAAGCTACACAGTCTTTTGACCGTCACGTGAGGACGTCAAGGCACATACGGACAGCAAGGAAGAACGTCGAATAGCATAGTCAACAACGCAACATAGGGTGAGTCCTGTCGGGAGCCACGAAGTACAAGGAAGCCCGGTCTCCCAGTGACAGGCAGGAGCTCACCACTATACGACACGCAAAGACGTCAAGAAGGACATCGCAACACATACAGAGCCTAACACAACACGCATAGGAAAACCACAAGCCTCAGAAATTAATCTTTCCATCTCCCTCTTTATTCACCTTATTTGTATCCACTCTGTATGACCTTCACTTTAGTAAAGATAGAAAAGACAAACCTTTTGATTCAAGACTCTTTATTTACATTACATGATGCGTCGGAAAGAAACTTCAAGAAACGCCGAGGCTAGTGAGGCAGTTCGCCGCACTCACAATATGGATTTGAAAACTCAAGGAAGAATATGGATTTAAACGGGCATTTTCATGAGTCTGTGATCAATACGTGTGTTCATGTTTCTGTTTAGGAGTTTGATTTTCCAACAAAAAGATGAGAGTGACTAACTGAAAAAACCTTTGACTCTGACTTTGAAGATGATGTCATCAACATTGCTTTGGGGTGTGATACTAACTGTAGGCACTTCTCTGTCTGAGGCTTTGTTAGAGCTTTATTTTACCATCATCTGACTTAGTTAGAACTACAACTGGTGAGATGATTTGTGCTGTTAAACAAGTCCCTCTCAAACAACATTGCAGTCAAAAGCTAGCTAGCATTAAAGGAATAGTTCAGGTTATTTGATGTAAATCTGTATGGCATCCCCTTCAGCAGTGTCCTCTGAGTTCTGCCCCGGTTCTTGCGCTGACGAAAGTAGGTCCGGAAAGTTAGCCGGGACATTAAATAAAGCTTGTCTTCAAAGATCAATGATCAAAGATCAATGATCAAAGATCAATGTTAGCTTTATTGTCAATTCTGCCATACGTGTCAACACACAGTGAATCGAAATTTCGTTTCTCTCTGGCCAAGTAGTGCAAAAAAGACAGTGTACAAAATACAATATAAAGACAAAACACAACAAAAACGATCTAAGACAGAAATCTAAATCTAAAGTCTAAGATATACAATCTGAAAGCAGTGCAACATAATAAATAAATACCTATATACAGATGTCCAAAAATGTGCAGTGTGCATCAAAATGTGCAATGGAAGATACAGCAGTAAAATGGTAATGTGCAATAGAATGTGCATTGAAGTTAAGATAAAAATAAATGTGCAACAGTAGTAATTCTAGTGCAATAACAGTAGTAAAATATAGCGGCAAGCAGCAATGTGGGGCCAAGCACCGAAGGTGCATGTAGGCCTCAGCATCGTTTTGTCATGACAGCCAATCAAACGCTACGTCATAAGCAGAAAAGTTATACAGGGTCTAACAGGGTCTGACAGGGTCTAACAGAGTCTAACAGGGTCTAACAGAGTTTAACAGGGTCTAACAGGGTTTAACAGGGTCTAACAGCGTCTGTTAGCCAGGCTTCCCAGGCCCCCCCAGGTTTCCTATCCTTCATAGGAACCTTCATAGGAAGGTTCTTTGACCTGCTGGTGGCACTAGACGGTTGGGGGTGGGGGCCTATAAATTGCTGTGGGTAATGAGGAGACTGGCTGGAATGGGCATGCAAAATTTCACAACTTTTTACCAGACGGTTCTAGGGGTTGCCATAGACTCATAGGTGGAAGAATAATGTATAATAATAATAAGAAGAAGAATCAGTAGAAACACTATGGTGCCTAGCACCTTTGGTGCTTGGCCCCAAATATAGCTGCAAGCAGCAATGTGGGACCAAGCAGTGACCCAGCCTAATTTGATGATGTGCGTTGGATCAGTCTTCGCCCAAAACACATTTTTGCATGTTGTAGCACCCCCTAGTGGCCAATGTGCACCAAATTTGGTATGGCTAATTCTGTATGGATGGTACATTGTGCACCAAGTTTCATTGAGAGAGCTGAAACGCATGTCAACGCATGTCAATTTGATGACGTGCGTTGGATCAGTCTTCGCCCAAGGATCCCAGGGATACCAAGTTTTTGAAAATAAGACTTACGGTTCAAAAGTTACAAGCAGAAATGAGGGAGCAGAAGCATTTTGAGTGTTTTTCATAAAATCCGGACGTGACGTCATAGGATGCGTTGGATTCGTCTTGGCCCAAGGATTCTAGGGATTCCAAGTTTTTGCGAATCGGGCGTACGGAAGGAATTTTCAGGTACATTTCTGCGTGTAACTTTTGAACTGTATGTCCAATTTTCAAAGACTTGACATCCCTGGACCCCTTGGGCCAAGCCGAATCCAACGCATCATATGAGGTCACCCTATGACGTAATTTTCTGCCATTTTGAATTTTATGAAAAACACTCAAAATGCTTCTCCTCACTCAATTTTGGACCAAAACGTAAAACTACGTATCAAACTTAAAACTTTGACCTGCTGGTGGCCCTAGACGGTTGGGGGTGGGGGCCTATAAATTGCTGTGGGTAATGAGGAGAATGGCTGGAATGTGCATGCAAAATTTCACCACTTTTTACCAGACGGTTCTAGGGGTTGCCATAGACTCCCAGAGGCAGAAGAATATTTTATAATAATAAGAAGAAGAATCAGTAGAAACACTATGGGTGCCTCGCAGCTTCGCTGCTTGGCTCCAACAACAGTACAACAGTAGTAAAATTCCAGTAGTAATGTGCAATAACAGTAGTAAACAACAGTACAACAGTAGTAACAGTGACAGTGTCTTCTCCAAACAATATTTGTCCAAAATGTGATATATTTGCGTCACAAAACAATTGCCCACGAAAAAGTCATAATCGCTTGGTGCTATTTTCTCTCGAGTCGTATCACTGTGTACCTATTATTATTGTAAATGGCAATGTTTACAAGTGAACAGGCTAATAATAACAGGTGTGCAGTGATACGACTCGAGAGAAAATAGCACCAAGCGATTATGACTTTTGACTTTTTCGTGGGCAACTGTTTTGTGACGCAAATACAGTATATCACTTTTTGGACAAATATTGTTTTCAGAAGAAAAACAAGCTTTATTTAATGTTCCGGCTAACTTGCCGGACCTACTTTCGTCAGCGCCAGAACCAGAGCAGAACTCGGCTCAGAGGAAACTGTCAGGGGTAAGCCAGTGTTAATGCACGACACTGCTGAAGGGGATGCCATACAGATTCACATCAAAAAACCCGAACTGACTTCCGGTGTCATGGCGCAGTGAGAAAGATGAGGCTGGTGACAGCTCCTCAAAATTAAACAAAAAAGTCCACCAAAACTCGTTAAAAACTTTTTGAGTAAAAAGTGTGTCGACGGTGGCAAAGAAGCCTGGAAGAAACAAAATGCCCAAGACGCAAGAGAAAACCACCGCATTAGCAAAAAGCCAAGTAGTCAGCGAGTTAGCTGCGCCCAGCATCACGGCCAGTGACCTGCTGCATGCAACTGAGTCACTCAAATCCGACGTGAAAAAGGACAACGAAAACCTGAGAAAAGACATTGTCACACTGCAACAAGATTTGGGCAGAAAACTCGATGACATAAGACAAGACATGAAAGAGCTGACTGAGAGAGTGGAGAATGCGGAGAGCCGAGTGGGACATGTGGAGGACATGACTCTGAAGTTGACCGAAGCGCTGGCAGAGTGCATCAAGCGACAAAGAAGTATTCAAAACAAAATGACGGGAATTGAATCGAGATCAAGAAGAAATAATATACGTATTTTTGGCATTGGGGAATCAGAACAAAATAAACCTGTGACGCAGTTTGTGGCAGATTTCCTGCAGCGCAAGCTGTCACTACCGGAGGGCCTGGATTTGAAGATTCAGCGAGCACATCGCGTCCCCCCACACGGACCGCATCCAGAGGCCTCCCCGAGGCCCATTGTAGTCAATTTCCAAGAATTCACTACAAAAGAACTGATTCTCCGGGAAGCATGGAAAAAGGGACGGATCCAGCAGAGCAGTAGGACTATTTATTTTGACCATGACTACACTACAGAGATTGTCCAAAGACGCAAGGAATACCAAGGGATTAAAAAAGTACTGAAGGAGAGAGGCGTGCGTTTCCAAACACCCTACACGAGCATGCGGATCCACTGGCAGGATGGTGTGGGCTACTACAGCAGCACCCGTGACGTGGGACTCGAGCTGCAGAAGCGGAGCTACAATGTGGATGTGCCAGTTCAAGCACTCGGAGTGGTGGAGGAGTGCACGACCTCGGGGGGAACAAGCGTCAACGGCAGCGTAAAGAGCTAAAGACAAGCTGAAAGGGTATCAAAGATGTGAGGATGAGTGACTTAGCATCACACACGTGGTGTGAGTGTGTCTATTTTATCTGGTCCTCACACAGCAAAAAGGTGACATTATACGGCTTCTTTAATTCAGTAAATAGGAGGAGCGGCACTTATGGATAGTGGACGTGAAGACGTTGGGTAATTAGGATGGAAGCAGTTACATCGGCTTCTAAACCTTTCATAGGGCCCCTCCTACAGGGAGATAACTGCCCTAGACCCACCAGCGGAGCAAAGGTGGGAAGGACACTACACCCATCGGATGGGAGTCATAGGTATTCTAAATATGTTCATTTGTTTGTTACTATCGTTCTTAGTTTCTTTTTCTGTGGGGTCTACTATTTCAATCACTTCAAGGGATGAGTGGCTTAGCTAAACTGAAAATTGTGTCAATTAATCTTAATGGTCTGGGTAACCCAATTAAGAGGAGTAGGTTGCTGGCAAAATTAAAAAGTCAGAAAGCACAGGTGATATTTATTCAAGAAACCCATATGGTAAAAGAGGAGCATGAAAAAAAAAAAAAACTTAAATTCATATTACAGCTCATATAAAAATAGCAGGAGAAGAGGAGTGATAACTCTAATATCAAATACAGTGCATTTTGAAATGCTGGAAGAATGCTGTGATAAAGAGGGCAGATTTGTGATGGTTAAAGGGAGGTTAAACTATCGCAACAACACATCATCAGTAGGGTAAAACTAACAATGGTCTCCCTAATTAACATGTATGCACCTCCAGAGGCAGACAAAAAATGATTTCAAACATTATTTGATAACATTTCTAGCCTCAGCAAAGGTATTTTGATTTATGGAGATTGGAACACAATATTAAATTATTCTAAAGATACAACAAGCTTTAAAAAAAAGCAACCTTTTAAAATCAAAATCTCTTAATTTCCTCATAAAGGAGACAGGTCTTTGTGATGTTTGGAGAGAACTGCATCCTCTGGAGAAAGATTATATACATTTTTCAGCAGCCCATAAGGTTCACTCAAGGATAGATTTCTTTTTGGTGAATACCAATGACATCCATAGAGTAAGAGACTGTGGAATAGGAATAGTAGATATATCTGATGACAATGCTATACGTCTAACTGTTCATCTACAAAATCAAACTAAGAAAACACTATGGGAATTGAATATTGGTATTCTTAAGAATGAGTTGTGCAAGAAAATAAAAAAGAAATCCACGATTGTATTGCTAACAATAAAGATGAGCAGATAGATCCAACCATTATCTGGGATACTATTAAAGCGGTCATGCGAGGTAAGCTGATATCAAGGTCCGCATATATTAATAAAATGAAGAGGCTAAAACAATAAAAATTGGAGCAGCAATTGAGAAATTTGGAAAGACAACAGCAAACGGATACAAGCAGTACTTTGGTAGAATGCGTAAAAGGTGTAAGGAAACAACTGGCAGATTTGGCGACTGAGGAGATCGAAAAGAAATTGAGATTCATTCAAGAAATTTTGTCAGGAACAAAAGCTACCAGGATATTGGCAAAACGTCTGAGGGTACTCCAGTTGCGGACTGCAATAAATAAAATCAGAGATCCAATAAGTAAAGCAGTAATTTTATTCAAAGTTACTACAAAATCTTATATGGCCAATCAGAAATTGTGAGAGAAAATGACATTGAAGATTATTTGAAAAATTTAGATCTTCCTTCCATAGAAACAATTCAAAATGAATCCTTAATAAAAAACAATAACTATAGAAGAACTGAATCAGGCCATTAGGAGATTAAAAAATAATAAGAGCCCAGGGAGTGACGGCTACCCAAATGAGTGGTACAAGATTTTCAAAGAGAATCTCGCACCCTTGTTGTTGGATTCCTTTAATTGGACACTTAAAGAGGCAAAAATCCCACCCTTTTGGCACGATGCTATAATATCAGTCATACCAAAGCAAGGCAAAAATAAGGAGTACTGTGAATCCTACCGTCCAATCTCAATCCTAAACGTGGACTATAAAATGGAAATCTTTCTCCCGGATTTGATTGATGAAGACCAAACAGGATTCATAAATGGACGCCAAATGCAAGACAACATCAGACGCACATTGCATATTATTAATGAAGTAAATAAATATAACATTCCAACAGCCTTGGTAAGCTTAGATGCCGAAAAGGCTTTTGATAGAGTCTCATGGAAATTCTTTGCTGTTTTAAAAAGAATGGGTATACCAAAAACCGTTGGCCAGAATTAAAATAAATGGTGACTTGACGGACAGCTTTGAGCTATTTAGAGGAACTAGGCAGGGCTGCTGTTTAAGCCCCACCCTATTTGCGTTATTCATCGAACCTTTGGCTCAACATATCCGACAAAGCGATAACTTGAAAGGAATTAAAGTATCAAAGGAAGAACAAAGAATAGGTCTATTTGCGGACGATATTATTGTATTTCTTCAGAACCCTGAATATACATTTTCCAATTTGCTAAAAATTCTTAAAGATTTTGGGAAAATTTCTGGGTATAAATTAAACATTTCAAAGACTCAAGTTCTTTGTATTAATTACAGCCCTGTGGACTCAATCAAACAAAAATATAAACTTAGATGGGATTCAGGCTCGATTATCTTGGAGTACTACTGACTAGAGATCCAAGTCTACTATATGAGGTGAATTAAAATAAAATTAATGAAGCAATTCAAAAAGATTTGACATTATGGGCAACTTTGGTTATGGATCTCAGTTGTAGAATTACTGTACAAGATTACTGTACTTATTCTTATCCCTACCAGTCCATGTTCCAGATAAACAATTTGAGAAATGGGATAAACTTGTAAGTAGATTTATTTGGAGGGGAACAAAACCGAGAATCAAATTTAAAACACTCCAACTAGAGAAAAAACAAGGTGGGCTGGCTCTCACAAATTTTAAAGATTATTTTCTGGCTGCCCAATTAAGATATGTGGTGTATTGGTGTTCACCGGTATATGAATCAAAAGGGAAAGAAATGTAGTTGAATTACTGTAAACATCAACCACAAATAAGGCTTGGGGAAAAAAATAGTCCACGACCGTAACATGTAAACTTGATAAGTGAAATGACTCTGAAGACCTGGTGGGAAGTAGTGAGTAGGTGCAAGGCTAAGGGAGACTGTAAAATATTGGTATGGCCAGCATATTCCCCAAAATTTTGAGGCGGCCAATTGGACGCTACCTTTGTAAAATGGGCCAGTAAGGGAATTACAGCCATGTGCACATTAATAGTAATAATTTTGCCTAAAATCCTTTGGCAAAATACAACAGGAATTTGGTTTAGACAAATCAGATATATTTAGGCATTTCCAATTAAGACATTTTTATGATACAGAAATTAAGAAATATTTTGCACAGGAAGGCAACGAATTGGTAGAAATTATAACAAAGGCATACAAACAACTTCCCACCAAAACTGTATCTAAATTATACAAATCTCTGCAGAATGTTAATAAAATAACACTTTGTATACAAAAAAGAAATGGAAAACAGAACTGCAGATAGAATTGTCAGAGGATGATTGGCGCCCCATGTGTCTCTTACACATTACCTCAACAAGCTCAAGGCAATGGAGAGAATTTGGCTGGAAAAATATGGTGAGGTATTTTATCACTCCAAGTATCAAAGGCAAACAAATGAAACCCCCCCAACAGTGCTGGAGACTGTGTGGTGAAGGGAGTGCCGGTCATTCTCATGTGTTTTGGACATGTACAAGGATTGCATCCTTTTGGAAAGGTATTGTGACAGTGATGGGAGAAGTGCTGGGCTACAGGGTACCTAATGATCCACGAGTCATGTACTTGGGACTGTCGCAAGAAGGACCTATCCAAGCTGAAGACCTTTATTTGTTTAAAATCATGCTGATGCCAGTAAGAAAGGTGTAACTAGGAAATGGCTAAAAAGTGACTCATTGGAACTGACACAGTGGATTGAAATAATTGAGGAAATGTATTTGATGGAAAGAATTACTCATTATGTAAGGTTGAAGGCAAGCAAATTTGAAAAAAGTTGGGCTAAATGCATAGACTAGAAGAACAAGAGAAATATAGTTTTTTTTTTCCTTTTTGTTTGTTTGCTTGTTAGTTCTTTCTGTAGAACCCCACAGATTTTGTTCCTTTGTTTTGAAAAAGCACAAAATAAAAAGTTTAAAAAAAAAACTATCCCTTTAACCCAGTGTTTCCCAACCAGGGGTACAAGTACCCTTAGGGGTACTTGAGCACACTGCAGGGGGTACTCGGCAGTGTCGCTGTCAGGCGCAGGGGGACATTTTTTTGAATTTTTTAAAGGTCCCATGGTCCCCACCTTTATCCGAGCCTTTATCCGAGCCTCCAAACCTCTGAAACAGCAGTGGTTTAATTTTATTTTCTGTGGAAATGTGATTTTTTTTTATGGGACGCGTCTCATATCTTCCTCCACGCTTAAAACACGGAAGTGGGTGACAGCGCACCGCTAATCCAGGAAACAGTGGCGTATTTTGACCCACCCGCTGCACTGGCCTGTCTCTGTCCTCCTCATTTGCATTCAAGCAACAACGCCCAGAATAAAGCGTTTCAGAGACATGTCTATGACTGTCTTCATGAGGCTATCTCATGCACTATCTCAAGCATCAAGAAGTACCATGTCATGGGATCTTTAATTCTAATTTGAGTAAATTTGAGTTAAAGAAAAGAGAAAATGCCCGAGAATCTAATTTTCAAATTAAGGAGATAAAATAAAATTATTTTCATTTAATAATCTGTCGTGTCACGTTCTACTTTTGGAGAATTATCAACACGTATGAGTGAGGGGGTACTCGAGGTATGACAAAAAGGCTCAGGGGGTACACAAGACAAAAAAGGTTGGGAAACACTGCTTTAACCAACAGTTTTGCAGTCACTCTCACATTTTTGTTGAAAATCCTAAATAGGACCATGAACGCTCATATTGATCACAGGCTCCTGAAAATGTGCTGTTTAAACCCACTTAACTCATTGACTGCCGGTGACGAGTTTTCTCGTCATGTTGAATCCGAACGTTGAGTGCCGTGACGAATAAACTCGTCAAGGACGTTTTTCAGCGGGGGTTGCTAGGATACGACCTGGAGCAGCTTTGAAGGTGTAATTCACACTTCCCAACATGTAGGTGGCGATCTTGTATCATTATCTGCCGATCGGAGAGGCGGGAGAGGAGAGGAGTGTAGTGTGTGTGTACTGTGGAGTGCGAGTGGAGGCGAATGGAGTAAGATGGTGAGGCGAGTGAACCCGGAAAAGCAGATAACTGTTGATCAGCGCCTACGGAGCTGTTTGATCGCTTTTGGGACCCAAGATCCCGGATCAGAGGATCACAGAGACACGCAGCGATGTCGGGGCAGAGATCTGCTCTGGCTGAGGCAGGGGGCGTGTCCTGATCGCGCTGCGCGGAGCAGGGGGACTCCCTGCTCCGCGCAGCAGAGCAGGGAGAACTCTGCGCAGCAGAGCAGAGAGACAGTGCCAAAGAAGTTTACTGACTTGGATTCTGCTCTCCAAAGAGGCACGAGATGAGAAGAATTGAGTTTATATATGTGTGTGTGTGTGTGCGTGCGTGCGTGTGTACGCGCGCGTGCGGCGCGCGCGTGTGTGTATGTGCGTGTGTAGCTGTGTGTGTGTAAAGGTTTATGCATGGGCTTGTGTGTATGTACATATACGTATATATGTGTGTGTGTGTGTGTGTGTAGGTGCGTGTGTGTGTGTGTGTATATGAGTGTGTACTCTGAGCCTCAATATTGTTGTGAAGTGACAAAGTTCTATTTTATATGAAAAGAGATTATATCCTGTAAACATCTCTTGGCACAATTGAGTTGAAGGATTCACAGAGCCTTATATTCTTATATTTGTAAATAAAAAATGTACTTTGTCATCAAAAATCTCTTTCTCTGTTATTTTAGATGTTTGAGGTGTCACTAAATCGATAAATATTGATGTCAAAGTCACTGATCTGCTCGAAATCCTTCTCTGAACTAAACGCTCGTTTTCTCCATTTCTTGCTCAAAAACCAGTGTTTTTGCTGAAACTTCCCTATGTTCTACTATCAGTTATTTGAGAACCGAAAAGGTTAGAAACATAATTTTTTTTCCAGGTGAAAGAAGAGAGTCGACACTTTATTTTGATGTGTCCCATGTTTATATAGTCAAAGAACTCAGTATTCTGTGGGTCTTGGAAAATCAGTGAAATTCTACTGAAACCTGTGGCACTCTGGGGTTAGAATTCTGAAAACAGGCCGGCAGTGAATGAGTTAATAAGTATAATTTATGTTTTCAGACAATCTTAAAACTTATTTGGCAGTATTTGCTAATGTTTGTATTGTGTTTCCATGGTAACTGAAGAACATTCCACCAATTCATACACATGTAAAACACCCCCAGCATGATGTTTTAGATGTAGATGTTTTAGCTCATCTGTGGTTGTAAGTTGTTAATGATCACCACTGAGCACGGCCCTGCCCATCACCACGCACCCTCAGCATTTGCCTATACTATCTACGCCACAGTCCAGCTCTTTTAAAGTATTTTCAATTTGCAACAATACAATACTATACTACTATATGATTATAGACAGTAATTACAGAGATAATGACCGTAAACCAGGTCAACACATCTGCATTCTGACATCTAATTTATTCTACCATAGAATTCTGACCTGTCCTCCGGCTCAGTGTTAAAGGAGAATTAATGTTTTTTACAATCTGAGCCTTATTTCGGTAATAAAACAAGTTGTTTTACTCACCCATAGCACTTTTGTGTCATATGGAGCACTTCCGGAGATGTTTTAGATTAGCGATAGCCGTAGCGCGAGTTCTCGGGGCATATAATATATGCCCCGAGCATGTAATATATGCCCTAGTGGTCTCCAAATAACACAAACTTTAGCACTTTTCAAATCATAGAAGCTCAATGTCTTAGTCTACGCTTTTGTCTGAGTCAAAAGTGGCCTATAATCCGAGATTTAGCCATAGTTTCGAGTAGATGAGGAGGCCAGTGCACATGTGCGGAGTCACAGTTTATTTCACTCTCAGCTTCCGGGACCCAAACATGAAACGCAAAGCTGTAAATTATGGATAAATCTCGGATTACAGGCCACTTTTGACTCAAACAAAACTGTAGACTAAGACATCGAGCTTCTATGATTTGAAAAGTACTAAAGTTTGTGTTATTTGGAGACCGCTCGGGGCATATATTACATGCTCGGGGCATGTACTTGCGCTATGGCTATCGCTAATCTAAAACATCTCTGGAAGTGCTCCATATGACACCAAAGTGCTATGGGTGAGTAAAGAGACTGAGGGACTTTTCACGCATGGGTGAGTAAAGCAACTTGTTTTATTACCGAAATAAGGCTCAGATTGTAAAAAACGTTACTTCTCCTTTAAACTATGTGTAGGAGTCATTTCGTACATTCTGTGTTCTGGAATATTCTGTTTTATAACAGCACTTCCTGTCCCACCTTCAGGTTCAGGAAATGCATTGTGATTGGTCCATTTTGATCTTTATTCCTTGTTCTTTTATCTTTGATCTTACCTACTATAAATACAGACGTAGGAACTACACTGGCTCAGAGAGGACACAGACACCACAGAAGACGCATCAGAAGACAGAAAACACACCACACCAAGATACACACACACACACACACACACACACAAGATCACGCTACGTAGGTAGTGTGGATAAGAAGCCGCGGTCTGGTGGCCAGGAGGTTACCTCGAGCCAAGAGTTGGCGGGGTATAAGGACGCCTCGGGCCACAGAAGCTACACAGTCTTTTGACCGTCACGTAAAACGTCACGTAAACGTCACGTAAATGTCACATAAACGTCACATAAACGTCACGTGAGGACGTCACGTAGGGAAGTCAAGAACGACGTTAGGTAGGGCATGAGGACGTCATGAGGTCGTCATGTAACGCCGCGTAATAGTCACGTAAAAGTGTAACATCGGACGTCTCCCGTGTGACAGACGGGATACGCACCGCTACAAGGCACATACGGACAGCAAGGAAGAACATCGAATAGCATAGTCAACAACGCAACATAGGGTGAGTCCTGTCGGGAGCCACGAAGTACAAGGAAGCCCGGTCTCCCAGTGACAGGCAGGAGCTCACCACTATACGACACGCAAAGACGTCAAGAAGGACATCACAACACATACAGAGCCTAACACAACACGCATAGGAAAACCACAAGCCTCAGAAATTCATCTTTCCATTTCCCTCTTTATTCACCTTATTTGTATCCACTCTGTATGACCTTCACTTTAGTAAAGATAGAAAAGACAAACCTTTTGATTCAAGACTCTTAATTTACATTACGTGACACGTCGGAAAGAAACTTCAAGAAACACCGAGGCCGAGGCGAGTGAGGCGGTTCGATGCACTCACACTATGGGTGCTTTATGCATAATTGACTCTTGTGAGCTTTAATCCATGTTATATTGCTGTTACCTCATCACAAACATACTTGGATATGTTTTGTTTCATTTACACATGTACCACCTTGTGATGTGATGAAGCGGTAATAAAATGAACAGCTCCTTTTACCTTTTGTTCAGTAGAGATTGGCAATTCCAGGGCTGAAATTATCCAAATAACTCTAGTGAATGTTTATGGAGTTTAAAAACACAGTGGAGCCTTTCCTGTATGAGAGAAGAACTCAGCCTTAATCTGCAGGCTTTGTGTGTTAAACACGTGAGAATGAAACAAAACACAACTCCAGGTGTGTTTGTGATGAGGAAACAACATTAGGATTAGAATTAGATTAGATTAGAAAATAGTGCTGTGCTAGACTACGGGGATCTTTTGTATATGCATGCCCCAGCCCAAGCTCTGCGCTCTCTGGACTCAGTATTTCACGCCTCTTTGCGCTTTATTACAAACTGTAGTGCTCGGACCCATCATTGTGAACTCTACTCTCGTGTTGGATGGCCTGCTTTAGCGACCCGGCGGCTCACACACTGGTATAAACTTATTTATAAGGGACTTGTTGGGCTGCTCCCTCAATACCTCAGTGTGTATCTTCAGCGGAGGCCTGACGGACCCCAGAATTTACGTTCTCAGGATGTTTTCACGTTGCTGGTTCCTACTGTGAGAACAGAGAAAGGAAAACTGTGTTTTCAGTACCGTGCTCCAGCAGACTGGAATTGTTTGCAGAGAGTTTTAAAACTTCAAACACTCGTACCTATGGCTTCTTTTAATACTCTTTTAAAGGACCTGGAAACGCAATCGATGATATGCCAATGTTTTTAAACTGTTTTTCATCATTTTATTTGTGTTGATTTTATATTTATTTGTTGTCTGGTGAGTCGTATTGTGTTTCTAATTGTTTTTAACATTTTATCTGTATTGACCTTATATTTAATTGTCGTCTTGTGAGTTGTACTGTGTGGGCCTCTTGGCCAGGACTCCCTTGAAAAAGAGATCTTTGAATCTCAATGGGACGTTTTTCCTGGTTAAATAAAGGTAAATAAATAAATAAATAGTGTAACATGGGCCCTTTAAATTGTGACCAATTTATTTCACAATTTTACACAGTTATGAGAATGTGGTGTTGCTCAATCTGTTTGTATGGGACTCATTAGGAGGTTGTCTGAGAGGCAGGGTGGAGCCTCTTCCATTAGCACCAAGTCCACGCAAGTTCAGATTATGATAGCAAATACCATAAACATTTATTATGCTGTCCACAAACAAAAAGAACTGTATTTAGTCTGTGGTGATGTCACGATACTAACATCCATCCATCCATCCATCCATCCATCTTCTTCCGCTTCTCCATCTCTGGGTCGCGGGAGCAGCAGTCCAAGCAGATCTGCTGCCCAGAACACAATGCACCAGCCCCCATGAGGATGGCCCACATCACAACTGGCCTTGATGCGCGATACTAACATTTCAGACTCAATTTCAGTACTAAGGTTCAGACCTGATAATAGCAATTCTGATACCACGATGATAATAAAAAATACAAAAACAAATTTCTTAAGAGAGTAGAATGTGATTTTGAACATTACATGGCAGTAACGTATTGTTCTTTTCCCGTGTGGCCTTATAACTGTGTAATCCCTCAGTTTTTATTGCTCAAAAACCCCTTCAAAAACACGCATTCTTACTGTGAGTGGAGTCGCCTCTCCACACTGACCTGACACTGTTACCAGGAAGATTTCCCATAGCCTGTTGATGGTCCATTAACCTTAAAAGTGGTTGAGCTCTAAACTAGGTTGCTATGGCATTGAGGGGGCGGGACTTACTTGAGGACATCCTTGTGTCCGTTGCGTGCGGCGAGGTGGAGGGGTGTGGTGGAGGGCGCCTCTGAACTGTCATGGCTGCCATCTCCCTCCAGCAGTGCCGTCACCATGTTACTGCTCAGCAACAACTGCGCCACCTACAGTACAAGAGGGAGGAGCTCTTAGAATATACTGTTTATGAGTAGGCCTATTATACAAAATCACCTTTTCAGAGCTTTTAACCATGTAGTCCATCTAGTTGTTCCCCTTCTCATTTACACTCCATGCCATTTTGCCAATCTACCACCATTTTCACCGCTACCAGTACATGCCAACTGCATTGTGTTCTCCAGTTCTTAATCAGTGATACACATAGGATTCAGCAGCGTCGCACAGTGCTTCTTCCTACTGTGATGTGCAGCTATCCTCGAAGTTGCCAAGTCTTTGGGTGACAGCAGCTCAGTTGGTAAGAGCGTTTGTCCACTGATCTGAAGGTTGGTGCTTCAAATCCTATGCTTGACATAAATGTCATTGCTACAGATTAATGCCGTTCTTGTGTCCTTGGCAAGACACTTAACCCACCTTGCCCCTAGTGTCTGTGTAGACTGGTGTATGAATGTGTGTGTGTGAATAGGTGAGTGTTTCCTTCCTGTAAAACTTTCTGTGCCCTTAGGGTAGGAAAGCATTAATAAATGTGACCATTTACTATTTTGCTGTGATGATGTTTATGGTGTCATCAGCTCCCATTGGGCTCCATTGGCACTTGTTTGTTTCTTTTATTAAGTAGTTTTAGATGAACATTGTGATTTAAATGTCCAAATTATAGCAGAATGATCCATGGCTCTCATAGATTATACTACATAGCAGACACAATAGGTCTTCTTTAAAATACAATTTGTACCACAGAATCCTGACCTGTCCTCCAGCTCAGTTCTAAAGCTTTAGTTATGTCACAGCTAACGCTTGTCTCTTCCAGCCCAGTGAGGGTTAGGGACACTGCATTGCTGAACACACCCACATCAGAGCCTGTTTGAGTGGGGAACATGTGCACATGAACCCTGTTGTTTGCCCAGGCTGTGTAATGTTCACTGTCATCTGCTGTCTGTGCCCGTACACTGGTGTCAAATGATACAGCACGTGGATGAGGCTCATATACTAGTACAGTTCATATGTTTTTGAATTCTTTTGTATCTGTATTTACTTTAAGTTTATAGACTTAAAGTAATAAGAATTGAACTATAACAACCATAAAATGGAATTTAGTGCGTGGTGACCAGACTGTATAAAACATTAGACTGTATAAAACATTAGTTATCAGACTGAAACCGGTGCATTGATTTCACCCATACAAGCAAAACATTTTTAATCCGAATAATATGTAGTCAGACAAAAATGAAAATATTTTGTCTTATTAAAAAACAAAAAAACAAAAAAATTAAAATTGGCTATCAAATTAATTTCTTGAACTTAAACAAAACATATTTTAAATCAATTCCAGTTCACCGCCAAAAAGAGTCCAATCATCACAACACAATCAGTGTGCATCCCACTAAAGAAACTGCTGCACATCACATCAGGTTTGTGAAGTTGCTGTGAACAGTTTTGTGTCATGTTTTTGTATATTTATGGAGAAGTGTTGTGGGGGAGCATGGGTGATGTAGGCTTATGGGTGGAGCTTTAGATAGAATCTTACAGCTATATAACCGTAAACAAGGTTTAAATAGGGCCTGGGAGATATCGCTAGATTATTTAAACAATCTAAACTCTCTTCAGGCATGTTTTTAATGAGAGAACAATGTTACAATATGGTAGGAAGCTCTGAAAAGATGATTTTATACATTTTAGATTCATTAATAGCACAGCCCTATTTGCTTTGGTTCAGGGCACATTGTATTAATTTACTGATTGTTTTACCTTCAATCGTCCAAATTCACAGACAAGGTCCAGAGGAGTCTTCTTGGCCTTGTTGCGCAGACACGGGTTGGACTGGTGTTGCAGTAACATCTCCGACTGACAAAGAGAAAGCCCAGTGTAAGTGATCCCTCCTGTCCTGCCCTGCATTTAGGCTCACTACTATTAGAACTATTATCCTCACTGTGGGCTCCATATTACACTATTTTCTGATCTCTGTTATAATGCTGTTTCCTCATCACAAACATATCTGGAGTTGTGTTTTTTTTCATTCACCCACAAACCCTGCATATTTAGGCTGAGTTCTTCTCTCAATCAGAAATCCACCTTGTGATGTCATGTGGTAATACAACAAAATGTGTTTTAAACTCCAATACACCTTCACTAGAATCATTTGGAACATTTCAGCTGTAGAATTGCCAAACTATACTGAACAAAAGAAGCTATTAAGTTCAAAACTACCGCATTATGACATCACAAGGCGGAACAGAGCATTTGGAGCTTTGCAGATGTAGACAGCCTAATAATAAAGGGTTACTCATACATGTGTGAATCAAACAAAACACAACTCTGGGTATGTTTTTGATGAGGTAACATTATAACATGACTTAAAGCTTATGAGATTTTATGTAAAGACGTGCAGCGGAACATTTCTGGTGGAGGGTTGCTTTGCTTTGAATGGTCCACAGTATGGTGCTAAACATGTCTATCTAGTATTTTCTTTTAACTCTTTCACTGCCAGCCTGTTTTCAAAATCTAAGCCTGTAGAGTGCCAGAGATTCAGAGAATTTTCACTGATTTTACAAGACTCACAGAATACTGAGTTCTTTGACTATATAAACATGGCACACATCAAAATAAAGCCTAGACTCTCTTCTTTCACCTGGAAAAAAAATTATGTTTCTAACCTTTTCGGTTCTCAAATAACTGATAGTAGAACATAGGGAAGTTTCAGCAAAAACACTGGTTTTTGAGCAAGAAATGGAGAAAACGAGCATTGAGTTCAGAGAAGGATTTCGAGCAGATCAGTGACTTTGACATCAATATTTATTGATTTAGTGACACCTCAAACATCTAAAATAACAGAGAAAGAGATTTTTGATGACAAAGTACATTTTTTATTTACAAATATAAGAATATAAGGCTCTGTGAATAGTGCCAAGAGATGTTTACAGGATATAATAATATCTTTTCATATAAAATAGAACTTTGTTGAGGCTTTGTCTGAGGCCCAGAGTACAGACCCATAATAAAAACTAATACACACACACACACACACCTACACACACACACACACACACACACATATATATATATATGTACATACACACAAGCCCATGCATAAACCTTTACACACACACACAGCTACACACGCACGCACGCACGCACGCACACGCGCACGCACGCACGCACGCACACACACACACACACACACACACACACACACAACTTCATTCATTACAATTACCATAAAGCACCATTACTGCTCCAAGTCAGTAAACGTCTTCTTTGGAGCTGTCGTAGTTCTGAGGAGACTCCCTGGTCCGTGCAGCGCACACAGGACACGCCCCCTCCTCGGGCACAGCAGATCTCTGCTCAGACCTCTCTGCTTGATCCGGCTTGTCTCTGCGATCCTCTGATCCAGGATCCTGGGTCCCAAGAGCGATCTGATCGCTCCATAGGCGCTGATCAACAGTTATCTGCTTTTCCGGGTTCGCTGGCCTCGCCATCTTACACACATCTATACACACACTGCACTCCTCCTTTCTTCCCCGGCTCTGATCGGCAAATAATGATACAAGATCGCCATCTACAGGTTGAGAGACGTGAATTACACCTCAAAAGTTGCTCCAGGCTGTAACCTAGCAACCCCCGCTGAAAAACGTGTTGAACGTCTATAGACGTTCTGGCAATCAACGGTTGGGTTCGCCCGAACGTCTATAGACGTCTCCGGCAGCCAATGAGTTAATGTGTGTTAATTACTCAAAAAACCTTGAAAATAATATATTTTTTAAAATGAGTGGACTTGTCTCTCCACAGATCTGACCTGTAAATTGGCCTGGTTATGGCTTTTCTCTCTGGAGATACATAGGTCATACTGGACATACTGTGAAACATTCCTGGCAAAGCAATAACAGCTCATGGAGACGTTATTGATAATGCAATACCTTTGACTTCTTTAGACTTTAGACTTTATTGTCCCCAAGGGGAAATTCATTTTCACGCACACAGAGCCTTTGTCTTATTACCCAGACTAATATTGTGCAAAGAAACAAGAGATAAAACAAGAATCTCATGCATTTCAGATCATGTCTGTAGAACTTGAAAAATACAGCTTCATGACACCACAAGGTGGAATAAAGCTTTTTTCATTTTTGAAGATGTAGACAGACTAATAATAAAGAGTTACTCAAACCTGTAAATTATCAAATAGACTTTGCAATTTGCAAATTACAACAGACTGTGTCTGAGATTCATTTTGCAGTGGTAGCGTTTGGTTACATGATCCGCTCTGCTGTAGGAGTCTCCATTAGACATTCTGTGAGATGACGGACGGGAATGTGTGTCTATTTAACGGCAGACAATACCAGGCAGTGCACAGAGGTGTGTGTTTCAGTGCTGGGGCCCGGGGTGTGTGTGTTTAGGTACCCACCACCTCGTAATGTCCGTATTGTGCAGACAGGTGTAAGGGGATCTGTCCATCCAGGGAGGGGGAGTTGACTGAAGCGCCCGAGCGGAGGAGCAGGAGCACCGAGTCAGCTTTGCCCTGCCAGGCGGCATAGTGCAGAGGACGCATGCCTGAGAGAAGAGACAGTACTGGTTATTATAGAAGTGCTTTCTGCTCAGGTAAAGGAACTGTATGTTGCCTGCTTCAAAGTACACAATAGCAGAATAAAACCTCCAGGATAATGTAGAGTGGGTTAATACGAACATTTTAAGACCAAAATGACAAGTCTGACAACAGCACTTACAAAGAGAGGGGGGCGACATACTGTATTTTAATACAAAGTGAATTAGAGCCAGAGTCGATGGAGCCAGAAGCCCACTAACTTTTTTTATTTGGAACACGTCAACTAGCAGGTTAGCTATGTCCATTCATATATACAGTATATGATTCAAGCTAACAAATATAAGCATGTTAATAGAGCACTTACAGTTTTCCAGAGAATAAAATGCTCTATAAGATGCAGAAAGCAGACCTCAGCTTCATTTCCCCCTAAAACCTCAGTAAGTTTTTTTTTTTTAACATTTAATGGAAACAGATGCATCTTGCACTACTGTTTAAAAATGTACTACAGTCACAACTGACCCTGTTTCACCAGTCTTAACCTGCAGATAGAGGTTTGTCTCATTCTCAGTGTATGAACAGGCCATGCCTCATGTGAAGCTCAGAACCTCCAAAATTTCCTCCCTGAGCTACAGAGGCTGCACTAGCACTGATTCATGAGTGGCTGCAGGTGCTGGGGTGTAGGGAGTGATCATTCAGATCATAGAGTCATTTTAGATTTAAACCAAATGGACTTCAGCATTGAAACTGGCAACCCAAATGCTTTCTGATTGGAAAATCAGTCTTGTGGCAATTTGACCTTGCGAGATCTCATGGCACAAGATCTCATCCCACCCCTATTAGACACACTAGCCAAATGTCTTGTTTTGTCTTGTTGGTCTGTTTATAGTCCACTATATGAGAAGAACAAGAACCATATGTTTCCACATTTATTAGTACTGATGTGATGTAATCTGTCATTTGTCCAGATTAATAATGGTTTCCGGAAAGGCAGCCAAATAATCTAGATTTCAAAAACACTGTCCAGACCTTTGAAACACACACTGTTTCAAGCCTCAGACATCTGAGACTGTAGCAGTGAAAGTTATAAAGGATGAAAACCAGGAAGCTTTCGAGAAAGAAATGTGCATGATCCACCATGTGAGAGAGCTAGACCTTGACAAGTACCGTATTGTCAAATTTATGGACTCCTTTGTTTGGAACAATGAAAACTGTCTGGCTTTCGAAATGTTGGACATTAGCGTTACTAGACATCATGGCCAAACAGAATGATACCTGAATGAAGTCTGAGTGAGATAAGACCAATCGCTCAGAAGCTTTCTGGTGGCATTTGAAGGCCTCAAAGAGCTGGGGGTGATCCATACGGACCTCAAGCTTGACAACGTGATGCTTGTCAATCAAAAATATTACCTGTTTAAAGTCAAACTGGTTTACTTCGGACAGACAGAGCTGAAACAGGGAATGCCTCTGTCTGAAGCCATGGGTATGTGGTCTATGGGATTTATTCTAGTCCATATGTGTCCACCCCTTCTCTGGCACATCCTATGAAAACCAGAAGACCATAACTGATGTGCTGGGTCTTCCTCCAAATGAAATTTTGATCCAGAGCAAATTTACAAACACATTTTATACCCAGAAAGAGGATGGTCAGTGGAGATTGACCCCAGAAGAGATCCAAAAATTTGGAGCCACTCAACACTCTAGGCCCTTTACAAGGTTTCACTTTCGATGAAGCTATCCAAGTCAACCCACCAATAATCCAGAATGCAGAATTCAGAGACAGGCTGAACTTTGTGAGCCTTTGTGAATTTCTTCTGCATCTAGACTACAGGAAGAGGATAATTCCAGGTGAGGCCTTGTATCACCCATTTATAACTATGGAGTTCTTGCAAAGTGATTATGTAAACTGTGCACGAGACATAATGCACATGGTCAACAACAACTCCAGTGGCCCCCAGGAACCACCCACTAAAGAAGACCCAAAGGAGACAATCCAAAGTCAGTGTGAATCCCTCCACTAATCCAGGGAATATGGGTGTATTGAGAATGAAGAAAGCCTACTAGAGGAGTCTCAAGATAGAGGAGAAATTAGAAGTTTGCAAAATTCAGTTTCAAGTTACCACTGCCAATGGCTGTGATGTAAAACAATGGTATTGAGGCCAGCATCTTTAAAATCACTTGAAATCTTGTTGGATCAGCACAGTACAGGTCAAACGCCAACCAGGGGCACATGATGATCGAGAGCTTAGACTTAACTGCTCAAGCAAAACCACATTTTGTAGTGAAGATGATCTTCTGGAGAAGTCTGCAAATGTCATTGTCAAGTTATCACTGCCTAAGGCTATCTATGTTCAACACCATGAAGAGTAACCCCCATGGGACACCAGTGATGGGGAGATAAATGACAGCACTGAGGCCAACATCCAGGACAATCAATGAGCTTGCTCCCACTTGAGCACAATTTTGCTGTGCTCTTAGGCAAGACACCCACCTCGCCTATGTATATAAAACCCTAGCTCCATATATAAATAGATAGACTCCCCCCCAACACACACAGCAAAAAATAAAACAAAAAAATATACACCAATCTTTGTCTCGTATTGTAGTATTCACTTTAGGATTCACAGACTTGTATCTGCTGTAATAATGTTCAAATCAAGTGTAATGGCATAATACTGTTGAACATTCCAGCCAAAGTAATAAAGTCTCCATGGAGACAAACAAGTAGACGACACTACACTAGAAATGTTAAATGTATGCCTGGGTGGGTATTTATCATATTGTGGGGATATTTTGTATGTATACACAGTCACTACATCCCTGATTTTGTCTTAAAATGCAAAAAAAAACAAGTTTGTGGCTCGGGCTGCGAGGACGCGGTCCTGAGGGGGAGGCATGGTCCAGGCACCGCGGTTTGATCTCGTGCTCGCAGCCCCGGTGTAGGCGCGGCCTCGCGCCGGTAACGGTGCTCTGTCACGGATTTGACCATGATGAGGGGTGCACGTGTCGCGCACTGCTCCAAGAGGTTGGTGCGCGTCGCGTACCAGGATGTGGCAGTGCCTTTGGATGAGTGGGGTGCTTCCGGCGGATCCAGTGACTCATGTCTCTGCACTCCTCACGCGTCCGACGGGGCTTGCGGAGCCGTGTCTCCCCCCACGCTTCACTATTAATACATTTTGTTGAAAATCTACGAAAGTTTGAGTGTTTAAACGAGAGAGAAATGTGAGAAAACATTAATTCCAGTGTTTTAAGGCGTTTACAGCCTTAAAACATGTATAATAATTGTAAAATATAAAGTTGTCCTACTTTGCAGATTTCACTCATTACGGGTTATTTCTGGAACCTAACCCCCGCGATAAACGAGGGACCACTGTATACAATATGAAAAATATAGGTTAGGTACTATGTACATATTTACAGATAATGTGCAACATTGGTTTTTAATGTGCAGCTGTCAGTAGTAAAAAAAACAGGGTGTAAACATTGTTGATATGGCGCAAACAGGAAGTGTAAACATGGTTAAGAAAGTGCAAACAGAAAGTGTAAACATGGTTGATATAGTGCAAACAGGAAATGTAAACATTTGAGCAGTTACATGTGCAGCTGTAGTCTGACAGATTTAGCTTAACAGTTGGTCAATAATAGTGCAAATTACTCATGTGCAAAGTATCGGTCAATCAATGTCCAGGAGGGGGGGCTAATGCTCAGCGGTTCAAGAGTCTGATAGCAATTGGGTAGAAAGAGTTCTTGAGTCTAGTAGTCCTGCTTTTCACACTTCTGTACCTCCGGCCTGAAGGTTGAAGTCCATGTGGGGTCTTTAATAAGGCAGCTCTCTTGCGGACTCTGCGATGGTAGATACTCTGCAGAGACGGTTGACGAGTCCTGGTGATCTTTGTAGGCGTTTGCGGTCCTTCACGGTAGTGCTGCCGTACCACACAGTGATGCAGCTGGTCAGGATGGGCTCAATGATGCAGCTGTAGAAGTTGCTGAGGATTTTGGGCGGCATGCCAAATGACCTCAGCCTCCTCAGGAAGTACAGCCGCTGTTGAGCCTTCTTCACCACCTGTGTTGTGTTGAGTGTCCAGGTGAGGTCATCACTGATGTGGACCCCCAGGTATTTAAAAGGTGCTCACCCTCTCCACCTCAAGGTCCCAGATAAACAGTGGCTGATGAGGTCTCCTTTCCTTCCTCATGTCCACTATCATTTTCTTGGTCTTGTCTGTGTTGAGAGTGAGGTTGTTGTCCCTGCACCATGTCACCTGACTGTCCACCTCCCTCCTGTAAGGCGCCTCGTCTCCGCCTGTGATACGACCTATCACAGCTGTGTCGTCAGCAAACTTCAGGATGATGTTCTCGGGATGGGATGCGACGCAGTTGTGGGTGAACAGGGTGTAGAGGATGGGGCTGAGGACCCCACCCTGTGGGGTACTGATGTTAATGGTAATGCTGGTGGAAGTTCTGTATCCAATCCTGACAGACTGAGGCCTGCTGCCAGTCAGGAAGTCCAGGAGTCAGTCACAGAGGGCAGGGTGTAGTCCAAGTGATGCCAGTTTGTGGATGAGTCTGTGGGGGATGACTGTGTTGAAGGTGGAGCTGTAGTCAATAATATCCTGGCATAGGAGTCTTTATTTTCTAGGTGGGAGAGCGAGACATGGAGGGCGGCTGCGATGGCATCTGAGGTGGACCTGTTGGGCCTGTAGGCATATTGTAGGGGGTCAATAGAATCCGGTATGCTGCTCTGAATGTGGGGCAGTACCACTCTCTTGAAACACTTCATAATGATTGAAGTGAGTGCTACTGGCCTGTAGTCATTCAGGCAGGATGGGGGGTTGTTCTTGGGGAGGGGGACGATGGACGATGGTGGTGGTTTTGTAGCAGGTGGAGACAGTGCGTTGGCTGAGAGAGAGGTTGAAAATGGAGGTGAAGATGTCGGTCGGGGGGGGGGGTTGAATGATTGAGGTGTGTCTGTGCTTTGTGGGGGTGGTGGCCTCAAATTTTTTATCAATGGGTTTGATTGAAGTGCCTGCTCCCTAAACCAGCGGTGCAAGAGGGAAGAACTGTTACCTTCAACAGCCTCACTCCTGATTGGCTCTTTGGTTGCTATGATACTCGTGGTCAGAATTTCAAATATGGCTCCTATAACTGGCAGCCTTAACAAGCTTCATTTGACTGGAGGTGAATGCTGTGGATGATGTCACTTTCACTTTGTCTACTTCTTTATGCAGTCTATGATTAAAAGGATAAGAAAAAACAAAAACAAAACATTAAACCCAAATGTATTACAAAGAGATATCTTCACTACCAGATCTTCCATATTCTAAATGCAGCAGAGCTCATTAGCTTCAGGTGAAATGGGGACACAAACCTGCTCTTGGCGACAGCTTATAAACATGAAATTCTTGGGTTCTTTTTAAAGACAATACAGTGATGTGTATTTACCTTGTTGATATGTTTTGGCTTCTAGCGGCAAGCCATCTTCAGCAGTATCTGTGAGAGCTTATAAACATGCTCATACTGTTTGTGAGATGGAGATGGTTTATTATAACTGAGCTGATGAAAGTTCACAAACAGCATGCCCATTGTTCCTCACACATGCAGGTGCAGCCTGAGGGAGCATGGAGCAGCAAAAACACCTGATTTACCTCACTTACACTGGTACTGTCACAATACATCCAAGTGTGCTTTTAATTAGAGAATTTAACTGGGGTCGGTACAGAGATTAATACTGATCATGTAATGCAAATTATATGACACATTATCCACATGATTTCAATTACTCATACTTTGCAACTGATGTGTCAACATCCCCTGGGGGTGTGGGGCTAATTGAGGCACTGCTGTGTCTGAGGCTCTGCTATTTAGAAGTAAATTTAACTTTAACCTGGTCTTTGTTTCAAAGATCTGATTTAGCTGGAACTACAACAGGTGAGCTGATTTATTGTGTTGAAGTTCCTCTCAAATAACATTACAGTCACGAGGTAGCTAGCATTAGCCAACAGTTTTTCAGTCACTCTCACCTTTTTGTTTTAAAATCAAACTCCAGAACAGGAACATGAACACTCGGACTGATCGCAGGATCCTGAAAATGTGCTCTTTAAATCGATTTAGTGCTTTTTCTTGAGTTTTTAGACGAACTTAAAACGTTTTTGGTAGTTATTGCTAATGTGTGCATTGTGTCACCATGGTAACTGCTGAACATTCCGTCATGGGCATACAGGCAGAACACCCCCAGCGCGATGTCACTGCAAAGTATCAATTACAAGGATACTAACATTTTCCAACCCACCCGAAATGTGCTCCATGTGCTACAACATGTTGTATGAAAAGTGCATGGTTTGTAAAATGGCAAACCTTACAGCAAAGAGGTGCTGGGTACCGTGTGGAGTTTGCATGTTCTCCTTGTGTCTGTGTGGGGCACTCTGGTTTTGTCATCAACAAAAAACTATGCACAGTACGCTAATCTCTCTCTAAAGTTGCTGCTGATTATTGACTCTTCATTTTGGTCTTAAAATGTTATATATATATATATATATATATATATATATATATATATATATATATGGTAGCAACATTTGACAGCTTTTGTGCCAAGTTGCCAAGAGAAGGGGCGAATGCTTTCAACAACCTTACTCCTGATCGGCTCTTTGGGTGAGTTACTTCAATTTTCAAATATGGAACTTGGTTGTAATTCACATCAGCAGCATGTCTTTAGTCGTACAGGGTTTTCTCATCGATGCTGTAGCCCATGTGTTCAATTATTTAGAGCTGGTTGGATATGCAGTTTGAGGAGCACAGCCTACCTCCTGACAGCTGCCTGATGTACTATGAGGAAGTATTGTGCCAATAAAGAACACGATCCTCGGTCCTATTCCAGTGCAGCCAACATGAGAAAATTACAGCACATGTACATGTATAGTACACATTTCTACATAGGTGCTGTATAATTACACATACAAATATTAACTAGGGGGGTGCAAAAATATCAAAATCTTGTATTATTTGATGATTTTGATGAATGTGATGACACAGTATTGATATCATGGGCTGCTGTATCCACATATCGGCAAGATTATTTTTGTATATTTTACTATATTATTTTGTGACAGCACTAAAATTGTGTTGCTGGTTTAGGGGAAGGAAACTTGTTAATATAACACATTTGACATATTTACTGGTTTGATGATTAAAATAGATTTCATATTTACTTTTTTCTTATTTGCAGTTATGATTTAGTAGCTGTGATTCTTTAGAGCCTTTAAAATTCACATGTCCCTTTGTATAAGTACATGTAGAAGCTGTTGGATGAATTAATCAGTGCAACAGTGTGATGTGTTCTTTTACTGTAGCCAGTCATATGCACTAAAAAAAAAACACTGTTATGTTCATATGGAAGACAAATGCACCTTTTTTAACCAAACTGCATTGAATTTATCTGAAATATATCATGTCATGTATTTTTAGTGACAAAAACACCTCAAATTACTTACTTTACTACTTTAATGGGAAATGTCTTTTTACTTTCTTCATGAAATGATGACTTGAATCTCCCTTTAAACATCTAGTGGTCATGTTCTGATCCCTGTCCTCCCTGAATAGCTCCTTATCTCAGTCGCTGTCCTCTCATCTCGTCCACAACTACAGAGCCTTGCACTCCAGCACAAACTGGACCCTCTCCCCTCTGCTTTGAAAATTAACACATCTCATTTGGAGCCCAGAGACGAGTATATGAAAAATGTCCACAACTGGTTTCACTTCTATGGGGTAACTACTAACACATAACATATTGAGGTCACCAAGCTAACGTTAATGTTTTGATTACTTTCATTTTTGATGCTCTGAGTCTCCCTCTTCATAAAATATGAAAGAGTTATCACAAAATGACCAAAAGCAAGTTTAAAAAGGAATTAAAACCATCTTATTCAAATTTTATTTCAAATATGTTTCCAAACTGTGATTTCTCAGAGCTGAACATGACTGCATCATGTATATAAACTAGGGATGTACCGCTTCAGCTTCTTCAGTTCTGATACCAATACCGGTACTTTAGCTTCAAATCATTATAGAATAGCTTTGTATGAAGAAAAGTTCAAACATGAGAAGTTCTAGACCCAAATCTGCCTGTAATAGTCATATTACATCCAATTAAAGGTTCAACCAGGAACTGGTGGAACTGATGCAACATTACAACTACTATTACTGCTACTATTACTACTACTACTTTGGTTAGAGAACAGGGAACATGTTGGTACTGTGTGTATAATTCAATGCATGTTTATATACTCCCCTCTGTGATATCCATGACTTTTTTATCTGCTTTCGCGTTGAGAAAACAGACCATGTGTTTTGTGTGGTGTTGAATTGTGTTGTGTAGATGTGTTTTACCATTGATGTCCTTGATGTCCACAGTGGCCTGGGCATCCAACAGCAGAGACAGGAGCTCTGTTGTCCCTGTGAGAGCGGCGTGATGCAGGGCGGAGAACCTAAGGAGAGAGAAGTGGAAGAAGAAGAGGAGAGAAGTGGAGAGAGAAGAGGAGAACCAGAGTTAGTCAATGAGGTGCACATATAGGTTTAGGTTATAGACTGAGGAAGGTACATAACAAATATTTTAAGCCCCATAATAATAAATATTTTTGCTTTAAAGACTGAAGTACTTGTCTGTGTAAACTGAATATAATACACCACTAAATACCTAAATATAATTTAGTTATTTAGTGTTTTTTTTACCTCCAACTACAGAAGAGCTTTCTATAAACAAAAGTTCAGAGTGAGACTTTCTGGACTACGACCAGGAAAGTCTTTTTAGTTGATGATTATTTCACTAATAAATAAGACGTCATTAATCCATACATTTCTAACCAATGTTTTTCTCCACAGTCTGAACTATCTTCAGAAAGTACTCCAGCTGGTCCAACACAGTGACACACTTTCACATGTATATGGTTAGTGGAAAGAAAGCTTTCACTGCTTCATCTGAGCTCCATTCAGAGTCTATAGAGCCCATGTGGGGGACCGCCGGGCCCTTTAAATCATCACCAGGTTGTGTGCAGGTGTGGACTTTACTACGTAAGTAAAAGCATATGCACCTCAGTAAGAGTGAGAGGCAAGTCTGTCAAGGTTACGATGTTGGCCATGGGTTAACAGCTCCCTCGCTGGTTTAGAACGGGAAGGCCCCTTATTCACGGGTTTCAGGCAAATGATTCCTTCCTCATTTTAAAGAGAGAGTATTACACTGCAATGGGCTATTCATTTCTAACACATAACATATTTAGATCTCTGTGTTACCTTTCATTGTTAATCTCCTTATTTTGTCACTCTCCCTACAGAGCAGTATCACAATACAATCAGTGTGCATCCCTCTAATGAAGCTACATCACATTGCATCAGGTTTGTGAAGTTGTAGTGAATTGTTTTGTATCCTGTTTTTGTATATTTATGTAAAATTGCTGTTCGGAAGCTTGGGTGGCTTGTAGGCTGAGCTCTGGATAGGATACAACACATAGACTAGTATACGCCCATGGACCACTAGGGAACCTACCTGGACCGGTGAGGGATTGCACAGATATAAGACCATGTGGTAATATAAAAGAAAGTGCTACAATTCAATGTTAAAAACCGCATTCTATTGTCACTGATATGAATAGTGTGTGTTTCTCTTTCCTCTCTTGTGTCTATACTCAGAACAGTGTGAGTGCCTGTGTGTGGAGAGGTGCTGACAGACTGCTGTTTGGACCCTCTCATGTATCACACAAGACCCTCCGTCCACACACATCCACACACACACACACACATTATGCATGCACTCACACGCACACACACACACACAAAATCATACTATGCGGCACAGTATATCGCAAAAATAATGATATTGGGTGATGCAATAATCAATTTGGTCTAAGTTTACTCATTATAATAGTCCAGTTTTTTTGTGTAGTTTTATATAGTTTATCAGCATGTACTGTATATACAAAAAGTAAATACAGTATTACATGAATATATTTACTGCAATACAAAACATAGTGCGCACAGGCAGTACAACTTCAGCTCAGTGGTTAATGAGATACAGCTCTGCAATTCAAATGAGGAGTTTATTTTCAGGCTGACGCTAGCTGCTGATGAGTCAAAACAGATTTAGTTATGTCTAAAATCTGTTTATTCATACATTCTCTTCTGTTTGGTCAGCTGGCTTACCATTGTATCACTACATTAAAGGAAAACAAAACACCACCATGGAATTTTGAATAATTAAAGGGCCCATGGAGCTTGTTCCACCCCGCCTGTTTGAGCTGTCTTTTTTTCAAATGCAAAAAAGGATTATTATTGCTCGTTTTACACATTTTGCAATATTTAGCCAAGAGGGGGGCCCTTAAACAGGTTACGGGAGCTATATTAACATTCAAAAACCTCAGAAAGTGAAAATTTCATGCCATGGGACCTTTAAGACACAGCACAGTGTGGCCATTTTAACTGCACATCAATCAAGTGCAGCAGTCTTCCATATCATTGTCCTGACTCAGGAGGGCTTGTGATTGGGCCAGCACACACAGGTTTGTCCCCTCTGGGCTGCCTTACCCATCAGCATCCTGGTAGTTCACATTCAGCCTCTTGGTGGAACCCAGCAGCTCTGAAAAACACACAAAAAAAGAACATATGTAAGGATTTGGGAATGTTGAATTGCAGAAATCAAGGATATATATTGAAAAAAGGAGAGTAAAAAAATGTCTTGGAAAAAAAAGTATTAAAAACACTGTACACTATGTAATTTTAAGCACAAATTAATAGTGCTTTCTTCAAGTAAACATGCAGTTCTATACTGGTCTGATAAATTTCAAGATTACTCTAAAACTGGTCAGAAAGGTCCAATTCTGTCATGTTTATTTCAAGTGTCAGTATCGACACTTGTTAAATTGAACATCTAGTTTTGATACTGGTTTTAGTATGCATTAGTATCTGATTTTCAATACTTCTGACAACCCTAGCCCCACATCACAAGAGCATTCTCCTCACACGACCTCACAAAATTGTTGATTTCACCAACAGAAACAGTGTAGAGAAGGTTTCATCTGTGGTTGTCTGGACTGTTTTTATGATCAAGACATTTTGGCTCAATCCAGAAGCCATTGAATATTGATGGAACTAGAATTTCATGGAAATGATCTAAGTCCAGCCTCAAAGGGAGGAGGTAGAACGTCAAATGACTTCTGGATGAAGACGCTGGAGCTGAAATTCTTTGATCACAAAAACAGAGTCCAGATGACCACAGATGAAACCTTCTCCACACTGAAGCACTCCTGGATGACTGAAGGATTACACCACCTCATTGGCATTAACAGAAACAGGTGGAAAATCAAACAGCCAATCAGCCAATAAAACACAAGCAACTTCTCTGCTGCGCAGGGTCAAGAAATGCCAAAAATGCAAGGCAGTCATCAAAGCAAAGGGTATTTTAAGAAAAATCTCATATCTGAAAGAGTTTATTAGTTGTTTTTTTTTTTACTACTAGTACATTCCAGAAGTGTAATTCATAGTTTTGATGCCTTCCGTGACAATCTACAGTGTAAATAATCATGTAAATAAAGAATTAAAAAAGATGAAAATGTGTGTCCAAACTTTTGACTGGTCATGTGAATATAGTTTTTATCCACAGTGCTCACAATCCCATTATTTTGTTGTGTCATTGCTGTGATCAGCCTCATTTACATGTCTAGCTTATCACTGTTTTCCAGGATTCACAGCAACAACCGCCTCAAAAAGTAAAGGCAACAAGACAGGACAGGAGCGCACCTGACTCAGCTGTGGACAGACAGGAGCTTGTGCAATGCTCCTGTATGATCACACACTTACTAATATGGCAGGGCAGGGCAGGGCAAGGCTATGAGGAGAATGGGTGGGAGAGGTGCAGTCATCAGCATTGTTTTTAAGTCTACCACATGTCTCAGCTGGCATAATACGATCATGTTGTATAAGTAGCTCTTGAAGTCAAAATAAGTCCGCTGTGCACTGTCTACATTTAATTATAAAGCATTTTATTGTGAGAATCAGGAAGTGCATGGTTAGCATGCTAGTTGTTACTAGAATTACTGTGACAGTTTGGCTCTGCTCTAGTCCTGCCCTACCTTAAAAAATATACCCAGATACTAATTGTAATAGTATTAATGCTAAATACTCACTAGAACCAGTGTCAATACTGAAAAAGATCACAAAAACAGGATGGATTAGGCCTTTCCTGTATAGTTTTACAATGGCCTTGATCTAAGTCAGAATCAGAGTAAAACCACATCATAATATTAAGCTATTATTTTGAGTAGAAAATGACATTGTCTAAAAAGAGTTTCTGTGATCAGTGTGGCATCAAAAGCATTATCAAACCTTGTCCTTAATATCAAACTCGGCACACAACGTGACTTATCAGGACTTTCTTTTTGTTCATTCACATTCTCACTGACAGGACTAAACATTATAGAGCCGCTCGGAGCAGTAAAGGGCAAGTGCCACAGCGGCCCCTGAACCCAGAGCCAGGCGGGGCTGTAAATCTGCTGTGGTTTGGACTAAAGTGTTGAAAATTGCATGTGTCTGGACTAGGGTGTGGAAAATCACACATGTCTGAAGAGGATGGATGGGGTAACATACAGTGCAGCTGGAGTCTGGGAAAAACTAGCCCATTGAAAAAGTTGAGAAATTCCATGACTAACACTCGCAATGATTGAATGGTAGCACAGAAGCACCGTAGCACTTGTAGTACCCATCAGAGTTGGGTAGTACTCAGTTGCATTTACTTTAGTAAATTTTTAAAGGTTCACTATGTAACTTTTGAGATTGTGCTCGTCTCCATGGAGATCTCATTGCTTTACCTGGAATGTTAAAGAAGGGGTATTTTACTTCTCTGGGGTATTAACTGCTAATACATCACACATTTAGATCACCACACTGTAAAATCTAATAAGTTGACTTTACTTAGAAAAAGTGAGGAAACCGATTGCCTCAAAATTTCTAAGTAAAGTAGCTCATAACTTTTAAGTGTGTAAAACCTAAAACTGTTAGTACAGACTACTAACTGTAGTAACATCAACTCAAAATTGCTAGTAGGCTTAACTACTAAAATCAGGTTAAGCAACTGAAGTATTTCAGTTTTGCCAACTCAACTGATCACAGTAATGTATACTCAAAACAATTTGTGTTGCTTGCAAAACTAAATGTTGACATTACTTGGAAAAAAATGAGGAAACCGACTGCCTCAAAATTTTCTCGTAAACTGAACTTAAAGGTCCCATGACATGGTACTTCTTGATGCTTTTATATGGCTCCTTAAAGGTCCCATGGCATGAAATTTTCACTTTCTGAGGTTTTTGAACGTTAATGTGAGCTCCCCTACCCTGTTTAGCCCCCCCCCCCATGGTTAAAAGTTGCAAAATGTCTAAACTGAGCATTTGCAATCCTTTTCTGCGTTACAAAAAATCGGAGCTCAAACGGGCGATTTTGAACAAGGCACCTTATTGACGTCAGATCGAAAAAAGAAATGCAAATGCAGTTCCACCCCTGTCTGTCTGAACTCAGCGTCTCTGTAAATCACGCCCAGAGAGTTTGGACTGCGAATGCGCTAGCAATGCGAAATGCGTTTTTTAATTTGTTTGGAGGCATGTCCGAGTGTTTCTAGGCTCGGAAGTCCTTTATCTGAGCCTCTGGACCTTTGAACAGCAGTGGTTTAATTTTATTTTCTGTGGAAATGTGTTTATTTTTCAATGGAACGCTTCAAATCTCTCCCCCCGTGCAAAAACAAGGAAATGGATCAGCTGAGGGCTGACAGCGGAGAGCGGAGAGTTTGGCCACGCCCCCACCCTCTACTATAGGCCAGCTCTTTTCTCCTCATTTGCATTCAAGCAACAACGCCCAGAATAAAGTGTTTGAGAGAGATATTTATGACTCTTTCTCATCTTATCTCTGTTTCTCATGCACCGAGTGTTGATTTTGAAGGATTCATTTACAGTATTAGGGAACCATTAAGGAGCCATATAAAAACATCAAGAAGTACCATGTCATGGGATCTTTAATGGTTCCCTAATACTGTAAATGAATCCTTCTTCAAAATCAAGACTCAGTGCATGAGAAACAGAGATAAGATTTTTCTCTCTCTGAACACTCCATAATGGGCGTTGTTGCTTGAATGCAAATGAGGAGAAAAGAGATGGCCTATAGTAGAGGGTGGGGGCGTGGCCAAACTCTCCGCTCTCAGCTCTCAGCTGTCCGCTCTGATCCATTTCCGCGTTTTTACGCGGAGGAAGAGATGATAAGCGTTCCATTGAAAAATAAACACATTTCCACAGAAAATAAAATTAAACCACTGCTGTTCAAAGGTCCAGAGGCTCAGATAAAGGACTTCCGAGCCTAGAAACACTCGCACGTGCCTCCAGGCAAATAAAAAAACGCATTTCGCATTGCGTAGCTCCTCTGCAGTCCAAACTCTATGGGCGTGATTTACAGAGACGCTGAGTAGAGACACAGACGGGGGGTGGAGCTGCATTTTTCGAGCTGACGTCAATAAGGTGCCTTGTTGAGAATCGCCCGTTTGAGCTGTGTTTTTTTCTAACGCAGAAAAGGACCGCAAATGCTCAGTTTAGACATTTTGCAACTTTTAGCCATGGTGGGGGGGGCCTAAACAGGGTAGGGGAGCTCACATTAACGTTCAAAAACCTCAGAAAGTGAAAATTTCATGCCATGGGACCTTTAAATGATCAAGTTTTAAAAGTAGACCTTTTAAAAGGCAAGAAATGTTTGATGCTAATACCTGTGTTTATTTGAACACTATGCACTGTAACTTTTTTTCCCCCCAAATACATTTTATTTTATTTATCCATTTCAAACAAGAAAAAAATAAAAATAAAATAAAAAACATCCACTTCCAAATCAAAATCAAACCTAAAAATAAATTTAAAAAAATAACAGGAAAACAGAACAAAGCAGCCTCCCTCTCTGTACAAAACTGTCCTCATCACATCAGGCATTTTCTGTAGGGGATTTACAAGTCAACAAGGCTGTGTTCTATGTTTTGATCTTTTACAAATTTTATAAATGGACCCCAAATATTTTCAAATATATTTTGTTTTGCCTTTTGTATATACTGTATGTTATTCTCTCCAGTGGCAGGCTAGACAGCATTTGCTTTAACCACTGTAAGGCACTTGGTCAGTTAACACTTTTCCAGGTAAGAACAATGCATCTCTTAGCTATTAAGGCACTGATATTAATAAAGGTACACTAATTTTTACTGAGGGTATGTTTTTTTGGGTAAAGATCTTTTTTGAAATGATTTTGTCTATATTATTTTTTTATTTCTATCCAAAATTATTTTACTTGGTTGCATTTCCACATACAATGTATTAATGTCCATTTTAGGCCGCACTTTATACATATGTCTGGTATATTTTTGTTGTATTTAATTTTACAGGTGTTATGTATATTCACATTAGCCATTTGTAGTGTAATATCCTTAAACGGCTATTGATAGTCATTTTGTGAGTTTTTTTGCATACTTCTTTCCATTCCTGTTCATTAATTTCTATGTTTAGATCCTTATTCCAGGACATTAATTTTCTTTTTGAGTTTTCAGCTGAATTTGATTGCAGTAGATTTGAAAATTCTGAAATTATGCCCTTTCTTATTTTATTTTTTTAACAATAGTTTTTCCAGCTGGGTAAGTGGAATCTTTTCTAGGTTTATTTTGTGCTTTCTCACAAAACTTCTTAGTAAATTTTTTCCAGTCCCCTAGAAGCCCATATTTTAAAGGTTGCATCTGCTCTACCCGGAATGAAAAGTTGGTTACCCCATATTGGACTTAAAGGAAAATTAACGTTTTTTTTTTTAACAATCTGAGCCTTCTTTCGGCAATAAAACAAGTAGTTTTACTCACCCATAGCAGTTTGGTGTCAATTGGAGCAGTATCGCAGAACTTATGTTGAGCTAAGGTTGGGCGGTAATACGGTAATACGGTATACTGCGGTATCTAAAAATAGCAACAGTATCAGATTCATTACCGTCAATTAAAAAAAAAAATCTTGCCCTAATATAATATTAACTATAATTAATTTAAAGGGATATTCCAGGATTTTTGACATGGGGGCTCATTTCCGAGTTAGAGTGCTGCAGAGATGTGGAGACACTTTTTAGCGAATTTCATGCAGTCCTTCCAGCTGCAGAGTTTTCAGATGCTAGGCTAGCGCAAGTCAATGGTAAATGGTAGCCTGATTTTAATCAGGCTTACCCACTCCATAGTGCACCCAAAACAAGTCAACTATAACGCCAGACTGTCGATGCAAATGTCTGTGTTGATGGAACAATTTTAGAAATATAATCAACCTTGTAATTTAAAGGATTTATGTCCTTATGCAACAGCGCGTTTTTCCCCCGATCTAGCTAGGCATGGGCGGAGGGATATCACCTTGCAGTTAGGTTTCCAGCTGATATTTGTTTACCTTCAGCTGTCGTCGTTAGCCGTAGAGTACAGTAGCCTGCCCTGTTCTACAATCCAGACATGGCCACGTTTGGAGGTCTCCCCAATGCTTGGAATATACAGACGAAGAGTTGAGAGAGATGGATGTTGAAAGGGCAGAACGCGAGAGAGTGTCGGTGAGTTAGCCCCCGCTACAGCTACAGAAAACCGGGTTGTTGCATTGTTTGTTGGAATGAACGATCAATGCGGGGCTGTCTTTTCAGTTCCGTGCTCAACATGAATGTTCACGGGCTAGCAACAACTTTATGAGCGTGCATGCCTTTTGACCAGCACGCTAACATAACGACAGGAGCAAGCTTGGTTAAAAAAGGTATAAACCTGTTCTTCATCAAGGGATCTTGCGCTTGGAAAGACAGATGGTACTGCAGTGGTTGTCAGACTAGGCTTTCCAAGGGATTTGGTGTAGTAGTCTGGTCCGAAATGATCACTGCAAATCTTCTGTTTATGTAGCGTCTCCACCGGTGTGTTGATGTCTAAGCCAGCAGCTACAAGCCACAGTCGCGTCATTTCTCGATCGTGCATGGGAAAGCTGTGAAAACTTTGTGGTGCCCACCTGCGGGCTTTATTTGTACATTTTCGAAATGCACACTGAAACACCATTTTGCCCGGTAGTTCTTTTAAAATTCACCTCTTCACTCTGTGGTCTTCCTTACTACGTCTTTTCTCGCTTCTCTGTTTACGTGATTGGTCACTTCACAACCAACTAGAGTAAAGTAAAATTCCGCTGCTGCTGCGAAGCTAGTCCCTCAGATATGGAATGATTCATGCTATTCGCACTCAGTTTGATTTCAAAAATTACTCAATCAACATACATTTACATCGACAGTCTGACGTTATAATTGACTTGTTTTGGGTGCACTATGGAGTGGGTAAGCCTTATTTAAATCCGGCTACCATTTACCGTTGACTTGCGCTAACCTAGCATCTGAAAACTCTGCAGCTGGAAGGACTGCATGAAATTCGCTAAAAAGTGTCTCCACATCTCTGCAGCACTCTGGCTAACTCGGAAATGAGCCCCCATGTCAAAAATCCTGGAATATCCCTTTAACTGTGTTGTTACAGCTTTGCCATGCGGGTTTTGCTCAGTTCTTTGTTAAGCACTTGTTATAAAGTCACTGCTTCTGATAATGATTCCTGTTGGTTTGTTAGCTTTAGCCCACAGACAATTTGTTATTTCGTTCCGTCGGTTGGCTGCTGTATTTGCACTTTAAACATTTGTTAATAAAAGTTACAAATTTTGTACATGTTTTGTTGTTTTCAGTATCATTAGGCCTATGTAATGCTTGCTATTCTGTTTCTGAACGGTATAGGTGCAAGCTGCCATTTGGCGAGGCGACTCCACTGTAGTGCTACCAAGTGTTTTTTTTTTTTTTTTTCAGCCTTAGCAACGGTAATACCGTATACCCCGGGAAAATGTGGACACGGTTTAACGGTATCAAAATCTGGATACCGCCCAACTCTATGTTGAGCCGTTCTGTTCTACCAATGATCCTGTATCCGTTAGCGTGAGTGCTCGGGGCATTACTTTGCGGTGTCCAAATAACACAAACTTTAGCACTTTTCAAATCACAGAAGATCGCTGTGTCAGGGTAGACTTTTAGTAGATTCCAAAACGGGCTGAAACCTGATATCCAGCTATAGTTTCATTTGATGACGTCATCAGAGAGGACAGTGCGCATGCGTGAACTCAGCTGTTTTGTAAACACAGCTAGTCTGAAAGAAGCTAACACCGCTCTGAACTTTACTTTTCTGTTGCGATATCGGATTTCAGGCCGTTTTGGAATCTACTAAAAGTCTACCTTGACACAGCGATCTTCTGTGATTTGAAAAGTGCTAAAGTTTGTGTTATTTGGACACCGCAAATCAGTGCCCCGAGCACTCACGCTAACGGATACGGGATCATTGGTAGAACAGAACGGCTCAACATGAGTTCTGCGATACTGCTTCAATTGACACCAAACTGCTATGGGTGAGTAAAACTACCTGTTTTATTGCCGAAAGAAGGCTCAGATTGTAAAAAAACTTTAATTTTCCTTTAACTGTGACAATGTGTTTGTTTCTTTCAAATATTTTCTGACATCGTACCAGACCTGCATCACGTGTTTCAAAATAGGATTTGTAATTTGTTTTAATATATATATATATATTTTTTTTTTATGTCCGAGTATAGAAATATAGGCAGAGATATTTTTAGATTTTGAGTCTCCATTTCTACCCAATGTGGATTATTGTTGTCCGTAAAGTAAAAGGTTATAGATCGTTGTTGCACAGCCCAGTAGTACCACAAAAAATGTGGGCATTTCAATCCTCCACTGTCAAACGGCATATATAGAAGAGACAGGTGAAGTTTGGATTTTCCGTTGCTCCATATAAAGTTTAAGAATTTTTTTTTATCCAAGTAAATATATCAGGTGGAGGTGGTAGAGGAATATTTTGAAATAGATACAACAACTTTGGCAATACAATTATTTTAATAACACCAATTCTTCCCATTATAGATATAAGCAATGATGGCCATCTGCCTATAGATGTTTTTATTTCTTCTTTTACTTTGTCATAATTTGCCTTAGCCAGCTGTTTTATGTTTGGTAAAATTTGGATTCCTAAATATTGAAATTGTTCTACTATTCTAAATTTCTAATTTAATATGTGTGGTGTAGGGTTCATTCTTTCTCTTGTGTTTAGCAGCAACATAGAGGACTTTGCTTCATTCACTTTGTATTCTGAAATATTCCTAAATATTTGTATTGTTTCCAACACTGCCGGGATTGAAGATGTGAGATTTGACAAAAACAGAATAACATCATCAGCAAACAGAGAAATTTTATGTTTGCTATCTCCTATGTTAATTCCAACTATTCCAGAGTGGCCACGTATCACCGTTGCAAAAAGTTCAATTGCTAAGGAAAACAAGAGAGAGAGCGGGCAGCCCTGCCGACATCCTCTTTTAATTTGAAATGGCACTGTGCACTGCATGTAACGTGAGTGTTGTATAAAGTCTGATAGTAATCTTTAAACGCGGCATTAATATCTTTTGGATTCACTATTGCTTGGCCTTCATTTTCTATTGTTGTAATTGAGGTTTTGTTTGAGCCGTTTTATTTGCCATGCTAATAGTTTTACATTTTTGTCCCCTTGTTCATAAAATGACTGATTAAGCCGCAAAAGACTTGTTGCCGCTTTAAAACTGCTAAGTTTTTCATATTCTGCTCTTAAAAGCAAAGTTCCTTTGCTGCTTCAGGGTCATTTTGTTCAAATACCTTATCTTGTGTCTTTTTAATTTTATTTTCCAACTGTATTAGTTCTTGTTTTCTTTTGGATTTATATCCAGTATAACTTATAATATGTCCCCTAAGATATTCTTTAAAAGCATCCCACTCTTGCTGATGTCTGGTATGTATTGATAGAAAAATATTCATCATCGATTTGTTTCTCAGTGTATTTGATGAACTCTTCGTCCTGCAGCCATTTATGTTGAAACCTCCATCTGGGTGGATCACTGGTATTATTTTCATCTTGATACACTAATGTACATGGTGCATGATCTGAGATGGGAATATTGTCATATAAACTATTTTGAATCTTTGGTATTAAGTCCGCTGAGATTAAGAAATAATCTATACGTGCAAATGTTTGGACGGTTGCAGAATAACAGGAGTAAGACCTTTTATGTCGCTGTTGTTCTCACCAAATATCTAGTAATTTGAGATCTTTCATGAATTGTTTTATAGTCTTTCTCCAGTTGTTATGAGTTTGATCCACTCCCATTGATCTATCCCACCTTGGGTCTATTATTTGGACCATACACCTTAACTAAATTTATGTTATAGTGTATAAACCTGTAAAACCACATGAAGAGAGATTTTTTCAGCTTGATAAATATATAGCCTGCATATAGCTGCAGATTTTTTCAGGGACTGTAGGACCTATAGGCCACTATAAGATGAGTCTTTCCCAAAATAGTGATCTCCAAAATAAGGATACATTTTTATCAGTTTATATCTTGCTTTTCAATCATCAGCCTATTTAAGTAATTTTGGGTGAGTGTCAGAGCTCTGTGGAATAACGCTCTGGGGAGAGGATTCATACTTTGAGAAAGTCCTGTTTTTTTGGCTCACAAAAAACTATGACTGGGACAGAAAAAAAAAAAAAAAACAGCCGAGGATTACATTATGGCTCTACCTGTCTCCTCTTCTGTTCTTCCCTACGTGGAGTGTGTGAGTGGACTATAGCCGCTATTTCTTAGATGTAAAGCCCCGCAATTGTCCAGTAGCCATAGGAATAGCAATGTAGCCGCAATAACCTTGCCCAGGTTCAACATTCTGCATGTGTTACTTAACATAAAAGTACAAAAACACACAAAAATGACGAGACGTAGTGACAGACTGTGTCGTCGCAGCAGAGCGTGCACCGTATATGTTTGCAATAATGTAAAACTGTAAATCAAAGCACAAACCACATTTTATTCACAGGTACTAGTGGTGACATACACATACCTGGTACATACACAAGTATATGTATTTTAATTTTCATAACTCTATCTCCATTTTATCTGATAAATGTTAATTTTAATCTTAAAATAAGCCAAGCATACTGTACTGCACTTAAACACTCTGTGCCCCGTTTTTGGACCCTCACCCACAATTTGAGGACCCCTTCTTTGATTTTTTTTTTTTTTTTTTAAACCTGATTTTTCAACTTCCTACCTGGAGTCACATTCTCTTACTGATTTTGCAGTGGTATTTACCAGCCTCATTTACCAAATGCATGTTGTGACAGATGCGATTGTGCAGTTTTATTAGGCAAAATACAACCACATGTCGCGGTAGGCCTGCTCTGTGCTGTAGGTCTGTGCTGTGCCAACACTGTAACATACATTTAGATTAGTTTTTGCTTTGCACTTAGTCTTGCACTTCTAATCAGAGCACAATGAGGAGGGAGCCTGCGTGTGCTATGAGCAGGAGGAGCGAGAGCGTGAAAAGGCGAGGAGCAGCGCTCTGACGTGAGGCGGACAGACAGGTAGAATGTTTTATAAAGTTTAACCTGCTCTGTGATACACACTGGTACGCAAAGGTACACGCTGTTGCAAAGGTACACGCTGGAGGCGCGTGTGGTGATGTGCCGTGCAGTGTCCATAGCTCCAGACGAGCGCACAGGCTGCAGTGAGAAGCCCCGCGCGGCCCCGAACCCCAGTAAAAGTTTATTGCTAACGGCAGCAGCCGTAATGAAATATGATCACACTCATCTCAAGACCAAGACTGGTGTCGAGTACTACACTACAATGTACCCACACTACCTTGGCGATTGACTGGTAGATTGCGATCGACGTATTGGGAACCCCTGTTTTAGACACTATTTTTGATTCACACAGTAATACGGGACAAAGTACGTCCCTTTCAGCTCAATAAGGGACGCGTACTTTTGTTTCTGAATATGGGACGTTACCGTATTTCAAGGGACGGTTGGCAACTCTAAACACAACTATACATATATATACCCCCAAAATTTTTCTCAGCGGATTTGCACTGATATAAAAATGACCCAGGCGGCTGACAAAAAAAGCGGAAATCTGCCAAAAAGTGGAATTTTTTCATCCCTGAATTTTCGAAACTTTTAGCAAACAGTGTCAGATTCTGTTATTTATTAATGTTTTGTTCTTTACATTAAATTAACTTCACATTATAACTCTGATATTACGTATAGAGCATTACTCTTACTTATTAGTTTACCCAATTACTTTTTAATACCTATTTCAGTAATTTCTTTCTTCTAACAGTAACAGTACTCTTACATGTGTATAATTTATGACTCTAGCCCCGCCTCTGCTTCTCATGTATTGGTTATGGCAGATTTACATTGCGTGAACGCAGTGAAAAGGTCGGGCCTAGGGGCACACAAAGCTCACTGATGGGGAGTGATGGAAGGGATGGGCGTCTCGCTTGGAACGGTCCCCACAGAACGCAGCCTTTCAGGGGTTCCAGTTACAACATGAGCCGGCATTCCTCACATAGCGCACCCACCACGCCATCCCACCTCTCTCTCTCTTTGCTCTCTTTCTCTCTTTCCTCTGTCTTTTTCTCTCTTCTCTCTTTCCTCTCTCTTTGTCTCTTTCCTTTCTCTTTCTCTCCTCAAAGAAAACAGGGATAGTAGCAACTTATTCAATACAGTTTTCCATATGCAATAGCTCTATAGCATTACATAATGTTGGCAGTTTAAGGGTTAGTTTTAACCATAACTGACTCGATTTTGATACTAAGGAATAGACTTGATACTCAATGCTCCTTCTGATACCAATAATGTTAAAGGGATATGCCACCCCCAGGTCAAATTTGGGCATCTCCCCACAGTCCAGAGACTAAAATAAGTGGTGGAAAGCGTTTTCCTGCTCACCCAGCCATTGTCCGAGTCTGTCGCCACTGACCGCCGCGGTATCTGCAGCTACTCCGCCTTAGACTGGAGTCTAACGTCGCCAGAGAAAGATTTCAGCCAAAAGTAATTAATTTGCTCGATGCGTTTCCCAATTACTTTATGTGTAGTGCGCATTCATATCGAGTGCAAATAAATGTGCAAATCAACACGGAGAGCTTGCCTTGGTCATTTTGGGTGGGAACTATTTTCCAGTGCGGAAGAATACAGTCGAATCACGCACCACGTTGTGCAACAGGGGAACTCCCTTCCCGGTGCGTAACTGGGATTCCCCTGGCAGCGTGCTGCGTGATTCGACTGTATTCTTCCGCACTGGAAAATAGTTCCCATCCAAAATGACCAAGTCAAGCTCTCCGTGTTGATTTGCACATTTATTTGCACTCGATATGAATGCGCACTACACATAAAGTAATTGGGAAACGCATCGAGCAAATTAATTCCTTTTGGCCGAAATCTTTCTCTGGCGACGTTAGACTCCAGTCTAAGGCGGAGGAGCTGCAGATACCGCGGCGGTCAGTGGCGACAGACTCGGACAATGGCTGGGTGAGCAGGAAAACGCTTTCCACCACTTATTTTAGTCTCTGGACTGTGGGGAGATGCCCAAATTTGACCTGGGGGTGGCATATCCCTTTAATAATAAAAATATTCTTAGATTTAGACAAAAGTGTGCGATTTTCCACATTAGAATGGTAGAAATTTCCTTTCTCTTTCCATGTGGCCTTATATCTGCACACCCTCAGTGGTCCAGGTAGGTTCCATAGTGGCTAAGTATACGTCACTTCCGGCGCGACAACTGCTGTCCCATGCACACTTAAAATGCACCCTGAAAACAGTTGTTTCCATGAAAATCGGGGCATGAACCAACTGTGCATCCATGCACACTTCGCGCAATCATATAACCCAGCATGCACTGCGCGCTACTTCTTCTACAGGAGAAAATGTCGGCGGCCGCATTTGGTAGTTGCGGGACCTGTCCCATTTCGCTGACACCCATGCGGTCTGTGGAGTGCACTAACAGTCCGGAGTGCCCTTAAAACCACACTCTGAACTGTGCACACTGGGAATTGAGGCACGGCTTGTGTGTGAGATCAATAAAGTCTTAAAGGTCCCATGGCATGAAATTTTCACTTTCTGAGGTTTTTGAACGTTAATGTGAGCTTCCCTACCCTGTTTAGGCCCCCCCAATGGCTAAAAGTTGCAAAATGTCTAAACTGAGCATTTGCTATCCTTTTCTGCGTTTGAAAAAAACACAGCTGAAACGGGCGATTCTGAACAAGGCACCTTATTGACGTCAGATCGAAAAAAGAAATGCAAATGTAGTTCCACCACCGTCTGGATCTCCACCCCCATCCATCCATCCATCCATTTTCTTCCGCTTATCCGGGGCCGGGTCGCGGGGGCAACAGTCTAAGCAGGGACTCCCAGACTTCCTTCACCCCGGACACTTCCTCCAGCTCCTCCGGGGGGACCCCAAGGCGTTCCCAGGCCAGCCGGGAGACATAGTCCCTCCAGCGGGTCCTGGGTCTTCCCCGGGGCCTCCTCCCGGTGGGACATGCCCGGAACACCTCCCGAGGGAGGCGTCCAGGAGGCATCCGGAACAGATGCCCGAGCCACCTCAGCTGGCTCCTCTCCACGTGGAGAAGCAGCGGCTCTACTCCGAGCTCCTCCCGTGTGACCAAGCTCCTCACCCTATCTCTAAGGGTGCGCCCAGCCACTCTGCGGAGGAAACTCATTTCGGCCGCTTGTATCCGTGATCTCGTCCTTTCGGTCATTACCCAAAGCTCATGACCATAGGTGAGGGTAGGAACGTAGATTGACCGGTAAATTGAGAGCTTCGCCTTTTGGCTCAACTCCCTCTTCACCACAACGGTCCGGTACAACGACCGCATCACTGCCGACGCTGCACCGATCCGCCTGTCAATCTCACGCTCCATCCTCCCCTCACTCGTGAACAAGACCCCGAGATACTTGAACTCCTCCACTTGAGGCAAGGACTCTCCACCCACCCAGAGAGGGCAAACCACCTTTTTCCGGTCGAGAACCATGGCCTCTCCACCCCCTGTCTCTGGAAATCACGCCCAGAGAGTTTGGACCGCAAAGGACCTATGCAATGCGAAATGCGTTTTTTTATTTGCCTGGAGGCACGTGCGAGTGTTTCTAGGCTCGGAAGTCCTTTACCCGACCCTCTGGACCTCTGAAACAGCAGTGGTTTAATTTTATTTTCTGTGATAATGTGTTTTTTTCATTGAATTTCCTCTCCTTTCTGCCTCCGCACTTCAAACACGGAAATCGGAGCCAGCCAGAGCGCAGCGGCGCAAAGGAGCGGGTGGAGGGGGCCCCCCACCCGCTCTAACCCAATCTTTGTCCTTCTCATTTGCATTCAAGCAACAACACCCAGAATAAAGTGTTTCAGAGACATATTTAGCCTCATGAAGACAGTCAGAGTCATATCTCATGCACTGAGGCTTGATTTTGAAGAAGGATTCATTTACAGTATTAGGGAACCATTAAGGTGCCATATAAAAGCATCAAGAAGTACCATGTCATGGGACCTTTAATCTTAAATCTTAATTTTAATCTAAGATTGTCTGTTAGATTGTGATGTCTCACAAAGAAAGCAATAAATGCTTGTTTTTCTGGGATTTTCTGAGCTATAAAACCATCTGTAATTGAATACATGTAAAGTAGAGCTGCTTAATGTCATACTCTGAAACATTCCAGTTAGAGCAATGAAACTGTATCTCCATAGAAACAAGCAGGTGACAGACCCTCCACCAGAAAAGTTTCACAATGCACCTTAAACTTCAAACTGTTTGTAGTGGTCCAAAGTTATTCCTCACTTACCTTATACATTCTGAACATTCTTATTATTCACCATGATGAGTTTATAAGCTTTTTTTTTTTTTTTTTTCCACACTAAAGCTAACAGCAACTAGCCTGCAAACAAGTACTTCCTAGTTTCCTGATATATTAGAATTCTGTTGAAAGTTTACATTTTAAACACGTCCAGAAGAATTGACAGAAAGACTGAAAAAGGCCAATGAACAGACTAGTACAAAAACCCATGTATTTCACCTTAGTTTGTACAGATCTAAACTACAGGGTTAGCAGCTTTTATGCAGAATAATTTTGGAGAAAAAAATCCAGCCTTTGTGATTTTCTAATTGTGTCCATTCAAATTGCATTTTGCAATTCATCTCACATATTTGAAAACCAGGTGCTGCAGCTTACAAAGACAGTACTGTAAGTCTTAAGCTGAGGAGACTGTAATTACAGCTCCTCCAAACACAGGCCAAATCACCTCAGGCCAGGAGAAAAGTACAGGACGAGGAGAGCCACTAATGTAGCGTCATCACCGGTCTGGACCATAAACAGTCTGTGGTCAGGCTTATCTTTATCACTGTAAACAAACAGAAGAGAGCAGAGCAGTATAGGGTTGTAGTTGACTAAAGATATTCTTGATGGACTAAAGACCTGTCCTGCTGATTGACTGGTTGACTAAAAAGTGGGTGTGGCAAAAGCTCTCAAAACTCTTCTGTACCTCTGTGTATCTGACACAAACTGCACTCACCTGCAGGAGGAGTTCATGCAAAAAATACTGCTTATGGAGAAAAAAGGACAAGGAGACCTGACAAGCATTGGGATTAGATTTATGATTTCTGTAATAATAGGTTTCTGTTCAAAGTTCACATTTTAAACACATCTAGAAGAATCAGTACTAGAATCACATTTCAGAACATGTTTGTAGAGATCTAAACTACAGGGTAAGATGTTTTTATACAGAATAAGAGGATATTTTGTTGTTTGTGGAGGAAATGATGGTACTTCCAAAATTGTCTGTGATTTGCTCATTGCACACATCAAATCAGTGTAAATTTCACTTAAAATTTATGGAACTGAAAGAAATAGTTTTACATAAATGATTGACAGGAAGACTAGTGATTTTTATTTTAAGACTCTGCGATATAACAATTAATTTTTCAGTAAATATTTTTAGGATTGCGGTAAGGACTCACTTCTGTCATAGCATAGCGATTAACAATTGATAACAAAATAGAGGAAAAGTCACCAAATGTTGCAAATAACAGGCAGCTGAGAGCCATAGATCTTGTGCAGCTTTAGTCTCATGTCATTGTGTGGAGCCCATAGGCATTATTTATCTCACAGTCTGGCAGGGCCCTGAACATACCAGTGACTGAACCAAATCGCCATGACGACCTGGTTTGACCTGCAAGTGTCCAATCATGTCTGTCATTAGTGTAACAGCACTGTGGGGTCAGTCTACACCTGAGGGAACAGACAAAGAAAAGGACTGTCCGAGAATGTAGTTAATGTGATTTAAAGTCACTGCGAGTAACTTTTTAGCACCAAAATGGACTCAAATGAAAGCATGCGTTCTTGCTGTGAGTGGGCTTGCATTTCCACAAACCTGACTCCTCTTTGGCCTTGATGAGGGCCTCCTTCTGTTTGTTTCCACAGAAATGTTATTCCAGAAAGATACATACGGTACACTCTGTAACTTTTTTTCTTTCTTTGCCTGTAATATCCAATAGTATGGCATTAAACTATTTTACAGAGTGCTTCTTTAACTAAAAATCTGACCTATTTTTTCCAAGCTTGACAATTTTGGAGAAATGTTTATCATTTTACTTCCTGGTTGGACATGGGCAGCAGATGTTACCTAGCAAGCTTGCTGTAAACAAGGGCCAAAGCTCATAAAATTTACGGAATATTTTATTTGACAAATGAATGAAATTAATGTAAATGAAATGAATGTTTAAAATGTCACAGAATGTCTTGATGGTGCTTAAAGGCCCCTGTCTGTTCCATGTATTTGAGCAGAATGTGCCTCCACCTCAGTACAGATATATTTATAAGTAGCTCTTGAGGCCAAAATATATAAGTTGTGTGCTGACATCTAATCCTAAAGTGTTTTAGTGTCTGAGAATCAGTAAGTGCACATTAGCCTGCTAGTTATTAGCTTTACCCAGAATTACACCAGAAGCGTCAGCGTCAGCGGTAACGTAGGCAGAGTTGCATACGCGCGTTCTTTTAAAAGCTTCAATTTACAACACAGGGAGCAGAGCTGCTCCTCTGTGTTTAAACACTAAACTGAGTTCTTCCCTGGGGCTGAGTTCTTCTCTCAAACAGAAAACACTCCACCTTGTGATAATAAAGGAAGTGCTCCACTGTGTGTGAAGTAATTCATAACTACCACTATATGACATCACAAGGTGGCACAGAGCATGAAACGGGTATGTTTTTGAGGAATAAACAACATTTTAAAATGGCTTAAAGCTCCCAAGTGTTAATTCTATGTAACCTGTGGGTCAGTGGATCTGACCGCTCAACCACTGATGTTTCTTATGTCAAGAGTGGGATTTGAACCACCAACCTTTGGATCAGTGAACAAACACTCTACCAACTGAGCTACTGCTACCCGTGTATATATATTTTTATATATATTTAGCACAGGTTCTATCCCACCAAACCAAGTCAGAATTCTAAATACACAATGACCTGTCACATGCACGTCAATCTGCTGTAGGACTCTTGTGTGTGATCTGGATCTAAACGGGTTCCTAAGGTACCGGGACGTCAGCGGTGCTCAGGTATTTTACATAAGACTGTTTTATGCATATCTGGATTAGCCCAACCCACTTAGCCTCTATCAAAAATGTCTTGTTTATAATCGCTCTCATTTCTTCATTGGAAATACTTCAGCATATAAAAGAGCTAATATAGAATGTGAGTGGAACGTGGAACGCAATAACAAAACCAGTTATGTATATTTGGGTTGCATATTGAGAAGCTACCATATTTGGTAACCTGTAATTAGTAGGCTATTAAAAGTGCTGATTTTATTTTCCATGTATTTAAGCAAAATTCTCGTGCCCCAGCTAGTGTTTCATGATGCTAACATTTCAAACTTGATACTAAGGAATAGACTCAAGATGTGATACTCAATACCAATTCCACTACCACAATGATAATTAAAGGCATGAAATTTTCACTTTCTGAGGTTTTTGAACGTTAATGTGAGCTCCCCTACCCTGTTTAGCCCCCCCCCCCATGGTTAAAAGTTGCGAAATGTCTAAACTGAGCATTTGCGATCCTTTTCTGCGTTATAAAAAATCGGAGCTAAAACGGGCGATTTTGAACAATGCACCTTATTGACGTCAGATCGAAAAAAGAAATGCAAATGCAGCTCCACCCCCGTCTGTCTGTACTCAGCGTCTCTGTAAATCACGCCCAGAGAGTTTGGACTGCGAATGCGCTAGGCAATGCGAAATGCGTTTTTTTATTTGCCTGGAGGCACGTCCGAGTGTTTCTAGGCTCGGAAGTCCTTTATCTGAGCCTCTGGACCTTTGAACAGCAGTGGTTTAATTTTATTTTCTGTGGAAATGTGTTTATTTTTCAATGGAACGCTTCAAATCTCTCCCCCCGTGCAAAAACAAGGAAATGGATCAGCTGAGAGCTGACAGCGGAGAGTTTGGCCACGCCCCCACCCTCTACTATAGGCCAGCTCTTTTCTCCTCATTTGCATTCAAGCAACAACGCCCAGAATAAAGTGTTTGAGAGAGATATTTATGACTCTTTCTCATCTTATCTCTGTTTCTCATGCACTGAGTGTTGATTTTGAAGAAGAATTCATATACAGTATTAGGGAACCATTAAGGAGCCATATAAAAGCATTAAGAAGTACCATGTCATGGGAGCTTTAAAAACAGTCTGAATGTGATTTTCAACATTAAATAGTAGTACTGCATATTTCCATGTGTCCTTATATGTGTGTAATCCCGCAGTGGTCCAGGTAGGTTCCATAGTGGTCCATGGGTGTATACTCATCTATGTATTCTTATACTTGTTCTGATACAGCTCAAGATCATTCTAAAGACAGTCAGGAAAGATTAATTTCTGCCTTGTGAATGGGTATCAATCCCTGCTCAAATAAGTCGATGATCTAGTATCATATACACATTTTATTACTTAAGATTAGTATCTGATTTTCGATAATTGTGACAACCTTACTTTCTCCAATACAATAGATATATTGTATAAGCATCTGATAATCAGGAAGGAAGTTTAGTATGCTATTTGTTGTTAGCTTTACAGTGATGGAAACTCAAAAGGCAAAAATGCAAAAGGCAAGTGAGGAGTAACTTTGGACCACTGCAAACCTTTTTAAATGAACTAGTTCTAATTTTGCACAGTTTTGAGAAAGAAAAAAAATCAGGTACAGCGCCTTTAAGGATAACAAGATATGAATTATTTTCAGTACATTCAGTACGTTTGGTGGCAACGCTCCCTCACGTCATCAGTCCCACCCCCTCCATCCAAACGAAGGCTTCAACTTTTCTGAGGTAGGCTAGCTTCCAGTTCCTACACAGTATTTTATGTTAAGGTGTGGACTTTATAGTGAGAGAAAATGTATGTGTTGTTGTAAATATATGTATACTCAACAAAAATATAAACGCAACACTTTTGTTTTTGCTCCCATTTGTCCTGAGATGGACCCAAAGATCCAAAATTCACTCCAGATACACAACACTACCATTTCTCTCAAACATTGTTCACAAATCTGTCCAAATGTGTGACAGCGAGCACTGTCACTCTGCCCAGCCGAGACAATCCACCCCACCTCACAGGTGCGCCACATCAAGATGCCGATCCGACATCATGACCAGTGCACAGGTGCGCCCCAGACTGCCCACAATAAAAGGCCACCCCGAAATGTGCATTTTTTTGCTTTATTGGGGGTCTGGGGACTCAGAACCAGTCAGTATCTGGTGTGACCACCATTTGCCTCATGCAGTGCAACACATCTTCTTCGCATAGAGTTTATCAGATTGTCAATTGTGGCCTTCGGAATGTTGGTCCACTCCTCTTCAATGGCTGTGCGAAGTTGCTGGATATTAGCGGGGGCTGGTACACGCTGTCGTATACGCCGGTCAAGCACATCCCAAACATGCTCAATGGGTGACATGTCCGGTGAGTATGCTGGCCATGCAAGAACTGGGACATTTTCAGCTTCCAAGAATTGTGTACAGATCCTTGCAACATGGGGCCGTGCATTATCTTGCTGAAACATGAGGTGATGTTCATGGATGTATGGCACAACAATGGGCCTCAGGATCTCATCACGGTATCTCTGTGCATTCAAAATGCCATCAATAAAATGCACCTGTGTTCTTCGTCCATAACAGCCTTTGAAGAGGAGTGGACCAACATTCCACAGGCCACAATTGACAATCTGATAAACTCTATGCGAAGAAGATGTGTTCCACTGCATGAGGCAAATGGTGGTCACACCAGATACTGACTGGTTCTGAGTCCCCAGACATTGTGGGCAGTCTGGGGCGCACCTGTGCACTGGTCATGATGTCGGATCGGCATCTTGATGTGGCGCACCTGTGAGGTGGGGTGGATTGTCTCGGCGGGGCAGAGGTGCTCGCTGTCACACATTTGGACAGATTTGTGAACAATGTTTGAGAGAAATGGTAGTGTTGTGTATCTGGAGTGAATTTTGGATCTCTGGGTCCATCTCAGGAAAAATGGGAGCAAAAACAAAAGTGTTGCGTTTATATTTTTGTTGAGTATACATGAAAGGTTTATCCTTTACCCCTTGTGTGACTGGCATTGCCCAATTGCGCTGTGTTTGCGCTTGTGGTGGAGGGCTATGTGGCGTTAATGTACTGTCTCTTGGCGTTGCTCAGATCAGTTGTTGGCTTGGTTTTGTGGTATGCAGGAGATCACTTAACCGAGGGTCTACGTTCAAATAATAATAATAAAAAAAACTCTCATCACTTTTTACTCTTACTCAGTCAGTCTCTTTCAAAGGTGTAGTCTAAATACACGAGCTCTCGAGGAGCGCGCCTGACCCATTACGCACGCGAGGAGCGCACTTTGTTGTGTGTGTGCGTGTGTGTGTGCGTTTGTGTGTGTGCAACGTGACCCCGCCCCCTGTGATAAACTCATCGCCCCCTTAATATTTTATGTCTGGCGCCGGGCCTGCTGTCCTTTCTGGTGAATGACCTGTCACCTGCATGTTTCTATGGCAATTATCTGGATAATGTCACAGCATGGCATCTAGATACATTTAATTCCATATTGTGGAACATTCTAGGCAAAGCAATACTATATCCATGGAGACAAACAGGTTGCATACTCACTGAGAAAAGATACATATTGCACCTTTAAATTCTTGTTTTCCACTTTGCGTGTGTGAGCACCTGACCTGCAGTGTGGAGATAGTTGTGAGCATAGCGCACAGATTACGTGCTTTTATAATGTTTGTTTATGGTTGAGTCTTCAAGGAAACGGTCTGGAATTTATAGCCGGAAAACAACCGCACATAACAAGCAAAAGTCCTCCCTCAGGGCAGGTACACACTCAAGTACTCGCACTGAGAGGGCAGAGGAGACAAGAAAGTACTGACACTTCAAAATTATAGAACTTCAGCAGCGGGACAAAGTTGTGGTCCAGGAAATGACTGTCTCGACATAACATCTGATTAAGAATTTGAAGTTTAAGTCACTGTACCTGACTGAAAAACTGAACTAGTTCATTTGAAACAGTTTGCAGTGGTCCAAAGTTATTCCCCACTTACCGTATGCATTCACAGCATTATTCACCACAATGAGCTTATGAGTGCTTTTCACAACTCTCAGAGACCAGAATGGAGCAATAGCTAGAATGCTAACACACAATTCATTCTCAGACAATAAAATATAATATATAAGAAAATGTATGATGTTTTATATGACTTATTTTAACCTCAAGAGCTGCTTATGCAATATGTGATGGGGGTAGACACATTTTGCTCAAATGGAATTGGGTACAGTTCCTTTAAAGGGATAGTGCGTTTTTTTTTATTTTATGTTAATCTGTATGGGTTTCCTTCTAAAAGTGACGTGTGTTGACACCGGCTTACCTCTGACAGTCTCAGCTGATCCCGGTTCAGCTCGCTTTCTGGAGCCCACGTAAGTAGGTCCAGTAACTTTCCTGGAACATGAAATAAATCTTGTTTTTCTTCTCAAAACAAAACATTTGTTAGAAAGGTGATATATTTACGTCCGAAACAGTTGTCCACGAAACATCCAGCAGCGTATTTCGCATTTGCGTATTGTCTCTCTCCACTTGTATCACTACGCCCATGTTAACTCTATCAGCCTGTTCACCTTCAGTGGATGTCTACGCCGAAGTTTACAAGTGAACAGGCTGATAGAGTTAACATGGGCGTAGTGATACGAGTGGAGAGAGACAATAAGCGAAATACGCTGCTGGATGTTTCATGGACAACTGTTTCGGACGCAAATATATCACCTTTCTAACAAATGTTTTGTTTTGAGAAGAAAAACAAGCTTTAGTTCATGTTTCAGGAAAGTTACTGGACCTACTTACGTGGGCTCCAGAAAGCGAGCCGAACCGGGATCAGCTGAGACTGTCAGAGGTAAACCGGTGTCAACACACGTAACTTTTAGAAGGAAACCCATACAGATTAACATTTTTAAAAAAATGCACTATCCCTTTAATGTCATTTGAAGGACTAAACATTAAATAATGCACAGAATCTGGTCTTTTCAAAGGACAGACAAAAATTAGACAAATTAAATATTTGAAGGAGCGCTGCAAGAAACACAAATGTTCAAATGATTTCATACTGTCAACGTAAAGATTTTGTCATTTGTAGACTGGGAAGAGGAAGCACAACTTTTACTTAAATAATAGTACTGTGGCACTGCAATATACAGTGTATGATATTTTACTATTTTATCACTGTATTATTATATTATATAAGTCAGAGAAAAATATTGAGTCCGAAAACTACTTTGAGAAGAACAATTTTAGGAAAAAGTTGCACAAGATTGACAATAGCTTCCAGATAAATATCGGTATCGCCAAATATCAGTATTGGCTCAAAATATCCTTATCAGCTCATTGCTACTAAATGTAACTACTAATCTCAGCTAACTTTTTTGCCATCTCCTAGTTCAAAAACATGCAATTTGACTCTAAACACTCTTCTTTCGCCTGTATAACTGACTAATGCGTAACTGTGCTTTCTCCTGGCCCGGGATGTGGGCCAGAGGCATTGGACAGAGCTGGCGGTGAGGCGATGCTATGCTGTGATCATGTGTGTACTCGCACCAAAACAACAAGAGCTAAAAACACACCTGCAGGCGTCAGATTACATCACCACTCTGAACCTTGGTGCCCCACACAAAGCTTTACATGCCATTCAAATCCCACAGACAGGGGACTCGGCTTTGGTCCACACGGGGACAGCTATGTGGACGACTGGCACAGGGACAGCTATGAGGAGGACGACTGCTCCATGCTGGAAATACTGCAATATGGATGGATGCTCAGAAAAATGTACTTTAATGTCTCTCAAAACAAAAAACTCAACAGAGTTCCGGTTCCGGTGTGTGACTTGCAGGTTCAAATTGACGCGAAAGACGGATCACAGATCACAGTCATAGAGAGCCATTGAACCCATTATTTGTTAAACTTAAAGTGTTGAAAATTTATAATATTGTTGAATTAAGTATCCTCAAAGTCATGTATAAAGCAAAGTGCAATGTATTACCTGTAAATATTCAAAGACTGTTTGAGATGAGAACAAGCCACTACAATTTAAAAGGAACCTATATGTTTAGATCCTTTCTGTTTACAACTGATTAATTGTGATTGGAATGAAATGTATTGATGGAATGATTTATAGTCACAATAGGTGTTAATGTGTCTGGAAATGCAATGTATTGATGAAATGTTTATAGTCTATAGTGTTTATAGTTAATGTCTGGAAAAGGGAAGAGGGAGCAGATAACATAAGATGACTCTTCTTTCTGCTCCCTTTCATTCAATATTTTGTATTGCTCTCACACTGATGATGTCTTTTTATACTGTATGATATACAGTGGTCCCTCGCTCTATCGCGGTTCACTGTTCTCGCTGTTTCGCAGATTTTTTTTTAATTTATAGTGTAACATTGTGTTCTGCGTCCTGATTGGCTAAGAGACTGTAGACCTTTGCCGATTGATAGATGGGGGACGCGGGGGGGACCGGGACTAGACCAGGACTAGACCAGGACTAAACGTGGACTAAACCATGTCTAGACCAGAACTAAACGAGGTCTAGACCACGTATAAACCAGGTCAATACCTGGACTGGACCTGGACTAAACCAGGACAAGACCAGGACTAAACATGGACTCAACTAGGTCTAGACCAGAACTAAACCAGGTCTAGACCAGAACTAAACCAGGTCTAGACCAGGTCTAAACCAGGTCTAAACCTGGACTGGTCCTGGACTAAACCAGGACTGGACCAGGTCTAAACCAGGATTAAATAACCCCGTACGGCTCTTTGCTGGTTTCGTGCGGCTCTTGTGTTCGTTTGTGCGTGTTCGGTTTGTGGCTCGAGCTGCAAAGGACGCGGTCCTGAGGGGGAGGCATGGTCCGGGCGCCGCGGTTCGATCTCGTGCTCGCAGCCCCAGCCTTGCGCCAGTTGTGCTACTCTGTCACGGATTTGACCATGCGCACTTCTCCAAGGGGTTGGTGCGCGTTGCGTCCCGGGACATGGCAGTGCTGTTGGATGAGCCGCTCCCCTCGCGCGTCCGGTGGGGCTCCCGGCAGAGCCCCCACGCTTCACTATTAATACATTTTGTTGAAAATCTACGAAAGTTTGAGTGTTTAAACGAGAGAGAAATGTGACGAAACGTTAATTCCAGTATTTTAAGGCGTTTACAGCCTTAAAACATGTATAATAATTGTAAAATATAGAGTTGTCCTACTTCGCGGATTTCACTCATTACGGGTTATTTCTGGAACCTAACCCGAGGGACCACTGTTTAACCCGATAAACGAGGGACCACTGTAAATAAAACAAACAAACAGACCAAAACCAAGATCATTTAATCAAGGCTAATGTTGAAAATAAACAACATCTGTAAAATAAACAAATACATCTTTACATTTCAGTTGTTAGAGGGCGCTTTCAAACTGTGTAACTTTCTGGAAGTAGTAGTGTCACCAGCACGGAATAGAAATCCAAGGAGGTAGATGAGTTTTATGCCATACTGTTACCAGTCAGGGGGAGGCAGTAGCTCAGTTGGTAGAGTGTTTGTCTACTGCTTCAGGGGTTGGGGTTCGCATCCCGCTCTCGATGGCTGTGTGTGATCCCAGCTCCCACAGATGAGTGCTGGCGAGAATTCATGTGTTCAGGGCAGCAGATCTGCTTAGACTGCTGTCCCCACGACCCAGAAATGGAGAAGTGGAAGAAGATGGATGGATGTTACCAGCCAGAACTACAAGTCTGACAAAAGTTTTCAAAGATGAGATCTGGAGCCATATTTCTGTGTCCCTGATTTCAGAGGATGTGACTGACAGGCGGATTATCCAATCAGAGAGACAAAAACAAACATGGCCACTTACACATCAAAAAGGAAAAAAGCAAAACAGAGGACTGAGAAACAAGCGATGACTTATCTCAGGTAAAAGAAGTGATGCAGTTTTCCTAAATGTTATGAGAGTTTTGGAGAGGAGGATTTTCATGCTCTATGGTCCTGTTCCAGTCCCTTCTGGATTCATACAGAATATACAAGTGACTGGCTGCTCAGGCAATAGACTGTGGAAGATTATAGTCAAAGGAACAACATTTCCATGGAAACAAGAAGGTAGAGGCCCTCCTCTAGACCAGTTAAGAGTCAGGTTTGTGGAGGCTGTTCACAGTATAATGACAAAGTTTTTCAGTGCAATAAATATATATATATATAAAGTAAAAAAAAATGTTGGAAACTGCTCATTCCCAAATTGTAAAAAGGAGGTGTTTTTTTTTCTAAATTTGAAACCGGCTGAGTATATACTTAATGATCTTAATTGGCTTACTTGGCCTAAAAACAGAGGAGCGTGTCCTGGTGTTTCCCTTAGTTCCAATTATCAGATGAGCGTTAACAAACTAGCCCCAGGGTCATTATGCTCCGTCAATAGCGTGTGTGTGTGTGTGTGTTTGTGTGTGTGTGTGTGTGTGTGTGTGTGTGTGTGTGTGTGTGTGTGTGTGCGCGCGTGCGTGCGTGTCTCTGTGTGTGTGTGTGTGTGTGCACTGGGACTCACAGGCATTCGTGAATGAGCCTGGTCAGCAAGCAGCAATGCAAGGCACACACTATTGAGGCCACATTACCTTGCATTAACGCAAAACATCTTTGTAACCTAGTGAACTACTTTTTTTTATAAGCTGTGGCCACTGATAGTAACTTTAGAAAAAGTACAGGATCTGGCTGTAAACAGGAAGGAAAACAATTTGTACAAAACTGAGAAGTCCCGGCTGGAGAAGGTGGGCCAAAACACACACACACATGCACGACTTCAGCACACAAGCCCTGCGCGTGTGCCACTTACACAAGGAAAACACGAAAAAAAGTCTGCGAATCCGCACACAACCCCCGACAATGACCGTGGACAGCAACAGAAGCCCCACAGCCTCTCTCACCTCCACTCCCCCGCGCCGCCACCACATCCACAAACCCAGAGAGGAGCGCGCACTGCAGCAGGGCCTGCATCGGTCCCATCACTCAATAGACACCCCATGCCGCTGGACCCACCCTCTCCGCCAAAAGCACCATCTCCACCGTGCGACATGCAAACAAGCGATGTGCGTCAATGCCATCAGCCGCAGCCCGGCCGCACAGGTGCGACCACAGCTCCACAGAACCACAACTGCACCTGTGCACAGCAAGGCCCCAAAGTCCCAGCATGAGTGCAACCCTAATACAGCAGGTGTTGGGACAGACAAACACAGTGACACTAACTGGAGATTACAGGATGTCCCTCAGTCATGAGAACTACCTCAGGGTCACAGCATTTCACCCACAGTGGGAACTTCAGTCACTTTTCAGAGAAGCACTTCAATGACACTTTTGCAGAGAACTTCGTGAGCGTGGAACATGGAACACAAAGTTGTCTCACTGACAAATGATATGGTTTTCAATAAAAACACATTTGCACAAAGTGGCGCCTATCCACTTTTCTGTGTTGATAAGATTAAAATGTTGATAAGAGTATTAAAATGATGATTCAAGGGACAAAAATAAGTGATTAATTTGGAATTAATCGCAAGTTAACTATGACATTCATGAGAGTAATCACAATTAAATATTTTTATCGATTGGCAGCACTAATTCAATCAATCAATCGAACATTATTTATAAAGCGCTTTTCATACATACTGTAAAAATGTAACACAAAGCGCAATTCAATTACAATTATTTTTCTATTAGGGTTGGAACATCCATGGTCAGTGATTTCACCAATCACAGATTTCCCCAGATAAAAGTTTTGGTTCAATCTTGAAAATGTAGCTTATATGTGGCACCAATATTTTTTTCTGCACTGCCCCGGTCTGTGTGTGCCCATGAGTAAATGAGTGAAAAAAAGTTCATTTATAAACTTCACTCTAACTTATCATAAATTTGCTGTTTGTTGTGGATATTCAAATCTAAATACCAGTATTGGCATTTACAGTATCTGTTATCAGTCACTACAGCAAGACAAATATCAGATGTTGGCTAAAAAAAAATAAAAAAAATCCATATTTGACAATCCCTGTTTTGTATGGCTCAAAAATATCTTTAAAAAACTTGCATTGTTACTGTGAGTGGGCTTGCCTCTCCACAGATACATACATTCCAGGCTAAGCAATAACAAGTCCATTGTAAAAGCATATGACAGACCTCCACCAGAACATGGAAGAACTCAGGCCACTCCGACCACTGATATGTGCTGAATGTGCTTGTGAGAAAACCTGTGTTAGGAGAGCTATTCAGAGCTTTTAACCATGTTATAGTAGTTTCTTCTCCATGGACCATCTGAAGTTGTATTTGGAGTGATTCGTGCATGTTTGAGTAATTTTTAATCACTTATTTTCAAGACGCCGATCAATTCCAGTTTTCACCACCACCAGTACACACCCACTGCTCCGTGCTTACTTCGTTCTGCAATTTTCTTTTTTTTTTAATCAATGGCACACGTAAGATTGTGCAGAGTTGTGTATTCATTTTGGTACAAATGAAAAATCCACTCCTCGCTAGGATGATGGGCAGCTATTACCAACTCTTTGTTGTGATGTGTTTGTAGCATCGTCAGCTCCCACTGGGCAACAGCGTTTTATAACACAGACTTGTTTCTTTTATTAAGTTGCACATCAGGTTTGTGAAGTTGTAGTGTATTGTTTTGTATCATGCTTTTGTATATTTATGCAGAATTGTCGTGTGGGAGCATGGGTGACGTATGCTTGTGGGCGGAGCACTGGACAGAATCTTACAGCTAACTGTAAGGAGGGTTTGAATAGGGATAGCTAAAATATTCAAACGTGCATGGATGACATCTAAAATGTCTTCAGGCATATTTTTGATGAGGAATAACATTACAACATGGTAGACAGAAAGTCTATTTTCCATAATAGCCCCTCAGAGGTAGCAGAGGTAGCCAGGTTCCATTCAAAGTGAGATTGCTCTCTGTAAACAGACATTGTTTAGCCCAAAGCCTGTGTGTGTAGTGGCCATTACTGAGCTCTGCTTGTATACATGTCCTATAATTGTCCAAATGATATGGTGGTGCAGCTGTCCCAACAAAGTCCGTCCCGTGTGCTCCACAGCACACACTGAAACGAAACTCTGTTCCCAGGCAGGTGAAGCACCCCCCTCTCTCTCTCTCTCACACACACACACACACACACACACACACACACACAGCTGAGGTCCCCATGTGGTAGCAAAAACAAGTACACACACACACACACACACACACACACACGGACACACACGGACACACACACATAAAACAAGGTGGTGGGAATGTGCATCAGTCTATTACCACACTTATTTAAAAAATGTTATGTTAAAAATGTCCTCTGTGTGTGTGTTCCTTCCAGGTGCCTCATTAAGGTGAGACGTGCTTATATTACTGATTCTAATGACTTGAAAACCGTTACAGAGCCCTGTCCGGGAAAAAGGCTCTTGCGCCTAACCCGGACCTGTGCCCACAGACTGCCAGTGTCAGTGTTACAGGGCACATTGGTTTAAGTACTTTGTAAGTTAGTGTACAAACAGTCTGATGGGCAATGATCAGCTCGGGTCATTTTAATGGAAAAGTCAACAGGCAATCCAAGTACTCCACTGTGTTGTCACTAAAATTGCCAGTCTCTACTGAACTAAAGGTAAAAGGAGCTGTTAAATTGAAGACTACCACTACATGAAATCACAAGGTGGAACAGAGCATTTTGAGCTTTGGCGATGTAAACAAACTAATAATAAAGGGTTACCCAAACATGTGAATGAAACAAAACACAACTCCAGGTCTGTTTTTGAGGATGTAACAACATTATAACATGGTTAAAGCTCACAAGAGTCCATTTGGCGTACTATAGAAGCTTGGTTATGAAATCGATACTGAAAGCTCACATCACCCACACCTACATCCAACATCACATTTGATATTAGCTTAAGATGTGCTTGACGGTGCTTTCAAACAGCTGTAGGATTAAACAGATAGAGCTCATTAGAAGGGAAACTAGTTGGTGTAGCACAGAGTTGAAAGAGTGTCTGATGAAACACTGAGAGGGGCTCATCTTTAAAGAGCTCTGACTGTTCTGCTTCAGTGTGAGACTGTGCTGTTAACTCCTCTTCACACATGCCACACTGCTGGATTCAAACACAGACGTGAAGGATCTGCACAGAAACAACTGCACTGTTAAATCGGCTTCAGTGGAGAGTAACGCAAACATTAAAGCACATAGATGTACTGCAAAGTGTAACAGTACTTCTACTTGAGTAAGAAAGCTGTGCTTCCTAAAGTAATAAAATCTTTATGTCGACAATATGAAATGATTTAAACATTTGTGTGTTGCGTTGCTTCTTCAAATCTGATTTAGTTTGTCTCATGTTTGTGTCTGTCCTTTGAAAACAAGTTTTTATGCATTATTTAATGTTTTGTCCTTCACATTACATTAACTTCACATTATAAATCTGTTACAGAATTGAGAGGTAGGTAGAGTAGGCAAAAATTGTCCTTAAGTACAAGTATTTTTACTTAAAGGCTACTCAAGTAAAAGAACAAAGTAGTAGTATTTGGGGAAACTACTATACAAGTATGAGTAATTGTAAGAGTACCTATGTGGACAACATCTATTTACTAACTGAGGTTAATGTCATTTGCAATACAAGCATTAAATAATGCACAAAATTATTTTCAAAGGATAGACCCCTCCTTGAACCGTCACCTTAACGTGGTGGAGCTGGTGGCCTCCCAAAAGGCCCGGCCAGGCACAGCCTGAAGGAGCGACGTGGGGCTATCGTCCCGTGGACCCACCACCCACAGGAGGATCCATAGGGGGTCGGTGCAGAGACATTTGTGTGGCAGTCGAAGGTAGGGTCCTCGATGACCAGCTCTCCAGACATGGAAACTAGCTCTGGGGACATGTAATGTCAAATGTCACCTCGCTGGGGAACGGAGCCCGAGCTCGAGCAGGAGGTTGAGCGTTAGGGACTAGATATAGTTGGCCTCACCTCCACGCACAGCTTGGGTTGGACTGAGGGGGGCTGGACTCTCCATTTCTCTGGCGTTACCCGCAGGGAGTGGCGGAACAACAAGTCTTCCTCAAGTAAGAGTACTGTTACATTGTACTATATACTGTACTACTCAAGTAAGAGTGTCAAAAGTAAATTTAACTTTTGACATGCAAGCCAAAATCACCTTGCATTAGTTACCTACATTGCTGTAACATTTTAAGTGCTGTCTGATAATGATCTGTTTGCAAACCATAGGACTGAACTGTTAGTGTAGCTGTCTCAGAGCTGTTATAAGGTGAGATTATCGGAGCGGCTCGTCCTAATTCCTCTGGTAAATTCCTGTGCAGTCCCAGACTGTTTCGCCCATCTGTCAGGGGGGCTGGATTAATGTGTGTACATCTGATACTTGTTCACACACAACTCCGCCACTCCCGATGTTGCTATCGACAGTGATTAGCCCAATTAGCTGGTTAGCAAACAAGGTCAACCACAATGGCCTGTTACTAGCAAACACAAGTGAGATGAATGACTGTTTGGGTAAGAGGTGTTGTCACAATACTGAAATTTTAAACTCAATTTCAATACAGAATATGGAATAGATTCGATACGAAAAACTGATTCCAATACTACAATAATAATAATAATAATTTAAAAAACCAACACTTTATTTAGACGACAGAATGTGATTTTCAGCTTTAAAGGGACAGTGTGTACGATTTTTACCCGTTAATTACTGAAATTGAAGATACCCATTCAAAAATACAGTGTTTTCCAAGCCTTTTCACTTCCATCATGAAATCAAAGTATTCTGTTGGACTTAGATATACCTGCATAAAAGGGGGATCCTCCCCATATAGAGGCAGCCATTTTGATTACAAGAGCCGCAGAAGGACATTTGGGGTCCGCCTTCGCCTTCGGCAAGGGCCGTGGTTTTCACACAACGAGATAGTACGCGTTTGGATAAACAACGACAAGCATGTTGCCGGATCACACGTCGTAATGGATCTAACACGTGTTTTGGACTAAATTGTTTTACTGGATTTTATTCGCTGGATCCTTACAGACAGATTGAGACCAAGCTTGTGGTGAAATACAGAGTTTGACCTGTCCAGAGCCTTCAAAGGTAAGCAAAGTAACAAACCTCATTTTGTGCTTTTCCGTATAAAAGCCCCATCTGCTTGGGGAGTGATTGCTGTGCCGGGAAATGAATTGCATAGTCAAAAAGAGGAGACTGTAAGGTTTCATTTGATGTGTAGATTGTCATGGTACACGATCGGGAATGTGTGCTCTCATGCAAAAAAAAAACAAACAACAACACAGTGAACGGGACCGCGTTTTATTTATACAGTAGCGCCAGGTGCGCTTCACGCGTTCACCCGGGCGTGTTGTAACGCTGTCCACGTTACAACACGCCCGGGTGACCCTCGAGGTCTGCCGTAGCTAAAACAGGAAGCGCAATAGCCACCATCCACCTATGCGCCACAAATCCTACACACTGTACCTTTAAATTGTAGCACTTTCTTTTCTATTGCAATGTGCTCTTATATCTGTGTAAACCCTCAGTGGTCCTGTAGGTTCCATAGTGGTCCATAGGCATATACTAGTCCATGTGCTCTTATACTTCTTCTGATACAGCTCAAGATCATTCTAAAGACATTCAGAAAAGTTTCATTGTTGTCCTGTGAATGGGACTTAAGTATCGATACATGCTTAAATGAGTATCTAGTCAAGTTTTAATATGGATTAGCATCAGATTTTCAATACTTTTGACAACACTGACAACACTATAATGACAACAACATAATGTTGAGGTGAGTAACATTAAAGCTGCTGTAAGGCTTCACATATTCAAATGAAACTATGCGTGGCTTAAGTTGGGCTAATCGGACGTGAGGCCAGATGGTCATCCCTAGCACATACAGTACAGGATGGAGGACTAAGATGAGAAAGGAGAGAGATGTGAGGTGTGTGGTACTGGTCTGTTAAAACGTTTCACACCTGTTGGTCCGGTTATGGCGAGACACTACAGAACTCTTTTTTGTGTGTTTTTTGGTGAGTTTGGCCTCTCAGCACACAAGCTTTCATGTGGAAACAACTAAATTATCCACTCTGTGCCGAAAGATGTTTTAAGATTTAATTCTATCAACTTGCAGCTATGGCGTTCTGGATATTGTCGTTTCAAATTCTGTTTTCTCAAAATGCATTTCCCCTCACACCCCTTAAAGTAGCAACTACCTACACTAAACTTTACAGTCTTGTACTTAACAAGGATTTTGGATATCTAATTCCAAGTCTGATTTATTTAAAAAAAAATAACTCTGAACTTAATGAGGGGAAATAAATTTTTTTAGGCACATTTTCAGGCAGATTTAGTTTTCTCAAATGTAACCCGCCACGCTAAAAGCTGCCACAACTCGGGATTGTTGAACATGAGAAAATCGCATTAGAAGCTTTTTTTTTTTTTCAAAATTTGGAATTTTCCTTTTTTTTTTTTGCAAAATGCGCTAGTTGAGATCATGAAGAAGCTTAAGCTTAAGCCTTTATTGGTCTCACACACAATGACACACAGTGACACACGGGAGAAATTTGACTTCTGCATTTGACCCATCCTTTTCAGGAGCAGTGACCAGCCATCTTTTTTCGGCGCCCGGGGGGCAGTACCGTGAAGGGTCTTGCCCAAGGACCCACACTGGTTAGCTCATTGCCCGGGGGGGATTTGAACCCACAACCCCCAGGGGGAAAGTCCATGACTTACCAGTTGAGCTAACCAGCCGGTTAGCTACTCCATGTTTCAGATAACAGCATTGGTTGTTTTACAAGCATACATTTTATCTTTGAATAGGGGCATGTGTAAATTACCATAATTACTGGCGCTCCTGGCCATTCACGTGACGATTAGCGCTCTTTTTAAAGGACATTTAAAGGAAAAATCCCACCTCCCAAACACCGCCAGCAAACTTGCAGTAACTACACATTCAATGGTTATTTAAAATGCATCTTGAACACAAGGTCAGGGTTATTTTTCATGTGTCTGAGCAAACACACTAACTCCCGAGTATTCCTTGGACCCCTGTGAGCAACATCCGACATGCTAGGGCTAGGCGATATGGAGCAAAAAATATATCTCGATATACGATATATATCTCGATATCTGTACAGGAAAAATAACCCTTCAAAAACTACTGCAAAAACATATTCCACAAGGTCTTTTTTTATTGAAGTGCAATTGAAGTGCAGGTCAAATTGCTTCTGCGACATTAAAAAAATCCCTGTATAGAAAAATAATTGAACTGTAAAATAAAGGAAGAAATAATACATGTTGCCTCATTTTTATTCAAAACCTCAATTAGAGCTCATCTTTGCATTAATCATAGTATAACCATGAGCTCCTTTAGCAGAGGAAGCTCAGGAGGTTCCTTATTTTAATAGATCCATGTTCCTTATTTTAACAGATCCATGTTCTTCACCAGTGGTCAGGAGCTCTGATGTTTCCCACTGCGCAGATCAAACCAAAACATTTCCAAATACGATTGTACAAGTGCGCACAGCACAGAGAAGGCAAACAAGCGAAGAGGCGAAATCAGAATTAAATATAAACATTATATCGATATATAAGATATGTCAAAATCCATACTGAGTTTAACAAATATCTCGATATATTTTAAATATCGAGATATCGCCCACCCCTACGACATGCAAACTGTGGCCACACCAGTATCACACCTAAGATCATCGCTACAATTTACATAGCTTTTTAATCAAATTACTGCAGTTATTTCCATTAGATTACTTTTATTATAACTGATTTTTCTGGCCCACTTAGAATGACAAAAATTTGTTCATGAGCTTTGTATATGTTGTATGTCAGTGTGAGGGTCCTGCTGTGGTCAGTGAAACATTGAACAGTACAATATTTTGAAAAATTAATTAAATATCTTCAAATAAAAAATATGGGCTATGCCCAGGTGAATCTTTTCCTCCCATAAATGAGCAGTGTTCAGTGGTACCTCACCTTACGAAATTAATTTGTTCCAGAAGTGGTTTCGTAACGTGAATTTTTCGTAAGTTGAGTCGCTATTTCAATGGAAAAGACCTGATTCGTTCCAAGGTTGTTGTTTTTTTATAGTGTAACATTTTTTTTTTATAGTGTAACATTGGTTCTGCGTCCTGATTGGCTAAGAGACTAGACCAGGTCTAAACCTGGACTGGACCTTGACTAAACCAAGACTGGACCAGGTCTAGACCTGGACTAAACCAGAATTAAACTACCACGGGCCGCTCTTTGCTGGTTTCGTGCGGCTGGTTTGTGGCTGGGGCTCCAGAGGACGCGGTCCGGGCGCCGCGGTTCTATCTCGTGCTCGCAGCCCCGGTGCCGGTCGTGCAGACCAGGACTAGGGGTGCCGTGCTCCTCGCGCATCTGAGCGTGCATTATTCGAATTTTTGAGATTTCGCGTTTCGTAACTTGAATTTTCTTTCGGATCTAGAGACCAAAATTTAACGTGAAGGCATTTCGTAACTTGGATTTTTCGTATGTAGGGTCTTTCGTAAGGTGAGGTACCACTGTATAAATCTAAAATCTAAAACCACATGAAAAGTGATTTTTAGCTTGATAAATATAGCCTGCATGTAGCTGCAGATTTTTATGGATTGCAAGACCCATAGGCCATAAGATGGCCATAAGATTATTTCCCCAAAATAATGATCTCCAAAATAAGTATAAATTATTCTCTTGCTTATCTTGCTTTTTAATTATTAGCCTGTTTAAATAATTTTGTGTGAGTGTCAGAGCTCTGTGTTTGCAGGTTCAGGTTACATTTTATTTTATGCGCTGTAAAGAATTTGATGTGCGTGCTGAACATCTAGGCAGTGCATTCTCCGCACCCCCTTTCTGCTGCTTCTTCATGTTCCCACGCTCAACACTATGAAGTTGGCGGGGATCAGCGCAGAGAAAGGGGTGGGACCGCTCTCGTAAGCTACTATATCCTGATTGGTTTAGTCTACTGTCTATGCTGAAGATGAACCAATGGGCCGCCCCCTCTAAATTATGGGCTGGTCTCTAAGTTAAAAAAATAAAATAAAACTGCATCGGCCCCTAGGACTGTCGGCCCACCGGTATGCCCGATTACCAATCCAGGCCTGCTTATGGGGTGAGTAAAGTGCCTCTAAACTTTGACACTACATACTTTAGGACATGTTTAAATACTAATTCAGTTTTCGTGTGGTCATATTATTTCTGCATGAAAGGGTGATATTTAGCTGAAAGCAGGGGGCTTTTGTAATTGTCAACATTAGCATCATATTACTAGGCAAACAGCCCAATACAGCTACTTTTGATTTGCTATGGGCGATTAACGTGAATAACGTGAAGTGCTACTGCATTCTACATAATGCAGTATTTTGGACATGAAAGAACAGCAGTTTTCCTGTTATACACTGCAGGGTTTTTTTTTTCATAAGGACGAGGAGTACGTGTGTACGTGTGCGTGTGCATGTGTGTGCATGCGTGTGTCCAGAGTGTGTGTATGCGTGTGTGTGTACATGTGTATGTGTGTTGTGTCCTAGACTATATTTACCTATATACTGCTAATTTTTTGATGCATTTTTTTTTACTTTTATCTTTATTCATTCTCTCTTTTTCGTTTTACATTGTATAATACATTTCATATTGTATTGTATTAAACTGACAATACAGGTGACTTTGATTTAACATATTATCCTGTGTATTATTGAATTATTGAATGATTATATGGACTTTTTGTTATAAAAGCATTTCCATTTTAACAAAGTACCTTCTAATTCTGACCTGCCCTGAAACACCACACCACAGTGATGTCAGTGATGATCTGCAGGGGGAGGGCGCAATGAAACGGGCACCAACACTTACAGACGCCGAAATACATTAGAGCGCAGCAGTGCTCCCCACACTCAGCTCAACACTGCCGCTCGACTTGTAGGCCTAGGTGATCACATGACCTCTCTCGCGAGCAGCCTTGTAACAGGTCAGCAGAGTAGTTTGAGAAAATGCAGGCAGAGGCAGCTAAAGCTGGCTCTACTTCAGAGGATTTAGTGCCGAGACGCGGGTCTACTTCTCTGGCATGGAAATGGTTTGGTTTCGAAAAGACTGACATTGATCAAAACACTGTCATATGCAAGATTTGTCAGAAATCTATCGCTGTGAAACAAAGCTCCACAACGAACCTCTTTCACTACCTCCGCGAAACTTCAAGATTCTGGAGCTCAAGAAAAAACAAGTAGGCGACCTGTTCAGCACACCCAACAAACCCTTGTGGGCTCATTCAGCAGAAAAGTGCCGTATGACAGAAAAAGTCAACGATGGCAAAACATAACCAATGCCATCACCAGATTCATAGCCAAAGAGATGTTGCTGATGCAGTCAGGCCTGCCCACAATGTACGCATTTTGCGTAGCGGGCACGCAATTTTGACCTCCTTGTTCGCTTGTACACTTTCTTGTTCTAAATTACACATATGGATCTCGCATTTCGTCTGTTTCACTCAAGTTGTCACTCACGTTGATTCTGTGGCTGAGCCACAGATCCACAGAGATCTGCATGTAAAAAGAGAACTTTCAGCCAATCAGAGCGCTTCATTTCCTCCCCACTCCCCCGTCCTGCCTCGCTCCACGCCACAGTTCAGTTCAGATTCAGGGATGTGAGGTGAGCCAGCGCCAGCTCCCCTTTCACCCACTCAGCCCAAAAGGTAAAATTAATACATAGAGTTAGCCCGACATTAACCCGACGGTGTTGTTAACCACTCGTCAAGGTTACGATGAACAGATGAACGATCTGAGTCGTCGTCTTGTGTTGCAATGGTCACCGCCACGTTTCCCCGTATTCATTGCAGACAAAACAGTTTTGGTTTTAAACTGCAAGGCTTGGGTGACATGGCTGAACCGCCAAAAAAAAAAAAAAAAAAAGACTAGGAAACAACAAATATTTCTGGACAGCTATCGGGAAAGATGGCCTTGCCTTAGCATGTCCAGGCTGCACGCGTTTAGCACTGTGAGCAAAACTGACGTGGACATCAATGACCAAGGGACAACAGGTACAAACAGTTCCACACACACAAATCCCCTTTCCACAATGTCCATATCACACCCTTCATCTAGAAGACGAGCTGTTTGGTTAAATGGATATAAAGTTTTAGACAGGCTCGGTTGTCTGATTGTAAAAATCAGCACAAGCCTATAGTGTAGCTCTATTGCTTGAACATTAAAGGGATATGCCACCCCCAGGTCAAACTTGGGCATCTCCCCACAGTCCAGAGACTAAAATAAGAGGTGGAAAGTGTTTTTCTGGTGACCCAGCCATTGTCCGAGTCTGTCAGCACTGACCGCAGCGGTAGCTGCAGCTACTCCACGTTAGACTGGAGTCTAACGTCGCCAGAGAAAGATTTCGGCCAAAAGGAATTAATTTGCTCGATGCGTTTCCCAATTACTTTCTGTGTAGTGCGCATTCATATCGAGTGCAAATAAATGTGCAAATCAACACGGAGAGCTTGACTTGGTCATTTTGGGTGGGAACTATTTTTCAGTGCGGAAAAAGACAGACGAAGCACGCACCACGCTGCATAACAGGGGAACTCCCTTCCTGGTGCGTAACTGGGATTCCCGTCAGCGTGGTGTGTGCTTCGGCTGTCTTTTTCCGCACTGTTATTATTATTATTATCTTCATAATATCGTTATCGTTAAAATCCTACAAATATCGAGATTTTTTTTTTTTTTGCCCATATTGCCCACCCCTATTTGTGACTGTTTTTTCCGTGGCCGGTCACAAATACTAAATAAAATATGTGTGTAGAATCCAGGTAGAATCCATGGCAAAATCCATGTCCAGTTGACAAAGTGAATTTCTCCTTTTGCCATAAATAAAATATGCACAATCCCCTAATGTGTCATTTGTCAACAGGAGTTGAGCTGCATCAGATTTTAGCGGTTTAGATTTCTGATTTGGATTTTACAAGCGTCTCAGACATAATGCACTCCACATATGGTCACTGGAGGGAGCTGTCGAGGCGCCAGGCCAGCAAAAGTTTACTTCAGAGGACATGACAGCTGCACAATATGAGCAGGCAAATAACCCAGTGGAGTTATAATGACTTTATTACCACAGTTACCAAATACATAAATACACGACTTAAGGTCATACATGACTGGGGCTCGCTGATGTGATGATAAAAGTCCATTCGTGATCTCATTCCTGTGACAATTTATATTTTTGATAAAACTGTCATCTCATTTTCTCTTGAACGCGCCTCTATGCGCAAACACAGACACTTGTCTCCACCTCCTACCACCTATTAGTCAGCTTCAGCAATGCCCTGAGTGAGTGAGAGCTGGATTCTACCAATTACAGTCACACGTGAGCTTTCAGAAGAAGAAGATAACTTTAGTTAGTTAAAATGATATTCATTTGTTGGCATATGGGCCAACTCTACACAATGGGATATACTCGTCACTCCAATTCTTTACGTCTCACAGTCTATTTGCTCTGTTTCTATTATCACACTGGGGTTTATTCTGTTCACACTCAGCACATCATATAAGCTTGTTTGGAACAAAAAGTGCAAGTTGGGTTGAATCCAGGCCGGTTAGTGTCACATCACCAGTGAACCTCACTGGAGTCCACAGTCTTCAAATCCACTCCAGATCACTGTGAAAGTGTCAAGAGTCCAAAAGTCGACTAAAGACTAGGGGTGGGTATTGGCAAAGAAGTCACGATTCAGTTCGAATCACAATTCATATGCCATGATGCGATACTATCACGATGCATCACGATACTTGAATTATTGCGATGCATTGCAATATATTCGACATACTTCAGTGAAAATGTACACAAAAAAAAAGGATAACTTAAATATCAGTGGCTGTGTATCTGGGTAGTGTCTTCAATTGATACATAACTCTGAGCAACTCAATTCATAACTGAATTTATTGAATAACAAAAACAAATAAACCAAACCAATAACAAAAAAAGTGCATAGCATTTTTTCTAAAACAAAAAATTATGTTCAAACATTTGCCATTTTGGAGTTAGCTACCATCATAACAAACAATACCCTTTCACAAAGAAAAAAGTGCATAGAATTTATAAAAAAAACAAACAAAAAAAAAACCTAATAATTTATTTATGAATATTAAATATTAAATTATTAATTAATAATAATCGATTTTTGGCATCAAGAATCAATGCAGTAGATTGTGAAAGTTAGTATCGCGATGCATTGTCATGACGATTATTTTGCACACCCCTACTAAAGACATTCTCAGAAGTGACTGAAACCCTCTCAGCACTGTTCAGTATCTCTACGATCTGACCATTTATCTGAGCCAAACTGTCCTCATATGACCACAAGCTTGTGGTCCCAGCTCCCACAGATGAGTGCTGCTGTTGTGTCCTTGGGCAAGACACTTAACCCACTTCACCCCCAGTGTCCACAGACACTGGGAGCCCCCATGGCAGAAGATACATCAAGGCCAGTTGTGTTCTGGGCAGCAGAACACTGCTGGACTGCTGCCCCTGTGATCCAGAAAAATGGAAAAAGTGGAAGAAGATGTATGATAATAAAAAGAATCAACGTAACGAGAACTAGACTTTTATGGACTGTCTGAATGAATCTTATTGCACTGCTCTCAATGTTCCACAATAAGGCCTTGCTTTCTTGCATTCACTTAAAGGGATATGCCACCCCCAGGTCAAACTTGGGCATCTCCCCACAGTCAAGAGACTAAAATAAGTGGTGGAAAGCGTTTTCCTGGTCACCCAGCCATTGTCCGAGTCTGTCAGCACTGACCGCCGCGGTATCTGCAGCTACTCCGAAGCACGCACCACGCTGCGCAACAGGGGAACTCCCTTCCTGGTGCGTAACAGGGATTCCCCTGGCAGCGTGCTGTGTGCTTCAGCTTTCTTTTTCCGCACTGAAAAATAGTTCCCACCCAAAATGACCAAGTCAAGCTCTCCGTGTTGATTTGCACATTTATTTGCACTCGATATGAATGCGCACTACACAGAAAGTAATTGGGAAATGCATCGAGCAAATTAATTCCTTTTGGCCGAAATCTTTCTCTGGTGACGTTAGACTCCAGTCTAACGCGGAGTAGCTGCAGATACCGCGGCGGTCAGTGCTGACAGACTCGGACAATGGCTGGGTGACCAGGAAAACGCTTTCCACCTCTTATTTTAGTCTCTGGACTGTGGGGAGATGCCCAAGTTTGACCTGGGGGTGGCATATCCCTTTAATTACACATGTGTTGCTGCACATAAGTTTAATGCCATACTGTGAAACATTCTAGGCAATGACAATGTGGTGAAGGGCAGTTCATCAGAAAAAAAATCCATGGTGCACTATTAGTACTAAGAGTCAATATACTGTAATTCATACAAAACATCTAAATTAAAGATGACCCCAGTGTTTAGGCTTCTGAGTTTAGTGTGGTGAAGCATAGACAACAGGGATCTAAACTTGCTTTTAAAAGAACTATTGTGGACACAGATAGCTTAATTAACTTAATTAACTAATAATAGTAGGCCTACTTTTAGCAGAGAACTAGAAAGTCGTGAACCTGCTGAAGATCCACCCTCCTATCTGGTGTTAAGGCATGTTGTGTATATTAGGCACAGAGTTTAGTAATGACGAACTCGCCCAAACACTTCAATGTAAAGACTCCCTGTGACCTATTTTCACTGTTTGTTCATAGTCAACAGCGTGTCCCTGCAGGGCTTCCATCTCTGCTTGTTTTGAGGAGGTGTGAAACTGCATCTGAGAGACAGACATCTGAGACACTCAAACCTCTGCTCTGAATACTTGTGTCATGACCTGGTCCTTGGACAGTCCTGACAATGATACGCTTTTATCAAGACATTTCCTATCCTGAAGGACAACGTACAACCTGCAACTATGAAAAACAATACTTAGTTTCAGCAATACAATGATAAGGGCATAGAAGTAAAAACTGTCCAGATCTTTCAGTGATATTAGGTCTACAATTCAGGAGTTCTTAACAGGAAGTCATACTGAGAAAAATAAAACTGTGAATGTTATAGCAATAATCATGATAAGGCATGTGCTGAACTGTGCCTGTAAGTTTCTTCTAAAAATGCTCTTTTTGGCATTATACAAAATCATTTTCTGTGTATCACTATTTATCTGGAGATTTTCAAAAAGCAGAGCATTCAGTTTTTACCACAAGTTCAACAGAGGGTGGCACTATATTGGCTCTTATAGTAGAGACATTATTATTATATTAAAAAAGAGCAAGAATTGTTCACATTTTTCACGTGTCATTTCCAGTACAGTGGAAGGATTAGGGTTTAAAACCAAACTAATTGTTTTAAAAAGAATGCAAGGCTTACTGGCGCTATTTGAAATTATGCTTTTTAAGTACATATTTCTTTCCTCTTTAACAACTTTTTGATAGTTTTTTCCAACTATCTTTAAGGATTTCTGGTGACACCTGCAGTCATTTTTCCATCTGCGCTCCGCCTTCCTACACTCACGCCTCGCAGCGTGTGTAGTGTCATTTATCCATGGCTCTTGTTTGGATTTAGGGCGCATGGCTTTAACGGGGGCTATAACGTCCAGCACATCAGAGCAGGTGCATAAAAAGAAGTCATTAATTGCTCAGTGTTTATGGAAACAGAAACAGACTGCGCTGAAGCAGTGAAGAGAGGGGAGAACGCAACGGCAGTGTCAGACCTGATGACATGCCCATGACACACGGGACCAGGAAGCTTCATCATTCATCATCAAATCAAATGTGACAGGACAGTGGTCGGAAAACACAGCATCCACAACAACAACATTGTCCACAGAAAAGCCATAAGACAGCGCAAGGTGTAAAGTGTGCCCGTGCGTTTGTGTAGGTCCAGTGACATGTGTCAAATTAAAACCATCAACCAAGTCTAAAAACTCCCTGGACATGGGCTTTGAAGGACAACAAACATGCACATTAAAGTCATCCACAATTAAAAGTCATATTTTGTTAAAATAAAAGAAATAAAATCTGAAAAGTCTTTAATAAAATCTTTGTTGTGCTTTGGTGGTCTGCGCACAGCAATGGATCTGTCTGCTGCAATTCAAAACAGCTCAATTCAAATGAGGAGTAAAACTCCATTGATAGCGACTTGTGATAAAAACATTTTTTTCTTTAAATCAGTGGCTATGCCCCCGCCACGACCAGTAGTATTGCTCAAGTAGGAATAAATGTAAGATGTCTGAAAGATACTCCAAGAAGTACAATTTGTTTAAGAAAATACTAAATGTGTAAAACAACTTTGGCCATGATAGAGTCTACAGTGAGTGACGCGACAGATGTTCAAATATGATCTTTTCTTTTGTGCATGCATATGCGTGTTTGTGTGCACAAAGCAGAGGGCGGGGCTGTGGTGCACAAAAAAGCGAGCATGTGTTTTACACAGACGTAGAAACCACCAGGTCCTTTGAAGGACCCATCACACTCCCAGAGGCTCACACCAGTCACAGCCAGAGTCAGAACTCTCCATGAAGGAAATATAAAAAAGTCAGGTTTTCCACAACACTGTACCTGAGTCTTTTTGCTAGAATGTCATAGACTCCAAAAAAGGCACAGATCAAATTCACTCTTAACAATGAATATAGTATCTCTGCAACCTTCGGAGGTGTTTCCCACCTTGGGATCCCCAGCCCGTACTCTTCACAGATCTCTGAAAGACAGCTTCATCCACCAAGCTGTCAGGATGCTGAACTCTCTCCTTGCCCTCCCTCCCCCCAATGACACTGCTGCTTAAATGACACTTACAGGACACTGACACTGCTGCTTAAACAACACTTAAAGGGATATGCCACCCCCAGGTCAAATTTGGGCATCTCCCCACAGTCCAGAGACTAAAATAAGTGGTGGAAAGCGTTTTCCTGGTCACCCAGCCATTGTCCGAGTCTGTCGCCACTGACCACCGCGGTATCTGCTGCTCCTCCGCGTTAGACTGGAGTCTAACGTCGCCAGAGAAAGATTTCGGCCAAAAGGAATTAATTTGCTCGATGCGTTTCCCAATTACTTTCTGTGTAGTGCGCATTCATATCGAGTGCAAATAAATGTGCAAATCAACATGGAGAGCTTGCCTTGGTCATTTTGGGTGGGAACTACTTTCCAGTGCGGAAGAATAAAGTCGAATCACGCAGCACGCTGCCAGGGGAATCCCTGTTACGCACCAGGAAGGGAGTTCCCCTGTTGCACAGCGTGGTGCGTGATTCGGCTTTATTCTTCCGCACTGGAAAATAGTTCCCACCCAAAATGACCAAGGCAAGCTCTCCGTGTTGATTTGCACATTTATTTGCACTCGATATGAATGCGCACTACACAGAAAGTAATTGGGAAATGCATCGAGCAAATTAATTCCTTTTGGCCGAAATCTTTCTCTGGCGACGTTAGACTCCAGTCTAACGCGGAGTAGCTGCAGATACCGCGGCGGTCAGTGGCGACAGACCTGGACAATGGCTGGGTGACCAGGAAAACGCTTTCCACCACTTATTTTAGTCTCTGGACTGTGGGGAGATGCCCAAATTTGACCTGGGGGTGGCATATCCCTTTAAATGACACAGACACTGCTGCTTAAATGACACCATTTGAGCTTTGTTACACTACACATTGTGTGTTTTACCTATTTGTATTATATACAGTGGTACCTCACCTTACAAAAGACCCTACAAACGAAAAATCCAAGTTACGAAACGCCTTCACGTTAAATTTTGGTCTCTAGATACAAAAGAAAATTCAAGTTAGGAAACGCGAAATCTCAAAAATTCTATTAATGCGCGCTCAGATGCACGCCCCGAAACGTAAATACACTTTATCAACACACACGGGGTTAGGTTCCAGAGGTGGCCCGCGGTGGGAGAGGTCCGCGAGGTAGGACAACTTTGTATTTTGCAATTGTTCTACATGTTTTAGGGCTGTAAATGCCTCACCACACACATTCTACACTTTTCTCAGACTGGAGTTGGGCTTTTCTCGCATTTCCCTCTCGTTTGAGCACTCAAACATTCATAGATTTTCAACAGAATGTGTTGATAGTGAAGCGTGGGGGGAGACACGGCTCAATATAGCGCCGAACGCGCGAGGGGAGTGGAGACACAGGATTACTATCGCAACAACACATCAGCAGGGTAAAACTAACCTGTCTCACCCTCCTGTCTAAACCCCGTTCCCTTTCCCCATTAGTGGGTGAACCATCCAACGCTTGGTGAATTCTGCTTCACAATGATAGGAAGAGCCGACATCGAAGGATCAAAAAGCGGCGTAGCTATGAACACTTGGCCTCCACAAGCCAGTTATCCCTGGAGAGGTGCGCGACACGGCGCAAGGCCGCGCGTACACCGGGGCTGCGGGTGTGGGATGGAGCCGCGACGCCCGGGCCGTGCCTCGGGCCGAGCACGCGCGAGCGCAGAGGAGTTCTGTATCCTCTGGGATGTTGTGGCGCCGCACGTGATGGGGAGGTCGGGGGCGAGCGGGAGCACGCACAGCACAGAGAAGGCAAACAAGCAAAGAGGCAAAATCAGAATTGAATATTAACATTATATCGATATATACAATATGTCAAAATCGATAGAGTTTAACAAATATCTCAATATATTTTAAATATTGAGATATCGCCCACCCCTAGTTTATTGTCTTGTACTTTTGCTACGGGTGTATGTGATGTTGTAGTTATTGTGTTTATCCTGTACTTCTGTTAGGGGTATGTGTGATGTTTAGTCATGGTGTTTATTGTCTTGTTTACAAGATGTTTAATGTGCACTGTGGGCCTAGGAAGCGCTGCAATTTCAAATCCTGTGTGTGCAACCTGTACATATGGTTTTTGACAATAAAGCTGACTTTGAACTTTGAGTGATGGTTGTGGTAGGGATCGCTCTCAGTGCTGCATTCACATCTTCTAGGAGACTTTCAGATGGTACTTCACTTAGGCTCTGTAATTGGCGTCGGGGTTGCCTTGTGTTCATTCGGGCCGTGATCTTTCAGGTCAGACGCTGCCTCGCTCAGCGTGATACTTATTGGGGCTTCGTACCCAATCTCTGGTTGGAGAGTTGGTGTTAACTCCCCTCTGACCTGGCGTCCTGACTCTCCCTTGCCGTAGCATTTGTGTTGTACCTCGTCAATCTCTAGTTGTGATAGCAGTTGCCGTTAGAGGAGCCGCGGTGGTCTGGACTAAACCAGGACTAAACCTGGACTAAATCAGGAGGAGCCGCGGTGGTCTGGACTAAACCAGGACTAAACCTGGACTAAACCAGGAGGAGCCGCGGTGGTCTGGACTAAACCAGGACTAAACCTGGACTAAACCAGGAGGAGCCCTGGCTCTTGCATGGGTCTCGTTCATGCGTTCATGCGCTCAGACTGAGTGCAGTCCCCTCCTCGCTGCTTTAATCCACCTGGTTTAGTCCTGGTTTAGTCCTGGTTTAGTCCAGGTTTAGTCCTGGTTTAGTCCTGGTTTAGTCCAGGTTTAGTCCTGGTTTAGTCCTGGTTTAGTCCTGGTTTAGTCCTGGTTTAGTCCTGGTCCAGTCCAGGTTTAGACCTTGGTCTAGACCTGCTGTCAGCTCTGCGCCGGGTCATGCTGCGCTATCACACGTGTCTTCTCCCCCCTCCCGCTTCCCCCACACACTTCACTGTTAATGCATTTTGTTGAAAATCTATGAAAGTTTGAGTGTTTAAACGAGAGACAAATGTGAGAAACACGCACAACACAATGTTACACTATAAAAAAAGTTACACTATAAAAAAAAAACTTGGATCGGGGCCTTGGAACGAATCAGGCTTTTTCCATTGAAATAGCTACTCAACTTACGAATTTTTCACGTTACGAAACCACTTCTGGAACGAATTAATTTCGTAAGGTGAGGTACCACTGTAATATATATACAGGGGGTCCTCGGGTTACGACAGTCTCGGTTTACGACGTTTCGTGGTTACGAACGCGCCCCCATTAAAAAAAATATGTATATATTACGCGTCATTCCGTCTTACACGGTTTAGCGTGGTAAGAGATGTAAACAAACGCGAACGGCGCGCGGCGCACGGCGGAAGAATACGCTCTGTTGTGGTTGTAGGGAGAAGAAGACAGCCTCGTGTGTGTGCCCAATGTGGGCGAAAGTACCTGATGTGGGCTCTGATCTGCTCCTATAAAAGCGGCAGTGATAACCAAGCAGCGTAGTGGTCTAATTGTTGAGATGGAAAGGTTATTGGTGCTTTGGTTGGAAGATCAAAGGCAAAATCCGGCTTACGACGAATTTCGGGTTACGACGCGTCTTAAGAACGGATCAACATCGTAACCCGAGGACCCCCTGTGTGTGTGTATATATACATATACAGTATATATATATATATATATATAAATGCTTACTACCTAAACCTACTTTACTCATCACAATTGTAAAGCTGCTTATGTTACAGTTTAGTGTTTAGGTTCAAGATGATTATCCAGTCAGAAGCCTTACATGAGTCTCTCATTTGGGTTGCCAGTTTCAATGCTGAAAACCAGTTGGTTTAAACCTAAAAATTCTGGAGTGAATTCAGGAGGTTCTGCACTTTAGTTTGTGCCATTTAATTTTACTCCTATTAAAGGGACAGTGACTATCTCGTTGTGTGAAAACCACGAGCCCTTTGACAACTACTGTATAAAGAAAACGGCAAAGGCGGAGCCCAAATGTCCTTCTGCGGCTCTCGTAATCAAAATGGCTGCCTCCACATGGGGAAGATTCCCCTTTTATGCAGGTATATCGAAGTCCAACAGAATACTGATTTCATAATGGAAGTGAAAAGGCTTGGAAAACACTGTATTTTTGAATGGGTATCTTCAATTTCGGTAATTAACGGGTAAAAATCTTACACACTGTCCCTTTAAGCAACATCTTGTCTAATACAAGCTTTTACTAGGATTGTCTTGTTATTATCATTCATTACAATCTGTTCTTTGTTAGAATCATTTCTAGCTGCTGCTCTGTTTACTAGGGAGGGCCAATATGGATTTCGATACCAATAGCCAATGTCCTTCTGCTGTGGCCTATAACTGATATTTGCCCCTCCCTATTGTTTACCCCCACACAGGGCTCTTACAGTGTCAGTGATGAGGGTTTTGCGGCTGGTGAGTTCCTGGAGTCAGCAGATCAGACACAAAGCTCCTCCTCAGCTCCACGTCCATCACTGACGTGATGGACAGTACACTCACAGTGGGGTTATCCCAAACCCCATATCAGGATGGTAATGGTTAAGAATCCGTGTATCATTCGTTCATTCGTTTTTCAAAATAAAACCAAAAATAAGAAAAAAAAAAAAAAAACAACAGTTATTTTCTTCATTATACCCCCTTATTTCTGAAAAAAAGATGTACTGTAGGTGTCCACATGGGTTTCCATTTTGCACTTTCCACAGGCATATACGTGTATATGTCTATGGCACTTTCTGCTTAACTTAGGTAAATGTGTCACTTCCAGGTCACGGAAACAGGAAACGGCCATTATCTGTTTTTTTCCATTATTCATTTAAACACAAAATCGAAAACTGAAAAAACTAATCATTATCATTCGTTTTCCTATTTTTGGTTTTATTTTGAAAAAAAATGAAAAATACCTGATACATGAATTGTTAAGGATGGCCCCTTATCTGATATCCCTTATTCATCCAGGTAGGTTCCAGCAAAATCAAATGTAATTCTGTCGACTGGCCAAAAGCTTCTGTGTGTTTGGATGGAGAGGAACTGGAGTTGGTGACTCAATTCAAGCATCATGTTCAAAAAACACATTTAAAAAGTTACAAATAATAATAATAACGAATAATAATAATACAAATACAAATATTATTAATAATAATAATAATAATAATATTATTATTATTATTATTATTATTATTATTATTATTATAAGTTCCTATATTAATAAATGCTGTCCCATTCAAATGAATAAATAACCAAAGTAAACTATGTGTCTCTGTTCTGTCTGATTTATATGATTTATACGTCAATATCAGTATTTTACTTTTTAATCATATTAGCTATATAACCTAACCTGAGAAATCCCAGGCTGCTTTCGTTCGTTCCGATCTGAAAGACAGCCTGGCGACTATGGAAAGCGAGCTCTCCCGCTTCTGGGAGCCAATCAGAGAGCGGGGAGGGGTGGCAAGACGGTGACACGTACTATGTGACAAATGGAAGCTTGGAGTTTGAACTGACAACTGACATGATGACAACTGACATGGCTATGGGCTACGTATACGCCAAATGATAGACATTCGTAACGCCCAATAAACGGCCGTTGGCGATCGTAAACCACACCTCCGGTACGAGATATTTCGAAGGTGGCTTCCAGACCATATATCACTTGTGATATGGTCAGGTGTAAACCAGGCAATATATAACCTATTTTAAATGTTAAAACTGATGTTAGCTTGTACTTATACTTAAATAATTTGTCATGCTTTTTATAATGATCATGCAGGATAACTCAGAATGAGTGAATGACAAAAAATATCTCCAGGAGTGTTTCACTAAAATAAATCGACTGCCAGAGGATGTGTTTAAACCACTAATCAAACATATAATTTTTCTCTCGGTTTAATGATTGAAGTTGTCAGGCCTCTCATAACTGTGACTGATACATTATTCCGGTGTGATATAAGCGTCTGGGGCTGGTCACAGCAGACATACATGTGAACCAAATGTTACTGGTGACCCCTGACCCCTTGCACCCTCCAGGGCACACAGAGCAGAGCCTGGTGAAGGTGCAGTATGTGGCCCCAGGCTGAGCACCACCATGGGGGAATGTGCAGCATGTGAGCCCCCCCTTCCTCCACACACACAGAGACACACACGTGCGTGTGCACAGACACACAGCGTCAAGTGCACATGACTACTATAACTGTAAACATGTTTATTAGGAGACTAGGATTGTCAAAAAAAAAAAAAAAATCTGATTAAAAAATCTGAGGGAATAGAAAAGAAAAAAATACAATTTAATGTGTCTTGTCCAAATATTTATTTATTTTATTATCATTGTGACACCAGAATCATCATTATCGAGTATCGAGTCTTCTTAATACCATAATAAAGTTTAAAATTTTGAAAAATCATGACAGCCTAAACCAAGCCTAATGGATATAGGCACTTCATTTTAAAAATATGTTTTACAAAAAGGAATTTTAAATACTGAAACATGAAATACCTAGATGTCAAGAGCAAAAAGTAATTTGATTAGATTGTCCACATAGAAGAGAAACAACTATCACAAAACCCACATAGTACATACCATTACAAAACAATTCCTTAAGATGACCAGATTCTTGGGCTACGTTCACACTGCAGCCTGAAACGACCCAAATCCGATTTTTTTGCCTCTATGCGACCTGTATCTGATCTTCTAATGACAGTGTGAACGACACAGATCCGATTTTTTCAAATGCGATCCAGGCCACTTGGATATGTGGTCCTAAATCCGATACATATCCGATCTTTTGACATGCGACTGCAGTCTGAACGGCCAGGTCGCATTCATCCGACCTGAGTGTGTTTCCTCCAATGAGAGTGGTACAAGTAGGCGTTCACAAATGTGCACAAACGTTCTTCTCGTCATGCGAAAATAGTATATAAACTCGTATCAGTGAAGCGGCGAAGCACGGAGCAATCCCACCCCTCCTGCCTGTGACTCCGCACCCACATGTTCCTTTCTGCACACGTTGCTGCCACTGCCCCGCAAAACGCTGTGGCCAAAAACCTCGTCCTTCTCCTTCTCCTTCTCCGTCTCCTCCTTAAAACAAATAAGCTGTACATGTTTTGGCTCCGGTACGAAAGCAACTTTAGGCTACTTCCGTAAACATTGAGCGCGTTCACTGCGTGTGACGTCATCGTGTCCTCCAAGGCGCATGCGGGACACTTTTGGGGAGTTTAGCGTTCACACTGGAGATCACATACAATTCGCATTTAACTGGAAATGTGAACGGCCTCGCAAAAAAATCGGATTTCACAAAAAAATCGGAATTGAGCATTAAGCCCTGCAGTGTGAACGTAGCCTTAGATGTTGTGAGTGGAAGAGGCCAGTTCTCTCTGGCGACTTTAAACACACAGTCAGCAGCCTCTGACACTGTGTTTCTCCAGACAAACTTTTCATCTGCACTGTTTCTCCTATTCTGTTGTTTTTCTCTTAGCACATAATGAGTAAAAATATCAGCTCTAACTTCTGTCCATCTGAGGTGAGAGAAATGTCCCTTTGTTTGTAAATGATGGTGACCAATGCGGTCATTCATTTCACATGCATCCTGAAAAAAAAAAGTTTGTTTCTGTCTGAAGGTGTGACAGAGGCGTGGTAACCAGACTGATGTCCCTCTGTATAAAACACACAGAGATACTGTATGAGTCTGGATTTGCCAGGCAAATGGTATTGAGGTTAAAGGTACTGCGAGAGGCACCAGTGGATCAGGACTATTTCAGTGTGGTGTTGAAAGCAGATCAGCGCTGGCCAATCCATGAGCTGTGATCAACACTGGGCTGAAAGGGAGGGCATCTGGCTGCTGGTGACTTGTGCACTTGTCTTATTTATATATTTATTTATTTATTTATTTCAGGGACAATGCACATTAATAAACATCTACATGTAAATATGTCAGAATTAGCCCAAGGGCTATTTTTCATCTGTGGCCCCTGGACAGGTGTAAAATGTCAACCTGGGGAAAGTCAAATACAATAGAATAAAAACAGGGTTAATATTTACACTCTGAAATCATTCTTAAATACAGTCGGATACAGCTCCATGCAATTATATACAGTCATAAAGCCACATTCAGGCACATACATTCATTTTCAGCCACAAACACCACATACTGTTGTGCGCAGACACATACAGACACATACAAACTCATTTTTTTTAAAAAAAGGTCACACAACAGTAACACATAAGAGGCAGGATGGCGACAGAGGCATCAAGAGGTGGATGTTAGTGGTGACAGGACTGATTCTCAATTAACCATTTCTTTAACTGGAATTTAAATGAGATGTAAGTGGGGAGGCTTCTAATTGTGGTGGGGGGTGGTGTTCCAGTCATGGGCAGATTGCACAGAGAAGGTGGTTTAAGCAAAGAGACTTATTCTGAGGGGGATGATACACTCCGCTCTTGATGTCCCTCTGGTTCTGCTGTGTTCAGAAGTCCTGATGTGAATAAACTGTGAGTGGAGAAGATGACAAGCCATGAATGATGCCAGGGAGGCCGTACTTAAATTTCAAGATGGCGGATGCTGGCGCACACTGGCTGCCGCTCCGTATCTGGATCTAATTTATTCACTGGATCTTTTTGATTTGTAATTCTCAATGCAGCCAAGCTGATAATGGACAATAAGACACTGGATTCCTAGTTCTGTTAACGAGTTGTTAACAGAACAGTTAAGTTGTTAAGTCTGTGTGACACCTCTTAGCCTCTGGCACCCGATCTCCGCCCAGCTCATCTGTTGGCGCTTTCTGCTGCCCTGTACAGATTTGATCTGACCATCACTGACATCATCTGCACGTCTCAATCCACTTGAATTGTGTCCTCTGGGATTAATCCTCTCCGGTGTGCACAGTCCAGGGCTATATGTCCAGCCAGCTATCTGCTGGCTTCAGTGAGCTAGCGTTAGCTGCTTCGTCGGCACGGCTACCTTAGCCATCTCTCCTCTGACCTTTTCTGGACTCTACGGCTGTTATGCTTCCTCTGCTGTGGATTTATCTGGGCGTCTCACTTCTCCTCCCCTGGACAACTCCTCCACAGTCTGGCGCGATCTTGTCTGGAGTGCCGAATCGACCCGCTTCCGTAACTAGCGTCAGCCCTGTGCTACCTCCAGTCATCCGGAGCATGTCGCTGCAGCAAGCCTCTGCCCTCCGCCAGCTCAAGAACTGTTGCCCGTTTTTTTGTGGAACTGCTCTTCATCGCCGCCCTCTGCATCGCGGATCTGGTAGCTCATTCACATATAATCTGACATCCACAAATAATATCCTGTCTCTCTGGTCACGTCGCCGCTTACAGACTTCCTCACTACGTCACCACAACAAAACTCACGTGAATCTGGCCAATCTGCGTCCTCTTCCCCACCATCCACAGCCAATCACAAAGCAGCATTCTCTGAAGCTGTCGCTTCTCAACACCCGCTCTCTCAATAACAAGGCTGACATTATTGATGAATTCATTATGGATAATAACCTCGATTTTCTCTGTTTAACTGAAACCTGACTACTGGTACTGCTGTCATTTATAAAAAGGACATTAAAGTTACTGCTATCTCCATTTCTACAATAGACTCTTTTGAACATACAGTGTTTAAACTCCCTGGCCCCACCCCCCTTGTCATTTATCGCCCTCCCAAACAAAACCCTTCTTTTCTCTCTGATTTTACAGATTTTTTAACCCAACTTTGTTATTTCACCATCCATCCTTCTCATTGGTGATTTCAACTTCCATATTGACGACTCCTGCTCTAAATCCGCTTCAGATTTTTTGGACTTATTAAACTGTTTTAACATCATCCAATATGTCAACTTCCCCACTCATAGCCATGGTCACATTCTAGATCTTGTCTGCGCCATCGGCATTTCTGTTCATAACCTCTCTAGTCAAAACCTTCACATATCTGACCACCTAGCTATAAATCTGGACATTGAAATCCCTCTCCCTATACCCAAAATGAAACGTACAATAACATTTTGTAATCTCAAATCGGTCTCTCCTGCAGCACTCTCAGCCTCTCTTGCTGCCAAATTGTCCCTCTCTCCTCCCCCTCCGTCTAACAATCCCACTGAACATGTAAATTACTATAATAGCACACTCACCTCCTGTCTTGACCAACTGGCTCCTGCTAAAAAACGTCTCCTTCACCCACACAGCACCTTAGTAAACCTACGAACTCCGTACCATGAAATGTTGCAAACGCCAGCTTGAGAAACTGCATCCCAAAACTGGCTTAACTGTACATCTTCAAATGTACATGGATTTTATTCAACAATACAAGAATGCCCTCAATTCTGCCCGGTCAAACTACCTTTCCAATATTATTCACAATAGCTCCAATAATCCCAAAATGTTATTTTCTACCATAAACAAACTTCTGAAGTCCAATGACAACTCCTCTTCATCATTTACTGTTGCCAAGTGCAACTCCTTCCTTTCTCACTTTCAATCTAAAATAGACACAATTTACAGTTCCCTTACCTCTGCCGTAGACCCCCCTCTTGAGTCTTTGGCCCCTTCCTCTACTCTACAGCTCTCCCATTTCTCTCCCATTTCTCCTGTTGAACTCAACAAACTCCTGTCAGGTATCAAACCCTCTACTTGCACTTTAGACCCTATCCCTTCCACCCTCATTAAAGGCTGTTTTCCTATCATCTCCCCACTCATTACAACAATAATCAACTCCTCACTCTATTCCGGCTCTGTGCCTAAGTCTCTCAAGCTGGCAGCCATCACCCCCATCCTTAAGAAACCTGGTCTCGACCCAGACAACATAGCAAACTTCCGGCCTATCTCCAACCTGCCATTTCTGTCCAAAATGCTTGAACGTTGTTCAATGAATGATAGAGAGGTCATAATTTTTAGGGCTCAATATTTATTGTGTTTATCATGTCATTATAAAGCATTTTATTCTCTGAGAAGCAGGAAGTGTGTTAACATTACCCTGAAGGCAAAACTCAGCTCTGGCCTTTGACTCCTGTAAAACGTGCCTATAAACACACTGTGGTGAATGCTCAGAATGCATAAGGTAAGTGAGGAATAGTTGAAAAATGAACTACTTCTGTTTTTCATGTTTTGAAGACTGTAATAATCATGTACAGCTCATGTAATATATTATATAATAGTCTTATATTAAACAAATCTGAGTCTTGTGAGCTTTAAGCTATGTTAGAAGGTTGTTACAGCCTCAAAAACAGACCTGGAGTTGTGTTTTGTTTCATTCACACATGTAACCTCTCTCACGTCAGACTCTCACATCTCTCCAGTCAAAAACAAACTGCAGCTAGGCAGCTCGTAGCTCGTAGCTCGTAGCGTTTGCGCTTCTCTGGGCGTGATTTCCAGAGACAGGGGGTGAACATCCAGACAGAGGGGGTGGAAACCTTTCCTGAGTGTGATGTCAGAAAATTCCCTTGTCCAAAATCGCCCGTTTGGGTTGTCTTTTTTTCAAACGCCGAAAAGAATCGCAATTGCTCTGTTTACACATTTCGCAACTTTTAGCCATGGGGCCTAAAAAAAATAAATGTTGGTTTCCGATTTGTTGACAGTTCTAGACATGGGTAGGTAGGGAATTTTTTATTTTTTTTTTCCTGTGGGAATATGGACATTGTGTGTGTGTGTGTGTGTGTGTGTGTGTGTGTGTGTGTGTGTTCCACCTCCCAGAGCGCGTTTGTCTGTGTCCTCTCGAACTCCCAGAGCGCGTTTGTCTGTGTCCTCTCGAACACCCAGAGCGCGTTTCCAACGGAATCAAGAACCCGGACAATAAACTCCGGCCGGTTCTTAAGACTTCGCCCCACAACAAAGCGTATTCTTCCGCCGTTCGCGTTTGTTTACGTCGCTTACCACGCTAAACCGCGTAAGACGGAATGACGCAACCCGAGGACCCCCGTACACATTGCAGCGCAGGTGTGGTGAATTACGTCGATTGTAGCCTCGCGGAAATCGAAAAATACAGTAGGCTATTAGTTTTCTTTCTTTCTTTTTTAACCGAAGCTTGTAAAATTAATTTGAGTATCAAATTTATTTTATTTTATTAAGTCCAATAAAATAATTTGAGTCGCATGCAAATCAACAGGGTCGGTCGGCAACCGGAAACTTAGATTTATTTTTTTTAGGCCTGGGAAGGGGGGGCTTAAACAGGGTAGGAGAGCTCACATTAATGTTCAAAAAAGCTCAGAAAGTGAAAATTTCATGTCATGGGACCTTTAATGTAAAAAAAAGTCCTCCAATATCTTATGAAAGTCCCTTGTGGAAAAAAATCAAATATATGTTGTTTTTTTTTATGAATAAATTTGAATCCGCTTCCATGAGATCCAGCAGTTAGTGTCTACTTCCCCTGTGACGGCCTGACAGCGCGCTCTTTGTTCTGATGAAAGCCTCCTCTGATGCTCCACAACAGGGGGGGCACTTGGCCTTCACTGTCGAGATGAGCCGTGGCTGGGTATTTGTGAACAAAGGCCCTGTACAAGCAGCACACGATCTGGGACATGTGCAGATAAGGTGGTCCCAGAGGAGAAAGGCCCTCACAGCAGAGAAGTGGAGAGGAGAGCAGAGGGGCTGTGAGCAGAGCTTAGCTCATGTTTGGGCGCACTTTGAATCACTTGTGTCAGAAGTTGTGGTGAGTGGTGTGGGCACGTGAGTCTGTGTCTGATCTCTCTAACCTGATCTTTTGTGAAGTTTAGAAGGACAGAAGGATAAGGTGAGGAGAGACTTTCTTAAGGAGGCACGTCACCTGTGACACCCGCTCACAGTAAGGATGCATATTTTTCAGTGCAATAAACACAACCAGACAGAAGAAGTTTCCATCATGCCCACAGTGAGAATGCATGTTCGTCAAGTTATTAGAAATAAAAACACCTGTGGCTGTAATTGAATAGGAAATGCAAAATAGACAATTTAATGCCATATTGTGGAACATTGGAAGCAATGCAAAGTCTCCGTGGAGACAAACAGGGATTGGAAACTCCACCAAAGAACTAGTGCACATTAAAGAAAGATTCTATAAACACAGCGTCCAAGGTTCTCATCACATTAACATAAAAATGTTGTTAGACTTAGTGTGTGCTCACTGCTGCATGGCACCATATGTGACACCCACACTCTTTGAAATCAGCTGATCCAACACCCACACTTGGATTCACTAAATGACTGTGAGAGGAGGTCAAACTACAGTGTCTTTGCTAAAATTTCCCATAATATGAGGCACTCAGCTCTTTCAGCAGCAACCTTTAATACATTGATTTGAGATCACTCCCTCTGTCTCGATTCACATCGTCCCTTCCGTCTCTCTGCTTACACACACACACACACACACCTACACACATACACACACACATACACATACACATACACACATACATATACACACACACACACACACACACACCTACACACACACACACACACATACACACATATATACACAAATACACAAATACACACAAGAGAGGTCCTCTGTGTCTCTGCTTTGGAAGTACACAGAGTGTGACAGAGACCAGTCTGAGTTTTTAAACTGTCCAAAAAGACAGTTGATGATGTGATCAATGAGAAACTACAGTTAAAGTCAAGAATGCCACACAAGGTTTCCTTTGAAAACTACTAAATATTCACTTCTCACATGTTTAATAAGCAGAGAGCTGGTCTGAACCTGGACTGGATCAGAACTGAGCCAAGACTAAACAAGAATTGACACAAGAGGACTGTCACGAGGTCTGAATCAGGACTAAACCAGGCCTCAGCCTTCTGTTAGGCTCATATTGAGCAAACAGGAGCAGTAGACAATAGCCTTTTCATATGAATACATAAGCTCAGTTTCAAAAGGTTAAATAACATTCGATTTAATTATAGGCTATCACGCTAAATACACGCTAAAGACATTTATTGTGCAGCGTTCCTGTGCCTTTTAACCTTACAGTGTTGTGTTTTTTAGTTGATTGTACATACTTATTATTATTTATCTTAATTTTTATGCATGCGCTTTTTTTCCAACTGTTTCTGAAACTTGCGTTGTGACACTGCAATTTCCCCATTGTGGGACAAATAAAGGATTATCTTATCTTATCTTATACCGATTCAGCTACATAAATTTCCATATTATTGTTTATCTCAGTATATCTCTGTGTTAATATATCATGCTTCAAAATGTGTTATCGCGACAGGCCTACATTTGTATGCATTTACAGAAGGAAATGATCAGTGATCTAGAAGAGAAGCATGCATAAGCTTTTTACTGCACAACTTTATGTAAGTATAACTATCACAATTACACAAAATGTACCACAACTATTACTGTCCCCTCCCCACTGTAGAACTTCTACCATATAACCCCTGGTACTCACTTGCTTTGTTGCCCTTGACTTTGGCCAGGAGCTTGTGGGTGAGCAGCAGGTCTCCACTCTTCACAGCCCCCAGAAGGTCCTGCTCCTTCCCCATGGTCCTCTCTTTCACTTCTGCTGGAGCGACTTCACTGGAGCTTTCGCAACCATTTGGGAGAAGGCTCACAGACAGCTGCTAAATCCCATTGAGGTGTCCACATGTGAGGGTAGAAAGGTCCAGAAGAGTGGGGTGTCATAGAACTAGCTTCCTTGGAGCGGATAGTTCCATCTTGAGAAGGTCCAAGTTGAAAACACGAGGGGTGCGCATTAGAAGAAGGTGAGGTGGATGCTCATAGTCTTCTCTCTGTAAGACAAAGGAAAGAGATATTATCATTACATATTTATTTTGAGATTTAGAAACAATTTAGAGGTCACAGTCACGTTCTAGAATTTGATGAGGTTTTTGTGGCTTAAAGTTCTGACAGCTGACAGCAATCACATCTTCAGAGTTGAATAATGCCACCACTGTTCAAAGCTACTGTGGGGAAAAAAAAAAAATCTCTCTTCTGTTTATTTGTGAGGACAGAGAAGACATTGAACTATGTGCCAGTTTTTGTTTCATGTGGATAGTCTCCTCAATTTCAGGCATGATTTACAGGCAGGCATTTACTAATCAGAGAAATGCATGGCCCGTAAAGTCAAAACAAACATCTTAGTGGAAAAAGTTAAAAAAAACAACAACACAGCAAGCTGAGAAACAGCACAGATTTCTGCAGAATCAACAATTGAAGTACCAAACTGTTATTAATCATGTAAAACGAATGAAATGAATGAAATTTTCAGATTTTTTTAGAGACAATTTGTGCCATCTGCCCACATTCATACATAGGCTAGTTAGTTGGATGAAGTGTTTTGCCCATGGACACAATGGCAGAATGCATTGGGTGGAAATGGGATCCAATCAAACTAGCTTTAAATGGCAATAAGAACATGTGCTACTGAATAAATAGGTTTATATCATATTGTGGAACATTCCAAGTAGGGCTGTCTTGATAATCATTATGTGGAATTATTGATCAATATATGATAAATGGAACAATACTTTTTGGAAGTCAATATTTACACTCAACAAAAATATAAACGCAACACTTTTGTTTTTGCTCCCATTTTTCATGAGATGGACTTAAAGATCTAAAATTCATTCCAGATACACAATATTACCATTTCTCTCAAACATTGTTCACAAATCTGTCTAAATGTGTGATAGTGAGCACTTCTGCTTTGCTGAGATAATCCATCCCACCTCACAGGTGTGCCACATCATGATTAGTGCACAGGTGTGCCTTATACTGCCCACAATAAAAGGCCACCCTGAAATGTGCATTTTTTTTTTTTGCTTTATTGGGGGTCTGGGGACTCAGTATCTGGTGTGACCACCATTTGCCTCATGCAGTGCAACACATCTTCTTCGCATAGTGTTTATCAGATTGTCAATTGTGGCCTGTGGAATGTTGGTCCACTCCTCTTCAATGGCTGTGCGAAGTTGCTGGATATTAGTGGGAGCTGGTACACGCTGTCGTGCTCAAGCACATCCCAAACATGCTCAATGGGTGACATGTCCGGTGAGTATGCTGGCCATGCAAGAACTGGGACATTTTCAGCTTCCAAGAATTGTGTGCATCTCTGAAAGTGCTCCATATGACACCAAAGTGCTATGGGTGAGTAAAACAACTTGTTTTATTATCGAAATAAGGCTCAAATTGTAAAAAAAAAAGTTACTTTTCCTTTAACTAGCAGCAACTACAACGTCACAAAGGGCTAAAACTAGTCTTGAAAGCACAATAGGTATACAGTAGGCATACATTGGCCCTGGGTTCTTACTTTTTAGTATTGGGGGATTTTCTGTCCTACGATCAGATTTGATTTCTAGATGTTTGAATAAATAACTTGTATGAGCCATTATAGATATGCTGCACAATTTAGAAATTAAAAAATCAAATTTTATACTACAGTGTTAGCAGCTTTTAGACAGAACAAGACTCCATGAAGATTCCCTGGCACATAGGGGCATTTCAGAATGTGTCTGCAGAGGTCTTAACTGTAATACCAAAATAAATGCAGCCTTTGCCATTTAATAATTTCACCATTTCAAATTGTGATTTTGATTACTTTGCTTAGTTTGCTGTATATATTTTTGCTTATATTTGTTTCATTCTGTCATTTAATTTATTTATTGTTTTGACAGTATTATATTGTTTTTGTTTGTTTTTTTCAATATAATTACATGTAAACAGGCTCTGTGTACGTGAAAATGAATTTCCCCCTTGGGGACAATAAAGTCTAAAGTCTAAGTCTATCATGGCAGGCCTACAGAGCTGAGAGCCCCAAAAAGAGAGTGGTCACTGAAAAGGTCACTGAAAGGACCCCAGGAGTAAACAGGCTCTCACTCACAACACAGCGTTAATGGAGCTAATGCAGCGGAGCAATGAGGCAGGTCTAACACAAAACAACATGTGTGCCAGTAGGATAATGTGCTCCTCAAAAACTTTAGATACATATAGAGTTATATAATGCACATGTTTCTGATGAGGAAACTCCATTATTAAGAAGAAGAAGAAGTTACTTTATTGATCTCACACTGGAGAAATTCTTCTCTGCATTTTAACCCATCCTATATATATATATATACATATATTAGGAGCAGTGGGCAGCACACACATTAGGGCGCCCGGGGACCATCTCCATGATCTTCTTGCTTCGGTTTGGTCAGGACCTAAGCTGGAGGTACCTATGGTGCATGTTTTGGGTTGATGGGGGAAACCGGAGTGCCCGGAGAAAACCCATCCAGACACGGGGAGAAACATGCAAACTCCACACAGAAAGGCCCAGGCGACCCGGGGATCGAACCCGGAACCTTCTTGCTGTGAAGCAAGAGCGCCAACCACTCAGCTACCGTGCCGCCAAAACATTAACAGGAAAGAGCGTAATATGGGCCCTTGAACATTTCAGCTCTTGAACTTAACATGGTACATTCAGGGATTTAATGTGTTTACCATATCATGAGTGCAACAGATTTGTGCAAGAAAGGCTAAACATTACTATTACCTTTATTAACCCATGTAACGGACAGCCAATTAAAGTTAAATGAATATTTTCAAAGCAACTTTCAGTAAGTTAAACACTAGGGAGGAATGGAGGAAGATCTCGTGCCACAAGTTCTCACGAGATTGTACACACATGAGAAAAATAACCTTATGAGATTTAATTTCCCATTTGGATTGGACAAATGAGGGTTAAGTGCTGGTGAGTTGCATCTTTTGAGAAGCTGTAATTCTAAAAAGCACTGCTAGAATGTTCAATAAAGTAAATAAAAATTCTTAAGCCAACTTTGGGGAATAAATCTGACTTTTTACTTATTGGAAATTATGTCAAAATCTTCTCGTGGACCCAATCTCGTGTCTCATCTTGTGGAAATTGTGTCTCGTCCCACCCCTACTAAATACTGGTATATGACTAGTGGTTTTATATTAGGTGACCTATAAATCCTAACTTAGAGATAAATTAGAGTAATAATACAATAGATTTATGCAGTGTCTTTCAACAGAGCCAGAGTGAGCCACATGAGAAACTAAATGCTTAACTCAATTCTTCATAATATCAATTGTATTTCTTTCTAAAAAGCAGTAAATAGCATTATCATGACAAGCTGGTAAGGCCGGTAAGAGTGTATGTTATAACTATGGGCACACTCACACAAGGATTTTGAACAGTGTTGTGCTCAAGCACGATTGTGTAGGGTTCTATGGCCCATACTCACACCTGCACAACTGAACCGGGCCACAGCCCAACGACGTCATCACACGGTGCTGTTTGTTTACATGTTGCACAGCAGAACTAACGCTTTTAGCCCAGAAATAAGTCCAGCGGCATGAAATATCTATTAAATAGTGAGACAGATATGAGTCCTGTTGTGGATATAATAACATTATGGAGCAGTGAGGACAGATGGAGACAAGAGGCTGTAAAACTTCTGATCTGTCACACTCCTTATTGAATGTAAGAGGGGATTCACTGTATGTTTTAGAGCGGAGTTTATTCGCTGTTTTCCTCATATGAGTAACATTAGCGCACGCACGCATTCACGCACACACACACACATGGGCTCGTATAGTAAAGTCTTGCATGTGTGCGTACATGAGCAACCATGTTGTGCTTTGGCCCACCTCATCCAACTGGGCCAAAGTTCCAACCGCGTTCTACGGTTCGATTGCGCTCACACTGGACAAATGTACCGCACCGATACAATGACAGTAGTGCAGGATAATTCCGGTAAACTTATTTTTAAATATTCAATGTCATTAAAAAAAACCTGTGCTGTCACCAGTAAATGGCAATAATTAGCCATGGAAGTTATTGATTCTCAACAGATCAAATCTTACCTTATTACATACAAAAATCTCTCTACTATTGCCAAGAAAATGTACCCACAATAAATACACAAAACCCCAAATTCTACAGTTCCAGCTTCATATATTGAACGATAAGTCGATGACAAGCCTATTTCACATTGCATTCTTCATTCATTCTTGGTGGTCCAAGATAGTATCGTAGCCACAGCTGCCCTGGGTGTGACTGACAGAACAAGGTCACCATCATCCCCCTCCCACCACCAACATCACTCTCATCACTCTCATACGAACGAGAACAAATCAATCACATCAATGCACCAGTATGAGAACACACACAAGCACAGAGCAATAATCATGTTTTCTTTGTATCTATCTGTGTCCTTAGACTAAATACATGTCATATTCAGATTTTATTCATAACAATTGTAAGACTGATTTATTTTTAATCACAAAAATATTGCACATGATGTAAAAGGTGTTGGGTTTTGGTTCTCAAGCAAATTATTCAATCAGAAAGCAGAATGAGCTCCTCACGTTGGGTTGCCAGATCCTATTAAAACCAGTTGGAAATACACTCTGATCTAAATAAACCAGAGCTGATCCTGCTCTTTCATGTGACTATTTGACAGAGTAAAACGTGTGTCCTCCTGTGCAGGTTCAGGCACTGGAAACCCACAGGTCAGAACCGAGCCATGACGCACATCCCAATGCAAACGAGCTGCACAAATGAGCCAGGACACTACAGACTTCTATACAATCCGGGAAAAGAATAGAAAAACTACAATAGAAACACTTTCTGGATTACCACCTGATGATGTCATAAGGTGAGGCCAAGCATTTTGTGCTCTGGAGAGGGAGACAGAATAATGCAGGTTTAATAAAGTGATATTTCTGCACATTTTAGACAACATATAATATAATAGATATATTCTTTTTAACTTTCTCCCATGTTATAATGTTATTGCCTCATCAAAAACATGCCTGAAGAGGTTTTAGACATCATCCATGCATGTTTGAGTAATCTAGTGATCTCTCCTGGGCCCTATTCAAACCCTCCTTATGATTAGCTGTAATTCACCCATTGCCTGGTTTACACCTGACCATATCACAAGTGCTATATGGTCTGGGAGCCACCTTCGAAATATCTCATAGTGGAGGTGTGGTTTACAATCGCCAACGGCCGTTTATTGGGCATTACGAATGTCTATCATTTGGTATAGCCCATAGCCAATCATGTCAGTTGTCAGTTCAAACTACAACAGGGATGAAAGTGGCCAATCTTGAAAAAAGCGGAAAGTCACCCCCGCTGGAAATTTTTTTATTTCTGAAATGTGGATTTCTATATGTTATATATTAGCAATAAAGTAAAACTGTACATAAAAGTACAAAAAAAAAAAAACACATTTTATTAACAGGTAGGCCTACTAGTAGTATATATTGGATTTGTTTTTGCTTTGCACTTCGTCTAACCAGACCGCATTGAGGAGCTTATGCGCGCTGAAAGGCGCAGGTGAAAAAGCGAGGAGCGACGCGTTAAGTGAGGCACGGGCAGGTAGGATGAGGTATAGGATGTTTTATAAAGTTTAACCTGTGTACACGCAATGGTACACGCTGTTGCGAGAGCTGCGCTTGCTCGGTCGGTCCGTGGCTCCAGACACGGGCTCGCGCGGCCCACAGTTTAATACGAAGTTTAATACGAGACATGTACTTTTGTTCTGAATACGGGGCGATTCTGTTTTTCAAGGGACGGTTGGCGACCCTAAACACAACTATACATATATATACACCCAAAATCTTTCTCAACGAATTTGCACAGATATTAAAAAAAAAAACACAAAAAAAAACCCGCGGCTGAAAAAAAAAAGTGGACGTCCGCTAAAAGACGGAACTCTTTCATCCCTGCTACAAGCTTCCGTTTGTCATGTAGTACGCGTCACCATCTTGCCACCCTTCCCTGCTCTCTGATTGGCTCCCAGAATCAGGAGAGCTCGCTTGCCATAGTTGCCAGGCTGTCTTTCAGATCGGAACGAACGAAAGCAGCCTGGTATTCCCAGGTTATGTCACCCATGCCCCCACACAACAATTCTCCATATAAAAAACATGATACAAAACTGCACACAGCAACTTGACAAACCTGATGTGATGTGCAGTAGTTTCATTAGGGGGATGCACGCTGATCTAAATCACCATATTAACTGTGTTAGCAGTTAATACCCCATTTTTAGCAATACTTAATAAATGCAAGATAGACTAGTTAGGGTTAGGCAGGCAAAGCAGTAACATCTCCATGAAGACAAGCAGGTGGCGTGCTCTAGCAGAAACGTTACATGGTTCCCCTTTTAAACTTTTCCTAGGGTACACACTTCTATTCAAAACATAGTCACAGTTGTAGTAATACAATCTGTTGCTATCCTTATTAAGCTTCCTGGAGGAGGTGTCCCACGCGAGCAGCAGCCAGGGAATGTTTGCGATCTAAAACTAGCGTAGCCTCGTGTGGCGCACTAAAGCAGCCCGGCTGGAATGTAAACAGCCTCTGCACAATGGACTGTTAGCTAATGTGTGAGGGAGAACCAGGGGAGCACCACAGGAGAACCAGAGGAGAACCAGGGGAGATCAAGGGGACAGCCAGCAGAGAGGAGGTACTGACAGAACCACATGATAGCATGTCCTCACTGGGTACAGATCAGAACACTAGAATAATCCAATAACTCAGTTAGGCTCACAATTGAATCAAAATCACAATCTGAATGGACACAATTAACAAATCAAGAATCCTGCAATTTCTGAAGGTCCATCATTCTTATTCTGCATAAACTGCTAACGTTTATGCAGAAAGTTTAGATCTGTACAAACATGTTCTGATATGGGATTCTTATCACAAGTCTCATAGTGTTTTATTTTTATTTACACAAAGCTGTTCTGTCATTTCTTGAGAAATAAAAAACAGCTATATACACATGTGGAACTAAACTGAACTGAGGAAGCAGCTTGGATGAGCTGCAAAACGTATTCGACCAAATAAACTTTGTCCAGTTGACAAACTGAATTTCTCCTTTTCCAATGGATTCTACCTGGACGACTGAGGGATTCTACACACAGTTTGGATCAGTTTTGTTTTCAGTCTCTGCACTTGTATCGGTATTGAAATGAAATCATAACTGAAAAAGCTGGATTGGAGCATCCTTAGCAAATTAGATATATTTCCCAAATTGTTCATTCCTAATTGTAATCCTGTAATCATAAACAATTAAGAACAGGGAGAGGTCAGAGCATCAGCAAATAAGGCTAAAACCAGTGATAAACATGCAGTGCAGTGATAAGCATCTCCACCTCCATGTCAGTAAAATAAAGGAACTCATTTTCATTAACTTTCATCGTCAGTAATCAGAAAAGTCAAACATTTTACATTATTTATAATCCATATTTCACCTTGATTTGGTTAAAAATGTATTGAAAAAGTGTGTTTGACTAGTGCACTATTCAGAACTTTAAAGGAACTTTTAAGGGACTACTGATGCAAATTAACTCTTATCAGCTAACTCGGGCACATTTACATTGTTTTGATGTTGATTAATGTGCATTGTCCCTTTTCAGATAAATAAATAAATACATACATACATAAATAAATAAATAAATGTGGTTTGGTCAAGACACTGATACATAATATTTTACTACTACAACTAATCCAACTTAGAAGTACAGTAGTGTAGGAATGCTGGACATGTACAATAGAGTTAGGGCTCTTAGGCTATTAATTCTTCAAAGCATTTTACCACTACTAGCCTACCTACCTACACTAGCACTACTTCTGAAGTACAGTGGTATAGTAATATGAGAGGTTGCAAGTGTACAATAGAGTTAAGACTAATAAAACTACTTTTTCACCCTTAAGTAAGCTTACAAAAACTTCACATCACACAATCTCTCCTTTCATCAGCGTCATATGCATTTGAAGATAACCAACCAGGAATACTACTTACTAGATTACTAGCACTACCACTGGTACTAGACTACTCCCACTCCCACATGTACTAGACTACTACAAGAGCCTATAGATGCACTAGTCTATAACAGGGGGGTCCAAACTGTTTACATGGAGGGCCAGTGAAACATAAACCATGTGGAGGGCCACAGACTGGTGGTCAAGGCAATGAAGCATTCAAAAAAAAATAATAATAATTAAAACAAAAAACAAAAACAATGCCAGACTGTTTAAATATAGTACCAAAAAGTACTTCCCAACTTCCCAATTCACCAAAAAGCCTGAGGGCTGAAAAAACTAGCCTAAGGCCCCATTGGGCCATAGTTTGGACACCCATGGTTTATTATTACTTACTCACTACTAATTCAATACTTTGTTAACAGTAACAACAACTACAAGCTTAATAATGACATACTAGTAGATCAGTTATGCGTAAGATTCCATAATAAAGTAGGATCATCTTTCCAACCTTTTAACACAGAGATCTAACTGTTAATATTTGTTGTTTTTTTTTAATTCACACTATCGGGATTCAGGTTAAACCAGGTTTCAAATGGACTTTATTCGAGGGAATTTTAAAAAGTTGTCATTTTCAAACAAAGACCTCCCAATATTAGGTGTTCAAACGCACACTAGGATCAGACTTGAATCAGGTTAAACCAGGTCTAAAATGGTCTAAATCTGATGACTAACCCTGAACATAAAGCTACAATTCACTAACAGACTAAACCTGGTCTACTGAAACTCCTAAACTTAAATCAAAACTGGGCTAAACAGAAGTAAGAGAAATACCTCACATGAACTCTCTTACCGTTTATACGTGCTTAAAGAGCGTCAATAAGGTGTCACTCCGCGACAGACTCGTGGAAAAATACGCGTCCACTCTCCAGAGCGAGACTAGTGCCAAACAAAGTCCAAACACCTCGGCTCCTGCGCTGAAAAAGTTGCGGACTTGATTTTAAATGTGTCCGGGTAGAACGCGGAATTACCTGTGAGCACGGAGAAGCGTCAGCTGGAGAGGACGACACGCACACAGACCCAGACAGAAGACCGACTCGAGACTGGAGCGGGAGAGCGAGAGGAGCGTGTGCGTAAAATCCTCACCGCGCGTCAGAGCAGGCGTCAACGGCACAAAGGGGGCAGAGTGTTTCCGGGATGTGCCTTCAAAATAAGAGCGCGTATCGCTCAATTCAGATGCCCTTTATTACGCGAAATTGGCTCTTTGAGTTTTTAGCCAGGCTATGATGTTGTTACTTCATCAAAAACTTTTGCTTTATTCACACGTGTTTGAGTAAGCCTTTATTGTTAGTTTGTCTACTTCTCCAAAGCTCAAAATGCTCTGTTCCACCTTGTGATGTCAAGAAGCAGGAGTTTTCAAGTTAACAGATCATTTTACCTTTAGTTCAGTAGAGATTTGATCCTTGGGCTGAAATAATACGTGTAAGAAGTTTAAAAACACAGAGGAGCAAATGACCTCACAAGAGAGAGAAGAGTTGTGTGGTAAATATGAATGAATGAAACAAAACACAACTCCAGGTATGTTTGTAGTAAGGAAACTACATTATAACAGACCAGAAAATAGCGTAACATTGGCCATTTAAACAGCAAGACATTTCATGAACATTACTGCCTTGTGATGTACAGGATTGTAAACAGATGGAACAATTGGTACTAAACAAATGGAGATGAAAGCGCACTGAGCCTGTTTGAAATACTATGGTGACCTCTAGTGGATCATAAGGAGAACTACAGTAAAGTGCTTGTGGTTCTTTACTGTGGGTTGTCCCTCCGCAGCTTCCCTTTTTCCAATGGTTTTAGCACATTTTTGAAAAAACTTTATTTAAATCATTTGATTTAAGCATGTGCCTGAGTCAAATCATTTGGAACATTTCTCATCAGTTCAGTCTCAACAGTTCTCAGGCTCTTTCACATTACACTGGGCACAGCTCTCATTGACAAACACACACGATCAGTGAATTCAGCTTCACTACAGGTCTGCTCTCACATGATAAAGGATTTTGGCCCAAACTCTGTTTATTTCAATAGAAATACAAACAGAACGGCAAAATCTACAATTTGTGAGCATCAAAAATGTAACAACAAAGGATTTCACAGACTCGAACAGGTTGAAGGATCTCAGAGCGACACTGTTGGAATAGACAGAGACATTCTACAGACATTACATTGTATATAATATCCATTCATCCATCCATCCATTTTCTTCCGCTTATCCGGGGCCGGGTCGCGGAGCAAACAGTCTAAGCAGGGACTCACAGACTTCCTTCACCCCAGACACTTCCTCCAGCTCCTCCAGGGGGACCCCAAGGCGTTCCCAGGCCAGGGGACACATAGTCCCTCCAGCGGGACACATAGTCCCTCCAGCGTGTCCTGGGTCTTCCCCGGGGCCCCCTCCCGGTGGGACATGCCCGGAACACCTCCCAAGGGAGGCGTCCAGGAGGCATCCGGAACAGATGCCCGAGCCACCTCAGCTGGCTCCTCTCAACGTGGAGAAGCAGCGGCTCTACTCCGAACCCCTCCTGTGTGACTGAGCTCCTCACCCCATCTCTAAGGGTGCGCCCAGCCACTCTGCGGAGGAAACTCATTTCGGCCGCTTGTATCCGCGATCTTGTCCTTTCGGTCTTTACCCAGAGCTCATGACCATAGGTGAGGGTAGGAACGTAGATTGACCGGTAAATTGAGAGCTTCGCCTTTTGGCTCAGCTCCCTCTTCACCACAACGGTCCGGTACGCAGAGGCGGTTCTTGGGGGGGGCGAGTGGGGCAATTGCCCAGGGCGCAACTTCGTGAGGGGCGCCATGCCGAGCGCTTGAAAAAAAAAAAATCTATCATATCACTGTGTAGGAAATTGGCAAACTGGCGCCCCCTCTGGCTGCAAGCGCCCGCGCAATACATTCCCTTCCACGTGGGCCAATGCGCAGCACAGAGACCTGCTGGAGCCTACAGCGGCGCGAGAGGAAAGGAAGAGAGAAAGAAAGAGAAGATGGTGAGAGGATTCACCCCCTCCCTCTCTGCGGCCGGTAACTGACAAAGCGTCTCAATCTGACAGTACACCGGCTGCGAGTCCAGCTCACACTACCACGATCTGACCAATGTCACGGCACTAGTTGCTAAGAGGAATTGACCAATGATACTACTCCTACTAGCTCCTACCAATATTCGCTCGCATCGGGAACACGGAAACTACAGAAGACAATAGTAAACGAAGTTAGTATAACGCAACATTTAATCACTTTTAAATCGATCGTTCACCCTCCGTGGTATTTACTATGAATACAACGTACAAAGACACACTTTACATGGGACTTTGTAGAGATACGCGATCGGCATTTTCAATAGAGGCGACGTGAATTACTTATCCCGACAACACCTCATCTGGGAGCTCTGTCGGATTTGCTGGACAGTATCTCATCTTTACTTTTGGTAAGTCATGTCATGACATGTGTGTTTGTCATATCACTATTCTATTTTAGCGCTATTATATTATATTATATTGTATTAATTATATTAATTATATATGTTATATTATATTATTATATTTATTATATTATATTATAATATACTGAGGAGAAATCTGTGTGAGAAAAGTGAGGAATAGCTGTGTGTGATAACTTTTTGTTTGTGTGTGTGTGTACCTGTGCAATCTGTAGAATAAGACAGAAGAATATATGTTTAAGGTGAGAGTAGCCCTGTGTGTGTGTGTGTGTGTGTGTGTGTGTAGGTAGGGGATTTTGAAAAAATCGTTTGAATAATCGTTATTTCAATATTGACTGAGATAATCGTGATTATGATTTTTTCCATAATCGAGCAGCCGATGGTTCTATTAATATATCTGATTGTATATATTTTTGCCACTTTTATGTGTAGAGTTTATTTATTATTTTTTATTTATGTTATTTAAGTTATGATAACTTATATTTTTTTGAAAGTTGTGATAATGAGAACCACTCTATGGGGGGGGCTCAGAGGGGGTCTCGCCCAGGGAGTAATTCAACGTAGAACCGCCACTGCGGTACAGTGACTGCATCATTGCTGATGCTGCACCGATCCACCTGTCAATCTCGCGCTCCATCCTCCCCTCACTCGTAAACAAGACCCCGAGATACTTGAACTCCTCCACCTGAGGCAGGGACTCCCCACCCACCCAGAGAGGGCAAGCCACCTTTTTCCGGTCGAGAACCATGGCCTCGGATTTGGAAAAGCTGATCCTCATCCCAGCCGCTTCCCACTCGGCTGCAAACCGCCCCAGTGCACATTGGAGGTCCCGGTTCGATGAAGCCATCAGGACATCATCCGCAAAAAGCAGAGATGAGATCCTGTGGTTCCCAAACCACATCCCCTCTGGCCCCTGACTGCGCCTAGAAATTCTGTCCATAAATATAATGAACAGAACCGGTAACAAAGGGAAGCCCTGGCGGAGTAACAATGCACCGGAAACAGGTCCAACTTACTACCGGCAATGCGAACACAGCTCCTGCTCCGGTCATACAGGGGTCATCCACAAAGCACCTGTGGACTGGTTGGGCAAACTCTCATGCATCCTTGAGCACCCGATGGAGAGTATAGAGCTGGTCCAGTGTTCCCCGGCCAGGATGAAAACCACACTGCTCCTCCTGAATCCGAGGTTCGACTATCGGTCGAATTCTCCTCTCCAGCACCCTAGAATAGACCTTACCGGGAAGGCTGAGGAATGTGATTCCCCAATAGTTGGAACACACCCTCCGGTCCCCCTTCTTAAACAGAGGGACGACCACCCCAGTCTGCCAGTCCAGAGGTACTGTCCCCGACCGCCACACGATGTTGCAGATACGTGTCAGCCAAGACAGCCCTACAACATCCAGAGACTTAAGATACTCAGGACGGATCTCATCCACCCCCGGGGCCTTGCCACTGAGGAGCTTTCCAACCACCTCACTAACTTCAGCCAGGGCGATGAATGAGTCCGCCTCTGAGTCCCCAGCCTCTGCGTCCTCCTCGGAAGACGTGACGGCGTGATTGAGGAGATCCTCAAAGTATTCCTTCCACCATCCAATAACATGCCCAGTCGAGGTAAACAGCTCCCCACCTGCACTGTAAACAGTGTTGGTGAAGCACTGCTTCCCCCTCCTGAGGCTCCGAACGGTTTGCCAGAATTTCTTTGAGGCCATCCAATAGTGCTCCTCCATGGCCTCTCCGAACTCCTCCCAAAACCAAGTTTTTGCCTCTGCTACCACCCGGGCTGCAGCACGCTTGGCCCACTGGTACCCGCCAGTTGCCTTAGGAGCCCCATGAGCCAACAAGGCCCGATAGGACTCCTTCTTCAGCCTGACGGCATCCCTAACTTCTGGTGACCACCACCGGGTTCAGGGCTTGCCGCCACGACAGGCACCACAGACCTTACGACCACAGATACAGGCGGCTGCATCGACAATAGAGGCCAAGAACAAAGCCCACTCGGACTCTGTGTCCCCAGCCTCCCCCGGAATCCAGGAGAAGCTCTCCCGGAGGTGTGAATTGAAGGTGCCCCTGACAGAGGACTCTGCCAGATGTTCCCAACAGACCTTCACGACACGCTTGGGCTTGCCAGGTCTCTCCAGCTTCCTCCCCTGCCAGCAAACCCAACTCACAACCAGGTGGTGATCAGTTGACAGCTCTGCCCCTCTCTTCACCCGAGTGTCCAAGACACGCGGCCAAAGGTCAGATGACACGACAACAAAGTCGATCAACGACCTCCGTCCTAGGGTGTCCTGGTGCCACGTGCATTGGTGGACATCCTTGTGCTCCATGCTGTTCCTTATGGACAAACCGTGGCTAGCACAGACGTCCAATAACAGAACACCGCTCGGGTTCAGAACAGGGAGGCCTTTCCTCCCAATCACCCCTCTCCAGGTGTCACTGTCGCTGCCCACGTGGCGTTGAAGTCCCCCAGGAGAACAATGGAGTTCTCAATGGAGTTTAGACCTGGTTTAGTCCCGGTTTAGTCCCAGTTTAGACCCAGTTTAGACTCGGTTTAGTCTTTGTTTAGACCTGGTTTAGACCTGGCTTAGTTCTGGTTTAGACCTGGTTTAGTTCTGGTTTAGTCCCGGCTTAGACCCAGTTTAGACCCGGTTTAGTCTTGGTTTAGTCCTGGTTTAGACCTGGTTTAGTCCTGGTTTAGACCTGGTTTAGTCCCGGTTTAGTCCCGGGCCCCTGCTGTCAGCTAATATGTCCCTTTGATGCAGAAATAATATGATAATATAACTCCACCCATAAGAACACGGTCAGCTCCGTAGTTTGTGGTGTGCGATAATTTGCGTGTCCACGTGTATGCGCTCCGGAGAAACGGAGTCGGAGTCCCGAGGCGAAAGTTCCTTCTTATGTAGCATTAACGTAGCGGCGAACAAGCGCAAACACAGTATATTGAAGTTGAAAAAAAATTAAATATAGCCTTTATAAAACTTGGTCTATACTCCACTTAAACTATAAACATTGGGCATGGGCTGGGCATGAGCATCTCACACATGGATGGTCTAAAAGAGGAGATTGTCAGCATCCCTGTAGTTTTTTGTAGTTTATTTCGTGTTGTTAGGTTTTTAATTGCGTTTCTTTAAAGACCACTGATTCATTTCATAGCAAAGCCTCCGTGCGCGCATTGACGCGTTCCGCAAGGCCACATGCTATGTTAGTGCCAAAAATTAGGTCAGATGTTTTACAGTGGTCCCTCGTTTATCGCAATACGTGAAATCTGCGAAGTAGGACAACTTTATATTTTACAATTATTATGGAGGGGGCGCAGACACGTGCACCCGTGGTCACAAAACAAGGCAAAGAGCCTCAATCCTGGTTTAGACCTGGTCTAGTCCTGGTTTAGTTCAGGTTTAGATCTGGTCTAGTCCTGGTTTAGTCCAGGTTTAGACCTGGTTTAGACCTGGACTTCCTACGGATCCAGTGACTCATGTCTCCGCTCCTCGTGCACCCAGTGTACTGTCGAAATGGGCCACTTCGTCAAAATGGGCCGCCTCGTCTACTGCGCATGGGCACCACCCCTTTAAGCGTTGTTTAAAGTTTAAATACTGTTTAAATGCCGTCGAGCTGAGTTCTCGAGGCAGAAATGGAGTTGTTTTCAACAGTGACAACGCAAGTAAGTAACATTTTAACACTCTATTGGTTTTATTGTATGTTTTAACCAATTAAGCATGTAACAAACGATATGTGAATGTTAGATTTGCGGCAGAATATCTACATCAGATGATAACAGTTTGGATTTAACATTTGACTGCATCGTTAACGTTTTTGTGATGTGAACGTAGAAAACGTTGTATATATATATATATATGTTATATTATGTTCTCATTACATTTGTTTAATGTTCCCTGCAGTACAGTTTTTTCATTACACACTTAATTGTTTTCTAACAGCAACGTGTTCATCGGCTCAGTGAAGACGTCTTGAAGCCTCAACTAGAGGTCGCATGTGCTCCTAGACACATCATGATTGTGATAAATTTCCTTCCTTGGATGTATATACTGTATATATTTTTGTAATAATAATAATAATAATAATTCATTGCATTTATATAGCACCTTTCATGACACCCAAAGCGCTTTACAGTTCATTGTTCATTCACTCCACACTTGGTGGTGGTAAGCTACTTTCTGTAGCCACAGCTGCCCTGGGGCAGACTGACGGAAGCGAGGCTGCCAATCTGCGCCATCGGCCCCTCCGACCACCTCCAACACTCATGCACACTCCACTTTTCATACTTGTAAATAAATGTTTCTTCTGTTGTCCCTTTTCCTGTCCTCATAAATCATGAATAAGAGACAAGCCCATTGCCTGATTTGATAGACAATATAAGCATGTCGAAATGAACACTAGGCTATAAAAAAAAAAAAGGAAAAACACACAAAAAAATCCGCGAAACAGCGAGGCCACAAAAAGTGAACCGCGATAGAGCAAGGGACCACTGACTGTACTTTAAAACTGTCAGAAAAGGGCTGTGATCATGGGAGAGATGTTGGACTATTAGGCTAATAAATCATTTTAAGTAAATAAAACGGCATATTATTTTGCACATAGCGTTCCTTTTTTCAGTCTGAATATGGGTCGATTTTTTTTATTCATAAAGTATAAAAGGACATCATCAGTGTGATAGCAATACAAAATATTGAATGAAAGGGAGCAGAAAGAAGAGTCATCTTAAATTTGTTTCAGTGCCTTGTTTTGGCAGTTTTTTGCCACGTGTGAAATTGTGTGCATTGTGTCACCATGGTAACTGTTGAACATTCCTATAGTGGAGATGCATGTAGTGTAGAACACCCCCAGCGTGACACCACTGCTTGAAGTATCAAAGACGTATTAGTGTATTATCCGGTGTTTGTGCTCGTAACTCCGTCTAGAAATAAAGACTGACTAAAAGCGCATGCTTCACTTCACCCAAAGAACAATAGAAACTCGTTTGAGACTGAACCTGGATAGGTCACTGTGTCGCTCAGTTACTCGTAGATGCAAACAATGGTTACCATGGAGGCCTCATATAATCAGTGTCTTTTTGTCTCGGGACACGAGAGCAGAGTTGACCGTTGTAATGGAAGACACACAGACTGAGGACAGGCGCCTTCTCTTCCTCCAGGAGCATGTTCTGAGGGCCCTGAAGCTCAAACCGGAGCGCTGGAGCCAGTGCGTGTCTGTGGAGGAGACCCGACAGCTACTGCAGGACTTTCTGGACAAGTCTGAGCCGAAAACCCTCGCGCTGACTATGACCGCAGGCGGAGCGCTGCAGCCCGTGGACACCATCGTGTCTTCATCCAAATTCAAAGTGGTGTACTTTGTGAAACGGACCCAGGCTGCGCTAAGAGCGGAGAGCATGAAGGAGAGCCTGGTGTACGGGGAGCTGTCCTCCGAGCCTCTGCAGCACTTCTCTGGACTGGTGGAAGAGGTCAGCGTGCTTCAATCATTTCCAGGAGGTTACACTGTCCCTGTTAAAATGTAACTGAGCAGAACATCTTAAAACTAGGCCTGTGTGGACATGCAGCAGTGGTTTTCAGCATTGGTGTTTCTCATCGTAGTGGTTTGTTAGCTCTCTAAATCAAGATTCTAGCCGCATAGGTCCCTGGACAGAAGCACTCACCGGGGACTGGCTAGTCAGGCCTTTTTAATGTAGGACGCTTGGGCTCCTCACCGTGACTGTCATTTAATAGGCCTAATTCAATCAGAATGCACAGGCCCATTTATGGCCCCATATAAAGCGGTATGTAAATATAAAATGACTCACAGGACATGTGATCAAGTCTTCATTGTAAAAGAGAGTGGTTCAAGTATGTAAAAAATCATTTAAGTTTGAGTTCTGCTTCTGCCTCAGTCTACAAGTTATTATTACAATAAGATACATAGAGATTCTTTGGTTACAGACTACAAACTATAGGCTACAGGGTTTTTAATAAGAGAATTTAAAATGAAGACATGCCATTTAAAGTGAAGCTGTTTGGACTCTTTAACAGTAAAATGTGTTGGCTACAAACAAGACTACTGACACTTCATATATTTTGGTTAAATCTGTGGACAGGTGGTGGTCCCTCTGCTCTCCAACAGCAGAAACCAGGCTGCCTGGCCTCAGGTGGTGTCCCAGGACCTCCGGCGGCACCTGCACCTCCTCCAGAGCAGTGTGTTTGTGCTGTGTGGCTGTGTCCAAGGCAAAACTCTACTGCCCCCTCCTGGTGGGGCAGAGAGGCTGGAGCATGCTGTCCCAGACAAATACAACAGGTGGGCCAAGCACACATGCTTTTTCTTACTTTTACTTTATGGACTTGTACAAATAGACCTTCATAGACAAGAAATTCTCAAACTCTGCTCAAATGCAAGTTTTACACAAATTCTAATTTAAAATAAAACACCAAACCAACAGTGACTTTTAACAAGGATCTAATGTGGTGGATGGGTTGGTACCACCTAACCCCCTCTGGATCATTCTTAATTTGTGATGTTTGTGGGCTAATGCTAATGGCTATAGGAAATAAAATACAGTGACTTTGACTGTGATTGTAGTTCCTTTATTACATCAGTAAGAGGGCAGCCTCTTACTGGCAGGCTCCATTTTAAATGTCAATAGAAAAATTTAGAATCACTTAACATTACTCGTGGAAATGGAGTATGGTAGAACAGGCTGCCATGGAAACCAATGCGAAGGGAGCAAACACACAGGCCCAACGTTTACTCACAGTAACACTTGGCTCTGGACCGTTCCCCTTCTACTTTGACTTTCACATGTAAATGCCTTCACAGCAAGCTGGTGGAGTGCTGTTGGTCTCATGCAGAGGATACCAATTGTTTAGATTACATTAGATTTAAGGCCGTTGGGCTAAAAAGTGCAAATATCAGATATATGGGTACAGGCCTGGACTGGTAATTGGGCATACCGGGCATTTTCCCGGTGGGCCGACAGTCCTAGGGGCCGATGCCCTTCTTTTTTTTTTTTACTTAGAGACCGGCCCACAATTTAGGACTGAACCAGGATTGAACCAGGACTAAACCAGGACTAATCAGGTCTAAATCAGGACTAAATCAGGTCTGAACCAGGACTAATTACATCTAAATCAGGACTAAATCAGGTCTGAACCAGGACTAAATCAGGATTGAACCATGACTAATCAGGTCTAAATCAGGACTAAATCAGTTCTGAACCAGGACTAAATCAGGACTAATCAGGTCTAAATCAGGACTAAATCAGGTCTGAACCAGGACTAAACCAGGACTAATTATGAGGGGCCGGTCTAAGCCAAAAATGCCAGGGCCATTTTTTTTGTCCCAGTCCAGACCTGTATGGGTATATCTCTAGTCTCATGTTCAGAATCAGTTTTCACTGAGAAACCATTATCCAATCCACATTTTCCTTTGTGCTCTGTGTTTAATCACAACCTGCACTAAATGTCTGACTCTCTGAGGTCTGTAGAGCTGAGATAAGTGAGTCAATAAACTTATTAAAAGTCTGTCCCAGAGAAAAACAGGACACTCTAAATATTATATTCAATTTGTATTATAATACACAGTGATCTGCAGCCACGTATAAGAATGTCAAAACATGCTTCACATGTGAATATTTGATATTCCAGTGAGGACACCGGGGATAAGAGCCTGATCCACTCGGTGGAGTCGGTGCTCATAGACTGGATCCATCAGGTGCATGGAGTCCTCAGCAGAGACTCTTCAGAAGAACTGCTCCATGGCTCTTACCCCACACCCCACACCGAGCTGCTCTTCTGGAACAACAGGTCATATGCATTTTGCCTCATATTGATCTGTACTGGGATTTTGGGAGATTCCATAAGTTTTGTGTTTACATGCCTTTAGACAGACAGAACAGAGTTTGTCTCCAAGTGTGCATTTACATGTACTGATGATCTGTCTGAGCTCTGACTCCCTCTTGTATTTGCCCCTGTGCACCTCAGACTCACAGACCTGCAGTGTGTCTACTCTCAGCTCACATCTCCCAGGGCTCAGAAAATGGCTGCACTGCTGGAGGCTGTGGAGAGCAGCTATACTCACTCTTTCAACAGGCTGCTCCGGGATGTTCTTCATGGTAACGTCTCCTTACACTCTCACTCTGTACACTTCAACTGTTATAGTTTATTTTGAGTCAAGACTCAGTCATGACTCCAGCTGATGTGAGCATGAACTGAAAAACGATTATACTGATAAACGTGAAAATGTGTGCATGTTGTGTGTGATTTAATATTGGGAAATGTGCTTTATTTCTGCCACAAAACTGAGATGTAAATGTGTCCAACCGCGGGAAAACCAATCCCAAGTTGTCCCGGAGGCATTTTGAGTTATTCACAGATTCCGAAATTACAGATTCTAAGCTTTCCAATGATGTCTTACACATGAAAATCTGACCATATTTCAAGAAGTCGTCACTATTTGAAAGCATGCACAGTAGATTTTGCTAAGGGGTGAAATCAGCCCCGAAAGTTTTCTCTGTTTTTCACAGCTTGCCTCATTTGCATGACATTAAGCTAAGCCCTCCCCCATCACTGACTATCTGTGGTGTGGTGATAATGTCCAGGCAGGTCAGAATCATTCAGTAATTTAATAATACACAGGATAATATGTTAAGTCAAAGTTTACTACAAAATTTAATAGACTACCAAGATTCAAGATTCAAGATTTATTTTTTTTTTTTTTGTCATATGCAGGATCAACTCAAGGTCAATAATGCAATGAAATACTTAAAGGGACAGTGTGTAAGATTTTTACCCGTTAATTACCAAAATTGAAGATACCCATTCAAAATTACAGTTTTGTTTTCCAAGCATTTTCACTTCCATCATGAAATCAAAGTATTCTGTTGGACTTAGATATACCTGCATAAAAGGGGGATCTTCCCCATGTAGAGGCAGCCATTTTGATTACGAGAGCCGCAGAAGGACATTTGGGCTCCGCCTTCGCCTTCGGCAAAGCTCGTGGTTTTCACACGAGATAGTACGCGGTTGGATAAACAACGACAAGCATGTTGCCGGATCACACGTCGTAATGGATCTAACACGGACTTTTGGACTAATTTTTGGACTAAATTGTTTTACTGGATTTTATTCGCTGGATCCTTACGGACAGATTGAGACCAAGCTTATGGTGAAATACTGAGTTTGACCTGTCCAGAGCCTTCAAGGTAAGCAAAGTAACAAACCTCGTTTTGTGCTTTTCCGTATAAAAGCCCCATGTGCTCGGGGAGTAATTGTTGTGCTGGGAAATGAATTGCATAGTCAAAAAGAGGAGACTGTAAGGTTTCATTTGATGTGTAGATTGTCATGGTACACGATCGGGAATGTGTGCTCTCATGCGAAAAGAAAAAAAAAAAGTGAACGGGACCGCGTTTTATTTATACAGAAGCGGCGCGCGGTGCGTGCGCAGGTACGCGAGCTGTCCGCGTTACGGCGTGCCCGGGTGACCCTCGAGGTCTGCCGTAGCTAAAACAGGAAGCGCAATAGCCACCATCCACCTATGCACCACGAATCCTACACACTGGACCTTTAAGATTAAGAGGAACCGTTGACTCACCAAGATAGTCAGGAAATACTAATAGCATTTCAAAGTAACCAATATAATTTAAAAAAAAGTAATTAAATATGTAATAAAATACCAAGGTACAGGTATTTAAGGAGTATTTCACAGGTGGTAATACTGCTCAAATGAATTTCGTATTGCACATAATATAGCATATAAATAAATAAATAAATACATAAATAACAATAAATAAATAAATACATGCCATATATCTTAGCTGTATACCTATAAATAAACTTTTGGTCACATCAAAATTGACTTTAATAACAATTCAATAATTTCAATAAAATCTTTAATTCCAAAAACAAAGTAAAGTGCACTTTCAAAGTTCTATTAAATAAATCAATTAGTATTGGCATTGCAGCCTAATGTCAAAACGTTCGGCTTTAATATAAACAAAAATAGAGTGGAAATCAACCTAAAGAGACTTGTTCGCTCTGATCGCATTGTTTCAATTCTAGCGTTAGCATTAGCTTAGCCGCATTGTGAATGGAGATCCGTGGAGCCACAACATGCTCTTTCCCCAGTAAAGTATCCGATCACACTCTGTATATGAGCTCCGTGTCCCATGTCCCGAAGAGAGGGTGTACAGCATTTCCTTATGTAGCATTTACAGTCAAAGTGAAGGATTTTTAAGTTACGGATGCAAATGCAGCCTATGAAATGCAGCTACATATTCAGGAGCTGTGCACAGCTGATAGGCGGAAAAAGTAAACAAAAAAGCGCAAATGTCACGTGATTGGTCCGCAGCAGTAGGATGGTAATTTAGACACACCTTGATTCTTACCGAAAAAATAAGCCAGTTTCACAGACAAAATGTATGCTTTTTCAGCAGCCAATGCTGTTATCTGAAACATGGAGTGGGTTCTTCATGATCTCAACTAAAACATTCTGCAAAAAAACAAAAATCACGTAAAAACGCTAGAGCTGGGCAGTATGACCAAAAATTCTTATCACGGTATTTTTCAACATTTTATCGGTATCACGGTATTTGATGTTTTTTTTTTCATGCATGAATAGGTGTTAACCCCATTTCCTAATAATTTAGAGAATAATTACTGCAGTAAATTGGCTTAGAATGACCAGACTAGTATTAACCCAAGTTTTAAATGGTCCCACAAAATTCTGCTGTTCACAAAGGTGACAGTGTGGCACTCATAACTGTAATGAGAAGAAATCAGACTGCATGACTGTTGCAATCAAAATATGGAAAGCTTTATTGTGCAAGTTTTGCAACTTTAAAACATATTTAAGTTGGCTACAATGTAAAAAAACAAACAAAAAAAAACTAGTGCTTACCAATGGCTATGTGAAGCCAGTGACCGAAGCACTGGAGTCTTGTCCAATTATTCAGCTCGACAGCCTTAATGATGTTGGTTCCACTGTCTGTTGTGATGGCCACTAGTCTGTTCTCCGATAGCCCCCAGGAATCAAGTGCCTCTTGCAAGCCTGCTGCTAGAAACTCGCCAGTGTGATCATCGGGGAAAAAGCTTGTTTGCAGACAATGACTTTGTAACACCCAGTCGTCACTTATAAAGTGAACAGTGAGGCTTAGGTATGGCTCCATGCTGCGACTAGTCCATAAATCAGTTGTTGCTGAGAAGTGGCGAACGGTAGCCAAGTCTGCTTCTATCTTGGCTCTGTGCTTTCGGTACAAGTTAGGGATTGCTGTTCGGCTGAAGTAATTTCGACTTGGTAACGTATATCTGGGATCCAGAGCTTTAATCATCTGCTTGAAGTCACTTTTCTCCACAGTACTAAGTGGTACCATGTCTTTGGCTATGTGAACACTAATAGCGTTTGTAATATCAATCCACCATTTGCTTTTATTGTCGTAGCAGATGCGTCTTTGAGTGCCAGCTGATTCGCATTTGTGCTGCAGTGCCAACTTTAATGCTACCCGCAGACGTGGAAGAGGCAGCAGGTCTTAGTTTCATGCATTCTTCATATTCGAGTAAATGATTGTGACGGAGGTGGTGAAGCAAATTGCTCGTGTTGCCTCCTGCGGCTACAACTTTAGCCCGACAACTCTTACAGAATATTGTTGTTTAATCGGCGTCAGATATTTTAAACCCGAAGTACCTCCAAACAATGGACACGGCTCCTCTTTTCGGTACAAATTCCTCTGATTGTGTAACATGCATGGTCAACGCTCAACACACACTGCTTTCACCGCTCTCATGCAGCCACATGCAGTTTGTTTGGTACCACTGCGAAACAGTCCCCCCTCAAACAATATCTCGCTGCTCGACGTTCCGCGTTCCCGACGTTCCGCGTTCCCGACGTTCTGTACGGACACACTCACCGGTACTGCGGTAAATGAAAAATTCTTACCATAAAAAAAAACCCACCGGTATTTGGTGTGCACCGGTATATCGCCCAGCCCTAAAAAACGCGTGCATCTAAGATTGCCTAATCCCGAATTGTGCCCTCAAAGTCCGTGGTGCGTCACAAATGTATTTATTAGATTAATTTGATTCCCCCCATGAACCGCCACCTTAACGTGGTGGAGGGGTTTAAGTGCCCAGTGATCCCGGGAGCTATGTTGTCTGTGCCTTCATGCCCCTGGTAGGGTTACCCAAGGCAAACAGGTCCTGGGGGATGGGTCCAGATATAGTTCTGGTCAGAGTGCTGGAGGACACTCCCTATATTGCCTAACTGCTTAATTTGTTGGCGGCACAGTGGCTGAGTGGCTAGCACTCATGCTTCACCGCAAGAAGGTCCGGGTCACCTGGGCCTTTCTGTCTGGAGTTTACATGTTCTCCCCATGTTTGGGTGGGTTTCCTCCGGGCACTCCGGTTTCCCCCACCAACCCGAAACATGTGCCATAGGTCAAATCCTCCAGCTTGGGTCCTTACCAAGTCTAAACAACAAAATCATGTGGATGGTCCCCAGGTCAAATGCAGAAAACGATTTCTCCTGTGTGAGATCAATAAAAAGTCAATCTTCTAATCCTTAATCACTGTAAGGTGCTTTGTGTTACATTTTTTGTATGAAAAGCGCTTTATAAATAATGTTTGATCGATTGATTGAGTGATTGATATCCAGCACTCTGACCAGAACTGAAGAAGCAGCTTGGATGAGCTGCGAAACGTATAAACGTATAAACTATAAACTAAAATAAACTTTTGTCCAGTTGAATTTCTCCTTTTGCCACTGTAGATATTATACTGACAAAGGCTCATTTCCATCCATTGTGCCAAAGGGCTGGGGTCAAATGAGAGTGTACATGAGTGTGAAAGGCTTTTCTACTCTTAAGGTGCAGTGCAAATGAACGTTTGGCGTACATCAGAATATTTTCACTCTGCTAAGCACAGCCACAGCTCACACAGAACTTTTAATTACCTCAGACCTTCAGAGCAGAGAGCCATTTCAATCCAAACATGTAGTCCCAACCTTAAATGGGGCAAAAATACCTCCTTTCTTAATTTTTTTGTTGATCTCTGAGAGGTACATCATGAAGTCAACAATAAGTACATGAGTGAAATGACAGCTGAAACTGTCAGCTAAACCTCTAAACACGTATGGCCGTTTTATATGCTGTAAAGTTGAGTCTATGTATGCAGAACACTATTATGAATAATCTGGTGCAGTTTATAACTTGTAAATGAATATATTGCTGCACTAAAGGAGTTATGAAAGTAAATGTCTCTACAAATACAGTATCTTCAAATAGGCCAGTGTGTGATATACTGTTGGTGTACATAAATATTAGAATATCCTGTCATACAAGTTATTCATTCAACTCTCTCAAACCTTATTGTATTGCAAAAACATACCAAAAAGTCCCCATGATAAATATACACTGTCATGTATTGAACAATAAGTCCATATAGTGATTATTGTGATAGGCCTATCTTTAAAAGTCATATATTATTTCACACTGACTCTTGTGAAGTTAAAGCTACGTTAGAATGCTCCTCAATACCTCATCAAAAACATATTTGGAGTTGTGTTTTGTTTTACCACACATATACAGTAACTCTTTATTATTAGTCTGTCGACATCTCCAAAACTCAGAATGCTCCCCCTTGTTCCACCTTGTAATGCCATGAAGTGGTAGTTTTCATGTTAACAGCTACATTTTACCTTTAGGTTCAAAAGAGATTGGCAATTCCAGGCCTGAAATTATCTATGATAATTGATACAAGTGAATGGGTATGGCATATAAAAACACAGTGGAGCATTTCCTGTATTACCACATGACATCACAATGTGGAACAGTGTTTTCTGTTTGAGAGACGAGCTCATATACAGCGTTAGTGTGTGAATGAAACAAATCACAACTCCAAATATTTTTGTGATGAGGACACAACATTATAACAGAGATCAGTAAACAGCTTAACATAAGCCCTTTAATCATATTTCATTGCTCCCATGCATAGCCCTGGAGGAGGCTCAGGACATCTGTGCTCACCTGAAGCCCCTGCAGCATCTGGTGGAGGAGTTGGAGGCTGCAGAGTTCCCAGAGGTCAGAGGTCACATCGTTCCACTCATGCACACCGTGTGTCTGATTTGGGCCCACTCCCGCTTCTACTGCCGCCCCGCCCGAATCATCGTCCTACTGCAGGAGATATGCAACCTGCTGCTCCAACAGGTCAGAGTGCCCTCTACAGGGGCCCTTTTCAGGGGCCCTCTTCATGGGTCCTCAACAGGGACCCTCTACAGGGACCATCTTCAGGGGCCTCTGTTTGGTGCCCAGTGGGTCAGGTGTGGGAGGTTGCTGTGATCGGAAGTGAAGGGATGTTTTATAACTGGAAGCATAAACTAGGTCTGTCATGATAACGGACTTTAAAGCCTGATATGTCACTACAGAGAAATACCATGATAAACAATAATATTGAAATTAAAGCCGCAAGCGGCGTTGGTCGGGACCTCGCACCTGCGTTTGTTCGTCTTACTGAGACGCACAGCCATACGAAATTTCGTGTGCCTGGCACAATTATCTCACTTCCTGTTGGGCGTGGCCATGACATTGTAGATACCCTGTCAGAACAGACCCTGTCAGACCCTGTCAGACCCTGTCAGACCCTGTCAGACCCTGTCAGACCCTGTCAGACCCTGTCAGACTCTGCATGTGGCCTACATGCTGAGGCCTACATGAACCTTCGATGCTTGTCCCCACATTGCTGCTTGCAGCTATATCAGATCAAAGGTACAAAGATCAAAGACCTTTGATCAGGGCGTTGCCTAGCAACAAATACCTCCCATTCATAACTCATCACTCCCATTCAATAAATACCTAACTTTATCGATCCGCCGTATCGTCATATTACCGCCTATTTGAAAATCCTTCGCAATTTAACATCTCCAACGTCTTAAGATTATGTTCACCAAAATTTAAGCCCATCTGAGGTACGGTGTAGGAGAAGTGTTTCAAATTCCATTCTATGTCCAATACCCAAAAATCACACAAAAGCCCAATTATCTCACTTCCTGTTGGGCGTGGCCATGACATTGCAGTGAGGCGTTTGTTTGTCTTATTGAGATACACGTCCCTACCGAATTTCGTGCGCCTATCTTAAACGGTATGCCAGCCCCGAAAGACAACGCGCTAGGGGGCGCTATCGAGCTCCTGGGGGTCACTGGGGGACGGGACTTTGTGTGGTCGTACTGGCAGCACTTTGTGATGCCCGTGCAAAGTTTCGTTCGTTTTGAAGCATGGGAACATGCTCAAAATTGCCCCAGCGAGTGTGAACAAGAACAAGAATAATTAAAGCCGCAAGCGGCGTTGGTCGGGACCTCGCACCTGCGTTTGTTCGTCTTACTGAGACGCACACCCATACCGAATTTCGTGTGCCTGGCAAAAATGGTAAGCCATATCGGACAATTTTTCCTGTTAGGGGCTCAGCTAGCTGTAGATTTCTGACAGTTCACTGGCCTGTCATATGGGGGCGCTATGTCAGACTGGCAGTTATTTGGCATGAAAATCTTGGTAGTCCTCATCTACATTACTCTGTGAAGTTTTAGTCTGAGGAAGAACTCCAAATTCAATAAAAACCTCCCATTCATAACTCCCATTCAATAAATACCTAAGTTTATCGATCCGCCGTATCGTCATATTACCGCCTATTTGAAAATCCTTCGCAATTTAACATCTCCAACGTCTTAAGATTATGTTCACCAAAATTTAAGCCCATCTGAGGTACGGTGTAGGAGAAGTGTCTGCTAAATGAAGTGGTGATACACCTCCTATTGCATTTGGCACTTTCAAATGGTAGCAAAATTCATAAGGCCGCCATTTTGTCATCTTACAAGATATCAAAAATCCCTTCGCAATTTATCATCTCCAATGTCTTGAGCTTATGTACACCAAAATTTACACCCATCTGATGTACGGTGTAGGAGGAGTGTTTTAAAATCTATTATATGTCATATCACAGAAAATCGCAATACAAGTCTTCTTATCTCACTTCCTGTTGGGCGTGGCCATGACATTGTAATTACAATTTTGTTCATCTTAGTGAGATACACACCCATACCAACTTTCGTGTGTCTGGCTGAAATCGTATGCCACCCACGATTCTCTTTGTGTTAAAACGCTCATTTGCTGTACATTTTCTGACAGTTCACTGGCCTGTCATATGGGGGCGCTATGTCAGACTGCCAGTTATTTGGCATGAAAATCTTGGTAGTCCTCATGTACATTACCCTGTGAAGTTTTAGTCTGAGGAAGAACTCCAAATTCAATAAATATCCCCCATTCATAATTCATAACTCGCATTCAATAAATACCTAACTTTATTGATCCGCTGTATCGTCATATTACTGCCTATTTGAAAATCCTTCGCAATTTAACATCTCCAATGTCTTAAGATTATGTTCACCAAAATTTAAGCCCATCTGAGGTACGGTGTATGAGAAGTGTTTCAAATTCCATTGTCTGTCCAATATTACAAAATCACACAAAATGCCAATTATCTCACTTCCTGTTGGGCGTGGCCATGACATTGCAGTGAGGCGTTTGTTCGTCTTATTGAGATACACGTCCCTACCGAATTTCGTGCGCCTATCTTAAACGAAACTCCAAATTCAATAAATAACTCCCATCCATAACTCATAACTCCATTCAATAAATACCTAACTTTATCGATCCGCCGTATCGTCATATTACCGTCTATTTGAAAATCCTTCGCAATTTAACATCTACCACATCTTAAGATTATGTTCACCAAAATTTAAGCCCATCTGAGGTACGGTGTAGGAGAAGTGTTTCAAATTCCATTGTATGTCAAATTTCACAAATGGCCAATTATCTCACTTCCTGTTGGGCGTGGACATGACATTGCAGTGAGGCGTTTGTTCGTCTTATTAAGATACACGTCCCTATCGAATTTCATGCGCCTATCTTAAACGGTATGCCAGCCCCGAAAGACAACGCGCTAGGGGGCGCTATCGAGCTCCTGGGGGTCACCAGGGGACGGGTCTTTTTGGAGGCGTAGCTGCCGCCCTACGTGATGCCCCTGCAAAGTCACGTTCGTTTTGAAGCATGGGAACATGCTCCAAATTGCCCAAAAGCGTGTGAACAAGAACAAGAATAATAATAATTAAAGCCGCAAGCGGCGTTGGTCGGGACCTCGCACCTGCGTTTGTTCGTCTTACTGAGACGCACACCCATACTGAATTTCGTGTGCCTGGCAAAAATGGTAAGCCATATCGGACAATTTTTCCTGTTAGGGGCTCAGCTAGCGGTAGATTTCTGACAGTTCACTGGCCTGTCATATGGGGGCGCTATGTCAGACTGCCAGTTATTTGGCATGAAAATCTTGGTAGTCCTCATCTACATTACCCTGTGAAGTTTTAGTCTGAGGAAGAACTCCAAATTCAATAAAAACCTCCCATTCATAACTCATAACAATAAATACCTAAGTTTATCGATCCGCCTTATCGTCATATTCCCGTCTATTTGAAAATCCTTCGCAATTTAACATCTCCAACGTCTTAAGATTATGTTCACCAAAATTTAAGCCCATCTGAGGTACGGTGTAGGAGAAGTGTTTCAAAATGAAGTGGTGACACACTTCCTATTGAATTTGGCACTTTCAAATGGTAGCAAAATTCATCAGGCCGCCATTTTGTCATCTTACAAGATATCAAAAATCCCTTCGCAATTTAACATCTCCATTGTCTTGAGCTCATGTACACCAAAATTTACGCCCATCTGATGTAAGGTGTAGGAGGAGTGTTTTAAAATCCATTTTATGTCTTATCACACAAAATCGCAATACAAGTCTTTTTATCTCACTTCCTGTTGGGCGTGGCCATGACATTGTAATTACAATTTTGTTCATCTTAGTGAGATACACACCCATACCAACTTTCGTGTGTCTGGCTGAAATCGTATGCCACCCACGATCCTCTTTGTGTTAAAACGCTCATTTGCTGTACATTTTCTGACAGTTCACTGGCCTGTCATATGGGGGCGCTATGTCAGACTGCCAGTTATTTGGCATGAAAATCTTGGTAGTCCTCATCTACATTACCCTGTGAAGTTTTAGTCTGAGGAAGAACTCCAAATTCAATAAAAACCTCCTATTCATAATTCATAACTCCCATTCAATAAATACCTAAGTTTATCGATTCGCCGTATCGTCATATTACCTCCTATTTGAAAATCCTTCGCAATTTATCATCTCCAATGTCTTAAGATTATGTTCACCAAAATTTAAGCCCATCTGAGGTTCGGTGTAGGAGAAGTGTTTCAAATTCCATTGTCTGTCCAATATTACAAAATCACACAAAATGCCAATTATCTCACTTCCTGTTGGGCGTGGCCATGACATTGCAGTGAGGCGTTTGTTCGTCTTATTGAGATACACGTCCCTACTGAATTTCGTGCGCCTATCTTAAACGGAACTCCAAATTCAATAAATAACTCCCATCCATAACTCATAACTCCATTCAATAAATACCTAACTTTATCGATCCGCCGTATCGTCAAATTACCGCCTATTTGAAAATCCTTCGCAATTTAACATCTACCACATCTTAAGATTATGTTCACCAAAATTTAAGCCCATCTGAGGTACGGTGTAGGAGAAGTGTTTCAAATTCCATTGTATGTCAAATTTCACAAAAGGCCAATTATCTCACTTCCTGTTGGGCGTGGACATGACATTGCAGTGAGGCGTTTGTTCGTCTTATTAAGATACACGTCCCTATCGAATTTCGTGCGCCTATCTTAAACGGTATGCCAGCCCCGAAAGACAACGCGCTAGGGGGCGCTATCGAGCTCCTGGGGGTCACCGGGGGACGGGTCTTTTTGGAGGCGTAGCTGCCGCCCTACGTGATGCCCCTGCAAAGTCACGTTCGTTTTGAAGCATGGGAACATGCTCCAAATTGCCCAAAAGCGTGTGAACAAGAACAAGAATAATAATAATAATAATAGAGAAACAGAGCAACTTCAATAGGGACCTTCGTGCCCCTTCGGGCTCGGTCCCTAATAATAATAGAGAAACAGAGCAACTTCAATAGGGACCTTCGTGCCCCTTCGGGCTCGGTCCCTAATAATAATAATAATAATAATAATAATTAAAGCCGCAAGCGGCGTTGGTCGGGACCTCGCACCTGCGTTTGTTCGTCTTACTGAGACGCACAGCCATACCAAATTTCGTGTGCCTGGGACAATTATCTCACTTCCTGTTGGGCGTGGCCATGACATTGTAGATACCCTGTCAGAACAGACCCTGTCAGACCCTGTCAGACCCTGTCAGACCCTGTCAGACTCTGTCAGACCCTGTCAGACCCTGTCAGACCCTGTCAGACCCTGCATGTGGCCTACATGCTGAGGCCTACATGAACCTTCGATGCTTGTCCCCACATTGCTGCTTGCAGCTATATCAGATCAAAGGTACAAAGATCAAAGACCTTTGATCAGGGCGTTGCCTAGCAACAAATACCTCCCATTCATAACTCATCACTCCCATTCAATAAATACCTAATTTTATCGATCCGCCGTATCGTCATATTACCGCCTATTTGAAAATCCTTCGCAATTTAACATCTCCAACGTCTTAAGATTATGTTCACCAAAATTTAAGCCTATCTGAGGTACGGTGTAGGAGAAGTGTTTCAAATTCCATACCTAACTTTATCGATCCGCCGTATCGTCATATTACCGCCTATTTGAAAATCCTTCGCAATTTAACATCTCCAACGTCTTAAGATTATGTTCACTAAAATTTAAGCCCATCTGAGGTACGGTGTAGGAGAAGTGTTTCAAATTCCATTCTATGTCCAATACCCAAAAATCACACAAAAGCCCAATTATCTCACTTCCTGTTGGGCGTGGCCATGACATTGCAGTGAGGCGTTTGTTCGTCTTATTGAGATACACATCCCTACCGAATTTCGTGCCCCTATCTTAAACGGTATGCCAGCCCCGAAAGACAACGCGCTAGGGGCGCTAGCGAGCTCCTGGGGGCCACTGGGGGACGGGACTTTGTGTGGTCGTACTGGCAGTACTTTGTGATCCACGTGTAAAGTTTCGTTCGTTTTGAAGCATGGGAACATGCTAAAACTTGCCCCAGCGAGTGTGAACAAGAACAAGAATAATAATAATAATAATAATAATAATAATAATAATTAAAGCCGCAAGCGGCGTTGGTCGGGACCTCGCACCTGCGTTTGTTCGTCTTACTGAGATGCACATCCATACGAAATTTCGTGTGCCTGGCACAATTATCTCACTTCCTGTTGGGCGTGGCCATGACATTGTAGATACCCTGTCAGAACAGACCCTGTCAGACCCTGTCAGACCCTGTCAGACTCTGTTAGACCCTGTCAGACTCTGTCAGACCCTGTCAGACCCTGCATGTGGCCTACATGCTGAGGCCTACATGAACCTTCGATGCTTGTCCCCACATTGCTGCTTGCAGCTATATCAGATCAAAGGTACAAAGATCAAAGACCTTTGATCAGGGCGTTGCCTAGCAACAAATACCTCCCATTCATAACTCATCACTCCCATTCAATAAATACCTAATTTTATCGATCCGCCGTATCGTCATATTACCGCCTATTTGAAAATCCTTCGCAATTTAACATCTCCAACGTCTTAAGATTATGTTCACCAAAATTTAAGCCTATCTGAGGTACGGTGTAGGAGAAGTGTTTCAAATTCCATACCTAACTTTATCGATCCGCCGTATCGTCATATTACCGCCTATTTGAAAATCCTTCGCAATTTAACATCTCCAACGTCTTAAGATTATGTTCACCAAAATTTAAGCTCATCTGAGGTACGGTGTAGGAGAAGTGTTTCAAATTCCATTCTATGTCCAATACCCAAAAATCACACAAAAGCCCAATTATCTCACTTCCTGTTGGGCGTGGCCATGACATTGCAGTGAGGCGTTTGTTCGTCTTATTGAGATACACGTCCCTACCGAATTTCGTGCGCCTATCTTAAACGGTATGCCAGCCCCGAAAGACAACGCGCTAGGGGGCGCTATCGAGCTCCTGGGGGTCACTGGGGGACGGGACTTTGTGTGGTCGTACTGGCAGCACTTTGTGATGCCCGTGCAAAGTTTCGTTCGTTTTGAAGCATGGGAACATGCTCAAAATTGCCCCAGCGAGTGTGAACAAGAACAAGAATAATAATAATAATAATAATAGGGAAACAAAGCAACAACAATAGGGACCTTCGTCCCCCTTCGGGGCTCGGTCCCTAATAATAATAATAATAATAGGGAAACAAAGCAACAACAATAGGGACCTTCGTCCCCCTTCGGGCTCGGTCCCTAATAATAGGGAAACAAAGCAACAACAATAGGGACCTTCGTCCCCCTTCGGGGCTCGGTCCCTAATTACTTCATAGAGAAAAAAAACAATATATCTTTGGCTTGTGTATCAGAACGATTTTTGGACTTTTTAGTTATTGGCCTTAAAGATAAGATAAGATAAGATAAGCCTTTATTGATCTCACCCAGGAGAAATTTACTCGCCACAGTAGCTCCAGGACATTTGGACAAGAGGGAAAAAGTGCATGCAGGCAGGGAGGGGATAAAGTAAGTAATAAATAATACAAATAGTAATACGTAATAATAATAATAATGGAAAATAGTAATAATGTTAATAGTAACAACAAGCATCAACATGAAAACGGAGGATATTGCACGTCTGGCCTAAAAGTTCTATATTAAGCTAAATTGACTCTTCTGAGATTTAAGCATGTTTTATGTTTTTACCTCAACATTCGCACATGTTTGAGTATCCCTTTATTATTCATTTGTCTACATCTCCAAAGCTCAAAATACTCTGTTCCACCTTGTGATGTCATGTAGTGGTAGTTTTCAAGTTAACAAAAAAAAAAAAAAAGTTTTAACCATAACACACCTGGAATTGTATTCACACTTGTATCCCTTAACATCCCTGTAGGAAGGAACATGAAATTCCAAAGCAATTATATTTAAAGATTGATATAGATTTGCACAACAACAGCAGGTAGGATGCATTCTTATGGCTTTAATTCTCTTCTGAACATGCCTTTAGTCACAATGGGATAATGTTTCATATTTTTTAACTTAAAATAATGTCCGGGAACGTTTTCCCCATAAATGCAGTGCTAATAGAGCCATGCTTTTGCTGTGTGACCACAATTAAACTATTGATACTTTGCAGTGACATCACACTGGGGATGTTCTACATTCATCTCTATGGTGGGATGTTCAGCATGGAGACACAATGCACACATTAGTGAACACAGGCAAAAATGTTTTAAGATCAAATCAGCTCACCTGTTTTAGTTCTAGCTAAGTCAGTTCTTTATTGTCAATTTGTGTTTAAACAGAGATCAGATTAAAGTCTAATTTGAGTGAAAGAGCTTCAGACAGAGCAGTGCCTACAGTTAGCTTCACAACCCCAGGAATGTTAATGACATCAGCTGCAAAGGATCAATATGGTGATGGCTTATGGAGTTAAAAAAGAATATACAAACAGAACATCTTAAGTGTTCAGAGGAGGGTGAGTGAAGGGCTGTGAACATACCCATCACAAACACATGCTGATCCTACATCTGGTGTTTCTTCTCAGGCCCAGGCATATTTAGTCCCAGAGGAGCTGCTGCAAGAGGAGGTGTCCCAGAGCCTGGAGAAGCTGCAGACCAGTCTGGAGCTCCTGCAGATGTTCAGGAGCACATATGACGAGCGCAGGGCCAGTCTGAGCCAGTACCAGAGGAATGGACATGCCCCTCCACCCTGGGACTTCTCCCCTCACCTGGTCTTCACCCGACTGGACCTGTTCATACAGAGACTCAACACTGTCAAGGTAACACTGAACACAGCCACACATTCTGAATGATCCTATAGGTCTTATATTATGCACAAACCTGACTCTTGTGAGTTTAAAGCCATGTTATAAATGTGTTTTGTTTCATTCACACATGTTTGAGTGACCCTTTATTATTAGTTGGTCTTTAAAGCAAAATCCACCAAAGCACTGTTACTTTAGAGCACAGTGTGCTCTAAATTAACAGTGCTTTTGTTGTAAGCCCATTTTACCTTCTCGAAGTTGTATTTTGAGTGATTTGTGCATGCTTGAGTAACCTTTAGTCAGCTCTCTGCTCTTGGTGTAGACGGCTCCTCTGATGGTGCTCTCTCAACTGGTTCGCCTGTATTCAGCCTCACTTTTTTTTATTATGTGTAGTTTTATGTATTTTAGCATGTTAGAGTGTGTGTGAGTGTGTGTGCATGTGTGTGTGTGTGTTACTGTTTGGGTTGTTTGGTTGTGTGGTGTCAGGCAGCTGTGGGGGGCTGGTTGGGTAGTTTGAAGGAAATATGGGTTGTTTTTAATCACTGTAAAGCGCTTTGTGTTAAATTTTTTGTATGAAAAGTGCTTTATAAATAAAGTTTGATTAATTGATTGATTGATTATTTCAAGACATACTTTTGCCCATCTACCCCCATTTTCACCATCAGCTATATAGCAGACACAAACACTACAGGTCTTCTTTAAGGACACAATAGTGAAGTATTATTGTATTATACTATGACTTGGTTAGAGAAATGTAAGGCATAAATTGCTATACGTTATTTATATTCATACTATTGGTGAACTCATGAGGTTTGGCTCAGATTTATTTCAAAGACTTTGACAGTGTAATATTGTCTGTGTAATATTGTACAGAGTGCATATGATTGATCTTCTGTGCTGTTCCTTTGTTCATGTTAAAGTGATACTCCGGGATTTTTGACATAGGGTCCAATTTTCTAGTTAGCCAGCGTGTAGGATATGTGTAGAGAAAGTTATTTTGCGATTTCATGCAGTCTTTGTAAAATCTGAGTTGGCTGTTGCTAAGCTAGCGAAAGTGAACGTCCTGCAGCTAGCCAGCCACTAAAATAGACATACCCAGTACAAAACAAACACCCAAACAAATCAGTTATTATGCCAGGGTATCGATTTAAATATCTGTGTTGATATAATAAGATTTTGAACGAAACGGACCTTGCTTCAAACGACTTAATTGACGCATATTGGGGGACTAGTTTCTAAGCAGCGGCGGAATTTTACTTCTCCCTCGTCAATTCATCAGCAGCAGTTGTCATTATTACAAAGACTAGAGACTGGAGGCATGCATTACACACGTTGGTGAGTAACAGAAACAGGAGGCCTAACTTAGAAGATGTGAGTATAATCATCTCACTGATTTTGCAACTGGCCAAACGCTCCTACATTCAACATTTTTTTCTGGCACACCACTTACCGCATTGATAACTAGCCATTAGGTCCAGCAGGTCTAGGTCGTTTCTTCCAATTTATCTTTTCGACGCAGAAGAATGTCTCCAGTACGCCACGATTGAGATGGGGCAAGAAGTCCTGGTGCTCTGTTATCATCATTGGAAGTGCTATGGCCACCAGACACATCTAGACTTCGAAACGAAGTATCTAGCTCCAGCTCTTGCATTTGTGGGATAACTAAGTCCCACTCCCTGCAGCAAAAACATTCATCCTCGTTCTCCATAACTTCGCAATTTCGGCACTGACACCACCAATCCCCGGTTCTTCTGTCCCGGTGTCCCCTGCAGCTTCGGCGGCGGCTGCATTTGCAGACGCGCTCTCTTGTTCTCTTGCTCTTTGTAAATCCATCTCTTTCAATTCTTCGTCCGTATACTCCGGCTCATACAAGTATGGTTCACTGGAAAAATGCAACTGCTCTTCCTCCTCATCAAAATAATCGGGCTCGCCAAACATTGCCATACTTTGAACAGGCTCCGTGTGCTCACTTTTACAGTTGCGAGGTTGCTAGTAAACAAACTATTAGAGCCGGTCGGATTGGGACATGCGGGTGATATCAATCCGCGGCTGTCAAGCTTTCAATGAGGAAGTACGAATTGCTGATGATGATCAAAGGAATACATGCTTGGTTTACTTCCTTAATCATTCTATCAACACAGATATGTACATCGATACCCTGGCATAATAACTGATTTGTTTGGGTGTTTGTTTTGTACTGGGTATGTCTATTTTAGTGGCTGGCTAGCTGCAGGACGTTCACTTTCGCTAGCTTAGCAACAGCCAACTCAGATTTTACAAAGACTGCATGAAATCGCAAAATAACTTTCTCTACACATATCCTACACGCTGGCTAACTAGAAAATTGGACCCTATGTCAAAAATCCCGGAGTATCACTTTAAAGGAATATTAAAGTTTTTTTTACAATCTGAACATTATTTCAAACAAGTTGTTTTACTCACCCATAGTACTTTGGTGTCATTTGGAGCAGTTGCGTAGATGTTGTAGTTTAGCGATATCTGTTAACGTGAGTGCTTGGGGCAGGCAATTGCAGTCACCAAATAACACAAACTTTATCACTTTTCAAATTACAGAAGCTCAACGTCTTAGTCTACACTTTCGTTTGAGTCAAAAGTGGCCTCTAATCCTAGATTTAGCCATAGTTTCGAGTAAATGAGGATTCACAGCTGATTTGCAGATAATCCATCCATCCATCCATCCATTTTCTTCCGCTTATCCGGGGCCGGGTCGCGGGGGCAACAGTCTAAGCAGGGACGCCCAGACCTCCTTCACCCCGGACACTTCCTCCAGCTCCTCCGGGGGGACCCCAAGGCGTTCCCAGGCCAGCCGGGACACATAGTCCCGCCAGCATGTCCTGGGTCTTCCCCGGGGCCCCCTCCCGGTGGGACATGCCCGGAACACCTCCCAAGGGAGGCGTCCAGGAGGCATCCGAAACAGATGCCCAAGCCACCTCAGCTGGCTCCTCTCAACGTGGAGAAGCAGCGGCTCTACTCTGAGCTCCTCCCGTGTGACTGAGCTCCTCACCCTATCTCTAAGGGTGCGCCCAGCCACTTTGCGGAGGAAACTCATTTCGGCCGCTTGTATCCGCGATCTCGACCTTTCGGTCATTACCCAGAGCTCATGACCATAGGTGAGGGTAGGAACGTAGACTGACCGGTTCAGCTCCCTCTTCACCACAACGGACCGGTACAGCGACCGCATCACTGCCGATGCTGCACCGATCCGCCTATCAATCTCACGCTCCATCCTCCCCTCACTCGTGAACAAGACCCCGAGATACTTGAACTCCTCCACCTGAGGCAGGGACTCCCCACCCACCCAGAGAGGGCAAGCCACCTTTTTCCGGTCGAGAACCATGGCCTCGGATTTGGAGGAGCTGATCCCCATCCCAGCCGCTTCACACTCGGCTGCGTACCGCCCCAGTGCACATTGAAAGTCCCGGTTCGATGAAGCCATCAGGACAACATCATCTGCAAACAGCAGAGATGAGATCCTGTGGTCCCCAAACCGGATCCCCTCTGGCCCCTGACTGCACCTAGAAATTCTGTCCATAAATATAATGAACAGAACCGGTGACAAAGGGCAGCCCTGGCGGAGTCCAACATGCACCGGAAACAGGTCCGACTTGCTACCGGCAATGCGAACACAGCTCCTGCTCCGGTCATACAGGGACCAAACAGCCCTTAGCAAAGGGCCCCGAACCCCGTACTCCCTGAGCACTCTCCACAGGACCCCACGAGGGACACGGTCGAATGCCTTCTCCAGATCCACAAAGCACATGTGGACTGGTTGGGCAAACTGCACCAGTCCACATGCACCCTCGAGCACCCGATGGAGAGTATAGAGCTGGTCCAGTGTTCCCCGGCCGGGACGAAAACCACACTGCTCCTCCTGAATCCGAGGTTCGACTATCGGTTGAATTCTCCTCTCCAGCACCCTGGAATAGACCTTACTGGGTAAGGCTGAGGAGTGTGATTCCCCGATAATTGGAACACACCCTCCGGTCCCCCTTCTTAAACAGAGGGACCACCACCCCGGTCTGCCAGTCCAGAGGTACTGTCCCCGACCGCCACGCGATGTTGAAGAGTCGTGTCAGCCAAGACAGCCCTACAACATCCAGAGAATTCAGATACTCAGGACGGATCTCATCCACCCCTGGGGCCTTGCCACCGAGGAGCTTTCCAACCACCTCAGTGACTTCAGCCAGGGTGATGAATGAGTCCGCCTCCGAGTCTCCAGCCTCTGCTTCCTCCTCGGAAGACGTGACGGCGGGATTGAGGAGCTCCTCAAAGTATTCCTTCCACCGTCCGATAACATCCCCAGTCGAGGTCAACAGCTCCCCACCCACACCGTAAACAGTGTTGGTGAGGCACTGCTTCCCCCTCTTGAGGCGCAGAACGGTTTGCCAGAATTTCTTTGAGGCCGTCCGATAGTCCTCCTCCATGGCCTCTCCGAACTCCTCCCAAACCCGAGTTTTTGCCTCTGCGACCACCCGGGCTGCAGCACGCTTGGCCCGCCAGTACCCGTCAGCTGCCTCAGGAGTCCCATGAGCCAGCAAGGCCCGAAAGGACTCCTTCTTCAGCCTGACGGCATCCCTTACTTCCAGTGTCCAACACCGGGTTCGGGGATTGCCGCCGCGACAGGCACCACAGACCTTACGACCACAGCTACGAGTGGCCGCATCGACAATAGAGGCCGAGAACAGAGCCCACTCGGACTCTATGTCCCCAGCCTCCCCGGAATCTGGGAGAAGCTCTCCCAGAGGTGTGAGTTGAAGGTGCCCCTGACAGAGGGCTCTGCCAGACGTTCCCAACAGACCTTCACGATACGCTTGGGCCTGCCAGGTCTCTCCGGCTTCCTCCCCCGCCAGCGGACCCAACTCACAACCATGTGGTGATCGGTTGACAGCTCTGCCCCTCTCTTCACCCGAGTGTCCAAGACAAGCGACCGGAGGTCAGATAACACGACAACAAAGTCGATCATCGACCTCCGTCCTAGGGTGTCCTTGTGCCACGTGCACTGATGGACACCCTTGTGCTCGAACATGGTGTTCGTTATGGACAAACTGTGGCTAGCACAGAAGTCCAATAACAGAACACCACTCGGGTTCACATCAGGGAGGCCGTTCCTCCCAATCACCCCTCTCCAGGTGTCACTGTCGTTGGGTCCACAGGAGGACGGCCCCACGTCTCTTCTTCGGGCTTCGCCCAGCCGGGCCCCGTGGGGAAAGGCCCGGCCACCAGACGCTCGCTGGCAAGCACCCACCCCAGGTCTGGCTCCAGGGTGGGGCCCCGGTGACGCCAGTCCAGGCGACGTATCTGACCTTGTTTTAAAACTCAACATAAGGGCTTCAGAAGTTGATACTCACAACTCAAAAACTCTGTGCAGCCGGTTGCCTTGAAAATTTGAGTTGAACTAACTATTTATTTTTTACAGTGTAGTTTCACAGCCTTTCTCCCCTTAGAAACATGATTTTACTTTTGGAACATGAAACACCTATAAAACCTGTAAACATTGTGTAATAAAAAGTACTTGGCCTTTGTAGGACGTGGTGGTGACGGCGGTGGAGCTGTTTAAACTGGGGAAGCTGGAGATTGGAGGGGTGAAGGGTCGTGTCCTGAGCCAGCACATGTACATCCTGCACCAAAACTTTGTGGAGTTATTCAAGAACTTCACAGTGAAGTCCAACACATGTTTGGACCTCAGTAATACGGTAGGAACTCAGTACAGTACAGTCTTTTTTGTCTTTTTCTTTTTGCTCTTTTAGCACAGTCTTTTGGAATAAAGATGATGTTTTTATTCTATTAAATGATCTACTAAATACTAGAGGCAGTCAATGGCAGACAGTAAAAGTCTGCCAACACTGTCCAATACAAAATGAATTTAAACAGCACATTTTCAGGAGCCTGTGATCAATATGAGTGCTCATGGTCCTGTTTAGGAGTTTGATTTTCAACAAAAAGTTGACAGTGATTAACTGAAAAACTGTTGGCTAAGGCTAGCTCACTTATAACTGTAAACTTATCTTTGAGATGGACTTTTTTAACAGGACAAATCATCTCACCTGTTGCTGTTCCAGCTACCTCATTTCTTTATAATCATATTGTATTAAAACAAAGTGATTCAAAGTGATGTCCATTTTCAACCTCATTCACTTAAATAAATTATTTTTGGTACCAAGATCTTTTATTTACCATAATTAGTGTTAAATAAACTGAACAATGTTATTAGTCTGTCTCCAAAAGCTCAAAATGCTCTGTTCCACCTTGTGATGTCATGAAGCAGTAGTTTTCATGTTAGCAGCAATTATTACCTCAAATTAAGTCATTTTGAGTGATTTCTAGCAATATGGGCCCTTTAATATTTACATGGTAAAAAATATTTACCAATATTTAGATTTTGTAAAATAGCTTTTGTTAATTATCTAACGATGTGTGCAGGAGTTTGATGCTGATGTGAGACAATTCAAACTCCTGGTGGAGGACACAGACCGGCGTCTTGGCACCATCTTCTGCCAGGCCTTTGACAGTGCCCCTGGACTGGAGCATGCCTTCAAGGTCTCCCCTCCAAACTCCTGTTTACTACAGTTTTTCAGTACCTCACACTGAGGCTCTAACATGGTCTTATACTGCCCTGTGTTTGACCTGCAGGTGCTGGACATGTTTGGGAGTCTGCTTGAGCGCCCCCTGGTGGCTGCAGATGCTGTGGACAGATACCCCACACTAGTGTCCATGTTTGACCAAGAGCTGGACAGTGTTAGGCTCATGTACACAAAGTGCTTAAAGGAGGCTGACCACCTGGGTGAGAGATGACTATAATATTAACAATAATCAATGGCAGCTTACAGGTTATTGTTGTGTTATGTTCGTGAAATAGATGTAAGTGTCTAAATATGCCACTCTGGTGTCACAGCTTGGTCTCCAATGAACAAGAACATGCCCACAGTGTCTGGAGGCCTCAGGTGGGTCCAGGAGCTGAAGAAAAGAATCCAGACACCGTTCTCCATGTTCAAACAGCTGTCCTACCCGTGAGTATGAGTACTACAACACTGTCTTACCCATGAGTATACTACAATACTGATCTACCTGTGAGTATGAGTACTATAATACTGTCTTACCCGTGAGTATACTACAATACTGATCTACCTGTGAGTATGAGTACTACAATACTGACCTACCTGTGATTATGAGTACTACAACACTGTTATACCTCTACCTGAGTGGAACTACATGTCAGACTATGACTCTTAACTATCTCCATGCAGAATGTTCCTGAGTATGGTTTTAACTTTGTACTTCCATGTATTCCTTTTGTGTCAATTTTGTGAGATTGTCACATGTGTTGTTTGTGCAGGTGTCTGGACAGTGCAGCAGGAGCCCGAGTCCTTCAGAAGTACGAGGACATTATGCAGCTGCTGGACAGGTGTGTGCCAGCTAAATCATAAACTATATATAACTACATATAGAATAGAAAAAAACAGAGTGAAAGTGAACTAAATATTTTTTATACACACAAAGTAGCCACCCTATACTTTGTCGACAAAGCTGCAAACCCTTGATCTTCTCTCAGTGAGATTCTTGATGAAGTCTCAAGAGTCAGGGTCTAGAAATGTGCAAACCAAGGTTCAAAGGAATGGGTAAATGCTATATCTAAAACCTAAAACAACTTTGAAGTTATTTTGAGTTTATTTTTGTTTACTATATTCTATTTGTGTCATTTATAGTTTTGATGTCTTCAGTGAGAATCTACACAGTGAAAAAATAATGGAAATAAAAAAGACGCATACATTGTTGTGTATTTTTGAACTAAACACCTATTTTAAATGGAGCAATAATTGTGAACTTCATGCTGTTTTTTAGAATCTCTGCAAATATGTTCTGAAATTGATGTCATTCTTTTAGTTAAGCAGATCATATTTCAGGCTTCCCACCAGTTGACTTTCCTCTGATCTTGTTTAAAATGTGTTTTGAAACTTGATTTCCAAATGAATAAAATGTTAAATTTCAAATGCAATATTTGTTTTGCTCAAGTAAATTTCATGTAATGTACACAAAGTTGAGTGTGTAACATTTCTGAAGCGGCCCAGGGGGACTGTGTAGACTCTGAGCTCTAAGCATGATTTATGGTGTCATTACTTCACCACGCCTCCAAACACGATCTCTCAAGCTGTCCAGCATCACTGCACTGCACGTGTGGTCATAGAAATGAGTGTGAATTCAAAGTTACATCGAGCAGGCTTAAAGAATTAGCTCTGAGAACTGTCCTATATGAGGCAAATTGGACTCTTGTGAGGTTCAAGCCATGTTAGAATGCTGTTACCTTCTCAAAAACATACCTGGAGTTGTGTTTTGTTTCATTCACACATGTTTCAGTAACCCTTTATTTTTAGTCTGTCTACATCTCCAAAACTCACAATGCTCTGTTCTACCTTGTGATGTCATGAAGCTGTAGTTTTCAAATAGCACAAACATAACACAAAACCAAAGTCTCTGGAAATGTTTGGACACAAATTATGTTCTACAGCTGTGGCCACACAAGTGGCTCACCGATTCACCCCCACTATAGACCAATGCATCATCATCAGTAGAGGTATCATACACTTTAGCTAGTTTACAATTAGTATGTGAGAATACAGCTTAAAGGTGCATTGTGTAACTTTTCTGCTGGAGGGTCCGTCAAATACTTTTCTCCATGGAGATGTTTTTGCATGGCATTAAACCTTTCTATCTTCATGGAGACCAAACCAAATCCATCTATGGAGAGATGACCCCGCTTACATTCAGATCAGAATGCATTTTTTTATTTTTTATTTTTATTTTTGAGCTATAACACTTTCTTCTAATTGAATGCATGTAAGGTAGAGCTGTTTAATGTCTTACTGTGGAACATTCCAAGCAGAGCAATGATGAGTCCCAAGGAAACAAGCAAAAATGAAATGGTAGTATCCACTCTACTGTCATTTAAAGCCTTGACCATTGCAGTCAGGAGATGGACATCCTGCCCAAATGCAATAAGAAGCGCACTCTGAGGAGCCAATTCCCAATTCTTCACAGTGACAGGGGTCGTAAAGAGCTGATCTTTACAGCGAGAGACATATACAGAGCTAATCTTTACAGAGTGAGAGAGTCGCACAGAGCTGATCTTTACACAGTGAAAGAGTCATATACAGAACTGATCTCAGGGCTCTCAAGTTTTGAGCGGGGTGGTGCGTGAGACTTTTTTTTCACGGTGCCTGCATTAACTAACCGATTTTCTGGGCACAGAAGCGCTGTGAACAGTGGCTACAGTTTTGAATTGCTTAAAAGAAAATTCAGCGTGAGACATACCATGTGTGGCGTGTGAGCGTGTGAACACATCGAATGGCGTGTGTCACACTCTCAAAGCGTGAGACTTGAGAGCGTCGTACAGAGTTGATCTTTACACTGAGAGAATCATACAGAGCTGATCTTTACAGTGAGAGTCGTACAGAGCTGATCTTTACAGTGAGAGTCATACAGAGCTGATCTTTACAGAGTGAGAGAGTCGTACAGAGCTGATCTTTACAGTGAGAGTCGTAAAGAGCTGATCTTTACAGTGAGAGTCGTAAAGAGCTGATCTTTACATTGACAGTCGTACAGAATGGATCTTTACACAGAGAGATGTACAGAATGGATCTATACAGTGAGAGAATCGCACAGAGCTGAACTTTACACAGTGAGGGTGTGTACCTTCGACAACCTCACTCTTCTTTGGTTTTGCTCTCTGACTATAGGCTACAGTCTATAGGAACAACTAGTGTAGTCGTAGTTGTAGCGTTCATGATGCAATGGTGTGTTTCAGGTATGCGGGCAGCCTGTATGACTCCTGGGCACAGACTGTTGCAGAGAGCTCCGAGTACAACCTAGGTTTGCCCCTCCTCAAGCGCGACCCCTGCAGCTGCCTTCTGTCCGTCAATTTCAACCCACAGGTCTGGACATTTCTACAGTACACATCTACTAGAGATCAACTGATACGTTTTTTTTTTTTTTCATGGGCGATGCCAATGCTAATTGTTAAGAATACAGAGAAACCAAGGGATGATAAGCACTGGCTATTCTTCTGTGCAGATGTTTTGGGCTGATTTTGATTGTTTTCCACAAATTATTATATGATAAAAGGAGAAGTTCAATTTGTCAACTGGACAAAGTATGTTTGGTTGAAAACGTTTCGCCGCTCATCCGAGAGGCTTCGTCAGCTCTAATAAGAATACTGGTAAGACACTTGCTTATATCTTGCTGCAGGGAGGAGCTAACTAGCTAACTACTTTCCGAAGCTATCTCATTGGTTTCCGTCTTTTGTTTCTCTGGCGTCTAGATAACGATCCCTATTCATCCCTACACGCCTGTTTTTCACACCTCTGGCCCTGACCTGGCTAGCCCTATTGTCCTACAGGTCAGGGCCAGAGGTGTGAAAAACAGGCGTGTAGGGATGAATAGGGATCGTTATCTAGACGCCAGAGAAACAAAAGACGGAAACCAATGAGATAGCTTCGGAAAGTAGTTAGCTAGTTAGCTCCTCCCTGCAGCAAGATATAAGCAAGTGTCTTACCAGTATTCTTATTAGAGCTGACGAAGCCTCTCAGATGAGCGGCGAAACGTTTTCAACCAAACATACTTTGTCCAGTTGACAAATTGAACTTCTCCTTTTATCATGGATTCTACCTGGACGACTGAGGGACTTTTCACACAAATTATTATACTTTAAATTTACTACAAACTCCCTCCCAAGCCATTTTTACCATAAATCTATAAGAGTGGTGTAATGGTGAGTGGTGTTTTGGGCAGCTATCTCTTCATATTACAATGTAAATATACAAAATATTAGCCTGTGATGGAGAGTTAAAGCCAATAAACTAAAAAGTCTAAATATATATAAATATATAAATACTGATATATTGGCTTATCTCAGTATGGTTGGGAAAAGATTGGCAACCCAGATACTACTTTGAACAAAATTGCATAAACTGGAGAAACATTTTTCTTTCTATCATACAGTTAGTATTACTACTACTACTACTACTACTACTACTACTTTGCATCTGATGTCATCAACATTGCTTGGAGTTGTAATGCTAACTGGAGCCACTGCTCTGTCTGAAGCTGTTAGACTTTTATCTGAGTTTTGTTTTAAGACAATCAGACCAGAAAGAAATGGCTTAGCTGGAACTACAACAGGTGAGCCGATTTGTGCTGTTCAACAAGTTAGCTAGCATATGCCAACAGTTTTTCAGTTAGTCACTGTCACCTTTTTGTCGAAATTAAACTCCTAAACAGGGCCATGAACTCTCAGACTAATCACAGGCTCCTGAAAATGTGCTGTTTAAAGCCATTTTGTATTTTTTCTTGAGTTTTCAGGTGAGTGTTTGCTAATGTGTGTAACCTTGGTAACCTCTGGTAAAGTATCAATAAGACGGCATGTTAGTTTTAAAGCAGCTATAATACTACTAGTTTTGTGTTGAAAATTGTCAATTAATTTTTTATTTTTATTTTTTTTCCGTTTTTATTGTAGTGCTGAAATAGGTATAGATAGGACCACAGTCACGTGAGTAATTGTCATTGATTCATTGATAATAACTATATAGAAGACAATCACAATATGTCTTCTTTAAAGGGCCCATATTACACTATTTTCTGATCTGTTCTAATGTAGTTTCCTCATCAAAAACAGACCTGGACTTTTGTTTTGTTTCAGTCGCACATGTTTAACACACAAACCCTGCAGATTTAGGTTCTTCTCTCAAAACAGTACAGATTTGTTCCATCTTGTGATGTCATGTACTTATCTCACAAAAGTGAGTACACCCCTCACACTTCTGCAAACATTTGTCTTTTCATGGGACAACATGGGATTAACAGTGTAAATTCACTTTCCCCTCAATATAACTCAACACACAGCCATTCACAGGATCATTTACACCTGCACCAGACTGCACGCATTACACCCTGACAGGTACGGCTGTGACTGTCCGGTATGCGGTGAGGCGCCTGAGGACCTCCTCCATCTGACCGCCCGGTGTCCTGTCGTGTGGCGGTTCTGGACCCGGCTGCTGGACCTTCTCGCTCGGAGGCTGGCGTTGAGGCTCCCACCGCCGGCGGCCCATGGAATCGATGACCCCGAGCTCTGGTTCTGCCTCTTCGGACCTGTCCAGCAGCAACCTCGGGGGCCGGACGCTGCCATGGCCAGCTGGGACGCTGCCCACCTCGTCCTGTCCATGGCTAGATATTCTATCTTCGTGGCACGAAACCACCACCTCCACGACGGCCGCGCAGCAGAGCACGGGCCCCTCTTCACAGCGCTCCTTAGCGCCCACGTTCACCATCTCCACTCCGCAAGAGAAACGGAGTTTTGCAACACCTTCACCCCAGACAATACACTTTTCTCCATTTCCTGAACCGGTTCCCCTCAGTTGGACTTCTGACCCCTGCCCCCCCTCCGCTGTCCCCCCTGGACCCTGTTGTCTGGACCTTCCCTGGACACTGCATCACCCCCAGACTGCTCTCCCCCAGACCGCCTTTCTTCACCTGGAACAATCCCTTTGGTCCTCTACACTCCCCCTGTTTCTCTTGGCCCTTGTGCCCAGTGGTGTTTATTCCCGTGCCCACATCCCCCGATGTGTCTTCTGAGTGCTTTGCGAATGTTATTGTGGTGTTAAAATATGTACCTTGTAATAATAAAAGATAAAAAAAAAAAGTCTAAACTGCTGGCAACAAAAGGGAGTACACCCCTAAGGGAAAATGTCCAAACTAGGTCCAAAGTGTCAATATTTTGTGTTGCCACTATTATTTCCAGCACTACTTTAACCCTCTTGGGCATGGAGTTCACCAGAGCTTCACAGGTTTCCACTGGAATCGACTTCCACTCCTCCATGACAACATCACACATCTGGTGAATGCTAGAGACCTTGCTCTCCTCTACCTTCTGTTTGAGGATACCCCACAGAAGCTCAATATGGTCTAGGTCTGGTGACATGCCACTCCATCACTTTTACCCTCAGCTTCTCTCTTCTCCTTTAGCAAGGCAGTGGTCATCTTGGAGGTGTGTTTGGGGTCGTTATGTTGGAAGACTGCCCTGCGGCCCAGTTTCCCCAGAGAGGGGATCATGCTCTGCTTCAGTATGTCACAGTACATGTTGGCATTCATTCATGAACTGTAGCTCCACAGTGCCAGCAGCACTCATGCAGCCCCAGACCATGACACTCCAACCACCATGTTGACTATAGGCAAAACACACCTGTCTTTGTACTCCTCACCTGGTTACCACCACACACGCTTGACACCATCTGAACCAAATAGGCTTACCTTGGTCTCATCAGACCACAGGACATGCTTCCAGTAATCCATGTCCTCAGTCTGCTTGTTTTTAGCAAACTGTTTGTAGGCTTTCTTGCACATCATCTTTAGAAGAGGCTTCCTTCTGGGATGACAGCCATGCAGACCAATTTGATGCAGTGTGCGGCGTATGGCCTGAGCACTGACAGACTGACCCCCCCACCCGTTCAACCTCTGCAACAATGCAGGCAGCACTCATACGTCTATTTCCCAAAGACAACATCTGGCTATGACGCTGAGCACGTGCACTCCACTCCTTTGGTCGACCATGGCACCTGTCCTGTTAAATCGTTGGATGGTCTTGGCCACCATGCTGCAGCTCAGTTTCAGAGTGTTGCTGATCTTCTTATAGCCTGGGCCATCTTTATGTAGAGCAATAATACTTTTTTCAGATCCTCAGAGAGTTCTTTGCCATGAGCTGTCATGTTGAACTCCCAGTGACCAGTATGAGAGAGTGTGAAGAAAAAGAAGAAGTAGAAGAAGAAGAAGAAGAAGAAGAAGAAGAAAGAAGAAGACCCACTTTATTTATCCCCGTAGGGAAATTATTTCTCTGCATTTGACCCATCCTTCAGGAGAATCTGCTCCACTTTTACACCTGAGACCTTGTAACACTTGCAAGTCACATGACACTGGGGAGGGAAAATGGCTTATTGGGCCCGATTTGGACATTTTCACTTAGGGGTGTACTCACTTTTGTGAGATACTGTAGTAATACAGGAAGTGTTCCACTCCAAACATCTTCACTAGGATCATTCTGATGATTTCAGCCCTGGAATTGCCAATCTCTACTAAACAGTACTGCTCCTGAAGGATGGGTCAAATGCAGAGAAATAAGTTCCCTACAGGGATAAATAAAGGATAAAAAAAAAAAACAAGAAAGAATTAGAAACTACCACTACATGACATCACTACCACTACAACTTGGAACAGAACATTTTGAGCTTTAGAGATGTAGTCTAATAAAGGATTTACACCAACATGTGTGAATGAAACAAAACACTCCAGGTCTGTTTTTGAGGATGTAACAACATTATAACATATCTAAAAGCTCACAAGAGTCCATGTTGTGTAATATAGGACCTTTAACAAGAGGGGTTGTCCTTTCAATTAAGTTTGATTAAAAATGCAGTTATTGTTTGACTTCATCTAGTGTTGTTGTTTTTTTTGCTCTAGCTGGTGTCTGTCCTGCGTGAGGTGAAGTATTTAGAGTGTGGACAGACTGAGGCCATCCCTGAGGCTGCTCTACAGCTCTACTCCAGCAGGGAGCTGCTGTGGAAGTATGTGTCTAACCTGGATATCACCGCCAACCACTACAACAAGGTACTGCCCCTAAATGTCACAACACATTTTCTCTAATTTGGCAAGTAAGCAAGTAATAATAATTAAAGGTCTTATATTATGCAAAATGGACTCTTTGTGAGCCAGGTTAAATGGTAAATAAACTTCTCTTGTTTTAGAACTCCAGCGTCTTGTCTTTTCTCTTCTACTTTCCCTCCTCCATGTGTTTTATGTGCTTGTACAGGTGATACGCTCTATGTTAGATGTGGAGCGGCCCCTGATCCAACCCCAGCTCAGGGCCCTGGACTCTGAACTCAGCAGGGCCGAGGAGAGCCTGCACTGGAACTCTGAAGGTCTAACACACATAAAATACCCAACAAATTAACACCGTAGAGGGACTAAGAAGCACATTGTTTATTTCAAATTTCTTTCTTTAAAACATTTTCTGGTAACCTCCACAGAGATGTCAATGGCTTGTTCAGAATGTTACACATTATGGAATTAAACTGATCTATTTCCAGCTTATAGTAACAATGTTGTACATGTTTTACTTGTGATGCCTACACTTGTGAATGAATAAATACATGATAGAAGTTCAGTTCTATACTGTGCAGCATCCCTGGCAAAATAATAACCATCTGCTAACCATTCCATGGAAAAAAGCATAGAAGTAGTGGAAGTAGTAGTAGTAGTAGTAGTAGTAGTAGTAGTAGTAGTAGTAGTATGACAGAGATATGTAGTAACATATAGTAGAATGTACTAATTGTACTATGTTGTCTCTATTTACTTTTAAATTAGGTTGCTATTTCTTTGAAAGGACAAATAAACTTTATTCTGTTTCTGCCAAGCACTTACAACAAATACACGGCCAGTCAAAAATTTGGACATACATTTACACTTGTTTTTTTTATTTTTATTTCCATGACTATTTACACTGTGGATTGTCACTAATCACATGTGGAATATAATATAATAAATACAATAATAAGCAAAAGATCAACTCAAAATAACTCCAAATTTGTTTTAGAGTTCAGATTTTACAAAGATCCTTTACCCTTTTTCTTTCACCATTGCTTTGCACTTATGGCATTTCTTGACCCTGGTTCTGCATAGCTGTGAAGTTAAAAGCATTTCAGGAGACTTCATCATGAAGCTCATTGAGAAATTGATTGGCTGATTGATTGATTTGGTTAATTTATTTTTATTTTTTGTAATTTTATTCTTAAGGTGACCAAGTATATATAATAATTCCAAATAAACTTATTCATACATGTTTTCATTATTTAGTTTATTTAGCAGGGATAGTACATTAGTCAACATTTCTGTAAATCTACCAGAATTAACACTTAATAAAAAACTATTGTCTTTGTTTCCCTATGAAACTCTGATACACCTTCAGTCAGTTTGATGTACTTGGGCCTGGTGTATCTTCAGAGTTCTGCCATGTGCTTGTAGATGTGTGGCCCTACATCCAGGCTGTGAGGAACTGTGTGTGTGAGCTGGAGTCCAGGCTGCAGAGGAGCAAAGAGAATATAGAGGAGATCCAGAGGAGCACACACGTGTGGACCAACCCCATGTTTGAGCGCAGAGAGGGGAGGAGAGACAGCCTGCTGTGTCTGGATGAGCAGGCTGAGAGGGTGCAAGGCTTTTACAGCACAGTGCGCTCCTCTGGAGACAAGATCCACTTCCTCCTCAAGGTTCACTTCACACCACAGTCACATGACAGTCACAAACACGCCTGTGAACTATACTGTTAGTTACCATAATACGCATTTCTGATCCTTTAAATCAGAGACCTATTTTGCAAAATCAGCTTTTCGGAGCCTTTAACTATGAAAATTCTAGTTGTTTCCGTTCTCATTTATTCTCTTGAAGTTGTATTTGGTGTGATTCATGTACATTTGAGCAATCGCTGATTTTTAAGACACCATTCTGACGATACAGACACAAGCAGAAACTTCTTTGCTATTATCCATGCTAATGGAGTATCTGAATAATCTGACATATACATTATGTATTTATATTGATAACATCAATGGTCAGTGATAACAGTTGCAGGTTACTCAGTAGCATATTATATGTTTGTATGGTAATAGATTGAATTAGCATGGTAATAAGGACTGAAAGGGGCCAATGTATTTACAGATCTGTTTCCATATTGGCACCATGAAAATATTAACATGTTTCAAATCATTTGCAGTCATCATTCCAGGTTAAAGTTTGGATTGTTACAATGGAATCAACAAAAAGTGTGACACGTGTGTCCTTCTAATAACCAAAATGTCACTTTTAGGTACCATGCCATTTCTATCCTCTTCCAGTGCTCTGACTGTCCTGTAAAATAATGATGAATGTCATTAGGATGTTCTAAGGCTGAATACAAACATGCACATGTTGCCAAACAAAGCTTCACAACAAAAGTCTCCATGCTTTTAGAGGAACCTGCAGCTCCTGGGAGCAGATGAGTCCTCTGAGGAGTGGAGGGACTATGTGGAGTACATAGATGACATGATCATCGATGGCTTCTTCAACTGTATCCAGGCCTCACTGCAGTTTCTCCTGGACAACACAGGTGTGACACCAGCACACTCAAGTCCTGTACACAGCCTTTAATTACCCCTTTGAATCATAGTGACATGGAGTCTATATTCATAAGAATAGCATGTGTAACTTATAGACAGATATGATCTACTGTAAACCATATATTAGCTGATCTAATTTACACAGATTCCAGGAAATTACTTCTGCTTTAAATTTACCTGCTACAAAATCTGTTAAGTATTTGATTCAGGCCCAGATTAATGGACTAATGCCTACAAAGCTCTTAGGGGCGCGACATCAGTAATCTGTGTAAAGAGGTGGAACTGTGGACTATTGAAGTGTTTAGATCAGAGCCAAACAATAAGACTCTCAGTAGGACTTACTCGCTGGCAGGAGATGGGTCAGTCAGTTTAGGACTGGGATGTGGTTCAAGTTGTAGTGGAGCAGTGCCAGCCCTCCTCCTCTCTTTCCTCTCAGTGTTTGAGTGAGTGAAAAGAGGGCTCTGTGAGGCAGCAGTGGTCACACATGGTCAGTATCAGATACGACTAAAACTATGCTTTTGAAATTGGGCTGGAATATCCAGAGCACAGGCTTTTACTGACAGAGGACTGGCTGTGGACCTGTTATTAAAAAGTCAAATAGAATATTAAAAAGTCAAATAGAAATGACTGAATTTTTTTGAATGACTGAATTTATTTGTAATTACATTTGTTACACACAAAAATGGTAACTTGAGTCTTTTTGAGAAGTCATAGTAAAAAAGAAGCTGTGATATAACGACAGAACAGTGAATAGGCAAAACAAGATCTTAATTTTTCTCATTCTCGTGGACCCAGCCTCATGTTTCCTCCCAGCCTTACTACCCAGTCAAACCTCTAGTATATAGCCGAGATATATTTAATATATTTCTATATATCTTGTACATATATAATACTATACCTTATTTGATACCAATCTCTTGCTATTTTTGCTAGTTTTTAAATTTATTATTATCATTTATACTGTTGCTCTTTGTTATTATATTATATTGTACAGTGTGAGCTATTGTGTCCAAATCATTTCCCTTGTGGATCAATAAAGTCCAAGTCTAGCCTCTAGCCTGATATTTCGGACCAGAATTGTGTCTTAAAAAGGATGACTTGACAATAATGATGACCTCTCTCTCCACCTCTCAAACCATCTTCCTGCCTGCTGTGTCCAGACAAAAACACTGTGGCCCCTCTGATGGAGCTGCAGCTGGATCTGAACCTTCCAGAGCTGGTCTTCAGTCCATCTCTGGAATATGGGACAGGAAACAGCCTTGTAGAGAGGGTGGAGGCTCTCATCACTGACATCTTCAGAGTGTCCTCTTTGGTTCCCCGTGTAGCCCAGCACTGCTCTGTCCCTCATTACCAGGTACAACCATGTCCACTCTTAAGTATGTCCAAATGAATGTCACAGGGTCAGCTTTTCAGTTTTACATATAGACACTATTCACCTTTATCTGGATCCAGAAGTTGACATGGGCACGGCCATCATCATTTGGGTTGTATTATTTTGTATGGGGCCGTTCCTAACAGCAAATAAGTTCAATACGGACTATAAAGCCATTTTAAGCCTCCCAGAGAATCGGTGCAGTGTGACTTTTTGTAAAATTGAACATTTTACACAAATTAACCAAAACTTTTTCAAATTCTCCACTGACATGAATGGGATTCCCATTTAAACTGAAGTACCATCACCAAAAATTGTGGTTTAGGAGAATTTAGAGCTAAAAGGAGTAGGTGAAATAAGTTGAACTGATTGATTGATTTGTAGCTGATGTCATTAACATTTGTGACCGGATTTCAGGATAAGTAGGCTCCCGGAGGTGTTTTAAGTTATTCACAGATTCTGAAAGTACAGATTCTAAGCTTTCCAATGATGTCTTACACATGAAAATCTGACCATATTTGAAGAAGATGTCTCTATTTGAAAGCAAGCACAGTAGATTTTCGAAAGCCCTGAAAACAGCTCTCAAAGTTTGCTCTCTTCAGCCCTCCTTGCCTAATTTGCATGACATTAAGCTAAGCCCTCCCCCCATCATGACTATCACTGCGGTGTGGTGATAATGTCCAGGCAGGTCAGAATCATTCAATAATTTAATAATACACAGGATAATATGTTAAGTCAAAGTTTACTACAAAATTTACTTATAGTCAGGAAGTACTAATAGCATAGCAAAGTAACCAATATAATAAAAAAAAGTAATAAAATATGTAATAAAATACCAAGGCACAGGTATTTAAGGAGTATCTCACAGGAGGTAATACAGCTCATATGAATTTCGTATTGCACATAATATAGCATAGTATAATATACTATGCTTTAAATAGCCTAAATAAATAACAATAAATAAATACATGCCATATATATATATATATATATATATATCAAAGTTCAAAAGTTCAAGTTCAAAGTCAGCTTTATTGTCAATTCTGCCATACGTGTTCAACATACAGTGAATCGAAATTTAGTTTCTCTCTGGCCAGGTAGTGCAAAAAGACAGTGTACAAAATACAATATGAAGACAAAACACAACAAAAAACTATCTAAGACAGAGATCTAAAGTTAAAACTAAAGTCTACGATCTAAAATCTTAAAACAGTGCAACATAATAAATAACAAATAACCTATACTATATACAGATTTCCAAAGTGTGCAGTGTGCATCAAAAATGTGCAATGGAAGATACAGCAGTGACTTGGTCATGTGCAGTAGAATGTGCATAGGAGTTAAGATAAAATAAAAATAAATGTGCAACAGTAGTAATTCTAGTGCAGTAACAGGAGTAAACAACAGTACTAAAATTCCAGTAGTCAATGTGCAATAACAGTAGTAAACAACAGTGCAACGGGGGTAAAATTCAATAACAGGAGTAAACAGCAGTACTAAAAATTCCAGTAGTAAATGTAAGTGTGCAATAACAGTAGTAAACAACAGTGCAACAGGAGTAAAATCCAGTAGTAAATGTAAATGTGCAACAGTGCAACAGTAGTCCTTAGCAGCAGCTTTTTTTTTTTTTTTTTTTTTTTTTTTTAAAGTGTCTAGAGTGATAGGTCTTTTTATGGAATACAGGTTATGCCAATATGGGGGGTGGGGGGTGGGAGATGGGTGAGGTGGGAGTTCGGGTGTGAGTTCGGGTGTGAGTTCAGCCTCCTGACAGCCTGGTGGATGAAGCTGTTTGAAAGCCTGGTGGAGTGGGCCCGGAGACTCCGGTACCTTCTCCCCGAGGGCAGGAGGCTGAACAGGCTATGTGCGGGGTGGCTCGGGTCACCCACAATGCTGGACGCTCTGCGGGTGAGCCGGGTGTTAAAAATGTCTAGGAGGGAGGGGAGAGAGACACCAGCGATCCTCCCAGCTGCATTCACTATGCGCTGCAGAGCTTTCCTGTTCTGTTCAGTGCAGCTCCCGTACCACACAGTGATGCAGCTGGTCAGGACGCTCTCAATGGTGCCTCAGTAGAAGGTGGTCATAATGGGTGGAGGGGCTCCAGCTCTCCTCAGTTTGCGGAGGAAATAGAGGCGCTTCTGAGCCCTCTTTGCCAGTGATACAGTATTCACTGTCCAGGAGAGGTCCTCACTGATGTGCACCCCCAGGAATTTGGTGCTGCTCACCCTCTCTACAGCAGCACCATTGATGGACAGTGGGGGGTGCTGGGTGGGGCCTCTCCGGAAGTCAACAACAATCTCCTTGGTCTTTTCAACATTAAGAAGGAGATTGTTATTGCTGCACCGCTGGGTCAGAAGGCTCACCTCACTCCTGTAGTTTGTCTCATCGTTATTAGAGATGAGACCCACCACAGTCGTATCGTCCGCAAACTTCACTATGTGATTGGTGCTGAAGGTCGGTGTGCAGTAGTGGGTCAGCAGAGTGAAGAGCATCGGACTGAGCACACAGCCCTGGGGGGCTCCTGTGCTCAGTCTAATGCAGCTTGAGGTGTTTCTGCCGACCCGCACTGCCTGTGGCCTCTCACTGAGGAAGTCCAGCAGCCAATTACAGAGTGAGGTCTGAAGCCCCAGGTGGTCTAGTTTGATAATGAGCTGCTGTGGGATTATATATATATATATATAGCATGTATTTATTTATTATAAATTATATATATATATATATATATATATATATATATATATATATATATATATATATATATATATATATATATATATATATATATACATTAAAAATCTCATGGCTAAATTAGCGCCGAGTCAAAAAAAGTTACAAAAGTGCCGAGACAGGTCAAACTGAATCAAAATAAAGTATTACTCTACCGCTATAGCCTATGGCAAAACGTTCGGCTTTCATATAAACAAAAATAGAGTGGAATTTAACCTAAAGAGACTCTTCTTGTTCGCGCTGATTGCATTGTTTCAATGCTAGCATTAGCATTAGCTTAGCCGCATTGTGAATAAAGATCCGCTGTGGTCCCGCACAGAGCACAGCGCACAGAGCACACACGAAAGCTGAATTAGTATTTAGTACAGTGGTACCTCACCTTACGAAATTAATTCGTTCCAGAAGTGGTTTCGTAACGAACGTGAATTTTTCGTAAGTTGAGTACCTATTTCAATGGAAAAAGCCTGATTCGTTCCAAGGCCCCGTTCCAAGTTTTTTTTTAATAGTGTAACTTTTTTAATAGTGTAACACTGTTCTGCGTCCTGATTGGCTAAGAGACTGTAGACCCAGGACTAAACGTGGACTAAACCAGGTCTAAACAAGGTCTAAACAAGGTCTAAACCAGGACTGGACACCAGGATTAAACCACCGTTTCGTGCTAGCTCTGCCGGTGTACCTCACGAGTTACGGCTGAGGCGAGCAGCGAGGAGGGGAGATGTGCCTTCCATCGGGACCACACGCAGTCCGAGCGCATGAAGGAACGCAGGCAAGAGCCGCGATGGTTTAATCCTGGTTTAGATCTGGTTTAGACCTGCTTGTAGCTTTGTGCTACAATTTTGTATGAAAAGCGCTTTATAAATATTGTTTGATTTTTTTGATTTGTTCTAGAGGAGGCACGGTTTGAGCATGGGTCTCGTGAGGTTATGCTGCGCTATCACACACGTGTCCGCGTGTCTTCTCCCCCCTCCCCCTTCCCCCCACACTTCACTATTAATACATTTTGTTGAAAATCTATGAAAGTTTGAGTGTTTAAACGAGAGACAAATGTGAGAAAAGTTTAAATCCAGTCTGAGAAAAGCGTATAATGTGTGTGGCTGAGCGCACATTATTTGAATTTTTGAGATTTCGCATTTCGAAACTTTCTTTCATATCTAGAGACCAAAATTTAACGTGAAGGCGTTTCGTAACATTTTCGTTTGTTGGGTCTTTTGTAAGGTGAGGTACCACTGTATTTAGTATATGTTGCAGTGTTTTCGGCGTATCTCCACGTGTAAACGCGTATTGTGTGTTTCGTATGGAGATAATTTTGTCTCATAAAGATTTGTATAAATAAAAAATATATATATAAATATAAATAACTTATAAATATTCAAACACAAAATACAAATACAAAAATGCGACATACAAATAAATGATAGAATGTATATAAATACACAGGCATTTGTAATATATTTTCAAGATTTGAAAACAAATGTGACTTTTCTATGTGGAGTCTGCATTTGTGGATAATTTTTTTGCTTTTGTGTCGATTACGTAATTGTGAGACATTCCTACCGCACACCACGATTCACAAATAAATTTCACTGGATTTGAATACAAATACCCTTCACTGGACATCCAGCAGATGGCAGTGTTGAGCAGCTTGTCGGTAGCTGCTAGTTAGTAAATGCAACTACATGACAACATGGAAGCGATGATCAGTGGTTTAAATGGATGGGTAAGTAGTGTTATTTATTACTTGTGTTTTAGTATGTCTTCCCCAACTGTGTACTTCACTGTACAGATATACAGATGTTGACGGGACGTCTGTGAGTGTTTGCCAGGTATCGATAGCCACTAACCCGAGACGGTGAAGAGGCACTTAGAAAATCACACCCCGCGTCCCTAGAAAACTAAACAGATAAAAACAGTTTGAGCCCCGGCTAGACTATATGGTAATGGAATGAATAAGTACGCTGCTCCCAGTTTTCATCTAAAACAAGTGTTTCCCATACAGTGCTAGATTGTTGCTGGATAAACCATACATTTTATGCTTGCATGGTTATCAATACCTGGGATGGCCCAGTTTATGGGGTGACCACTCTCCCGTTTTTGCCAACAAGCTGCTCAACACTGCCATCTGCTGGATGTCCAGTGAAGGGTATTTGTATTCAAATCCGAATTTATTTGTGAATCGTGGTGTGCAGTAGGAATGTCTAACAATTACGTAATCGACAAAAAGGCAAAAAATTTATCCACAAATGCAGACTCCACAAAGACTCCAGACTCCAGAAAGTCAACTACATTTGTTTTCAAATCTCAAAAATATATTTACAAATGCCTGTGTATTTATATACATTCATTTATTTGTATGTCGCATTTTTGTATTTGTATTTTGTGTTTGAATATTTATAAATGTATTTATATTTATATATATCTTTTTTATTTAAACAAATCTTTATGAGACAAAATTATCTCCATAGTTTCGGAGCTAAATCGAACTCTGTACTCGAGCTCCGGAGAAATGGACGTGTCCCGAACCTGTCCCGAAGGTCTCCTGAACGTGTCATGTGTAGAAATTAAAAGTTCATTTTCATGTCCTTTTTTGTCCTGCAGTGCTGCTTACATATGCACGAGCTCTTCACAGCTGATCGGCGTACAGGGGAATCCCCCTTCTGCGCTCCTCGCAACGGGATTGGGAGATGCGCGAGTGTGGGAAAATTATGTTGATTTATACACGCCCAGTTTCTTTCCCAAAAAACAAGCCAGTTTGAAATTAAAAATTTATGTTTTTAACGTCACTAATGCTGTTATCTGAAACATGGAGTGGCTTCTTCATGATCTCAACTAGCACATTCTGCAAAAAAACAAAAATCACAAATTTTGAAAACAAAAAAACAAAAAACGCATTTTCTGAGAATCTGTAATGCTAACTTGAGGGCTTGAAGTCCGTGGTGCGTCACATTTTCTAGGGGCATGAAGCTAACTGTAGGCACTGCTCTGCCAGACGCTATATTAGACTTTAAACTGAGCTTTATTTTAACTCAATCTGACCAGAAAGAACTGAACTGACTTAGGTGTAACAACAACAGGTGAGCTGATTTGTGCTTTTAAACAAGTCTCTGACAGTTTCATGAATGACAAGTGAATTCTGTATTGCCTTTGCTGCATTCAGAACAGTGATTCCAAACATGGGGGTCCTCAGGGCCTCCTGAAAAGAGATCCAAACTAGGCCCACTTGAATTATGATTAAGAGATGTAACAGATCCTATAAATAATATAATAAATACTATTACATGATATCTTGATATCAATCCATCTAATATCTATGATAATAAAAATTAAACACTTAAAAAGCTTATTGAGAATTTGCAGCTGGGAATTGCAGCTGGGAATGTGAACACAATCTGACCAGAAAGAAGTGACTTAATAGAGACTACAACAGGTGAGCTGATTTTGATCGCTAAAATACTCCAACATGCATGGATACCTCTTCAGGCATGTTTTTGATGAGGGAACAACACTCTAACATGCTTTGCATAATACCCCCTCTTTAGCTGATGGATAACTATGATAAATATTCACCACATGTACTTTCCCACCAAACCACATCAGAATAACGCCAAACCCTGTCATAAGCACTTTAAAGGGCCTGTATGACACTACTACATATTCTGATCTATGTTATAATGTTGTTTCATACCTGGAGTTGTGTTTTGTTTCATTCACACATGTTTGACACACAAATCCTGCACAGAAAACACTTGTTGTCATGTGGTAATACAGGAAGTGATCTCTTGTGTTTTTAAAAGTCCAGTGTGTAGAATTCGTGGCGCATAGGTGGATGGTGGCTATTGCAATTCCTGTTCTAGCTACGGCAGACCTCGAGGGTCCCGTAGCGGTCCCGTTCACTGTTTTTTTTTTCTTTACGCATGAGATCACACATTCCCGAGCACATGGGGCTTTTATACGGAAAAGCATAAAACAAGGTTTGTTACTTTGCTTACCTTTGAAGGCTCTGGACAGGTCAAACATCAGCATTTCACCATAAGCTTGGTCTCAATCTGTCCGTAAGGATCCAGCGAATAAAATCCAGTAAAACAATTTAGTCCAAAACACGTGTTAGATCCATTACGACATGTGATCTGGCAACATGCTTGTCGTTGTTTATCCAAACGCGTACTATCTCGAGCCCTTGCCGAAGCCGAAGGCGGAGCCCAAATGTCCTTCTGCGGCTCTCGTAATCAAAATGGCTGCCTCTACATGGGGAAGATCCCCTTTTATGCAGCTATATCTAAGTCCAGCAGAATACTTTGATTTCATGATGAAAGTGAAAAGGCTTGGAAAACACTGTATTTTTGAATGGGTATCTTCAATTTCGGTAATTAACGGGCAAAAAATCTTACACACTGTCCCTTTAAACTCCATACTCATTTCACTAGAATCATTTGGATGATTTCAGCTGTGGAATTGCCAGTCTCTACTGAAGATGTGTGAAGAATCCCTCAGTAGTCCACGTAGAATTCATGGCAAAAGGAGAAATTCAATTTGTCAACTCAACAAATGTAATTCCTTCAGAACTGAATAAGTAGTTTGGATGAGGTGCGGAACGTATTCAAACAAATAAACTTTGTCCAGTTGACAAATTTAATTTCTCCTTTTTCCAATCTCTACTGAACTTAAGATCTTTTTTTTATCTTTTAACTACCGCTGTGTGACATCACAATGTAGAACAGAGCATTTTGAGCTTTGGAGATGTAGACTGACTAATAATGTGAGAATGGAACAAAACACAACTCCAGGGGGGTATTCCACGAACGTGGCTAAACTTAGCCGCGACTAAGTGCTAAGTTCTCGCCTGGCTGAGACACAACTTAGACAAAAGCTTGAATCCGTTCCACTAACGCGTTTCAGCTGCGCCTAGTCAGAGCTAAGCCCAGTCAGGCCTAATCAGGCCGGGCCTAGACGCGTGCACGGGGAAGGTAAGAAGCCCTGAACAAGCGACTGTCGAAAACGCGATCATGTGGAAGATTCGGGCCGATTATTTCAGCGCATCAGAACAGAAGTTGCTTTTGGAACTCTACAACACATTTGCAATAACCAAGGCCAGAGACATGGCGTGGCAGAAGTTCGCCGAACGCTTAAATACATAAGTTGAGTCCCATAACAGTGCTGGACGGTGATTTTTTTAAGTCTGTTTTTCACCAGTGACGTCAACGCTGATCTGTGGCGCAGGGGGAAAGTTTCCGTCTGGAGAGCGGGAGATTGTGAGTTCGATTCTCATGGTGGGCAGTTGATGGCATAATTATTATACATTTGTATAGCAGTCTTGTCAGTTGGAATTTATTTTTACTGTGTAAAAGTATGTGCTCCAACTAATACGTTAAATTGTGTTATCTTGTCTTTGAGCAGGAATAATGTGAGGAGGACTGTTTTGCAGGTAAAGACAAAGCATAATAACATTTTGCAGAGTGGTAAGTAAGCTAATATTAATATTATTATTCAGTGAAATTAGTAATACTGTTGAAATGGTACCTTAATTTAATTTAAAATGAACAGTAGGTACCAAGCCACAGGAGGTGGGAGCCCCCCTCAAAACCTTTCACCTGCAGAGGAGCTGGCACTGGCCCTAAACCGGGGTCACCCACTGGTGGAGGTAACTGAAGGAGGGACCCCATCAAAGATCCTTCCTGCGAGTTCTCCTGAAGAGTATATTCAAGTTACTGAAGATGGTGTACACTTGGACCCTCCTCAGCAGTCCTCCAGCAGTGCCTTGCCTGACCCTCAGCAGTCCTCCAGCAGTGGCCTCACACCAGAATGTCATACCTAATGTCTTTTATTGTTTTATGCCTATTGATGGAAATTGATAAATAGGATTTCATTAAAAAGGCTTGCACAGCATCTCTTAAGCAAATTTGTTGAATCATTGAAATGTTGCATCATGGAGCGTGCCTGTTATTTGGCTACATTTAGTTCTAAAAGTAAAGGTTTACCTGTAACTTTATTCTTTGATAGAGATGTCACATAAAATATAAAGTGTCAATGTCGTCAAGTGAGAGTGATGTTAGGCCTAACTGATATAATTTGATGTGATGATAAGAGTAATTGTAGGTTAAATTAATTTCCATTTCTGTAATATGTTGCAAATATAAATGCGTGAAAATTTAACTGAAATTTGACGTGGGTATCAATAGGTCAATAGCGGGATTCGAACCCGGCCCGCCCACACGAGAGTCAAAGCACATATCCACTCGACCACAGATATTCTTTGATATACTGCTGGAATTCTTCTATATGTTAATGTCGTAAAGACAGCGGTTGAAAAGCACATGTTTAGATTACCGGAGAATTGTCAAGAACCGAGAACGTAAGGTAATTTGTTTTTTTGCTGATATTGTTTTCAGACAACATAGATACTCATGCGGGAGGTGTGCGGAACTGTTTGTTTGACACTCTGTTTACGTCAGGTACGTATTCTCTGCGACACGGCCTAACTAAGACAGAACTTTAGCCTCCCCGCGAGCAGACTATCTGCTAAGACCATGTTGCCCCAGTAACTCAGCGGGAACTAAGTTTAGCGAGCGTCGTGGAACCGAACTCTCACTTAACCTAGCGCCAACTGACGAACAAAGCCGGGCTTTGCGCTTAGTAGCTTTCGTGGAATACCCCCCAGGTCTGTTTGTGATGAGATAACATTATGGCTTTTAAAGGGGGAGGTTCACAGTGAGCTTAGTGGTTTCTCATGAATTCTTTTCTCTGCAGGCTGACATGGAGGACATGGCTGACCTGCTGGACATGCGCACAAAGCTCATGTCCCGTGTGCACAGTGTGGTGGCAACATGTGGTGAGTACAGGAGCTCCTTGGAGCCCTACAGCTACCTGTACATGGAGGATCGCAGGGAGTTCATGAGACAGTTTCTCCTGTATGGACATGTGCTGACCAGCCACAAGATGGAGATGTATGCAGACTCGACTGTCCCAGAGAGCCCTCCCACTCTGGACAGCTTCAGAGAACAGGTGGACAGGTATGTGTGAGTAGGAGACTTGTGCTTTGTGTTGTATTGTGTGTTTTGTGAAGCTTTTAATCTGGTTCACAACAAATGAAAATAGGCTCAACGTGTGCTGCTATTACTTGGTCCAGCCCAAACTATAGGGAGGACAGCATCTCATAACCATCACATCATAACCACACATCTACTCATGACTAAATTAAAACAAGAAAGTCCACATCAGAGCTCAATATGAACTTAAAAACAAGTGTAGTATAATTACGGATGTAAACAAAAGCAAAGTAATAACCATTCCACGGTGGTTGGTCTCTCTCAATCTCATCCAGCTCGGGTCCTCTACCAGAGGCCTGGGAGCTTGAGAGTTCTGCGCAGTATCTTTGCTGTTCCTAGTACTGCACTTTTCTGGACTGAGATGTCTGATGTTTTTCTTCGGATCTGTTGTAGCCACTCCTCCAGTTTGGAGGTTACAGCCTTGACCTTGGGGTCTCCAGCCCGTACTCTGCACAGATGTTTCTGTACACTATGCCCGCCACTTGGTTGTGTCGCTCCATGTATGCTTTCCCTGCCAGCATCTTACACCCTGCAGTTATGTGCTGGACTCTCTCAGGAGCCTCTTTGCACAGCCTACACCTTGGGTCTTGTCTGGTGTGGTAGATCTGGGCCTCTATTGCTCGGGTGCTCAAGACCTGCTCCTGTGCAGCCAGGATGAGGGCCTCTGTGCTGTCCTTCAGACCAGCCCTCTCCAGCCATTGGTAGGATTTCCTGATATCAGCCACTTCAGTTGTGTTTCGGTGGTACGCCCCATGTAGGGGTTTGTCCTGCCATGATGGTCCCTCCAGCACCTCTTCCTCTGCACTCCACTGTCTGAGGCATTCCTTGAGCACATCATCTGTTGGGGCCTTGTCCTTGATGTACTTATGGATTTTGGATGTTTCATCCTGGACAGTGGTTCCCACATTCACTAGTCCTCGGCCTCCTTCCTTCCGGCTCGCGAACAGTCTCAGGGTGCTGAATTTGGGATAGAACCCTCCATGCATGGTCAGGAGCTTTCGTGTCTTAACGTCTGTGGTCCGTATCTCCTCCTTTGGCCAGCTTATGATTCCTGCTGGGTATCTGATCACTGGCAGGGCATAGCTGTTTCTTGCCTGGGCCTTGTTCTTGCCATTGAGCTGACTTCTTAGGACTTGCCTTACTCGTTGCAGGTATTTGGCCGTAACCGCTTTCCTTGTTGCCTCTTCAAGGTTGCCATTTGCTTGGGGGTACCAAGGTACTTGTAACTGTCCTCAATGTCTGCTATTGTTCCCTCTGGGAGTGAGACCCCTCTGTGTGGACTACCTTCCCTCTCTTTGTCACCATCCTACTACCTTTCTCAAGCCCGAATGACATTCCAGTGTCTGTGCCGTAGATCCTGGTGGTTAGCGTACAGCTTGATGTCATCCATGTAGAGGACGTCACTGATGGTGGCCCGTTTCTGAGTCGGTATCCATAGCCAGTGCTTTCATTGATTTGGCTGAGGGGGTTCAGACGTATGCAGAGCAGCAGTGGGGACAGTGCATCTCCTTGGTATATGCCACATTTGATGGACACTTGTGCAAGTGGCTTGCCATTAGCTTCAAGGGTGATTTTCCACAACCGCATCGAGTTTGCAATGAATGTTCTTAGAGTCTTACTGATATTGTACAGCTCCAAGCACCAAGCACTCAGTGATCCATGTGTGTGGCATTGAGTCATAGGCTTTCTTGTAATCAATCCAGGCAGTACACAGGTTGGTCTGACGGGTTCTGCAGTCACGGGCGAATGTTCGGTCAACCAAGAGTTGGTGTTTGGCTCCCCTAGAGTTTTTGCCAATACCCTTCTGTGCTGTGCTTATGTATTGATCCATGTGCCCACTTATCTTAGCTGCCATGATGCCTGACATGAGCTTCCATATTGTGGGGAGACAGGTTATTGGCCGATAGTTGGACTGTACCCTTCGAGGGATCCTTTAGGATCAGGATTGTATGCCCTTGGGTTAGCCATTCAGTGTGAGTCCCATCCCTTAGCAGCTGGCTCATTTGTCCTGCCAGGCACTCACTGAGTGCAGTGAGCTTCTTTAGCCAGTATGCATGGATCATGCCAGGGCCTGGGGCTGTCCATTTTTTCATGCCTGAGAGTCTTTCCTGAATGTCTGCTACTGTGATGGTGACTGGATCTTGTTCAGGGAGGTTGCTGTGGTCTTCCCATATGCCTTTCCAGTATCTTTCAGTCTCCAGCCTTGGTGGGTCTGCTCTGGTGTTATCCCCCTGCCATTCAGCGTACACTTTCGCAGGTTTTGCAGCTCCTAGGCCTCTGGTAGAGGATCCGAGCTGGATGAGAGTGAATTTTTTTTTTTTTTGAGTTATTCATAGATTCTGAAAGTGAATATTCTAAGCTTTCCAATGATGCCTTACACATAGAAGTCTGAGAACATTTGAAGAATCTGTGCCCATTTGAATGCAGTACATCTGAAAATAACGAGCTGAGAAAAGCTTCTCTAACGATTCTCTAACTCCAGGCCTTCAGAGCTCATTTGCATGACATTAAGCTAAGCCCTCCCCCATCACTGACTATCACTGTGGCGTGGTGTTTCAGGGCAGGTCAGAATTAGAAGGAACTTTGTTAAAATAGAAATGCTTTTATAACAGAAAGTCCATATAATCATTCAATAATTAAAAAATACATAGGATATGTTAAGTCAAAGTCACCTATATTGTCAATTTAATACGATACAAAATAGTATAGAACACTACACAGACACACACACTCTGGACACACACACGCACACACACACACACACACACACACACACACACACACACACACACACACCTTAGTCCTGTTTTAGTCCTGTTTTAGTCCTGTTTTAGTCCTGGTTTAGTCTTGTACTAGTCCTGTTTTAGTCCTGGTTTAGTCCTGTTTTAGTCCTAGTTTAGTCCTGGTTTAGTCCTGCACTAGTTCTGTTTTAGTCCTGGTTTAGTCCTGTTTTAGTCCTGATTTAGTCCTGGTTTAGTCCCGGTTAGGGATGCAAATTATCGATTAATTCATTAATCTATAGTTGATTGACCTTATCGATCGACTTACGATTAACTGATAAGCGGCATTTTTCACCTGAATTTTAGTGTTTCAATAGGGTCTTTAAGAATATAAGCTATAGCATACATAACACTGAGTCAAAAATATATCATAGTATTATTATATTGTATATTCCTCAATTAATTATTCCTTAGTAAAAAGCAGACAAATGTATTGATGCTGAATAACAAAATACAGTAATCCCTCGCTCTATCGCAGTTCACTGTTCATGGCCTCGCTGTTTCGCGAATTTTTAAAAAAATTTTTCCAATTTTTTTTAAATAGTGTAACTTTTTTTTTTTTATAGTGTAACATTGTGTTCTGCGTCCTGATTGGCTAAGAAACTAGACGAGGTCTAAACCAGGTCTAAACCTGGACTGGACCTGGACTAAACCAGGACTGGACCAGGCCTAGACCTGGACTCCACCGGGATTAAACCACCACGTGCCGCTCTTTGCTGGTTTCGTGCGGCTGGTTTGTGGCTCGGGCTGAGAGTACGTAGTCCGGGCGCCGCGGATCGATTTCGTGCTCGCAGCCCTGGTGTACGCGCGGCCTCGCGCCGGTGGTGCACGTGTCGCGCACATCTCCAAGGGGTTGGTGCGCGTCGCGTCCTGGGACATGGCAGTGGCATTGAATGAGCGCGGTGCGCCCTGCCCAGGACTAGACCAGGTCTAAACCAGAATTGCGGCTCTTTGCCTTGTTTCGTGACCACGCACCCGTGTGTCCGCGCACCCGTGCAGCATGTAAGTTACATGCTTTTATAATTTTAAAAATATATGGTTCTAGGTCCAGCTCTACTGTGAGTTGTATGGTAACATCCAGAGAGGAAAGGGTTACATGATGTAACGCTATGGTCTTTCTCGCGAGTGGGTTCGCATCTCGTGTTCACATTCCAGAGTAGCAGCCTCTAGCGATTAGTTACAATTAATGCATTTTGTTCGGCCAACGCCAACGCGGCAAACTAGTTAAATCGGCAGTGACCACGTTTTCTTTCTTATGGGGTGAGTCATATTATTATCATATTATTGCTGCATCAAAGGGAGATATTAGGTGAAAGCAGGGGCCTTGTGTCAACATTAGCGTGTGTGTGTATGCGTGTGTACAGGACTAAACCGGGACTAAACCGGGACTAGGGATGTCAACAATTAATCGACTTACAATTAATTGTTGACATCCCTAGTCCCGGTTTAGTCCCGGTTTAGTCCTGTACACACGCATACACACACACGCTAATGTTGACACAAGGCCCCTGCTTTCACCTAATATCTCCCTTTGATGCAGCAATAATATGATAATAATATGACTCACCCCATAAGAAAGAAAACGTGGTCACTGCCGATTTAACTAGTTTGCCGCGTTGTCCGATACTTCGCGTATCTCGACGTGTATGTGCATATCGCGTATATCCATGTCTTTCGGCAGCTAAATTCTCCGACCGCACTCTATACATGAGCTCCGGAGAAACGGACGTGTCCCGAACGTGTCCCGTGTGAAAGTAGTACAGTCCATTTTCACTGTCCTTATCCTCTTGAAATGCAGCTTACATATTCACAAGCTCCTCACAGCTGATAGGTGAACAGGCAAAAACACAACAGCGCTACTTGGCACATAATTGGCAGGAGCGCGAGCGTGGGTAATTATGGTGATTTATACACGCCCCGTTTCCTTCTGAAAAACAAGGCAATTTCAAGACAAAATGTATGCTTTTAAAACAACTAATTCTGTTATCTGAAACATGGAGTGGCTTCTTCATGATCTCAACTAGCACATTCTGCAAAAAAACGAAAATCACCAATTTTGAAAAAAAACAAAACTTTAAACATGATTTTCTCGGTTTCACGAATGCTGACTTGTAGCGGGTTTTATCGTGGCGGGTCACATATTTATATAAATTTGATTTTGATACTAAAGAATAAACTTGATACTCAATACTTATTCACTTGTCTTTATTTAGACAAGTGATTCTCAGACTGTGGTACTTGGGCTGCCTCTGGTGATATGCATGGAGTTTTTTGTTTTATTTACAGAAAAAAAAAGTTTTGTCCTCCTTTGGGTTCATCATTACACAGAACTAGCTCTAACAATCTGGTGTGGTCTCATTTATTACCAAACATATTTAGTCCAGGCTTTAGATCGGTATTTGAAAAGTTCTATTGAAAAGTTGAAACTTAAAAATCACTGCTTTAGACAATAAAAAGTAATTTTCAACATTAAACCATAGTACTTTCTTTACTATTCCCTTGTGGCCTTATATCTGCGTAATCCCTCAGTGGTCCTGTAGGTTCCATAGTGGCACATACTAGTCTATGTGCTCTTATACTTGTTCTGTTACAGCTCAGGATCATTCTAAAGCTATTCAGGAAAGGTTCATTTCTGTCCTGTGAATTTTTTAGTATAGAGAGCTGCTCAAATGAGTATCTAGTTTCGATACTAGGTTTGAAATTGCACCCTTATTAGTATTTTTCACTAGTATTGAAAATAATTTGCATTAAAAAATACATTACAGTAAAATGTTTGGCTTCTCTTCACATTGGGATTAAAGTTTTTAGTTGTCAATCTTTGTCAATACCTTTGAATTAATTCAAATGTCACTTGATTGTATGAGTTCTGAGTAATTGATAATTGGTTCCTGTCATGTAGCTATGAAAAGATCTACAAGGAGATCCAGGCTCTGCAGCCCATTCATGTGTTTGACAGCTGGATGAGAGTAGACGCTCGCTCCATGAAAACAGCTCTGCTCAACATCGTGAAGAAGTGGAGCTTCATGTTCAAGCAGCACCTCATGGCCCACGTGACAAACAGGTGAGGACAGATTCTGTACAGTACGGTACTTCTACACGGTACTTCTACGCAGTACTTCTACACGGTACTTCTACACCAGGGGTGGGCAATTATTTTTCCCCAGGGGCCAAATGAGAAGCAGAAAATATTGTGGAGGGCCGGGCCAAAAGTTTGAAGTCTACTCTGGTTATTAATTTTATTTCTACGTTGAAATCAGTAAATGGCATTGTTTACAGAAGCTGGTAAATTATGTGTTATTATTAAGTAATGAGAGAGTGAAGTTTTACAAAAACTGATTTTATTCAGTAAAATACTTCAAAACAATGGTAAACGTGAACCATTTAAGCATGTTTTGTGTTTTTTTCTTGATCAGTGAGAGAAATCTAGCCTCTGTTGAACTTTGCTTTAAAGTCAGGTTGCATGTTTGAGGTGGAGATGTGAAGCACATCCGACAGATGATCATCAGTACAATTGCATCAGTACAAATGCATTATGTACAATTTTGGAAGTAGGTTTTATTTTCTTAATTCCAAGCAACCTTTTAAAGTATCAACTTTAAGTATCAACCAATTCCAAACATTATTTATTTCCTTTGAATACAAATGGTGTATCATTTAAAGGAATATTAATGTTTTTTACAATCTGAACCTTATTTCGGTACTTTGGTGTCATTTGAAGCATTTCCGGAAATTTTGTAGTTTAGCGACATCCGGGTAACGTCCTTAGATGACGTAATGTAGGACAGCACGCATGCGCGTATTCACAGCTGATTTGCAGATAAACGCCGCTCTGAACTTTTCTGTTGCAAGTGAGACATGACAGAATATTCGGACTTTAAGACTGAAGAGGACTTATTTGAGTATGATGGCCATCCCTACCATTTTGAGCCTGAGTATACGAATGAGGTGGTATTAGATAGAAGGAAGTGGAGACAGTTTGAGGAGCAGCACACCAGTACTGGCCTACTGCTTTGAACAACAGCTTTGAAAGACTTATTCAACTCAAGTTTTAAAAACTTCTAGATTTATTTTGAGACATTACACCTATCTATGTACATTTGCTAGCTCCATAACACAAGCATGTAGAACACCTTAGAAACGCCATAGCCTACCTCTGTTTGTTCTCCTGCGGCTATCGCTTTACTTCTCAGAATCGTGCGCTGAATCCGCTGGCAAGTAGCCACAGCTTCATTAACTCCGGATTGTGATGAGGAAGCCTGTGAAAGCTCAACTTCGTCCAAGATGTCATTTTGTTTTCACAACCAGGATAAATGCATGTTCGCACCATTTTCTCAAGCGGAGATGTTTTCGTCTGTAACCGAGAGCGAAATCAGCTGCGAATGCGCACATTCACGGTGTCCTCGATGATGACGTCATCTAATGAAACTATAGCTGGGTATCGGGTTACAGGCCGCTTTTGACCAAGCGAAACGGTAGAGTGACACATCGAGCTTCTGTGATTTGAAAAGAGCTAAAGTTTGTGTTATTTGGTGACTGCAATTGTCTGCCCCGAGTACTCACGTTACCCAGATATCGCTAAACTACAAAATGTCCGGAAATGCTCCAAATGACACCAAAGTATTATGGGTGAGTAAATCACCTTGTTTTATTATCGAAATAAGGTTCAGATTGTAAAAAAAACATTAATATTCCTTTAATGTAACTACCGGACAATTTAGAAAATTACATGTTTTGTGCTAACATTGTCCAGTAATTTGTCTTATTACACCTATTTATAGACCAAGATGGGATAACAATTGAACCAATATGTTTGAACCAATATCCTATCCATCACATGCACTGATATCTGATTCCAGTATCGTATTGGTGCATCTCTCCTCATGATTCAACATCAAAGTGATTAAGGACTGGGTGGAGTGTGGAGCGGACAGTTCAGAGCAAAATATGTTTCTCACCTATGGTTCAGAGTGAGGTACAGGGTCTTTAAAACTAACAATAAAAAGTCAAATGCTCCTCCCATGTGTGCAGCCTGTCTGAGCTGGAGCGGTTCATCAGTGCCACAGAGCAGGGTCTGGAGCAGCGTGTGGATGAGGTAGACTATGGTGGCCTGGTGGGGCTCATGTCTCACCTCCTGGCTGTGAAAGACCGACAGAGCACCACAGACGTCATGTTTGAGCCGATCCAGCAAACCATAGCTCTCCTCCGAGACTATGACCAGGAGCTGCCTGACGTGGTCCACAAACAGCTTAAGGTACTACCACCCCTCTCCTGGAACTGAGTGCACAACCTGGCCCTATATTACACAAAGTTCTCTACGGTCTAAAACAGTGCTCCTGACTGTTCGTAGGATTTGTTCTTCCAGAAGATCATTTTCAGTTAAGAAAACATTTTGTGAATGCCAAAAATGTTCCTAAGAATGGTAAATTGTCACATTTATATACAGCACATTTCCACCTTCAAGCCTCTCAAAGCAATTTGCATCAAGGAACCATTCACACACACATTCATACACCAGTGTACATAGACACTGGGGATGAGGGGGGTTAAGTGTCTTGCCCAAGAACACCACAACAGCTTTCATCTGTGGGAGCTGGAATCACCTAAAATCTCTTGCTCTTCTTGCCTCCTCCCTGTCTCTGTGTTCTGCCTTAGTCTTCCTCAGATCTGGATGTGTTTATGTGTGTGCCTCCAGGAGCTGCCAGAGAAATGGAACAATCTGAAGAAACAGACAGTACTAGTCAAACAGCAGGTGGCGCCGCTGCAGGCTTTCCAAGTTGCAAGTCTGCGACGACAGTGCGCTTCCTTTGATGTAGAGCAGCACACGTTCAGAGAGCGTTTTCACCATGACGGGCCCTTCAGGTACATGACGAGCGATATGAGCTGAGCAGCCGCAGATTCAGCCACGTCTTTCTCACATCACTTTGCTAATACAAACATTTAAGATCAAAATAAGGAGTCTGACAGAAGCAGTTACAGAGAGAGGGGTGACGGTTTTTCAGTGGAAAGTGCATTGGAGCCAGAGTCCATGGAATAATAATAGATCAGATATATATATAGCACTTTTTTTGGACATACAAAGATACTTTACAATTTGGTGCATTATTTATTCACTACACACTCAGCAGTGGTAAGCTACTACTGTAGCCACAGCTGCCTTGGGGCAGACTGATGGAAGCAAGGCTGCCAATCTGAGCCATCGACCACTCTGACCACCACCAATCACACATGCACACCACTTTCATACTAGGCAATGTGGGTGAAGTGCCTTGCTTAAGGACACACTGGTGCTCCACTGTGGCACCTGGTATGTCCAGCCCATCCAGTTACTCACCAGTCCCAGCCTGCTTAACTTCTGAGATCTGATGAGATCAGGCTTTGACAAGCCGCTATGGCCACCTGGAGCTGAAAGTGCACCCATGCTCACTTCCTGTTTGAAACACAGCTGCTGGCAGATTACCTAACCCATTCAAGTGGCTTGTTCAGTTCTGGTCATGTTTCTTGTGGACACTACATTATATCTGTTTGACTAGAGTGAAACTAACACACCCGGTTGCCTGTCAAAGCCTGATCTCATCAGATCTCAGAAGCTAAGCAAGGAGACCGCTGGGAATTCCAGGTGCCACAGTGGGGCGCCAGTTGCAAAAAACTGTTGCTGTGTCCTTAGGCAAGACACTTTACCCACATTTGCCTAGTATGTAAGTGGAGTGAGTGTTGGAGGTGGTCGGAGGGGCTGATGGCGCAGATTGGCTTCCGTCAGTCTGCCCCAGGGCAGCTGTGGCTACAGAAAGTAGCTTACCACCACCAAGTGTGGAGTGAATGAACAATGAACTGTAAAGCGCTTTGGGTGTCATGAAAGGCGCTATATAAATGTTATGAATTATTATTATTATTATTCAAAAATAATAATGAGAAACCATAAAATAAAAGGCAAGACCTACCACACTGTGATTTGTTTTGACCTATACTGCTCTTTTGAAATCCAAGCAATGTGTCTAATATAATAAGTTATATAATAAGTTATATAATAAGTTTCAAATCTTGGAAGCCTCACTCACACACATTACAAATTATAGTTAGAGTGCTTGTACAAGTAGATGTTTTTCTTTGTTATCATGCAGCACTCTTTAAGAAGCTGCTGATAAGACTGTTACCTTTTGTCAGTCTTAGCTGATAATAATTATCAGGCCGGTTTTATGGGCCCCTGACAGACCTTGTTAATTATTAACAAGGTCTGTCAGGGGCCCTTAAAACTGGCCCGTCTAATTGAATGGCCACATAATGATAATAGAGCCATACAGAGAGGTGCTGTGTCATAATGTGTGATCGTCCCATTAGTTCTGTAATAACCTGGTGATTATTTCCTCATTAATGTCAGGGCAGTCATGCTTCATTGTTTGCGGTCAGCACTGGGATCTGTGGTCAGGTCAGGGCTTGGAGAAACACTGCTTCATAATGGCCACAGTGACTTGAATGGATGTCTGAGTAATCCAACAAGAACAATATCAAACAGTTTATCAAAGCAAGGCTTATTTATTCATTGAGCACTATTTGAGAAAGGTGCATTGACATTACAATACAATAAAGTAAAGCATAAAGTATTAATTAAAGGGTTCATCTTATGCTATCTTCTGATCTATATTATAATGTTGTTTCCTCATTACAAACAGACCTGGAGTTGTGTTTTGTTTCATTCACACATGTTTAACACACATCCTGTATATCTAAGTGGAGTTCTTAGGGTTAGGGCTAGATTGAGTCTTGTTAGAGTTTTGCCAAAGGGGGGGTCACCAATGACCATTTCTTAGTTTGATTTTCTAACTTTTGGTCAATTAACTCAGCAGTTTGGTTAGGTCCTGTGATGTGACTTTTGTTGTGATTTTGGGCTCTACAAAAATGAGGGATGGACAGATATATATTATTTTGTGTGTGCCAATACCTGCTGTTATTGCCAATAACCGAAATTAGCTGATACCAATATTTAGCTTTAAATTAGTGCTGTCAAAAATATCGCTCTATTAATGTGTTAACGCCATTATTATTATTATTTTTTTATCACAAGATTAACCCTCTTTGTGACATAGTGAACTGTTAGAAATATGTTAGAAAAACTACAGGATCTGGCTGTAAACAGGAAGGAAAACAATTAAATTGTTTTGTATGAGGTGGGCCAAAGCACGGCACGACCGCCCTTGCACACGCAACTTCACACAAGCCCTACACACGCGCCGATGCCACCCAGGAAAACATGAAGCAAAGTCCGTTCCAAAACATACAGTGAATCCGCACCCACCCTCGTCAAGGACCACGGACAGAAGCTCCCGCCTCTCTTCCCTGGCCACCCCCACCCCCCCACGCCGCCACCGCATCCACAAACCCACAGACACTGACCATGCAGGTGTGAACATGGGCACAGAACTCCATGCAAACGCACCTGAGCACGGCACAGCCCAAAAGTCCCAGCGCGAGTGCGCCACAGCAGGCGGGGCAGACAAACATAGTGGCGCTAACTGGAGATTACAGCATGTCCCTCACTAATGAGAACTACCTCAGGGTCGCAACACATAATTTCACCCACAGTGGGAACTTTAGTCTCTTTGACCGTTATGAAGACAGAAGAGCACTTCATGAAAGTGGAACATGAGAGTGGAATATTGAACACAATGTTGTCTCACTGATGATGGTTATGGTTTTCAATAAAAACACATTTGCACATGTAGAATATCCCACAGTATTAAACATATCCTATCTATCATAAGAGAGACAAGCAGGTTACAGCACTACACTACATTACAATTCAGATCAGTGGAGAGTCACCTCTATTCACAGAAGGAATCAGTGTATTTTTGAGCCAAAGAAAATGCCCCATAATGAATAAATGCAGATAAAGGGATATGTTTAAAATCAAACCATGAAACATTCCTGGAAAAGCAATTTAATCTCCACGGAGACAAGCAGTTAGTGAACTCTCCAACCAGGAAAGTTGCACCTTTAAAATGAGGTAACAATCACAAATTAACTTTTGTATTTTGTATTATCCGAAATATTAAAGAATTTGTTACAGATTTGTGTAACATTCCGCCATAAAACATTCTTCTATCTCCATTTTGGCACATTAGTCTGTTCAGAGACTGGGGCTGGGGTCGAGTGATACAGATATACAGATTAGACATTCATATCAATATCGGCCAGTATCAATTTGGAAGTGATATATCACACATCCCTAACAAAAATAAACTGAATAGAATTCAAAGAGTTTATCTCATGTGTGTTTGAGCCTGGTTCTCTCTACTCTACCCAGGTTCGACTGTCCAACTCCGTACCAGCTGCTGCACTCCTTCCACCTGCAGATCCAGGAGCATGAGGAGGTGTTAGGCTCCCTAGTGCAGTCTGCAGGTCTGTTTGAGCTCACTGTCCCTGACTACAGACAGCTCCACCAGTGCAGGTAAAGCCCAGCCATGTACTGCACTCACATACCATGAAGGCTTTTTTCTGCTCCACTATGGTACATAAACAAATCTGTGCATTCCAAGTGTAGTCATTGCATTTATACTTCCAAATGTTTCTAATGTCAAGGCTGTTTTCTGTTAAATCACCAGAAGGCTCTAGCGTGGAGGCATCCACAGCAAGTTTTAGAGACAGCTGTTGGAAAAGGAAGTGAGGGAAGCATTTCTTTGTTTTATAGCTGGTTCTAGTCACTTTTTATTTGTGCTGTCAAAAATATCACGCTAGTGTTAAGTGTTAACGCAAAACAATTTTAATGCTGTTAATTTTTTATTGCGAGATTAATACTCTTTGTGACCTAGTGAACTAGTTTTCATAAGCTGTGGCCACTACTATTTATTTTTTTTCTTGGTTTATTTTTTATTTTTCAAGATGTACAATATCAAAGTCAAATGAAAAAGGTAGTACAAATATACAAAAGAACAATCAAAATTGTAATGTCCAAGAAGGAGTGGGGGGAAGAAAACTTATTTAACCCCACCCCCATTACATCTATACATAATAACATTAGAAAAAGTATAGGATCTGTAAACAGGAAGGAAAACACGTAACTGAGAAGTCCCGGTGGGGAGGAGGTGTGCCAAAGCACAGCACAACTGCCCATGTACAAGCACACGCATGACTTCACCACATACGCCCTGTGAGCGCGCCGATGCCACCCACAGGAGGAAAACACAAAGCAAAGACCACAGATCCACAAACCCACGGAGGAGCGCGCACCGCAGCAGGATCCACATTGGTCCCACTTCTCAATAGACCCACCCTCTCTGCCAAAAGTGCCAGCTCCACCGTGTGACATGCAAACAAACAGTGCCTTGCGATGATGCCATCGGCCACGGCCCGGCCATGCAGGTGTGAACATGGGCCACAGAAACCCAGGCAACTGGCCCAAAAGTCCCAGTGTGAGTGCACCCCTAGTACAGCAGGCGTTGGGGCAGACAAACACAGTCGCTCTAACTAGAGATTACTGGATGTCCCTCAGTAATGAGAACTACCTCAGGGTCACATCATATTATTTCACCCACTGTGGGAGCTTCAGTCTCTTTGACTGTTATGAAGACAGAAGAGCACTTCATGAAAGTGGAGCATGAGAGTGGAACATCGAACATAAAGTTATCTCACTGACAACTGTTATGGTTTTCAATAAAAATATATTTGCACAAAGCAGTGCCTATCCACTTTTCTATGTTGATAAGAGTATTAAAATTATGATTTAAGGGACAAAAATTGTGCAATTAATTTGCGATTAATCGCGAGTTAACTATGACCTTCATGAGATTGATCATGATTAAATATTTTGATCAACTGACAGCACTACTTTTTATAAAGTTTAGCTTCCAATGTCCAGCTGTGTTCACTATTGTCCCCAGTGGTCAGCTGGGGAGTGCTGTTACTAAGACTCCACATGTTCTGAGGAGACAGACCAGATTACAGAAAGAACCACACAGAGGACAGAAATCTCTGTGTATCTGTATGTGTCTAGAATTTAGAGCAGAAATGAGCCTCTAGAAGTACTTAACACAGTAATCATCATGTGGTTGTTCTCACTAGGCATGAGGCTGGGCTTCTCAAAGAACTGTGGGACATGATCAGTGTGGTGGACTCCAGCATAGCAGCATGGAAGACCACCCCCTGGAGAGACATCCAGGTGGAGGACATGGAGATGGAGTGCAAACGCTTCTCCAAGGACATCCGTGGCCTGGACAAAGAGGTGATCATACACATACCGTGCTTTCATGTGTACATGTATCATAGACTGTATAAAAATGGACATAGCTAACCTGCTAGACTCCATCGACTCTGGTTCCTTTGGCTTTCTATTGAAAAACTGTCACTCCTCTCTCTGTAACTGCTGTTGTCAGCCTTATTTTAAGATATGGAGTTAATGTGACTAACTGAAATTCAGGAGCAGGACCACACCTCAACCACTTTCTCCTCTTCACCAGTGAATCACAGTTCACCATAACCACACCTCTAATTTCCCGGAGCTATTTATAGCCACTCATTCCTTCATTCCAGTTCACCTCGGTTAACTCAACCCCTCCCTCCCACCACTATCTCGTTTGTCTTTCAGCCATAAGACATCTCCTAAAGGGGGGGTCCCGTTCCGCTGGGCCAATCGAAGATTGAGACGGAGCCCCCACCCATTGTCTCAACCCAGCCATCACTGCCTATTCACCCAGACATCCACTATCATTCAATAATAAATATCTTCACTGCATTATGTTGATGGTGTGGTCCTAGCTAGTGAATAAGGATACACAGGAGAAATGTTACTTCTGCATTTGATCCATCCTTTTCAGGAGCAGTGGGCAGCCATCTTTCCGGCGCCCGGGTGGCAGTACACGGTACGGGTCTTGCCCAAGGACCCACACTGGCTTGATCATTCCCGGGGGGATTTTAACCCAGGTTCCGCGGGTGAAAGTCAAGTGACTTACGAGTTGAGCTAGCCAGTCGGCCTTATCACTTTGGACTGAAAATGTTAACCTTCTCTACATGATTCTGGTGTTTCTTCTTCGCTATTTTGTCCATAAATCAAAATTTGAACATTAATAACAGACCGATGAGCTGCCCACTTTCCACTATGGAGTAAAGCAGGAGTTCTACCCCTTCCAAGATTATTGAAATAAAAAAGGCATAAAGTGCAAATTGCAGAACAGTGCATGGTTCATAATGATAATTTTTGCCAAATGTGACGATAATATGTTTTTGTGTTTGTGTGTATAAGGTGCACTCCTGGGATGCCTTTACGTGTTTGAACAGTGAGGTGAAGAACCTACTCACCTCTCTGCGTGCTGTAGCTGAGCTGCAGAACCCCGCTCTCCGCCCACGACACTGGCACCAGCTCATCCAGTCCACCGGGGTGTGCTTCACCATGAACCAGGTCTCAAGCTTTTTTCTGCCTATGACACATTGTTTAAAGAAGATATTGTAGTTGTGTCTGCTATATTATCCGGACATTTTAAATTGGAATATTTGTCTAAAACAAATAAAAGAAACAAGTCTGCTGACTTCTGTGTTAGAAAATTGCAGTGCCAGCTGTGATGCCTCCTATGGATAGCTGCATGTCACGCAAGCGAGTAACAGCTATTTTTTCTCCATTTGTACCAACATGACTACATGTATCACCAGTTAAGAAAATAAAATTGGAGACTGAAGTGCGCCTTCGGGCCGGGAACAGGTCTCTCACTGTTGTGTCGGCCTATGGGCCGAACAGCAGTGCAGAGTACCCGGCCTTCTTGGAGTGCCTGGGAGGGGTACTGGACAGTTCACTGACCGGGGACTCCGTTGTTCTACTGGGGGACTTCAATGGCCACGTGGGCAACGACAGTGACACCTGGAAGGGGGTGATTGGGAGGAACGGCCTTCCTGACTGGTTCTGTTATTGGTCTTCTGTGCTAGCCACAGTTTGTCCATAACGAACACCATGTTAGAGCACAAGGGTGTTCATCAGTGCACGTGGCACCAGGACACCCTAGGACGGAGGTCGATCATCGACTTTGTTGTCGTGTCATCTGACATCCGGCCGCGTATCTTGGACACTCGGGTGAAGAGAGGGGCAGAGCTGTCAACTGAGCAGCACCTGGTTGTGAGTTGGGTCCGCTGGCGGGGGAGGAAGCTGGAGAGACCTGGCAGGATCTCCTCAATCCCGCCTTCACATTGTGAGCTTTACAAAAAGGCATCAAAACGGGCTTAGGCTGAAGTTTGAAGTTATTAGCACTTTAATCTTGACTTAAGCAGAAATACAGGACTCATGATGACACAAGGACACATCTTTGCCAGTTGTCACACCATCTCACCATCGTTACACACTGAACTGAGTACAGGCAGCTGCATATATACAGGAGCAGCACGGTGGCTGAGTGGCTAGCACTCACGCTTCACAGCAAGAAGGTTCCAGGTTTGATCACTGGGTCGCCCGGGCCGTTCTGTGTGTGTTCTGTGTGGAGTTTGCATGCATGGTCCGAGTTTGATCCCCGGGTCACCCGGGCCTTTCTGTGTGGAGTTTGCATGTTCTCCCCATCTGGATAGGTTTCCTCCGGGCACTCCGGGGTCCCCCATCAACCCAAAACATGCTCCAGGTAAAATCCTCCAGCTTAGGTCCTGACGAAGCCTAGCAATAAGATCATGGAGATGGGTCCCCGGGCACCTGAAAGATGAGCTTCCCACTGCTCCTGAAGGATGGGTCGAATGCAGAGAAATAATTTCCCTACCGGGATAAATAAAGCATGTCTTCTTCTTCCTCTTCTTCTTCTTCTGATTCTGGTATGCTGGTATGTTGGTATGCAGCACATACAGTAGGGATCAAACTGAGTAGCACCCAAAGTTAGCCAATAGCAGAAGGATAGGAACAGGTGGATATACAATTACACCTAGCTGCTAAACCCTGGGTATACAATTACTCCCTAGCAGCTAAAACCCCCTTTACATTAAGATCACACAAATTCCTCAATATACTTGCATACAGGAATACACAGTATACAGCGTATACACTTGTGTATAAAAGAATCAATTCTCACAACGTCTTCTGAGGAGGAAGCAGAGGCTTGGGACTCGGAGGCAGACTCGTTCATCACCCTGGCTGAAGTTACTGAGGTGGTTGGAAAGCTCCTCGGTGGCAAGCCCCCGGTGGTGGATGAGATCCGTCCTGAGCATCTTAAGTCTCGGGATGTTGTAGGGTTGTCTTGGCTGACGCGTCTCTGCAACATTGCGTGGTGGTCGGGGACAGTACTTCTGGACTGGCAGACTGGGGTGGTGGTCCCTCTGTTTAAGAAGGGGGACTGAAGGGTGTGTTCCACCTATCGGGGAATCACACTCCTCAGCCTTGCCGGTAAGGTCTATTCCAGGGTGCTGGAGAGGAGAATTCGACCGATAGTCAAACTCGGATTCATCAAACCGGGACCTCCAGCGTGCATTGGGGTGGTTTGCAGCAGAGTGTGAAGCGGCTGGGATGAGGATCAGCTCTTCCAAATCCGTGGCTATGGTTCTCGACCAGAAAAAGGTGGCTTGCCCTCTCCAGGTGGGTGGAGAGTCCTTGTTCAAGTATCTCGGGGTCTTGTTCACAAGTGAGGGGAAGATGGAGCGTGAGATTGACAGGCGGATCGGTGCAGCGTCGGCAGTGATGCGGTCGCTGTACCGGACCGTTGTGGTCAATTTACCGGTCAATCTACGTTCCTACCCTCACGTATGGTCATGAGCTCTTGGTAATGACCAAAAGGGCAAGATCGCGGATACAAGTGGCCAAAATGAGTTTCCTCCGCAGAGTGGCTGGGAGTGGCCCTTAGAGATAGGGTGAGGAGCTCAGTCACGCGGGAGGAGCTCAGAGTAGAGCCGCTGCTTCTCCACATTGAGAGGAGCCAGCTAAGGTGGCTTGGGCATCTGTTCCGGATGCCTCCTGGACGCCTCCCTCGGGAGGTGTTCCAGGCATGTCCCACCGGGAGGAGGCCCCGGGGAAGACCCGGGATACGCTGGAGGGACTATGTCTCTCAGCTGGCCTGGGAACGCCTCGGGGTCCCCCCGGAGAAGCTGGATGAAGTGTCCGGAGTGAAGGAGGTCTGGGTGCCCCTGCTTAGACTGTTGCCCCCACGACTCGGCCCTGGATAAGCAGAAGAAAAGGACTGAAGTGCATACGTCACAGTGGGCAAATGGTGAAAATGGAGGTAGTTTGGAGCAATGACATCTTGAATAAAGATGACTCCAACATGCATGGACCTCGGTAACTGCAACTTTATTGATCTCACACTGGAGAAATTATTCTCTGCATTTAACCCATCCTGTTATTAGGAGCAGTGGGCAGCACATTACTGCGCCCGAGGACCATCTCCATGATCTTCTTACTTCGGCTTGGTCAGGACCTAAGCTGGAGGATTTTACCTATGGTGCATGTTTTGGGTTGAGCAGGGAAACTCTAAAAAGCTGATTTTGCCACTAGGGCCACTTAAAGATATTCTGCATTGTAAAAGGAGAAATTCAGTTTGTCAACTGGATTGACAAACTGGACTGGATTGATGGAGTTTATTTGGTCGAATACCTTTCACAGCTCTATAGAATACTGCACATATCAATTCTATAGATCCAAATTCACTCGTGAAGATGCCAAGGACAACACATTTCTTAGATTGTGCAGTAACGATAGGAGAAGACGGGGACTCCAAGTAGACGTCTTCTGGAAGCCCACACACGGAACAATACCTGCTTTTTGATTCACACCACCCACTGCAGCACAAACTGGGAGTTATTCGGACATTACAACACAGGGCCCAATTGGTTACTACAAGCACAAAAGGAAAGGAAAAAGAAGAACAACATGTGGAGAAAGCCCTCTGTTTATGGATATCCTAAATGGGCTTTCAACAAAACTAAGAGAGACAAGAAACAAGACAACAGAGAATCAGAACCTAGGAGGAAGGGTGTAACCATTCCTTACCTGGCCGGCGTTTCTGAAAAACTACAGAGGATTTTCAGACAATATGAAATCCCAGTCTATTAAACCCACTTTAAGACAAAAACTGGTCCACCCAAAGGACAAAACACCGAGGCACAAACAAAGCAATGTGGTCTACTCCATTCAGTAGACTGAAGACTGCAGTGAGTGCTACATTGGAGAAACAAAACAGCCACTTCTGTACCAACACAGACGGGCGTGCCAGAGTGGACCTTCATCTGCCGTACATCTCCACCTAGAAGCAGTGAGGTACAGATTTTAGCCAGAGAAAAGAACTGGTTTGAGAGGGGAGTTAAAGAGGCTATTTTTGTCAAGAAAGAGAACCCTTCCTTGAACAGAAATGGAGGCCTCAGACATAATTTGTCTCCCATCTATAACGCTATCCAAAACAAACAAAGAAAACAACAGAGTTAGCCAGATCAAGTCCAGAGGTGTGAAAACACCCATTATGGCCCTGAATGACTATGCTAACACGACCCCACATAGAAACTGAAAACAAGTAGATGTGATAGTTTCATAGTAATTTCATTGTAGTTACCTCCTCCCTGCAGCTAGTTATAAGCAGTGTCCACCAGCACTCTAGCCAGAAGTGAAGAAGTAGCTTGGATGAGCTGCAAAACGTATTCGACCAAATAAACTTTGTCCACTTGACAAATTGAATTTCTCCTTTTGCCATGGATTCTACCTGGACGACTGAGGGATTCTTGACACGATATTCTGCATTACAACTTTGAACAAAACAGCCAAAATAGAAACAAACACACAGAAAACAGTTGTGTCCAATGTTCTTAATGTAGTTGTTTATTGTAGTTGTCTGTAGCTGCAGCCTCTCTGGGCCTGTGTGCTCGGCTCTAAGGAGACCACAGAGGAATTGTTTGTGCAAAATATAAAATGCTAAATCATAGAACACTGGCAGTAATTAACTCACAAGCCCACTTATTTTGTTGGACCCAGTTCCCCACAACAGGGAGCCATGTGCAGCAGTAGGTGTGTGTTTGGTGTAGTTAGAACGCCTCTGATCAATTCTCATTTTAGCACCGGCTTTAGGACTGATTGTGTTTAAATCCAAATATACGCTGCTAAATCACTTCTTGAAAGTCTTGAAAGCAAGTGAAGAACACACTCAGTAAATTTTCACTCCACAAACACAAAGTTTATACAAAATATTTGATATGATAGCGGTACATTGCCGTCAATTTATTGTGATGTCGAAACTGCATAAAGTATTATACTTTTTTAAAATAATAATGTTGTCTGGCAAAATCATCTTGTCTTTAAGTTGAGGATTCTTATTAGCTTATTTTGAAGATGCCATATAGACAATCAACTCCCGTTTTAAACTCCACCGGTACATGCCAACTGTGACATACTAATGTTCTTCAATTTTATTTTCGATGATACACATAGGATTCGGCAGCGTCATGTAGTCATTCTGGTACAGTTATATGCTGCCATTCCGACATATCACCACTCCGACATTGGCATCTAATTGTCAGAGTGGCGGCATTTCCATTTTTTATCACATGTCCCTGCACTCCGACATTTTTTTTTCCTTGGTCGGAGCACTTAAGCATTTTTTTCAACATTCTGCCATTCCAACAAACAAGGTAATTATTAAAAATATGTGGGCCTACTAGAAAGCTTTCAGAAATATTTGTGTGGATACTGTAGGATAGAAATCTGTGCATATTTGGGAATTCCATGCATAACTGGCTGTAGCTGAACATAAAATAAATATTCGTAAACTCTCGAATGAGTCCATGAGTACATGAAATGTATTGTGTGTATATTATCCATCAGAATATTTATTGAAAAGTTACAACATCAAGAAATACAGTCACGAAATGAAAATTTGTGGTTATGCTTTCTTCAGTACGAATGATAAATCACAGATGCGATTTTACTGTCAAAAATACATCACTTCTGAGGCATTATTTATTGAGCAGAAGAAACATCGATTGAGATTCCAGGATTTTTGCGCCGCATACAGACTGAACCAGGACTGAACCAGGACTGAACCAAGTTTAAACCAGTACTGATCCCAGGACTGAACCAGGACTGATCCCAGGACTGAACCAGGAGGACTATACAGAACTGAACCAAGACTAAAACAGGACTAAGCCAGGACTGAAGCAGGTCTAAACCAGGACTAACCAGAACCAATGGTGGTATGTCGGAATAAGGGTTGAACCCCTTTTGGTACGAATGAAAAAAAAATCTGCTGCTGTGTGATGTGTAGCTATCCATAGGAGGCTCTATGGTGACATCAGCTCCCATTGGCCACCGCAGTTTTCTGGCATGGGAGTTGGTGGACTTGTCTGTTTTATTATTTCATTTAGTGTTTCTTTTAGATGAACATTTTAATTTTAAATGTACAATCTGCCTTTTTTAAGTCTACTCCAGATTGTTAAGGAAGGGTCCAACATTGTTATTGTGAAGTAGTACCAAGTAGTCGTACCAACATTGTCATTTTTATGCTATTTTTCTGATCATCTTGTTTCTTCATCACAAACATACCTGGAGCTGAGTTTTGTTTCATTCACATATCCTTAACACACAAACTCTGCATATTTAGGCTTAGAGTTCTTCTCTCAAACTGAAAACAGTCCTTGTAATGGCATGTGGTAATAGAAGAAGTGCTCCAATGTGTTTTTAAAATCCATACACCTTCACTTGAATAATTTGGATAATTTCAGCCCTGGAATTGTCAATCTCTATTGAAGCTGTTAACTTGAAAACTACCACTACATGACATCACAAGGTGTAACAGAGCATTTTGAACTTTGTAGATGTAGAAAATTCAATAATGCAGGATTACTCGTAAGTGTGAATGAAACAAAACACAACTCCAGGTATATTTTTGAGGAAGTAACAGCATTCTAATATGCCTTAAAGCTCACAGGAGTTAATTTTGTGTAATATAGGACCTTTAGATCACCATGTGCCATGTGTCACAAGATATTTCAAAAGCGATTCATGAAAGAATGAAAGATACCATATACACTAGAAATAAGAATCTGTTTTTTCACGTCATCCTCCATGAGCAGGACACGTGCCTGGCTGACCTGCTGCAGCTGAACCTGCACTGCTTTGAGGACGAGGTGAGGGCCATCGTGGACAAAGCCGTCAAAGAAATGTCCATGGAGAAGGTACTGACTGAGCTGGACTCCACCTGGACAGGTACCTCCTCCTCCTCCTGCTCCATCCTTTACTCCCGAGTTAACACCAGCATTCACATTTTAACAGTTACATTTGAGAGAATAAGATAAGATAAGATAAACCTGGCAGTAGCTCAGTTGGTAGAGTGTTTTTCCACTGACCCACAGGTTGGCGGTACAATTCCAGCTCCCACAGATGCTGGTGCAATGCTGGTGTTGTGCCCTTGGACAAGACACTTAACCCACCTTGCCCCCAGTGTCTGTGTACACTGGTGTGTGAATGGGTGAGTGGTTCCTTGTTGCCGCAACGGGAACTGCTAAACTAGTACAAGAATCCCACGCATTTCAGAAATAGTTTTTAACCTACTGTGCCAAATGCGAAACACTTTTACATTTCACAATATACATTAAAAAGTTTGAAAACCAAATTACATTTAGAATACACATTTACACCTTACAAACAAATTCAAAGTTTCATAAAACACATTAGCAAATATGCAAACAAATTTAGAAAAAACAATACAATACGCTCCAAGACAAATTTACATGTGACAAAAACACAAATACAAATCCCTGAAACAAATTAACAAGACAGTTCTTGATGGAAAGTGAATGTCCTAAAAAGCAGAAGTGACGCAGCAACATGCAGGACAAGCAGGATGTCAAGAGTAATTCATTTAGAGCATGTGTTTATAGTCAGAACCTTTCTTTTTTATTTCTGTTGTGGTGAATGAACATTGTTTTGCCCCAACTGTGAAGTCAACCTTCTCCACGTTATGTTCTTTTGTTCAGCCTGCAGACAGTCTCTGGAGATCACACAGAACCCAGACCAAGCGGAAAATATCCTGCAATACTTGTATTGACTATTTCAATGATAGTCACTCTTACAGTGTCAACTTTGCATAGAGTACAAATTAGTTTGAGGACACTTAAAAGTAAACTGAACAATGCTGGGCTATATCAACAAAAACATTACACCCCCAGAACCACATGTAGTTGCCACATGTAGTTGGAGCCAATTGAATGATAGGTTCTTTTGATGATCCGTCTGCATCCTTGAGGATTCAGTTCTTGTAATATATGCATCATGTCATCTCTCCTGACTTCAATATTATGTTTTGCCTAAGGGCGTGCCACATGGTTCGATAACCAAAGGGTTGACCAGGTCTATGGAGTTTCTTTCTGATCTCATGAATTAAGGTGCTCCTTCTAGCTCCTTCATTTTTGGATAAGCTGCACAGAGAAGGTCAGCTATCTGTGAAATTAAAAGTGTTCAAGAAAGATATTTTTCAATGCCAGTGTTGTACTTACATATATACAGTGAACCCTCGTTTATCGCGGGGGTTAGGTTCCAGAAATAGCCCGCAATAAGTGAAATCCGCGAAGTAGGACAATTTTATATTTTACAATTATTCTACATGTTTTAAGGCTGAAAACGCTTCACCAGGCACATTATACACCTTTCTGAGACTGGTATTAACATTTTTCTCTTGTTTAAACACTCAAACTTTTGTAGATTTTCATTAAAATATATTAATAGTGGGGGGGGGGCACGTGACACGCGGACACGTGCGCGCGGACACGCGGACACGCGGACACGTGCGCGCGGACACGTGTGTTTGTTTTGGTACCACATATCCATGCCATGTGCGAAAGTCGAGTGGAAAGCGACCTGGATATCATTTTGGGCAAGACTCAAGCCAATGCTAACAGTGCCAAACCGCTAACAGACGCCTCTGAGCACCACAAGACCAGGTAAGACTAACCTGCGCTCACAAGAGTTGGTTGCATTTCACCCCGGCTCCAAAATCAGACCGCTATCAATGCGTCGCCAATACTCCACAGTTCTCTAGGACGGGGTCGGGTTCGTGAGGGGAAAAGACCCACTGTCTCCTCTGTGCGCGCGAGTGTCCTCCCCCCGCTGCGGCTCCCCCGGACGCCGCGCGGCCAGGCGCCAGGCCCGTCCATGTTGATTCTTGGCTCTTCCATGGTCCGGCTCACACTCTCTTCCATGGCTCGTGCAAGTAAACAAAGGCCACACCTCCTGTCACCCAGGCGCTCTCGTGAAGGATATCTGAGACTCTGTCCCTACCATCCCTGGTCTAGACCTGGTTTAGTCCTGGTTTAGACCTGGTTTAGTCCTGGTTTAGACCTGCTTTAGACCTGGTTTAGTCCTGGTCTAGTCTCTTAGCTAATCAGGGCGCAGGACAGAATGTTACACTGTAAAAAAAAGTTACACTATAAAAAAAATTGAAAAAAAAAAAAAAAAAAATTGGAAAAAAAATCCGCGAAACAGCGAGGCCGCGAAGAGTGAACCGCGATACAGCGAGGGTTCACTGTATTTACATTTATGCAGTTAGCTGATGCTTTCATCCAAAGCGACTTACAAAATAGGATAAACATTATATTAAAGTTATAGTAGACAACGATTTTTATAGGAGCAAAGTGGCTGGGGGGTAACATAGGGCTTTAAGAGGGTATTAAGGTACATGGGAGCAGATCTATTAATTACACTGAAGGCCAGCTTAGAGCATTTCCTTAAAAACAAAACATAAAACCTGGTCACTTACCTCCTGATGGTCAGATACCTCTGGGATTGAGATAGTCCTCCTGCCCAAGCTCGCCTGCAGCAGAACCATTTCATCAAATGGCTTTGGGGTTTTGTCCGAAGAGGCATCCAATAAGAAACATTGTACTTGGAACAATTTCCCAGCAGACCTCTTCCTCTGGAACTTTGGTCCACTCTTAAAAAGTCCAGGGAAAGCCCTGGACAAAATGTGTAGATTCAAATAAATTCAAAATCTCAATAGGCTAACTTCCAGACAGTTTGATTCCACTTTACACAAAATCTACATAAGTTCATTCTACAAGATCATACAAACCTGGACATATTGTTTTGGATGGGCGTCCCAGATGTTGCAGCAGTTGCCCTGAACGGATCTGAGCTCTGGCTTATCAACTCTGGACTGTCCTTGATCTTCAGTCAAAATACATTCAACACAATAAATTCAGTGGCTTCACATCATTGCCTACATGTATGGTTGACAAATAAACACCCAGTATTAAACAGAACTGTGTTGTACTGTGTCTCACGTGCTTCAAAATAAGTGGTTTCCTTTAGCAGGTCCGTTCCTAAGAGCATTGTCCCCGGGGAGAGCATGTGAAGACGTGCGCGCCCGTTTCCTTATCTGCTGCTCTCCGCGCGCCGAACCCTTTTCATTATCAACCATAAACTAATTCCCCATAACCTCTCCAGCGTGTTCTGCCGCAACTAAGGGTGCACACTTAGAAGCACCAGTTTTGCCCATCCAAATCGCGCTAAACCCGATCATTTACTGCCGCCTTCTCCCTCCTCCTGTAGTGCAATTTGGCAAACCTGGACACATCCGTCACCGGGAGTTTAAATCCTGTGAGCCATGAGTAATTTGCACGGGCAATTATTTCGGGCAGTTATTTGTATTCTCTGTATATTTGAAGCTTTGTATATTATTTATTCACATTGCATGAAAGCTACTGTACGTGCTCACCTTTTGGCACCAGAAATATTATTATTATATTAATAGTGGAATGGTGTATATATGCTTTCGAATGAATGTTATGTAATGTGGGAGGGGCAAATGGGGGTATATAGGTGCACACTGCAGGTCTGCCAGCAGTCTTGTCTTGGTTACAGTGGGGGTAACATGCGAAGAGAGCGAGCGAGTGAAAGGCTGAAAGACTTAAAGAGAAAAAGAAGTCTGCAGTCTTTTCACTGTACCACTGTAAATATTTTTTCACGCACGTTTGACACCTTTTTTGCACTGTGGGACAGCACAATAAACCACCTAAAAATGTATTAAAATGCGATTAATTACATTAATTAATTACAAATCCTGTAATTAATTAGATAAATTTTTTGAATCGCCTGACAGCACTAATTTAGACATTAATGTCAAACAACCTACGAAAATGTCATGTCAGTTTTATGGACTTTATGGATCAATTTAACAAGTCATTTGTGTTAAGAAGATAAGATAAATGATAAAACATCTTCAAACTCCAAAAAGAAGCCAAGTTGCCTATCTTCTACCATCAGTGTTGCCTAACCCAACTTAGACAGCGAGCTTAACACCAAAATGGCCCCAGAAATTACATTATGCAGGATGTCTTTATGTTCGAAGGCTGAATAGAAAACAAATTTGAGAGAGCAGAAATAAATCTGAGCAGAAATCAACTTCAAGAGAGCTTGTTGGGTGTGTCTGCCCCCCAGTGGTTGTTTTGTGTGCAGGTCACAGATTTCTCCTCACGTGCAGAGATAATTTGCTCGCTTGCAGTTAATATCTATGCATGTGAAATAATATAGTATGCCCAAATTAATGTTTTATCGTGCATGCGTATTATGGAACTATTTCAACACCATAATAAAAGAGTACTGCTTTGCACAAGACATCTTGTTATTTAAATAAATACAGCCTTTTCATTCAGCTAATTACAGATTAGTGAAATTGTAATTTCAATTAAATTACGATCATTGCAACACTATTCCACTGTGGAAATGGTCACATTTAGATAGCTCTTTTCTACCTTCAAGGCACTTTACACTAAGGAACCACCACTCACCCATTCTCACACACACACACACACACACACACAGACACACACACACACACACACACACACACACACGCGGTGCCTATAGTGACTTTATTTGTCTGTGGTGGTAGTGCATATCTTTGGGTGGAAATCTAGAATATTGTAGTGTATTCTGAGCTCATGACTCCATCCCTCTGGCATGCTGTAGGCATGCAGTTCCAGTACGAGCCCCACTCCAGGACCCAAGTGCTTCTGCTGCGGAGTGACGAGGAGCTGATGGAGACCCTGGAGGACAACCAGGTGCAGCTTCAGAACCTGATGAGCTCCAAACACATTGCACACTTTCTGGAGCAGGTGTCATGGTGGCAGAGTCGGCTGTCTGTGGCCGAATCGGTCATCTCCATCTGGTTGGAGGTTCAGCGCACGTGGAGCCACCTGGAGACCATCTTCATGGGCTCAGAGGACATCCGTGCTCAGCTGCCAGAGGTAACACCAGACACCTCAGGAAGTGTTCAGAATTGAAAATGTATTTAGTTACAGAATACAGAACACTGGAATTAAAGGTTCTATATTTAGCAAAGTTGACTCTTGTGAGCTTAAAGGCTCGTTAGAATGCTTTTACCTCCTCAAAAACAGACTTGGAGTTGTGTTTTCAACCCAAAACATGCACCAGGTAAAATCGTCCAGGTTAGGTCCTGACCAAACTGAAGCAAGAAGATCATGGAGATGGTCCCCGGGTGCAGTAATGTGCTGCCCACTGCTCCTAATAACAGGATGGGTTAAATGCAGAGAAGAATTTCTCCTGTGTGAGATCAATAAAGTGACTTCTTCTTCTTGTTTCATTCACACGTTTGAATAACCGTGCATTATCAATCTGTCTAAACCTCCAAAGTTTAAAATGCTTGTGATATAATGGAGTGGTAGTGGTATGTGAATGAAACAAAACACAACTCCAAGTATGTTTGTGATGAGAAAACAACATTATAACGTAGTTCAGAAAAATAAATAAATAAATAAAAAAGCATAATATGAGTACTTTTGGATATCCACATGTATTCAAATAACAATACAAATAATGCATGATATTGGTTCTTAGCCCCCAGCCGTAAGCCCAGATCCCGTCCACTGCCACGCCCACCACTTCCATAAAAAATCTGATTATAGCAGCCCCAACATTAGGGTGGTCCTTATCCAATGGAAAAAAAAAGTAAAAAATTTCTCTCGCTGACTAAAAAAATAAATAGAAAAACAGGGTTTGCAAAGTTTCACAAAAATCCATGCATATTTATAGGTAGCTCAAAGTTTTGCCATTGGTCGACATTACTGCTAAAGCACTGACGGTAACATAATGTTGCATTTTTGCAACAAAATATCCTGTTCACTCAACAGGCCGATGCATTTGTTCCATCCATCCATTTTCTGCTTATCCGGGGCTGCGTTGCAGGGGCAACAGTCTAAGCAGGGACTCCCGGACTTCTTTCACCCTGGACACTTCCTTCAGCTCCTCTGGGGGGACCCCAAGGCATTCCCATGCCAGCCAAGAGACATAGTCCCTCCAGCGTGTCCTGGGTCTTCCCCGAGGCCTCCTCCCTGTGGGACATGCCTGAAACACATCCAGGAGGCATCCAGAACAGATGCCTGAGCCACCCCAGCTGACTCCTCTCAACATGGAGGAGCCCCTCCCGTGTGACTGAGCTCACCCTATCTCTAAGGGTGCACCCAGCCACTCTGTGAAGGAAACTCATTTTTGGCCCCTTAATGGCCCCTTCACTATACGCTTGGGCGTGCCAGGTCTTTCCGGCTTCCTCCCCTGCCAGCGGACCCAACTCACAACCAGGTGGGTATTGGTCGACTGGCAGACACCCTTGTGCTCAAATATGGTGTTCATTATGGACAAACCGTGGCTAGCACAGAAGTCCAATAACAGGACACCACTAGGGTTCAGATCAGGGAGGCCATTCCTCCCAATCACCCCTCTCCAGGTGTCACTGTCGCTGCCCACATGGGAGTTGAAGTCCACCAGTAGAACAACAGAGTCCCCGGTCGGCCCCAGGAGGGAAGGCCCGGCCACCAGAGACACTCTCTCTTGAGCACCCACCCCAGGCCTGGCTCTAGGGTGGGGCCCCGGTAATGCCAATCCAGGCTACGTAATTGGCCTTGCTTTATTTCTCTTCATAAAGGGCCTCTGAACCGCTCTTAGTCTGATCCGTCTCCCAGGACCTGTTTGCCTTGGGTGACCCTACCAGGGACATGAAGCCCCTGACAACATAGCTCCCGGGATCATTCTGGCACTCAAACCCCTCCTCCACGTTAAGGTGGCGGTTCAAAGATGGGGCATTTGTTTAAAACGTGATATTTTTATGACGATATTTTTGTGGCGATTTGTCAATTCTGCCTGCTGTAAGCTCTCCTGACATTGTGAACTACCTGGTCTTCTCCCCAAGCCCATATACAGCACAAGACCTTAAGAGCTATAAAGGTCTGGAGGCAACAACCATTTTTTTTGTGGCTGGGTACAAGAGCGTAAAGTGGGGAAAAATGGAGACAAGCGTATTGTGATGGCAAAGGTAGGCATACTTGTATTACATGATTACATGTGTAACATCTTTAAAGGAAAAGTAACGTTTTTTTTTTTTACAATCTGAGCCTTCTTTCAGCAATAAAACAAGTAGTTTTACTCACCCATAGCAGTTTGGTGTCAACTGGAGCAGTATCGCAGAGGTTATGTTGTAGCCGTTCTGTTCTACTAATGATCCCGTATCCGTTAGTGTGAGTGCTCGGGGCATTAATTTGCGGTCTCCAAATAACCCAAACTTTAGCACTTTTCAAATCACAGAAGATCGCTACAATTTTACACAATTTTACTACTACTACAATTTTATTCTCCTGATGTTACAACTTTTTCTGGCTCTGACTTAAATTAAAATAATTATTTTAATGACATCAAATTTGTGACTGATATTTACAAAAAACATGTTTTACTTTAAACCGAAATACAGGATTGTGCATATTTCCCATTGTAAAGGGCTATTAAACAATGTTGAACCATGTCTGATTGTCAAGCAGAACAATAATATAATAATAATGTTATATAATATTATCAACATCAGCCACTCATTTTCCTCTTCATCTGGGCACTGAGCTGATATACATGATTCTTCTCTTATTCATTAAATCGACAGAAGTGCAGACAGTGGTTTATCACTTCCATAGGATTCTTTTAGAAAAGAGTGTACAATGAGAGAAAAGTGTCCTGAGGTAGACACAAGAGGGCACTCACATAAATCAACATTATAAAGAGGCCTCATTTATATTGTACAGGTCCAACACAAGAATTAACAATCATTTGGCAAAAGCCTGTGTCACACTTTCACACCATAGTGACACTGATAGTGAACAACAGATGCTCATATACAGTGCCGTGAAAAAGTATTTGCCCCCTTCCTGATTTCTGTGTTTTTTGCATATTTATCACTCAAAACATTGTCAGATCATCAAACCAATTTTAATATCACACAGAAACAACCCAAGGAAAGACAAAATTCAGTTTTTGAATGATGATTCCATTTATTAGTGCACAAAAAAAATCTAAACCTATCTGGCCCTATGTGAAAAAGTAATTGCCCCCCCTTGTTAAATCACAAACTAACTGTGACTAACCACAGTTTTGAGAAAACTTAGTTCAGTTCTACATGCCACACCCACACCTGATTGTCACCACCTGTGTTGAATCAAGAAATCACTTAAATAGTTCCTGTCAAACAAAGTGAAGTTGGCTACAACATCTCAAGAACAAACACATCATGCCACGATCCAAAGAAATTCAAGAACAAATGAGAAAAAAAGTGATAGAAGTCTATAATTCAGGAAAAGGTTACAAAGCCATTCCCAAAGCTCTGGGGCTCCAGCGAACCACTGTCAGAGCCATTATTCAAAAATGGAGGAAACTGGGAACAGTTGCAACCCTTCCCAGGAGTGGTCGACCAACTAAGATTACTCCAAGAGTGCGACGACGGCTCATTCAGGAAGTCACAAAAGAACCTAGACGCACATCGAAAGAACTACAGGCCTCGTTGGCCTCAGTTAAGGTCAGTGTTCATGACTCCACCATTAGAAAAACACTGGCCAAAAATGGCATCCATGGAAGAGTTCCCAGGAGAAAACCACTGCTTTCACAAAAGAACACAAAGGCTCGTCTCACCTTTGCCAAAAAGCACCTTGATGACCCTCAAGACTTTTGGAGAAACATTTTGTGGACCGATGAGTCTAAAATTGAACTTTTTGGAAGGTCTGCAGCCCGTTTCATCTGGCGTAAAAATGGCACAGCATTTGATAAAAAGAACATGGTGCCCACAGTAAAGCATGGTGGTGGCAGTGTGATGGTCTGGGCCTGCTTTGCTGCCTCAGGACCAGGACAACTTGCTGTGATTGACGGAAAAATGAATTCTGCTGTTTACCAGAAGATCCTGAAGGAGAATGTCCGGCCATCAGTTCGTGCCCTCAAACTCAAGCGCTCTTGGATCATGCAACAGGACAATGATCCAAAACACACCAGCAAGTCCACCTCTGAATGGCTCAAAGAAAACAAAATTAAGGTTTTGGAGTGGCCAAGTCAAAGTCCGGATTTAAATCCGATTGAGATGCTGTGGTGTGACCTTAAACGGGCAGTTCATACAAGAAAACCCTCCAATATGGCAGAATTGAAACAATTCTGCATAGAAGAGTGGGCCAAAATCCCTCCCCAGCGGTGTGAAAGACTCATCACCAATTATCGCAAACGTTTGGTTACAGTTATTGCTGTCAAAGGAGGCTCAACTGGCTATTAGATTAAGGGGGCAATTACTTTTTCACATAGGGCCAGATAGGTTTAGATTTTTTTTGTGCACTAATAAATGGAATCATCATTCAAAAACTGAATTTTGTCTTTCCTTGGGTTGTTTCTGTGTGATATTAAAATTGGTTTGATGATCTGACAATGTTTTGAGTGATAAATATGCAAAAAACACAGAAATCAGGAAGGGGGCAAATACTTTTTCACGGCACTGTACATGCAGACCCTCTCCTGTCCTGCTCCACTGTTGTAGCTCTTAATTAAGAATGTATCAAAAGTCTCACACTTAAGAGTTTAGGCTGAGCTCTGACACATTTCAATTGCTGCCATGACGTGTGCCAGTTGTTGGAACTGAGCGCTAGTTCTTGGCCTCCCGGCAGTAACATAAATTCCCTGTAACATAAAGGTTGAGATCCTTGTGAAACCTTCCACAGGACTCAAGGCACTTCGAGGGGATTGATGTGGATTTCAAAGAGCTGGCAAACACCATGCATCAAACATCCAACGTTGTGGAGGCCACCAATAAAGAGGGTCTGTTTGGCAAACTGGAGGACATCCAGAGCAGGTGAGAGCATCTCCATGCTGTAGCTCATAATGAAGTACTCTCACTTGTGTATGTGTGTGTGTGTCTGTAGGCTGGCCCTCTGTGAGAAGGCTCTGGCAGAGTACCTGGACACCAAGCGTTTGGCCTTCCCCAGATTTTATTTCATCTCATCGGCTGATCTGCTCGATATCCTGTCCAATGGGACCAACCCACAGCAGGTGCTTCACTGGAGCCTGGGGCTGGTCTCAGAATGATGTCTCTGATGCACTGCAGTGTATTTGTAGCACTTAATGAGAGCTGCTCTGAGCACAGACTCAGTCTGTCACTGCAGCCTCTAACCTACTGTAGTACCTGCAGTGTCCTCACAGGGGCACTGTTGCTTCTGATTTCAGCCTCTTACTCCCACCTTTGTCAGCAACACTCTCCAATGCATTTTCACAATGCAGAAATAAATCATTTTAGCTAAACTTGCCACTAAATCTCTGTAAGAAGTACCTACTGCTGAACACATCTGGCCTTTTATTAACTTCAGTGACTAGCTAAAATAAAACACCAGGGCAATAGAACCTAAACCTAGCGCACAATGTGTGTCTGTGTGTGCAGGTCCAGAAGCACCTGTCCAAGCTCTTTGACAACATTGCCAAGATGGAGTTTGAAGTGGACAAACAGGGCAGCCCATCAAAGAGAGCGCTGGGCATGTTCAGCAAAGAGGGCGAGTACATGCCCTTTAACGAGCCCTGTGACTGCAATGGACAGGTACCAGCACCACCACAACCTCTGCAGATTAGTCATTCTGAACATTTCTAATGAACTTAATCATAATGAGGGGGAGAGATGAGGAGCCCACCTACTGAGTCTGAAATAGAGATATGACACGTTACAATAACCACACAAATGGATTTGGCTCCGTTCTTGTCCTGGGGATTTTACATATCAAAGCTGCAAAGCCATTAATTTTCCATTATACCCCATAGTATTTGCCTGATCATGCTCTAATGCTTATTAATTCAATGAGTTTATTCATCAGTCTCCACATGTGAACTATAGGGCCACAAGAACCTTCAGAGGAACTGCAACCTTCCCAGGTCGAAAAGACAGCACTTCTTGTTTTTGTTTTTTTCTGTAACGTTAAAGCCTGTAAACAGAACTAGTTCATTTTAAACAGTCTGCAGTGGTCCAATGTTAGTTACTTACCTTATGCATTCTGAGCATCCAAATTATTCATCACTAGAGTTTAAAAGCACTTTCACAGCTCTGGTGGGGCATGCCTTATAATTAGATACAGACAGTACACAGTGGACTTATTTTGACCACAGGAGCTGTTTATGCAATATATCTGTACTGGGGCAAGACACATTTTGTGCAAATATATGGGAAAAAATAAGGCACAGGAGCTTCAGGACTGCAAAAGGGAATGAGCTTGAAACTAGTATAAGCAACTTAGCCCTTAAGCATTATGTAACTGTACATTGCCCTGTACAATGTATAATATTAAAGGTCCCATGGCATGAAATTTTCACTTTCTGAGGTTTTTGAACATTAATGTGAGCTCCCCTACCCTGTTTAGTCCCCCCCCCCCCCCCCATGGCTAAAAGTTGCGAAATGTGTAAACTGAGCGGTCCTTTTCTGCATTTGAAAAAAAGACAGCCCAAATGGGCAATTCTGAACAAGGGAACTTTCTGACGTCACACTCAGGGAAAGGTTTCCACCCCCTGTCTGGATGTCTACCCACCATCTCTGGAAATCACGCCCAGAGAGTTTGGACCGCAAACGAGCTACGAAATGCGAGATGTGTTTTTTTTATTTGCCTGGAGACATGTGAGAATGTTTCCAGGCTCGGATGTCCTTTATACGAGCATCCAAACCTCTGAAACAGCAGTGGTTTCATTTTATTTTCTGTAGAAATAGTGTTTTTTGAATGGAAATCGTATCATATCTTCCTCCGCGCTTAAACGCAGAAGTGGGGCCAGCGCACAGCGCACCGCTAATCCAGGAAAAAGCGGAGCATTTGGCCACACCCCCACCCACTGCACTGGCCTGTCTCTGTCCTCCTCATTTGCATTCAAGCAACAACGCCCAGAATAAAGCGTTTCAGAGACATATTTAGCCTCATGAAGACAGTCAGAGTCATATCTCATGCACTGAGGCTTGATTTTGAAGAAGGATTCATTTACAATATTAGGGAACCATTAAGGCGCCATAGAAGAAGTACCATGTCATGGGATGTTTAAATTAAAATGTAATGGTCTCAATAAAGGTCACTGATAAGACTGTGGTTGTGTGAGAGATGTCTAAGTGTCTGACTCTTTGGTGTATTTGCTGTGTTCGATAAGGTGGAAGTGTGGCTGAACACTGTGCTGGAGACCATGAGGTCCACTGTGAGGCACCAGATGACAGAGGCAGTGATGGCCTATGAAGACAAACCACGGGACCAGTGGCTGTTCGACTACCCTGCCCAGGTAACACCGCATCTGCATTCTAACATCATCTCAACTAGGGCTCAGCAATTTGGGGAGAAAATATATGATAGTGATGAACTTTGCCGCTTAATGTTAACAAAAAGCGCAGGAATAATGCTGTTGGTCACATCTTGTATTCTATCAGTGTTATATGTCAGTGTTTGTCAATGCCCCATTTCAGAAGCTAAGCAAGGCTGAGCCTGGTTAGTGCATGGATGGGAAACTGCTGTGTCCTTAGACAAGGCACCACACCCACATTGCCCAAAGTGGTGTGTGTATTACTGTTGGTGGTGTTCAGAAAGGCCAATGGCACACCTCTGCCCCAGGGCAACTGTGGCTAATACTAGTTCTCCACCACCAGTGCACCAGTGGATGTACTACCATAATGAAAAGCAATGTTAATAATTTGTTATAAATGACGAGAGGCACAGCTCAAGGTGTCTATGAAGACGCCAGTATCCACATAATGAGAAACCAGGATACTCTCACTGGAATAATACATTTTTTTCTCCACTGGTAATGTACTGAGCATGTGTGAACTGACAAAACAAATATGGTAAGAACTAGGGGTGTGAATCTTTCACTCACAAAACGGTTCGATTCGAATCTCGATTCACAGGCTACGATTCAATTCAGGGACGATTCATAAAATTTGTAAACAATCCGGTACGATTTGATTCGATTAGATCTGATCCGGTTCGGTTCATTTCGATCCAATACAAATTGACAACTTTACTCCCAAGTGCTTTAAAGTTATTGAGAAGAAAAAGAGAGAAACAGAAATTAAATTTCAAAATAGTATCCTTTTGTTTATTTAGTGTCCAACAGACAATACACCAGGCCTACTGAAAAACTGGCAATCTGGTTTGCAAAACTCTGCTCATACTTAAAATACAACACATTCCTTCCCTCAAGCAACACAAAACAAGATATCAAAAGAGATATCAAAAATATCAAAATAGATATCAAAAATAAAAAAGACATTATAAAACAAGAAAGTTGCCTATTAAAGTCAAAAATCAGAATGAATCAGAATGATTAGTGCTTCAGTCACTCATGAGTTTCAGTAACTCTAAAAGTGCAACATATCACTGACAAGAAGATAGATATTACTAGGCAGTTATAGAAAACACTAGCATGTTACATCCAACATGTCTTTTTTATGCCTGTAAGTAACTTTTCTTAACAAAAAGAAAATCAGAGAAAGATCTTAACACTGAATAACTAATATTTTCTCTCCATCTTATAACATTTCCTTAGTCTCCTTTGAGACAAAAATCATCTGTGTCTGTGTGAAGTACATTTCTATACACACAAATCATAATCATCATCTAAATACAGAAATGCACCAATTCTGATTATACATTGTATTTTCACACAAAAGTAAATTAGCCAAGTCAATTTTAGCCCAAATCAAATATACATTGCCAATACATGAATGTCTAAATAAATCACCCAATCCACTAACCGTGACAATAAAAACGCTAGTATCATTCAATTGTTATGGTTATATAGCTGCCATGGAAACTATCGAGCCGATAGTGAAACATCAGACCGACAGTAAAAGTTTTATCAACGTGACACAACACTGGCACGAAAGTTAACCACGCATACGAACCATGTCCATAAATAGCGGTAGCGCACCAAATTAACTTAAACAACAGCTCAATAAATGGAAACAGCGTATCTTACCGGTGTTCTGTCGAATCTTCCTACCTTGTCAAACTTCCTAGCGCGTAGATCTGTCCTGATGAGACGATACATACAAACATTGCTCGCTTCCGCATAATAGCCCGCGCCGCTCGCATGATTGGTAGTTAACCAGCCAATAAGCTTCAACCCCAGGTAAGCGAACCACCCACCGTTTGCTAAAGAACGCAAACACACACAGAGCGGCTTCTGCGCCATGACAGAGACCGCTCAGGAGCTAGCAAACTGATACTTGGTCGTAAATCCGGTGCATCGGACCTTTCGTAGTGCATTTGGACCGATCCGGGCTCCGTTGATCGGTACACTCAGATCGCAGAGGTCACAGACCGATAACCGATCCAAATCGTTTAATCTTTACACCCCTAGTAAGAACAGTATGGTCCTTTCCCAACGGACTGTAACTTCTGCCTCTGCTTTTTATACTTTTATTTTGTAATGATACAGAAACTACAGCAGTACAATACAGCCACCTTGTAACACCATGTTAAAATGATCTGCAGGTTGGGGGTGGGGGGGTTTGGATTATAGATGCTATATAGATAGACAGTCTGCTAGCAACTGCGTTCAGAATAGGAAATGAGCATGGCTGCAAAGTCCAATCCAAGTCAAATTGACTTCTATTGTAAAATGGACCCTCCCTCAGCTGCTGCCAGTCTCATCATTCTGGCCATAAAATATTTGTTTTAAGTCACTCTAAATGATCCATATCAAGATACGAACAGTAATAACCATTCAGGTGCCTTCTTTCCCCAAGGTTGGCTCACTCTCGCATTTTGATTTGATTGTCAGCTATTGCCCCTCATTGTTAAGAGAAGGCCACATAGCCCTCCACCACATGCGCAAACAGCACAATTGGGCAGTGCGCAACACAGCACAACTCTCACATCTGAGGGGGCGGGACTGATGACGTGAGGGAACGTCGCAACCAAATGCCCCCTCGTGGCGCCGGCCGTGCTTCCAAATATGAAGTACGGATGTGTTAATCCAATAGTGGTATTGGTATCAGCCACCAATATAGGCATTTTTTGAGTATCGACATAGATCTATTTTGAGGAATAGATCAGGCGTATAGCAGACATCCCAAGTCTCCCGGAAGTTCCGGGAGTCTCCCGCATAATTATATTGGCTCCCTGACACCCGCGAGTTGGATAAAATATCCCGGATTTTAGACAATGTGAGTTTTTTTTTTTTTGACTGTGTAGAGCGTGCACGCAAGATACTCTTGTATCATCACGGACTACTTCAAACGGAATGCGCACAAGAGAGAGAGAGAGAGAGAGAGAGAGAGAGAGAGGGAGAGAGAGACAGAATTTAAGCGAGCGCTGGCCAACTTTCAGTGTGGGCGGGCTTCAATTCACTTTCTCTGTGACGGTCACAGAAGTTATAATTTAGTGCAGCGAGATGGCAGAATCTAAAAAACGAAAATATAAAACTAATTTTACGGCAGAATATACTAAAATATATCCCTGTCTGATTGGGGGGGGGGAGAAAAACTCATTTCATCCTGAAATGAGTTTTTGGAACTTGGGATGTCTGGTATAGACTCCTAACGCTAAAGCCGCTAAAACATTATTAATTTTATATTTATATAAAATATTTATATATATATATATATATATATATATATATATATATATATATATACACATACATACAGTGAGGAAAATAAGTTTTTGAACACCCTGCTTTTTTGCAAGTTCTCCCACTTAGAAATCATGGAGGGGTCTGAAATTTATTTATTTATTTATTTTTTCCATTGCATTTATATAGCGCCTTTCATGACATGCCTTGTCATCCCAAAGCGCTCCATAGTTCACCGTTCATTCACTCCACACTTGGTGGTGGTAAGCTACCTTCACACACATTTTCATCATAGGTGCATTGTGAGAGACATAATCTAAAAAAAAAAAAAAAAATCCAGAAATCACAGTGTACAATTTTTTAAACAATTTATTTGTAGGATACTGCTGCAAATAAGTATTTGGACACCTGAGAAATGTTAATATTTGATATAGTAGCCTTTGTTTGCAATTACAGAGGTCAAATGTTTCCTGTAGTTTTTCACCAGGTTTGCACACACTGCAGGAGGGATTTTGGCCCACTCCTCCACACAGATCTTCTCATCATTCAGGTTTCTGGGCTGTTGCTGAGAAACATGGAGTTTGAGCTCCCTCCAAAGATTTTCAAGTCATGTGCTTCTGCAGGCCTTTCATCTTTTTACAGACCTTAAACATAAATAATATGGTGAAAAAACACTTCCTTTAGAAACATCATCTAATGTCACTATGTTCTGAAGCTGCTGTACTGTGGAGAACTTTGCGACATTATTTTAGTATTATAACAAATGATTAGGCTGTTTTTATGTAAGCCTGGTTATGATTTTATTCAACTAGGGCTAAATTCACCATAAAATACTTAATGATTTGTAAAGGCACAGGCTTGTGCAAATAAAATTATTAAAAATGAAAAGATTGATACCGGGATGAGAAAAAAAACATGTTTCAGATAACAGCATTAGTGACGTTAAAACATGCATTTTTTATTTCAAATTGGCTTGTTTTTCGGAAAGAAAGGAGGCGTGCATAAATCACCATAATTTCCCACGCTCATGCTCCTGCCAATCATGTTCCGAGTAGTGCCATTGAGTTTTCGCCTGTTCGCCTATCAGCTGTGAGGAGCTCGTGAATATGTACATGGCAAGAGAATAAGGACATGTCTCCAGGCAAATAAAAAGCTGCATCTCGCATTGTGTAGCTCATTTGCAGTCCAAACTCTCTGGGCGTGATTTCCAGAGGCGGTGGGTAGACATCCAGAGGGGAGGTGGAAACCTTTCTGCGAGTGTGACGTCAGAAAGTTCCCTTGTGCAGAATCACCCGTTTGGGCTGTACTTTTTTCAAATGCGGCAAAGGATTGCAAATGCTCAGTTTACACATTTCACAACTTTTAGCCGTGGGGGGGCTAAACAGGGTAGGGGAGCTCACATTAACGTTCAAAAACCTCAGAAAGTGAAAATTTCATGCCGTGGGACCTTTAACAAAGTACTTTCTAATTCTGGCCTGCCCTGAAACATCATACCACAATAAAGTCAGTGATGGGGGAGGGCTTAGCTTAATGTCATGCAAATGAGTTCCTTTCTGTTCCACAAGCAGATCTTTAACGTGTTTTTTTCTCAGCTCGTCGATTTCAGAATGTGCTGCATTCAAATGGCCACAAATTCTTCAAATGTTCTCAGATTTCCATGTGTAAGGCATCGTTGGAAAACTTAAAATCTACACTTTCAGCATCTGTGAATAACTCAAAATGCCTCTGGGCCGACTTGTTCCTGATTTTCCTGTGGCCGGTCACAAATGTGGAACTGATCAGTATAAAGCACTTTGTGTTAATTTTAGCATTAAGTTTTGCAATGGAAACCTGCTTATTTGGGGCTGGGTCCCATGGGTAGCAGTGTAAGTAGGGACCCCAGACTTTACCAGGCCAGCCAAGAAAGATAGCCCCTCCCACATGTCCTGAGAGCAGCAGCAGCGGCTCTACTCCGAGCGGCTCTACTGTGTGACTGAGCTCCTTCCTAGGAATCTTTATTCACCAGTTATACAAACCATAGCCTCAGATTTGGACGAGCTGATTTCCATCCCAGCCACTTCACACTCGACTGCATGTGCCGGTGCTGGTCCTGATTCATCATCTGCAAACAACAGAGATGAGATACTGCACATGGATCCCAAATGGACCCCCTCCAGCCCCTGACTGCGCTGGACAGCCCTGAGCCAAGTGTGCTGAGCCCCATACTCCCAGAGCACCCCCCCAAAGGACCAGATTCTCAAAGTACATGTGGACTGCTTTGGCAAACTCTCACGAGCCCTCAAGCTGCAGAGCATAGAGCTGGTCCAGTGTTCTGTTCCTTCTTAAACAGCGGGAACACCACCCCGGTTTGCCAGTCCAGAGGTACTGTCCCTGATCACCATGCAGAGACGTGTCAACCAAGACAATCCCACAACATCCAGAGGCTTAAGATACTCAGGACATCCTCAAAGTATTCCTTCCATGTCCTGATAACATTCCCAGTCGAGATCAACAGCTCATCACCTGCACTGTAAAGTAAATTCTGTTAGTGAAACTCTTCTTCCCCCTTCTGAGGCATTAGAGGGGTGGCCAGATTATCTCCTCCTCCATGGCCTCAACGAACTCCTCCCAATCTCATATTTTTGCTTCTGCAACTAAACAAGCCGTGGCACACTTGGACTGTTGGCAACTTTCAGATGGCTGGCTCTCATTTTAGGGGATCGGGGCCAATGATCAGAACATTCAGAACACATCCTTCACATTGACTGGTTGAAGCAGAACAAGCAGAGAACTCAAACTTTAATTAAATCCAGGTGAGAGAAAAGCACAGACATCTTACCTGTTCACAAATGCACACAGTGCTTCCATCAGCTTGTTTTTCACAAACTCAATAGTCTGTATGTCTGCTAAAATAGGCTGCTGGCGTCCCCATGTTTGTTTTGGTTTGTTTGGTGCTCGTTTCTACCCAACCCACAATGCTGTGCTGTGATTGGGCAATGTCCACAACACTGGTAGTGCAGGAGCTATCATAAAGCTTCAGCTGGAGCTTAACAAGATGGATTCTCAAGAGTTTCTGAACTCACAAAAATTCATCTTGCTGGCAAATGTAATTTCTCGCCATTCTAAATGAAATGTTGTACATGAGCTGCAACAATTCGTCGACATAATCAACAAAGTCGACTAGGAACATAATACATGTCATGCATGTGGAGCCGTCGCCTAATTGAAAAAAATAATCATCAACAGTATAAATGGACATAACATTTCCCCCTGCTCTGACCCTAGGTGGCGCTGACGGGCACTCAGATCTGGTGGGCGTCGGATGTTGGCATCGCGTTTGCTCGTCTGGAGGAGGGCTATGACAGCTCCCTAAAGGAGTACCACAAGAAGCAAGTGACCCAGCTCAACACGCTCATCTCCCTGCTCATTGGACAGCTCTCCCCTGGGGACCGGCAGAAGGTCATGACCATCTGCACCATCGATGTCCACGCCCGAGATGTGGTCGCGAAGATGGTGTCTCAGAAGGTGAGCTACCATTATATTTTGGGGGATTTCAATTCACAATGTGGAGCATACAAAATTTAAAATCTATAATAAGTACTGAGTAAAAAGTCAGTTTTAGTACCACCTGTTAACAATACATTTTCCTCTTTGTCGATTGCTTCTATTTCTGATATTTCTGATAACGTATCATACATTCAATCCACATTGTTATGCTGATGTACTGATTGCTGTGGAGTTTCATAAAAACCTATTACCAGTGACTAATGCTCTCCATATATTCAGGTTGTGTCTGTCACCTGCATATTTAGCAGCAGGTTGGACTGTGTGGATCTGATCTTAAGATGTGTGTCAGTCGTCCAGGTAGAATCCATGGCAAAAGGAGAAATTCAATTTGTCAAGTGGACAAACGTTTATTTGGTTGAATACGTTTCACAGCTCATCCTGGTGGACAATGCCTTATATCTGCCTGAGGGGAGGACTACAATGAAATTACTCTGTGATTACCACATCTATTTGTTTACAGTTTCTGTCAGTTAGGTAGGCCTATTAAATATGCAGTGGGAGTGGAATGTGGGTCTTGTTAACAGAACCATTCAGGGCCATAATGGATGTTTTCACATCTCTGGACCTGACCTGGCCAGCCCTATTGTTTTCTTTGTTTGTTTTGATTTAGGTCTGAGGATAGAATTATAAATGGGAGACAAATGATGTCTGAGACCTCCATTTCTGTTCAAGGAAGTATTCTCTTTCTTGACAAAAATAGCCTCATTAACTCTCCTCTCAAACCAGTTCTTTTCTCTGGCCAAGATCTGTACCCCACTGTCCTCAAAGGAGTGGCCCGTGGCTTTTAGGTGGAGATGTACGACAGACTGTGGTCCACTCTGGCTCTCCCGTCTATGTTGGTACACCCTCTTGTGAAGTGGCTGTTTTGTTTCTCCAATGTAGCGCTCACTGTAGTCTTCACTACACTGAATGGAGTAGACCACATTGCTTTGTTTGTGGCTTAGTGTTTTGTCCTTTGGGTGGACCAGTTTCTGTCTTAGTGTTTGTGGGTTTGAAATAGACTTGGATTTCATGTTGTCTGAAGTTCTCTGTAGTTTTTCAGAAACACCAGCCAAGTAAGTAATAGTTACACCCTTTCTCCTGGGTTCTGATTCTCTGTTGTCTTGTTTCTTGCCTCTCTTAGTTTTATTCAAAGCCCATAGGATATCCACAAACAGAGAGGGCTTTCTGCACATGTTCTTCTTCTTTTTCCTTTCCCTCTGTGTTTGTAGGAACCACTTGGGCCCTGCATTGTAATGCCCAATAACTCCAAGTTTGTGCTGCAGAGGGTGGTGTGAATCAAAAAGCAGGTATTGGTCAGTGTGTGGGCTTCCTGAAGACCTCTACTTGGAGTCGCCGGTCTTCTCCTATTGTTACAGCACAGTCTAAGAAAGCCTTGGCATCTTCCCGAATGAATTTGATGTTTGGATCTACAGAACTAATATATGCAGTAAAAAGTTCCAAATCTTGAATTTTGATTTTTTTTTTAAATTATCAACAAAGCGATACCAATGTATGGGTGGAGTGCCTGGTTACGAGGCCAAGGCACTCTGTTCAAATTGTTCCATGTATAAGTTTGCCCTGTGTGGATCTGATGCAGGCTGTGTTCCAGGTGGAGAACTCCCAGGCCTTTGTATGGCTGTCTCAGCTCCGGCACCGCTGGGACGACACAGACAAGCACTGTTTTGCCAATATCTGTGATGCACAGTTTCTCTACTGGTATGAATACCTGGGCAACACACCTCGCTTAGTCATCACTCCTCTCACAGACAGGTACAGTGTTCCTGACTCACTGACAGGTACATTGCTCTTCTAAGTTTCTATCTGATGTTTTTGTCAAATTTTTGTAGGGATTGGTATGTTTTGTTTTGGTTTTTTAAGAGCAAAAATGTTGTCATAATCCATTGTTATGAGTGGTCAGAACTTTAAAAAAAAAACATCTGTTAGTTCCATGATATTAGTTAAGCCAGTATCCTGGTTGGGCCTTTAAGTTAGGATTAAACAACTTGGGGCAGTGCGTTACTTTGAAAATAATGCATTTTGAGGCACACTATATTGCTACAGAAAAGTATAACGATAAACAATAATATCGAAACTACTTTATGCTTCTGACACAAAAGCAATAAAGCAGTATTATCCATTTTTTAAATGGACAGTATCATTAAAATGCCTAAGCTGTAACAAATAAGTGGAGTTAACTGAGATTCAGGAGCTGGACCATGCCTCAACCTCATCGCCAATTAAACACAGCTCATCTTGACCACGCCTTCAGTTACCCAGAAGCCCTATTTATATGGCCTATATGGCCCACCCCGTATCTCTTCATTCATTCAGCCTGAAGACATCATCTTTAAAGAGGGGGTTCCGAATCAGCTGGGTGACCATTTTGTATTGGAGACGGAGCCCCCACCCTAAGTCTCCCTCCAGCCATCACATCTACCTATCGTCAATAAATAGCTTTATCGTGTTTCATTGTTGTGGCGTGGTCCTTGCTAGTGAAACAGCAGAATGAACCACCAACACCACAGAAGTGATTTATTCAACCTTCTACAGCTCAAATCTTATATTACAACTAAAGTGACAAACATCTCCTCATTATTACAAATACAATATGCACACAATAAATATTGACCCCAAAAATAAATTGTCCCAGCTTTCACATATTAATCTATAAGTCAGGCCAATGCTTACAGTGTTAAACAGAGGAACACACTGCTCAGAGTAGTTTAATCCCCTTAAACCATGGTCCCACCAGCTGAAAAGAGTTCACTTTTAAATCTGACACGACATGGTGGCTGAGTGGCTAGTGCTCATGCTTCACAAGAAGGTTCTGGGTTCGATCCCCACGTGGCACGTTGGTATGGCCGTAAGATTTGGGTCGCCTGAGCCTTTCTGTGTTTCTGAGTTTGCGTGTTCTCCCCATGTCTGGGTGGGTTTCCTCCGGGCACTACGGTTTCCCCCATCAACCCAAAACATGCACCATAGGTAAAATCCTCCAGCTGAAGTCCTGACCAAACCGAAGCAAGAAGATCATGGAGATGGTCCCCGGGCGCAGTAATGTGCTGCCCACTGCTCATAATAACAGGATGGGTTAAATGCAGAGAAGAATTTCTCCTGTGTGAGATCAATAAAGTCACTTCTTCTTACGGCCATACCAACGTACCCGTGTGGCACATTGGCACATTGCCTAAGCAATAAGATCATGGAGATGGGTCCCCGGGCACCTGAAAGATGTGCTGCTCCTGAATGGATGGGTCTAATGCAGAGAAATAATTTCCCTACAGGGATAAAGGATAATAAAATAAAATACAAAATTGTTTTTGATTGTCCATGGATGTTCAAAGCATTAGTTATTCCTGTTTTAGTTGAAGCTAGTCCCTCCTAATAGTAATTCATTTCTTTACCTGTTGCTATGGTGATGCTCTCACTGTAGTAATATAGAACAGTGATTAACCATTGCCAGAACCATCTGTGGGGTTATACAAAAATAATGTACAGCAGTTGTAATAAGATGTAATAGGATTGATTACAGGCTAGTTTTTGCCTAGAACATATCGTGTTTTAAGGAAGTAAGTGCCTTTTTCCACCGGTATAAACTTTATTGATCCACAAGGGAAATAAGTTTGAATTGTTGTACAGCTTTATGGAGTATAGTATAGATATTGTCCTGTATTGTTCACCGTGGGATAGGGTTGTCTAAGGTATTGAAAATCAAACACTACCTGATAATAAAACTTGAGCAGGTATCGATACTAAACCTTTCCTGTATCAGAACAAGTAGATCACATAGACTAGTATACACCCATGGAACCTACCTGGATTGGCTAATACTGGGTATTGACAGATACTTGAAGGAAAGTATTGATATAGGTATCAGAACTGAAAAAGCCGCATCGGTGCACCCCTCACTTAAACCATATGGTGTTAAATTGATCACAGCATTGATCCAATCACATCACTTTGTTGCTTAAAAATATCTAAAAACATGTATTTTCATGACCGAGTACCTATTTGTAATAAGGATTTATTCATGGACAAAATAGCAAAATAGAAAGACCTGGATCATATACAGTGGGTTAATATGAACATTTTTAGACTACAATGAGCAGTTAAGGAGAGAGGGGAGACAATTTTTCAATGCAAAGTGAATTTGGAGTTAAAGCCGATGGAGCTGGAAGTGCACCCATGTACTTCATGTGCACCCGTGTACTTCCTGTTTGTAACACAGTGGCAAGCAGGTTAGCTATGTCCATTTATATATACAGTCTATGTTTTCAAGTCTAAAAGTACCTGTTCCATCAGAGTCCCTCTGCTGCCTGTATAGAGTGAGTCCATGTAGAGCAGTGACAGGAGCAAAGCCTGCGCTGTGTCCTGTGTGTGAGAGCAGAGTTGCTGATAAGCCCACTGCCTCACCCTGTAGATAACACACTGAGCACAGGCGTTTGAAGCCAGTACAAAGCACAAACAATAAGTGGTGATGGGTGGGTGGTCAGGCGAGCAGCAGTCCTCCATATGCTGCCTGGCCTCTACGCTGACTCTCTGGCTGCAGACATCAGCTTTCACTGCAGCCACAGAACCAAGGCCAGACAGCTGGTGATCCAGGCCTCTGATCTAGCCCTGACTGGAGGAAAGCGCCTGCAGAGCTCTAATGTTACTCAGACCTCTGCCATCACAGCAGCATGACAAGAGCATGTTCCCTGGCAGTAAAGAAGTTCTATACAGACTACAGAGCTGTTATTCTGCCTCCCAGAGGATCAGTGCAGTGTTGACTTGAAGTTGTGGTTGGATATGAACATTAAACAGTTTACATAAATCAACCAACATTATATCCACAACAGATGTGCAGTTTGGTCATTGACAAGGTCAATAAGTTTCTACTGTTTTAGAATATTATTACCCCCCAAAACGGCAACAGAATTTTACTTCTCACTTGAACCTTTTCAATATGCCAGAGCAGTGACTCAGACTTAGACAGACTTTAGTGATGCACAAGGGAAATCAGGTTGAATTGCTGTACAGCTGTATAGAGTATGGTATAGATACTGTATTATTATTATATTGTTCACTGTGGGATAAGGTTGTCAAAAGAATAAAAATCAGATACTTATCTATTTTAAAACTAGTATCCAAAAATAGACACTCATTTATTTGAACCCTCCTTATGGTTAACTGTAAGATTCTGTACAAGGCCCCGCCCACTAGCCTATATTACCCATGCTCCCACACGACAATTCTCCATAAATATACAAAAAAAAAAAAACATGATACAAAACTGTACACAGCAACTTGACAAACTTAATACAATGTGCAGTAGTTTCATTAATGGGATGCACGTAGGGGTGGGCGATAGGGATGTCCCGATCCGATCACGTGATCAAAAATCGGCCCCGATCACGTGGTTTCGGATCGGATCGGAATCGGACATTACCTTCTGATCAGGATCAGATATATGTATATATATTCTTATTATTTTTTAACATATCCTAGATGAGATCTATGGTTATGCGGTGAGTCTCACAGAGTGAGACTCCACACAGAAACATCAACGCGTGCGGCATGACGCGCTATTGGTTAAATGCATGGAAGCAGGCAGCTCGCTTCAAGCTGCCTGCTTCGCAAAGCGCGAGTACAGAGAGGAGATAAGAAGAACGCTATAATGTTTGGCGAGTATTTCTGTGGTCTGGAAATACTATAAAGTTGATGACAACAACATTGCCATAGCAAACTGTGGGATATGTAAACTTGGGATTGCAAGGGGTAGAAAGGAAAGGGCTACATTTAACACAACAAACCGATACGGCACCTCAAAAACAAACACCCAAAGACGAGTCAGCTCACGCTGCAGGAGAGTTTGAAAAAGAGAGAAAAATGCCCCTTGACAGTGCGAAGGCACAGGGACCACAGCCAAGATAGCACAAATGATCGCAATGAATAACCTACCATTCGCCTTTGTAGAGAACCCTGGATTTCTTATGCTTATGGAGCACGTCGAACCTCGATTTAAAGTGCCATCTTGCCACTATTTCACCGAGAAAGCTCTGTCAGTTCTTTAAGATTTTTGACAAACTACATGTTCTGTTATCAGATGTACCCCATGTTTCGTTCACCACAGACATCTAGAGTTCATCTGTGACACCCAGAAAGATAAATAATAATACTTCATTATTATTATTATTATTATTATTATTATTATTATTATTATTATTATTATTATTATTATTATTATTAGTGTACTTATAATAATAATAATAAATATAAGTGTACTTTTTTATGTATTATGTAAGTATCAGATCGGGACTCGGTATCGGCAGATACTCAAAATCAAATGATCGGAATCGGATCGGAGGGCCAAAAAACCTGATTGGGACATCCCTAGTGGGCGATATGGGCAAAAAAAACCCAAATCTCGATATTTGTAGGATTTTATCGATAACGATATTATGTCGATATCCCCCCATTTAGCGTCAGCACTTATTTTATCACATGGCGATAAACTGTTTTAGTGCAGACAGCAGTGCTCGCTAACGCTGCAACTTCATGTTCACCACAGACAGCGACGCTTCCTCCTCTCAGGCTGTGCACACATCCGCTGTGTTCATAAATATACATCCATAATACATGCATACACGCACGTCAGACGCAGGGTTCAAAGTGTGAGAAAAAAGTAGCGGTTTATAGTCCGAAAATTACGGTGTGTGTATATATAGGCTAATCTTAATGTTCAAGCAATAGAGCTACACTATAAGCTTGTGCTGATTTTTGCAATCAGACAACCGAGCCTGTCTAAAACTTTATACCCATTTCACCAAACAGCCCGTCTTCTAGATGACGGGTGTGATATGGACATTGTGGAAGGGGGATTTGTGTGTGGAACTGTGTTCGTACCTGTTGTCCCTTGGTCATTGATGTCCATTTCAGTTTTGCACATGGTTCTAAACGCGTGCAGCCTGGACATGCTAAGGCAAGGCCATCTCTTCCGATAGCTGTCCAGAAATATTTGTTGTTTCCTATTCTTTTTTTTGGCGGTTTAGCCATGTCATGCAAGCCTTGCAGTTTAAAATCAAAACTGTTTTGTCTCCAATGAATACGGGGAAACGTGGCGGTGACCATTGCCAGTGGCGCCGCTAGGCGTACAGCCGTACGCACTAGGCGTACCTTGGAGAGATTTATTTATTTATTTTTTTAAATTCCTGTTTGGCACTGTTGCAAGACAACATTAAGCGAATAAAAAGGCATTTTTATAGAAACTGAATGTTTTAATATAAATAGAATGTGTGAGATGGAGAGCCCAAGCGAACTGGGTCCGATCAGACTGGAAGTGCGATAAGCACCAAGTTCACAGCCCTACAGCACACTCCTCACACACCCCCCACAAAAATGATACATCCAACATTCCATCGCAGCAGGTCACCTCCTCAGTATACACACAACGAAGAGTCCTCTTTACTGAAATAGTGATATTGCTCGAATTCAACGATATGTTTGGCTGGAAAGACGTAATTAAAGTGTTGCAGATGCGATATTAAACTGTAGCCTACGACGTCCGTGGACTAGCAGACAACGGATCAAACTTAAGGTAAACCGGCTTTTACTTTATTTGCCCGCCGATGGCACTGCTGGTTCCAGACATTTACAAGATATCATTTTGATGTCATGTCGAGCCGTTTCCACTGCCTCTGCCGAGCGCTCGTTCAGCACACTGAGACGCCTAAAAATGTACCTGCGAAACACCATGGGTGATGCGAGGCTTACCGGGCTTGCTCTCATGAACATTCATTTCGACATGAAAATCGATAGTGAAGCGTGAGACAGTTCGACGCATCTGGTAAAAGGTGACTAAATTTCAAATAGATTGCTCTACAAGTTACAGTTGCGCCTTCAACTGTGCGCCGGCTGTGTGAACAGGTCGCCTACTTGGTTTTTGTTGAGCTGCAGAGTCTTCTCGTATTCTTCATACTTTTTACTGTGGTTGGTGCGGAGGTGGTAAGAGGTAACACAGTGATCTAAATATTTTATATGTTAGCAGTTATACCCCATAGAAGTGTCATACTCCCGCTTTAAGTTGTATACTGAAAGAAATTCCTTAAATGAAATAATAATAAATAGTTGTAATCTAGTCAAACCTGCTCTAATGAAAATTCTTATTCTAAAATGAAACCATGTGAAGTTGTACAAGCCTTATGCATTAGCTCTGCTGTGTGTTTGCTTGTGTGCACAGTGAAAGGCCAGTGTGTGTTGTACTGAACCTAGCGCTCACATTCATCAGTATGTGCAGCAGTATAATTAGGCTAAAGGAATGGCGCGTGCTAATCTATGGCAGCGGGCATGTTATTGGCACCGTGTTAGCGCCTGCTCAATACTCAGCAGCATCTCTTAAGACGCGCCATTATGCACAATGTCAGTAATATTTTATCAGCTGCTACACTCAGAATGGAGGGAGAGAGAGAGAAGGAGCGATAGAGAGGAGGGTGGGGAGAATGCAAAATTGTAATGGAACAAGTCCCCCATGACAGCTGCTATAGGGATGATTTTTTTAATTGAGAAAAATGTTTAAATCCTCTTATAGTGTGTTAGTATTAAGCAATGAAGCATATAAAATGATTAAGACTGCGTAAATAATTTAATTTAATTAATTTGGGGTGTTGAAAATCAAGATTTTTTAAAATTGCAAAATCGTGAAATCAAGGATTATTATGAAACAAGTTCACTTGTGATTTTCTTACTTCCAAAGCAAGGATATTGTAAAATTACAATGGGATATCTGTACAAAATGTAACTGAAGGTAGTTTACAGAGTCTTAAATAATAGCATATGATAATAATGAAAACATAAAACTTCCCCTGTTTGAAAAATGAGCAGCCTCTGCTCTGACTTCCTTTAAAACTGATTATGGTAAATAGTTACATTTTTCTATAGCACTTTTCCACCTTCAAGGCTCAAAGTGCTTTACATCAAAGAACCACTCACCAAGTCATACATCAGTGTATGCAGACACTAGGGGCAAGGTGAGTTATTCATCTATGGGAACTGGAATGGAATCATACCACCAAACTATGGATCGAACCGCTCAACTGACTGCTGATGTTTAGGTCGAGATTTGAACTGGCAACCTTCTGATCAGCAAATGCTCTTACCAATTGAACTACTGTCGCCCCGTATTGTAGCGTAATTGTAATGGTCCAGTGTATGCAAAAAGTCCAGATTTGTATTGTGTGGCCATATGGCCCATAATGATACACCTTTGTCTTTTCTATGGCTGGTCTGAACAGCTTTCTAAAACTAAATTTATTCATTCAAGATTCTTGTGTGTCCACTTCTTTTAAGACTAAATGATTATGTGTCCACTTCTTTTAAGACTAAATGATCTGTTGTACAGGATATGGACATCTGTCAGAAAAGTCTGACAGATGTCCAATGTCCTCTAGTTGCATGAGAGACAAGTATGAATAATTCAGATATTATGCAAAATTGACTCTTGTGAACTTTAATCCATGTTAGAATGTTGTTACCTCATCAAAAACATGCCTAGAGCTGTGTTTTGTTTGAATAATCCTTTATTATTAGTCTGTCTACATCTCCAAAGTGCTCTGCTCCACCTTGATCACAAGGTGATGTCATGAAGCTGTAGTTTTGAAGCTATCAGCTCCTTTTAATTATTGTTCAGTAGAGATTGTCAAGATCTAATATCTGCTGGTGTACTGAGGAGTGAAGACCAATCAATACCATTTTAAAATTTGGGCAATACCTGGGCTGAAGTTATCAAAAATAATTGTAATTAAGGTGTATGGAGTTTAAAAACACATCTCCTGCATTTCCACTTAATGGCATCACAAAAAGAAATGAACACAGTCTAAATATGGAGGATTTGTGTGTTAACCACGTGACAATGAAACAAAACAAAAGTGCAGTATAGGCCCTTTAATGGCACAACTCTACCAAAAACATAGTAGTTGCTTTAGTCAGTATTATCCCTTGTGTGTTTTCCAGTGCAAAGAGAAATAATCCCTGTGGGTTGTACTTGTTCTGGAGCGTGATCAGGCTCAGGGGAAGTGCACCCTGCAGCAGTCGTGCTTGGGTGCTCAGGCTGTGGGCGGGGCTTCACAACTTCTGGGGACATACATTTATAAGGTAGCCCAGGGACTGTCTACAGCAAAATGGACTCATTTTTCATTGTGATACCAACCACTCTACACAATATAGCAAAGTACCAGCTTCTATCGGATACAAGTAGAATTTCTCTGTCTGTTTACTGTGCTCATAACAAATGTTCTCTCCAAAAAGTGAAATAAGGAGAAACTCACAGTCTTACTTAATAAGAAATGATACATTATTTTACACAGAAGTTACAATTGTGCTGTAGTCTATTACTTATTTACATACTACACAAGAATCTAATATGGCTGGGATTATATACAGTGGTACCTCACCTTACGAATGACCCAACAAACGAAAATTTCAAGTTATGAAACGCCTTCATGGTAAATTTTGGTCTCTAGATACGAAAGAAAATTCAAGTTACGAAACGCGAAATCTCAAAAATTCAAATAATGCACGCTCAGCCACACACATACGCTTTTCTCAGCCTGGATTTAAACTTTTCTCACATTTGTCTCTCATTTAAACACTTAAAAACTTTCATAGATTTTCAACAAAATTATTAATAGTGAAGCGTGTGGGGGGAAGGAGGAGGGGGGGGAAGACTGCGCTCTGACACGTGTGTGATAGCGGCATGTGTGACAGCTGACCCGGCGCTGCCAGCAGGTCTAGACCTGGACTAAATCAGGATTAAACCTGGACTAAACCTGGACTAGACCTGGACTAGACCTGGACTAGACCTGGACTAGACCAGGTGGATTAAAGCGCCGCGCGTGGGTCTATTTCCTGGTTTTGTTTCGAGTCACAGCTGAGGCGAGCCGCTGCTCGCCTGCAAGAGCCACGGTCTAGACCTGCTCTCCAGGGCCCCTCCAGGCACGGAGCCCCAGACATCCAGGGACCCAGGGGGACACTGCCAGCCCGCCTTAAGAGCTCCCTAAGCAGGCATGGGTCCGGGGATTGTCCCGGTCACCGGCCTGGAGGTCTTGAAGAGGCCGACCTCACGGTTCTATCCAGGCCGCTCTGTGAGCACCTTACGCGGGCAGGTCTAGAGCAGCGGCTCGCTTCAGCTGTGACTCGAAACGAAACCAGGAAATAGACCCACGCGCGGCGCTTTAATCCACCTGTTCTAGTCCTGGTTTAGTCTGGGCCAGTCCAGGTTTAGACCTTGGTCTAGACCTGCTGTCAGCTCCGCGCCGGGTCATGTGCGCTATCACACACGTGTCAGCGTGCAGTCTTCTCCCCCCTTCTCCTTCCCACCACACTTCACTATTAATAATTTTGTTGAAAATCTATGAAAGTTTGAGTGTTTAAACGAGAGACAAATGTGAGAAAAGGACGCATGACGCAGAACATAATGTTACACTATAAAAAAAGTTACACTATAAAAAAAAAAAACTTGGATCGGGGCCTTGGAACGAATCAGGCTTTTTCCATTGAAATAGCTACTCAACTTACGAATTTTTCACGTTACGAAACCACTTCTGGAACGAATTAATTTCGTAAGGTGAGGTACCACTGTACTTTTCTAATGCAAAACAACTAGTTTGCTGTTATCTTTAAAGGGTCCATATTACACTATTTACTGATCAAACCGGGAATTTCCAATTTCTCCAAAACAAAAGCCAAAAGGTAGATTGAAAACTACAGCATCATGATGTCACAAGGTGGAACAGAGGATTTTGAGCTTTGGAGATGTAAGGGTTAATCAAATACGTGTGAACGCAAGAAAACACAACTCCAGGTATGTTTTGAGGAGATAACAACATTCTAACATGACTTACAGCTCACAAGAGGCAAGTCTGTAAAATACAGGACTTTTAAAGATAATATATGGTGACAGTTACTTAAAACAAATAAAAATAATCATAATAAATAAAAAATCTGTAAAACTGTTGGTTAATGCTAACTAGCTTGTGCCTGTAATGTTATCTGAGAGGGACTTCTAGCCAAGTCACTTCTTTACGGTCAGGTTATGTTAAAATGAAATTCACCTTAAAACCAAATTTGAGTAATAGAGTTTCAGACCGAGCAGTGCCTCTAGTTAGCTTTACCACAACAGGGATGACATCAGCACCCTGAATGTTCAGCATTTTGTTTCATGTCCCAAAGCCCTAAATTTAACCAATTTAACTGTCCCTATGCCTAACCTCCTAACCTTCAACGATTCACTTTGTACTGGCAAAACGGCACCCTCTCTCTGTAACTGCTGCCAGACTCATTATTTTGGTCTTAAATATTAACCTGCTTTACATGATCCTGGTGTTTTTATTTCGCTTTCTTGTCACTTAGTCAATTGCTTTTCCTAATATGGAATTTGCTCCTATAACTGTTGACCTCTCTGAGCTTCAGTTGACTGGATCTGAACAGTGGGTGACTTCACACTCTCTTAGTTCACTTCTTTATACAATCGATGGTTGACAGGCCTAACCATGACTCTAACTGTGTGTTTGTGCCCATATCCAGGTGCTACATCACACTGACCCAGTCCCTCCACCTGACCATGAGCGGGGCCCCGGCCGGTCCAGCTGGCACTGGCAAAACCGAGACCACCAAAGACCTGGGCCGGGCGCTGGGCATCATGGTGTACGTGTTTAACTGCTCCGAGCAAATGGACTACAAGGTACAGCCCCTGTCCTCATGTGCATTCCACACACACGCTCTCCCCGCTGCCTCACTATTGTCATTAAACTTGTCAATCCACTGTTTCCTTTTCATCTTTCCTTCCTGCATCTTTCCTGTGCTCCGGCTCCCACCTCCGGAAAACAGCTGATTGGTATGCTGTGTCTAAAACCTGTGTAAAGACGCCCTGCTTGGTGTGCACTGACATGCACACATTCTGTTTGTGGATTCTCTGGCCACACAAGACTGGTTTAAGGAAGATGTAAGGACTAAGATGAGATAAGAGCTTGGACAAGGTGTACAAGCATCAAAACATCCACATGGCAGCCTTTTGGTGAATATTGTTCGCTTAGGTGTCCCTCTAATCTTTATGTGTGACCACTGCTGTCAGCTCTGCAACATTACATCTCATTCTTTTTAAAGAAGGCCTTTTTTTTCTAGTGTCTGCATCCGTGGATCATTATATTATCATTTGGACATTTTAAATCACAATATTGATCTAAAACGTCTTAATAAAAGACTGCAGACTTCCCCGTTAGGAAACCGTGCTGCACAATTGGAGCTGACGTCGCTGCAAATGCCATCACAACAAAGAGCTGTGAAGTTGGCACCTTCTTTATTGTTTTTTCCAGACTCGTGTGTATCATGAGCAAAGGAAAGAGCACTCCACCACAGGCCCTAAAACTGTCCAAATGCTGTCTTCCATGCAGACTCAAGCTAGCGAGGCTAGCATAATTCAGACCACATCCATGCAAGCTAGCCCAGAGGAAGCTAACTTTAGCTCTAGCCCAATTTTAGCTGATAGTGGAGAACCTTTAGCCATTCCACATAGAATTTGTTTTTGAGTTTTTTGAAGGAATGGAGAATGTAACCAAAATGCTCTTGTTCTTGTTCGGAGTGGGGTGTGGGGTAGGGATGTAAATCAGACTCTTCAGACACATCGATACGATATCGAATTCTTAAGCCAACAATTTCATTATTTTCGATACTTGAGAATTCCCCACGATTCGATACGATTCGATTCAATGGTGCATACACTTTATGTATTAATGATGTTTTGAATACATTTTATTACAGAAAAATTCGATTCGATTCTCTTGTGGACGCATCAATGCATTTGGATCGTCGGCTGTAGGATCGATGCATCGATATGAATCGATTATTATTTACACGACAAGTGTGGGGCCAGTCTTTATTTTTGTTTCCTATGTGCAGTTGTTATTAATCATCAGGATATTTTAGGTTGGCATGGCATGGGTTCATTGATCCAAGTTTTATTATGGAATGCCAACTGTATGAACTGTTCCTTCTGAATCCAAGGTGGATTCTAAATTTATTATCTTAAACTTATTCACTTTTAATAGTCTCACTGGGTTAGTAAGCAATATTTACAATGATCTCTCTGAGTTCTGAGAGGGACCAAAATCAGTTTGGCAAAAGCATTTGGAGACCATTTTTGCTGTGGACGAATCATTAAGTATATGTTGAAACCTGTCAGAGACACAAGTTCAAAATGTATTCAGTTTGAGATATTAAATAGACTGTGCTGGACACCTGTGACATTACACAGCCCAGGTATCAGTCAGACTGACTGTGTTGAAGGTGTAAATCTGCTCCTGGCGATTTGATCCATATGTGTCTTATTTGTCCTGTTTTTTTATGTTCTGGAATGACATCATAGGTCAAATTTGCCAAAGTCTGCAAACTAAAATACTCTTGGAACCCCAGTTATGTCTTTTGAATATCTTAAATAATAGTACAGGTGTAAAGGGAAAGAGAGCTCTGTGGCTGAAAACCACATTTACTACAGCCAAAAGAGTTATATTAAGACATGGAAAAAGATAGAATAAACCCACTTATAGTGGTACCTCACCTTACGAAATTAATTCGTTCCAGAAGTGGTTTCGTAACGTGAATTTTTCGTAAGCTGAGTAGCTATTTCAATGGAAAAGGCCTGATTCGTTCCAAGGTTGTTGTTTTTTTATAGTGTAGCATTTTTCGTCCTGATTGGCTAAGACACTAGACAGGACTAAACGTGGACTAAACCAGGTCTAGACTAGAACTAAACCAGGTCTAGACCAGGTCTAAACGTGGACTGGACCTGGACTAAACCAGAACTGGACCAGGATTAAACTACCACGTGCCGCTCTTTGCTGGTATCGTGCGGCTGGTTTGTGGCTCGGGCTCCAGAGGACGCGGTCCGGGCGCCGCGGTTCTATCTTGTGTTCGCAGCCCCGGTGCCAGTCGTGCAGACCAGGACTAAGGGTGCTGCTCGCGCGGTGCGTGCTCCCTTTGTGGCTCGGGCCACAAACCAGCTGGTGGCCCGAGCCACAAACCAGCCGGTGCCGTGCTCCTCGCCGCGCGGTGCCGTGCTCCTCGCCGCGCGGTGCCGTGCTCCTCGCCGCGCGGTGCCGTGCTCCTCGCCGCGCGGTGCCGTGCTCCTCGCCGCGCGGTGCCGTGCTCCTCGCCGCGCGGTGCCGTGCTCCTCGCCGCGCGGTGCCGTGCTCCTCGCCACGCGGTGCGTTCATGTCTCCGCTCTGCTTCCGGAGTCGTGTCTCCCCCCACGCTTCACTATTTAATACATTTTGTTGAAAATCTTGCATGTTCGGCGCTAGAGCTAAGAGGCCAAGAAAGGTGCTCTTTGAGTGGGGATAACAGCGGGGCGTGCATCTGAGCACGCATTATTCGAATTTTTGAGATTTTGCGTTTTGTAACTTGAATTTTCTTTCGTATCTAGAGACAAAAATTTAACGTGAGGGCGTTTCGTAACTTAGATTTTTCGTATGTAGGGTCTTTCGTAAGGTGAGATACTTAAGATGCATGAAGAGTCCCTCAGTCGTCCAGGTAGAATCCATGATAAAAGAAGAAATTCAATTTGTCAACTGGACAAAGTTTGTTTGGTCGAAAACGTTTCGCCGCTCATCCGAGAGGCTTCGTCAGCTCTGCTGAGCTGCATGAGCTGACGAAGCCTCTCGGATGAGCGGAGAAACGTTTTCGACCAAACAAACTTTGTCCAGTTGACAAATTGAATTTCTTCTTTTATCACCAAGGTACCACTGTACTTGGAACTTACACATCCCTCTCAGAAATGGCCTCATATGAGCAACTAATGATCAAATACATTTCTATGAAGAAATATGGGAGCCTTTTCTTTTATAACTTCATATTGTGGTTTTTACTTTACTTTTTAATATGAAATGCCGCTTGCACTACGTCTTTACTTCTGTATGTGTAGAGAATGTGTATATATGTAAATATATGTATGTATGTTTATGTGTATACTTCGGGACTTCTGGATTACAGTTTAGTATATATTTTATTAGATTTATTGTACTATTGAGTTGTGCAATCTACATGGATTTAATAATCAATTTGCTGTGATTAAAGGGATATTCCAGGATTTTTGACATGGGGGCTCATTTCCGAGTTAGCCAGAGTGCTGCAGAGATGTGGAGACACTTTTTAGCGAATTTCATGCAGTCCTTCCAGCTGCAGAGTTGTCAGTTGCTAGGCTAGTGCAAGTCAATGGTAAATGGTAGCCTGATTTTAATCAGGCTTACCCACTCCATAGTGCACCCAAAACAAGTCAACTATAACGCCAGACTGTCGATGCAAATTTGCAAATTTGCATTGCATTGCATGCGCATGTGAGCTTGAGCCTATTATTCCACTCTGCCAAGCTATAACACATAGCGTTACCTTTACATGAATGTTCACGGGCTAGCAACAACTTTATGAGCGTGCATGCCTTTTCTGCCAGCCGGGTAGACTACAAGAGTGAAGCAAAAGCTCTAGCTTCAAGCTCAGAGTCTTCATCAATCGACCAGCACACTAACATAACGACAGGAGCAAGCTTGGTAAAAAAGGTACAAACCTGTTCTTCATCACGGGATCTTGCGCTTGGAAAGACAGATGATACTGCAGTGGTTGTCAGACTAGGATTTCCAAGGGATTTGGTGTAGTAGTCTGGTCCGAAATGATCACTGCAAATCTTCTGTTTATGTAGCGTCTCCACCGGTCCATGTCTAAGCCAGCAGCTACAAGCCACAGTCTAGTCCTTTCTCGATCGTGCACCGGAAAGCTGTGAAAACTTTGTGGCGCCCACCTGCGGGCTTTATTTGTACATTTTCGAAATGCACACTGAAAAAACATTTTGCCCGGTAGTTCTTTTAAAATTCACCTCTTCACTCTGTGGTCTTCCCTACTACGACTTTTCTCACTTCTCTGTTTACGTGATTGGTCACTTCACAACCAACTAGAGTAAAGTAAAATTCCGCTGCTGCTGCGAAGCTAGTCCCTCAGATATGGAATGATTCATGATATTTGCAGTCAGTTTTTTTCAAAAATTACTCAATCAACATATATTTACATCGACAGTCTGCCGTTATAATTGACTTGTTTTGGGTGCACTATGGAGTGGGTAAGCCTGATTTAAATCCGGCTACCATTTACCATTGACTTGCGCTAGCCTAGCATCTGACAACTCTGCAGCTGGAAGGACTGCATGAAATTTGCTAAAAAGTGTCTCCACATCTCTGCAGCACTCTGGCTAACTCGGAAATGAGCCCCCATGTCAAAAATCCTGGAATATCCCTTTAAGTTGTGCCGTAATGGGAACTATGGCGATAAAACTCCTCTCTGACATCAATGACTCAGCAGATATGGTTGTCTTTAAGCAGGTTTAATGATGCTCGAAAAGGTGAAACTGCAGAACAGACAAATGCAAATCACAATATGCCAATCACAAAAACATACAGCAAACAACACAAAGTTGCAAATCCACACATTGAAAGCCACCCAACACCACCGTGAAAGCCCGGTGGTTCAAGTGCAATCAACCCATTAAACTACTAACATTACAAACAAAGATCACAATGCTGGATTTCTGGTTTTTGGGTAGTTGACTGTCCTTGAGCACTACAGTACTCCCTGGTGTCACATTTGGTTGGTCATGATAAAGGAGAAGTTCAATTTGTCAACTGGACAAAGTTTGTTTGGTCGAAAACGTTTCGCCACTCATCCGAGAGGCTTCGTCAGCTCTGGCCCTCATGCTGGTTAGACCCTGTTTATATCTAGCTGCAAGGGAGGAGCTAACTACCCTGAACAAAGCTCTGAACCTATCCCAGCTACTCTCTTTTGTTTTACGAATTCCTCTGGCGTCTTGTATTAGCATATCTATAAGCCCTAGGCGGCGCTCACTACACTGAAATAGCTCCGAAACTATCAACTAATCTGTCTCTTTGTATTTCAAATTTCTCTAGCGTCCAATTCCCTATTCAAGACAACGACCCACCCCTCCACCCCTCTGCAATGGCTTGTCTGTCCTAATGATTCTTTGAGAATCGAATTATAGATGGGAGACAAGTTGTGTCTAACTCCCCCATTTCTGACGTCCAATTCCCTATTCTGCTGACGAAGCCTCTCGGATGAGCGGCAAAACGTTTTTCGACCAAACAAACTTTGTCCAGTTGAACTTCTCCTTTATCATGGATTCTACCTGGACGACTGAGGGACTTTTCACGCATTTGGTTGGTCAGATTGCCACTTGTGGCGTAGCTGAAGTGTGGGTAAGTATTCTTTCTTCCACTTGTCCCAGAATATGTTTGACAGGTGTTGAACCTTCCACCACTGATGCTTATAGAGGTCTGACACTGAAAAGTTGCCTGCTGGCGCTTGAAGTGAGCAGAGTTGCTGGTGTCAGAATGAGAGGGTCACTAGGGTCCATGGAAATGGGAACAAGGGGCCTAGCGTTTATAATGGCTGACACCTCCGACATAAAGGTTACAAGAACGTCATGAGTGAGCTTTGTATTCTTGAGCTGGAAAAACACGTCCAATATTTTCCGTGCAAGACGATTTTCTGTAGTCTCAGGTTTGATTTTGAAAGTGTGTCACAGGTTCTTCACAAAAGAGACACAGCCTTTTCTATGGTGGGCATGGATTTGAGCCCATTGTCTACGTAGAAGTCACGTGTGACAAACTGCTCAACATCTGCATCGCACTCACAGCGCAAGACAGACTGATGCAAGCCGTAAATGGCAACTGCTGGAGAAGGACTGTTCCCAAAGACATGAACAGTCATCCGGTACTCTGCAGTATCTTTGGCAAAGTCACTGTCATGGAACCATAAGAAGCGCAAGTAGTTCCTGTCTTGCTCTCGGACGCTGAAACAATAAACATTTGCTCAATGTCTGCAGTAAATGCAACTGCGTCTTTCCTGAAGTGGATGAGGACTCCGAGCAGTGAGTTGTTAAGGTCTGGCCCTGTTAACAACACGTCATTTACGTATGTGCCTTCATACTTGGCACTGCTATCAAATACTACCCTAATCTGTTTGGGTTTTCTTGGGTGGTACACACCAAACAATGGCAGATACCAACATTTTTCTCCATCTGCCAAAGAGGGAGCAGTTTCTGCATGTCCATTTTTGAATATTTTATCCATAAAGTTCATGAAATGTTCTTTTTTCATTTCGTCCTTTCTTTCATAGTTGCGGACATGCGTGAAAAGTCCCTCAGTCGTCCAGGTAGAATCCATGATAAAAGGAGAAGTTCAATTTGTCAACTGGACAAAGTTTGTTTGGTTGAAAACGTTTCGCCGCTCATCCGAGAGGCTTCGTCAGCTCTGGCCCTCATGCTGCTCACCCTGTTTATATCTAGCTGCAAGGGAGGAGCTAACTACCCTGAACAAAGCTCTGAATCTATCCCAGCTACTCTCTTTTGTTTTACGAATTCCTCTGGCGTCTTGTATTAGCATATCTATAAGCCCTAGGCCTCAGTGTAGTGAGCGCCTGCATGTTTTGGGTTGGTGGGGGAAACCGGAGTGCCCGGAGGAAACCCACCCAGACATGGGGAGAACATGCAAACTCCACACAGAAAGGCCCAGGCGACCCGGGGATCGAACCCAGACCATGCATGCAAACTCCACACAGAACACACACAGAAAGGCCTGGGCAACCCGGAGATCGAACCCGGAACCTTCTTGCTGTGAAGCATGAGCGCTACCCACTCAGCCACCGTGCCGCTCATGGTTTTTACTTTTGTAGTTTGCTCCATATGTTATCCATTTCTCCTGCAAATGAAATGGGAGCTTCTGGATGATAGGATTTACACCTCTAGGCGTGTCTAGAAAGGAGAGACCAGGGAGGTCTCCTTCAGCTGTAGCACACTGTATTTCCATCAGCAAGTCGCTAAATTTTCTAAGCTTGGCAGTCTTTGGATGTGATATTTGTAAATGAGTCTACTCTTTTGAAAAGTGCATCCTCAATCACTTCAGCTGAGCCGTAACATTGTTCAAGTTTGTCCCAAATCATCTCAAGACCTGCAGCGGGATTGTTAATGTGTATGGCTCTGATTTGCTCAGCATGCTCAGCGGATTCCTTGCCAAGTCATTTTAACATTAAGTCAATTTCTTCACAAGCTGTCAAGTCTAACCCTCTGACTGCATTAGTGAAAGAGTTTCCATGCTCTGAAGTTTTGAGGTTTATCATTAAACTGGAGAAGCCCTATTGCAACTAATTCCCTGCGAGCAAAGTACCTAATAAAGTCACTTACATTACTCTTCCTAGGCTCCTGGTAAGGAAAGTTATATGTGGGTGATGACACCTGGTGGGACCAGTGGGTATTGTCAGGTTTAATAGGGCGGGGGACGGCACTAGCCAGCATATACAGGGAATAATTAGGATTTGAAAGAGAAGCAGGTGGAATTAAATAGCTGGCATTGTTTTCTCCACTGGAGTGTAATAGTTCACTGCTTGTATGGTCCAATTTGAGCTGCATGTTAGTGTCATTGTTTTGTACTGTGTGACTTTCTTCATTGTTCACAAATGTAGCTTGGGTCATAACAGTGTTTAGTGCGCTCATCTGAGAGGTGGCGGCAGCCTCTAATGCCTCTGCTTCTGCTAAGGGTGAAGCTAAATCTTTTTCCTGCTGTAACAGCTCAATAGATGCTTCAAGTTTAGCTTTTTCAAGTTTCAAGCTAATTTCTTTTTCTGCAAAATTTAGACAGGCCTTTGCTGCCTCAGCTTTCTCTCTTGCCCTGGCTGCAGCAGAACCTTTGGATCCAACTTCAGACCTGGTTTTGTAGGATGCTGACTTGCTGCGTAGAGCCTTGACAGTCGGGTTGATGGATGATGCGTTGAATGTGGGCTGTCCGATGTTGAAGTCTTCGACGATGCCACAGTGGGTGGAGCTTTGTCAGCCATAGCTGCGTTGACTACGTGACGATTGCTGGGACACTGCTGTATGCCGTGCTGCTTGAGGCGTAGTAGTGGTCAGTGTAGATTCACTCTAGTAGCTGCAGGGGGATGACCACAGAATCTCTGGTGTGGATGCCGCCGTTTCACTGTGCCATAATGGGAACTATGGCGATGAAACTCCTCTCTGACATCAATGACTCTGCAGACATGGTTGTCATTAAGCAGGTTTAATGATGCTCGAAAAGGTGAAACTGCAGAACAGACACATGCAAATCACAATATGCCAATCACAAAAACATACAGCAAACAAGCACAAAGTTGCAAATCCACACATTGAAAGCCACCCGACGCCACCCCGAAAGCCCCGTGGTTCAAGTGCAATCAACCCATTAAAATACTAACATTACAAACAAAGATGACAATGCTGGATTTCAAAATAATTGTGACTAAAGTTGTTGAACATAGGTACAAAATACATACTGGCGATGCAACCTCAAAATAAAGAAATTCGTGGAGTCAAAACGTGCTGTGTGCTGCCATGTCTGCTGCTTACAGCTATTACTTCCGGTTCAATAAAGTTCTGCTCAGAACATGTGCTCTGCTTGCAAACCCGAAAATGTCCACGCCATAGACAATCGAAAGTTAAACTAAATTAAAGACATGTGAATTATACATTTTAACCTTTTTAAAACTCTTTATGCATAACAGAACATAAGTGATTAACTTCCTGCCCGACTCAATGTAGATCTTATTTTGCTGCTTTTACGATACAATGCATGGTGCAAGACCATTTATCTTATCTAGAATAAATTAAAATCAGGTACAGGCCCTTTAATAATAATAATAATAATAATAATAATAATAATAATAATAATAATAATAATAATACGGTAATAATAAACGCAGTCTGCTCAGTTTGAATCCTGTTCAGACCATGTTTTGCCCTTGTGTGCTTAGGAAAGACACTTCATCCACCTTGCCTAGTACAACTGTGGTGAGTGTGTGAGTGGGAGTGGTCAGAGGGGCCGAGTCTACTCTAGAGACAGTTTAAAAAACAATCAGTTACCTGCGAAAAAATACCAGTTCCTTAAAAAGACCTCAGGTGTGGACTTGTTTTAGTTCAGAATTAGAAAAGTAGAGAGTGAGGTAATCTCATGCAATTGTGTGGAGCTGAGAGGTGAGAGCTGGAGCTGAGCTTTCAGAGCTTGTTGTCTGTGTGTTGAGATCTGTGTGTCACAGAAGTCACCAGGCTGCACAGGCTGGACCACAGTCACCAGATACAGTCACTCTTCTTTCTTTCCAGAAACAATAATAATGCAGTATTTTAACAGAGCTGTTGTACTTGATTGCCTGATGTAAAACAAGAACACTCTGCATATGCAGAGTGTTATGGAGCTGTTTTTAATTTCCTTCTTGTCACCACAGAATAGCTCTATATAAATAAAAGTTATGAGGCTTTCTAGACCAACTATGACCAGTAAATATTGTTCTTACACTGATATATCTGTCCAACCAAGATAGCCAGTATCCGATCCAGCTAAATATTCAGTATCGGCACCGATATCGGATCGGTGCATCCCTAGTCCCTAGTATAGAGTTAGCATGTTTTAAACTACAGGTTTCCTAAAAACATGTTTTAGTTTCAGTTACAGTTCAAATTCCAGATATATACTTCATTTGGACATTCAGCAGGCCTATATAAGCTTTTTTTTTTAACCTGGATTCCATTTAGTGCGGTTTCTTGTTGTACTGAGATGACTAATAGTTTCTCTCCTCCACCAGTCGTGTGGGAACATCTACAAAGGCCTGGCACAGACTGGAGCGTGGGGCTGCTTTGACGAGTTCAACAGGATCTCAGTGGAGGTGCTCTCCGTCGTGGCCGTCCAGGTACAAATGTTCAACATGTGTTTTTGTGTAATGTCATACTGCCTACTCTCAGTTACACACATTCACCCATTCCATTGAAACTCAAACACCAAAACATGACCACAACACCCAAATTGATCACAGGCTTAGAAAGTGTGATTTTTTTTTTTAGTCAGAGGAGAGTTGTTTACCTGCTTTGCATATTTCCACTACATCCTGTATCTCCCTCGGAAGTGTCACATGATGGTGTAGTGCTGGTGTAGTGATGCTGTATTGATGGTGTAGTGATGGTATACTGCTAGAGCAGAGGTGCTGTAGTGATGTTGTATTGATCGAGTAGAGATGGTGTAGTGATGTTGTATTGATCGAGTAGAGATGGTGTAGTGATGGTGTACTGATGGAGTAGAGATGGTGTACTGATAGAGTAGAGGTCATGTAGTGATGGTGTATTGATGGTGTAGAGATGGTGTAGTGATGGAGTAGTGATGGAATAGAAGTGGTGTATTGATGGTGTAGTGCTTGTGTAGTGATGGTGTACTAATGGTGTAGTTATGGTGTACTGATGGTGTAGAGATGGTGTATTGATGGTGTACTGATGGAGTAGAGGTGGTGTAGTGATGGTGTACTAATGGAGAACAGATGGTGTACTGATGGAGTAGAGATGTTGTAGTTATGGTGTACTGATGGTGTAGTGATGGTGTAGTGATGGAGTAGAGGTTGTGGAGTGATGGTGTATTGATGGAGTAGAGATGCTGAAAAAATTAGTGATATCAGAGTTTACAGATGCGATGAATCGAAACAAATGGTTGCATTAATCTTCAGTTAGCACAAGTATAAGTGTCCAGTATAAGCAGAAACATGTTGGGGGGACCTAATATTAACTTTATTAAGGAAAACAGGCTGTTTTCCGAGTACGTTCTTTAACTGTGCTTGATTCGTCCAACATGGCTGACAGTGCTGGGGCTCGGAGCAGCTGTATAATTGGACTGCTCTGATGTGATTGGACTGTAGCTCTGCTCAGGACAGAGCAGGCTGGTGGAAGCTGATGAGCCCGGCTGTGTTCACTGTGTGCAGGCATAGAGCTAAACTTATAATGAGGCGCATTTGGTAAATGTATCTGTTACACTAATAGTGCGAGCAAACATTTCCCATGAAAAATGTGCATTTATCCCAGAGTAAAACAAGCCCTGGGTTGTTGTTTGAAAAAGTCTTAACAAAATCTCAAAATATGCAGAAAGTGCCACCAAAAGACGTTCAGTCTCTCCTTACAGCAAAACATACAGTTTCTGAGTGAATTTACTTATCCTGAGACCAAAAAAAAAAACTAAGGGTGTTTTTACATATAGTCCCCTTTAAGCGAAACAAACTCAGTCCCCTAAAAGTGGACCAACAAGGGGACCAAGAGAACACAAACTCAGTTCTGTTTGTGTTCACATTGTGAAAGAGGACCGAGTTCTCTTTCTGGTCCACTTAAGCTCTGATGGAGCCTCAGTCCTCTTTCTGTTCACACTGTAGCTTCTCTAGAGCTCTGAGACCTTCACTCCTTGGCATTCTCTGTGACGGCCATCCCTCTTAATCATGGCCCCAGTTCAGAGAAAACCCACAAAATAGAACCGGGGTCCTATTCCATTATTCCTAGCTGCAGTATTCAGGCGACCGTGCCTGCCTTGAACACTCTAATTTTTTCAAAGTAAACGCTTCGGACCCCGCGGGACACTCAGCCTCAGCATCGAGGGGGCGCCAAGAGCCAGGGGCTGGGACAGACGGGGGCCCGCCTCGCGGAGATCCAACTACGAGCTTTTTAACTGCAGCAATATATATATTAATATACGCTATTGGAGCTGGAATTACCGCGGCTGCTGGCACCAGACTTGCCCTCCAATGGATCCTCGTTAAAGGATTTAAAGTGTACTCATTCCAAATACAGGGCCTCGAAAGAGTTATTTTTCGTCACTACCTCCCCGTGTCGCTGGCTACGGGAAGTTTAGAAGGTAATAAAACTGCACAAAAGGCGAAGTGAACCTGGAGCGTTATGTGTACACACTGCGCAGGTTAGGCGAACCGTACTGCGGACCTTTTAGCGAACTGTACTGAGACCACCTCCCGAGATGGTCTCAGTTCGGTTTGTTTTAAAGGGGTCTGAGTGCGCTTAGAGTGTTCACATATAAACCTATAATGCTCTGGAGACACTGTTGCTCTGCTGTTATTGGACCTTACTGCAGCATTTGATACAGTGGACCACCAGATTCTCTTGTCTCGCTTGGAAAACTGGGTGGGCATTAGGGGCTTGGCTCTGTCCTGGTTTAGATCCTACTTGTCCAACAGAAGATTTTCAATTCAAGTTGGGGAGGCTGTGTCGTCTTCTGCTCCATTGACATGTGGAGTTCCTCAGGGGTCAGTTCTCGGACCTTTGTTATTTTCCCTTTACCTACTACCTCTGGGGTCAATTCTACGTAAATACAAGGTGTCTTTCCATTTTTATGCAGATGACTGCCAAATTTATGTGCCTCTGAAGCAGTTAAAGGACCTTTTAGATTGTTTTAATGAGGTGAAAGCATGGATGGCTTGTAATTTTCTCCATTTTAATGAGAATAAAACTGAAGTTGTGTTGCTTACTCCTGGTGATTCAACTGCTGTTATTCCTCCTGAGTTGGGCTCCTTGACCAAGGCAATAAACCCTGTTGTCACAAACCTGGGTGTTAAACTTGACTCTGGTTTGAAACTTGATGCCCAAATAAGAGCAGTCATAAAGACCAGTTTTTATCAGCTGAGGCAACTTGCCAAAGTAAAATCGCTTTTATCTCGTCATAATTTTGAAATTTTAATCCATGCTTTTATCTCCACACGGTTAGATTATTGCAACGCCTTATACTCAGGTCTCAACAAAACCTTGCTTTCCCGTCTTCAGCTAGTCCAAAATGCTGCTGCTCGTCTTTTAACTGGTTCTCGCAAATTCGATCACATAACTCCCATTCTTCAATCTCTCCATTGGCTACCTGTTCAGTTTCGAATTGATTTTAAGATTCTTTTATTTGTTTTTAATTGTCTCCATGGCCTGGCCCCACAGTATGTGTCTGACCTGCTGGTGCCCTATACACCCTCCCGCTCTCTCAGGTCTGCAGGTCAGGTTCTCCTTGTTGTCCCGAAGACAAAAAGGAAACTTCGGGGTGATCGGGCTTTTTCAGTGGCTGCTCCAAGACTCTGGAATGCACTTCCACTGAGTGTTAGACAGGCCGACTCACTTCCGGTTTTTAAATCCCTTCTTAAAACTAATTTTTTTAGATTGGCTTTTAACTCAGTGTGAGTAGTTGACTTTTATCATGTTCTGTTTTTAATGTTACTGTGTGTCATGTTTTGTGTTTTAACCTGTGTACAGCACTTTGGTCGACTGTGTTGTTTTTAAAGTGCTTTATAAATAAAGTTGGAGTTAGCGATCTGAGTACACTTTAAACGCTGAAAGGGACCAAGGGTAAAACACCCTTAGTCTTCTACATGGTTGATGGTTACCTGGGTACATTCTCCCTCTCTCAAATGCCTCGGCAATTGACCTCTGTCGTACTGCTGTTGCTGCTGTGCTGGAGGGAGCAGCCTGACTAGCCTCCTGTCGTCGTTTGGTCAGTAGAATTTCGTCATGCTGAGGTTTATGATTTATGATCAAGTGTTTTTTTTTTATTTGTGGTATTGCCACAATATCGGATCATTTTTTGGCACACACTGCACTTCGCAACGTTGTCGTCCACGGTGTGGAAGTAACTCCACACCACACTTGCCGCTTGCGGTCTCCCATGGCTCCCGTAGCCCCGCACCGCTTTGACTGAAATCTCACAGCAGTGAGTCTATCGTGGGATGACGTACTACCCCACGTTTGGTGAGAACGCGGAAGGAAAAGTAGTGCCTGACAACTGGCAATGGTTGAATAATGCAGGGCTCTCAAGTCTCACGCATTGAGAGTGTGACACACGCAATTCGACGTGTTCACACGCTCACACGCCACACATGGCATTTCTCACGCTGATTTCTTTTTTTTCTTTCTTTTTTTTTTTGTGCCCAGAAAATCGGTCTGTGTGGCTTAGTTTATGCAGGCTCAGCGCGTTTTCAGCGAAAAAAACTCCCCCTGCTCCGGGCACACGGTCCGAGCGAGGCCGGAGCAGACGCGCCGTCCCCCGGGCACATCCTGAGCCTCAGTCCCGGTGTCTCCGTCTGTGCGGAACGTGTCCCCCCCGACGGCTTACGCGCGGAATACGCGCGGCCCAGAGCCGAACTGCCCATGGTGAGACGCGGTTCGCCGCGGGCCCGGCGCATTAACCAGACTCTTACATGAATCCGTTAAAAATGTCCCGCTCCCCCCCCGCCCCGGTCCCTCCTCCCCGCCCCTCTCAGCGCGCACTGACAAAGTGCGGTGATGTCATATCAGATTATTTCTGCATCTATTTCGGCACTAAACCAGAACTAAACCAGGACTAAACCAGGACTAAACCAGGACTAAACCAGGACGAAACCAGAACTAAACCAGAACTAAACCAGGACTAAACCAGGACTAAACCAGAACTAAACCAGGACTAAACCAGAACTAAACCAGAACTAAACCAGGACTAAACCAAGACTAAACCAGGTCTAAGCCAGGACTAAACCAGAACTAAACCAGGACTAGACCAGGACTAAACCAGGACTAAACCAGAACTAAACCAGGACTAAACCAAGACTAAACCAGGTCTAAACCAGGACTAAACCAGAACTAAACCAGGACTAGACCAGGACCTAGCCAGGACTAAACCAGGACTAAACCAGAACTAAACCAGGACTAAACCAAGACTAAACCAGGTCTAAACCGGGTCTAAACCAGGATTCAACTGGGACTAAACCAGGACTAAACCAGGACTAAACCAGGACTAAACCAGAACTAAACCAGGACTAAACCAGAACTAAACCAGGTCTAAACCAGGACTAGACCAGGACTAAACCAGAACTAAACCAGGACTAGACCAGGACTAAACCAGGACTAAACCAGGTCTAAACCAGAACTAAACCAGGACTAGACCAGGACTAAATCAGAACTAAACCAGGACTAAACCAGAACTAAACCAGATCTAAACCGGGTCTAAACCAGGACTAAACCAGGACTTAACCAAAACTAAACCAGGTCTAAGCCAAGACTAAGCCAGGACTAAACCAGGTCTAAACCAGGACTAAGCCAAGACTAAACCAGATCTAAACCGGGTCTAAACCAGCACTAAACCAGGACTAAACCAGGTCTAAACCAGGACTAAGCCAAGACTAAACCAGATCTAAACCGGGTCTAAACCAGGACTAAACCAGGACTAAACAAGGACTAAACCAGGTCTAAGCCAGGACTAAACCAGAACTAAACGAGGACTAGACCAGGACTAAACCAGGACTAAACCAGAACTAAACCAGGACTAAACCAAGACTAAACCAGGTCTAAACCAGGACTAAACCAGAACTAAACCAGGACTAGACCAGGACTAAACCAGAACTAAACCAGGACTAAACCAGAACTAAACCAAGACTGAACCAGGTCTAAACCAGGACTAAACCAGAACTAAACCAGGACTAAACCAGGACCTAGCCAGGACTAAACCAGGACTAAACCAGAACTAAACCAGGACTAAACCAAGACTAAACCAGGTCTAAACCGGGTCTAAACCAGGATTCAACTGGGACTAAACCAGGACTAAACCAGGACTAAACCAGGACTAAACCAGAACTAGACCAGGACTAAACCAGAACTAAACCAGAACTAAACCAGGACTAGACCAGGACTAAACCAGAACTAAACCAGGACTAGACCAGGACTAAACCAGGACTAAACCAGGTCTAAACCAGAACTAAACCAGGACTAGACCAGGACTAAACCAGAACTAAACCAGGACTAAACCAGAACTAAACCAGATCTAAACCGGGTCTAAACCAGGACTAAACCAGGACTTAACCAAAACTAAACCAGGTCTAAACCAAGACTAAGCCAGGACTAAACCAGGTCTAAACCAGGACTAAGCCAAGACTAAACCAGATCTAAACCGGGTCTAAACCAGCACTAAACCAGGTCTAAACCAGGACTAAGCCAAGACTAAACCAGATCTAAACCGGGTCTAAACCAGGACTAAACCAGGACTAAACAAGGACTAAACCAGGACTTAACCAAAACTAAACCAGGTCTAAACCAAGACTAAGCCAGGACTAAACCAGGTCTAAACCAGGACTAAGCCAAGACTAAACCAGATCTAAACCGGGTCTAAACCAGCACTAAACCTGGTCTAAACTAGGACTAAACCAGGTCTAAACCAGGACTAAGCCAAGACTAAACCAGATCTAAACCGGGTCTAAACCAGGACTAAACCGGGACTAAACCAAAACTAAATCAGGTCTAAACCAAGACTAAGCCAGGACTAAAACAGGTCTAAACCAGGACTAAACCAAGACTAAACCAAGACTGTGTGTGATAACATATTATCCTGTGCATTATTGAATAATATGGACTTTTAGTTATAAAAGCATTTCCATATTAACAAAGTACCTTCTAATTCAGCCCTGCCCTTCCACCATCCCCCCTGGTTTCATTTTACATTTTATAACTCGACTACTGCCCCCCCCCCCCGCACTCCTAGCAATCTTCAAAACTTGAGAGCCCTGAATAATGAACAAAACACATATGAATTTGAACTAAATAAACTGACAGTTAAGTCAGTAAGAAAACATGACTTGGTATCGCTAATTTAATACCAGGCTTGATTCATATTAAATACCCCATCAGGATCGATATATCGATACTTTGGTATCCATCCGCCCATCACTAATTAGGTTACTAGAAGACTAAGAGAGGTCGAGGGAGAGCTCACATGTATGGTGGACCATCCCGGATCCCGAACCTGTCTGCTTAGATGTGTACTCTCTTCATGCAGCCCAAATATACAGAGCGGACTATGGTCCCCTACATTTGAGGGAAATACACCAGTAAGTTTTTTTGTTTTTTTAAAGAAGTTAATAAAATAAGTAAAATGTTGACAGTTAATTCTACCCACACATCTAGAGCCTTGTTACCTGGCCAGCCAAATGATATCTCTCTGTATTTCCTATACACCGTGATACCATTTGGACACTCTCCATCCACTCTCGCTCCTCCGGTTCCAAACCGACTCCGTGATTCTGATTCGTTCAAAGATGGTGACGTCAGTGCACCCGCCTTTGCCCGCAAAGTCACTCTTAGGCAGCGGAAGTTCCGCCTCAGTTTTGAATCAAGATGGCGCAATCTCTGATTGGTTCACTTAGCTGTCTGTCTACGCGCAACCGCAGCGCATTCTGTGGATCAAGCGTTACCAGACTCACTCGCTGGTACAGCGATGAGTCATGGATTCTTCCAGGCAAAGAGCCTTGTGCCTTTTCATTCAATGGTGTAGACATTGTAAAGATAGTGCAAAGATTTATTTACATCACAGGGGATAAAAACTTAAAGGGACAGTGTGTAAGATTTTTACCCGTTAATTACTGAAACTGAAGATACCCATTCAAAAATACATGTTTTTCAAGCCTTTTCATTTCCATCATGAAATCAAAGTATTCTTTTGGACTTAGATATAGTCACATAAAAGGGGGATCTTCCCCATATAGAGGCAGCCATTTTGAATATGAGAGCCGCAGAAGGACATTTGGGCTCCGCCTTCGCCTTCGGCAAGGCTCGTGGTAGCACCGGAGGCAAAGCAGCAGGCGGCTCCGGCGCGCTGCGCAAGAGAGAAGGAGAGAAGGAGAGAGGTGCGGGTGGGGTGGGGGGAGGCTCGTGGTTTTGGGTAAACAACAAGCATGCTGCTGTATCACACGTCGTATTGGATCTAACACATGTTTTGGACTAAATTGTTTTACTGGATTTTATTCGCTGGATCCTTACGGACCTATTGATACCAAGCTTGTGGTGAAATACAGAGTTTGACCTGTGCAGAGCCTTCAAAGGTAAGCTAAGTAACAAACCTCGTTTTGTGCTTTTCGTATAAAAGCCCCATGTGCTCAGGGAGTGATTGTTGTGCTGGGAAATGAATTGCATAGTCAAAAAGAGGAGACTGTAAGGTTTCATTTGATATGTAGATTATCATGGTTCACGATCGGGAATGTGTGCTTTCATGCGAAAAGAAAAAAAAAACTGAACGGGAGACCGCGTTTTATTAATACCGTTGTTGTCGGCCGGGTGCGCGGCGGGTGCGCGCACGGGAGCGCGCGCGGGTACGCGAGCTCTCCGCTACGGCGCGTCTGGGTGACCCTCGAGGTTTGCCGTAGCTAAAACAGGAAGTGCATAGCCACTATCCACCTATGCGCCACGAATCCTACACACTGGACCTTTAATTGTTAGGACATAAGCATTGGAAATGATGCATAGGAATATTTGCAGACCAAGAACACAAACCAATGATAATCTCTGCAAAACTAAATGTCATTTTGATTGTCCAGCCGTTACAGGCATCTCTCCTATCGCTCATTTGTGAGCTGGTGCTGAGGCTTCCTGGGACGTACAATCCGGGTCGTTATTCCAGCTTGTGTGGTCCTACGCATCCGGGCAGTGCTTCTTGATGAGGAAGGATACTATGAGGGGTTTAGGCCCTGTCCGCACGACAACGTTCCTGTTTTTTTTTTTTTATGCGGGTTGGAAAAAGTACGCGTCCACACACGTGTTGGATCAGTAAATATTCGCGTCCAGGCGAACACGGAGCGCTGAGTGAAAACGATGTAGTACATATGTCACACCGAAAAGTGGCGCTGTAAACAGGAAACAGCCAGAGCCCCCAGAAACGCAATACTACAAAGAGAACATGCACATAAAGTCCTTTCTCTTTCGTAAACAAGCAAACACGTGTGTGTTAGGGACCGTCAACAAATGCGCAATTATTTTGTCCCCCTGCTCCACCAATGTAGTAGTGACTCACTCCGGTAATGTGAAGATGTTGACGGTCCCTAGCATAGACAGATGCCACAGAACAAAGGTTTGAGCTGCGTGAGCAGTTTTTGCCTATAAATCGATAGTATTACTTGCTATCGTTTTATTAGATAAACATTAACAAGTAGAACTCTCGTTAACCTTGGTCGTGTTATTTAGTCAAAATGCTTGTTTGGATCTTAATACGGGAATGTTAAACATACTCGGGCATTATGTTGGCTTTTCTGCGAGAATATACAACCGGGGACCATCACCAACGGGCAGCTATATAGTTGTGTGAATTTGTGTAAAGAAAACAAAAATGCTTCTATATATTTTTGTGTGTGATACTGCATGTGCCTGTTTGTAAAAGGTAAATTTTCATTCAATAAAAAAGACAAGAAATTGTTTTCTTTTCTTTATTTACAGCACACAACACACTCAAATTGGTATGGGCTCCTCATTGTCCACTATCTGGGATCTTTCCAGTTTTAAAATACGTGTTTACCTTTGAATTGGCAAACACTCGTGTGTCGTGCGTACTGCCAGGCCACGACATGCGTAATTGTGCATGCGTCTCCACTGGTGTTGCACTGCATAGTAGATCAACAGGTTTTGACGCAACAGTGCAAATAAACTTAGAAATGTCCGCATAACAAACTCAACTCCATTGTCCGCCATGGTTGTTGTTATCTGGTCGTTACCGTCCGAATGCGCAAGGTTACCTTCTGGTCAGTGGTCACGTGATGTCATGTTTTCCCAAAAGTCGCGTTTTGCCCGCCCACACGACAACGTGACCCCCGGCGTTCTCCAACTTCTCCACTCTGGAACCCGTTTTTAAAAAACACCGTTTACACCCACCCAAAACTCCGGCGCAGTGTGGACGACAGGCCCAAACGAACACAAACTTCCCCGTTTCCACCAGAAAACGTCGTGCGGACAGGGCCTTAAACTGCCCCCCTTGTGAACCTTGACACCAAGCTGGCAATTACCTCCTCCTTGCCTGGCTTCACCTCTGGGACATGAATGGCCAACAGCTCATCAGTGTATGACGTTGGGTTGACCAGGACTTTCTCAAAAACGAGGTCCATCAGTCCTGCTTGATCAGGGGGAAACATATGTACTTGTACATATGGTTTTTCAACAATAAAGCAAACTATGAACTATGAACTATGCGTGAAAAGTCCCTCAGTCGTCCAGGTAGAATCCATGATAAAAGGAGAAGTTCAATTTGTCAACTGCACAAAGTTTGTTTGGTTGAAGACGTTTCACCGCTCATCCAGAACTGAAGAAGTCTCTCGGATGAGCGGCGAAACGTCTTCAACCAAACAAACTTTGTCCAGTTGACAAATTGAACTATAAACTACTTTAAACTACTATAAACTATGAACTATCAGGATCGCAACATAACCTTTATCATAAAACACAAGCACATTTTTGTTCTATTTAATTGTTTACATTTCTATTTATCATGTTTTGACATTTATTTGAATTCTCATCAAGAAAAATAAATGTTAGAATTACAAAATATGTCTTGTTTGAATTGTTTTGAACTCTTATCAAAGGTTGGCTGTGTCTTTTGAGGTTTAACTCTGCACTCTCCCTTCCTAGACTTTGGAAAGGATATTTTGAAGAGAGGAACACCTTTTGCTGTCTGGGCCTGTGGTTGGTTCGCATTTTCATTGTAATGCATAGCAGCCAGGTAGAGTCTGGAAGTACAAGACAAAACGTGTAAACAATGACATTTTAGGCTGCAATTTTCAAAAGTACAGAGTCAACAAACTTCTTACCTGCACAGCATTCCTATAAAAGGAAAGACAACATTCTTAGCGGCAAAACGAAGGTTGATGTCATGGAAAGCCTCCAAAGACGAGGTTTGGTGGTGGGGGCTCAGTTTTTCAACATCCTTCATTGTTCTTTTGTTTGTCATGACCTTCTCCAGCTTGTAAAAAACTGGAGTTACTGCAGACAATAGGAAAATATCATGACCAACCATTCTAAAATGAATGTCTGTCATCTGCCTTCCCCACTGCAGGTCCAAACATCCAGATAATCATACATGTTTTTTTTAAATCTTGAATATACAACAACTGTTGGGTTAGGTTCTCTTATTATATATAACTTTGAAATAGTCAGGTCAGACTTGGTGCATGACTGAATGTTACAGTTTAACTACACTTTCATAGTGTAGTCATAATTCTGTATCAAAGCAGTTACTACACTATACATTACTACATTGTAATTATTAAGATGTGTGAAGAATCCCTCAGTCATCCAGGTAGAATCCATGGCAAAAGGAGAAATTCAGTTTTGTCAACTGGACAAAGTGTATTTGGTCAAATAGATGTGTGAAGAATTACTCAGTTGTCCAGGCAGAATCCATGGTAAAAGGAGAAATTCAATTTATCAACTGGACAAAGTTTATTTGCTCGAAGATATTTCGCAGCTCATCCAAGCTACTTTGTCAGTTCTGGCAAGAGTGCTGGTGGACACTGCTTATATATAGCTGCAGGGAGGAGCAAACTACAATGAAATTACTCTGAAACTATGCCACCTCTTTGTTTTCAGTTTCTGTCTGGGGTCTTGTTTAGCATACCCATTCAGTACCATTCATTCATTCATTCATTCATCTTCTTCCGATTTTCCATTTTCTGGGTCGCGGGGGCAGCAGTCCAAGCAGTGTTCTGCTGCCCAGAACACAATGCACCAGCCCCCATGAATCCTCCCGCGGGTAGTGGGTCCACAGGAGGACGGCTCACGTCACAACAGCCTTGATGTATCTTCTGCCATGGGGGCTACCAGTGTCCGCAGACACTGGGGGCGAGGTGGGGTTAAGTGTCTTGCCCAAGGACACCATTCAGTACCATAATGGGTGTTTTCACACCTTTGGACTTGACCTGGCTGGTCCTATTGTTTTCTTTGTTTGTTTTGATTTAGGTTTGAGAATGGAATTATAGATGGGAGACAAATAGTGTCTGACCCCTCCATTCCAGCTTCTGTCTCTGTGAGCATGTTGGCGGTTTCTGCTGCTGTGATGTGGTCCACCGTGGGGATGTGGCTAGGAGTTACAGAGTAATTCAGTCCTTTGCAAAGTACTTCTTTCTCTGTCTGAGTACTTGGTTGGAAAGATTTTTCACCCAGCGTTCTTTGTGCACCGATTGGCTAGGTTTATTCTCCTTCCTTTTGTCACTGCATTCCTTGAGGTTAGTTTGATATTGATTTTGGAGTTGCATAAACTTCCTTATGTTCCGCTCTTTGGTTTTGTTGTGTTGTCTCAACTGACCCGTGGCTATGAAGTCTTTCATCCTTTGAAACATTTCTTTTGGAACTAGAAATGTTATTTTGTTTAGTAAGCTGTCTATTTCAAATTTTAAGTTTTCAATCTCATAATTGAGATGGCTGATTCTGAGGCATAGTAATTTCATTGTAGTTATCGCCTGCAGCTAGTTATAAGCAGTGTCCAACAGCACTCTAGCTAGAACTGAAGTAGCCTGGATGAGCTGCAAAATGTATTCGAACAAATAAACTGGACATGTAGCATGTGTATTGGAACTATTTACTCTTTTCAGTTGTCTTGCGGATAGTGTGCTCACACTTGGGGTAAAGAGGATCCTCATGTGTATGGACATCTCTGACATCTCTTTAGTTTTTCAGTCTTTTAGCTTACGGATTGCTTCCAGTTTCCTTGAAATTCCTACAGTGAAAAGAAAAATACACTGGACTTAGTTAAACTACTCAAACTGACCACTGTATTATATTACTCTATAGTGCTAAACCTTAGTCTAAATCTCAACAATCATCAGGTCCTTCTCACCAAGGCTGGGGATGACAATATACCTTTTGCAAAGTGCCAGACATCGTAGTAATGAGTTATGTTTCTCTCCCTGAGGAACTTCTATACTTGTGGATGACGATCAGTAACAATGCAGTCAATGTTGATGCCACACGACTCCAGTAATGACAAACTCCTCGTCAGGCCCTCCTTCTCCATGTTGTTGCTGCCACCAACCCAGTTGCTCTATTAACACAGAAAAACAATATATTTTTAGAAACTGCATTATAGACTTTGATTTTGAAATTACAACCAACAACCACTCCTATTTACCTCAAACAATATCTTATTTCTGTTTAAACTACAACATTTTAGTGAAGTATCAATACCTGGAGAGTCTGCTCTCATATATCACAGAGGATCACTTTTTCCTCCTGACTTAGCCACCGCAGTCGCATCATGTTTCACTTTCCAGTGGTGAACAACTGCTGGTTCAATAAAAGCTCTGGCATGGCGGAAAAAGGTTTCATACCGAAAAAATTGCAGCTTCATTGCGTTGAAGACCTGTTGGTGAGGAGGGATGAGTAAAAGAAGTAATACATGTTATTCAATTCCAATAAAGGAGAATTAAATTGAAGTAAACTACAGTCAAAGTACCTACACAATTTGCCTTTTCGATTTGTATGAAGGATGCACCATTTAGATACACAGCGGCAGAAAGGTGCAGATTTACAGCTGGCGTGCTCCCAATAATAGGCTGGCTATTCCAGTGTCTTGTGTATGTGGAATGGGGACACTGCTGCTTCACGGAGAGGAATGTCCCCAGCTTTTGGGTCCTCATCACATGCCCGTGTGCAGACTGGACATACGCTGAACAACTTCATGACACAGCTTTTGTACACTATGTACTTGTTGCTGCTATGGTGGGGAGTGGATGAATCTTCCCTATATGAAACCACAAAGGAAAACTTATTTTCAGTTAAACAGATGTAGCTTTTATCTGGACTGTACTTTAAACCATCACCATTTTTGCAGCTGGTTTGATAATCTTTAAGCACATAAACAATCCTAAAAATAATGCTATAAACAACAGTCTTACTGAAATTATGTATGTCAGAATGTCAGCCAGTTAATAAAAATGATTAAATTTGGGCATTGAAAAGTATGACAGTCGCACATGTTACAGAGTAACATACAACTGTAGTGTAGAGTAGCGATGTTGTGGTGTTGGCAGGATCATACATTGATTCCTGTCCCATTGAAGCTTCCAATAGCGAGATGCCCTCCAATGCATCATCCTCCAGCTCTTCATCAAGGTCTAGACGAAGTCTTTTTGGTGGTCTCTTTACAGGTGTTGATGACAGGAACAAAGGGTCCACACTGGACGTCCCAACACCAAAATCTTTTGAGGAGACAGTTGCCTGTACACCTGTGACAAAAAGATATTTAGCTGAGGCAAGTCTAATGAAACAACACATACAGTGAAGGAAAAGATAAATACCAGTTTTGTAACTACACAAAAAGTGAATATACTGAAGGTAGCAAGTACATATGTTTACTTCTAAAGTGGGGCAATTCTAGGCCTTCTAGGACGATTGTGTGCCTAGAGTAACAGTTTCCACATGGTCTGTCTGGCAGACAACATCCCTTGACAGAGGTGGCTGAATGTCAGCACTTCATGTGCTGGCCTGTGTAGAGACAAATGACAAATTAGTACTCCATTTATTATTTTGCATATAATTCAGGTGCAACTTCTAAAAAGATAGAAGATAAGTATGCGTATTGAACAACATTAATACTTCAATATACCCATTAAAGTGTAACCAAAATAAACCAAATAAATGATGTAATTTTACATCATTTATTTGGTTACACTTTGTATATTTTACACACCTCAAAAGCTCTTACTATTAATCTCATTACAAATGCAACACGCCCTGCAGTCACCTGCTAACAGCTCATTGATTTGAATCAGGTGTGAGGGGGAAACAATAGTGGACCTATGCAGAATTATGAAGCAGAAGCAGAGCAATCCAACAAAGACGTGCAAATCACTTGCGTCACACATACTTGATGCAATCAATCAGTGCCTGTAGCCCCGTTCCTGTAGGGCACCTGAAATGCCCATTCTGATCGGATCACTCGTGCACGCGATAACAACAGCAGCAGAGTGGTTATCAAACAGAGACGTGTACAACACTCGCGTTACAGTGTTTATCGAGTGCATGAAGTATGTGTGACTAATCTACCTTAATATTAGTGATAGTTCTACCACACAATGGCAAAGGACAGCAACTTTGTGAACAAACACACTGTCAAGCTGCCCAATCAAACTTGTTGTAGTAAGTAACCATTATCGGCCAAGACATATAGAGACGAAAACAGTTCAAAATAAATGTTATAAGGTCACATACTAAAACCAAAGGTTTACAAAAGATGAATTTGTCTATTCACCGGGTGCGAGTGCGACGCGGTGCCTGCATAACTAACCCACACAGACCGATTTTCTGGGGACAGAAGCGCTGTGACCAGTGGCTAGAGTTTTGAATTGCTTAACTACATTTCAGCGTGAGAAATACCATGTGTGGCATGTGAGTGTGTGAACTCGTTGAAATGCGTGTGTCTCAAAGTGTGAGACTTGAGAGACTTTCATACTAGGCAATGTGGGTGAAGTGTCTTCCCTAAGGACACAACAACAGTTTTTGCGACTAGCGCCCCACTGTGGCACTTGGAATTCCCAGCGGTCTCTCATCCAAGTCCTAACCAGGCCCTGCCTTGCTTAGCTTCTGAGATCTGACAAGATCAGGCTTTGACAAGTAGTAGTGTTAACTTACTTTTTTGGCGTCAGTAGCTGATGTGGCGTGGAAAGTTGGTACTGGCCTAGGCTTCAGTTTCAGTCGATTTGCAAGTCCAGATCTGTATTGTCCCATGTTGAAAAAACAGTTGTCCGCAAAATGTTTGGCACAGACATACAATGTTTTAGGTACATGTGTTGGCACATTTCCACAGAAAATAAAATTAAACCACTCCTGTTTCAGAGGCTCCAATGAAGGAACTAAAAACATACTCTTATCTTCATCATCACATCCACGGACAGAGCAGTTGCTATGCTTCACTCGTTTCAGAGCCATGACCGGAGCCTCTCTAGGAAAAACAAACCACAGCTAGCAGCTAGTATCTAGCTTTATAGCTTGTTTGCGCAAGGGCCGGTCCAAATTCTCTGGGCATGATTTCCAGAGACGGGGTGAACATCCAGACAGAGGGGGTGTAAAAGCTTGTTCAAACTTGCCCATTTGGGCTTTTTTTTCAAATGCGGAAAAGGATTGCAATTACTTGGTTTACACATACCCTTAAACAGGGTAGGAGAGGTCATATTAATGTTCAAAAACCTCAGAAAGTGAAAATTTCATGCCATGGGACCTTTAAATAAATCTCCAGGAGACAAGCCAGTTGCCAGCAGCAGCTCTAATCTATTACATATATATATATATATATATATATATATAAGTGCTGTCAGGTGATTAAAAAAATAATCTAATTAATTACAGGATTTGTAATTAATTAATCTAATTAATCACATTTTTATAATTTTTTTTAGGTGGTTTATTGTGCTCTCCCACAGTACAAAAAATGTGTCAAACGTGCGATTTATAGTGGTACAGTGAAAAGACTGCAGACTTCCCCTTTAAAGGGATATGCCACCCCCAGGTCAAATTTGGGCATCTCCCCACAGTCCAGAGACTAAAACAAGTGATGAAAAGCGTTTTCCTGGTCACCCAGCCATTGTCCGAGTCTGTTAGCACTGACCGCCGCGCGCAGCTGCTGCTCCTCCGCGTTAGACTGGAGGCAACAGCGCCAGAGAAAGATTTCGGCCAAAAGGAATGAATTTGCTCGTTGCTTTTCCCAATTACTTTCTGTGTAGTGCGCATTCATATCGAGTGCAAATAAATGTGCAAATCAACACGGAGAACTTGCCTTGGTCATTTTGGGTGGGAACTATTTTTCAGTGCGGAAAAAGACAGACGAAGCACGCACCACGCTGCCAGGGGAATCCCTGTTTACGCACCGGGAAGGGAGTTCCCCCATTACGCTGTGTGGTGCGTGCTTCGGCTTTCTTTTTCCGCACTGAAAAATAGTTCCTACCCAAAATGACCAAGGCAAGTTCTCCGTGTTGATTTGCACATTTATTTGCACTCGATATGAATGCGCACTACACAGAAAGTAATTGGGAAAAGCATCGAGCAAATTAATTCATTTTGGCCGAAATCTTTCTCTGGCGCCGTTGCCTCCAGTCTAACGCGGAGGAGCAGCAGCTGCGTGCGGCGGTCAGTGCTAACAGACTCGGACAATGGCTGGGTGACCAGGAAAACGCTTTTCATCACTTGTTTTAGTCTCTGGACTGTGGGGAGATGCCCAAATTTGACTTGGGGGTGGCATATCCCTTTAAGTCTTTAAGTTTTTCAGTCTTTGGCTCGCTCTCTTTCTCTCCGTGCACACAAGACAAGACTGCTGGCAGACCTGCAGAGTTACCTATACACCCCCATTCCCCCCTCCCACATTTAAATTTCTGGTGCCAAAAGGTGAGCACGTACAGTAGCTTTCATGCAACGTCAATAAATAATATACAAAGTTTCAAATATACAGAGAATACAAATAAATTCCCAAAATAATTGCCCGTGCAAATTACTCATGGCTCACATGACCCCCGGAACCCGCGGGTTTGCCAGATCGCACCAGATCTGGGAGAAGGCGGCCGCACGCGGGTAAGTAAATGATCAGGTTTAGCGATTTGGATGGGCAAAACTGGCGCTTCCAAGTGTGCAGCCTTAGTCACGGCAGAACAGAGGGGTTATGGGGAATTGAAAAGGGTTCGGCGCGAGGAGCGCAGCAGATACGGAAACGGGCGCACGTCTTCACATGCTCTCCCCGGGGACAACGGGCATAGGGACGGACCTGCCCCGTCACATTTTTATAAATAAACTTGCCGTTCAAAGGCCCCGCATGCCAAATTTAAAATGTGTGCGCATTGAATTGCTGCTCATAATTAATTGCGTTAATTTTTATAACGCGTTAATTTGTGGTGTAATTAATTAGTCTAATTAACACGTCAAACTGTTAATTAGACTAATTATATTAATTATATATATATATATATATTATATATATGCATCTCCAAATCTCCATTTGTGGATTCTTCTGTTAGGTTGGCACTTCATGCTCTTGTGCAGTGTTATCTGAATCTTGACTAGAAGATAAAGCGATACATATATAAATAAAAAAAATAGTAGTAGTATTCAGCCTCAACATCCTCTAAACATCTATACCATCTTCCTCTCCTTTTGTGCTGATCTGCGTTCTCTGATGGAGCGTGGAGCATGTCTGTGGAATCACTGGAGCATCTGCTGCCTGCCCCAGCCTCAGACACTTCAGATAAGCATGGTGATTGTGGCCACCATGATACTGAACATAGAACTTTCCCTCATTATTCAACTTGACACTACCTACTCCCTCTTTGTGTGAAAGACTGCCGAGCGCACCTCCACTTTGACAGTTGGGAAGTGGCACCAGACTGAAGTGGTAAAGCGTGGATGAATAAATAATATATGTGTGGAGAAGAAGACCTTGAAAAGCGATGGACGTCAGACTCCCACTGTGACAGCTGGCAGGCCGCTGAAGCAGGCTGCCGATTAACCAACACACAGCCATATATCAGGGCTCCATAGGGAGCGGGCTCCAGAGGGGGCACAATAAACTATTATCGCTATATTTAGATGACTGACTTTCAAGAACTCAAACTTACTATTTACCTTTGTCATGCATTTTATCAGTAAAAATGTTAGGACGGTGTCATAGACTGTATAAAGAAGTGGACTGAGGGAGTGTGGCGGCAATCACAGCGTTCAGCTCCAGTCAAATGAAGCTCATGAGGCTAGAAGTTATAGGAGCCAATTTGGAGCTTCATATTAGTTGTTGGTAATTATTTATGGACAAAATAGTGAAACAAAAACCCCAGGATCATGTAGATGTACATTTTAAGACCAAAACAAGATTCACAGCAGCAGTTACAGAGAGTGGTGTGACAATTTATCAATGTAAAGTAAATTAGAACCAGAGAACCCCATGAATATTTCCTATTTGGAATGCGACGGCTAGCAGATTAGCTATGCCCATTTAGTCTATGAGCTGTATTGTCTGCTCTGCATTCTAATGGACCTACACTGTCACAAAGCATAACTCAGGTTAATAGACTCAAATAGACTCAAATAGGGCTGAGTACACACACGGCTTTATTTTTACACTTTAAGCAACTAACTGCACAAAGCGCTACCACACAGCTCTCTTATAGGGCTGTCACGATAATAAATTATGAATCATGATATATTGCTACAAAGACGTACTGCGATAAATGACACTGAAACGACTTTATAAAATAATACAACTGATAACAATAACAATAATGCAAGATAATCTCAATAAATAATTTTAAATGGACAGCATCATTAAAAGATCTGAGCTGCAACAAATAACCAGCAGGAATAGACCAATAGTTAGCCACTGAAGTCACTTATTCAACCTTTTTACAGCTCAAATCTTATTATATTACAACAAAAATACCCCAGATCTTCCCATTTTTACCATGGAATTGTACACACAATAAATACCGAGCCCCAAAATGTACAGTTCTAGCTTTGTGTGAGTAAAATGACATAATTTAAGCAAATAATCGAAATTGTCCATACATATCAGCTAAATAATATGGACAGAGTTTATGGGCAGTTTATTGTCTGATCTGGATTCTCGGCATCACACATGAAGACAAGATCTCTAATCGATCTCTAGTAGATGACACATTTTGATTACTGAGTTATAATGTTCAAGCCCTTTCCATCTCAGAGGGAGCTCAGACGAAGAGTGCTGACAAAACCTGGAGCAGCTTTAAATACAGAGGCTCTGCAAATGCTAAAAACACAAATAAGACAGTGAGACATGTGAAATTGAATTTGACCACTGTATTCTGCCTGGCTGTTGAAGCTAAGCAGCTAACTTACAGAGAGCTAACTTACGGACTTTGTTTTCTTATGCAAAGTAGCAACAATTTTACTGGCCTCAAAATCATGCTTCGACTGAAAAAGAAGGGGTGTTTTACTTCTACGGGGTATTTACGGCTATAGTCCAAAGTCACTCCCCCCTTCAGAGTGCATTTGTAAAGCTGTAGTTTATTGTTTTGTATCATGTTTTTGTGTATTTATAGAGAATTGTTGTGTGGGTGCATGGGTGACGTAGGATTGTGGGTAGAGTATATGTACATCAAGTCAGTCAGAAGTGCCAAGGACCAAACACATACAGACGTTTATGCTAATGAGAGTCAAAATCTGCGTGCATACATGAATATATGAGTTCTAACAGAGGACAGAGACATGTCCATCACTGGGGTCCTTGTCAGTCTCTGGAGTCACTGCAGCGTGTACAGTTCATTTAAGTTAAACACAGGTATTGACCCACGCAGAGGGTCGACTGTGACTTTTAGCCTATTGAGAAAACAACAATTCACCTATAAGACTGTTTCATAAAATCATGCATTCACTAGTCAAGGCATTTTAAAGGAGAAAATGATCACAGTCATCATGATGTTAGTCTCACCAAAGTATGTCCATAAATAAGGCACAATGAGATGCATATTGTAAAAACATCGAACTGTAAGATTCGGATATGGTTACATCTCTACTAAGTACTAGAAAAAGCCTAATATGTCTTCATTAACTGGCATGTAGAAAATGCAAACTCTCCTACCACGGACAGTGAAGGATGCTCCTCTTGAAAGGGGAACAGCCTCTTCAGCACAGATCTTATCTTCTGCACAGGCCAAAGCTAATGGAGCAGCTCCACCTCCATCTGAAAAACAGAGGACACTGAGGACACACTGTTTCTATACTGACCATAAGCAGGACCAAGTGTCCTTGCTATACTTCACCTGCACTGATGTGGTGACACCATAGACTGTATAAAGAAGTGGACTAAGTGAGTGTGATGCCACCTACAGCATTCAGCTCCAGACAAGTAAAGCTCATTGAGGTTAGCAGTAATAGTAATATTAATAATAATATTAGTAATATTTGGATCTGAGTTCCCTATTAGGAATAGGAATTTATTTATTGAGAAAATAGCAGGATCATGGAGAGCAAGTTAATATAAACATTTTTAAGACAAAATGATGAGGCTCACTGCAGCTGTTACAGAGGGAGGGGTGACTTTTTCAGTTTATTCAGTGTAAGTCAGTTGGAGCTGGAGCCGATGCTCACTTCCTATTTGGATTTCTAATCTTAGTAGTCATTTCATGGACCACTACTTTGTAATTCTATTTGAGTAACATTATTTTGAAATGACATGACTCTTGAGTAAAAGTTTTGGCTTCTCTCCACCACTGGAACTACACCACACAATGTAGCTGTGCATTGTGTGGTATAGTGCATTGTGCACTTAAAACTAGACACACACACACACACACAAAAAAGATTTGAGTTTAATTTTAAAGCAGACATATTGTGCTTGTATTTGCTATATAGTTATAATCTATGACACCAGTGGGTCATTATGTTATAATATGAACATTTAAAAAAAAGAAACATGTCCGCTGACTTCCGTGTCAGAAAATTGCAGTTATGACAACAAAGTGCTGCATGATGTGGGCCCCTCCTATGGACAGCTGCACATCACACTAGCGAATTGTGGATTATTTCCATTTGTACCAAAACGACTATACGACACTGCTGAATTCAATGTGTATCACTGATTAAGAAAATAAAATTGGAGAACAAAGTAAGTACAGAGGGGAAATTGATCGGCAATATGATGTCTCGAAAATAACCAATTACAGATAAATAAAATAGTGATTATGAAGAAGAAATTACTTTATTGATCTCACACAGGAGAAATTGTTCTCCGCATTTAACCCATCCTTATTATTAGGAGCAGTGGGCAGCACATTACTGCGCCCAGGGACCATCTCCATGATCTTGTTGCCTAGGCTTGGTCAGGACCTAAGCTGGAGGATTTTTACCTATGGTGCATGTTTTGGGTTGAGGGGAAACCGGAGTTCCCAGAGGAACCCAGACACGGGGAGAACATGCAAACTCCACACAGAAAGGCCCAGGCGACCCGGGGTCGATATTAAAATAAGGATTAAAGAGCAATCAGATACTACTTTGATAGAGTAAATGAGAAGGAAACATCTATAAGGGCACTAAAAGCTCTGAAAAGTCAATTTTGCAGATTTTGCATTTTGCATTCAGGAAAGAGTCTCAGGCATGAAAAATTGGACAGCACCAGGCCCTGACATGATCCATGCATACTGGCTAAAGAAACTCACTGCACTCCACGAGTGCCTAGCAGCACAAATGAACCAGCTGCTAAGGGATGGGACTCACCCTGAATGGCTAATCCAAGGGCGTACAATCCTGATCCTGAAGGGTCCCTCGAATGGTACAGTCCCATCCAACTATCAGACAATAACCTGTCTCTCTACAACATGGAAGTTCATGTCAAGCATCATGGCGGCTAAGATAAGTGGGCACATGGAGCATGAGCACAGCACAGAAGGGCATCGGCAAAAACTCCAGGGGAGCCAAACACCAAGTCCTGGTTGACCGAACAGTTGCCCGTGACTGCAGAACCCATGAGACCAACCTGTGCACTTCCTGGATTGATTACAAGAAAGCCTATGACTCAATGCCACACACATGGATCTCTGAGTGCTTGGAGCTGTACAATATCAATCAGACTCTAAGGGTGTTAATTGCAAACTTGATGTGGTTGTGGAAAACCACCTTTGAAGCCAATGGCAAGCCACTTGCACACATGTCCATCAAATGTGGCATATACCAAGGAGATACATTGTCCCAACTGCAGTTCTGCATAGGTCTGAACCCCCTCAGCCAAATCATCGAAAGCATACCGACTCAGAAATGGGGCCACCATCAGTCACCTCCTCTACATGGATGACATAAAAGATGTATGTTAAGAGTGAGCGAGATATCGACTCACTGATCTACACCACCAGGATCTACAGCACAGACACTGGAATGTCATTTGGGCTTGAGAAATGTTGTAGGATGGTGACAAAGAGAGGAAAGGTAGTCCACACAGAGGGGGTCTCACTCCCAGAGAGAACAATAGCAAACATTGAGGACAGTAACAAATACCTTGGTATCCCACAAGCCAATGGCAACTCTGAAGAGGCAACAAGGAAAGCAGCTACGGCCAAATACCTGCAACGAGTAAGGCAAGTCCTAAGAAGCCAGCTCAATGACAAGAACAAGGCCCAGGCAATAACCAGCTACGCCCTGCCAGTGATCAGATACCCTGCAGGAATCATAAGCTGGCCAAAGGAGGACCACAGACCACAGACGTTAAGACACAAAAGCTCCTGACAATGCATGGAGGGTTCCATCCCATATCCAGCACCCTGAGACTGTACACAAGCCGGAAGGAAGGAGGCTGAGGACTAGTGAGTGTGGGAACCACTGTCTAGGATGAAACATCCAAAATCCATAAGTACATCAAGGACAAGGCCCTGACAGGAAGGAAAGCCTCAGACCACCGAAACATGACCAAAGTGGCTGATATCAAAAAATCCTACCAATGGCTGGAGAGGGCTGGCCTGAAGGACAGCACAGAGGCCCTCATTCTGGCTGCACAGGAGCAGGCCCTGAGCACCCGAGCAACAGAGGCCCAGATCTTCCACACCAGACAAGACCCAAGGTGTAGGCTGTACAAAGAGGCTCCTGAGACAGTCCAGCACATAACTGCAGGGTGTAAGATGCTGGCAGGGAAAGCATATATATATATATACATACATACATACATAAATACATACATACATACATACATACATACATACATACATACATACATACATACATACGACACAACCAAGTGGCAGGCATAGTGTACAGAAAGGTCTGTGCAGAGTACGGGCTGAAGACCCCAAGGTCAAGGTGGGAAACACCTCCGAAGGTTAAGGAGAATGACCGAGCCAAGATCCTGTGGGATTTCCAAATACAGACTGACAGAATGGTGATGGCAAACCAACCAGACATAGTGGTGTTGGATAAGCAACAGAACAAAGCCGTGGTGGTGGACATCGCAATACCAAGCGATGGTAACATCAGGAAAAAGGAATACAAGAAACTAGAGAAATACCAGGGGCTCAAGGAAGAGCTGGAGAAGGCCTGGAATGTGAAGGCATCTGTGGTATCCATGGTGATCGGAGCACTGGAGGAATTATTACAGCAGATCCCAGGAAAGACATCAGACATCTCAGTCCATACATATATATTTACTGGGGTGTGAATCTTTCACTCACAAAACGGTTTGATTTGAATCTCGATTCACAGGCTACGATTCGATTCAGGGAAGATTCCTAAAATTAGTAAACAATCCGGTAAACAATCCGGTTTGGTTAATTTCGATTCAATACAAATTGACAACTTTACTCCCAAGTGCTTTAAAGTTATTGAGAAGAAAAAGAGAGAAACAAAAATTTTATTTCAAAATAGTATCCTTTTGTTTATTTAGTGTCCAACAGACAATACACCAGGCCTGCTGAAAAACTGGCAATCTGGTTTGCAAAACTCTGCTCATACTTAAAATACAATACATTCCTTCCCTCAAGCAACACAAAACAATAAGGTTAGATATCAGAAATTAAAAAAAGACGTTATAAAACAAGCAAGTTGCCTATTAAAGTCAAAAATCAGAATGATTAGTGCTTCAGTCACTCATATGAGTTTCAGTAACTGTAAAAGTGCAACATATCACTGACAACAAGATAGATATTACTAGGCAGTTATAGAAAACACTAGCATGTTAAATCCAACATGTCTTTTTTATGCCTGTAATTAACTTTTCTTAACAAAAAAGAAAATCAGAAAAAGCTCTTAACACTGAATAACTAATACTTTCTCTCCATCTCATAACATTACCTCAGTCTCCTTTGAGACAAAAATCATGTGAAGTACATTTCTATACGCACAAATCATAAGTATCTAAATACAGAAATGCACCAATTCTGATTAGACATTGTATTTTCACACAAAAGTAAATTAGCCAAGTCAATTTTAGCCCAAATCAAATATACACTGCCAATACATGAATGTTGTCTAAATAAATCACCCAATCCACTAACCGTGACAATAAAAACGCTCGGGGCTGTAACCCCCAAACTGGAGGAGTGGCTACAACAGATCCCAGGAAAAACATCAGACATCTCGGTCCAGAAAAGTGCAGTACTAGGAACAGCAAAGATACTGCGCAGAACTCTCAAGCTCCCAGGCCTCTGGTAGAGGACCCGAGCTGGATGAGAGAGAGAGAGACCAACCACTGTGGAAGGTGAGGAGCACAGTTTTTTTTATGATACATATGTGACCGGCCATGGCAAAACCAATCACAAGTCATCCCCAAGTTATTCACAGATTCTGAAAGTATAGATTCTAAGCTTTCCAGTGATGCCTTAAACATGAAAATCTGACAACATTTGAAGAAGGTGTGGTCATTTGAAAGCATGCACATTGGTTTATGCTGAGCGGAGAAATCAGCTCGTAAAATTTCACTCTAGGCGTTCTTGCCTAATTTGCATAACATTAAGCTAAGCCCTCCCCCATCACTGACTATCTGTGGTGTGGTCTTTACGTTCAGGAAAGGTCTCAGACTGAGAAGGTACTTTGTTAAAATGGAAATGCTTTTATAACAGAAGGTCCATATAATCATTCAATAATTCAATAATACACATGAAATGCTACGTTAAAAATCACCTGTATTGTCAATTTAATACAATACAAAATAGTATAGTATTTAGTCCTGGTTTAGTCCTGTTTTAGTCCTGGTTTCGTCCCGTTTTAGTCCAGGTTTAGCTCTAGGTGTTTAACCAGGCTTAACCAGGACTGCGCGGCTAGCTAGCTAGCGTTTAGTCCCGGTTTTAGTCCTGGTTTAGTCCTTCTTTAGTCCTGGTTTAGTCCTGGTTTAGTCCTGGTTTAATCCTGCTTTATTCGTGGTTTAGTCCTGGTTTAGTCCTGCTTTAGTCCTGGTTTAGTCCTGTTTTAGTCCTGTTTTAGTCCTGCTTTAATAATAATAATAATACATTTTATTTAAAAGCGCCTTTCAAGACACCCAAGGACACTGTACAAAACAAAGTTAAAACATAAAAATACTTAAAATACAAAGATAAAAACAGAGATACAAAAACTGGAAGATGGTGAAAGTGACTGTTATGTGGTGTAGGATTGTCTGAACAGGTGTGTTTTGAGTCTGGATTTGAAAATAGGAAGAGAGTCATTGCGGAGGTCAGGAGGGAGAGAGTTCCAGAGCAGGGGAGCAGAGCAGCTGAAGGCTCTGCCCCCCATGGTGATGAGACGAGCAGAGGGGACAGAGAGCTGGAGAGAGGAGGAGGAGCGGAGGGAGCGAGAAGGAATGGAGATGTGGAGGAGGTCAGTGATGTAAGGTGGGGCCAGGTTATGGATTGCTTTGAATGTGGTTAGGAGAATTTTAAAGTGAATTCTTTGTTTTATGGGAAGCCAGTGTAGTTGTTGGAGGACGGGGGTGATGTGGTGGGAGGAGGGGGTCCTGGTGATCAATCAATCAATCAAACATTTATAAGGCGCTTTTCATACAAAATTGTAGCACAAAGCGCCCTACAGTGGTCAAGGATTAGAAGATTGACCTTTATTGATCTCGCACAGGAGAAGTTGTTTCTAAATTTGACCCGGGGACCATCCCCATGATTTTGTTTTGTTATTTATGCTTTGGTCAGGCCCTAAGCTGGAGGATTTTACCTATGGCGCATGTTTAGGTTGGTGGGGGAAACCGGAGTACCCGGAGGAAACCCACCCAAACACGGGGAGAACATGCAGTCTCCACACAGAAAGGCCCGGGCAACCCGAACCTTCTTGCTGTGAAGCATGAGTGCTAGCCACTCAGCCACCGTGCCGCCAGGGAGAAAAAAAAAATATATATATATATATATATATACATATATATATATATATATATACACATACATATATACATACATACATATACACATACACATATACACATATATATATACATATACATACACATACACATACACATACATACACATATATATACATATACACATACACATACACATACATACATATATATATATATACATATACATATACACACATACACACACACACACACACATATATATATATATATATATACATACACACACACACACACACATACATACACATATACATACATACATACATACATATATACACATACATACACATACATACACATACACATACACATATACATATATATACATACATACATACATATACACACACATATACACACATACACATACATACATACACACATACATGCATATATATACACACACATACACATATATATATATATATATATATATATACACACATATACACACATACATATACACACACACATACATACACATACATATACATATATATACACATACACATACACATACACACATATATATATATATACATACACATATACACACACACACATATATACATACATACACACATATATACATACACATATAACAGGAACAGCAGCAACAACAGCAGCAACAGCATCAGCAGCAGCAGCAACAACAGCAGCAGCAGCAACAACAGCAGCAGCAGCAACAACAACGGCAACGACGACAGAACAACAGCAACAGCAAGAGCAACAGCAACCGCAACAACAGCAACAACAGCAGCAGCAACAGGACCAGCAGCAACAACAACGACAACAGGAACATCAGCAACAACAACAGCAGCAGCAGCAACAACAGCAGCAACAATGACAGAAACAACAGCAACAACAACAGCAGCAGCAACAACAAGAGCAGCAACAACAACAAGAACAACAGCATCAATAGGAACAGCAGCAGCAACAACGGCTATAGCACCAACAGGAACAGGAGCAACAGCAGCAACAACTACAGTAACAACAGCAGCAACAGCAGGAACAGCAGAAACAACAACGACAACAGGAACATCAGCAACAACAACAGCAGCAGCAGCAACAACAGCAGCAACAATGACAGAAACAACAGCAACAACAACAGCAGCAGCAGCAACAACAAGAACAGCAGCAGCAACAGGAACAGCAGCAGCAACAGCAGCAGCAACAACGGCAATAGCAACAACAGCAACAGGAACAACAGCAGCAACAACAACAGTAACAGCAGCAGCAACAACAGCAGCAATAACGGCAGAAACGACAGCAACAACAGCAGCAGCAGCAACAACAGCAACATCAACAGCAACAACAACAGCAACAACAACGAAAGCAACAACAGCAACAACAGGAACAGCAACAACAACAGAACCACAGCGACAACAAAACAATAACAGCAATAACAGGAACAACAACAACAACAGCAACAACAAAAGCAACGAAAGCAACAGCTACAACAAAAGCAACAACAACAGCAGCAACAACAGCAGCAACAACAAAACAACAACAGGAACAACAGGAACAGCAACAACAGGAACAGCAACAACAGCAGCAGCAACAACAGGAACAGCAACAACAAACAAAAGAACAAATAAAGACAAGCAAACAGACGACCGAAGTCAGTCAAAGGCCAGGCTAAACAGGTGAGTCTTGAGCCCACTCTTAAAAACATGAACGTTCTCTGCAGCCCTGAGGTCCTCCGGCAGGCAGTTCCATAGACGAGGGCCGTAGTACTGAAAAGACGCCTCTCCGTGAGTGTGTGTCCTGACTTTGGGAATGACCAGGAGCCTGCTGCCGGAGGAGCGCAGGGCCCGTGAAGGCTCATAAGGGGAAAGCAGTTCTGAAAGATAGGAAGGCCCAAGACCATTAAGACATTTAAAAACCAGTAAAAGAACTTTAAAATCTATCCTGTAACTCACAGGGAGCCAATGCAGAGATTTTAAGACCGGTGTAATGTGATCCCGCCCTCTGGACCTAGTCAGGACACGTGCTGCTGAATTTTGCAATAATTGCAAACCTGAAATACTCTTTTTGGGAAGACCAGAGAGCAGGGCATTACAGTAGTCTATACGGCTGGTGACAAAAGCATGCATCAGTGTCTCCGTATTGGCCTGAGAGAGAATAGGGCGAACTCTGGCTATGTTTTTTAGGTGATAGAAGCCCATTTTTGTGATGTTCTTGATGTGTGGAATAAAAGTCAGCTCAGAGTCAAAAATGACGCCCAGGTTTTTCACTTGAGGAGATGGGTTAAAAGACTGTGCTTGTAGTTTTGATAAAAGTTTCTCTCTCTGGGCCTCAGGACCGATGACTAAAACCTCCGTTTTGTCCTGGTTAAGCTGGAGAAAGTTTCTTGCCATCCAGGATTTGATATCTAGAATACAGTTAAAAAGAGCATCCATTGGTCTGGTGTCATCAGGAGACACGGAAATGTAAAGCTGTGTATCATCTGCATAGCTGTGGAAATTGATTCCATGTCTCCTGATGACGCCGCCAAGGGGAAGCATGTACAGGTTGAAAAGCACAGGGCCTAAAATGGAGCCCTGGGGGACACCGCATGTGATTTTATGGATCCTGGAGGAGCATGTGTCCACACTCACCATAAATGTTCTGTCTGTGAGATAGGACGTGAACCATTTGTGAACAGCACCAGAGAGGCCGAGGTGTTTTAGGCGAGTTAAAAGAATCATGTGGTCTACTGTGTCAAAGGCAGCGCTCAGATCCAGCAGAACCAACACAGTCACCTTTTGAGAGTCACAGTTTATTCTAAAGTCATTTAAAATCTTTGCCAAGGCAGTCTCGGTGCTGTGGTTCACCCTAAAACCAGACTGAAATTTTTCCAAAATGTTGTGATCATCTAGAAACTCATTTAATTGGATAGAGACAAGTTTCTCTAGAATCTTGCTTAAAAATGGCAAGTTAGACACTGGTCGGTAGTTGTTAAAATCATTAAAATCTAAATTGCTCTTCTTCAGCAGGGGCCTCACCACCGCCGCTTTGAAGGCAGCGGGAAAGACCCCTGTCTGAAGAGAGCAATTCATCATGACCAAAAGTTCATCCCTAAAAGATCCATAAAAAGACTTAAAAAATGGAGTGGGGATTGGGTCTACGAGACATGTGGTGGGCCTCACTGAGGAGAAGACCTTGTCCAGCATCCCAGCATTAACCAGGGCAAAACTGTCCAGAGTCTTCTCTGGGCGAGACAAACACTCAGGTGAGTTAAAAACAGAGCTTTGACAAGATAAAATATTGTATCGGATGGTGTTTATCTTTCCCGTGAAGTGGTCAGCAAACTGCTCGCAGAGAGAGTCAGTGGGTGTCAGGTAAAACGCGTTAGAATCGGGGTTTAGAATGTTTTCAATGGTTGAGAAAAGAACTTTTGGATTATTTTTGTGGTTCGTGATTATTGTGGAAAAGTAACGATTTCTTGCATTCCTTGTAGCATTGTTATGTGACCGTTGCTGATTGATGAATAATTGGTGGTTTATAGTCGTTTTGTTTTTTCTCCATCGACGTTCTGCTTTTCTGCACTCTCTCTTGGATTTTCTCAAGTCTTCATTCATCCATGGAGGCTTTGATTTGGTTTTAATACTTTTGGTTTTGAGTGGAGCAACCAGATCCAAGGCTGACCGCAGTCTGCTGTTGAAATCTTCAGTAATGGAATCGCAAGAGGCAGGTAAAACCATTGAGGGATTTTTCTCTAACACCTCGATAAAATTTTCTGCCACTTCAGGGGTCAGATGGCGCTTCCTCACAGTTCTCACAGAGGTCTCCTGCTGTATAAAACCAGTGATATTAAAAAACACACAGTAGTGGTCAGACATGGCCAGGTCAGCAACAGAGGACACATTAGTGGTCAGGCCGTAAGTAATGACCAGATCCAGAGTGTGCCCCCTGTTGTGAGTCGGCTGCGTGACGTGTTGAGTAAAATCCATATAATTAAGAACATTCAAAAATTCATTTGCAATAGGGTCTGAAAGGTTATCTATGTGCAAGTTAAAATCACCGGTTATAATAATCATATTAAATGAATTGTGTAGAGTAGATAGAAACTCAGAAAACTCACTGATAAAAACGTTGCATTTTCCTGGTGGTCTGTATATGGTGACACATAAAATTTGAGGGTTGCTAAAAACAATTGAATGATATTCGAAACTCGTAAAATTGCTGAATGAAATTGGTTTGGTGGCCAGAGTGTTTGTACATATAGAAGCAGTGCCACCTCCCCTTTTACCGTTCCTAGTTGAAAATGCAAAGTTAAAAGTGGGTGGTGAGGCCTCTGTGAGGACAGCTGGCGCGTCAGCACCTAACCACGTTTCAGTTAAAAAGAAACAGTCAAGTTTGTGGTCTACAATCAGGTCGTTAACAATAAAGGACTTGTTCAGCAGAGAGCGGACATTTAAAAGGGCCATGTTTAGAGTTAACTGAGACTGAGTAGCAATAGGAGTTTGTGATGTGTGTGCTTTTGGAAGAGATCTGAGATTATGGACATTGGCAGTAGATTTATTAGAAATTTTATGCTCATGCCGCTGTCTGCTGATCACGGGAATTTGCTGTGCTTGGTTATTTTGTCATGCTTCTTCAAGAGTGAGTTTGATATTGTCTGATAGGAGACGGGATCCGGGTATGTTAGGATGTAAGCGGTCCTTAAAGAAAAGTTCAGGTCTCTTAAAAAATGTGGTGAAATTGTCAACATAAGGGATTTTGTTGTCTCTGCAGTATCCTTTGAGCCATATGTGCAGAGCTCTTAAACGGCTGAACTTCTCACTTCCAAAACGGGGTGGTACAAAAGGTCCAGAGATAGCACACTGTTTGTCTAAACTGTGGATTGTAGTAATAAGGGTTTTGAAATTGTCCTTGAGTTTTTCAGACTGCTGCAGTTTAAGATCATTTGTTCCAACATGAACAACTACTGTTGTCACTGTGGGAAAGGCACCCAGGGTGACAGGGACAGAGTCTATGATGTCCTTCACGAGAGCACCTGGGAGACAGGAGGTATAGCCTTTGTCTATTTGCACGTGCCGGACCATGGAAGAGCCAAGAATCAGCACGGACGGAACCGCCGCAGCGGGGGGAACCGTCGGAGGCGCCGCAGCAGACGGAACCGCCGCAGCGGGCGGAACCGACGCAGCGGGGGGAGGCGCCAGAGGCACCACAGCGGACGGAACCGCCACAGCGGACGGAACCGACGCAGCGGGGGGAGGCGCGAGGGGCGCCGCAGCGGACGGAGCCGACACAGCGGACGGAACCGACGCAGCGGGGGGAGGCGCCGCAGCGGACGGAACCGCCACAGCGGACGGAACCGACGCAGCGGGGGGAGGCGCCGCAGCCGCAGCGGGGGGAACACTCGCGCGCGGAGAGGGGACAGTGGGACTTGCCCCGTCACGCTTAGCGGGTGAGCCCGGCACTTGCAAGGGCAGATCTCCGTGCGGCACTGGGGCCATAGTTGGGGAAGTCCCAGAGAGCAGTGGAGAATCGCTCTCGTGAGAGTTACCCAAGGCTAGTGGCGACACATTAATAGCCATGCCCCGAACTCCGGGTCGGTCTGATTTTGGAGCCGGGGTGAAAAGCAACCGGCCCTTGAAAGTGCGGGTTAGTGGGGGAAAATCCTCATGGTCGAGGATACTGAATTTATTTGACAAAGCTACATTCAAAGAGGAGGAGCACTTACCATGTCCGGAGCCATCACGGGAGGAGGAGCGGGACAAGCGGTTTATTCGCTTACCATGTCTGCAGTCTTTACGGGCTACGACAATCCAGGGGTCTCCCCGGACTGGAGTAGAGCTAATCGGGGCTTTGGGCCTAGCCCCTCGCTGAATCCAATACTGTTCGTCTGTACCTGGAGTGATGATGCGGGCAGCGGAATTTTGGAGAAGCTGCAGTTTCTGGAGGGATTTATTGGGGAGACCAAAGAGGAGGGAGTTGCAATAATCAATCCGGGAAGTAACAAGGCTGTGTACGAGTATGGCAGTGGTGTGAGGAGTGAGAGACGGGCGGAGACGAGAGATATTGCGGAGGTGAAAGTATGCGGAGCGGGTGATGTTATTAATATGGGATTGAAAAGAAAGTGTGCTGTCAAGGATGACACCCAGACTCTTGATCTGAGGGGAAGGAAGGACAGTGGAATCATGGATAGATACAGAGAAACTGCTGGATTTGGAGATAGTGGAGGGGGTGCCTACTAGGAGGACTTCAGTTTTAGAGCTGTTAAGTTTGAGAAAGTTGGAGGAGAACCAGGAATGGATTTCTTGTAGACAGAGGGTAAGAGAGGTTGGAGGGAGAGATGAGGAAGGTTTGGTAGAAATGTAGAGCTGGGTGTCATCCGCGTAACAGTGAAAAAGAATGTTGTGTTTACGGAACAGAAAGCCAAGTGGAAGGATGTAAATGATAAAAAGAAGGGGACCCAAGTCAGAGACTTGGGGAACACCAGCAGTGACAGGGAAAGTGTTGGATTTGCAAGATTTGAATTGGATAAATTGACTGCGATCAGAGAGATATGAAATGAACCAGGAGAGAGGAATGTGGGAAATACCAATAGACTGAAGTCTGTGAATGAGGATGTTGTGGGAGATTGTGTCAAAAGCTGCTGTCAGATCGAGGAGGATGAGGATAGAAAGTAAACCGGAATCAGAAGCTAACAGGAGGTCGTTGGTGATTTTGAGAAGTGCAGTTTCTGTGCTATGGAGTGGGCGGAAACCGGATTGAAATTGTTCATAGATATTGTTAGTGGTGAGATGAGTGTGGAGTTGAGAGGCAACAGTTTTTTCAAGAATTTTGGCAATGAAGGGCAGGTTGGAAATAGGACGGAGGTTATTGAAGTTGTTGGGATCTAGACCGGGTTTTTTCAGAATGGGAGTAACAGAGGCAGTTTTGAGAGATGAAGGAACCGTACCAGAGACCAGGGAAGAGTGAATGATGTTAGTGATGATGGGGCAAGGGAGGAGAGACAGGATTTAACAAGGGTTGTAGGGATAGGGTCAAGTTGGGAGGTAGAGGGTTTGGAGTTAAGAATGAGCTCAGAGATGACTTGGACAGAAGGAAGGGAAAAACTTGAAAATGGTGACAGAGGTGAGTGCGGGAAGAAGGTGTCCACTCCAGAGACTGCAGCTCCATTTGTCAGGTGTTGGTGGATGGTTGTGATCTTGGAGACAAAGAAAGACATGAGATAATTGCAAAAATCAGTGGAATACAGGTGGTTGGGCAGAGAGTTAGGGGGTTAGAGAGAAGTGAGAAAAGGGTCTTGGAGTTGTGTTTGTTGGAGTGAATCAGGCCGGAGTAGTAGGTGGATTTAGCAGTGGATATTGAGTCTTTGTAGTGAATAATGTGGTTATTGTACATGTCCTTGTGAATTGTGAGACCAGTTTTATTTTTGAGTCGTTCCAGTTGTCGGCCTTTGGCTTTGAGTTGTCGTAGTGCAGGAGTGAACCAGGGTGCGGAGCGGGAGAAGGAAACTGATCTTGTTATGAGAGGAGCATGAGTGTCCAGGAGTGTGTGTAGGCTGTTGTTGTAGTGAGAGACTAGGTCATCAGGTGGAGTAGTAGGATCTGTACTGAGGAAGTTATTGATATCAAAAGAAAATGTATTGGTGTTAATGTCCTTTATTTTGCGAAATGATATAGTGCGAGGGAGGAGGAGTTTGGCAAGTGTGAGTTTGAGACTGAATGTGATGAGCATGTGGTCGGTGAATGGGAGTGTGTGGGGGTTGCAGTCAGAGGCAGGGCTGGACTGGGACAAAAAAACGGCCCTGGCATTTTTGGCTCAGAACGGCCCCTCATAATTAGCGGAGCACAACAGACTAATTTATGTTTGTGTTCCCCAAAGTAATGTATTTGACTATTGTTACGTCTTGGCCAATGGGAAACACTACACTACTTCTTCACTACAGGGTTTGTAGCATCTCGCTTTGGGTGGTGATTTAAAAATTCTTACATTCTATCAGGCTCTGGGCGGGAAAAGTAGTCTACTCTCTCTTCTCTCTCCTCAACAGCTTGGCTCGACCAGACAGGAAGAGGGACAGATTATTATACTTTATTAAGTGATAAATAGAAAACCAAAAATAAAAATATTGGGAACTACCTGGAAAAACTGTGGAACTATCTAAACCATCAAGACATTTAGTATCTTTAGGTTACATTTTTACTTTTGATAATGATCAGATAAATCTCATACTAAGGCAGCACGAGGCAAGGCAAGATGGCTGACCGGAAGTAACGATGCTCTTAAATCGGCCTATTCGATGTATGATGTGTATGGAATTTGTTGTTTATCAAAAAAAAAGTCTGACCAATGTGGATGTCATCAGTGGAGTCAGTAGTGTGGAAACATTTACATGATTAAAAGCTTTCTTAACCTAAAGTGTATTCTTAGACTTTATTGATCCACAAGGGAAATTGTTTTGGGTACAGTCGCTCACTCATCAAATATAATATATGATATATGATATAAAACAGAGGGTAAAAGAACAAAAAGAAAAATAGATGGAAAAGCAACCAAAGAGCAATAGACCTGTGTCAGATGAGACACAATTATATACATAAGATAATGATAATACATATGTATATGTAAAATCAGATTTAAATAGAAAAGTAGTAGTCAAATATAAAATACAATATCAAATATGATGTTCAGTACCAGCTGTATACAGTTGTAGGGAGTATTATCTATTCAATCAACATGGTTTGTTGTTTAGGCTCGATGTAAATATAATCAAGCAAATAGACCACTGTAGATTGCCATCTAAACCTTTATTTATTTTTTTAGCTGCCCACTAGCTAGTTAACTACATCTCCAATCCATTTACTGTGTGCTGAAGTGGGCTAATATCATGAGGGAAACAATAAATGATTAAATGATTTACGTGACCTTGTTGTAACCATGAACATGGATTCTTGTTAATATGAATTATGTTCTTAGTAGAGGCAAATAATCATTAGAGCTGATACAACATAGTCCGGGCTAATACCCCACTGCAGATATTTTGAGCACTCAAACTTTAGCGCTAGCTGACCGGCTACTGCATCGCAACCACTTGCTCGCACAGTACAGCAACATTCATTTATTATTCATGCCTTTTTTGCGACCACACCCCCAGGTGAAATTCGCCGAGAACTTGGATTTCATCCTGCGGAAACGAAGCGTTTTTCCTCACTATCCAATGAAATGTTCGTGAATCTACATTCACGTACAGTTCATTGGATAGTGTGACTTCCACACCAATGGAATCAAATTGAGTATTGTTTGGCCAGTCTAACTGTTTACATTTTAGGGTGTTCTTAATGTACAGGAAGACTCCCCCACCATTGCCCCTCTCTCTGTCTTTTCTAAAGACTTGATATCCCGGCATATTTATTAAAGCTTCTGCAGATGTTTGTTTTAACCAAGATTCAGACATACCAAAACAGTCGATATTAGATTCGCATAAGAGATGTTCAACCTGTTCACGTTTGTAACATATACTTCTAACATTTAGATGTCCACATAATAATCCCTTTGGCTTGGCACTGGGGTCCCAGATCATTTTGGACTGGTTGAGTGTTTGAAAAAACTTGAACATGCGGTGTTTTTTAAAAACTGGGTTTCTGGGGTTTACTGTCGGCACGACCCCGCCTGGTGCCGCTGGTCTGCTGTCAGCCGCTGATGCAGAGGCTATAGCGCGCAGCTTTCCCACGGACTCCCGACGAAAGCTACTATCCGATGCGCCGCCACACACCCGCGGGCCCGGCCGTTCCCCGTGCAGCTCACCGACAGACCGCCCCGGTACCGCGCCATCCACAGCAGCTCAGTCGCGTTTGGCGACGGGCACAGAGTAAGCAGAGGAACACGGAGGAGTACCTAAAGAGCATACCTGTAAGGTAGGAGTGACGCGTGTCTCCTCCGCGAGTGGGTGAGCCTCTACCGGCGTTTCGAAGTGGTGTGGGCCCGGGCACGGGTGGATGTCCCCGGTAACATCAAACATATGGCGATAATAAGTCCTGTTGACAGTGCTGTTGATTGTGTTGCTGTTTTATTCCTCTTGTGCATTGTGTTATATAGAGATGGATAGATGAAAGTCACGGCCAGTGTGTAGGATCCATAGCCGGTGCAGTCCGCTAATTCTCCGCACCTCCTTTCTTGCGCGTTTCCGTGTTTCCCCGCTCATTCGCTCAACAGTTATGATTATGAAACTGGCGGGGCTCAGCGCAGAGAAAGGGGTGGGACCGCTCTCTATATCCTGATTGGTTTAGTCCACTGTCTATATTGAAGATGGACCAATGGGCCGCCTCCTTTAGATTGCGAGCCGGTGACCGGGCTCTAAGTAAAAAAAAAACAAAAAACAAAAAAAAACAGCACCGGTACCGGCCCCCGAGGACTGTCGGCCCACCGGGAAAATGCCCGGTATGCCAGATGGCCAGTCCAGGCCTGGTCAGAGGGAATGATACCAGAACAGCACACTAAGTCCAGGGTGTGTCCTTTGCAGTGAGTGGGAAAATGAATATATTGTTGTAAACCAAGGCTGTCCAAACAGGATGAGAAGTCATTCGAAAGAGAATTATTACAATTGTCCATGTGAAAATTAAAATCGCCAAGAATAATAGTATTGTGGGATAATGAAGAAAGATGTGTGAGGAGAGCAGAGAAGTCGTTCAGAAAATCCTTATTGTATTTGGGTGGGCGATAAACAGTGGCGATAACGGTGGGGGCGGCTCCAGGGAGAAGTGAAGCAGTGTACTCGAAGGAGGAGAAGACAGGGGCAGACACAGGCAGGACTTTCCAGGTATCGCGGTGAATCATCGCGACACCACCACCCCGGCCACATGCGCAGGGCTGACAGCTGTATACAAATCCTGCCGGAGTAGCCTCGTTGAGTGCGGCGAAATCACCGGGCTGCTGCCACGTTTCTGTGAGACACAGAAAGTCGAGCTTTCGGTCCGTGAGGAGATCCTGGACTAGATGCCCCTTGCTGCTGAGTGAGCGGATGTTGAGTAGACCAAAGCTGACGGAGTTGGTGGAGTTCGTGGAGACAGGAGCCAGAGCCGAGCGGGAAGGAGTGGAGAGCACGCTGAGATCAGCGTGACGCGCCGCGTTACGGGAGCGGTGGCGACGGGTTGTGGACCAGAAGGATTTTATTGAGTGTGAGCCATTGTATTGGAAACTACGGCGAGATCCGTGATGTATATACCTCCAACGGGGTTGGTAGGCGATGTCAGGAGGCACCCGGAGGCCGGAGGGGAGCTGTGGAGTGAAGCTGGCTAGCCGAAGTTTTAACAGTTCAGCAGCGGAATACTGGATAAGTGCTTTTGATTGCAGATGAAGAAGGGATCCAAGGAGTATGGTGAGTGCAAACCAGCGCATTATATTGTAAATCCACATAGTTCCAAGGGATACAGAAAAGAGGCGGGATCCAGGTGTGGATAGGGACGGGACGGGATAGAAGTCAGTGGTCCAGAAAGTCCAACAAATGCGGCTGACAGCGGCGGAGAAATGGAGATTAGTGATGGTATAAAGTAATCCTTGATCCACGAAGCAATCACTGGGTCCAGTATTGTAAAAAACAATGTTTTATTTGCCGGTGAGCAGCGGCATCACAGCGTGCCAGCGTTCACTCAACCGGAACCGGCTTTAGTCCTGCTTTAGTTCTGGTTTAGTCCTGCTTTAGTCCTGGTTTAGTCCTGGTTTAGTCCTGCTTTAGTCCTGCTTTAGTCCTGCTTTAGTCCTGGATTAATCCTGGTTTAGTCCTAGCAGAAATAGGCTAAGCTGCAGTGAACAGCGCGGTCCCGCACAGCGCACATACTGAAATATGATCGCCACACAAAATCTGAATTAGTATTTAAACATGTCCTAAAGTCTATAAAGTAAATGTGTTCCTGCAAACATCATCGGGTACACTTACTTGCCTGTTTTCTGTCTCGTTGTCCGATTATTTGCATATCCACGCTCTTTCGCCAGTAAAGTATCCGATCGCATTCTGTAAGCTTCAGACAAACATGCCCTGTGTCCTGAGGAGAGACTCCTTTCTTATGAAGCATTTACAGTCAAAGTTACGGATTTTTTAAACTCACTGAGTGCCGGAGCCGTCGATTGAGGTCATCTCGAATCCAAACGTTGAGTGCCGTGACGTCTATAAATGTCAAAGACGTTTTTCAGCAGGGGTCGCTAGGATACGACCTGGAGCAACTTTTAAGGTGTAATTCACACCTCCCAACCTGTAGGTAGCGATCTTTTGTATTATTATCTGCCGATCGAAGACCCGGAAGAGAGGAAGAGATTAGCGTGTGTAGTGTGTATTGGCGAGAGAAGCAAGATGGCGAGTAGCGGGAACGCGGAAAAGCAGCTGACTCTTGATCAGTGCCTCCGGAGCAGTCTGAGCGGGCTTGGGACCCAGGATCCCGCATCAGAGGATCACGGAGACACGCCGGATCAAGCAGGCATGTCAGGGCAGAGATCTGGTCTGCCTGAGGCAGGGGACGTGCTCGGGCTCGAGCTGTGTGAAGCAGGGGACGCGAATCAGAAGGACGATAGCGCCTTCCTGTTGATTAGTGACTTGAAGCAGTAGATCCTCAGAGGCATGAGATGAGAAGAATTAAGTTTACATGAAGCTGCTGTGTGGTAATTGTAATGAATGAAGTTATGTCTGTGTGTGTACGTGCGTGCGTGCGCGCGAGCGTGTGTGTATGTGAAGGTTTATGCATGGGCTTGTGTGTATGTACATATATATGTATGCGTGTGTGTGTGTGTGTGTGTGTGTATATGTGTGCGTATATATTAGTTTTTATTATGGGTCTGTACTCTGAGCATGCCTCAATTTTGTTGTGAAGTGACAAAGTTCTACTTTATATGAAAATATATTATTATATCCTGTAAACATTTCTTGCCACTATTGATTTGAAGGAATTTTCAATTCACAGAGCCTTATATTCTTATATTTGTAAATAAAAAATGTACTTTGTCATCAAAAATCTCTTTCTCTGTTGTTTTAGATGTTTGAGGTGTCACTAAATCAATAAATATTGACATCAAAATCACTGATCTGCTAGAAATCCCTCTTTGCACAAAACACTCGTTTTCTCCACTTTGTGGTCAAAAAACAGTGTTTTTGCTGAAACTACCCTATGTTCTACTATCAATTACTTGAGAACCGAAAAGTTTAGAAGCATAATTTTTTTCCAGGTGAAAGAAGAGAGTCTACACTTTATTTTGATATGTGCCATGTTTATATAGTCAAAGAACTCAGTATTCTGTGGGTCTTGAAAAATCTGTGAAAATACACTAAAACATCTGGCACTTTGGGGGTTTGAATTCTGAAAACAGGCCGGCACTCAGTGAGTTAAGTTACGGATGCAAATGCATCCTACGAAATGCAGCTACATATTCACAAGCAGAGGACAGCTGATAGGCGGAAAAAGAAAACAAAAGAGCGCTAATGTCACGTGATTGGTCCGTCGCGGTAGAATGGTAATTTAGACACAACTTGATTCTTTCCAAAAAACAAGCCAATTTCACTGACAAAATGTATGCTTTTTAAGCAGCCATCCATCCATCCATCCATCCATTTTCTTCCGCTTATCCGGGGCCGGGTCGCGGGGGCAACAGTCTAAGCAGGGACCTCCAGACTTCCTTCACCCCAGACACTTCCTCCAGCTCCTCCGGGGGGACCCCAAGGCGTTCCCAGGCCAGCCGGGAGACATAGTCCCTCCAGCGGGTCCTGGGTCTTCCCCGGGGCCTCCTCCCGGTGGGACATGCCCGGAACACCTCCCGAGGGGAGGCGTCCAGGAGGCATCCGGAACAGATGCCCGAGCCACCTCAGCTGGCTCCTCTCCACGTGGAGAAGCAGCGGCTCTACTCCGAGCTCCTCCCGTGTGACCAAGCTCCTCACCCTATCTCTAAGGGTGCGCCCAGCCACTCTGCGGAGGAAACTCATTTCGGCCGCTTGTATCCGCGATCTCGTCCTTTCGGTCATTACCCAAAGCTCATGGCCATAGGTGAGGGTAGGAACGTAGATTGACCGGTAAATTGAGAGCTTCGCCTTTGGCTCAGCTCCCTCTTCACCACAACGGTCCGGTACAACGACCGCATCACTGCCGACGCTGCACCGATCCGCCTGTCAATCTCACGCTCCATCCTCCCCTCACTCGTGAACAAGACCCCGAGATACTTGAACTCCTCCACTTGAGGCAAGGACTCTCCACCCACCCAGAGAGGGCAAACCACCTTTTTCCGGTCGAGAACCATGGCCTCGGATTTGGAGGAGCTGATCTTCATCCCAGCCGCTTCACACTCGGCTGCGAACCGCCCCAGTGCACATTGGAGGTCCCGGTTTGATGAAGCCATCAGGACAACATCATCCGCAAACAGCAGAGATGAGATCCTGTGGTTCCCAAACCGGATCCCCTCCGGCCCCTGACTGCGCCTAGAAATTCTGTCCATAAATATAATGAACAGAACCGGTGACAAAGGGCAGCCCTGGCGGAGTCCAACATGCACCGGAAACAGGTCCGACTTACTACCGGCAATGCGAACACAGCTCCTGCTCCGGTCATACAGGGATCGAACAGCCCTTAACAAAGGGCCCCGAACCCCGTACTCCCAGAGCACCCCTCCACAGGACCCCACGAGGGACACGGTCGAATGCCTTCTCCAGATCCACAAAGCACATGTGGACTGGTTGGGCAAACTCCCATGCACCCTCGAGCACCCGATGGAGAGTATAGAGCTGGTCCAGTGTTCCCCGGCCGGGACGAAAACCACACTGCTCCTCCTGAATCCGAGGTTCGACTATCGGTCGAATTCTCCTCTCCAGCACCCTGGAATAGACCTTACCGGGAAGGCTGAGGAGTGTGATTCCCCGATAGTTGGAACACACCCTCCGGTCCCCCTTCTTAAACAGAGGGACCACCACCCCGGTCTGCCAGTCCAGAGGTACTGTCCCTGATCGCCACGCGATGTTGCAGAGACGTGTCAGCCAAGACAGCCCCACACAACATCCAGCGACTTGAGATACTCAGGACGGATCTCATCCACCCCCGGGGCCTGCCACCGAGGAGCTTTCCAACCACCTCAGTGACTTCAGCCAGGGTGATGAGTGAGTCCGACCCCAAGTCCCCAGCCTCTGCTTCCTCCTCGGAAGACATGACGGCAGGATTGAGGAGATCCTCAAAGTAGTTCTCCTTCCACCGTCCGATTATCCCCAGTCGAGGTCAACAGCTCCCCACCCACACTGTAAACAGTGTTTGTGGAGCACTGCTTCCCCTCCTGAGGCGCCGGACGGTTTGCCAGAATTTCTTTGAGGCCGTCCGATAGTCCTCCTCCATGGCCTCTCCGAACTCCTCCCAACTCCGAGTTTTTGCCTCTGCCACCGCCCGGGCTGCAGCACGCTTAGCCCGCCGGTACCCGTCGGCTGCCTCCGGAGTCCCACGAGCCAACAAGGCCCGATAGGACTCCTTCTTCAGCCTGACGGCATCCCTTACTTCCGGTGTCCACCACCGGGTTCGGGGATTGCCGCCGCGACAGGCACCACAGGCCTTACGACCACAGCTACGGGCGGCCGCATCGACAATAGAGGCCGAGAACAGAGCCCATTCGGACTCTATGTCCCCAGCCTCCCCCGGAATCTGGGAGAAGCTCTCCCGGAGGTGCGAGTTGAAGGTGCCCCTGACAGAGGGCTCTGCCAGACGTTCCCAACAGACCTTCACTACGCGCTTGGGCCTGCCAGGTCTTTCCGGCTTCCTCCCCTGCCAGCGGACCCAACTCACCACCAGGTGGTGATCGGTTGACAGCTCTGCCCCTCTCTTCACCCGAGTGTCCTAGACACGCGGCCGGAGGTCAGATGACACGACAACAAAGTCGATCATCGACCTCCGTCCTAGGGTGTCCTGGTGCCACGTGCACTGATGGACACCCTTGTGCTCGAACATGGTGTTCGTTATGGACAAACTGTGGCTAGCACAGAAGTCCAATAACAGAACACCACTCGGGTTCAGATCAGGGAGGCCGTTCCTCCCAATCACCCCTCTCCAGGTGTCACTGTCGTTGCCCACGTGGGCGTTGAAGTCCCCCAGGAGAACAACGGAGTCCCCCGGTCGGTGCACTGTCCAGTACCCCTCCCAGGCACTCCAAGAAGGCCGGGTACTCCGCACTGCTGTTCGGCCCGTAGGCCGACACAACAGTAAGAGACCTGTCCCTGACCCGAAGGCGCAGGGACGCGACCCTCTCGTTCACCGGGGTGAACTCCAACACACAGCGGCTGAGCCGTGGGGCAATGAGTAGGCCCACACCGGCCCGCCGCCGTTCCCCGCGGGCAACGCCAGAGAAATGGAGAGTCCAGCCCCCTTCAAGGAGTTGGGTTCCAGAGCCCAGGCTGTGCGTGGAGGTGAGGCCGACTATATCTAGTCGATAGCGCTCAACCTCCCGCCCGAGCTCAGGCTCCATCCCCCTCAGCGAGGTGACATTCCATGTCCCCAGAGCTAGTCTCCATGTCCGGAGATCTGGTCGCCGAGGCCCCTGCCTTCGGCTGCCGCCCAGATCTCTCTGCACCCGGCCCTTATGGATCCTCCTGCGGGTGGTGGGTCCACGGGAGGACGGCCCCACGTCGCTCCTTCGGGCTGGGCCCGGCCGGGCCCCATGGGGAAAGGCCCGGCCACCAGGCGCTCGTTCGCGAGCTCCCACCCCAGGCCTGGCTCCAGGGTGGGGCCCCGGTGACGCCGATCCGGGCGACGTAACTGACCTCGATTGAATACTCATCATAAGGGCTTCTGAACCGCTCTTGGTCTGACCCGTCCCCCAGGACCTGTTTGCCTTGGGTGACCCTACCAGGGGCATAAAGCCCCCGACAACATAGCTCCCGGGATCATTCGGGCACTCAAACCCCTCCACCACGTTAAGGTGGCGGCTCAAGGAGGGGTTTTTAAGCAGCCAATGCTGTTATCTGAAACATGGAGCGGCTTCTTCATGTTCTCAACTAGCACATTCTGCAAAAAAATGAAAATCACAAATTTTGAAAAGAATACTAAAAACTCCATTATCTGCGTTTCACTAATCCCGAGTTGCGGACTCTTTCCGGGTGCTCAGTCACATATATTTATGTATCAGAAAATGTGTATATGATCTGTCCTCTCTCTTTCAAGTGTGTATAACTGGCCACCCTGTGTGAGATGTGCACAGGCCCACACCTCATCCATCGTGCTGGAGCTCTGGCAGTTTGCTGGGCTTTGTGTCCTCCTGCTGTGTGCTGCTCCGATTCCACATGTGGCCCTCCAATTGTGGGGTAAATAAAGCAGAGCGGAACAGACGGCCGTCCCACTCAACAACATGGAGATAAATGGGATGCCGACACTAGCACGCGCTGTGGATATATTGAAACTCCACTCCACTGGCTCTGCACTATTTGTACAGAGCGCTCCACCCCTGGATTCTTGGCTCAGAGCGAAGGATTGTGTTTTCAGACTGTATTTTTGGTGTTAGCCCAGTGGGGTAGCTGTGGAGCCAGTGTCACTTCACATCCAAAACAAGCTCCACTGATGTTTCAAACTTTTTAAGCTTTTGCTGCAGTTTGTGTTGTCTCTAACCCCTCTGTGTTCCATTGGTATGGCCCTGTGATCTGCCTCTATCTGCTCATCCATGAACACTCTTTCCACACTGCGACCGCAAACATGGAAAATTCATAGAGGTGTTTTTATAGCATTCACTTGAACCCTCACACAAACCCATGCTGTATGGAAAATTCATTTCTGATATCTCATTCAATCATAATGCAGACAAGCTGAGCTCTGGTAGTCCATCCATCCGGTAAACTGTGGCAGATAGCGCACTCATAATATTCACATTATTGATGGAATTGTGTCCCAGGAAAATGTGCATGTGGCGTGGCGGTCAACAGCCTGTTACAAATAGACATTGGTGTGTTCTTATGGTGACGATAATGATATGCTAATAGCTCATTCTAAACCTCAACTGTTGCACAGGCCTCAGAAACCAGCGTTGCATAGCCAGTCCCGTCTGTATGCCAGATAAATAATATGTTGGCGCCCAGCTCAGTCTGCTATAAAGTAGAGGAAAGAAGTTTGTGTGGATTTTCAAACAATAGTTGGCCCTGGTTCCACCCCTGGATTATCAGCACTGATGCTGGGGGTTCCATTGATAGAAACATTCTTGCAGACATAAATAAGATGAAATGTACAAGTTGCCAAGCAGACTCTGAGAGCCAAGTCTAATCGGCTGTAGGGCAACACAGTTAATGATCTCAATCAAACTTTAAATCAGACCTATTCTCCAAAGTTGACTTTTCAGAGCTTTTAACCATTTTAGACCTGTTTCCTTTTCTCATGTACCCTTCTGGAGTAGTCGCTGGAGTGATTCGCGCATGTTTGAACATTCTCTAATCAATTATTTTCAAAATGCCATTTTGCACCCTAGTTTCTCCAGCACCAGCATGCCCTGCTCTGTACTTACATTTCCCAATTGTAGTCATTTTGATGATTTAGTTTTTACTCTTTTACTTTACTTTTATTACATTTTTAAACAGGTAGTTGAATAATAGTACAGTGGTACCTCACCTTACGAATGACCCAACAAACGAAAATTTCAAGTTACGAAACGCCTTCACGGTAAATTTTTGTCTCTAGATACGAATGAAATTTCAAGTTACGAAACGTGAAATCTCAAAAATTCAAATAATGCCCGCTCAGTCACACACATTATACGCTTTTCTCAGACTGGATTTAAACTTTTCTCACATTTGTCTCTCGTTTAAACACTCAAACTTTCAGAGATTTTCAACAAAATTATTAATAGTGAAGTGTGTGTGTGTGGGGGGGGGGGGGGGGGGTGCAGCAGTACCTCTGACACGTGTCCCGGCGCGGACCCGGCGCGGAGCTGACAGCAGGTCTACTAGACCAAGGTCTAAACCAGGTCTAGACCAAGGTCTAAACCAGGACTAAACCAGGACTAGACCAGGTGGATTAAACCGCCGCGCGTGGGTCTATTTCCTGGTTTTGTTTCGAGTCACAGCTGAGGCGAGCCGCTGCTCTAGACCTGCCCGCGTAAGGTGTTCACAGAGCGGCATGACAGAACCGTGAGGTCGGCCTCTTCAAGACATTCCAGGCCGGTGACCGGGACAATCCCCGGACCCATGCCCGCTTAGGGAGCTCTTAAGGCGGGCTGGCAGTGTCCCGCTGGGTCCCTGGATGTCTGGGGCTCCGTGCCTGGAGTGGCCCTGGAGAGCAGGTCTAGACCGCGGCTCTTGCAGGCGAGCAGCGGCTCGCCTCAGCTGTGACTCGAAACAAAACCAGGAAATAGACCCACGCGCGGCGCTTTAATCCACCTGGGCTAGTCCTGGTTTAGTCCTGGTTTAGACCTTGGTCTAGACCTGGTTTAGACCTTGGTCTAGTAGACCTGCTGTCAGCTCCGCGCCGGGTCCGCGCCGGGACACGTGTCAGAGCGTACTCTTCTCCCCCCTCCTCCTTCCCCCCCCACGCTTCACTATTAATAATTTTGTTGAAAATCTATGAAAATTTGAGTGTTCAAACAGAGACTAATGTGAGAAAAGGACGCAGGACGCAGAACACAATGTTACACTATAAAAAAAAGTTACACTATAAAAAAAAAACTTGGAACGAATCAGGCTTTTTCCATTGAAATAGCTACTCAACGTACGGATTTTTCACGTTACGAAACCACTTCTGGAACAAATTAATTTCGTAAGGTGAGGTACCACTGTACTTAAGTAGATTTTTTTCATGTGTTACTTTTACTTGAGTATTTTTCTGCTCCAATATCTGTACATTTACTTAAGTAACAAAATTGAGTACTTCTTCCCCTCATTATATATCAACTGATATATAATCATACAGACATAATGATGCACATGTGTCGTAGATTAGATATACAGCATGCACAAGCAGAACAGGTCTGCTTTAAGACCTACAGTGAATGTCATTCTGACATAATCTGACAACATGTAGAAATATTACAGTCACTTAATAAAATGATCAAGTACAAACAGCGTTATGTGCTCTCTATGTGCTGTAAATGCACTTATGATCCAGACTCCACCTTTAAATTGCTCTGTGCTGTTGCCTGAGTATCCTTCATAACCATTACACTGTAATGATATCTGAGATTTTTGCAGAATTGTGCTAAAATCAATAAATATTGTCACTGAGAACATGTTAAAGACTTTACACATGACGGGAGACTGAAGACACTTAAGCCACTGAATTCTGGCAATCCTGAACATGACATGTCCATAAAACATTCCGGAATATAGTTTTAGTTTTAACTTTCTGTTTCCATGGATCCTCCTGAGAGTTACATTGTGTATTTTTTATTTATTTATTAGCCTTTATTTAACTAAGATAGCCCCACTGTAAATCCTTTTTCTCTGCCCCGGGAGTCAAACCCAGTTGTTACCTGAGGTGGGAGTGCTGTGCCTCCTTGCCACCCTCTGAATTCCTTACTTCTTAATGCCATACTGTGTGATTTCAGGCAAATCAATTGCTCTATGGAGACAAGCAGGTAGCAAAGGTTACACAGTGCACCTTTAACTATTTTGCAGCACATATGGCAATTTAATACAAACTTTGGCTCTGAATTCCAGTCCCATATCAGTGAGTTGCATTGTTCATCCCAACCCAAAACCAACAATATTTAAAACAATAGCTGCCTTTCTGTGCTCCATGTGCCATTGTAGCAAAGTTCCCACCTGCTCTTTTACACCAAATGAATGCACTGAATGGGCCCATATTGCTCATACCCTTCTTTGGAAATCTGTCAGTGTGCCCATGTGTTTCCTTTGTGTGTGTATAGAACGTGAGGCAGCCTTAGGGGCTTCAGTGACACCTGCCTTTGTTTAAATTCTGTTTTCAGCATGATCCCAGGCTTACAGGTGCAGCCCACAATCCATGCCACAGAACACAATGCAAATCCCCCACCCACAGAGACATCATGGGCTTTTCAATTCTGTGTGTGCAGGTGAAGAGTATCCAGGATGCGATCCGAGATAAGAAGGCACACTTTAACTTCATGGGGGAGGAGGTGAGCCTGTGTCACTCTGTGGGCATCTTCATCACTATGAACCCTGGGTACGCTGGGAGGACGGAGCTGCCTGAGAACCTCAAAGCTCTTTTCAGGTGAGGAAGAGGGGATGGGGGTGTTTGTTCATCCTCCTGCTTCTCAGCAATATAAAACAAGAATAGAAATGGTTACTGATACTTTGCAGTGACATCATGCTGGGGGTGTTCTACATGTATCTCTATGGAGGACTGCTCTGTAGTTGCCATTTAATCTGAAAAAACACAAAATGGACTTAAACAGCACATTTTCAGGAGCCTGTCATTAAAGTGTTCACGGTCAATTTGAAGTTAGATTTTCAACAAAAAAGGTGAGAGTGACTAACAGAAAAAACTGGTTAGCTAGCTTGTGACTGTAAGGTTATTTGAGAGAGACTTGTTTAACAGCACAAATCAGTTCTCCTGTTGTAGTTCCAGCTAAATTAGTTTTTCAGGGTCAGATTGTGTTAAAATAATGCTCAGATTAAAGTCTAACAGAGCTTCAGACAGAGCAGTGCAGTCTCAATAATGGAGCTTTTGGTTAATTATTAATTTCTCTAGATATTGCATATTCATTTGTCACTAGGCCGTCTGTGATAACATTTTTGAAGTGTGATATATTGCTGGAAATATCAATGACAATAAAATAGCAGCCAAACCATAAAGCAAAATTGTCCCCAAAAAACTATTCTGAATGTTAAAATATTAAATACTGTTAAAAACATGAGCAGCAATAAATAAATGGCAGGATGCAACACTTGACCAGTCAGTTTGTATCTATAATGAGTCATAGAAGTTCATAATTCAATTCTCTACAGCTCAGATCTCATCATAGTGCAGAAAAAAATAACAAATCATTTCCCACTAGAATGAATAATAATGAAAGGTTACTCAAACATGTGTGAATGAAACAAAACACAACTCCAAGCATGTTTATTTTTAAGAGCGAATATGATTCTAACATGGCGAAAAGCTGTCAGTTTCATAAAAATGGGTCAGAAGGAGGTCTGAAGGAAGGCATTAGTCGAAATTGAGGTTATTCAGCATTTTAATGTAAAAATAGCAGAATACAAACGAAATGGTGGCATCAGACATCTTCAGCATCCATGTTATCAGCTTAGCAGAGAGACGTCGGCCGTGAAGAGGGACATGGAGAGAACCCCCCAGTGGGGTCGGATCACACACAACCCCACACACACAAATGACCACAAGGGTCTGTCTTTAAATACAGTACAGACTGTTGAATATTTATGACATCAGCAGCAGCTAACCTATAGGAGAATAGCTTAGCTATGCAGACCATGTAGAGAACTTCCCCGCTTTAGCTAAGAAGACCAGTTTTCCCAATAGTCAGCCAAAATATTGATGGATAGGGAGCAGGTGATGTCAACACAGCCCAGGATAGTCTATGTATGTATTGAATTACGCTTAGCTGTTCACAGAACACAGGGTTAAAACACAGAAGAACCAGGTGGAGGTTATAAGTATACAGAGATAAGTATGCAGATCACAGTTTTCATATGTAAGTACACATGTAAATTAAATATGAGATCCCACAAAGCTCACAAGAGTCAGGTATGTGTATTATAGGACCTTTAAAGTTTGAAACACTAAAACATAAAAGGTCTGATTACAGGCAGTCCCAGGTTAGTTGCCTTACAAATGCAGACTGATATCTCTGATATCTATTTTTATACAGTTGGATATCAGCCTGGTCCCCACCGCTCCACCATGTCTCAAGCCCAACCAAGCCAAATCATACAATCAGATTTGATTATTTGATTTCAGTGACGCATGTGCAACGAAGAGCTTAATGTCATGTATTATTTATGAACAAAATGATAGTTCTCTCACCTCCTTAAACGGCCTTCCTCATAATCATCCATATTTGTTTTTATATGGGCGGACCATGTGTATCCCTGATTGTCTGATCCACCTGTCAATCATGCCCATCTGAAAATGGGGAGTTTCAGCAGTGACCAGACTCACATCTTTGTGAAGTATTGATGAAGTGTGTATTCTGGATCCCAGACAACCATATTTGACTATTTTCTATTTAAAGGTCCCATGGCATGAAATTTTCACTTTCTGAAGTTTTTGAAAGTTAATGTGAGCTCCCCTACCCTGTTTAGCCCCCCCATGGCCAAAAGTTGCAAAATGTGTAAACTGAGCATTTGCGATCCTTTTCCACATTTAAAAAAAAGACAGCCCAAACGGGCGATTCTGAACAAGAGAACTTTCTGACGTCGCACTCGCGGAAAGGTTTCCACCCCCCGTCTGGATGGCTACCCAACATCTCTGGAAATCACGCCCAGAGAGTTTGGACCGCAAATGAGCTATGCAATGCGACATGCGTTTTTTTATTTGCCTGGAAACACGTGAGAGTGTTTCCAGGCTCGGATGTCCTTTATCCGAGCCTCCGAACCTCTGAAACAGCAGTGGTTTAATTTTATTTTCTGTGGAAATGTGTTTTTTTTTAATGGAAAGCGTCTCATATCTTCCTCCGCTCTTAAAACATGGAAGTGAGGCCAGCGCAAAAGCGCACCGCTAATCCAGGAAAAAGCTAAGCATTTGGCCACAACCCACCCGCTGCACTGCCCTGTCTCTGTCCTCCTCATTTGCATTCAACCAATAACGCCCAGAATAAAGCGTTTCAGAGACATATTTAGCCTCATGAAGACAGGTCAGAGTCATATCTCATGCACTGAGGTTTGATTTTGAAGAAGGATTCATATACAGTATTAGGGAACCATTAAGGTGCCATATAAAAGCAGACATGGGGACTTGAGACTTAGTGACTTGGACTCGAGTCGACTCGAGTCGCTGTTTTTATGACTTGTGACTTGACTCGACAAAAAATGAAATACTTGAGACTTGACTCGGACTTGGAAGTCTAGGACTCGGGACTTGACTTGACTTGAGACACGATGACTTGAATGACTTGCGTGTTCACAGAATGTTTTCGTGCTCATTCAACGGCACTGCCATGTCCTGGGACGCAACGCGTGCACCACGTGCCCACCACCGGCACGAGGCCGCGCGTACACCGGGGCTGCGAGCACGAAAACGATCCGCGGCGCCCGGACCGCGTACTCTCAGCCCCAGCCACAAACCAGCCGCACGAAATCAGCAAAGAGTGGCCCGTGGTGGTTTAATCCCGGTTTAGTCCAGGTCTAGACCTGGTCCAGTCCTGGTTTCGTCCCCTCAGATGTGAGAGTTGCGCTGTGTTTGCGCTTGTGGTGGAGGCCTATGTGGCGTTAATGTACTGTCTCTTGGGGTTGCTCAGATCAGTTGTTGGCTTGGTTTTGTGGTATGCAGGAGATCACTTGACCGAGGGTCTACGTTCAAATAATAATAATAAACAAAACTCTCATCACTTTTTACTCTTAGTCAGTCTCTTACAAAGGTGTAGTCTAAATACACGAGCTCTCGAGGAGCGCGCCTGACCCATTACGCACGCGAGGAGTGGTGTGTGTGTGTGTGTGTGTGTGTGTGTGTGTGTGTGTGTGAGTGAGAGGAGAAATGTAACAAAGTTTAATATTAATAAGCTATTTGTTTTAGCTATTATTTGTTTCCTCACAAAAAGGGAATGACTTATGGATATACTGTGTGAGTGTGAGTGACAGAAAGTGTGTGAGAGAGAAATGTGCAAAGAAAAGAGCAAAGAAATGTGACAGTTTAATTTACTGTAAGTTAGTATTTGTTTTAGCTGTTATTGTTACTTTGTAAAAGGATAGCTACTTGTGGATATTCTGTGTGTGTGTGTGTGTGTGTGTGTGTGTGTGTGTGTGTGTGTGTCTGTGTGTGTGTCTGTGTGTGTGTGTGTGTGTGTGTTAGAAAGTGTGTGTGGGACAGAGTGAGTTAGGGAGTGTAACAAAGTTTAATACAAGTTTGTTTTAGCTGTTACTGGTTTCAGCTCAATGCTGAAACAATGTTGAAAACATGTGAAACAGTTTGGTTTTCCATGTACAGATCACTTTTACCAATAAATAACCAATAATTACATTATCACTTTTTGGTTGAGTCTATGATGTATTTTACTGAACATGAGTATTTACAATACAAATATTTGATAACAGGTTGGGCACATTAGCCAGTGATGATTACTTACACTTTCTTAACTATTGCCTTTCACTTTATTAAGATCAGATTCTGCAGCTAAAATTACAACAATAAGCCAAAGGTGACTTGACTTGGACTTGACTTGACCTATTACAGGACTTGACTTGACTTGACTTGCCCAAGAAAAAAATACTTGAGACTTACTTGTGACTTGAAGGTGAAGACTTGAGACTTACTTGAGACTTGCACATGTGTGACTTGGTCCCATGTCTGTATAAAAGCATCAAGAAGTACCATGTCATGGGATCTTTAATACAACTTTATAAAAGATTATAATCTATTCTTTAGTCTTAGGTCCATAAAGTAGGATATTGTTGCCTTAGATTTTGTAAAGCTCCTCTTCCCCACAGACCCTGTGCCATGGTGGTGCCAGACTTCGAGCTCATTTGTGAGATTATGCTGGTGGCAGAGGGCTTCCTGAGCGCCCGCGTGCTCGCCCGCAAATTCATCACCCTGTACATCCTGTGTAAAGAGCTACTGTCCAAACAGGTACACACAAACAGGTACACACAAACAGGCACACACAAACAGGCACACACAAACAGGTACACACAAACAAGCATACATAAACAGGCACACACAAACAGGCACACACAAACAGGTACACACAAACAAGCATACACAAACAGGTACATACAAACAGGTACACAAACAGGCAAACACAAACAGGTACACACAAACAAGCACACACACACACACACACACACACACACAAACAGGTACCAAATTGACTGGCACTAAGTGCACTTTACTGCTGCAACACTCACTTTACACCGCGGACACTTTACACTACTGAACTGTATTTATGATGCTTTTTTTTAAAAATCTATTTATGATAGTTTTTATCTTTATGCTTGTTGTGTTGTATTTTTATACTTCTCTAGCCGGGAGTCCATCAAAATTTTGTTATGCTTGCATAATGACAATAAAAAATCTTGAATCTTGAATCTTGAAGGTAGACACACAAAAGTACACACATGCATTGGGCACATGTTGAGTGGGCTAGACCACATTAGCTAGGACCATACTTCAGAATTGTCTGCTCTTTACTAAGCCTCTCTCTCTCATCTCACCCTGTTGGGACAGAACATTCTCTTGAAGTGTTTCCTCTTGAAGGGTTTCCTCTTGAAGTGTTTCTTGTTGAAGTGTTTCCTCTTCTGCCATATTTGGTGTAGAAAGTCTGTAGCATTTTAGAGTTAACTGGTTAGCAAAGCAAGGTCGTCATGGATCCATCCATCCATTTTCTTCTGCTTTCGGCTGGGTCGCGGGGGCAACAGTCTAAGCAGGGACTCCCGGACTTCCTTTACCCTGGACACTTCCTCCAGCTCCTCCGGGACCCCAAGGCGTTCCCAGGCCAGCCGATAGACATAGTCCCTCCAGTGTGTCCTGGGTCTTTTCCGGCGCCTCCTCTTGGTGGGACATGCCCGGAACACATCCCGAGGGAGGCGCCCAGGAGGCATCCACAACAGATGCCCGAGCAACCTCAGCTGGCTCTTCTCGACGTGGAGGAGCAGTGGCTCTACTCCGAGCTCCTCCCGCGTGACTGAGCTCCTCACCCTATCTCTAAGGGAGTGCCCAGCCGCTCTGCGGAGGAAACTCACTTTGGCAGCTTGTATCCACGATCTTGTCATTTCGGTCATTACATAAAGCTCATGACCATGAATATAGGAAAAATAAAATGCTCAAATCACACAATATAATAGCTTCTATCCTCTGAACCACACTTGCTGCACTTCAGTTGGGTAAAATAATTAAACATAATTAAAGTTAAAAAAATGTAAGTGCTCACTGCGCCAGCCACTCAGTCACAAGAGCAGCCAACCATGACCATAGAAACTAGGACACCCACTGGTTGGGTGTTCTGACCTCATGGACCTAGCTCTAGACCTGAGGAAGCTTGCCCTCTGCTCCTGACAGGTTGCCCATAGAACACAAAAGAATATGTCAAATGCATGACACATTTTTCAATGGAGAAAATGAAAAAATGAACTTTCCCAATGGATACAATGATATATATGCATAAGACAGGTTAGACTAGTGATTTACTATGATGTATTTATTTACTTAACTGGACTATTAAAGGCCCATATTACACTTTTCCTGATTCGTTTCCTGATTGATGTTACAATGTTGTTATACCTGGAGTTGTGTTTTATTTAATCTGCACGCGTTAAATACGCAAACCCTGCATATTTAGGAGTTCTTTTTTCAAAGAGAAAACACTCCTTGTGATGACATGTAGTAATACAGGAAGTGCTCCACTGTGTTTGAAACTCTACACACCTTCACTGCTTAGACTTAGATTAGACCTAGACAAGCTTTATTGATCCACAAGGGAAATTGTTTTGGGTACAGTAGCTCACTCATCAAATATAATATATAATATATAATGGACGGCAAAAAAATCACTTGGATTATTTCAGCTCTACAATTGTCAGTCTCTGCTCAACAAAAATAGAAGGTAGTTGTTAACTTGAAAACTACCACTACATGACATCACAAGGTGGAACAGAGCATTTTGAGCTTTAGATATATAGACTTAAGGGTTACTCAAACATGTATAAATGAAACAAAACACAACTCCAGGTATGTCTTTTGCGGAGGTAACACTAAAAAAAAAGTCACTGGATTTGTGTAAAAAAAACAAAAAAAAAACTGAGAAACCGGTTGCGTGCAGTAAAGTTATGTTTAGGCTTTGAAAATTATTCAATCACCTCGAATTACATTATGATGATTTACTCTGTGTTGTACATGTTTAAATATAAAGCACTCTCTAACTCAATAATGGAGCAGAACAGAATCACATGAACATTAGAATTGTACATGCAGAAACAATACTTGTGCTGCTTTTCTTCCTTCCAGGGAGGGCATCTGGTATAAAGTCCTCCTAGTGCCACATCACCCTGTAGAAACACATGATAAATGTTGACTAGGAAGTTGAAAAAATATAATACTTTTAAAATTAGTGTTGTCAGGCGATTAAAAAAAAATAATCTAATTAATTACAGTATTTGCAATTAATTAATCTAATTAATCGCATTTTAATACATTTTTTAGGTGGTTTATTGTGCTCTCCCACAGTGCAAAAAAGGTGTCAAACGTGTGATTTATAGTGGCACAATGAAAAGACTGCAGACTTCCCCTTTAAGTTTTTAAGTTTTTCAGTCTTTGGCTCGCTCTCTTTCTCTCTGTGCACACAAGACAAGACTGCTAACAGACCTGCAGGGTGCACCTGTATACCCCCATCCCCCCTCCCACATTATATAACATTTATTCAAAAGCTCATTTACACCATTCCACTATTAAATGGCGAATATTTCTTGTGCCAAAAGGAGAGCACGTGCAGTAGCTTTCATGCAACGTCAATACATAATTTACAAAGCTTCAGATATAGACCTGTTTCAAAGCTACGTCATCACTGAATGTGCGCGCATTGTTGACTCAAAACAAAGCCACTGCCGCCATAAAACCCCCAGGGAAGATATAGATGAGAAGAGAAGAACTCGATAGTTCATAACATTCAACTGACATACACACAAGTGATCACCTGGGCAAATTACCCTAAACAAGCAGCATGATTAACCAGCAAGCACAGGACACCGCAAAGCTCACAGACATATTAACTGGGTAACCTCTACGACAGACACATGTAAACGAACATGAATAACTTTGATAAAAGGAGAAATTCAATTTGTCAACTGGACAAAGTTTGTTTGTTTCGCCGCTCATCCGAGAGGCTCGTCAGTTCTGGTTCTAGTGCTGGTTTGAGACTGCTTATATCTAGCTGCAGGGAGGAGCTCACTAGTCATAGTCATAGTTTGCTTTATTGTCGAAAACAATCATGTACATGTACATAGAGTGAATTCGAAATTTCGTTTCCCCACTAACCAGGCAGGACAGTGATAGAGTGGGCTAGGGGAGGGGCCGCTGCGCATGCGCGCGCCACCGACTGGGAGATGCAGAGTAGAAAAGATGCAATACAATCAGTGACAATTTAACAACATGTAATGACAGAAAAACAATTGGAGATATAACATACGGTGATCTTTTTCGTTGGCAACAGAAGGAAGGGTGTGGGGGGATCAGATTGGAAATCAATGAAATTGATTGAACCGAGAGCAGAGATCAGACCTTTACTAAAAAGACAGGGAACATTTCTACTCAATCATGTCAGTGTGTCAGTGTGATAGTGGGTGCCATGTTTATGTAGAGTCCAGATAAGAAAGAAAGAAAGAAAGAAAGCGATGCCTTTCCCCTCCCACAGTGGGGGAAATTCCAGTTCTGCATTTAACCCATCCTGTTATCAGGAGCAGTGAGCAGCACATTACTGCGCCCGGGGACCATCTCCATGATCTTCTTGCTTCAGCTTGGTCAGGACCTAAGCTGGAGGTACCTATGGTGCATGTTTTGGGTTGGTGGGGGAAACCGGAGTACCCGGAGGAAACCCACCCAGACACGGGGAGAACATGCAAACTCCACACAGAAAGGCCCAGGCGACCTGGGGATCAAACCCAGACCATGCATGCAAACTCCACACAGAACACACACAGAAAGGTCTGGGGGACCCGGGGATCGAACCCGGAACCTTCTTGCTGTGAAGCAAGAGCGCTAACCACTCAGCCATCGTGCCGCCACCATAACAAACCACATTCTGTGGCCTTGGAAGTGTTCTTGCAGGGAGGTGAAGTCAAAACACAGATAACTATTGGAGCCACACAGATTTTCACAGGGAGACATAATTTATCCAAAGGGATTAATTTAGCATGATTAAATACATTTTTAGAGACCCAGGTGAACAATTTAGATTGAGCTTGGGTTTTGCCAGACCCCCATCTTCATATCGCCATGAAGATTCATGAGAGATCTCATTAGTTCCTCTTGGCGCACAGACTGCGCTGCGTTGGCTTTACACAATTCTGTCACCATGCCCGTGATGATATCCAAACGTCGAGATGTTTCCTTCGGTTGAAACCCTTCCAAAAGGTCCTCAACCTGTCCCACTTTCTGATGTAATCCTTTCACGAGATTCCCTACGGCTTCACAATGGCTCGAAATTGCTGCAGACAGCTTGGGGGACTCTACTAGCTGCCAGCTTACAAATTTTGCAATAGATCATGGACAATCCCAGGCCAATTAACAGATGTCCAGCTATCAGAAATCCAAATACGTATACGAACACTACAAACACTACACTGAAATAGTTCTGAAACTATCTCAACTAATTTGTTTCTTTTATTTTTTGAATTTCTCTGGCGTCTAGTTTAGCATACCTATTCAGCCCTAGGAGGAGCTCACTACACTGAAATAGTTCTGAAACTATCTCAACTAATTTGTTTCTTTTGTTTTTCGAATTTCTCTGGCGTCTAGTTTAGCATACCTATTCACCCTAACGGCCGTCTCCACACCTCTGGCCCTGACTTGTCTGCCCTAATGTTTCTTTTGTCTGTTTTGACTTGGTTTGAGAATTGAATTATAAATGGGAGACAAGTTATGTCTGTCTGTAATGGGGGAGTTAGACATAACTTGAGGTGTGGAGACGGTCGTTATGGTGAATAGGTATGCTAAACTGGACGCCAGAGAAATTCAAAAAACAAAAGAAACAAATTAGTTGAGATAGTTTCAGAACTATTTCAGTGTAGTGAGCTCCTCCCTGCAGCTAGATATAAGCAGTCTCGAACCAGCACTAGAACCACAACTGACGAAGCCTCTCGGATGAGCGGCAAAACGTTTTCGACCAAACAAACTTTGTCCAGCTGACAAATTGAATTTCTCCTTTTATCATGGATTCTACCTGGACGACTGAGGGACTCTTCATGCATGAATAACTTTGTTAAAAGGCATGATAAGTTTTCGCATGACCATCATCAATGGCATTTGACATGACTGAGATCACATCTGTGACTCGTGAATTAAGTCGTAGTATGTTACTTACCCCGCAACACAAGTGCAGTTGGCGGTCAGAACGTAGTTCTCACGCTTGTTGATGATAGCCCAAGCATTGTACATGGTCGTCTTGTGGGCTTGTCTTTGACTGGGGAGAATATCAGATGCCAACACGCAAAATTCCCCATCGATATTGTGGTATTTTACCTCCTGTACATGGCCACACACGGCAAACTAGTAGGCATCCATGGATTTGTATGTGCACACTTTCTCTCTTGTAAACACGCTGGGCTTCTCGACTAAATAACAGAGGATATCTGGCCACTGTAAATCTGGCCACTTTCTGTGATCGTACTGCCACTCCCTGATCGCATAAGGATCTGGTAGTCGAACCCCGTTGCTTAACGTGAGCTTTTGAATGTAGCTCTCCCTATCGTTCAGATACTCCGCTATGGTCCGCTATGGCTGATTCTGGGTCAACAATGCGTGCACATGCCGGTGACGTCACGTCTGTTTACTAACGGTAAAGGGGTCTATACAGAGAATACAAATATTTGCCCGAAATAATTGCCCGTGTAAATTACTCATGGCTCACATGACCCCCGGAACCCGTGGGTTTGCCAGATCGCACCAGATCGCACCACGGGAGGAGGGAGAAGGCAGCCTCGCGGAGGAAGGTCGGTCTGCAGCAGGGGCAGACTGACGATATTAGGCCTCGCGCGGGTGAGTGAACGATCATGTTTAGCGATTTGGGTGGGCAAAACTGGCGCTTCTAAGTGTGCAGCCTTAGTCGCGGCAGAACACGCTGGCAAGGTTATGGGGAACTGAAAAGGGTTCGGCGCGCGGAGCGCAGCAGATACGGAAACGGGCGCGCACGTCTTCACATGCTCTCCCTGAGGACAACGCACTTAGGGGAACCTGCTCCGTCACATTTTTATAAATAAACTTTTCATTCAAAGGCCCTGCACGCCAAATTTAAAATGCGCGTGCACTGAATTGCCGCTCATAATTAATTGCGTTAATTTTTATAAGGCGTTAATTTGCGGTGTAATTAATTAACTTAATTAACCAGTTAAACTGACAGCCCTAGTTTAAATAATTTTAGTTGGTTTACTTACTTTGGCCATGTGTGAGCTGTTCTTTGTTGGTTCTCAAACATCTTCCTGTTTTCTGAAAGATACAGAGATTTTTTTAATTTTGTTTTAGTCTTTTTATTTGAATGGTTAACTTCACTTTCAGAATGGTGCAAAAAATAAAATAAAATAAAGGACTAACTAACATCAACTATAACATTCATGAACTTACCCACAGCTACAGCAGTGCTCTGGATATCATTGTCTGTTTGTAGAAGACTCTGGAAGTAACACATTCAAATATTAGTACAACTGTCACACTCTTGTAGACGGGCAGTTTGTTTCATGGAAACAAGCCTTACATTAACCCAAATTTCAAATAAAACACCACAAACATGTTTTAACAATGACTACATTCTAGGCCAGAGAAAGTGTATAAAATCTCTCAAAAATCTTACCTCCAGGTCAGCTCTCATAATCCTCCTGGATGCACACTCCAGTGTCCTCTGTGTCCTGCTACATTTACTTACTTACTTATTTACTTACATAGGGTTAACATATAAATCACTCACTTGCCATGCCAGTCACTTTCAGAGGGAACAGGGATTAACATCGGCAAGTGACCTTTAGTACGTCTTAAACGTGCTGGACAGAGAATGGTAAAAATGTCATGCTATTGTCAAATTTATGTTTGCAATTTGAGCAACCTCTCCTGGACCATTTTTTCATTATATTCTGACATGGCTAACATCTCACTAGAGTCAATTTTGCGTAATATACGACCTTTACCTCCCCATCTAATAAAACTTGTACACGTTAGTGAACTTTCTACTCCATCTATTTGGAGTCTTATCTCTTGTACGTGTCATTACAGGATTTTAATTAATGAAAGCAGTCATCATTTCAGCACTGACTGAAATGGCCACTGCGCTCTGAGGTGTGGGGGATTTTACGAGCTCTTAGATGTGGATAAATTTCCCATGACCACAGCCCCATTTACGTGTCATAACACTGCTCTCCCTCTTTATGGCTGTTTTATGGCTCTTCCTCACCAACTCTCCACTTACTCATCTTCTACCTCTTCAATACATGAATTTCATTGAAAATCTGTATTAGATAGAGAAATAAAATGCATAAATTACTTCAGAGGTACATTCAAAGGGCTGTAACTGCACTCATAGTTTTCAAATGTGTTTTAATTCTGTGTCCCTTTGCAACCTGAGTCAAATTACTGAAACTGTTTTTTCAGAGCACCTAAAGCAGTTAGTTGCTCACGATCTACCAGGCAAAGCTATGTGATGTGTGAGCCTGTCGCTTTCCAAAACACACAGTGGTCCTTCTGACTTACATTTGGTGCTTAAAGGGATAGTGCGTTTTTTAAAAATGTTAATCTGTATGGGTTTCCTTCTAAAAGTTACGTGTGTTGACACCGGTTTACCTCTGACAGTCTCAGCTGATCCCGGTTCAGCTCGCTTTCTGGAGCCCACGCAAGTAGGTTCGGTAACTTCCCTGGAACATGAAAAAAAGCTTGTTTTTCTTCTCAAAACAAAACATTTGTTAGAAAGGTGATATATTTGCGTCCGAAACAGTTGTCCACGAAACATCCAGCAGCGTATTTCGCATTCGCGTATTGTCTCTCTCCACTCATATCACTACGCCCATGTTAACTCTATCAGCCTGTTCACTTGTAAACTTCGGCGCAGACATCCACTGAAGGTGATTAGGCTGATAGTCACTTTAATTTACCCACAGAATTACATGCGTGCGATGCAAAACCCACATTTTACTGCAAGATACACTCACAATTAGGTCTGTCATAATAACAAATTTGGAAGCATGGTGTATCGCTACAGAGAAATATTATGATCAATTATAATACCGAAACTACTTTATGCCACTGACACAAACCAGGATAATCCCAATAACCTTTAAAATATATATATATATATATATATATATATATATATATATATATATATATATATATATATATATATATATATATATATATATATCATTAAAAGGCTTGAGCTCCAACAAATTAACAGCAGAATGAAGCAATAATTAGGCAATAATGAAGTGAAATTGAACCCTCTACAGCTCAAATTTGATTGTTTTAAAACCAAAACAACAAAAACCTGCCCACTCTTACAAAGAAAAAGTAAGTGCAATAATATTTGAGCTCCAGAATATATTTTTTTCAGCTTTTATATATTGAATCATAAGTTGATATAGTGATTATAATGACAGGCCTAGTCGCAATATAAATATTCAAAAAGCTAGACTTAAAAAAAATGACATCATTGTTCCTGTGCTTCAAACGTGTGCAGTGCAGAGAACAGTGTTGTACAGGGCTGCCATTCACTTTAATAGGTTACCCCTCTGCTAATAAATTTAATGGTATAGATAGAGGTTTGTATTTTAAGTAATGGACCCTAGGAAGACCATGGTAGCAACTAATGAGCATCCATATAGACAAATAAGCAGAAACTACAAACCTAATAAGAATCAGGATATGAGGCCTTAATATGTATGTTACTTTTATATTGTATTATATCATATTATATTTTAGGTTGCCCATCCCTGACACAGCAGGTGAATAAAAAATTGATTAAAAAAAGTTACAGGGTGCAGGGTTCTCAAATTGTTCTGTGTCACTGTTTGAGTAAATGATATTGCTTGTGATGTAGAGGTAACTTCATTTCCCTGCCTGTTCCATAGTATTAATCAATAAGAAAGACAAAAAAGTCTGTGATGTGTCTGTGACACTTTGGGTGATTTGTTCTTTATGCTTTAGACATGTTTGACTTAAGCAATGTTCCACATCAACGTTTAGAAGATAAATGGAGGTCTGTCACAATAACGCATTTTTGAAGTGTGAAACATCGTTGCGGAAAATACATGATAATCAATAATGTTGAAAGTAATTCATGCCACTGAACTCGGGAGTAGATTTAAATCAACAAAAACTATTCTAAATCTACAATATTGTTAAAAAGAAAAAGCTGTAATGCGTGAAAAGTCCCTCAGTCGTCCAGGTAGAATCCATGATAAAAGGAGAAGTTCAATTTGTCAACTGGACAAAGTTTGTTTGGTTGAAAACGTTTCGCCGCTCATCCGAGAGGCTTCGTCAGCTCTGGTTATTGTACTGGTTAGACACTGCTTATATCTAGCTGCCGGGAGGCGCGTCCTACACTGAAAAAGCTCTGAAACTTTGTCCAGTTGACAAATTGAACTTCTCCTTTTATCACAAAAAGCTGTAATCAATAAACAGCAGAATGAAAGTCTTAGTTTGTCTATGTAATGAGTCATACGTAGAAGTTATTCAACCATTCACAACTCATTTATTCATTCAACCTTTTACAACTCACATGTGATTATACAGCCAAAAAATAACCACAAATTTCCCAGTAGTGCAGAAAATGTACACATGATAAATATTGAGCTCCAAAAATATATATATTGTTCCAGCTTTCATATACTGAATGATAAGTAATTATGGTGACAAGCCTATTAAAATGTACACTGTCTTGTACGTTGATAACAGGACCACTATGACTGGGGCCTGAGAGCGATCAAGTCCGTCCTGGTGGTGGCTGGTTCTCTGAAGAGGGGAGACCCACAGCGGGCAGAGGATCAGGTGCTCATGAGGGCCCTCAGAGACTTCAACATCCCCAAGATTGTGACCGAGGATATGCCCGTGTTCATGGGTCTTATCGGGGACCTGTTCCCTGCTCTGGATGTTCCCCGCAAGAGGGACATGGACTTTGAGAAACATGTGAGACAGTCCATTCTGGATCTGAAGCTACAGGCTGAAGACAACTTTGTCCTCAAGGTAAGGCAATGTGTCCTTCTGTCCCTGTGCTCAGTTTTATGGTTATGGTAGGTCATTCAGTGTCTCTTTTCCTGGAGCTGATCCCCCTGCTGACCTCTGTGTAGTACATGGTGCTGGTGACCAGACTGGTAGAAGATCTCCTCTCTTTTATACTGCATTACCGTTGTGTTTCTAGCCCAGCCCGTTGTTCTTGCTGGTTGTTGGACTTCCAGTTATAGCTGTCTACAGCTGGGTTCCTCTTCTGAAGTGGAGAAAAAGAAAAATATTTTTTTCAAAGCATATATTTCCAAGCCCTCAGATTTAACAGCCAGCATGTAAAAACAATGAAAAAAAAAACAAAACAAAAAACAAATAAAAAATAAAAATAAAAAATGCCAAGACTTTAGCAATCTGAACAGCAAGCCTTACTGGACTTTCTCTTTTGTGTGTGGGTAACACTGTAGGAGATGAGAAAATGAATTTATGAATTTAGACTATTGAATTTGAGGGCAGAGAAAAACACATAAAACTGTAAAATTCAGCAACTCGCTTTCTGAATAAAAATGATTCAAACATGTTTTTTATGAGTTAACATTTTTGAAATGATAAATTCACTTGCATTTAAAATGCCAAAAGGAGAAATTCAATTTGTCAACTGGACAAAAGTTTATTTGGTCGAATACGTTTCGCAGCTCATCAAAGCTGCTTCTTCAGTGTAATTTCATTGTAGCTAGCTCCTCCCTTCAGGCAGACATAAGGCAGTGTCCTCCAGCACTCTGACCAGAAATGTATTTGACCAAATAAACTTTCGTCCTGTTGTTAAATTGAATTTCTCCTTTTGCCATGGATTCTACCTGGACGACTGAGGGATTATACATACATGCATTTAAAATGGAAAATCTGATGAAACAATCATGTATTCTGATTCTTATCTCCCAGAGTTCAGATGGGTGTGATTGATGGGTAGATTAGCCAAGCAGAGAAAAGCAGTCTGCTTGTATGAAAAAAAGACATCACAAACTGATGAGAGTTTGATGAGAGAAACTTGATTTTGTTCTAAATGATAGGTGACTAATGAGCTTGTCTGTTTCCCATGTGTCACTGAAATAAACAAACCTGACTGGATTGTTTGGCCTGAGAAACACCAGAGTAAATCCAAAGAGTAAATCCATGCTAAGACATTTTACCTGCCAGTGGTGCTTTATTATTGACGTCAAGGGAATTTAAGCTTAAATGTTTACTATAGTCCCAAATATTGTAATTTCACTGTTTTAAAAGTCTACTCAAGTGTGTTTAGTTTCATAAATACATTGACCATAACTTTGCCTGTCAGTGCTGTGTTCATTGCATGCCACATGCCTCCTCTCCTCTCCTCTCTCCTCACATGGAGGTATAATAAGATCTTAATATAGATCCATAATCATACAGCACTGTGTGACTGCTGTGAGGAAGCTGGCTTCAACAGAGGATATGTATGTGAGACATTCTTAGCCATTCAGAGAACTGTGAGTGTGTATAGGAGAGACTGATTGGCTGTTCTCATCTAAACTTTTGACTGACAGCAAAAGAAGCTCCAGTGCTGACTGGCTGTCCGACAGAAGAGCTTGTTTTCTATGTGGTTTGTATTTTGTACAATTTCTCCTGTTTGACTCCTGCTCCTGTTAGCACAGACAGACTCCACACACTAGCTCTCTCTGTTAAAACAGAAATAGTGTCATTTCACTTTTAGCATTGTATGTTTAGATCAATGAAAGGGGCATGATCTGACCATTGCTTATTTGCCCATATTAACGCATTGTAACATTGAGATGGCTATACTGTATATATTTATATATATAATGCTATATGCTATTCAAACACAGCCTGACACTGGCAGAGACAGACAGGTCTGCAGCCTGTGTCTCTTGGTTAAATCTTGGCTTCAGGTTTTGTCCCATGAGACCTGGTTAAGTTCTTATTTAGTACCAGTTTAGACTATGTTTTGTGCATAGTACTCATTAGGTCTGGCTCAATAGTTTTTAATGATTAATTCTAACAACTAATTAAATTAAAAAAAAAAAAAGATTGTGAGATTCCTTATTTGAAAGAACACCAGCCGCACTTTTACCCACATTGTCTTTTCTAAACGAAGACAGCAGAATACAAGACTCTGTTACAAGTACACAATTATTTATTTAGTATGGCTCAAGATCTCTTGATGTGTATCTGAACAAGCATGTCATTTTCAATGGGAAAAAATCAGAAAAGAGTTAACTTCCAAAAGTTGGATTCCAACTCCAAACTCATTTCAGTCCTCTTTGCTGTCAATAACACAAACCCAATTTCCCACATCCCCCATACACATCCCCTTCCCATGTGCAGCTGTTTATCAGATTTATGTTGTGATTACAGGAATCTCACAGTCTCTGAAGAGTGCGCGTGGGCTGCGCAGCCAAACACTATCACAAGTTGTCTGCAGAGTCCCCAAATGGGCTTTCTTCTCCAACAATTTCTACTGATATTACAGCTGTAGTGCTTTCATTTAGATTTATTGGACTTCTCCACAAAGCTATTTACTTCACATCATAATGCTCCAGGAGGAAGAGGGCATTAGTGTCAGAGGCGTCCACAGGATCGCTATGAATTGGGCAAATATAGCAGTGAGGTGGTCCTTAACACGGGGAAGGTGTTGACCCGATTCTGCTCATCTTATTAGCTGGGGCACCACACACACTCACTGTACGGGGCCCTGTGTCGGAAAAGAATGAGTGCTCGGACCAGGGGAAATAAGTGCGATCTGCCTTAGGTCAAATACACACAGAAAGCACATAATAAAAGGCAGGCCAGAGCTGCTGCATGCCACTTTAGGCCAGACACTGCAGGTGAAACGCTGTGTTTCAGATGACATCATAACAATGTATAGGACAATCATGTTTAATACAGATGGGGCAGCTAAACTTAGTATCATTAAATTGCAGTTTCTTCTTGTGTGTGTGAGTTCTTGGGTCTAGTCACTAATAGAAATGATCAGTTTCAACATTTGCGATTTTACTTTTTACATATTTGTCATAAAAGTACAACATAATCAATTGATGCAGTGACATCACGCTGGGGGTGTTCTATATGTCTGTGTATTGGTGAAATGCTTAAAAGTTAGCGATGCGACCATTAATAGCAGTAGCATGTGGTGACTTTTATGAGTAGGCAAGCAGGCATGAGGATGCACGTCAACATTTGGTTTAATATCGCCACTTTTTATGCACACTACATTACAAATGAGTATATTCATTTTTACTTACATTAATTGCATGTATACTGAGCCAAATTAGAGAAACCTAGACCATATAGTTTATTAATAGTTGTATATTGGACTGCATTTGACGCCCGCTTTGTACAAACAGGGTTATTTGTGCGCTAGGTGTCTCTACTCCTACACCTTATTTATGCAGCTGAGCCTTCAGGACTGTTCTTATCTATGCATTTATTACAATGCATCTAGAAACCATATGAATGACATATGACTGTGAACAGATGTGTAATGCACTTACGATACAACATGTACATTCATGAAGATCATGAATAGATTAACAACAACAGTGCTGGTCAGACAGGTGCCCTGGTCAGACAGGTGCCCTTATAATAAAGCCTGTCACAAACACCGCCTTAAACACAGCCCTGCGTTAGAACCATGAATCTATAATATGGTTAGAACAGCGTGCTCACACTTACCTCTCATCGATGCAAAATCACATCTTTTCTGAAGAAGTGTCCTGTATTTTCCTGAAGTGGAGCAGGTCCAGAATAGCCACATGTTCCTCCACATGTGTGTAATAGTGCTGTTATTCCACTGACACTGTCACCCCCTCATGAACTCACAGAGACGAGGTTAGACTCCTCACTGCTCCAGCCGCTCTAACTCCACTGCTCTGTTCTTATCCTTCATTTCACACAAAATAGCCCTGAAACTAGATCACTGTTTAGAGAAACTGTTTCTCTTCCTTCTCTGTATCTCCGCTGGTACTTCAGGTTTCCCGGCGTGGAGTAGAGAAGGCCCTCGTAGACTGAGCAGCGGGGTCGGAGCTCTTTAACAGGCAGCCGGCCTCTCCGGCGCCATCTTCATATAGTGCCGGAGAGGCCGGCTGCCTGTTACAGAGCTCCGACCCTACCTTACCTTTTTTTCCTCTTTTTACCTGTACATAGACGTTTTCCTTGTTTTTTCTTAAGAGTAGGTAAAACCCGGTGCAGTTGTGCACCTGGGAAGCCTACTCTTACAACAGCTTTATCGTCAGCTGTAGTGTTTTTCTGCACTTTGTAAATCCGTACAAGGAAATGTGCAAGGGACTATCGCACTCAATCACGGAGCACATCACATATGCGCAATCAGCTGCTCAGTCTACGGGGGCCTTCTCTACTCTACGCCGGGAAACCTGAAGTACCAGCGGAGATACAGAGAAGGAAGAGAAGAGGATGCAGAGGTGGACGAAAGAAATGGGGACCGGGTTTACCAAATCTACCCGCGGTAATAACGGGGAATGTGCGGTCCATCTGCAATAAGACGGAGGAGCTGATTACGCTGACTCGGCAGTGGAGGGAATACCGGAGCTGCAGCATCATATGTTTTACGGAGACGTGGTTGAATGGGAATATACCGGACAATATCATTTCCCTGAATGGATTTACCACAAAGCGCGCGGACCGGACGGTGTTGGGAAGCGGAAAAATAAAAGGAGGTGGACTGCTTGTTTTTATTAATGAACGCTGGTGTCATCCTGGGAACGTACATGTGAAACAGCAGCTGTGCTCCCGGGACATCGAACTTCTTGCGCTGGGTATGCGGCTCTACTATTTGCCACGAGAATATTCACATGTCATCGTACTTTGTGTTTATATTCCTCCATCGGCGGATGGTGGGGCCGCATGCGAGCAGCTCCATACTGTAGTGACGAGATTGCAGACGGACCACCCGCGTGCTCTCGTTCTAATCACGGGGGACTTTAAAGGTCCCATGGCATGAAATTTTCACATTCAAATGTCAAAGACGCTTACACCTCCGCCCCCCTCCCCCCGCTAGGACGCTCAGACCACTGACTGGTCTACCTGCTCCCGGAATACACACCCAGGGTGCGAAGAGGACCTGCGCAGAAGCGGTCTGTGAAGCTTTGGACTTAGGAGGCCTGTGAGAGTCTGAAGGACTGTTTCCAGAACACTGACTGGGACATGTTCAGCGGCTCTTACGGAGACGACATCAACGGCCTGACCCATTGCATCACGGAGTACATTCACTTCTGCGTGGAGAACACTGTACCAACCAGGAAGCTACGGTGCTTCTCCAACAACCACCCCTGGGTCACCCCTGATCTTAAAGCTCTCCTGAACCAGAAGAAAAGGGCTTTCAACTCAGGGGACAGAGAGGAGCAGAAAAGGGTCCAGAGGGAGCTCCAATGGAGGATCCAAAGGGCCAAAAAGGACTATGGGAGGAAGATGGAAGAGCAGCTGGCCCAGAACAACGTACGGGGCGTGTGGAGAGGACTGAGGAACATGTCTGGTTTTGGACAGAGTGGTAGAGGGACAGCTGATGGTGATCAGCGCTGGGCGGACAAATTAAACTGTTACTTCAACAGGCTTGACTCGCCCCCCCACCCCCTCTGCCCCTCTGCCGACCCCCCCCCCCCCCCCTTCACACCTCCCCGGGCCAGTAGCCACATCCTCCTCCCCCTTCACACGGACCCAATCCAGCACCAGCCCCCCTCCACCCCCCACCACCACCCCCTGCAGTCCACCCCAGTCCCCCCCCACTCCCCCCTCTCCATCACACCAGACGAGGTGAGGAGGAAACTTAGGCGGCTCAACCAGAGGAAGTCTGCAGGACCTGACGGTATCTGCCCCAGGCTGCTGAGAACATGTGCAGACCAGCTCTGTGAGGTTCTCTGCTACATGTTCAACCTGAGCCTCAGCCTGGAGAAGGTCCCCATCCTGTGGAAGACCTCCTGTGTGGTCTCGTTTCCCAAAACAACAAACGCCAGGAAACCGGCCCACTACAGACTAGTCGCCTTGACCTCCCACCTCATGAAGACCATGGAGAGGGTGATCCTCAGCCACCGCCGCTCTGTGGTGAGCCCCACCCTGGACCCGCTGCAGTTTGCCTACATGCCAAACGTAGGAGTAGAGGATGCCGTCATTTACTTGCTGCAGCGGGCGCTCACCCACCTAGAGACCGCAGGGAGTGCTGTGAGAGTCATGTTCTTTGACTTCTCCAGCGCCTTCAACACCATCAGGCCGGCGCTGCTGCGGGGGAAGCTGGAGGATGCGGGAGTTGATGGACATCTCGCTGCCTGGACCATCGACTACCTCACTGACCGTCTACAGTACGTGCGGCTGCGCGGCTGTGAGTCAGAGGTGGTAGTCTGCAGCACGGGGGTCTCCCAGGGAACTGTCCGTTCACCCTTCCTCTTCACCATATACACCTCAGACTTCACATATAACACGGACAGCTGCCATCTCCAGAAGTTCTCTGACGACTCGGCCATTGTGGGCTGTGTGTCTGAGGGGAACGAGCTGGAGTACCGCTCGGTCATCAGTGACTTTGTGGACTGGTGTGAGCGCAACCACCTGTGCCTTAACACCAGTAAGACAAAGGAGCTGGTGATCGACTTCAGGAGGAGATCACTACCTCACTCACCGGTGAACATCCAGGGGCAAGACAAAGAGACTGTGGACAGTTTCAAGTACCTGGGTGTTCACCTCAACAATAAACTGGACTGGTCCCACAACACCGACGCCCTGTACAAGAAGGGCCAAAGTCGCCTCCACCTCCTGAGGAGACTGAGGTCCTTTGGAGTATGCAGGCCCCTGCTCAAGACTTTTTATGACTCTGTGGTGGCCTCTGCTCTCCTCTACGCTGTCGTCTGCTGGGCCCCGAGCAGCACAGAACGGGACAGAAAAAGGGACTCAACAAGCTGGTCAGGAGGGCCAGCTCTGTCCTGGGCTGTCCTCTGGACTCTGTAGAGGAGGTGGCTGAGAGGAGGGTACTGGCCAAATTCACGTCGATCATAGACGACACCTCTCACCCTCTGCACCGGAGTGTAGAGGAGCTGAGCAGCTCCTTCAGCAGCCGACTGAGGCACCCCCAGTGCAAGAAGGAGCGCTACCGCAGATCCTTCATCCCCACCGCCATCAGACTGTACAACTCCACTGTATAGTCCATATGTGCAATATTGTCTTTAAACACTCTCCTAGTTACTCTTTCTTATTATTATTACTTGGATAACTCCACTGTATGGTCCTATCATGCAACATTGTTTTCCCAATGTGCAACATTGTTTTTTTCAATACTCCTATCGTGCAGTATCGTTTTTCCAATTTTTCAATACTCTCCCTGTCACTGTTTTTATTATTATTACTATTATTATTATTATTATTATTATTATTATTATTATTCGATGTATTACTTATTTTATTATTATTATTACCTATCTTTATGCCATTCTTGCCTGCATGCACTTGCCTTCTTGTTCAAACTGTCCCTACCTGGAACTACTGTGACAAGTAAATTTCTCCTATGTGAGATCAATAAAGTCTTATCTTATCTTATCTTATCTTAAATGATGGCCTGTATTTCTAACTAACATCTAACACAAACGCAAAGCTACAAACAATGACGCTAAAAGGATAAGGTAAACAACATGGGACATTCAAAAATGTGATTGCTCGTTTGCCCAGTGATCAGAAGAGTGTAGTAAAGGACACTGCCATGTTTCAAACAGACAGAAGCGAAGGGAAAACAGGATTATTTTGGATAATTTGAAACAATTTCATTATACTTTTGACATGCGATGATTTTAGATTTTATTGGGCAACCACTGCTTGCCTTGATTCACCTGACCGCATGCCACTGATTAAAAGTATTGGGAAAACTGGCTCCTGCCCCTTATCTGAGAGTATGACATAATTACATTCTAGAATCTGAAAACTATAATTAAAAAAATGAATGTTCTGCTGTAGTTTACTCACTGCAACAACATTTCCACTGCACATCTCAGTGGCCTTTGTGTCTCATTCAAAGATCTCGGTGCATACTTGTTACTATTATTTCTCTTAATTTTGATGCATGCTCATATTTTCCAACTGTTTCTGAAACTTGCATTGTAACACTGCAATTTCCCCATTGTGGGACAAATAGAGGATTATCTTATCTTAATTTATCTTAACCCAGGAGAAAGGATGTAACTATTCCTTAACTGGCTGGTGTATCTGAGGATTTTCAGACAACATGGAATCCCAGTCTATTTCAAACGACAGAACACAGAGCCACAAACAAAGCAGTGTGGTCTGCTCCATTCAGTGTAGTAGACTGCAGTGAGCGCTACATTGGAGAAACAAAACAGCCTCTTCACAAGAGGATGTACCAAGACAGATGAGGGAGCCAGAGTGGACCTCAGTCTGACATACATCTCCATCTAAAAGCCACGGGCCACTCCTTTGAGGACAGTGAGGTACAGATATTAGCCAGAGAAAATAACTGGTTTGAGAGGGGAGTTAAAGAGTCTATTTTTGTAGAAAGAGAATCCTTTCTTGAACAGAAATGGAGGTCTCAGACATCATTTGTCTCCCATTTACAACTCTATCCTCAAACCTAAATCAAAACAAACAAAGAAAACAATAGGGCTAGCCAGGTCAGGTCCAGAGGTGTGAAAACACTCATTATTGCCCTGAATGTTTCTGCTAACAAGACCCCCCCACACTCCACTGCACATTTAATAGGCCTACCTAACTAAGAGAGACTAGGACAAGAAACAAGAGAACAGAGACTCAGTAGTAGTGATATTATATATTACTATACTGGAGTCACTTTAACTGGAGTCACTTTAACTGCTGTTTGTTCACTGCTCAGAATCAAAGACATTTATTGTGCAACGTTCCTGTGCCTTTTGATGTACAGTATTGTGTATGTTTAGTTTGATTTGTACATACTTGTATATGTATTTGTATTTATCTTAATTTGTAAAGGGACAGCACATATTAACTGTTTCTGAACATTGTGACACTGTAAATATATAAAGATTATCTTATCTTAGCTTATCTTAGCGTGGCTAATATTCCATCTTCAGTCCCTCGGCAGGTGTATCTGAGGATTTTCAAATCAGGGACATGGAATCCCAGTACAACAACAATCACACAAAAGCCACATACAAACCAGTGTGGTCTACTCACTGTACACACAATTCAGACAGTTCAAGAGTTAAACCAATAACCCCTTCAATAGGATTTCCAATTTTGTTAAATATGGTTACATATTTGACTAGTGGACAGCCACTGTTTTACAGCTTTAGAAAATGCTGCCAGTGTTGCCAGCTCTCGTATGTGAGCAGGACAGTGTGTTCCATGTTTGACCTGCTCAGAGAAAAGCAAAAGAGGACTGTCCAAAAGCGCTTTTCCTTAACGGCACAGAGCAGTCACCTCTAGAACCGGCTCTTGTTGTGCGATTTGTATTTCTTTTCACAAACTCTTTTAAAGGAGGTGGAGCAAGATTATTAAAAACTTTGTAAACCAAAATTAAATCTGCATATTTGATGGTGTTGTCCCAATTAAGAAATTTATATTTGTCCAGAATTCTACAATGGTGGTAACTTGCGGGCTTTTTGTCCAATACTTTAAGTGCTTTTTTATAAACAGTTTCAACTAATTTAAGAGTAGTTTTATTTGTCATAGTTTTATTTGTGATACAATAATTTAGGTGCGGCAAGATCATTGAATTTAAATACATAATTGCAGAGTTTGTTGTTAGATTATTTCTTATATGACGAAAATTTGATAAATGATATTTGATTTTATTCACTGTTCTTTTGACAAGATGATTTGAACAAAAATCTTTTGTCCAGTTGACAATTTGAATTTCTCCTTTTGCCAAAAGAGTGTAAAGTTTGATCTACGTAGGTGCTATTTTAAGGGCTGATCCTTATTTTTCTATAGATGGAAATACATTTCGAGAAAACAGCCTTTGAAGTTACAATGTCTCATAGACCTCTATGGAAGTGGGTTGATAGAATTAAACATTTTGGTGCAGAGTGGACAATTTTGTTGTTGGCTGATAACTCACCAAAAAACAACAACAAAAACATATAATCTGTGATAGACGTAGAATTTGGCAGCATTGCATAGTCATTTTGGTACAAATTTGCTGCTAACAGTGTGAGTCGGACTTGCCCAGTCTTTGTTCTGATGACATTTACTGCCACGTCACAGCTCCCACTGGCCACCATAGTTTTCTAATGTAGACGTCAGTGAACTTGTTGCCTCTTATTTAATTGTTTTAGGTGAATATTGAGATTTAAAATGTGTTAATTATAACATAATGATCTGCAGATATTATTTATTATAGCTATGATGTTATAATCTAATAAACTAATAATGTTCTTTAACACTGACACGGAGAGGATAAACAGAAGAGAATGGATGGACAGGATGGAGAGAGAGTCTGTCTCCTCAATAACAAGTGTCCTCTCCGAGCCTAAACTTTTACTATCTTGGTTTGTGTGGTCAGTCTTTTTGATTGGAGACAGCGCAGTGGTGGAGAGCATACCTCCAGCGTTAGCCTGTGCTAGCATTAGTGTATGCACATGAAAGCCGTAATCAGACCAGCCCAGTGTGTGGGAGCAGCCGTCGATGGTATTGATTGAGCAAGCTTTGTGTTTGAGTGCACTGCGAGGAAAGCGCTCTCCAGCTCTATGCTCACAGTCTGCTCCAGTCAGGATACAGTCTGGGTACTGGATTTACTGATCAGGACAATGATGGCCGCCTCACCTCTGAGAACCAATAACCCATTAACTGGCTGCTGTAGTCTGCTAGTTTTTCAGAAATGTGATTTTGGAAGGATTAAATAACAGAAAAAAATGGTCTGTCTCCCAATGATGGTGATACTGTGCTGTATTAATACAACAGTTTTGAGGGTTGTAACATCAAATCCCAAGATCATGCTTAGTTTCACTATTTAACTTTTCTGATGACAGTAAATATATCCATATTTAGTGAATGGTCTTGCCTTTCCTCAGACCTAACCTATAAACTGGCCTATTTATCTGCTCCTAATTCCTAGTTATCTAGTGCTATCTGCTTTCAGGAAAAGCACAGTTCCACCAGAAAAGACAGATTGCACCTTTACTGCACCTGACAATAATAATAATAATAAGTTACTTTATTGATCTCACACAGAAGAAATTCTTCTCTGCATTTAACCCATCATGTTATTAGGAGCAGTGGGCAGCACATTACTGCGCCCAGGGACCATCTCCATGATCTTCTTGCTTCGGTTTGGTCAGGACCTAAGGATTTTACCTATGGTGCATGTTTTGGGTTGATGGAGGAAACTGGAGTGCCCGGAGGCAGCCCGGAGGAGAACATGCAAACTCCACACAGAAAGGCTCGGGCGACCTAGGGATTGAACCCAGACTATGCATGCAAACTCCACACAGAACACACACAGAAAGGATCGAACCCAGAACCTTCTTGCTGTGAAGCATGAGCGCTAGCCACTGCCAATGCAGTATTTTAAATGAGCAATTGTCCACTGATTTTAGATTAGTTTGTTTGTCATTTTTATGCTACATAAAAACTCAATTGCCACCAGCCACCACATTTCAGTGCAACATAAGATGTAGTAAATGTGTTCTAACGTTGTTCCCTCATCAGAAACATATCTGAAGAGGTTTTAGTTGTCTTCCATGTATATTTTACAAATTTTGCGATCTCTCCCAGCCCCTCTTCAAACCCTCCTTACAGTTAGCTGTAAGATTCTGTCCAATTCTCTGCAGGTCACCCATGCTCCCACATGACGATTCTCCATAAATATACAAAAACATGATACTAAACTGTACACAGCAACTTGACAAACCTGATGTGATGTGCAGTAGTTTCATTAGCGGCATTCACACTGACTAAGTTGTGACAGCGCACTGAAAGGGAAGTAACTTTTTGCGAGGAGGAAAGGGAGAAAGGAGAACTCAGGAGTGTCAAAACCGAAAATGAAACTTATAAAACATGTTAATATGTTGTTATTGATGAATATAGCATTATACATTGCAATATATATATAGCCATTTCAAAACAATAAAGGTAACTTTATTTAATACTCCACTGAAGTGTAATTGCCCTCTTTAAAGGTCCCATGGCATGAAATTTTCACTTTCTGAGGTTTTTGAACATTAATATGAGCTCTCCTAACCTCTTTAAGGGCCCCCTCATGGCTAAACATTGCAAAATGTGTAAACCGAGCAATAGCGATCCTTTTCCACGTTTGAAAAAAAGACAGCCCAAACAGGCGAGGTGGAACAAGCTCCCTTTATGACGGCATAAGGGGAGGGGATGTCCACCCCCTGTCTCTGGAAATCCCGCCCAGAGAATTTGGACCGGTGTACTGTCGAAATGGGCTGCTTCGTCAAAATGAGCTACCAGTAGCCTAAATAGAATGTGGCGTCTATTGATTTACGCCTCACCGTCAAAATAAGCTACCTTACGTTTTTCATTTACAGTTGTATAGATTCAAAGCTAACCTCCGCAGTTTTACAAGATATGCTTTAGATTAGAGATTTTTGGATTAGAGAGTTGTATGCTGTTTGCACACGGTAATCATATTTTATACCTTAGTCATGCAAAATTTCAACTAATTTATATATGTGTAGGCAGTTCATTTCGACAGTCATATTACGCTATCAAATAAAGCTTTGACTGAAGGTAGCTCAGAAGTAGCACATTCTGACAGCCCCCTTGACCCATCTAATAGTGCTCCCACTGTAGAATCACAACCGTTCACTCATTTATATGACTACATGTAAAGGTAGCTCATTTCAACAGGCTTATATTTTCTATCAAATAAGGCTCCAACTAAAGGTAGCACATTCTGACAAGGCTTTGACTGAACACTTTGACAGTCCACTTGACCCATCTAATAATGCTCCCACTGTAGAATCACCATTATTTACTCATTTATATGAATATGTGTAGAGGTAGCAAATATCTACCTCTAAGACATATATCTTCACCCAAATAACGCATCCACTAAAAGTAGTATACCTCAACTTGTGATACTGGGGACACTGAAGATGGGACGATTTCATGCAATTTAATTTATACCAATGGGCTTGTCTCTTATTCATGATGGATGAGGACAGGAAAAGGGTCAACAGAAGAAACATTATAAGAAATATTTATTTACAAAAATATATACACTCCATCCAAGGAGGGAAATTTATCCCAACTGTGATGCCTCTAGGAAGGCACATGCGACCTCCAATCGAGCCTTCAAGACCTCTTCAGGGTGTGTCTTGATCGATGTGATGTCGCCGTTTTTCAGAATCTCTTCTGCAAACTTCAAAATGCAATTTTAGGCATTCAGTTACATATAACTGGATAGATATAAGAGAAAGAAAGTACTGGAAACACTGAAATCTTTACCTTTAAAACCAAAATCCCACAGCTACTGCCATCTTGCTGCTTGTCATGAACAACAGTTTGAACAGTCCATTTCTGTCTTGGGACTTCACGGCCTGCCATCCTCAAGAAGTTCCTATCATTGTGTGAAAAGCATAACAAGCGTATGTGATAGATGAGACACATTATCACATTATCGCATTATCATTATTATTTTTCTCAAATTTTACCTCCAATTGTGTAGGGTCTTGGGCACATAATTCTCTTCATTACCCAGTGGATCAAGAAGAAGCAGGGTCTTGACAATCTATAAATGTTTACCACATTCATGTTATTCCATCACATTGACATATTTATGTAGCAAACTACATAAATATGTGGCAAAAGCCAAGACTATACCGGGTCTAAACCGGGACTGAACTGGGACTAAACCAGGACTAAACCAGGTCTAAACCAGGACTAAACCAGGTCTAAACCAGGTCTAAACCAGGACTAAACCAAGACTATGCCGGGTCTAACCTGGGACTAAACCAGGACTAAACCAAGACTAAACCAGGTCTAAACCAGGACTAAACCAGGTCTAAACCAGGACTAAACCAAGACTATGCCGGGTCTAAACCAGGACTAAACCAGGTCTAAACTAGGTCTAAACCAGGACTAAACCAAGACTATACCGGGTCTAAACCGGGACTAAACCGGGACTAAACCGGGACTAAACCAGGACTAAACCAGGACTAAACCAAGACTAAACTGGGTCTAAACCGGGACTAAACCAGGACTAAACCAGTCCTAACCAGGTCTAAACCAGGACTAAGCCAAGACTATACCGGGTCTAAACCGGGACTAAACTGGGACTAAACCAGGACTAAACCAGGTCTAAACCAGGACTAAACCAGGTCTAAACCAGGTCTAAACCAGGACTAAACCAAGACTATGCCGGGTCTAACCCGGGACTAAACCGGGACTAAACCAGGACTAAACCAAGACTAAACCAGGTCTAAACCAGGACTAAACCAGGTCTAAACTAGGTCTAAACCAGGACTAAACCAAGACTATACCGGGTCTAAACCGGGACTAAACCAGGACTAAACCAGGACTAAACCAAGACTAAACTGGGTCTAAACCGGGACTAAACCAGGACTAAACCAGGTCTAAACCAGGACTAAACCAAAACTATACCGGGTCTAAACCGGGACTAAACCAGAACTAAACCAGGAGTAAACCAAGAGTAAACCGGGACTAAACCAGGTCTAAACCAGGTCTAAACCAGTCCTAACCAGGTCTAAACCAGGACTAAACCAGTCCTAACCAGGTCTAAACCAGGACTAAACCAGGTCTAAACCAGGACTAAACCAGGTCTAAACCAGGTCTGAACCAGGACTAAGGTGTGTGTACGTGTGTGATAACATATTATCCTGTGCATTATTGAATTATTGAATGATTATATGGACTTTTTGTTATAAAAGCATTTCCATTTTAACAAAGTACCTTCTAACTCTGACCTGCCCTGAAACACCACAGTCATGTCAGTCATGGGGGAGGGCTTAGCTTAATGTCAGGCAAATGGGTTCCTTTCTGTTCCACAAGCAGATCTTTAACGGGGAATTTCTCAGATTGTTGCCTTCAGAATGTGCTGCTTTCACCAGGGGGGCTGTTTCTTTCTGATAAATAGTATTGTCTTGTGGAGGCCATGCAACTGAGAATGCAATCAGATGGGATTTAGGATTTGCCATGTCTAGCAAGTCACCCTAAAATGGACTAGAATGCAGGAAATTGCATCTAAGAAAAATAACATTTTCTGGGGGAGGACCCCCACGCCCCCCGCTGGAAAATATGTCATAAATGAAAAATTTCACCATCCCCCCTGGTTTCATTTTACAACTTGACTACTGAGGACAGCAACTGAACATGAGTGAGACGAACAAATGATGACAAAACGGTGAATGATAAAACAAACGAACATCCAACTCAGGACTGAGAAACATCAGGTAATAACTTCATTTATATAACTCTCATTAGTTGCTTTGTAGTTTTGCTCTTTAGACCAACATTTACACCTGTCCATTTCAAGCCCCCCCCCCAAAAAAAAAAAAAAAAAAAGAAAAATCTCACACTATGTCTGCGCCAAACGCGGATGACTGTTTTTTTTTATGGGACAATACAGATCTGGACTTGCAAATCGACTGAAACTGAAGCCTGGGTCAGTACCAACTGTCCATGCCGCATCAGCTACAGATGCCGAACAAGTAAGTCAATGATAAAACTACATAATTTTGTGTCTGTGCTGTATGTTTGTCTGTCTTGTTACCGGTAGAATGTGTTGCATTAGCTGTGCAGCTAACAGCTATCAGCTCAGTTAGCAGGCTAGTCTGCCCTACAAAGCAGACTAACAATAACTGCATACTCTGTCAAATTGAATTCAGATTAGAAGTGGACTTTATAAGACCACCTTTGTCTTGTTACTAAATCTCTTGCATCACCACTATTATAGTGTATGTCACCCACATCTGTAGCGGTTACACTTAAAATGAGGCTTTACCCGGTGAAAATAGACAAATTCTTCTTTTGTAAACCTTTGATTTTAGTACGTGAACTTACAACATTTTATGCAGTAGAGCTTTTAGCAGGTGACTGCAGGGCATGTTGCATTTGTAATGAGATTAATAATAAGAATTTTTTGAGGTGTGTAAAATATACAATCTTTAACCAAATAAATGATGTAATTTTGTAATGGGTATATTGAAGTATTAATGTTGTTCAATACACATACTTATCTTCTATCTTCTTAGAAATTGCACCTGGATTATATAGAAAGTAATAAATGGAGTACTAATTTGTCATTGTTTTCTCTACACAGGCCAGCACATCAACTCTGACTGGATGCGTAGGACCACACAAGCTGGAGTAACGACCCAGATTATCCATCTCAGGAAACCCCAGCACTAGCTCACATATGAGTTATAGGAGAGATGCCTGTAGCGGCTGGACAATCAAAATGATATTTAGTTTTGCAAAGATTATCATTGCTTTGTGTTCTTGTTCTCCAAATATTCCTATGCTTCTATGGATCATCTTCAATGCTTATGTTCTAACAATTTTCAAAGTTTTTTTTCCCCCTGTGATGTAAATAAATCTTTGCATTATTTTTTACTCTGTCTACACCATTGAATGAGTGTGGGCAGAATGAACTGTCAACAGTTTATTTATTCTTGTATTAACTTCTGTAAAAAAAAAACAAAAAAAAAAAACTACTGGTGTATTCCTCTCAATAGTAAAGGACCATAGGGCAGCATTTTGCAGAGAGTACAGGTTGAGGCAGACATGCTCCAATTCAGGATGGTCCACCATACATGTGAGCTGTCCCTCGACCTGTCGTAGTCTTCTAGTAAGATAATTAGGATTAGAAATTGTAAGTGTCATTTTTAGGCATAAGTAGTTGTCAAATGAAGATACAAAGTTGTTTTCAATTGAGAGTGTTACCTGAGGTATCCAAGCAGCAAATGTTCTCAGCTTCCACAATGGCACCTATCCCAAAAATATGGGTAGAACAGTGGTAAATCTTCAGGTAAATATAACACAGACAGATGTGATGATGGTAAATCTTCAGGAGTCATGTGTTAACATGACATCAATATACGTGAGCATAGAGAACTTTATCATTAATAGTCATAGTCATTTAGAATAGTCATAGAATAGATTAGAATGCCTTCTATTATTACTGTACATATGTACAACGACATAACATAGTGCAAGAAAAGATAACAAAAGGGGTAGATGCACATTTCTGAGGTGCAACATACATATTTACATGCACTTCAGTATCCAAAATATGATCAGGATATTAAGTATCCTGGCTTTGTATTTGTGCAGGTGTTAGAATGTTGTTGTTGGTAAACAGGTTACACACATGTACAGAGAACATGTAGTGTTCTCTAGTGTTTTTCATGTAAACCGGGATATCAGTAACCCCATTACTCTGTGTTCATGTAAACACTGTATCCCAAATTTGATCAAAACCAGGATAAGCCTTATATTCACAATATTAAGTGCATGTAATCATAGTCACATAGTCAAGTCATTAGGCTCCGGGAACTTATTACCCCGCCAGCGTTGATTAATTACGTATTTAACGGGTGACTGGTGTTCTTCCTTACCTAGCGAATCAGAGCAACATAAAAAGCTAACAACATCGGCTAGATGCTGGTATATGGTAACCATAACAGTATCCAAGTTTTTACTATCGCTTCTCCACTTTCTGTTGCAACAGACATGGAAACACAGCGCTAAACACAGAAACAGTGACCGTATTTGGCCACAATGGCCCGTCTCCGTCCTCCTCATTTGCATTCATTGCCCAGAATGGCTCATTCTCCATAGGGCTGTCTCCAAGAGGCTATATCATGCACCAAGGCTTGATTTGGAGAAGAAGGCTTCAGATACAATATTAGGGAACCACTAAGGTGCCATATAAAAGCATCAAGAAGTACCATGTCATGGGATCTTTAATATTTTAGGCAAAGATGGTTAAAGAACGTCTTCTAACCAAAGCCTTGGGTTGTTACATTGAAGTCTGTCATATGAGTTAGTAATGTGGTTTTGTGTTGCAGGTAGTTCAGCTGGAGGAGCTGCTGGTCGTCCGTCACTCAGTGTTTGTCATTGGGAGCGCAGGCACAGGGAAGAGCCAAGTTCTGCGTGCTCTGCAGAGAACCTACCAGAACATGAAGCGCAGACCAGTGTGGACAGATCTCAACCCCAAAGCAGTCACCAACGATGAGCTCTTTGGCATCATCAACCCTGCCACCCGGGAGTGGAAGGACGGTAAGTACTACAGACTACAACAGTACAGTGGAGCAGGGGTCACAGGGTCCCTCACGAGTCACTGTAATACACAATAAATGGCTGATGATACTAGATAATCAATTTATTGCACATGATATTCTGTGATAGGTCACTGTTTTAAAAAGAACAAATAAAATTTTACAACTGTTCCATGTTACAATGTTTCCTCATCACAAACATACCTAAAGTTGTGTTTTGTTTCATTCACACATGTTTAACACACGAACCCTGCAGATTTAGAGTGAGTTCTTCTCTCTAACAAAAAACACCTTCCACCTTGTGATGTCATATGGTAATGAAGCGTTCCACTGTGTTTTCCATGCACCTTCCCTAGGATAATTTTAATGATTTCAGCCTTATAACTGCCAATCTCTAGAGAACCAGAAGTAAAAGGTAGCTGCTAAATTGAATATTAACAGTACATGACATAACAAGGCCCACACCAGCCCGCCGCCGCTACCCGCGGGCAACGCCAGAGAAATGGAGAGTCCAGCCCCCTTCAAGGAGTTGGGTTCCAGAGCCCAAGCTGTGAGTGGAGGCAAGGCCGACTATCTAGTCGATAGTGCTCAACCTCCCGCACGAGCTCAGGCTCCTCCTCCCCCCCAGCGAGGTGACATTCCATGTCCCCCAGAGCTAGTCTCCATGTTCGGAGATCTGGTTGCCGAGGCCCTACCTTCGGCTGCCGCCGAGATCTCTCTGCACCGGCCCCTTATGGATCCTCCTGTGGGTGGTGGGCCCATGGGACATTGCTGCTTCTCCACGCTGAGAGGAGCCAGCTGAGGTGGCTCGGGCATCTGTTCCGGATGCCTCTTGGACGCCTCCCTCGGGAGGTGTTCCGGGCATGTCTCACCGGAAGGAGGCCCTGGGGAAGATCCAGGACACGCTGGAGGGACTATGTCTCCCGGTTGGCCTGGGAGCTGGAGGAAGTGTCCGGGGTGAAGGAAGCCTGGGAGTCACTGCTTAGGCTGTTGCCCCCGCAACCCGGCCCCGGATAAGCAGAAGAAAATGGATGGATGGATTACATAACAGGGTGGAACAGCAAATTATGAGCCCCTATTCACTGTTTACATCTCCAAAGATTTAGGCAGTGAGTAGATCCTGGTGTTTCTCTTTCGCTATTTTGTCTGTAATATGGAGCCCTATGGGTGATGTCACACTGCCTGGTTTCACTTCTTTATACAGTCTATGGGGGAAACAATGGCGATTATCATCATTATATAAAATGTCCCACGAACAATTAGTTTCTATCCATTTTCTAACAGTAAACCATTTTATAACAGTAAACCATAGTTTTATTTATTGTCTGCTCCCTACTATATAGTTATAATCTATGACACATGTGGATCAATAAGTTACAATTTAGACATTTTAAATTGCAATATTCAATACAACTTTAGGTGAGTAACATGATTAAAAGCATGGTTAAAAGCTCTGAAAAGTTGATTTTAGCCTGCTTTAATATGTTTTGTTTTTTTTTCTGACAAAACTTGGCACTCCCATTATGCTCACACAGAACCTGTTTACAGGCCTGTTCTCCAGCATCATGCGAGACCTGGCCAACATCGGCCACAGTGGGCCCAAGTGGATGGTTCTGGATGGAGACATAGACCCCATGTGGATTGAGTCCCTCAATACAGTCATGGATGACAACAAGGTACAACAACTCTGACCACAGTGGCCACACTGACCACATGCAGAGAACAAACAACAAACAGCCAGGCCTTTGAAAATCCAAATCCAAAGCAGTTTAACCTGGTGACTATGGTCATGAAAGGGCCCATATTGCACTATTTTCTGATTTTTTCTTATAATTTTTCCTCATCACAAACAGCCTTATACCTGGAGTTGTGTTTTGATTCATTCACACATGTTTAACATACAAACCCTGTTTATTTTGAGTGTCAAATTCCCCCCCTTGTGATGTCATGTGATAATAAAGGAAGTGCTCCACTGTGTTTATAAACTCCATATACCTTCATTAGAGTCATTTGGATAATTTCATCCCTCAGCAGTGACCACCCATATATATATATATATATATATATATATAATATATATACACGGTTGGTTAGCTCAATTGGTAAGTCACTGGACTTTGACACGGGGAACCCGAGTTCGAATTACCCCCCCTTCCCCAAGGGGCAATGAGCAAGCCAGTGTGGGTCCATGGACCCACACTCAGATGTCGCCCGCCCAAACAAGGTCTGCGTCAGGTGTTGGGGAACCAGAGCACCTTGATGAAAAATGGGCTACTGGAACAAGGCGGAAATGGGCGAGATGCGAGAACAAGGCTCTGTTGGAATGCTACTACTCCAGGGTTACCCTAAGTAACCCTCCTGGTTGACCGAACAGTCGCCCGTGATTGCAGAACCCGTCAGACCAACCTGTGCACTGCCTGGATTGATTACAAGAAAGCCTATGAGTCAATGCCACACACATGGATCACTGAGTGCTTAGAGCTGCACAATATCAATAAGACTCTAAGGGCATTCATTGCAAACTCGATGCGGTTGTGGAAAACCACCCTTGAAGCCAATGGCAAGCCACTTGCACAAGTGTCCATCAAATGTGGCATATACCAAGGAGACGCACTGTCCCCACTGCTGTTCTGCCTAGGTCTGAACCCCCTCAGCCAAATCATCGAAAGCACTGGCTACGGATACCGACTCAGAAATGGGGCCACCATCAGTCACCTTCTCTACATGGATGACATCAAGCTGTACGCTAAGAGTGAGCGAGACATCGACTCGCTGATCCACACCACCAGGATCTACAGCACAGACATTGGAATGTCATTCGGACTTGAGAAATGTAGTAGGATGGTGACAAAGAGAAGGAAGGTAGACCACATACAGGGGGTCTCACTCACAGAGGGAAGAATAACAGACATTGAGGACAGTTACAAGTAGCTTGGTATCCCACAAGCAAATGGCAACCTTGAAGAGGCAACAAGGAAAGCGGCTACGGCCAAATACCTGCAACGAGTAAGGCAAGTCCTAAGAAGTCAGCTCAATGGCAAGAACAAGGCCCAGGCAATAAACAGCTATGCCCTGCCAGTGATCAGATACCCAGCAGGAATCATAAGCTGGCCAAAGGAGGAGATACAGACCACAGACGTTAAGACACGAAAGCTCCTGACCATGCATGGAGGGTTCCATCCCAAATCCAGCACCCTGAGACTGTACAGGAGCCAGAAGGAAGGAGGCCAGGGACTAGTGAGTGTGGGAACCACTGTCCAGGATGAAACATCCAAAATCCATAAGTACATCAAGGACAAGGCCCTGACAGATGATGTACTCAAGGAATGCCTCAGACAGTGGAGTGCAGAGGAAGAGGTGCTGGAGGGACCATCATGGCAGGACAAGCCCCTACATGGGGCATACCACCGAAACATAACTGAAGTGGCTGATATCAAGAAATCCTACCAATGGCTGGAGAGGGCGGGTCTGAAGGACAGCACAGAAGCCCTCATCCTGGCTGCACAGGAGCAGGCCTTGAGCACTCGAGCAATAGATGCTTAGATCTACCACACCAGACAAGACCCAAGGTGTAGGCTGTGCAAAGAGTCTCCTGAGACAGTCCAGCACATAACTGCAGGTTGTAAGATGCTGGCAGGGAAAGCATACATGGAGCGACACAACCAAGTGGCGGGCATAGTCTACAGAAACATCTGTGCAGAGTATGGGCTGGAGACCCCAAGGTCAAGGTGGGAAACACCTCCGAAGGTTGCGGAGAATGAGCCAAGATCCTGTGGGACTTCCAGATACAGACTGACAGAATGGTGATGGCGAACCAACCAGACATAGTGGTGGTGGATAAGCAACAGAACAGAGCCGTGGGGATGGACATTGCAATACCAAGTGATGGTAACATCAGGAAAAAGGAACACAAGAAACTAGAGAAATACCAGGGGCTCAAGGAAGAGCTGGAGAAGGCCTGGAAGGTGAAGGCATCAGTGGTGCCCGTGGTGATCGGAGCACTCGGGGCTGTAACCCCCAAACTGGAGGAGTGGCTACAACAGATCCCAGGAAAAACATCAGACATCTTAGTCCAGAAAAATGCAGTACTAGGAACAGCAAAGATACTGCACAGAACTCTCAAGCTCCCAGGCCTCTGGTAGAGGACCTGAGCTGGATGAGAGTGAGAGAGACCAACCACCGTGGAAGGTGAGGAGCACATTTATATATATATATATATATATATATATATATATATATATATATATATATATATATATATATATATATATATATATATATATACTGTACACACACTCAAAAAAATATAAACGCAACACTTTTGTTTTTGCTCCCATTTTTCATGAGATGGACCCAAAGATCCAAAATTCACTCCAGATACACAACACTACCATTTCTCTCAAACATTGTTCACAAATCTGTCCAAATGTGTGACAGCGAGCACCTCTGCCCCGCCGAGACAATCCACCCCACCTCACAGGTGCGCCACATCAAGATGCCGATCTGACATCATGACCAGTGCACAGGTGCGCCCCAGACTGTCCACAATAAAAGGCCACCCCGAAATGTGCATTTTTTTTTGCTTTATTGGGGGTCTGGGGACTCAGAACCAGTCAGTATCTGGTGTGACCACCATTTGCCTCATGCAGTGCAACACATCTTCTTCACATAGAGTTTATCAGATTGTCAATTGTGGCCTGTGGAATGTTGATCCACTCCTCTTCAATGGCTGTGCGAAGTTGCTGGATATTAGTGGGAGCTGGTACACGCTGTCGTATACGCTGGTCAAGCACATCCCAAACATGCTCAATGGGTGACATGTCCGGTGAGTATGCTGGCCATGCAAGAACTGGGACATTTTCAGCTTCCAAGAATTGTGTACAGATCCTTGCAACATGGGGCCATGCATTATCTTGCTGAAACATGAGGTGATGTTCATGGATGTATGGCACAACAATGGGCCTCAGGATCTCATCACGGTATCTCTGTGCATTCAAAATGCCATCAATAAAATGCACCTGTGTTCTTCATCCATAACAGCCTTTGAAGAGGAGTGGACCAACATTCCACAGGCCACAATTGACAATCTGATAAACTCTATGCGAAGATGTGTTGCACTGCATGAGGCAAATGGTGGTCACACCAGATACTGACTGGTTCTGAGTCCCCAGACCCCCAATAAAGCAAAAGAAAAATGCACATTTCGGGGTGGCCTTTTATTGTGGGCAGTCTGGGGCGCACCTGTGCACTGGTCATGATGTCGGATCGGCATCTTGATGTGGCGCACCTGTGAGGTGGGGTGGATTGTCTCGGCGGGGCAGAGGTGCTCACTGTCACACATTTGGACAGATTTGTGAACAATGTTTGAGAGAAATGGTAGTGTTGTGTATCTGGAGTGAATTTTGGATCTTTGGGTCCATCTCAGGAAAAATGGGAGCAAAAACAAATGTGTTGCGTTTATATTTTTGTTGAGTGTATATATATATATATATATATATATATATATATATATATATATATATATATATGATGGGTTCTGCAGTCACGGGCGACTGTTTGGCCGGTTAGTATTTGGCTCCCCTGGTGTTTTTTTTGGCGATGCCCTTCTGTGCTGTGCTCATGTATTGATCCATTTGCCCGCTTATCTGAGCCTGACATGAGCTCACATGTTGGGTAGAGACAGGTTTTGGCCCACACAACAATTCTCCATAAATATACAAAAACATGATACAAAAACATACGCAAATGCTTGACAAACCAGATGGGATATGCAGTAGTTTCATTAGCGGAATGCACGCTGATTGTGTAGTGCTGTGAAGGGGGAGTGACTTAGTGCAGGAGCAAAGAGAGGAGAGACTCAGGGTGTCAAAAACAAAAGTGGAACTTATAAAGCATATTAATACTTTGTTTTTTGCCGAATATAGCATTTTCAAACAATAAAAGGTAACATAGTGATCATTTTCTGGGTGAAAATATGTTATATAAACTTATTTATATAACACAGTTACAATTATCCATCTAGTGCCTACTTATCCAGAGTGTGAGTGGTCAGCACACAGCCCCTTCCGACAGGCTGCTGTACAAATGAGAGCTCATTGTTTGTGATGTGTGTGTCCCGGCAGGTGCTGACACTGGCCAGTAACGAGCGCATCCCCCTCAACCCCTCCATGAGACTGCTGTTTGAGATCAGCCACCTGCAGACAGCGACGCCTGCTACTGTGTCCCGAGCAGGTGAGCCTCTGTGTTTACCACCACACACAAGTATCCGACCACACCACCATGTCCCGAGCAGGGGGGTATTCCATGAACGTCGCTAAACATAGCGGCGCCAAAGTGGTTAAGCCTTGCCTGAAGTAGCGGCAACTTAGCATAAAGCCTGAAGTCGTTCCACTAATGCATTTCAGCTGCGCCTCAGCGGCACTAACTTCAGCCGGGCCTATCCAGTCCTGGCCTAGACGCGTGCACAGGGGACGTAAGAAGCCCAGAACAAGCGACTGTCGAAAACGCGATCATGTCGAAGATTCGGGCCGATTATTTCGGCGCATCAGAACAGAAGTTGCTTTTGGAACTCTACAACACATTTGCAATAACCAAGGCGAGAGACATGGGGTGGCAGAAGATCGCTGAGTGCTTAAATACGTAAGTTAAGTCCTAATTAAGTGCTGAATGTTGAGTTTTTTAAAGTATGTTTTCACTGTCGGTGTCAAGACAAGTCTGTGGGGGAGAGGATATGCTACGGTTTGGCATCTGGGAGACGTGAGTTAGATTCTCAGGGAGAACAGTTGATGTCACCACTATTATATATTTGTAGAGCAGTCTTGTCAGTTGTAATTTATTTTTACTGTGTAAAAGTATTTGCTTCAATACGTTAAATTGTGTTATCTTGTCTTTGAGCAGGAATAATGTGAAGAGGACTGTTTTGCAGGTAAAGACAAAGCTTAAAAACATTTTGCAGAGTGGTAAGTAGGCTAATATTAATATTATTATTCAGTGAAATTAGTAATACTGTTGAAATGGTACCTTAATTTAATTTAAAATGAACAGTAGCTACCAAGCCACAGGAGGTGGCTCAAAACCTTTCACCTGCAGAGGAGCTGGCACTGGCCCTAAACCGGGGTCGCCCACTGGTGGAGGTAATTGAAGGAGGGACCCCATCAAATATCCTTCTTGTGAGTTCTCGTGAAGAGTATATTCAAGGTATTCTCTAGGCTAATGCTTGCCTCAGCTGTGATCCAAGCATCTGTATATTTTAGTAGTATGCTTGTGTTCTAGTTACTGAAGATGGCGTACACTTGGACCCTCCTCAGCAGTCCTACAGCAGTGCATTGCCTGACCCTCAGCAGTCCTCCAGCAGTGGCCTCACACCAGAATGTCATACCTAATGTCTTTTATTGTTTTATGCCTATTGATGGAAATTGATAAATAGGATTTCATTAAAGAGGCTTGCACAGCATCTCTGAAGCAAATTTGTTGAATCATTGAAATGTTGCATCATGGAGTGTGCCTGTTATTTGGCTACATTTTGTTTTAAAAGTAAAGGTTTACCTTTAACTGTATTCTTTGATAGAGATGTCACATAAAATATAAAGTGTCAATGTCGTCAAGTGAGAGTGATGTTAGGCCCAGCTGATATAAGTTCTATGATGATATGAATAATTGTAGGTTAAATTCATTCACATTTGTGTAATGTGTGGCAAATGTAAATTCGTGAAAATGTAACACATAATTGACTTGCGCATGAATACATCAGTAATAGGAATCAAACCCGGGACGCCCATGTGAAAGATGCAGTACTTAACCACTCAACCAAAGTCTTTCTCTGAGACAGCTCTGGAATTCTTCTATTTGATAATGTCGTAAAGACAGCGGTTCATAAGAATATTTTTAAATTGCTGGAAATTTGTCAAAACTGACCAAGAACGTAAGGTCACTTTTTTTTTGCTGATATTGTTTTCGGACAACACAGATAGTCATGTGGGAGGTGTGCGGAACTGTTTTTTGACACTGTGTTTACTTCTGGTACGTATTCTCTGCGACACGGCCTATTTAAGCCTCGTCTTTAGCCTGCTAGCTCCAACGATTGTGTTTCCGCAGTAACTCAGTGGAGACTAAGTTTAGCGAGAGTCATGGAACCGAACTCTCACTAAAATTAGCGCGGACTGTTGAATAAAGCCGGGCTTTGCGCTTAGCCGCGTTCGTGGAATACCCCTCAGGTAGCCTTCTATGTTTACCAGCACAACCAAACACAAGTATCCCCCACACAACCATGTCCAGAGCAGTTAACCCTCTCTGTATACTACCACACACACACCTTGTTTAGACACCTCGTTTCTATATATGTGCTCCAGTACTCAATACTGGTAACTGGGGTTAGGACAAAAGAAAAAAAATAAAAAATAAAAAATAAAATCTACGAGCAGTAATAGGGCCTCAATTAGCTAAACAGCTAACTACACTTTGGCTTTACCAGTAGCCAGTACGAATCATTACTTTTGCAGGGAATTGAAGTATATAGGTGCATGGTGCAGCTTTTTCAATTTGGGTAATGATATTGATACTTTGACTTTAAAAGTACACTCTGTAACTTTTTGGTTGGGCGTCCATCATCTGCTTGTTTCTGTGAATATCTCATTGCTCTGCCTGGAATGTTCCACAGTATAACATTAAACAGCTCTACCTTACTTTTGTCACCAACCACGGCAAAAGCTGCCACAACTCGGTCAGGGCGAACAGGAGAAAATCATGTTAGAAGCATTTTTTTTTTCAAAATTTGTGATTTCCATTTTTTTTGTATTAGTTGAGATCATGAAAAAGCCACTCCATGTTTCAGATAAGAGCATTGCTTGCTTTAAAAGCATACATCTTTGAAATGGGCTAGTTTGTCGGAAAGAATTGGGGCGTGTGTAAATTACCATAATTACCATACTGGTGATACTGGCCATTCACGTAACTATTAGAGCTCTTTTGTTTTCTTTTACTACTAATCAGCTGTTTTGATCAAATTTGGGATACAGTAATCCCTCGTTTATCGCGGGGGTTGGATTCCAGAAATAACCCGCACTAAGAGAAATCTGCGAAATAGGACAACTTTATATTTTACAATTATTCTACATGTTTTAAAGATCCCATGACATGGTACTTCTTGATAGTTTTATATGGTGCCTTAATGGTTTCCTAATACTGTAAATGAATCCTTCTTCAAAATCAAGACTCAGTGCATGAGAAAAACCCATGAACACAGTCAGAGTATAAAGTGGAACACTTTATTATGGGCGTTGTTGCTTGAATGCAAATGAGGAGGACAGAGATAGGCCAGTGCAACGGGTGGGGGCGTGGCCAAACTCTCCGCTCTTTCCTCTTTAGCGGTGTGATGTGCGCTGCCTCCAAGCAAATAAGAAAACGCATCTTACATTGCGTAGCTTGTTCGCGGTCCAAACTCTCTGGGCGTGATTTACAGAGAGTGTGGGTAGAAACACAGACGGGCGGTGGAACTGCATTTGCATTTTTCCTTGAGTGTGACGTCAGAAACTTCCCTTGTTCAGAATCGTCCGTTTGGGCTGCCTTTTTTTCAAACTCAGAAAAGGATCACAAATGCTCAGTTTACACATTTCACAACTTTTAGCCATGGGGAGGGCCCTAAACAGCGTAGGGGAGCTCACATTAACGTTCAAAAACCTCAGAAAGTGAAAATTTCATGCCATGGGACCTTTAAGGCTGTAAATGCCTCACCACACACATTATACGCTTTTCTCAGACTGGAATTAACCTTTTCTCACATTTCTCTCTAGTTTAAACACTCAAACTTTCATAGATTTTCAACAAAATGTATTAATAGTGACGCGTGGCGGGAGACACAGCCCTGGAAGCCCTGCCGGACGCGCGAGGAGCACTGTCACGTCCCGGAATGTGACGCGCACCAACCCCTTGGAGAAGTGCGCAACACGTGCACCCCTCATCGTAAACAAATCCGTGACAGAGCAGCGTGACAGGCGCGACGCCGCGCGTACACCGGGGCTGTGAGCACGAGATAGAACCGCGGCGCCCGGACTGCATCCTCTCAGCCCGAGCCACGAACCGAACACGCACAAATGAACGCAAGAGCCGCACGGAGTGATTTAATCCTGGTTTAGACCTGGTCTAGTCCCAGTTTAGTCCAGGTCTAGACCTGGTCCAGTCCTGGTTTAGTCCAGGGCCAGTCCAGGTTTAGACCTGGTTTAGACCTGATCTAGACCTGGTTTAGTTCTGGTCTAGACCTGGTTTAGTCCACGTTTAGTCCTGTTCTAGTTTCTTAGCCAATCAGAACGCAGAATGTTACACTATAAAAAAAAAAAGTTACACTATAAAAAATAAAAAAAAATGTTTTGATATCCCGGTTTACATGAAAAACACTAGTATACCGATGTGTTGTCACATTAAATCATTCTCTGTACGTGTGTACACCTCAGAAATGTGCACCTTTCTCAGCCATGAGAAATCCAGTCTGTCGTGTGTCATAAATCTTCTGTTCAGTCAATATTTTCAGATTAGCAGGGCTCAGATACGTAATATGAAACGTGCTGTGCATTGACAAACCTTCATGACCCATCATTTACATGCAGCTGTACTGAGCTCTGTAGATCCAGCTCATGTTTAGCTGTTTGCTGTTTAACTTTGATGGCTTTCACATTTTCTTCAGTTGCCAAATACGTCTAACCACTCATGCTTGCGGAAGGGTTTGTCTCTGCAAAACAAATATATATGTATAAATGTATGCATTAGATATTATTAGTTAAAGGGTCCATATTGTACAATTTTCTGAGCTATGTTATAATGTTGTTTCCCCAATGTAGATATGGATATTTAGTAGATATTTAGTTCTTCTTTCAAACAAAAAGCACTCTGTTCCACCTTGCAATGCCATGTGGTAAAAGGAAGCTATTAACTAGAAAACTACTGCTACATGACATCACAAGTTAGAATAGAGCAATTTGAGCTTTGGGGATGTTGACAGACTAATAATAAAAGCTTGCGTGTGAATGAAACAAAACACAACTCCAACACAACACAACTTACAGCATTATAGCATGGTTTAAAGCTCATGGGAGTCCATTTTGTGTAATATAGGCCCTGCATAACTTTTCTGGAGGAGGATCCATCACCTGCTTTGTTTTCATGGTAATGTTATTAGTTTGCCTGGATTCTTCCACAATATGGTATAAAACGTCCATAGAGACAAACCAGTAGCAGCACCAGGGCAATTTACAGGTCAGATCTGTGGTGAGGTGATTCCACTTATTTTTAAATCTATTTTTGAGCAATAAAACAATAGTTTAGTAAATTCTGTATATTTAACAGTAACGCCATACCATCAAACCTGCCAGGCAAAGTGATGACATCTCTATGGAGATTATGGCATTATGTGTGACACCCCATTAGAAAAGTTACCCATTGCACCTTTAAAGACCCAGTATGTAACTTTTTGGCAAAAATAAAAGCATGTTTTTTTTTCATTATGGATGTTTTAAATTATAGATATGTGCTCGGCCACAGAAAAAAAAAACAGACAAGTCGTCCCAGAGGCGTTTTGAGTTATTCACAGATTCTGAAAGTGTAGATTCTAAGCTTTCCAGCGATGCCTTACACATGGAAATCTGAGAACATTTGAAGAATTTGCAGCCATTTGAATGCAGCACATTCTGAAAACGAGCTGGACTAGAGGAGCTGGAAAAAGATTAAAGATTCTCTAGTCCAGACCTTCAGAACCCATTTGCATGACATTTGCAAGCTAAGCCCTCCTCCATCACATTACTGTGATGTGGTGTTTCAGGGCAGGTCAGAATTAGAAGGTACTAATGCTTTTACAACAAAAAGTCCATATAATCATTCAATAACTCAATAATACACAGGCTAATATGTTAAGTCAAAATATGTCAATTTAACACAGTACAAAATAGTATAGGACACTATACACACACACACATACACACACACGCACACACAGACACACCTTAATCCTGGTTTAGTCCTGGTTTATTCCTGTTGTAGTCCTGGTTTAGTCCTGTTTTAGTCCTGTTTTAGCCCAGGTTTATTCCTGGTTTAGTTCTGGTTTAGTTCCGGTTTACTCCCATTTTAGTCCCAGTTTAGTCTCGTTTTAGTCCCGTTTTAGTCCTGGTTTAGTCCTGGTTTAGTCCTAGTTTAGTCCTGTTTTAGTCCTGGTTTAGTCCTGGTTTAGTTCTGTTTTAGTCCTAGCAGAAATAGGCTAGGCTGCAGTGAGAAGCCCCGTGCGATCCTGCACTATACGTTCCCGCATACTGGTTATAGTTGTTTGTTGATGGCAGCGGCCATCATGAAATATGATCGCCACACCAAAGCTGAATTAGTATTTAAACATGTCCTAAAGTCTATAAAGTAAATGTGTTCCTACAAACACCGGGTACACTTACTTGCCTTGTTGTTTGCCTCGTTGTCCGATTATTTGCGTATCCACGGTCTTTCGGCAGCTAAAGAATTTGATCGCATTCTGTACATAAGCTTCAGAGAAACGGATATGTCCCAAACTTGTCCCGAACGTGTCCTGTGTCCCGAGGAGAGACTGCTTCCTTCTTACGTAGCATTTACAGTCAAAGTTACGGATCATGTTGAAATGCAGCTACATATTCACGAGGTTTGCTCACAGCTGATAGGTGGAAAAAGAAAACAAAAGAGTGCTAATGTCATGTGATTGTTCCACAGCGGCAGTATGGTAATTTATGCACGCCCCGATTCTTTCTGAAAAACAAGCCAATTTCTGGTTTTCACGTGGCGGGTCACATATGTGTTCAGTGTTGAAGACATCCTGTTACAGATCTAAGGAAGTAAATATATACAGTACATGGTTGGCAATAGATGAAGCTGCCATTGCCAACCATGTACTGTATATATTTACTTGCTATTTGCTTAAAATGAAATGACAGAAGCTTTACTTAGTACTTCGTGCTAATCTATATAAACAGATGGCACAAAGGGCCTTAGCTAACTTTCAAACTCTATAGACAAAGCACTGCAATATTAGCCTGCTGATGAATCAAACTATAGAGCAGAATATAGAGCCATAACATCTGATGCATTTACACTGCTGTAGTATCTCTCCACATGAGACTCTATCCTGTATTTCATCACATTTAACTGGGTAAGCGATTCTCCCCATGAGCCACCATCAGCTATTCAATAAGGACTGGACATAACGCACAAGTACACCCTATTAATCCTTGTTTATTATATTACCTGAGTAATAAGTGAGAAGAAAATAGAAACTATGACTAAAGCTGGCCTAAAATATGATGTAACCATGACTGAAGGTCTAAATCAGGAATAAACTGAAATAAACCACTATTCACTAGCAAGGACCACGCCAAAGACATGATACGATGAAGATATTCATTAATGAATGACGGTGGATGTCTGGATGAATAAGGTGGAGATGGCTGGATTGAGACTCAGGGTGGGGGCTCCGTCTCAATTGTCGATTGGCCCAGCCGGAACGGGACCCTCCCTTTTTGGAGATGTCTAATGGCTGAAAGACGAACGAGATCGGGGGTGGGAGGAAGGGGTCGAGTTAACGAGACGAACTGGAATGATGGGATGAGCAGCTACAGATAGCTTCCGGGAAATTAGAGGTGTGGTTACAGTGAACTGTGATTCGCTGGTGAGGAGGAGAAGGCGGTTGAGGTGTGGTCCTGCTCCTGAATTTCAGTTAATCATATTAACTCCATTTCACTAGCAAAGACCACGCTAACAACATGATGCGATGAAGATATTCATTAATGAATGACGGTGGTTTTCTGGATGAACAAGGCGGAGATGGCTGGATTGAGACTCAGGGTGGGGGCTCCGTTTCAATCATTGATTGGCCCAGCCGGAATGGGACCCCCAAAAGATTTAAAAGGAGCATAAAGTGAAATGGGCCTGGAAGAGATCGTCAAGATTGTGGTGAACGTAAGCGACCAAAGGTTTGAATTTTTCGGTCAGGTATGCCTGTCCTGGCAGCGGACGTAGCAGCGCTGATGTGGAAAGAATGGAGAACGGATGAGGAGCTGTGCCGGAAGAGCGTAAGATTACTTTGAAATGTTTAGTGAACCAGAATCTGGAAGCCATCTTGCCTGTTTCCGCAGTGAAGAACGGATCATCATAGGAGGAATTGGAGGCACATTGGAAAGCAAAGTGTTTAAGGAAAGGTTCGTATGGACTTAGTGGAGAGTCGAGGCGAAAGAGGTGGATAGGGAATGTGTTTTCCAACTGATCCGTTTCACTCCTGTGGAGAGTAAAGACGAGCAAGTCATGAGAATATATGGCGAGATCCAAAAGCCTAGGGTGGATGGATGGATCGAAGATGCTTGATGTCGGAGCGAATTCTGAACAGAGAAGAAAGCCGAAGAAGGCTAGGAGGAACCTGCGTTCGAGGGTAAGGTCCGTGGAAGGAGAGAGGTAGCCAAAGCGCAGTGTGTGAATGCAACGGTAGAGGAGGTCTCATGGAAGTGGTTGGTGTTGAGGAGGAAGATGAGGTATGGCTTTTAGCAATCCTTAAATCAGTGGTGAAATGTGGGAATGTGAGAGACTGGAAGTCCTCGCTGGAAGTCAGCTTGTATATGAGGTTTATTCCTGAGAGGTAAGCCTGGATGGTTGAGACGCGGATGTTCCTAGAGTGGCACGAGAAGGTGATGAAACTGCAGATGGTGGTGACGTCAGAGGAGCAGAGGGGAAGCTGATGAAGATGGAAAAGCTTTGATGGATGTCTTCAGGAAAAGACTGAATTCGTCATTAAAGGAGATGCCGTTCCAGGAATCCCCACACACCTTAGTCCTGGTTTACACCTGGTTTAGGCCTGGCTTAGTCCTGGTTTAGACCTGGTTTAGACCTGGTTTAGTCTTGGTTTAGTCCTGGTTTAGTCCTGGTTTAGACCTGGTTTAGACCTGGTTTAGACCTGGTTTAGTCCTGGTTTAGACCTGGTTTATTCCTGGCTTAGTCTTGGTTTAGTCCTGGTTTAGACCTGGTTTAGTCTTGGTTTAGACCTGGTTTAGTCCTGGTTTACACCTGGTTTAGTCTTGGTTTAGTCCTGGCTTAGTGCCAGTTTAGTCCCGGTTTAGATCTGGTTTAGACCTGGTTTAGACCTGGTTTAGTCCTGGTTTAGACCTGGTTTAGTCCTGGTTTAGTCCCGGGCCCCTGCACTCGGCTAATCTGTCCTTTTGATGCAGAAATAATACGATAATATGACTCACCCCATAAGAACGCGGTCAAGCTCCATTCTAAGTTTGCTGTGTTGCCAATAGTTCGCGTATCCACGTGTATCACGTATATCCACGGACTTTAATTTTCCAGAGCTCTGGAGAAAGAGACATATCCAGAATGTATTGGCAGATTTTGCCGAAATGTGAGGGATTATCATGCCTGCAGTGAAGTGGCGAAGCACGTAGCAATCCCACAACTTTTGTCTGCGACTCCGCACCAACACGTTCATACAGATGCTGCCACTGCCCCGCAAAACGCCGTGGCCAGAAACCTTGTCCTTCTCCATCTCCTCCGTAAAACAAATAAGCTGTACATGTTCTGGCTCCGATACACAGCAACTTTAGGCTACTTCCGTAAACATTAAGCACGCTTGCTGCGCATGACAGAGTCTTCTCCATTGCTGCCCCCACTCTCTGGAACTCACTCCCACAACCTATCCGTGACTGCTCTGACCTCCCCACCTTTAAAAAACTGCTCAAGACTCACCTTTTTAAAACGGCTTTTAATGTTTCTTAATGTTTAATGTTTTTCTGATTGTTTATTGTTTTGTTACTTGTTTTATTACTGATTTTACCTTTTGTACAGCGTCTTTGAGTGTCTTGAAAAGCGCTTTATAAATAAAATGTATTATTATTATTATGACCTTGTTGTGTTGCATGCGCAAAAAATCGTATTTCACCAAAAAATCGGAATTGAGCATTAAGCCCTGGCGATCAACTGACACTTGGGCCGCGATCGACTCGTAGATCGGGATCGACTGGTTGGGCACCCCTGGTGTAGAGACTACTTAGCTAGCATGTGATGAAATAGTTTGAGCTAGCATGAGTTGCATGAACACGAGATGACAGTGTGCTGATGCAGAGACGGGTTAAGCGAACAAATGCATTGCTATGACTTTTCAGAGTGCAAAAGAGAATAGTGTGAGTGAGCGTGGTGACTTGTGTAGGCTGCAATAACAGAGAAAAACATTTGGGCGTTGGGGAAGGGGTGGGGGGGTAGAGCAGAAGATGGGAAACGGATTAGAGGCTCTGCCTAACGTGGGTAGAGCGCGAGAAGCCATCCAGCTCATGATGACTGAAAAAGAGAAATAAAGAGATGGGGAGAAGATGTATGTGCATGGGGGATTGTGCAGCCTGCCAGACGGGGACAAGAAGAATAAGGCACAAAGGGAGCAGGCACAGGGGAGAGGGCCTGCTGAAAGCAGGCTGAGATGATACGAGAGAATTCAAATGAGACTGCACAGTAGACAGAAGACATTTACCGGCCACTGGTGGTGATGCTACTTAGCCCCCAGCAGGAAGAGCTATGAGACTGTAGTGGAGGAGAGGGGTTTGTGGCGACGTCTGTAGCTGCGCACGGGAAACTTGGGGGAAACCTGGAAGCTCGTTCCTGAGCGCCGGGGTTACATTCTTGATCTAAACTGTTGAAGGTCCTGTCTTGATGTGTCAACCTGAAAGGGCACGGCGGGTGCTGGGCAGTACCGAACGCCGTGGTCGCTGGAGGCCGGGCCGCGCTGTGCCAAAAGCCGTGGTTGCTGAAAGCCGGGCTGCATGAACGCCTACACGAGGAGGGGAAGGCGCCTAGAGGGACAATGTGGATATCCCGTAGATGGTGCCAGCAACAGAGATATTGACAGTGGATGCACGGTGCTCCTTGGAGGTAGAGGTCCGCTGTGTGAGCGCGCCTGGAGCGTTCGCTGGGTGGTGTGGACCGTGGGCCGAACACCGGCCAGCGGTTCTTACCGCGGAGCAGACATGCGATGGAAGATCCTCCGGCTGCAGATCCCTGAATGGGGTCCTCGTGGGATCTGCCATGGAGTGAGGAATTCGCAAACTGGAGGGAATGAGGAAACGTGTGACAGGTCGGTGTTTGAATCTGACGGGTTGTTAGCAGCCCGGCTCGAGTGATCTGACGTGATCTAGAGCTGTCGAGTTAACGAGACAAACTGGAATCATGGGATGAGCAGCTACAAATAGCTTCCGGGAAATTAGAAGTGTGGTTACGGTGAACTGTATTCACTGGTGAGGAGGAGAAGACGGTTGAGGCGTGGTCCTGCTCCTGAATTTCAGTTCATCATATTAAAGGGATAGTTTGGATTTTTTGATGTGAATCTGTAGCCGAGTTCTGTCCCGGTTCTGGGGCTGACGAAAGTAGGTCCGGCAAGTTAGCCCAGACATTAAATAAAGCTTGTTTTTCTTCTCAAAACAATATTTGTCCAAAAAGTGATATATTTGCGTCAAAAAATAGTTGCCCACGAAAAAGTCAGAAGTCATAATCGCTTGGTGCTATTTTCTCTCGAATCGTATCACTGCACGCCTGTTATTATTATTAGCCTGTTCACTAAACATCACCACTTACAAGTGAACAGGCTAATGATACTTTTGTCAGCACCAGAACTGGGGCAGAGCTCAGCTCAGAGGACACTGTCAGGGGTAAGCCAGCGTTAAGGCACGACACTGCTGAAGGGGATGCCATACAGATTCACATCAAAAAACCTGAACTATCCCTTTAACTCCATTTAGATTACAAATCTGACATCTCACTCCAAGAATTGACCTATAGCATGTAAAATTGACTATTGTGAGCTTTTGGCCATGTTATAATGCTGTTACCTCCTCAAAAACAGACCTGAAGTAGTGTTTTGTTTCATTCACACATGCTTGAATAACCCTTTATTATTAGTCTGTCTACATCTCCAGAATCCAAATTATTATAGTGATGTGTGTGTGCAGTTTAAAAACACAGTGTGTTACGGACAAGCGTTTTGTTTATTTTATTTTATTTGTTGTATTTTAGTTTGCATATGTAGAAATGTTGTAATATGCCATTTCTGTGTGTTTTCTATGTGTGTCGCCATTTTGTGAGTTCCATGTATGTGGGCAGCCATCTTATGAGTTTTCGAACACTTCCTGTCCCGCCCCGATGTGCAGGAAATGTTTTCCGATTGGTTCACTTGATGTCCAGGAAGCATGACCATATTTGGCCCACTTTAATGCTTTATTCTTTGATCTTTTATCCTTGATCTTGGCTGGTATATAAACACCACAGTTCACATCTCACGTAGAGAGAGGACAGACTCCACTGAAGACACACCGGAAGGTCCAGGACCCAAGCAAGAAGAAGCTCGGTACGGACGGCAGGTGGCGGTGCCGTGAGCTTGTATTTGTGTTGTGGGTGCTGCTCCAGCGCCGTGGATTACACGTTTTCTGCGGACTCTCTGCCTCGAGGGTGCCACTGGAGAGGATTCCGTGCATTCCATGGACTTCTGGAGACTACGGGCAGTTGGACTGGTGGGAGGACGGCCGCACACGGAGTGCGCACACCAGTGGTGCAGGACTGTAGGATACCTGTGTAAACTTTATTCTGTTGTTTTGTTTCTTTTTTTTTGTGTGCGTGTGTAGTTTTGTATCCCAGATAAACGGAGACTGTTTTTATAACTTTGTGTTGGGCATTGGCTAACTGCACACGTAACATAATTGGGGGCTCGTCCGGGATGAACGCCATGCGTTAGTGAGTCGTTTGTAGCCTGTTAGCATTCGTGAAAGCCAACTTTAGCATCGAGACTCTTCTGTTTTTTTTTTGTTTTTTTTTTTGCTTCATCATGGCGGAAGCAGCGCTTGACTTTCTGGAAAATCCAACTGTTAAAGGTCTGCAGGATTTGAGAAAAACTGAATTGCTAGAGGTCACTAGGTCTCTAAACCTGCCTGGTATAAACGCAAAGTGCCCGAAAGCTAAAATGGCTCAGGCTGCTGCCCGGCATTATCATCGCGAAGGCATTTTTAGCATTGCCGATTTAGCTCAGTTTGAGGAGCCTGACTCCCCAGCTGGACCTAGCACAGATAGTGGGAAAGACTTCTCTTTCCAACTGCAGTTACTTCGGTTGAAAAGGGAAAGGGAGAAAGAACAGGCAGAAGAAAGAGAAAAGGAGAGACTTTTCGGGTTGGAGAAGTTAGACAGGGAAAGAGAGAAAGAACAGGCAGAAGAAAGAGAAAAGGAGAGACATTTTGAGTTGGAGAAATTAAGATTAGAGAGTGAAGACAAGGAAAGACAGGAAAGGAGGGAAAGCGAACGATTGCAAATGGAGAAAGAGGCTTTAGGGGTGCAATTAGAGTTGGCAAAGCTAGGGAGAACAGCCACAGGACACCTCGATAACTTTGTTGCTAGCAGAGAAGTGAGATTGGTCCCACCTTTTGATGAGCTGGAAGTAGACAAGTACTTTCAACATTTTGAAAAGGTGGCAGGGAGTTTAAAATGGCCCAAGGAGTATTGGCCTCTGATGCTGCAGAGTGTCTTGAGAGGAAAGGCACAGCAGGCTTATTCAGCTTTGGCTGTTGGTGATGCCTCGATCTATGATGTGGTTAAGCAGGCCATATTGACTGCTTACGAATTAGTGCCAGAAGCATACAGGCAGAAATTTAGGGGCCTTAGAAAGGATGAAAAGCAGACCTATGTTGAATTTGCTCATGATAAGGAAGTGTACTTTGAACGTTGGTGCACATCTAAGTCTGTCGATGGTGACTTCAAGCTGTTGAAGGACTTGATGCTGGTGGAGGAATTCAAACGGTGTGTCAAGGATGACATTAAGTCGTATCTGGATGAAAAAGATGCCACGACACTCCGGGAAGCGGCTAAGTTAGCTGATGAGTATGCACTGACGCATAAGACTAAATTTGGATTCCAAGACCGGCAGGCTGTTACTAGACAGACTGGGGGTGACCCCAAAGCCAGGGCGGCTGGGGGTAAGAGTGGAAATTACGATGCCAGAGAGGAGGCATATATAGGTCCTACCTGTCACTTCTGCAAGAAACCAGGACATATCATGTCTGAGTGTTTTAGCCTTCAGAGGAGGAAGGAAAGAGAGGTGTCTGCTAGTGGTAGTGGTTTAGTGGTGTCTTGGATAGAGAGGCCCACGGATATTGGTTCGACTGAGCCATCTGGCCCGTATGGGACCAGAGAGGTCGGCTCGTCTGATCTTTTCAGGAAAGAGTTCCTGCCATTTGTGTCAGAGGGATTTGTGTCCTCAAGTGGGAGTGCTGCTCCTCAACCCATTCGAATCCTTCGTGATACTGGGACTTCCCAGTCACTGTTGTTGAAAGAGGCATTGTCCTCCGGTGAATGTGAAGGCACTGCTGTCGGTGACTTCACACGTATCCAGGGTATTGGGGGTAGAGGTGTGATGGTACCTCTGCACTCGGTGTTTTTGAAGTCAGACTTGGTTACAGGACAAGTTAAGGTGGGCCTCATGCCCAGTCTGCCTATTAAAGGTATTTCCTTGTTACTCGGCAATGACTTAGCTGGCGGTAAAGTTGTCCCCTCTATGCAGTTGACTTCTCAGCCGAGTACTGAAGAAGAGTCTAAGGTGGACTCTGATGTCTTTCCCTCATGTGCAGTTACTCGAGCTGTGGCCAAAAAGGCTAAAGAAGAGGAGGACTATGTGCAATCTAGCACTGTGTTAGGTCAGAACACTGATGAGTCTGGACTTCATGTAAGCCAGGACTCTAGTAGGAGTGGCTGTCATGGTGAATTGTCAGATACGTTTCTTGGCACATTGTTTGAACAGGATCTTGGTAGTTCACCCGTAGAAGTGGGTGAAGATCCTCACGTGTCTGACGGTTTGTCCTGGTCAAGAAAACAGCTAATCGAAGAGCAAAATAGTGATCCAGAAATTGCTGGTTTGAGGGAGAAGGCTCTCTCTGATGACGAAATTGTGAAGGTGCCAGTGGGTGATGACCTCAAAGATGGGGTTTGGCTACGTAAGGATGTGGGTAACCTTTGCAGGACATCTCATAGTTGTCAGATGGTTGGCAAGCATCAGCTAGACCCTCCTGTGGCTCCCCTGAAACCCGTCCCCGCCCTCGGTGAACCTTTCTCCAGGGTGATTGTGGATTGTGTGGGACCTTTGCCGAGAACTCAGGGTGGTGTGGGTTGAATGAGGGACATGAATGAAAATTTTGATCTTTGAAGTCAAAATTTTCACTTTAAGGGGGAGGGTGTTACGGACAAGCGTTTTGTTTATTTTATTTTATTTGTTGTATTTTAGTTTGCATATGTAGAAATGTTGTAATATGCCATTTCTGTGTGTTTTCTATGTGTGTCGCCATTTTGTGAGTTCCATGTATGTGGGCAGCCATCTTATGAGTTTTCGAACACTTCCTGTCCCGCCCCGATGTGCAGGAAATGTTTTCCGATTGGTTCACTTGATGTCCAGGAAGCATGACCATATTTGGCCCACTTTAATGCTTTATTCTTTGATCTTTTATCCTTGATCTTGGCTGGTATATAAACACCACAGTTCACATCTCACGTAGAGAGAGGACAGACTCCACTGAAGACACACCGGAAGGTCCAGGACCCAAGCAAGAAGAAGCTCGGTACGGACGGCAGGTGGCGGTGCCGTGAGCTTGTATTTGTGTTGTGGGTGCTGCTCCAGCGCCGTGGATTACACGTTTTCTGCGGACTCTCTGCCTCGAGGGTGCCACTGGAGAGGATTCCGTGCATTCCATGGACTTCTGGAGACTACGGGCAGTTGGACTGGTGGGAGGACGGCCGCACACGGAGTGCGCACACCAGTGGTGCAGGACTGTAGGATACCTGTGTAAACTTTATTCTGTTGTTTTGTTTCTTTTTTTTTGTGTGCGTGTGTAGTTTTGTATCCCAGATAAACGGAGACTGTTTTTATAACTTTGTGTTGGGCATTGGCTAACTGCACACGTAACAAGTGGAACTACCTTAAATACCACTTGACATCACAAGGTGGAACATAAAGTTTTCTGTTTGAGAATATGAGCCCTTTTAACTTAAAGGTTATTGTCATGTCCTCCCTTACAGGTATCTTGTACATAAACCCTGCAGACCTGGGCTGGAACCCTCCTGTGGCCAGCTGGATTGAGAGGAGGGAGATCCAGTCAGAGAAGGCCAATCTGAGCATTCTGTTTGACAACTACGTACCCCCGTGTCTGGAGGCGCAGCGGACAAAGTAAGCCCCCTGCCCACAAAACTACAACCACACTGCATTTGGAAACAGTTTTAGATAGCTATGATGGAATTTTAAATCAGACCAAAATGGTCTTTGCAGAATTTTCAACCATGTTATAATGCTCATTTTCTCTCTGAAGTAGTTGTATTTGGAGTGATTCGTGCATGTTTGAGCAATCTGTAATCACGCCATATAGACAATCAGCCCCCAGTGTGTACTGTGACGCAGACACACATCCTTAGGATCCAGCAGCGTCACAACATTTTGGAACAAATGGAAACAAAATCTACTCCTCACAGCTAGCGTGATGTGCAGCTATCAATAGCTGCTGACAGCTTGTTGTGATGGCGCTTACGGCGTTTTGGCACCACAGTTTTATAACATGGAAGTCAATGGACTTGTACTTTTATTAATTTGTTTATCTGTGGGCTCTAGCTAACACTCAACATGTTGTATGTTGAGAACGGTATTCGAACCACCAACCTTTGGATCAGAGGACAGATAGTATCAAAATGCAACTGTTTTGATTTGTGATTAATATCTTATTAGCATCTTTTCTGTCAGCAATGAAATCAAAACTAAAACTAATGTGAAATCATATTTGTTTATGGATACATGAGCTCGTGCATTTGAACATTCATTTTAGCTGCCTCCATCTTTGCTAAAGGTCCTATATTGACTGTAACCCATGTTAGAACTTCCGCATAAACATACCTTGAGTTGTGTTTTGTTTCATTCACACGTTTGAGCAACCCTTTAATTTTTTGTGTGTGTCTTAAAGTGTGTTTAAAAACACAGTGGCACTGTATTACCACATGACATCACAAGGTGGAACTGTGTTTTTTTTCTATTTAAGAGAATAACTCAATGGGCCCTATCTTGCCCCTGATCTTAGCACTAGTGATAGCATTAAAGAGGGGGCATGGTCAGGTTGGGCTGTACTTTGCTGCTGGAGTGGGATGGTACAAGTACATACATAGTAATGACGTCTCACCCAATCTCTGACCGCTATGGCGTCTGTGCCTCATTATCAGGCAGCAAAGAGGGTGTGGGGAAAAATTATATATGGGTACAATAAAACAGATCTGGAGCCCCCAATGCAAGTACGCACTAGTGAGGTGACAGGAGTACAGAATTTTGGATGGACTCAGACTGCACACGCGCGCACACACGTCAACCTTTTTAGTTTTCTCTTAGTTAGTTTAGTTTTCGTAGATGGGAATGGGAATAATTTGATGATGAAATTAAATGGAGCGGATGATAGAAAAGGTAAGAGGATGTGAACTGCGACATCAGCATGCATCGACAGCATTAGGAGCGCAGACAGGGTAAGAAAACTTTAGGACAATGCTGTTAAAGGCCTCATGTGAATGAGCAGCTTTTGTACAGATCAAAGCGAACTATACAGCAGTGCTAAGACGATAGGGAGGGGCAGGGACCGGACAAGGGGCTGTCCTCTGCTGCAGAAGGGCATCCAGATGGCGCACGAACATCCCGCATGGCACATGAACATGCTATGAATGTTAAGCCTTTATCATCCTAAAATATTTCCAAATAAAAGAAGTCTTGAGCATGTTACACATTGGTTTTCAGTGGACTAGTTTCATATTTATTTTTACAATTCTGGCAATTCACTGAACGCGCCACATCACACCCTCAGTCTGTTCCACTCCAGATATTCAGGCATGGCACACCTCTCGTTTAGAGCTCTATGCACTAGATAGGGTCCAATAACTCTATAACCTAAATGTGCAGGGTTTGTGTGTTAAACATGTGAGAATGAAACAAAACATAACTCCAGGTCTGTTGGTGATGAAAAAACTACATTATAACATGCCCAGAAAATGCCATAATATGAGCCCTTTAAATATTATTGGTTTATATAATGTGATGTCATCTGAACCCCAGCAGTAATCCTCCAGACTGTTAGAAATAGTTCATGAGTTGCTTTGTTGTGTGCTGTGTGCAGGTTTAAGCAGATAATCCCGGTCCCAGAGCAGAGCCAGGTGCAGATGCTGTGTTACCTGCTGGAGTGTTTACTGACCCCAGAGCACACCCCTGCGGACAGCCCCAAAGAGCTTTATGAGCTCTACTTTGTTTTTGCCGCCGTCTGGGCTTTTGGAGGGGCTCTGTTCCATGACCAGGTACGAGCTGATCCACACTTATTTTAAGAGGGGGTACAATGTAAAATCAATTTTTGGGAGCTTTCTACCATGTTAGAATGTTTTCAGGTATGTTTTTGATGAGGTAACAGCATTATAACATTGCTTAAAGCTCACACGAATCCATTTTGTGTAATATTGTACCTTTAAAGTGGAGCTGCAGGGGAGTTTGGAATTATGGTAGAATTTGCCTTTTAAGCTTAAATGCAAAACTTTTATTCAGACTTTTCTGGCTCAAAGGCTTTATTAGACAGGACAGCTGTAACACCTTAAACCAAGGCAAAAGGAGAAATTCAATTTGTCAACTGGACAAACATTTTATGGTCAAATACATTTCGCAGCTCATCCAAGCTGCTTCTTCAGTTCTGGTTAGATGCTGGTGGACATTGCCTTATATATGCTTGAAGAGAGGAGCTAACTACAATGAAATTACTCTGAGACGACCACACCTATTTGTTTACAGTTTATGTTTGTTAGGTAGGCCTATTGAATATGCACTGAGTGGCGGGTCTTGTTAGCAGAACCATTCAGGGCCATAATGGGTGTTTTCACACCTCTGAACCTGACCTGCCTAGTCCTATTGTTCTTTTTGTTTGTTTTGATTAAGGTTTGAGGATAGAGTGACATGAGGATGGGAGGATGAGGATGTCTGAGACCTCCATTTTTGTTCAAGGAAGGATTCTCCTTTGGGTGGACCAGTTTCTGTCTTAAAGTCAGAGTGCTGCTCTGCTGGCAACATGGAGAAGGGCTCTGGTTGCATGTCTCTCTCTGTCTGTACTGCAACCTTCTCTCACCTCTAAGTCAAATTTCTCCCTTGTGGATAAAGAAACCTTGAACCTTGAAAGTGTTTGTGGATTTGAAATAGACTGGGATTTCATGTTGTCTGAAAATTCTCTGTAATTTTTCAGAAACACCAGCCGGGTAAAGACCTGGTTTTATACACTTACACACTTTTCGCCTGGGTTCTGATTCACTGTTGTCTTGTTTCTTGGCTGTCTTATTTTTATTGAAAGCCCATTTAGGATATCCACAAACAGAGAGGGCTTTCTGCACATGTTCTTTTTCCTTTCCCTTTGGGCTTGTCAGAACCACTTGGGCCCTGTAATGTCCACCCAAAGGACAAAACACCGAGCCACAAACAAAGCAATGTGATCTATTCCATTCGGTGTTGTGAAGACTGTAGTGAGTGCTACATTGGAGAAACAAAACAGCCACTTCACAAGAGGATGTACCAACACATACGGCCAGCCAGAGTGGACCTTTATCTGCTGTACATCTCCACCTAGAAGCCACGGACCACTCCTTTGAGTACAGTGAGGTACAGAACTGGGAAAAGAACTGGTTTGAGAGGGGAGTTAAAGAGGCTATTTTTGTCAAGAAAGAATCCTTCCTTGAACAGAAATGGAGGCCTCAGACATAATTTGAGGGATTCTACACACTCCAGCCTCATCCTCAAACCTAAATCAAAACAAACAAAGAAAGCAATAGGGTTAGCCAGGTCAGGTCCAGAGGTGTGAAAACACCCATTATGGCCCTGAATAGCTATACTAACAAGATCCCAAGTCCCACTGCATATTGAATAGTCTTACTTAACCAACAGAAACTGAAAACAAATAGGTGTGATAGGTTCATAGTAATTTCATTGCAATTAGCTCCTCCCTTCAGACAGTTTTAAGCTGTGTCCACCAGCGCTCTAGCCAGAACTAAAGAAGCAGCTTGGATGAGCTGCGAAGCGTATTCGACCAAATAAACTTTTGTCCACTTGACAAATTGAATTTCTCCTTTTGCCATGGATTCTACCTGGACGACTGAGGGATTCTACACACTCCAGCCTCATTCACTGTTATCACATCTGAACAGATTTTCACCTTTGTACAATACAGTGCCTTCCATGTAGCGTTGTCACAATACATACATTTGAAACTCATAGTGGTCCATGGGTGTATACTAGTCTATGTGCACTTATACTTTTTCTGATACCGCTCAAGATCATTCTAAAGACATTCAGGAAAGGTTCATTTCTGTTCTGTGAATAGAACTTTTTTTGTATCAATACTTTCTCAAAGAAGTATCTCAAAATCATAATCACACTTTGTGTTTGCCGTGATCTAATTTCAATACTAGTTTTAGTATACGTATCTATTTTAGCATATCTAATTATATCTTATTTTTGATATGTTTGACAGCCCTACTTGAATGATCCTTAAACCATGTTAAAATGTATTGTTCTTTTGAACAACATACAGATCATTTTATTGAATCCTTGCCAGTTTAATGGTGTCATTTTCTACTTTGGATCTTTAAGCCATGTTATATTTTGTTCCAGTGGTTGTATCTTGTAAGTTCAGCCCCTTTAGCAGCGCACAGTAGTGTTGTGAATACTTTGTGTCTGTCTCTATTATTCCTTCTCTATTGGCTCTTGTGTAATAATGTGCTTCTATTTATAAACAGAATATAACATTTATTTTGGGTAGAAGAAATGGTAAGGAAAAGGTTTATCAAAATGGAGAGACTTGATTCCCAGCCGACAGCCCACAGTTCAGTGAATGTAAATCAGCGGGAGCCTGCGGCCGACAGTTGCTAAGCAATCCAGTTAGAGCTGTACTGTAGTGTACCTGTGCGACATATGGGATAAAACCTGCACCACTCTCCTGCACCACAAACGCTCTCCATTTTATTTTCTCATCACAGATACATTTAAATGCTAAGTGCTTTTATTGAATGGAGAGTGGTGCTGAGTGGAGGAGACAGGTAGCTGTGGGTGCTCCAGGTGAGAGATAGACCTGCCATCTCTCATCTGGTTCCCCTCAGCTGCTGCCAGAACATGTGCCTGCTCCAGAGGGCAGAACCACACGCCATCTCCACAAGACCAGACACAAGATCAAGACAAGAACGAGACGAAATTTTCAAATTACATTGTAGATTTTCACTGAAGCATCACAGCTATGAATGACATATATGGAATGTATTATACAGTATAGTTACAGCAATACTAGTAATAGTTTTAAAATAGCTTCAAACATGTAGCCTTTACCCTTTGCTTTTCACTGCTTTTCACTTTTGGCATTTCTTGACCCTGAAATGGTAATTTCATATATCTTGCTTTGTATAGTTGATGTCTTCTATGTTCATAGTTATAAAATATAAAAAGTAGTAAACATTGAAAAAAAAAAAAAAAAAACTTTAAATGAGAGGGTGTGTCCACAATTTTGAATGGTGGTGTATTTGTCCCTCATCAAAGCCCAGATCCATAATCCTGTGCAGAAGGGTCTGTGGTTGTGTCCTATTGACCAGTCTCTTCTGTGCTCTATATGTATGTGTATGTGTGTGTGCAGCTCGTGAACTACAGAGTGGAGTTCAGTCAGTGGTGGGTGGCTCAGTTCAAAAGCATCAAGTTCCCTCCTCACGGCACTGTGTTTGATTACTACATCCACCCTGAGAGCAACAAGTTCGAACCCTGGTCCAAGATGGTGCCGAAGTTTGAAATGGACCCGGAGATGCCCCTGCAGGTAAGTCTGTCCTCAGGACACATATATCCCTCCAGAAGAATTCAACAATAATACTGAAACTACTTAAAGGTGTATTATGTAATTTTTCTTGTGGAGGGTCCATCAAATGCTTTTCTCCATGGAGATGTTATGGCTTTGTCTGGAATGTTTCACAGTATTATACCTTTCTATCTTCATGGAGTCTATCTTCATGGAGTCCAAACGAGGTCAAATCTGTGGAGAGGCGACCCCGCTCAGTCATAATGCTTGTTTTTCTAGGTATATTTGAGCTATAAAACCACCTATAATTGATTAAATGTAAGGTAGAGCTGTTTATTGTCATAGTGTGGAACATTCCAGGCAGAGCAATGACATACCCATAGTAAAAAGCAGGTGACGTACCCCTAACCAAAAAGTTACATAGGGCACCTTTAATGCCACTGACACAGTAAAGTAGGATTATCCCAGTGAACTATTTTTAAATACAGTATCATTAAAAGGCCTGAGTTGCAACAAATAAACAGCAGAATGAACCAATAATTAGCTACAGAAGTGACTCATCCTATCCTCTACTGCTCTAATTTGATCGTATTTCAACAAAAGTAAAAAGAAAATATGCACACAATTATGTCAATATTTTCCCTTTTTAGCATATTGGCTATTAACCTTAGGTCTCAGCACAGGCTGTTTGGCCCAAACAGAAGCCTAAAAATGCTTGAAAAGTTATGAATAAAGCTTTATTTGAGTCCAAATAGAGTACTGCAAACATGTCACTACACTGCTCTCTACACCGTTTGTAGTTATGTAGTTTGTTGTGCATGAGTTTGTACTAAATTCTAATTACACAACTTGAGGAAAACCAAAATACACTGTTCCAGCTATCATATGTTCATGAGAAGTGGATATAGTGATTATTGTGATCACTGCAGCTACACATTGAACTCTTTCTAAAACATGGGCATAACACACAGGTATTTTTTTTAATTATCCTTTTTTATCCCCGAAGGGAAATTTGTCCTCTGCATTTGACCTATCCTTTTTATTAGGAGCACTGGGCAGCACATGACTGCACCCGGAGACCCATCGCCATGATCTTATTGCTTAGGCTTGGTCAGGACTTTAGCTGGAGTTACACAATACTGCATAAGGACTGCATCAGCTACGTTTATTACACTACCAGTCAACATTCTAGAATCTCACTGAAGGCCTCACAACTATGCATGACACACAGAATGTAGTAAACAAAAAATTAACTCAAAATAATGCATAACCCGTTTTATATACATTGGCTTCCACCCAAACCACAATGCTGCCCTGTAATTGGTCAGTCTTTGTGTGGGACCTATCACAACAGTCAGAGCCTAACAAAAGTTTGTGAACTCACAAAAAATGTGAGTATTCATATTTCTGGCAAGGTTACTACATACATGTAGTAAAGATCACATAACCCGATTTTATTAATGATCTCCTTTTTTTTTTTAAAATCCTAAATCCTAAATACCACCAAGTACTTGAATAATATGTCTGTAAATGAGATTTGTTGATTTTATCCTCCTGACGTTGCAATCAGAAATAAATTGCTGCATGCTGTCCTGTCTGATTGCGTTGTTATGCTCCAGGCTTGTCTGGTCCACACCACAGAGACCATCCGTGTGCGCTTCTTCCTGGACCGGCTGCTGGAGCTCCGCAGGCCTGTGATGTTGGTGGGGAATGCTGGCACAGGGAAGTCTGTTCTGGTGGGAGAAAAACTGGCCTCTTTGGACACCGACAAATACATGATAAAAAATGTGCCCTTCAACTTCTACACCACCTCCTCCCTGCTGCAAGGTGAGCACACACGGGACTTAGTTACGGGCCAAGAATATGTTACAAGTTGGTGACAGTTGCCATAGCAATTAACAAGTTAAAACAAAATATGATATCATTTGAATAGGAAAAAGTCTTCTTTAATTGTGTTTTCACTCATATATAATGTGCATATTTTCAATATTCACAACAGAAAAGGGCATAACAAATACAACTTTAAAGGCAAAGTAACGTTATTTTACAATCTGAGCCTTCTTTCGGTAATAAAACAAGTCGTTTGACTCACCCATATCACGTTCATGTCATTTGGAGCTGTTTGAAGAAAGTTATGTTGTAGCGTAACCATTAGCATTTGTTTTCGGGGCATTACTTTGCGGTCTCCAAATAACACAAACTTTAGCACTTTTCAAATCATAGAAGCCCGATGTCTTAATGTAAGAAATCGTTTGAAGCAAAAGTGGCCTGTAATCCGAGATTTATCCATAGTTTTCAGCTTTGCGTTTCATGTTTGGGGCCCAGGAGCAGTCCGCGCATGCGCACTGGCGTCGTCATCTACTCGAAACTATGGCTAAATCTCGGATTACAGGCCACTTTTGCTTCAAACGATTTCTTACATTAAGACATCGGGCTTCTATGATTTGAAAAGTGCTAAAGTTTGTATTATTTGGACACCGCAAAGTAATGCCCCGAGCAAATGATACAGCACCATGTTAAAAGATACGGGATCATTAGTAGAACAGAACGGCTCAACATAAGTTCTGCGATACTGCTCCAATTGACAGAAAAATGCTATGGGTGAGTAAAACTACTTGTTTATTGCCGAAAGAAGGCTCAGATTGTAAAAAAACGTTAATTTGCCTTTAAGCATTTACCTGGGTGTTGGTGACCTGGGTACGGAGCTCTGTGTAGTGACATCACTAATCCTGCAGAGGGGATACTGCACAGTTTGTTTGGTTACATGGTTACAGCATGATGGGATTATTTTGCATTGTCCATCTCCTGGGTCCATGCTGGTCTGGTACATATGTAGGTATGTAGTTTGATGGTCATGTGGGATTTGCTTCATGAGTTTATGTGACTAAAGGCATTTCCAACTCCATACATCCATTTCCTTCCTCTTATCCGGGGCCGGGTTGCATGGGCAACAGTCCAAGCAGGGACTCCCAGACTTTCTCCACCCACGGACACTTCCTCCAGTGTTCCCAGGCCAGCCGGGATACATAGTCCCTCCAGCATGTCCTAGGTCTTCCCCGGGGCCTCCTCCCGGTGGGACATGCCCGGAACACCTCCTGAGGGAGGAGACTAGAAGGCATTCAGAACAGATGCCCGAGCCACCTCAGCTGGCTCCTCTCGACGTGGAGGAGCAGCGGCTATACTCCGAGCTCCTCCCATGTGACTGAGCTCCTCACCCTATCTCTAAGGACCCAGCCACACTCTGCGGAGGAAACTCATTTTGGCCTAACGCCAGAGAAATGGAGAGTCCAGCCACCTTCAAGGAGTTGGGTTCTAGAGCCCAAGCTGTGCGTGGAGGTGAGGCCGACTATATCTAATCAGTAATGCTCAACCTCCCACACGAGGTTGAAGGGTTCTAATGTGATATTTATACTTATGTCAATCTTCAACATGTGCATTTAAAGATCCCATGACATGGTACTTCTTGATGCTTTTATATGGTGCCTTAATGGTTCCCTAATACTGTAAATGAATCCTTCTTCAAAATCAAGACTCAGTGCATGAGAAAGCCTCATGAACACAGAGTCAAAAATATCTCTCTCAAACACTTTATTATGGGCGTTGTTGCTTGAATGCAAATGAGGAGGACAGAGACAGGCCAGTGCAGCGGGTGGGGGTGTGGCCAAACTCTCCGCTCTTTCCTCTTTAGCGGTGCGATGTGCGCTGGCTCCATTTCCGCATTTAAGCACGGAGGAAGATATGAGACGATTTCCATTGAAAAATAAACATTTCCACAGAAAATAAAATTAAACCACTGCTGTTTCAGAGGTTTGGAGGCTCAGATAAAGGACATCCGAGCCTGGAAACACTGTGACGTGCCTCCAGGCAAGTAAAAAAACGCATCTCGCATTGCGTAGCTCGTTTGCAGTCCAAACTCTCTGGGCATGATTTCCATAGACGGTGGGTAGACATCCAGACGGGGGGTGGAACTGCATTTGCATTTTTCACTGTGTGACATCAGAAAGTTCCCTTGTTCAGAAATGCCCGTTTGGGCTGTCTTTTTTTCAAATGCGGAAAAGGCTCAGTTTACACAATGCTCAGTTTACACATTTCGCAACTTATAGCCATGGGGGGGGCTATACAGGGTAGGGGAGCTCACATTATTGTTCAAAAACCTCAGAAAGTGAAAGTTTCATGCCATGGGACCTTTAAAATAAAATTACAGAAACGCAATAGTGTTGCATGTGACAGGAAGATGAACACAGTTTTTCATGAAAATAATCCAATTTGTGATCCACAACAGATTTGCCCCACTAATTTGCCATATCATCTGATGGTATTAAGTACACTTTCTGAAGCTAGGGTAAAAAATGTTTTATTTATGCTGTAATTACAGGTATATAATAACCATTATTACATTAACTCATTCACTGCCGGCCTGTTTTCAGAATTCTAACCCCAGAGTGCCAGCGGTTTCAGTAGAATTTCACTGATTTTCCAAGACCCACAGAATACTGAGTTCTTTGACTATATAAACATGGGACACATCAAAATAAAGTGTCGACTCTCTTCTTTCACCTGGAAAAAAAATTATGTTTCTAACCTTTTCGGTTCTCAAATAACTGATAGTAGAACATAGGGAAGTTTCAGCAAAAACACTGGTTTTTGAGCAAGAAATGGAGAAAACGAGCGTTTAGTTCAGAGAAGGATTTCGAGCAGATCAGTGACTTTGACATCAATATTTATCGATTTAGTGACACCTCAAACATCTAAAATAACAGAGAAAGAGATTTTTGATGACAAAGTACATTTTTTATTTACAAATATAAGAATATAAGGCTCTGTGAATTGAAAATTCGTTCAAATCAATAGTGCCAAGAGATGTTTACAGGATATAATATCTTTTCCTATAAAATAGAACTTTGTTGAGGATTTGTCTGAGGCCCAGAGTACAGACCCATAATAAAAACTAATACACACACACACACACACACACACACACACACACACACATATATGTACATACACACAAGCCCATGCATAAACCTTTACACACGCACGCACGCACACACACACACACACACACACACACACACACACACACACACACATACACACACACACACACATACACACACACACACACACACAACTTCATTCATTACAATTACCATACACTGCTCACTGCTCCAAGTCAGTAAACTTCTTCTTTGGAGCTGTCGTAGTTCTGAGGAGACTCCCAGATCCGCGCAGCGCACACATGACACGCCCCCTCCTCGGGCACAGCAGATCTCTGCTCAGACCTCGCTGCTTGATCCGGCTTGTCTCTGCGATCCTCTGATCCAGGATCCTGGGTCCCAAGAGCGATCTGATCGCTCCATAGGCGCTGATCAACAGTTGTCTGCTTTTCCGGGTTCTCTGGCCTCGCCATCTTACTACTCTGGCCAATACACCATACACACGCTGCACTCCTCCTTTCTTCCCCGGCTCTGATCGGCTAATAATGATACAACATCGCCATCTACAGGTTGAGAGATGTGAATTACACCTCAAAAGTTGCTCCAGGCCGTAACCTAGCAACCCCCGCTGAAAAACGCAATTGACGTATTTATCCGTCTCCGGCAGTCTACGTTTGGATTTGAGGGGACGTATTTATCCGTCTCCGGCAGTCAATGAGTTAATATCAACTACTGCTTGTTACCACATACTGTATTATTTTAGCCATTTTTATCTTTACCTTCAATGCACATTCTATTGCACATTACCATTTCACTGCTGTATCTTCCATTACACATTTTTAATGCACACTGCACATTTTGGACATCTGTAAATAGGTATTTATTTATTCTGTTGCATTCTAGATTTTAGATTTTTAGATTTTTTTTCCCCGAGTGGCAGTAGCTCAGTTGGTAAAGCGTTTGTCTGGTGATCCAGGGGTTGGCGGTTTGAATCCCTCTCTTGATGGCGTGTGATCCCAGCAGATGAGTGCTGCCATTGTGTCCTTGGGCAAGACACTTAACCCACTTCGCCCCCAGTGTCTGTGGACACTAGTAGCCCCCATGGCAGAAGATACATCAAGGCCTGTTGTGACGTGAGCCGTCCTCCTGTGGACCCACCACCTGCACCTGCCTGCGGGAGGCAGGTGCATGGGGGCTGGTGCATTGTGTTCTGGGCAGCAGATCTGCTTGGACTACTGCCCCTGCAACCCAGAAAATGGAAAAGCGGAAGAAGATGAATGAAGGATTTTAGATTTTTGTCTTGGATAGGTTTTGTTTTGTTTTGTCTTTATACTATATTTTGTACACTGTCTTTTTGCACTACCTGGCCAGAGAGAAACGAAATTCCGATTCACTGTATGTTGAACACATATGGCAGAATTGACAATAAAGCTGACTTTGACTTTGATCTTTTGATCCCTAGAGGGAGGCGTCAACATGACCCACAGCAGTTTTAAATCAATGGGACCATTATCAATAATAACATTAAATAAAAAGTTGAAAAAAATTGCTAAATGCACTGTCATTGTGCAGTCACAGATGAGTGCCTTACCCTCTTTGCTTTATAGTTTCCATAAGAATATTGTGTAAAACCCTTTGTCCCCTGTATACAGGCTCTTTTCATTATGCACATAATCATCCAGCTTACTGTTTATGTTTGTGTTCTCACCATCCTGGAGGTCAAAGGTCTCTCCTCCTGTGTTCACTCTGAAGTAAAACTAAAACAACACTGGACTACTGTACCTGTCTATTAGTTGCCAGTTTGGCACTCACAATGGAAAGAATAGTTCAAATCAGATCTATTCTCTAGAATTGACTTTTCAGAGCTTTTAACCATGTGATAGCTGTTTCCTTTTCATTGACCTACTGAACTTGTATTTGGAGTGATTAATTAATGTTTGAGAAATCATTAATCACTCATATTCAATATGTCATTTTGCCCATCAACTCTTGTTTTCATCTCCACTGGTACATGCCTAGTGTGATGTACTTAGTTTGTTCTCCAATTTTATTTTCTTAATCTGTCATATGTGTAGGATTCAGCAGTGTTGCATAGCCATTTTGGTACAAAATCTGCTGCTCACCAGTGTAATGTGCAGCTATCCATAGGAGGGGCCAACTCCTTGATGTGAAGATGATATCAACAATGTCAGCTCCCATTGGGCACTGCAGTTTTCTAACACGGAACTCAGAGGAGTTGTTTCTTTTATTAAGTAATTTTATATCAATATTGTGATTTAAAATGCCCAAATGATAATATAATGATCCACAGGTGCCATAGATTTTAACTATATAGCAGACACAAGCACTATAGGTCTTCTGTAAAAACAATATTTACTTAGACTTAGACTTAGATACATTATTTGGATACAGTAGCTCACTCATCATAATAATAACAGAGAGTAACAAAAATAAATGGTATAGCAAAAAAGGGCAAGAGACCAGTGTCAAATGAGACATAATTATAAAAAGGAAATGTATATGTACAAGTAAAAAAAAAAAAGTAATAAAATATAAAATCTATATACAGGAGACAAGAATGACAGTGCAATAATGTACTGATTGACAGAGCAAAAGGTTATCCGTTACTTAAGACTGAGTTGTTGTACAGTTGTAGGGAGTATTATCTGTTACATAAGGGTGAATTGGAGTATTGTATAAATGATTACAATATATATGCGTGAAGAGTCCCTCAGTCGTCCAGGTAGAATCCATGATAAAAGAGGAAATTCAAATTTGTCAACTGGTCAAAGTTTGTTTGGTCGAAATGGTTTCGCCGCTTATCCGAGAGGCTTCGTCAGTTCTGGTTAGAGTGCTGGTAAGACACTTGCTTATATCTTGCTGCAGGGAGAAGCTAACTAGCTAACTACTTTCCGAAACTATCTCGCCTATTGGTTTCTGTCTTTTGTTTCTCTGGCGTCTAGATTAGCATGCCTATTCATCCCTACACAACTGTTTTTCACACCTCTGGCCCTGACCTGGCTAGCCCTATTGTATCTTTTGTTTGTTTGATCTAGGTTTAAGAATGGAATTATAGATGGGCGACAAATAATGTCTGACTCCACCATTTCTGTTAAGAGAAGGATTCTCTTTTTTTTTGACAAAAATAGCCTCTTGAACTCCCCTCTCAAACCAATTCTTTTCCCTGGCCAAGATCTGAACCTCACTGTCCTCAAATGAATGGCCCGTGGCTTCTAGGTGAAGATGTACGGCCGATGACGGTCCACTCTGGCACGCCCGTCTGTGTTGGTACATCCTCTTGTGAAGTGGCTGTTTTGTTTCTCCAATGTAGCGCTCACTGCAGTCTTCACTACACTGAATGGAGTAGACCACATTGCTTTGTTTGTGGCTCGGTGTGGACGGGTTTTTGTCTTAAAGTGTTTGTGGGTATGAAATAAACTGGGATTTCATATTGTCTGAAAATCCTCTGTAGTTTTTCCGACACGTCGGACAGGTGCGGAATCGCTACCCCTTTCCTCCTGGGTTCGGATTCTCTGTTATCTTGTTTCTTGCCCTTGTCTCTCTTGGTTTTGTTGACAGCCCATTTAGGATATCCACAAACAGAGAGGGCTTCCTGCACATGTTGTTCTTCTTTCTCCTTACCCTCTGTACTTGTGGGAACCACTTGGGCCCTGTGTTGTAATGTCCGAATAACACCCAGTTTGTGCTGCAGTGGGTGGTGTGAATCAAAAAGCAGGTATTGGTCTGTGTGTGGGCTTCCTGAAGACTTCTACTTGGAGTCGCCGGTCTCCTCCTATCGTTACTGCACAATCTAAGAACGCCAAGGTGTTATCCTTGGCATCTTCACGGGTGAATTTGATATTAAGATCTACAGAATTGATATGTGCAGTAAAAGGTTCCAAATCTTGAATTTTGATTTTTTTAAAATTATCATCCACATAACGATACCAGTGTGTGGGCGGAGTGCCTGGATATGAAGCTAAGGCACTCTGTTCAAATGGAGACCACAGCGAAGTACAGGGCGCTGGCCACCACAGACTGGTAGAAGATCTCCAGTTACTTGCTGCAGACATTGAAAGACCTGAGCTTTCTCGGGAAGAGTCTGCTCATGCTCTTCTTGTAGACAGCATTACAGTTGTCCCTCCAATCCAGCCTCTTGTTCACATGGACGCCAGTGTACCAGTAGCAGTCCACTATCTCCACATCATGGCCCTGGATGGTACTAGGCTCCACTGGTGTCCTCTTTCTCCTGAAGTCAATCACCATTTCCTTGGTCTTGTCAACGTTCAGGAGCAGATGGTTTGCCTGGGACAACTCCACAAAATTTGCAATCAGTGTCCTGTACTCCAGCTCCTGTCTATCCCCTACCACTGCAGAGTCATCAGAAAACTTCTGCAGATGCCAGGACCTGGAGCTGTACTGGAAATCAGAGGTGTACAGAGTGAACAGGAACGGAGACAGGACTATACCCTCCTATATTATTGTGTAACTTTCTGGAAGTGGCACCTGCATGGTTCCATAGAAATACATGAGTTTTATGTCATATTTTGGGATATTACAGTCAAATGAACATTTCCATGGAAACAAGAAGGAGGTGGATATCCTCCAATCCAAATTAGAGTCAGTTTTGAAGATGCAAGCCTACTCACAAACAAAAAAACAAAACAAAAAGACAAAAAATCCTGCTTGTTTTAATTATATTCTCTATAAATATAAATGTTACATGGCGGGGCATTAGTTTGGATGTGAAATTGTAGTTTTCTCACTAAACTTTAAGTCACCCACACTGTAATGTTTACTCAACAAAACCCAACCTGAAGACTCTACTTCCTGAGAAAACTCAGGTCTTTCAATGTGTGCAGCAAGTCATTGGAGATCTTTTACCAGTCTGTGGTGGCCAGCAACCTGTACTTTGCTGTGGTCTGCTGGGGAGCGGCACCAGTTGATAAACTGATCTGTAAAGTTGGTCACGTGATCGGCTGTGAGCTGGAGACATTAAGGGACAGGAGGACACTGGACAAACTGCTCTCCATCATGGACACTCCTGCTCACCCACTGCACCAGACTATAGAGCAGACCCGGGCATTTCAAGGCCCGGGGGCCAAATACGAGCCGACTCTGACCAGCCCGCGAAAGGTTGCTTGGAATTAAGAAAATAAAACCTACTTTCAAAATTGTACATAATGCAGTTGTACTGATGCGTTTGTACTGATGATCATCTGTCGGATGTGCTTCACATCTCCACCTCAAACATGCAACCTGACTTTGATGCACTTGTTAAAGCTCAACAGAGGCTAGATTTCTTTCACTCAACAAGGAAAAAAAAACAAAACACTAAAACATGCTAACTTTAACTTTTTTTTTTGCACAGCTTGGCAGTTGGACAAAAAACGTTCTGTGACATATCTTGTATTATATTATTTGGCAAGACATTGTAGTGTCTTAATACAAAGTTAAGAAAGTTAAACTCAGAAAGCATTGCGGGGTTAATGTAACTGAAACATGTTTCACGTTTACCATTTTTTTGACTTATTTTACTGAATAAATTCAGTTTTTGTAAAACCTCACTCTCTCATTACTTAATAATAACACATAACTTACCAGCTTCTGTAAACAATGCCATTTACTGATTTCAACGTAGAAATAAAATTAATAACCAGAGTAGACTTCAAACTTTTGGCCCGGCCCTCCACAATATTTTCTGCTTCTCATTTGGCCCCTGGGGAAAAATAATTGCCCACTACAGCTATAGAGGGACAGAGGAGCTCATTCTCCAACAGGCTCCTACAGCTCTGCTCAAACAGTGAGAGATACAGGTCTACATTCATACCATACTCCATACAACTGTACGACAGCTCAATCTTACGTAACGGATAACCTTATGCTCTGTCAATCAGCGTATCATTGCACTACCTTTCTTGTCTCTTGTATATAGCTGTGATTTTAGATTTGATTTTATGTTTATTAAGATGTGTGAAGAGTTTATTACTCTTTAACACAATTATGTTTATTACTTATTTTTCTATTTTATTTTGACTTGTACATATAAATTTATTTATATAATTATGTCTTATTTGACACCAGTCTCTTGCTATCTTTTTGCTATACCATTTATTTTTTACTCTTTGTTATTATATTATGTTGTGATGAGTGAGCTACTGTATCCAAATAATTTCCCTTGTGGATCAATAAAGTTTGTCTAAGTCTAAGTCTGTTTCATTCACACATGTTTAACACACAAACCCTGTTGAGTTCTTCTCTCAAACCGAACACACTCTGTGGAGCATGTCTGCATATCTGAGTAAGTGTGTGTTTGTCTCTACAGTGGTGCTAGAGAAGCCTCTGGAGAAGAAGACCGGCCGTAACTTTGGTCCACCTGGGAGCAGGAGGCTGGTGTACTTCATAGATGATCTAAACATGCCTGAGGTGGACTCCTATGGAACAGTGCAGCCCCACACCCTCCTGCGCCAACACCTGGACTATAACCACTGGTACAACACTTTGTCTCTTTCACAGGTCCTATATTACGCAAACTCCTTTCCATCTGCAGTCCTTGGGCAGGTACAGAAAATATTAAACAGCCTATTTATATAAAGCACCTTTAAAAACATTTCACCAATAGCAAACAATCCAAATCATCAATAAACATTTAAAACAGTCAAAATTCACCCATAAATACAAAGTTTCGAATCCGTAATTATCCATCCATCCATCCATCCATTTTCTTCCGCTTATCCGGGGCCGGGTCGCGGGGGCAACAGTCCAAGCAGGGACTCCCAGACTTCCTTCACCCCGGACACTTCCTCCAGCTCCTCCGGGGGGACCCCAAGGCGTTCCCAGGCCAGCCGGGAGACATAGTCCCTCCAGCGGGTCCTGGGTCTTCCCCGGGGCCTCCTCCCGGTGGGACATGCCCGGAACACCTCCCGAGGGAGGCGTCCAGGAGGCATCCGAAACAGCTGCCCGAGCCACCTCAGCTGGCTCCTCTCCACGTGGAGAAGCAGCGGCTCTACTCCGAGCGCCTCCCGTGTGACTGAGCTCCTCACCCTATCTCTAAGGGTGCGCCCATCCACTCTGCGGAGGAAACTCATTTCGGCCGCTTGTATCCGCAATCTCGTCCTTTCGGTCATTACCCAAAGCTCATGACCATAGGTGAGGGTAGGAACGTAGACTGACCGGTAAATTGAGAGCTTCGCCTTTTGGCTCAGCTCCCTCTTCACCACAACGGTCCGGTAATTATCTTCTAAAATATTAAAAATCCAACTCAATGTATTATCAAATCATTATCAAACTCATCAGTGTTATCCTCTCAAGTACAATCCATCAGTAGCATTACAATTAATAGCAAAAGGAGAAATTAAATTTGTCAACTGGACAAAAGTGTATTTGGTTGAATACATTGTTACAATTAATACAAAGTTCATTAGTAAAACACAACACATCTGCAAAACATAACATCACAGTACAATCATTTATAATGTTTCATAGAAGTTCATAGAACCGTGCCTTGCGTGTTCCTTGCAACTAATATTGAATCAGGTAATAATAATATTGAGTATTGAATTTTTTTCGCACCTCACAGCAAGAAGGTTCCAGGTTCGATCCTCAGGTTGCCCAGGCCTTTCTGTGTGGAGTGTGCATGTTCTTCCAATGTCTGGGTGGGTTTCCTCCAGGCACTCCGGTTTCCCCCATCAACACAAAAACATGCTCCATATGTAAAATCCTCCAGCTGAGGTCCTGACCAAGCCTCCCAATAAGATCATGGAGATGGGTCTCCGGGCGCCTTCATGTGCTGCCTACTGCTCTGGAAGGATGCGTGAAATGTAGAGAATAATTTCCCTACAGGGATAAATAAAGGATAAAAAAAAGAGAAAAGAATACAGATAGAATACAGATGAGTTTGTTTGTCTAGTCACTAATGTCTATGCCTAGTGAATGACATCATCAAATTGTAGTGAAGGCAACCTTTTGAAAGAACTTTTTATACTGTGATAATGTCATTAAAGGTCCCATGGCATGAAATTTTCACTTTCTGGGCCCCCCCCATGGCTAAAAGTTACGAAATGTGTAAACTGAACATTTGCGGTCCTTTTCTGCGTTTGAAAAAAAGACACCCCAAACGGGCGATTCTGAACAAGGGAACTTTCTGACGTCACACTCGCGGAAAGGTTTCCACCCCCGTCTGGATGTCTACCCACCGTCTCTGGAAATCATGCCCAGAGAGTTTGGACCGCAAACAAGCTACGAAATGCGAGATGCGTTTTTTTATTTGCCTGGAGACACGTGAGAATATTTCCAGGCTCTGATGTCCTTTATCCGAGCCTCCGAACCTCTGAAACGGCAGTGGTTTAATTTTTTTTTCTGTGGAAATAGTTTTTTTTTTTTCATGGAACGCTTCTCATATCTTCCTCCACGCTTAACCGCGGAAGTGGGGCCAGCGCACCGCTAAACGAGGAAAAAGCTGCGTATTGGCCACACCCCCACCCGCTGCACTGGCCTGTCTCTGTCCTCCTCATTTGCATTCAAGCAACAACGCCCAGAATGAAGCGTTTTAGAGACATATTTAGCCTCATGAAGACAGTCAGAGTCATAGCTCATGCACTGAGGCTTGATTTTGAAGAAGGATTCATTTACAGTATTAGGGAACCATTAAGGCGCCATATAAAAGCATCAAGAAGTGCCATCGCATGGGGTCTTTAAGCATCTAAGTATCCGAAGATGTGAGGGTGACAGGGGACAGATAATAGATACTTTATTGATCAGAGAGAAACAGAGAGAGATATTGTATTGATCCCAAGGGAATTTCAAGTTTTGTTGCAGCTACATTTACACCGCACATCTCAGTCGCAAAGACTGAGATTATTTATTCTTAATCAGTGCATTAGAATGACCTTACATTTGCCCTGTAAAACCGTTCCCATGGACAAGATTTTGGAGCGCCTTATGAGCTCAAATCACCCAGCTCGTGTGAAAATGGCCATTATAAAGAAAGTAATGGAGGCAGCAGAGAAAGCAGTAACTTAGGAGCAGTGCCAAGTCATGTTCACTGTCACTACTAATCTGATTTTACTGGGAGAAGACACTTTTCAGAAGAAGGTGGGCATTCAGGTTCTGGAGGCCTATGCCCGGTACTACCGCCCACAGTTTGAAAGATTCAACGGCAAGGTCTTTGTGTTGGGTTTGCTGCAGGACGGGTATGGTGAGAGGCACCATAAAGACCCAGCCATAATAGAGTTCATACACAGGTGCCTGCGCCTGCTGATTGGCTGATCTGTAATGGAAATCTTTAGTGTGATCCAGGTGATTGAGGTGTTAAGGCTGGTCTTTGAGCGGCCTGAGCCTGTTCTGTGCACGTCTTAGCACTATGCTGCTGGACTTTGGACAGTGCATCCCAAAGAAGGAGACATAGCTCTGTTCTCTCAACAGCTTGTGAGGACCATGAGTTACTTTTAGTGCTCTGCCATGATGAGCGAAGGCTGAGAGAATATGTGACGCAAGTGAGCAGGGTGAACACGCTGCTCCAGACCATTTTAGAAGGCTGACCCGACCACACTGATGCCATCACTGCTGGAGCTCTTTTCTATCGTGGGGCATGTGACATATTGTGTGAAAGTGGGAAGAGTAGCGGAGAGAGATGTGTGGTTAAAGTCCCCAGTGATGAGAAAGAGAGTGCGCGAATGGCGTGTCTGCATTTCATTCACAACACTGTGGAATGATGTCGGGTCAGCGCGGCCAGCTCCTCCGTCTTGTTAGAGATGGAGTGCACGTTTCCCGTAATTATCGTAGGTAGGCCTAGAAGCAGTAAATACGGTCTCCGTTTCTTGCGTCCACCCCTGCAGCCTCTCCTCTTTCTCCGTATCTCATCTGGGACATCAGGTTTCCCAGCATGGAGTATAGGGCCCCGTAGATTGAGGAGCTCATCCCGCGTCTATGTTATCCGACCTGTGGCTGAAAGTGATCCCTGGCACATCTCCTGGTGCAGATTCATAAAGTGCAGAAAAACACTAACGATATAGCTGTAGTAAAAGTAGGCTTCACAGGTGCACGACTGCACCGTGTTTCACCTACTCTAAAGAAAAAGCAAAAAAAAAAAAAGTCTATATACAAGTAAAAAGAGGAAAAAAGGTAAGGTAGGGACGGAGCTCCTCCAGCAGGTGGCTGGCCTCTCCAGCACCATCTTGAAAAAATTGACATTATTATTCTTATGAGCGTAATGTTTGCGAAGTAGATGGGATTGCAGAGTGTGTCTCTTCCTCTTGCCCATCTCTGGCATTTTCACATGAGCATGGAGACACATTGTCCTCTAGTGGTCAATCAGAACAAGACTGGATCCTGTTTAATGACAGCAGAGTGACTTATGCCTCCTTCCAGTCAGTTGAGGATGAATGTTGACTCTCCACTACAGAAGGAGCTTCTGGATGCTGTTGTCAAAGACAATAAACTCTTCCAGCAGGAACAGGAGCTGAAAGCCCAGATTCAAACCTAAAAACCCAGAACCCACCAGAACCCAAGCTGATGCCAGACAGTAGGGGAAGCTTATGCCGCCAGTCCTGCTCCAAGGACTCAAGCAAACCATGCCAAAAGAACACAGGTTGTAGACTTCAACAAGACATAGCAATAGACTTGTTAGGTGTATATTTCCATGTTGTAAATTAGTGTTTTAAATATTCTGTTTAAATGTATGTGTTATGTCCCCGGCTCAAAGGACCACAACAAAACAAGGGCAACAACGGCATAGGTTTTAACCCCTTGAGTGAGCATTTATTATAAAAGCGTGATTGTAATGGTGGACACGGCATAGCAGGCCCGGAAGATGGAGTGGAGCAGGAGGCATGTAGGAGATGTGCGCCCATCGGCCTTTTATGCTCCCGTGGCACAGGTGTTGCGGGGGCAGCAAGCAGGCAGCGTAGGACGTAGAGGCAGGAACACACACCAAACACCAAAACGGGAATGCGGGACAATGCGTCTGCAATTATATTTCCTTCTTCTTTTATATAAGGGATATCTAGACTTGGACCTAGGTCCTACACAATCACTGATTAAATGCTGAAATGGCTCAGACACTGCCACAATAGGATTCAAAGGAACTGGCTTTAACGCCTGGTTGGGCATAGATGTGAGCTGACAAACATGACATGTCCTAATGTAAGCTGAAGCGTCTTTCTTGATACATGGCCAGAAAAATTGTCTCAGAACCCGGTTGAGCACCAACTGATCTATCTTATATTGTAGCCATACCTGCTTGTCAAAGCCTGACCCCGTCAGATCTCAGAAGCTAAGCAAGGCAGGGCCTGATTAGTACTTGGATGGAAGACCGCTGGGAATTCCAGGTGATACAGTGGGGGCAGTTGTGTCCTTAGGCAAGACACTTCACCCACATTGCCTAGTATGAAAGTGCTGTGTGAGTGTTGGAGGTGGTCAGATGGTGCAGATTGGCAGCCTCACTTCCGTCAGTCTGCCCCAGGGTAGCTGTGGCTACAGAAAGTAGCCTAGCTTACCACCACTAAATGTGGAGTGAATAAACAATGAACTGTAAAGCGCTTTGGGTGTCATGAAAGGCGCTATATAAATGCCATTAATTAATGAATTATAATATTGTTTCCTCATCACAAACATACCTGGATATCTGTTTTGTATCATTCACACACAAACCCTGCATATCTGACTTCTCTTAAACACAAAACAATAATCCCATCATTGCCATAAATGCAGTCTCTCAGCACTGGCCCCCTCCTCCTTTCATTGGCGCCTGATTTCTCTTAAAAGGATTTGGGAGCTCATCTCTTTTCTGAACACGGCTGGTTCCAATGCGTCTGTCACACGCCCTTACTGGCTTAGACATGCTCGGCGTCACAGATACTCCTGGGGCATCAGGTATAAGAAATGAAGAGGTAGAAGGATGCTAAGGATGCTATGGGCCGCGCTAGCTTAAGAGGCAGTTCAGGCTTTCATCTCACACTGGGGGGGGTAGATTGCATTATTCAACCTAAAAAACATGCACCAGGGACTACAGGTGGAAATTAGCTGTAGTGCTACAACCTGGCAAAATGCATCTCTCCTGTTAAGTTTAATGTATATTGTACACTATCCCTGTCTCATAAATAAACTAAATAAATAAAATAAATTTAAAGGGCCCATATTACACTATTTTTTGTTCATTATAATCATCTTATCAAAAACTTACCTGTTGTGTTTTGTTTCATTCACACATATTTAACGTGATAAAAGGAGAAATTCAATTTGTCAACTGGACAAAGTTTGTTTGGTCGAAAACGTTTCGCCGCTCATCCAAGAGGCTTCGTCAGTTCTGGTTCTAGTGCTGGTTAGACACTGCTTATATCTAGCCTCTCGGATGAGCGGCGAAACGTTTTCGACCAAACAAACTTTGTCCAGTTGACGAATTGAATTTCTCCTTTTATCATGGATTCTACCTGGACGACTGAGGGACTCTTCACGCACACATATTTATCACACAAACCCTGCAGATTTAGGCTGAGTTCTTCTCTCAGACACAAAACACTCCTTGTGATGTCATGTGGTAATACAAGAAGTGCTCTACTGTGTTTTTAAACTACATACACCTTCACTTGAATCATTTGGATGATTTCAGCCCTGCAATTAACATTCATGTGTGAATGAAACAAAACACAGCTCCACATTTTTTTGATGAAGAAACAAAATGTTAAGATGGCTTAAAGCTCAAGAGTCAATTTTACATAAAATATAACTTTTAAAAAAGTCTCCTACACATACAATTACAGTCACAAGTTAGTTAGCCTTAGCCAACAGTTTTGCAGTTAGTCGCTCACCTTTTTTGTTGAAAATCAAACTCCTAATCAGGACCATGAACAAATCACAGGTTCCTGAAAATGTGCTGTTTGAATCTGCTTTGTATTTTTTTTTCTTGAGTTTTCAGACAATCTAATAACTTTTTTTGTATATAGGACACCCCTCGCATGATGTCACCACAAAGTATATATTTGAAACTATTGTGTGTGTGTGTGTGTGTGTGTGTGTGTGTAGTGTCCTATACTATTTTGTATTGTGTTAAATTGGCATATTTTGACTTAACATATTAGCCTGTGTATTATTGAGTTATTGAATGATTATATGGACTTTTTGTTATAAAAGCATTTCCATTTTAACAAAATACCTTCTAATTCTGACCTCCCCTGAAACACCACACCACAGTAATGTGATGGGAGAAGGCTTAGCTTGCAAATGTCATGCAAATGGGTTCTGAAGGTCTGGACTAGAGAATCTTTAAAGTGTTGATTTTGAAGAAGGATTCATTTACAGTATTAGGGAACCATTAAGGAGCCATATAAAAGCATCAAGAAGTACCATGTCATGGGATCTTTAACACGGCTTTTCTCAGCTGTGTGTGTGTGTGTGTGCAGGTATGACCGGAATAAGTTGGTTTTGAAGGAGATCCACAGTGTGCAGTATGTGACCTGCATGAACCCCACGGCCGGCAGCTTCACCATCAACCCCCGACTCCAGGTACGCTTTTATACTATGGCATTTCTATTAAAGAGGAGGTGTTTTACTTCTATGTGGTAACTGCTTAACTGCTAACACATAACATATTTTAATCACCGTGTTACCTTTTTTGTTTTGAAAATGCTATAAAAAAAACAGCATAGTCAAAAAGAGGTTTTAGATGTCATCCATGCATGTTTGAGTATTTTAACGATCTCTCCTGGGCTGGTTAGCTCTAAAATTCTGCCCAATGGTCCGCCCACAAGCCTATGTCACCTATGCTCCAACACGACAATTCTCCATAAATGTACAAAAACTTGTCACACCTGATATGATGTGCAGTAGTTTCACTAGCAGGATGCATGCTGATTGTGTTGTGATAGGGGGAGTGATTTAGCGATAAATAGGTAACATGGTGATCTAAATATATTGTGTTAGTAGTTAATACCACAAAGACGTGTAATTACCTTCTTTACTGATTGATGCGGTAATCATGTTCAGTGAATTAGATCTGAACAGCTTTAAACTGGAGCAACCAGTTTTTGTTTTTTATGAATGACATCTCACCTTAATGGGAGCACTACACTGTTTTTCATTTTGTTAATGTGTATTAGTATTTTATTTATTTTATTCTTTATTTAATAGGGACAGTGCATTTTATGCATGCTACTGAAAATCTAATCAAAAGTTAGTTTTTGAGAGTCTATAAAGCCTTTGTATCACTATTGCACATAGAGTTGAATGGAAGACTCCTAATACTACACACTGAAAATCATCTCATTTTCTTTTTTTTATTTTATCCACTTTGTATTTTACCAATAACAACTTTGTTTGCATTAAATAATAGCTATCTCCAAGTCCAAAAGTTTGTTCCTTACCCTCCAACTTGAAATAATATTAGCCTAAGCCTGCTAAGCCCCAGAGACTTAACTCAAGTAATATACAATATGTATGCATGCATTAGTATTCGAAAGATGAAGCTTTTACTATCGCAAATATATTATCTTTAATGTAAGAAAAGCAAAATGAAAGCCAGGCTCTTTTGGGATTATCTATATCAAAGTATCGATACTGAAAAAATGTGGGTTTGCTCATTAGCATTTTTTATTTTTTATTTTGTGTCAAACACCTTGACAGATCCATGTCTCTGTGTTTTTTTAGTCGTTTAGAGGCTATTTGAAGAAGATACTTTGCGGCTGATGTCATCAACATTCCCTGGGGGTGTGATGCTAACTGTAGGCACTGCTCTGTCTGAGACTTGTTAGACTTTGATCTGAGCTTTATTTTAATACAATCTGACCAGAAAGAACTGGTTTCGGTGGAACTACAACAGGTGCGCTGACATGTACTATTTAACAAATCTCTCTCAAATAACATTAGTCACAAGCTAACTAACATCAGTTAGTCACTCTCGCCTTTTGTTGAAAATCAACATCAAGTTTTTGCAAATGTTTACAGATTTGTGCATTGTGTCACCATGGTAACTGCTAAACATTCCTTCAGGTATGTGTATAGAACACCCCCTGCATGGTGTCCCTTCAAAGTATCCATCCATCCATCCATTTTCTTCCGCTTATCCGGGGCCGGGTCGCGGGGGCAACAGTCTAAGCAGGGACGCCCAGACCTCCTTCACCCCGGACACTTCCTCCAGCTCCTCCGGGAAGACCCCAAGGCGTTCCCAGGCCAGCTGGGACACATAGTCCCGCCAGCGCGTCCTGGGTCTTCCCTGGGGCCTCCTCCCGGTGGGACATGCCCGGAACACCTCCCGAGGGAGGCGTCCAGGAGGCATCCGAAAGAGATGCCCGAGCCATCTCCTCTCGACGTGGAGAAGCAGCGGCTCCACTCCGAGCTCCTCCCGCGTGACTGAGCTCCTCACCCTATCTCTAAGGGTGCGCCCAGCCACTCTACGGAAGAAACTCATTTCGGCCGCTTGTATCCGCAATCTCGACTTTTCGGTCATTACCCAAAGCTCATGACTATAGGTGAGGGTAGGAACTTAGATTGACCGGTAAATTGAGAGCTTCACCTTTCGGCTCAACTCCCTCTTCATCACAACGGTCCGGTACAATGACCGCATCACTGCAGATGCTGCACCGATCCGCCTGTCAATCTCATGCTCCATCCTCCCCTCACTCGTGAACAAGACCCCGAGATACTTGAACTCCTCCACTTGAGGCAAGGACTCCCCACCCACCCAGAGAGGGCAAGCCACCTTTTTCCGGTCGAGAACCATGGCCTCGGATTTGGAGGAGCTGATCCCCATCCCAGCCGCTTCACACTCGGCTGCAAACCACCCCAGTGCACATTGGAGGTCCCGGTTCGATGAAGCCATCAGGACAACATCATCTGCAAACAGCAGAGATGAGATCCTGTGGTTCCCAAACCGGATCCCCTCCGGACCCTGACTGCGCCTAGAAATTCTGTCCATAAATATAATGAACAGAACCGGTGACAAAGGGCAGCCCTGGCGTAGTCCAACATGCACCGGAAACATGTCCGTCTTACTACCGGCAATGCAAACACAGCTCCTGCTCCGGTCATATAGGGACCGAACAGCCCTTATCAAAGGGCCCCGAACCCCGTACTCCCAGAGCACTCTCCACAGGACCCCACGAGGGACACGGTCGAATGCCTTCTCCAGATCCACAAAGCACATGTGGACTGGTTGGGCAAACTCCCATGCACCCTTGAGCACCCGATAGAGAGTATAGAGCTGGTCCAGTGTTCCCCAGCCGGGATGAAAACCACACTGCTCCTCCTGAATCCGAGGATCGACTATCGGTCGAATTCTCCTCTCCAGCACCATGGAATAGACCTTACCGGGAAGGCTGAGGAGTGTGATTCCCCGATAGTTGGAACACACCCTCCGGTCCCCCTTCTTAAACAGAGGGACCACCACCCCGGTCTGCCAATCTAGAGGTACTGTCCCCGACCGCCACGCGATGTTGCAGGGACGTGCCCTACAACATCCAGTGACTTCGAGATACTCAGGACGGATCTCATCCACCCCCGGGGCTTTGCAACCGAGGAGCTTTCCAACCACCTCAGTGACTTCGGCCAGGGTGATGAACGAGTCCGCCTCCAAGTCTCCAGCCTCTGCTTACTCCTCGGAAGACGTGACGGCGGGATTGAGGAGATCCTCAAAGTATTCCTTCCACCGTCCGATAACATCCCCAGTCGAGGTCAACAGCTCCCCACCTCCACCGTAAACAGTGTTGGTCAGGGCTGGACTGGGACAAAAAAACGGCCCTGGCATTTTTGGCTCAGAACGGCCCCTCATAATTAGCGGAGCACAACAGACTAATTTATGTTTGTGTTCCCCAAAGTAATGTATTTGACTATTGTTACGTCTTGGCCAATGGGAAACACTACACTACTTCTTCACTACAGGGTTTGTAGCATCTCGCTTTGGGTGGTGATTTAAAAATTCTTACATTCTATCAGGCTCTGGGCGGGAAAAGTAGTCTACTCTCTCTTCTCTCTCCTCAACAGCTTGGCTCGACCAGACAGGAAGAGGGACAGATTATTATACTTTATTAAGTGATAAATAGAAAACCAAAAATAAAAATATTGGGAACTACCTGGAAAAACTGTGGAACTATCTAAACCATCAAGACATTTAGTATCTTTAGGTTACATTTTTACTTTTGATAATGATCAGATAAATCTCATACTAAGGCAGCACGAGGCAAGGCAAGATGGCTGACCGGAAGTAACGATGCTCTTAAATCGGCCTATTCAATGTATGATGTGTATGGAATTTATTGTTTATCAAAAAAAGTCTGACCAATATGGATGTCATCAGTGGAGTCAGTAGTGTGGAAACATTTACATGATTAAAAGCTTTCTTAACCTAAAGTGTATTCTTAGACTTTATTGATCCACAAGGGAAATTGTTTTGGGTACAGTCGCTCACTCATCAAATATAATATATGATATATGATATAAAACAGAGGGTAAAAGAACAAAAAGAAAAATAGATGGAAAAGCAACCAAAGAGCAATAGACCTGTGTCAGATGAGACACAATTATATACATAAGATAATGATAATACATATGTATATGTAAAATCAGATTTAAATAGAAAAGTAGTAGTCAAATATAAAATACAATATCAAATATGATGTTCAGTACCAGCTGTATACAGTTGTAGGGAGTATTATCTATTCAATCAACATGGTTTGTTGTTTAGGCTCGATGTAAATATAATCAAGCAAATAGACCACTGTAGATTGCCATCTAAACCTTTATTTATTTTTTTAGCTGCCCACTAGCTAGTTAACTACATCTCCAATCCATTTACTGTGTGCTGAAGTGGGCTAATATCATGAGGGAAACAATAAATGATTAAATGATTTACGTGACCTTGTTGTAACCATGAACATGGATTCTTGTTAATATGAATTATGTTCTTAGTAGAGGCAAATAATCATTAGAGCTGATACAACATAGTCCGGGCTAATACCCCACTGCAGATATTTTGAGCACTCAAACTTTAGCGCTAGCTGACCGGCTACTGCATCGCAACCACTTGCTCGCACAGTACAGCAACATTCATTTATTATTCATGCCTTTTTTGCGACCACACCCCCAGGTGAAATTCGCCGAGAACTTGGATTTCATCCTGCGGAAACTAAGCGTTTTTCCTCACTATCCAATGAAATGTTCGTGAATCTACATTCACGTACATTTCATTGGATAGTGTGACTTCCACACCAATGGAATCAAATTGAGTATTGTTTGGCCAGTCTAACTGTTTACATTTTAGGGTGTTCTTAATGTACAGGAAGACTCCCCCACCATTGCCCCTCTCTCTGTCTTTTCTAAAGACTTGATATCCCGGCATATTTATTAAAGCTTCTGCAGATGTTTGTTTTAACCAAGATTCAGACATACCAAAACAGTCGATATTAGATTCGCATAAGAGATGTTCAACCTGTTCACGTTTGTAACATATACTTCTAACATTTAGATGTCCACATAATAATCCCTTTGGCTTGGCACTGGGGTCCCAGATCATTTTGGACTGGTTGAGTGTTTGAAAAAACTTGAACATGCGGTGTTTTTTAAAAACTGGGTTTCTGGGGTTTACCGTCGGCACGACCCCGCCTGGTGCCGCTGGTCTGCTGTCAGCCGCTGATGCAGAGGCTATAGCGCGCAGCTTTCCCACGGACTCCCGACGAAAGCTACTATCCGATGCGCCGCCACACACCCGCGGGCCCGGCCGTTCCCCGTGCAGCTCACCGACAGACCGCCCCGGTACCGCGCCATCCACAGCAGCTCAGTCGCGTTTGGCGACGGGCACAGAGTAAGCAGAGGAACACGGAGGAGTACCTAAAGAGCATACCTGTAAGGTAGGAGTGACGCGTGTCTCCTCCGCGAGTGGGTGAGCCTCTACCGGCGTTTCGAAGTGGTGTGGGCCCGGGCACGGGTGGATGTCCCCGGTAACATCAAACATATGGCGATAATAAGTCCTGTTGACAGTGCTGTTGATTGTGTTGCTGTTTTATTCCTCTTGTGCATTGTGTTATATAGAGATGGATAGATGAAAGTCACGGCCAGTGTGTAGGATCCATAGCCGGTGCAGTCCGCTAATTCTCCGCACCTCCTTTCTTGCGCGTTTCCGTGTTTCCCCGCTCATTCGCTCAACAGTTATGATTATGAAACTGGCGGGGCTCAGCGCAGAGAAAGGGGTGGGACCGCTCTCTATATCCTGATTGGTTTAGTCCACTGTCTATATTGAAGATGGACCAATGGGCCGCCTCCTTTAGATTGCGAGCCGGTGACCGGGCTCTAAGTAAAAAAAAAAAAAAAAAAAAAAAAACAGCACCGGTACCGGCCCCCGAGGACTGTCGGCCCACCGGGAAAATGCCCGGTATGCCAGATGGCCAGTCCAGGCCTGGTGTTGGTGAAGCACTGCTTCCCCCTCCTGAGGCGCCGAACGGTTTGCCAGAATTTCTTTGAGGCCGTCCGATAGTCCTCCTCCATGGCCTCTCCGAACTCCTCCCAAACCCGAGTTTTTGCCTCTGCGACCACCTGGGCTGCAGCACGCTTGGCCCGCCGGTACCCATCAGCTGCCTCAGGAGTCCCCTGGGCCAACAAGGCCCGATAAGACTCCTTCTTCAGCCTGACGGCATCCCTTACTTCCGGTGTCCACCACAGGCACCACAGACCTTACGACCACAGCTGCGGGCGGCCGCATCGACAATAGAGGCCGAGAAAAGAGCCCATTCGGACTCTATGTCCCCAGCCTCCCCCGGAATCCGGGAGAAGCTCTCCCGGAGGTGTGAGTTGAAGGTGCCCCTGACAGAGGGCTCTGCCAGACGTTCCCAACAGACCTTCACGATATGCTTGGGCCTGCCAGGTCTCTCCAGCTTCCTCCCCCACCAGCGGACCCAACTCATAACCAGGTGGTGATCGGTTGACAGCTCTGCCCCTCTCTTCACCCGAGTGTCCAAGACACGCGGCCGGAGGTCAGATGACACAACAACAAAGTCGATCATCGACCTCCGTCCTTGGGTGTCCTGGTGCCACGTGCACTGATGGACACCCTTGTGCTCGAACATGGTGTTCATTATGTGTTGCTAGCACAGAAGTCCAATAACAGAACACTGCTCGGGTTCAGATCAGGGAGGCCGTTCCTCCCAATCACCCCTCTCCAGGTGTCACTGTCATTGCCCACGTGGGCGTTGAAGTCCCCCAGGAGAACATCGGAGTCCCTGGTCGGTGCACTGTTCAGTACCCCTCCCAGGCACTCCAAGAAGGCCGGGTACTCTGCACTGCTGTTTGGCCCATAGGCCGACACAACAGTGAGAGACCTGTCCCCGACCCGAAGGCGCAGGGACACCTCTCGTTCACCGGGGTGAACTCCAACACTCGGCGGCTGAGCTGTGGGGCAGTGAGCAGGCCCACACCAGCCTGCCGCCGTTCCCCGTGGGCAACGCCAGAGAAATGGAGGGTCCAGCCCCCCCTCAAGGAGTTGGGTTCCAGAGCCCAAGCTGTGCGTGGAGGTGAGGCCGACTATATCTAGTCGGTAATGCTCAACCTCCCGCACAAGCTCAGGCTCCTCCCCCCCCTGCGAGGTGACATTCCATGTCCCAAGAGCTAGTCTCCATGTCCGGAGATCCGGCCGCCGAGGCCCCCGCCTTCGACTGCCGCCCAGATCTCTCTGCACCCGGCCCTTATGGATCCTCCTGCGGGTGGTGGGTCCACAGGAGGATGGCCCCACGTCGCTTCTTCGGGCTTCGCCCGGCCGGGCCCCGTGGGGAAAGGCCCGGCCACCAGACGCTCGCTGGCGCGCACCCACCCCAGGTCTGGCTCCAGGGTGGGACCCCGGTGACGCCAGTCCGGGCGACGTATCTGGCCTTGTTATTGAACTCATCATAAGGGCTTCTGAAGGGCTTCAAAGTATCAATACATGTATTTATTGAATTTGTATTTATTCACCCACAAGGGTGCCCAGATACCCCCAAATATACTTGTACTTTTAACTGTGGGATCACCCATGTCTATCAGTAGATCAGTACACTAATTCACTAATTTACTATAAACTCAACTACAGCCCTTTTTAGCATAAACCTATAAGAGAGCAGTGTAAACACAAAATATCAGTTATTTCATCACTAAAAATAATTTATCAACCTGTGCTGGAGATTTAAGGACAATAGCTGATGCTCTAAAAATATTGGCCCAATATATAGGCTTATATATATATATCCCTCTAATTTAAAGGGATATTGGCAAATTAGTTCATTGCCCCACAGCTCATTCGTCACGTGTTGGAGTTCACCCCGGTGAAAGAGAGGGTCGCATCCCTGTGCCTTTGGCTCGGGGACAGGTCTCTCACTGTTGTGTCGGCCTATGGGCCGAACAGCAGTGCAGAGAGCCTTCTTAGAGTCTCTGGAAGGGGTGCACCGACCAGGGACTTCGTTGTCCTCCTGGATGACAATGCCCACGTGAGCAATGACGGGGACACCTGAAGAGGGGTGATTGGGAGGAACGGCCGGACACTCGAGTGAAGAGAGGGACTGAGCTGTCAACTGATCGCCACCTAGTTGTGAGTTGGGACAGCTGGTGGGGGAGGAAGTTGGAAAGACCTGGCAGGCCCAAGTGTATAGTGAAGGTCTGTTAGGAGAGCAAAAACTCGGGCTTGGGAGGAGTTCAGAAAGGCCATGGAGGAGGACTATCAGATGGCCACAGAGAAGTTCTGGCAAACCATCCGGCGCCTCAGGAGGGGGAATCAGTGCTTCACCAACACTGTTTACAGTGTTGGTGAAGCACCCTGGCTGAAGACACTGTTTACAGTGTTGGTGGGGAGCTGTTGACCTTGACTGGTGATGTTGTCAGGTGGTGGAAGGAATACTTTGAGGATCTCCTCAATCCCGCTGTCATGTCCTCTGAGAAGGAAGGAGAGGCTGGGGACTCGGAGGCGGACTTGTTCATCACCCTGGCTGAAGTCACTGAGGTGGTTGGAAAGCTCCTCGGTGGCAAGGCTCTGGGGGTGGATGAGATCCATCCTGAGTATTTTAAATCTCTGAATGTTGTGGGACTGTATTCGATGACACGTCTCTGCAACATCGCGTGGCGGTCGGGGACAGTACCTCTGGACTGGTCCCTTTGTTTAAGAAGGGGGACTGGAAGGTGTGTTCCAACTACTGGCGAATCACACTCCTCAGCCTTCCCGGTAAAGTCTATTCCGGGGTACTGGAGAGGAGAATCCGACTGATGGTCAAACCTCGGATTCAAGAGGAGCCGTGTGGTTTTCATCCCGGCCACGGAACGCTGGACCAGCTCTGTACTCTCCATTGGGGGCTCGAGGGTGCATGGGAGTTTCCCCAACCAGTCCACATGTGCTTTGTGGATCTGGAGAAGGTATTTGACCGTGTCCCTTGTGGGGTCCTGTGGGGAGCGCGTTGGGAGTATGGGGTTCGGGGCTCTTTGCTAAGGGCTGTTCGGTCCCCGTATGACCGGAGCAGGAGCTGTGTTCGCATTGACAGCAGTAAATCGGACCTGTTTCCGGCACATTTTGGAATCCACCAGATCTGCCCTTTGTCACGGGTTCTGTTCATTATATTTATGGACACAATTTCTAGGTTCAGTCAGGGGCTGGAAGGGATCCAGTTAGGGGACCACAGGATCTCATCTCTGCTGTTTGCAGATGATCTTGTCCTGATGACTTCATTGAGCCGGGCCCTTCTGCATGCACTGGGGTGGTTTGCAGCCGAGTGTGAAGCGGCTGGGATGAGGATCAGCTCCTCCAAATCCGAGGCCATGGTTCTCGACTGGAATAAGGTGGCTTGCCCTCTCCGGGTGGGTGGGGAGTCCTTGCCTCAAGTGGAGGAGTTCAAGTATCTCGGGGTCTTATTCACAAGTGAGGGGAGGATGGAGCGTGAGATTGACAGGCGGATCGGTGCAGCGTCGGCAGTGATGCGGTACCAGACCATTGTGGTGAAGAGGGAGCTGAGCCAAAAGGCAAAGCTCCCAATTTTCCGGTCAGTCTACATTTCTACACTCACCTATGGTCATGAGCTCTGGGTAATGACTGAAAGAACAAGATACAAGCGGCCGAAATGAGTTTCTTCCACAGAGTGGCTGGGTGCACCCTTAGAGATAGGGTGAGGAGCTCAGTCACACGGGAGGAGCTCAGAGTAGAGCTGCTGCTCCTCCACGTTGAGAGGAGCCAGCTGAGGTGGCTCGGGCATCTGTTCCGGATGCCTCCTGGGTTCTGGGCATGTCCCACCGGGAGGAGGCCCCGGGCCAGACCCAGAACATGCTGGAGGCACTATGTCTCCCAGCAGGCCTGGGAATGCCTTGCCTCCCCCCGGAGGAGCTGGAGGAAGTGTCCGGGGTGAAGGAAGTCTTTGAGTCCCTGCTTAGATTAGCAAAATTAATGTTGAATATTGTTAACATATCTTCTGATTATTGTTACTGTATCAAGCTACATCAAAAGAAATGTATAAATAATAACATAAGCACAATTGTTATGACCTTGGAGAAAGAAGGCACCTGATTGGTCTTTAAATAATGTTCATATCTTGATGTTCATATCTTGATCATGTAGAGCAGCAGCAGTTACAGAGAGAGGGGGGCGATGCTTGCTCACTCAATGTTTGGAAGGTGGCTAGCAGGTTAGCTATGTGCCTTTATATTTGCAGTTTATGGTCCAAACACATAATTGTGCCCACATTCTGTTCAGTATTAGTTTTATCTGTAGCGGTTGTGCTTATAAACCCAAGCTCTATGGTAACATAGACTGACTGTCTGTTGTGACTGACCCTCTGGCTCTGTCTCCAGCGGCACTTCTGCATCTTTGCCCTGTCTTTCCCTGGAGCTGAGGCCCTTAGCTCCATCTACACGTCCATCCTGTCCCAGCACCTGAAGGGCCGGGGCTTCAGCAGCGTCCTGTCCAAGAGCTGCCCCACTGTGGTGCAGCTGTCCTTGGAGCTGCACCAGCGCGTCGCCTCCACCTTCCTCCCCACTGCCCTCAAGTTCCACTACGTCTTCAACCTGCGCGACCTCTCCAACATCTTCCAGGTAAGGTCTCACTGTGGGACACGCCCAAGGCTGGTTAGACAGCCTTGTTTTTTGGACCATGAATTTCCTTGACCCTTATAGGACTGACATGCTGTTGTCATCAACATTCCCCTGATGCTAACTATATGCACTGTTGTCTGAAGCTCTGTTTCAAGTTAGACTTTAATGTGAGCTTCATTTTAACACAATCTGGTAGGGGTAGCTCCTGTGAACCAAGGCTACTGCAAGCGACCAACCCGAGCCTGAAGAAACCTCCCCTGTAGCTAAAGTCTCCTGTTTGGTAACACTTTGGCTTCCTGGTTAAATATTGTAATGGAGAAAGACAGGTGGATAAAATGAGGGCAGTGTGCCAACACTGTTCAGCTGAGATCGGTTACGTTTACCACAGCATGTCAAACATGCTAACTCACCTGAAATGACACCACCCCTGTGCAAATATCACTGGTGCCGCAACAAGAAAAAAAACTGTACAAATGCAGGTGACATCAGCATTCAATGCAGCCTCTTCCTGCCAACTCAGATCGGGCCAAAGATATAACAGCATCCATTGGAGTTTTTATAGCATTGGATCTAAGACCATATTCAGTTGTTTAAAATGATGGTTTTAAACACATGCTAAAGGTGACTGAGCCCTGGTATGAAGTACCCACTCATCTGTGCTTCAGTTAGAAAATAATACCAAACCTTTATGAACAAGCTAAATCTTCTGTCATCCACAATTGTCAAAAGCATGCGCAGTCACACTCACAACAAATGGATAAACATCCAGAGCTAATGAGAGCTAGATAACTGTGACATGAACCATGTTCTGCAAACTCGACCCATGTATGAACCACACACGTATTGCTTATTTGACAATATTTTATTTAACTTATTAGTATTACCAAGCAGTGCTTTCCATTTATTTTATTTCCCTGTACAATGCTAAAGCAAATAGTTGGTTTAATAAACACACAAACAACAAGAAAATGGTTTGTTCCCATACTGTACTGAAAATGAACCAAACGGTGACCTCAAAACCAAGGTACGTACCGTGTGTGTGTACCGTTACACCCCTACTATCTGGCCATAAAGAACTGACTAAGCTGGAACTACAACACGTGGATGTTTAGTACTATTAAACAAGTACCCTGCAAATAAAATTACACAAGCTAGCAAGTGGAAACAGCTGAACATTCCTCCATAGACATACCCCAGTGTGGTGGGTGGGTTACATATATATATTACATCACATAGTTTGTGACTATGTGTTAAAGGTTAGATATTTATATCACCATATTACCTTTTGTTTTGAAAATGCTATATTTGCCCCAAACCTATGCTCCCTGCAGTTCTCCTTCACAACACAATTGTTGAGTGGAATTATCTACTGAGCCACATAGGGTGACCACTGGCATGAAACAGGAAAGGAGGACACTTGTGTCCAAAAAGGAGGACAAAGGCCCTAAAGTGAGGACACCTTGTTGTTGTTTTTTTTTTGTTTGTTTTTTTCCCTGGGTTGGGGAAAAGAAAAACAACTTATGAATAATGTATGAAGTCAACATATATTTATTAACATGGAACACCCATCAAAAAGAAAAATGTGGCAAATTATGGTCAAGATGATATGAACAAAAAACAATATCATCACTAATTCACTGAAAAAACACAATCTTTGCCATGCCATCATATGCCATGGCAAAGAAGAAAGAAATGCAGAAGTAGTAGTTCTGCATTTCACTTTTAAGAGGTAAGATCTCGCTACCTGGATTTGTGTAATTTGCACAAAATCCCCAAAATATTATTTGCAATTATGAAAGCCGTAATGTAAATATTGTAACGTATTTTAACTGTCTACATTGAGAGGAAACGTAAGTGAAACCTGTTACGCACGGCACTAAAGAAAACTAAATTTTAAGGGACAGTAATAAGGCGATGAAGATGGAAGAAGGAGCCAAGTTGTACCTCAAAGAGTGGCTGATAGCGCAGATAGAGAGCGGACAAGACGAGGGGCTGACGGGCTGGATCAGAATGTTTGCATACGACACAACATCGCAGAGTAGCAAGTGTAAATAATGGGTGGGGATTTATGACGATTTATGCAGCGGTGGCCGGTGAGGGTCCGAAAGGAGGACAAAATGTAAAAAAGGAGGACACGTGACAGACGGCCGGACAGACAGCTCTAAAACCGGACTGTCCGGACGAAATCCGGACGAATGGTCACCCTAGAGCCACATGTTGAGTTTTTTGAGTTGACAAAGTCCAGACAACTAGAGTTGACGAAGTCCAGACTAGTTTGAAGCTAAGGCAGTGGAGGTTTCCAGTGGAAAACACAATTAGCACTGTGTATGGTCAGAGTTCATTCAGACTTCATTTAGCAGGTGGGAGAAGATGAGCTATGTGCAGCTGAATACTGATGCTGTTTAATAAAAGAGAGACCTCAGGTTGAGCTAACACAGTTCTACGTTCCTAAAGTTCTCCTTCACACAGGCTGAGCTAACACAGTTCTCCAATTCTCCTCCTTCACTCAGGCAACCCATGTTTTATGTGGAGCTGTGATCTCTCAACTGCCCATGTGGAGAAACCAGGCTACTGTCACTAATTCCTCATCTAAATGAGTATTGATTTAAGAGCCAATGCTGAATACCGGCTGGTTAACCACCGGCTGGTTAGCTCAACTGGACTGGCTGGTTAGCTCAACTGGTAAGTCACTTGACTTTCACCCGGGGGACCTGGGTTCAAATACCCCCCCGGCAATGAGCAAGCCAGGGTGAGTCCTTGGGCAAAACTGCCATCCGGGTGCTGGAAAGATGGCTGCCCACTGCTCTTGAAAAAGGATGGGTCAAATGCAGAAGTAAAATTTCTCCTGTGTGTGAGATCAATAAAGGCGTAATCTTAATCTGAATAATTGTAACAGAAAATACAATGGATTTGCACTTCTCCGGCTGTTTTGGGGACTTCATGTATTTTACTGAATGTAATATCAGAGCAGAAGCTGGCAGAGGAGAAGCTCTGGGCCATATTTCTGTCACAGTCCTCCATGGCTCTGCACAGGACAGCCTCTCATTTAACTCTCCTCTGTAATTAATACTGAGAGCCACTCAGCGCAAGGACTTCATTTTTCATCTTTCCAGGATTCTGTGGGATCAGCTCCAAGTTCACTCTCCTATAGACAAAGGCCTTGTTCCTTTAAGAAGCGTGCAGTCAGATGAAACACTGCTTGGAGGCCTGGAGTGTGAGTGTGCTGTACTTACTCAGTTAGCTGTGTGTGCTGCCAGTGGTTATCAGGTGTTATCTCACAAGCTTTAGATGCAATCAAATGATATGCTAACGGTGGTTTATCAGAGAAACACTGGTGCTTTTGTACACTGTGTATGAATGCTCCTGCACAGTGGAGCACAGAGCAGTGATGTATGCGCACACACACTGGGAACACATTAGCAAAGTTACTTTTCTGCAGCGCTTGGCAACTTTGTGTCTGTGCATTTCTCCATATTTAAGATTTGTCACATGCACACTCACACACAATCACACACAGTACACTTTCACAGAGTTACACACAGTATAACAGACTCTCAAATTAATTTTGTTTTCCTCTTTAATTAGTCTTAAAACTGCCGTACCCTGAGCTGCTGCTTTCACTTGAGTAGAATAATTTGCAGTAAGTTTTTTTACACCAGCCTTGAACACAAGTTTTAACACCACCACTCACACTGAGATTTTGGCTTGAAATTATTATTTTAACTATTTGTTGGCAGCTTTTGCTCCAACCAGAGCTCAGATTTGCCATGGTTCAGTGTTTTGTTGGTGGGCAGTTCATCACTAAACTAGCACAGTGTATTTACTGTACTATTGTGCTACTGCTTTATCTGGAATTTAATGTTTATCTTCATTTATTCAACTTCAGGTGTTTTGATGGCTAATAAATACTAAAAACAAGGCATTCAGTACAGTATCACCTTTCTACAGATCTAACTTGTAAAGTGGACTACACCACCAACAGTCAAACACACACCACTTTCATTCAAGGCAATGCAGGTGCAAGTGTCTTGCCTAAGGGCACAAAAGCAGTTTCTACTAAAGCCATATCAGTCTAACTGTAGCACATGCCATTCCCATCACTGTGCATGGGCACACTCAGGTTTGTCATGCAGGTATAGCTGCATGTATTTTTGTAGACACCATTAACACTCATTTGAACTCAATCCAAAACTCAGATTGCACCACTCATTGAGCCGCCACCTTAACATGGAGGACAGATTTGAGTGCCTGAATGATCCCGGGAGCTATGTTGTTGGGAGCTACATGTCCAAGGCAGACAGGTCCTGGGGTACGGGTCAGACTAAGAGCGGTTCAGAAGCCCCTATGTTGAGAAACACAAGGCCAGTTACGTAGCCCAGATTGGCGTTACTGGGGCCCCAGCCTGGAGGATGCTGTTGGCTGGGCCTTCCCCCATGGGGCCTGGCCGGGCACAGCCCGAAGGAGCGACGTGGGGCCGTCCTCCTGTGGACCCACCACCCGCAGAAGGATCCATAAGAGGCCGGTGCAGGGAGATCTGGACGGCAGTCAAAGGCAGGGGCCTTGACAACCGGATCTCCGGACATAAAGACTACCTCTGGGGACATGGAATGTCACCTCGCTAGGGGGGAAGGAGTAAGAGCTTGTGTGGGAGGTTGAGTGGTTTACCGACGAGATATAGTTGGCCTCACCTCCACGCATAGCTTGGGCTCTGGAACCCAACTCCTTGAGGCAGGCAAGTGTGGGCCTGCTCATTGCCCCACAGATCAGCCGCCATGTGTCGGAGTTCACCCCGGTGAACAAGAGGGTTGCGTCCCTGTCAGGGACAGGTCTCTCACTGTTGTGTCGGCCTATGGGCCGAACAGCAGTGCAGCTGAGTACCCAGCCTTCTTAGAGTCCCTGCTAGGGGTATTGGACAGTGCACCATCCAGGGACTCTGTTGTTCTACTGGGGGACTTCAATGCTCTCGTGGGCAACAGCAGTGACACCTGGAGAGGGGTGATTGGGAGGAATGGCCTCCCTGATCTGAACCCGAGCAGTGTCCTGTTATTGGACTTCTGTGCTAGCCACGGTTTGTCCATAATGAACACCATATTTGAGGACAACATGGTGCACGGGGCACCAGGACACCCTAGACTGGAGGTCGATGATCGACTTTGTTGTTGCTGGCAGAGGAGGAAGCCTCAAGCATATAATGAAGGTCTGTTGGGAATGCCTGGCAGAGCCCGCTGTCCCCTCTGGGGACCTTCAACTCACACCTCTGCTTCTCCCAGATTCCGGGTTGGGAGGAGTTCGGGAAGGCCATGGAGGAAAAATATTGGATGGCCACAAAGGAATTCTGGCAAACCGTCCGACGCCTCAGGAGTGCTTCACGAACACTGTTTAAAGGTGGAGAGCTGTTGACCTCGGCTGGGGATGTTGTCGGACAGTGGAAGGAATACTTTGAGGATCTCCTCAATCACACCATCATGTCATCTGAGTAGGAAGCACAGGCTGGGGACGCAGAGGCGGACTCATCCATTACCCTGGCTGAAGTCACTGAAGTGCTTGGCAAGCTCCTTGGTGGCAAGACTCCGGGGGTGGATGAGATCTGTCCTGAATATCTAAAGTCTCTGGATGTTGTGGGGCTGTCTCGTCTGACACTTCTCTGCAATGTCGCATGGCGGTCGGGGTCAATACCTCTAGACTGTCCCTGTTTAAGAAGGGGGACCAGAGGGTGTGTTCCAACTACCGGGGAATCACACTCCTCAGCCTCCCCGGTAAGGTCTATTCCAGGGTACTGGAGAGGAGAATCCGACCGATGGTCGAACCTCAGATTCAGGAGGAGCAGTGTGGTTTTCTTCCCGGCCGCAGAACTCTGGATCAGCTCTATACTCTCCATCAGGTCCTCAAGGGTTCATGGGAATTTGCCCAGCTCCTTTAAAGAGCCCATGACATGGTACTTCTTGATGCTTTGTTGCTCCTTAATGGTTCCCTAATACTGTAAATGAATCCTTCTTCAAAATCAACACTCAGTGCATGAGAAACAGAGATAAGCTGAGAAAGAGTAATTTTTCTCATTCTGAACACTCCATAATGGGCGTTGTTGCTTGAATGCAAATGAGGAGAAAAGAGATGGCCAATAGTAGAGGGTGGGGGCGTGGCCAAACTCTCCGCTCTGAGCTCTGAGCCCTCAGCTGATCCATTTCCTTGTTTTTGCACGGGGGGAGAGATTTGAAGCGTTCCATTGAAAAATAAACACATTTCCACATAAAATAAAATTAAACCACTGCTGTTCAAAGGTCCAGAGGCATTTCGCAACTTTTAACCATGGGGGGGGGGGGGCTAAACAGGGTAGGGGAGCTCACATTAACGTTCAAAACCTCAGAAAGTGAAAATTTCATGCCATGGGACCTTTAAGGTCCTATGTTGTGAAAAATTGACTCCTAACCTTTAAGATACACAATAATCACTATCATGCATTCATGTTAGAATGCTGTTCATTGAATTCAGTTCAGCATTCAACACAATCATCCCCCAGCAACTCCTACTCAAATTAGACAAGCTGGGGATCAACACCTTGATGTGCAACTGGCTGCTGGATTTCCTGACAGGAAGACTGCAGGCAGTACGGGTCGGCAGCAACACCTCCAGCACCATCACACTGAACACGGGGGTTTTCCAAGGATGTGTGCTGAGCCCCCTCCTCTTCACTCTGCTGACCCACAACTGCACACCATCACACAGCTCCAACCTGGGTGTGCATATCTTTGAGGACCTTTCTTGGTCAAAGAACACTGCATCACTGGTCAGTAAAGCCCAACAGCGACTCCGCAAGCTGAAGAGGGAGATCCCCTGCTCCCATCATGCACCATAGAGGCACCATAGAGAGCATCCTCACCAGCTGCATCACTGTGTAGTATGGCACCTGCACCGTGTCCTGCCGGAAAAAGCTACATTGAGTAGTAAGAGCAGCTGAGAGAATTCTGGGTGTCTCTCTCCCCTCCCTGCAGGATATCTACTGCACCCGCCTCACCCGCAAAGCCCTCTGCATTGCGAGTGATCCCACCTACCCATCCAACTGCCTCTTCAGTCTGCTGCCATCAGGAAGGAGACTGAGGATCCTCAGGGCAAAGACCAGCAGACTGAAAGACAGCATCATCCACAAAGCTCTCAGGATGCTGAACTCTCTCCCTGCCCTGCCCTCCCTCCCTCAATGACACTGCTGCTTAAATGACACTTAAAGGACAATGACACTGCTGCTTAAAATACACTTTCAGACTGGTCAGTACTCTGATGGGAGACCACTGGGAAAAACAGGTGCCACAGTGGGGCGCCAGTAGCAAAAACTGTTGCTGTGTCCTAGGCAAGACACTTCACCCATATTGCTTAGTATGAAAGTCGTGTGTAAGTGATAGTGGTGGTCCGAGGGGCCGATGGCGCAGATTGGCAGCCTTGCTTCCGTCAGTGGCTGTGGCTGCAATAGTAGCTTACCACCACTGAGTGTGGAGGGAATGAATAGTGATCTGTCTTTGAGTGTCCAGAAAAGCGCTATATTAAACTGATGCATTAATATTTTTACTTAAATGACACTGCTGCATAAATGACACAATCTGAGCTTTATTACACTACACATTGTGTGTTTTACCTGTTTGTATTATATACAAGTTTACTGTACTTTTGCTACGGGTATATGTAATGTTTTAGTCATTGTCTTTATTGTCTTGTACTTTTGCTACAGGTTTACGTGATGTTTTAGTTACTGTGTTTACTGTCTTGTATTTTTGCTACGGGTATATGTGATGTTTTAGCCACTCTGTTTATTGTCTTGTTTATCAGATGTTTAATGTGCACTGTGGGCCTAGGAGGCACTGCAATTTCAAATCCTGTGTGTACAACCTGTATATATAGTTTTTAACAATAAAGCTGAATTTGAATGCTGTTATCTCCTCAAAAACAGACCTGGAGTTGTGTTTTGTTCATTCACTCATGTTTGAGTAACTCTTTATTATTAGTTTGTTTACATCTCCAAAATTCAAATGCTCTATTCCACCTTGTGATGTCATGAAGTGGTAGTTTTCAAAAGACCTTTTGTCTTTTGTTCAGTAGAGATTAGAAATTCCAGGTCTGAAAAAATCCTTTTTAAAAACACAAGTTGGAACAGAGTGGAACAGAGTGTTTTCAATTTGAGAGAACTGAGGGTGAAGAATGCAGGGTTTGTGTGTCAAACATACTGTATGTGAATGAAACAAAACACAACTCCAGTTATGTTTTTAATGAGGAAACAACATTATAATACATGGGCCCTTTACACATAACCCCATTTTGAAGTCCCACATCTGCTCCCAGAATTCCAAGCACTGTGGAAGGGCCTTGTTTGAAGTTTTCTCTGCTCTAACCTGTGCAGTGTGACGTTAACTTCCTCAGACAGCTGTGTGAGGGGGAGAGGCTTCAGAACAGCACTCCAATGCTCCTTCATTGTGCTCCTTCATTGTAAAGTAGAGGCTGGATGCATGTCACTCACTGCTCGCTGCTGTGACACTTCAGATATTTGCCTTTGTTGGAAATAATTGGAACTTTCTGAGGTTGTTTTCCTCCAGTTTGCCACAGGGAAGGATCTGATTATGATCAATTCTAAAGAGCCGGAAAGAAACAACTGAAGATTACTTCCTCATGAAAGAAAACAACAAAATTAAGTTAGTGCTGCTGCTTTCTTCTCCTCCTCTGCTGTCCGTTTAGGGCTTCGCCAGTTTTCACCTGCCAACATAAACTACCAGCTAAAAGAAATGGTTCTTCTTTATTTCCCTGATTATTTACACTGTAGATTCTCACTGAATGCACTATGAAGTGACAAATATGGAATGTAGTACACAAAAGATGCACTCAAAATAACCCCAAACTTGTTTTAGATTTTTTAAAATAGCCTTTACCTTGCCTTGATCACTGTTTTGCACTTTTGGCGTTCCTTGACCCTGACAATGGACAAGGGTTTGCAGTACTGTTGACAAAGAAAAGGGTGGATATTTTGGGGATTTGAATATATAGAATATATTTTAAAAAATAAATTAGTTGATTTGTATTTTAAAGGTCCTATATGATGAAAAAATTACTCTTGTGATGTTGAAGCCATGTTATAATGCTGTCTCCTCCTCAAACATATACCCGGAATTGTTTTGCTTAATTCACACACGTTTGAATAATCCTTTATTATTCGTCCACATCTCTAAAGCTCAAAATGCTTTGGTCCACCATGTGATGTCATGAAGTCATAGTTTTAAAATGAACAGCTCCTTTTACCTTCAGTATAGAAATTCCAGGGCTGAAATGATCCAAATGACTTTAGTGAAGGTATATGGAGTTTGACACAGCGGAGAACTTCCTGTATTACCACATGACATGTGGTAAAACAGATAGAGAGAATATGTTAGAGAAAAACTCAGTGTAAATATGCAAGGCTTATGTGTTAAACATGTGTGATTAATTAAACTAAATACAACTCAAGGTCTGTTTGTGATGAGGAAACTACATTATAACATAGATCAGAAAATATTGTAATATGGGCCCTTTATTTTTTTTTGAGTGAATGAGAGGGTGTGTCCAAACTTTTAACTGGTAGTGTAAGTCTCCACTTCTTTTCCCAGCTTCCATTGATTACCTTCCCCAGTGGATTTTAAATAAGTCGTGCAAAGTGAAGTACAGTCTCCAAATTCTGCTAATAAGCCCAGACAGTCAGACTGTCCGAAGCATTGTCAACAATGTTCTATATGACTAGAGCCGTATCAGAGCAAACCCCCCCTCCCCTCATCATCCTACACGAGCCTCTCCCAGTTCCTTACAGACAGAAGATGTGAGAAGCCGTAGTTAGGGCCTGGAGCAGCTGTCAGTGGGTGAGAAGACAGATGGACAGATCCAGCGCTTAAACATTCTCCTCTGAGCGAACAAAGCAAAGATCAACCACAGATCTGCCAGGAGAGCCCAGATGAGAAACAAAACAAACACCTTGCGCTCGTGGACTCGCCTGTCTGAGCTCATATACAGGCGCCATATGGTGTTTTGTTTTGCTCTGCCTAAACACTAAGCAATAAGAGTCGTGATTGACGCCATTACGCTGTGAAATGGAGTAGAGACAGATCTATTAAAGTGTGTGGATTAGCGGGCTCAGAGCTCTTCCGTGCATATTTACTGTTGGTTGAGTTTTTGTCATGCTTCTGCCTCAGATCAGTTCTTGAGTACACTTGTTTAGGAGTGCAAAAACACATGGAAAAATGGTATTGGGGTGTGTGGTGAGATAAGTCTGTCTTTGTATTCTGAAAGAGAAGTCTGTACACAGTTTGCTTTGTGAGTTTGTTGAAAGGTCCTATACTATGCAAAATTGACATGAGAATTTAAAGTCATGTTATAATGTTATGTCATCAAAAACATATGAGTTTTGTTTCATTCACACACGCATGTTTTAGTAACTCTGCATTATTAGTGTGTCTACATCTCCAAAGCTCAAAATGCTCTATACCACCTTGTGATGTCAGAAAGCTGTAGTTTAAGTTAACAGCTACCTTTAGATCAGTAGAGATTGGCCAGTCCAGGGCAGAAATTATCCGGATGATAGCAAAAGGAGAAATTCAGTTTGTCAACTGGACAAAGTTTATTTGGTCGAATACATTTCGCAGCTCATCCAAGCTACTTCTTCAGTTCTGGCTAGCTTGGATGAGCTGTGAAACATATTTGACCAAATAAACTTTGGCCAGTCGACAAACTGAATTTCTCCTTTTGCCATGGATTCTACCTGGACGACTGAGGGATTCTTCATATATCCAGATGATACTAATGAAGGTGTATGGAGTTTAAAAACACTTTATGTATTGCCACATTACATCACAGGGTGCAATAAAGTGTTTGAGAGAAGAACTTTTTCTAAAGATGCAGGGTTTATTCTCCAAATATACTGATATCGAAAATCAGTGCAGATACTAATTGGTTCCTTGGATGCCATCCATCCATTTTCTTCCACTTATCCGCGGCCAGGTCGCAGGGGCAACAGTCTAAGCAGGGACTCCCAGACTTCCTTCACCATGGACACTTCTTCCAGCTTTTCCAGGGGGACCCCATGGCATTCCCAGGCCAGTTGAGAGACATAGGCCCTCCAGCGTGTCCTTCTTTCCCGGGGCCTCCTCCTGGTGGGACATGTCCGTAACACCTCCCAGGGGAGCCGTCAAGGAGACATCCTAAACAGATGCCCAAGGCACCACAGCTGGCTTCTCTTGATGTAGAGGAGCAGCGGCTCTACTCTGAGCTCCTCCCGTGAGACTGAGCTCCTCACCCTGTCTCTAAGGGAGCACCCAGCCACTTTGCTGAGGAAAATCTTTTCAGCCGCTTGTATCTGCAATCTTGTCCTTTTGGTTATTATTCAAAGCTCATGACCATAGGTGAGGGTAGGAATATAGATTGACCGGTAACTCGAGAGCTTTGCCTTTCGGCTCAGCTCCCTCTTCACTACAACGGTCTGATACAGCGACCACATCACTGCCAACGCTGCACCGATCCACCTGTCAAACTCACGTTCCATCTTCCCCTCACTCGTGAACAAGACCCCAAGATACTTGAACTCCTCTACTTGAGGCAAGGACTCTCCACCCACCCGGACAGGGCAAGCCACCTTTTTCCGGTCGGTGGGGCCCCAGAAACGTGATCCAGGTGACGTAACTGGTCTTGCAAGGTTAGTGCAGTGTCTCATCATAGTGTCTCATCATAGGGGCTTCTGAACCGCTCTTAGTCTGACCCATCCCCCAGGACCTGTTTGCTTTGGTTGACCCTACCAGGGACATGAAACCCCTGACAACATAGCTCCCAGGATCATTCGGACACTCAAACCCCTCCACCACATTAAGATGGTGGTTCAAGAAAGGAGGTTCCTTGGATGTAATAAGACTATTTGCAGACTAATTTTAGCCTAGAACGTCCCATAATGTTTGGATTTTTATTCAAATGAAGCTGCTCTGTATTTATGTGAAGGATAAATAACAGTTGTAAAACACAGTTGGATCTGTTGTATACTCAGTTAACTGTGTTTGAATGAAATAAGTGTAATTTCTTGTCCCTGCACTGGTATTGGTTAATATCAAATATCAGCAGATACTTAAAGCCAAAATATCAATAAATGTATCAGAACTGAAAAAAACTCTGGACCTACACTGCATCCCTAAACTACACTGTCTTCTTTAAGCATCTTGGTCAACCTTGTTGATTTTAAAGTGCTCTATAAATAAAGTTAGACTGGACAGGAAAGAGAGGAGAGTTTATTTCCCATCAGTATGGGACCTGGAGACATATTATGGTATTGTCCATTTGAGTCTGACTATCTTCCCATGCTGCAATTTTAAAGTGTATTATACTAATCATAGATCAGGTTAAAATCAAATAATGTGTTGGCTAACAGTGACTCATTGTGATTGGTGTATAATTCTCCAATGTTTGTGATCTCAGACCCATCACATGCTCCAAAGTGAACTTGGCATTTACCTGACCTTATTGTCTGTCCTCACAAATTAATGGCTTTTGGCTGACTCACCGGCGGCACTCAAAGAGTCATTTTGAAACCAAAGCCAAATAAACTGTGTATTATCATCTTTATGTAATTCTGTTTCTGACATCATGGAACAGGCATTCATAAACTGTGTGGACAGGTTTTTAAAGGGACCATACCTTGTCAAATCCACATTTATGAGTTTTTAATGTTTAAGTTTATTTATTTAAATGGGACAGCATGTATTAATGAACAGCTAGAGCTGTAAATACACCACATTTAGCTCAAGGCTAGTTTCCATAGGTAGTCCCACAGAACAGGTGTAAAAGTAGATAAAACACAAGGTACAAAACATGCAAAGACCAACAATGAAAACATGACAACAGAAGCAGTGACAGAATCAAAGCAGGAGACAACAGTTTTACAAGGATTTTGAGTTAATAGATCTAATACAAAAGTGCTTTTAGTTACACGAGGTAGTTTTAGTAGTAAAATGCCTTCAGTTACACAAGGTAGTTTTAGTAGTAAAGTACTTTTAGTTAGATAAGGTAGTTTTTTTAGTTACATGAGGTAGTTCTAGTAGTAAAGTGCTTTTATTTAGATAAGGTAGGTTGATGTTTTCGAAGTTCAAAATTTATTTATTGTCAATTGTCATACATACAAAGAATAGAAATTATGTTTCTCACTAGCCCATGCATAATAAATAATAAATGGTAAATAGTGCAAAAGTGCAAAAGACATATAGTGCACAAGATAGTCTTTTTTGAGCGGTATTCAGAGGGGGTCTGAGTCAAAGTGTTCTTTGGGGAGTTCTGTTCTTGGGAGATGCACATTCCTAGCTTCCTGGCAGCCTGGTGGATGAAGCTGTTAGTGAGTCTGGAGGTGTGGGAACGGAGGCTCCTGTACTTCCTCCCAGCAGGTAGGAGGCTGAACAGATTGTGTGTGGGGATGGCTTGCATCACTCACAATTGTGATCGCTTTGTGGGTGAGGCAGGTGGTATATGTCTTGCAGGAAGGGGTGTGGTGCACCAATGATCTTCCTGGCTGTGTTCACTATGCGCTGCAGGGCTCTCCTGTTGTGGTCAGTGCAGCTTCCACCCCACATAGTGATGCAGCTGGAAAGGATGCTCTCAATGGTTCCTCTGTAAGAATGTGGTCATGAAGGGTGATGAGGCACTTGCCTACTTGTTTTTGCAGGAAGTAGAGGGGCTGCTGGGCTTTCTTCACCAGTGATGCAGTGTTGGTTATAACAGTATTCTTGAATCTTGTGTAGTCAAATTGAATTTTGATTGACCCATACATGACATGGCATAACTAATCATACATTGTTCTGAATTTGTGGTTTGAGGGTTTAGAAAATTCCTGTTTTCACCTTCCCTCTAACCTGGACTGCTTTTCTATACTTACTGATGGTTATCAAAAAAGTTTAGACTCCATAAATGGAGTTATCCCATTGTTTATGAGCTTGATTTGTTAGGGCCAACTCGGGAATTGAGTCTGAGTCGCCGGCTTGGCAGGTTGGTGTGCCAACCACTGTGCTACAGTACAGGTAGAGAGCAGACTCAAGTGCAGAGGTTCAAACTAAAAAGATGTTTTCCATTTATTTTCCAAAAAACTCAAAAAGGTCCACAAACAGCACAGAAAATCAAAAATCTCTTTGATGTTTTTGTGTTGCTTGGCAACACAAAAACATCAAAGAGCATTAGAGTCCAGAAATGCAAAAGGCTTAAATCTTAACAAGACAAAAATTCTAGAAGCTCAGCAGGGACTTGGACAGGTAACAAAGACTCACAAATTAACAAACAAAACCAGGGCTTAAATACACAGACCAATTGATCACATGTTCACGAGAACAATTGAAAACAGGTGGTAAGGAAACAAAATGGAGGGAAACAATGAAAAAAGGCTTGGCAGAAACATGTGGCAAACAAAAGATCAAGCACATGTCTTTCAAAACAAAACCCACAGTGACCCCTAGTGGCCAGAAGAGCCATAGCATAGCCATAGCACCTAACAGAATCCAACTTGGTAAAAACTGAGGCACCCTGGAGCAGGTCAAAGGCGGTGGACATCAATGGAAACGGGTAGCGATTACGGATGGTGATCTTGTTAAGGCCTTGGTAATCGATGCAAGGTTGCAGCCCACCGTCCTTCTTGCCAAGAAACCAGCGCCAGCAGGTGAAGGTGGATGGCCTGATGAATCCCGACGCCAGAGCATCCTTGAGGTACTCTTCCATGGCCTTATGGTCTGGCAGGGAGAGGGAGAAAGGCGTCCCCGAGAAGGAGACGTGCCTGGCAGAAGCTCGATGGTAGTGTCTATGAGGAGGAAGAGGAGCCGCTCTTTTCTTGCTGAAGACCTCTTTCAAATTCCAGTACTCGGAGGGAACTTGGGACAACTCAGTGGGATACAGAGACTCGGAAGGCAACACTGGAGGATTTGCAAAGAGGCATGTGGCTTGGCAGGTAGGTCCCCATTCAAGGACTCGGCCAGTTACCCAATCAATGTGGGAGTTATGACGGGTAAGCCAAGGGATGCCGAGATATCTTCTCGGTGGGCTTCAAACTGGAGACGAAGAGTAGAGGCATGACGAAGCATGATGTCACTGCAAACTATCAATATTTCTGAGCATTGTGGCCATACTAGCTTGTCAAAAGCTGACCCTGTCAGTTCTCAGAAGCTCAGCAAGGCTGATCTTGGTTAGTACTTGGATGGAAGACCGCTGGGAAAATCAGGTGCCGCAGTGGGGTGTCAGTCGCAAAAAACTGTTGTTGTGTCTTTAGGCAAGGCACTTCACCCACATTGCCTAGTATGAAAGTGGTGTGTGCGTGAGTGATGGTGGTGGTCGGAGGGGCCCATGGTGCAGATTGGCAGCCTCACTTCTGGCAATCTGCCCCAGGGTAACTGTGGCTACAATAGTACCATACCACCTGGTATGGAGTGAATGAATAATGCTCTGTAAAACGTCTTTGAGTGTCCAGAAAGTGAAACAAAATTATTATTATTATTATTATTAGTAGTAGTAGTAGTAGTAGTAGTAGTAGTAGTAGCTAGTAGCAGTAGTAGTATTAACATTGTGAGATCCTTATGTGAATAGGGTTCTATGGACCCCTCATCTCTGCCCCGGGCCGCTCTGCTCTGGGCCCTTGTGGCAGATGGTGTATCTCAGTTAAACACATGAATCATATAGCCCACGTTACACTCACTGGCTTCATTGTTTGCTTATAATGGAGCTTTATGCCTATCATAAAACCACTGGGTCGCTTTGGTTTTTCTCCAGAGGAAACACAATAATCATATGTCAGACTTTATGAGTAAGATCTGCTCTCGGTTAGGCTTAGGTTTCAGGGAGAAGAAGCTGGTCATTCTTGGTGCTGGCATATTGTAGACTAAAGGATTAGATCTCAAAGACATCATGGTATTGGAATGTTTAAAGTGGATGTGTGCTAAGGGAGCAGATCAGAGCACACCTTAATATTGGCTTGAGACACTTTTTGGAAGAATCTTAGAAAAATACAAATACATCATGCTGAAATTAGTTCTGTTTAAAGGGCCTATATTATGCTATTTTTTGATCTATGTTCTAATGTTTATTCTCATCACAGACATACCTGGAGTTGTGTTTTATTTCAGTCACACATGTTTAACACACAAACCCTGCAAACTTATGCTGAATTCTCCTCTCAAATTGAAAACACTCAGTTCCAGCTTGTGGTGTTATGAGATATACAGGAAGTGCTTTACTCTGTTTTTAAACTCCATACAACTAGAACTACACTAGAATCATTTGGATGAGTTCAGCCCTGGAACTGCCAATCTGTACTAAGCATAAGGTATTAACATAATAAAACATGTTAATATGTTGTTTTGGGCAAATATAGCATTTTCAATGTCACATTGTGATCTAAACACTAACTAGTATTTTATGTGTTAGCAGTAAATATCCCATAGAAATAAAATTCCCCTTCTTTAAAATTACTCTTTACTCAATTATTAATTAACTGATTAGTTTTTTCTTTCCATTTTCAGTAACTGTCTCACTGTTGTCACTTCCGCTGTGTGGCCTCAAACTTGTGAGTGCTTCATTATTTTTCCTCTTGACTAAACCAATTAAGAATTTGTCAGGGCAAATCCCTACTCTGCTGCTCATCCTGGCATCTGGATTAGCAGTTTGTTTTCCATTTGGCATCAGTAAAACATTGGTACAAGAGTTAATGGCTGACTCTCCCCTGGTGTAACACAAGGTCACTTTGGAGATTCCACAATCCTCACAGTAAACAGAGACTCTGAGGAGTCTCACAGTGAGGAGGGAGCAGGCTGGGAACAGGACTCAAGGACAAATCAGCCCACTAACATGCTAATAGTAATGTGTGCAAATCATCATAGTACTGTGTATTTTAGATGACTACCAAAAGCTAATTGATACTAAAACAAAAGTAGATATGTAGTATTGATACTGCATTCCATAATAGTTTTATATGGGTTATTAATTGGTTGACGGTGTCTTAGTTGACCAAAATGAGTATGAATTTACTAATTTATATAGATTATTGGGATTTATATGTCCCACTGGGAGGAGGCCATAGGAAACACCCAGGACACGCTGGAGTGACTATGTCTCCCGACTGGCCTGGGAACGCCTTGGGGTTCCCTGGCGGAGCTGGAGGAAGTGTCTGGGGTGAAGGAAGTCTGGGCGTCCCTGCTTAGACTGTTGCCCCCGTGACCCGGCGCCGGATAAGCGGAAGAAAATGGATGGATGGATTTATACAGTATGTGATAACCACAGAAAAGCAGTGTGTGAGTTAGCTGAATTCATAGTAAAAAGGCAGACTAAACTCATGATTCACAAATTCAATGCAGTTCTGGTGCAGGTGTAGTCTTGTGAGTGCAGTTTGGGTTGTAGATACATAAAGACCAGTGATCATTTTGAGCTGTTGCTATGTCCCTTTTTAGTCGACTAACAAGAATTTCATTAGTTGACTACAGCCCACATAACATCCAGTTGTATATACAGTGTTAGGCAAGATCCTTCAAAAAAGTATTTATTACAGTTACCTGTTACTTTCCTCCCCAAGTAATTCTGTTAGTAACTGCATTGCTGGTTGATAAAAGTAACTATCCATCTATTTTCTTCCGCTTTATCAGCGGCTGGGTCATGGAGACAGGTGTCTCAGTGCCCACACTTTCCCTTTCCAAAAACAACTCTTCTGGGGGAATCTTTACCCAGTTGGATTTGGAGGTCCTGGTTTCATGAAGCCATCAGGACAACATAATCTGCAAACAACAGGGATGAGATCCTGTGGTCCCCAGACTGGACACCTTCTGACCACTGACTGCACCTACAAATCCTGTCCATATAAACAATGAGCAGAACCGTTGACAAAGGGCAGGCGTGGCAACATGCACTGGAAACAGGTCTGACTTACTGCCAGCAATGCGAACACATGACACCACAAAGGGCAAGGTTGAATGCCTTCTCCAGATCTACAAAGCACATGTGGACTGGATGAGCAAACTCCCATGAACCCTCGAGCACCCGATGGAGAGTAGAGAGTAGAGAGCCCAGTGTTCCGTGGCCAGGACAAAATCCACACTGCTCCTCCTGAATTCAAGGTTCAACTATCAATCAAATTCTCCTCTCCAGTACTCTGGAATAGACCTTACTGGGAAGGCTGAGGAGGGTGATCCCCTGTAGTTGGAACACACCCTTCCTTCCCCCTTCTTAAACAAAGGGACTATCATCCCAGTCTGTCAGTCCAGAGGTACTGCTCCTGACCTCCTCGTGATGTTGCAGAGATGTGTCAGCCAAGACAGCCCCACAACATCCAGAGACTTAAGATACTCAGGACGGATCTCATCCATCCCCCACAGAGCCTTGCCACTGTGACGCTTGCCAACCACCTCAGTGACCTCAGCCAGGGTGATGGATGAATCTGCATCCGAGTCCTCAGCCTCTGCTTCCTCCTCAGAAGACGTGACAGTGGGATTGAGGAGATTCTCAAAGTATTCCAACATCCCCATTTGAGGTCAACAGCTTTCCTCCTGCTGTGGTAAACAGTGTTGGTGAAGCACTGCTTCCCCCTCCTGAGGTGTCAGATGGTTTTCCAGAACTTCTTTGAGGCCAACCAATAGTCCTCCTCCATGGCATCCATGGCTGGATGAGTCAATCGCTGATTCCGATGTCGGACTGGACAATTTTACAGTAATTCGCGCTGACAGGACTGAGCAGGCAGGGAAGAAATGTGGCGGCGGTGTGTGCTTATACATCAATAATAGGTGGTGCACGAACATCAAAGTCCATCATAGGTCATGCACACCAGAATGAAATGCTGACTGTGTCCCTCTGTCCTTTCTACCTGCCTAGGGAATTCCCTGCTATCGTGATCAGCTGTGTTTATGTCCCTCCCAGTGCGAACACCATCACGACAGCCGAGCTAATTGCCGAGGAAACTAATGACATGCTAGCTAAGTACCCCAGTGCTCCGCTGTTTATTATGGGGGATTTTAACAACTGCCGTCTGGACAGTGTTTTACCATCTTTCCAGCAATATGTGGACATCCCAACGAGACAGGCAAACATCTTGGATTTATGCTACGGCAACATTGACGATGCTTTCTGTGCCCGTTCATATCCACTGCTCGGGACTGTGGATCATAACATCATCTCTCTACTTACGCTGTACAGACAACAACTGAAGAGACTCGGAGTGCTACAGCGTACCGCAGTGGTCTGGGGAGGCCATTGCATGTCTCCAGGGTTCGTTGGGTTGTAAAGACTGGGAGGTTTTCCAGGGGGACAATGATTACAAGGCCGCTGTGATCACTGATTGTATAAACTTTTGCATTGGTACTTGCATCCTGGTCAATTAAGACATTAAGAAATTAATTAAGAAATTAAGAAATTTCCCAATACCAAGCCTTGGATTACTCCTCAACTTAGGCAAAGTTTGGAAAAGAAATACAAAGCATTCAAGGAAAATAATCTGGCTGATATGAAACTGGCAAATTGTGAGGTAAAAAATATAGTACTGAAAGCAAAACTGAAATACAAAGACAGACTGGAAAGGGAATTCTCTAACAAGAAGACAAAACAAACATTCTATAGACCAGTTTCAAAGCTACGTCATCACTGAATGCGCGCGCAGTGCTGACTCAAAACAAAGCCACTGCTGCCATAAAACCCCCAGCGAAGATATAGAAGAGAAGAACTCGGCGTGAAATAAAGAGAAACAGATGGAATAAATGATAGTTCATATCATTCAACTGACATTCACACAAGTGAACACCTGCTGCTTGTTTAGGTTAATTTGCCCAGGTGTTCACTGGTGTTTAATCATGCTGATTAACTAGCAAGCACAGGACACCGCAAAGCTCACAGACATTACCCGGGTAACCTCGACGACAGACACATGTAAACAAACACGAATAACTTTGTTAAAATGCATGATAAGTTTTCGCATGACCATCATAAATGGCATTTGACATGACTGAGATCACATCTATGACTCGTGAATTAAGTCGTAGTATGTTACTTACCCCGCAACGTAAGTGTAGTTGGCGGTCAGAACGTAGTTCTCACGCTTGTTGATGATAGCCCAAGCATTGTACATGGTCGTCTTGTGGCCTTGTCTTTGACTGGGGAGAACATCAGATGCCAACACGCAAAACTCCCCATTGATATCGTGGTATTTTACCTCCTGTACATGGCCACACACGGCAAACTGGTAGGCATCCATGGATTTGTATGCGCACTTTCTCTTTTGTATACACACTAGGCTTCTCGACTAAATAACAGTGGATATCTGGCCACTGTAAATCTGGCCACTTTCTGCGGTCGTACTGCCACTCCGTGATCGCATAAGGATCTGGTAGTCGAACTCCGTTGCTCAACGTGAGCTTTTGAATGTAGCTTTCCCAATCGTTCAGATACTCCGCTATGGTCCGCCATGGTTGATTCTGAGTCAACAGTGCGCACACATGCCGGTGACATCACATCTGTTTACTAACAGTAAAGGAGCCTATAAGGTACGCACATTAGCAGGTTGCGAACCCAAACCCATTGCACACACAGCTACAGACACAGCACGGTTTGTAGAAGAGCTCAAGACATTTTATGCTCATTTTGATTATTCTGCTGAATGTGAGACTCCTGAGAGAACTTCCAGCAGCTGACCAGGATGTACCACCCCCTTTTACAGTGGAGGATGTGAGGCTCCAGCTCAGCAGGTGCAAGCTGGCCAAAGCCCCCGGCCCTGATGGCATCTCAGCTAAGGTGCTGAAGAGCTGCACACAGGAGCTATCTCCTGTTCTTCACTCCCTGTTCAAGGAAGTCTTTGTCACAGCTACCATTCCAACCATCTGGAAAACATCCATAATAATCCCCGTACCAAAGAAACCCAGGCCTATGGAGCTCAACCACTACCGACCTGTGGCACTCACTTCCATCATAATGAAGTGCCTGGAGAAACTGCTGCTAAACATCATCTTGCCGGTTGTTGGCCCGCAACTAGACCCACTTCAATTTGCCTACAAAGCAAGGAGGGCACGATGTTGTAGCCTGTCTGCTGCACCTCCTCCTCCAGCACCTTGACTCTCCAGGACACTTCGCCTTGATCCTCTTTGTGGACTTCAGCTCTGCCTTCAACTCCATTCAGAGATGCCTGATGATCCAGAAACTGCAACAACTCAATATCTCCCCCAGACTGATCCATCTCATCCATAACTTTTTGATCAACAGACAGCAGGTTGTACGGTTGGGCGCGACCACATCCTCTGCCCTCACCATAAACACCGGTGCACCGCAGGGATGTGTGCTTAGCCCATTTCTTTACACTCTCAACACAAATGACAAAATTAGTCCCTCCACAAACATACCTCAAATACTCAAATGACACTGCTATCCTTGCCTTGCTCAAAGACAATATTTCATTTATGGACTATTAAAGCAGAATCACAAAATTCACCAGGTGGTGCAATGACAACCATCTTCACCTTAATGTCAGTAAAACTAAGGAACTCATTTTCAACCCCCCCTCACCACAGCCACCCATCATCATTAGCAGCCAGACAGTAGAGACAGTGGACACTTTCAAATATCTCGGAGTCACAATAGACAATGCACTTACATTTGATCAAGATATCAGACATTTACAAAAAAAAGCCATCAACCATTGTCAATAATCAGAAAACTTAAAGGATTCTGTTTCTCTACATCTGCTATTATTGTTGTATCAATCTATTGTCCAGTCTATTCTGTTGTATTGTTCTACCTGCTTTTTCAGTATGCTCACTGTGAAAAACAGGCCTAAACTCACTAAGGTAACTCATACAGCTGCTAAAATCATAGGACTCCCCACACCCAACCTTGCAGATCTCAATGACAGGGCTATTGGATGCATTGCACTTACAATAGAACAGGACCCCACTCACCCACTACAGGAACACCTCACCCCTCTGCCTTCAGGACGGATGTACAGGACACTAAGGTGCAGGAGGGCCCGCTTTGGCAGAAGCCTGATCCCCTCAGCTGTTACATTTTTGAACAACAGGCCCCGCTGAGTGTGCTGTAACACTTATTGTAATGTGTTTGTGTCAAACAGGCTCTGTGTGCGTGAAAATGAATTTCCCCTTGGGGACAATAAAGTCTAAATAGAGTTTCATGAACTGCGCTTTGTTTGACCCTTCACCTATGACCTGTTTGCCATAGGAGACCCTACCAGGGGCATAATGCCCAAGGCTATATAGCTCCTAGGATCATTTGGGTACGCAAACACCTCCACCATGGTAAAGTTGCAGTTCAAGGAAAATTACCTGATAAAGTAACTATTAAATTACCAACAAAAAATTGTCAAAAACACACCCTTTGCAGTTTTTACAGTAAAAATTAGCACTATTCTGCCTTATTTCTTTCTTTCTTTCTGCAAGTCACCAAATGCACCCAGAGCTAGTGTTATTAATTATTCTCATCGGCAGTGATCAAAAGCATCAAAAAGGACTCACAACTGTACAGGCACAACAACGCAGGTCAAACAGCTATCCCCTTTACATAGCAGACTGTGTCCAAACTGTATTTACCAAACGCACTGATTCTGAACATTACAAACAAGTGCACGTCACATGACAGCACTTATACACAGCTAAAACCAGAACTGCCAAACAGATGTTAGATGAGCTGCACTTATGATAAGCAGCATTAGTAAATCGTTCATAACAATGTATATCCATAAAATAAAAGTGTGGTGAAAACAGTGAGCATTCACCCACTTGTCAGGGCTAAACCAATGAAAAGTAAGGAAAATCTTTCAGGCTGCCTAATGCCACTAGTCTGGTTAACACCTGACCATATCACAAGTGAGATATGGGTCTGGAAACTCGCTTCGAAAAATCCCGTAGCGGAGGTGTGGTTAGCGATTGCCAACGGCCGTTTATTGGGCGTTATGAATGTCTATCATTGAGCGTATACGTAAGTCCATAGCCAATCATGTCAGTTGTCAGTTCAAACTACAAGCTTCCGTTTGTCATGTAGTACGCGTCACCGTCTTGCCACACCTCCCCCGCTCTCTGATTGGGGCCCTAAATCTGGGACTCTCGCTTGGACGAGTTTCCAGGCCGCCTTCCAGTTCGAAACGAACGGAAGCGGCCTGGGAATTCCCAGGCTATAATGCCACTTCTGATTGACCACATTTACAGTCCATTTCTGTTTCAGCCAATCACCATGTCAAGTCCCTCACTTTGGTCTTGTTTACTTCTGTTGTGGAATTTCTGATCTACAAGAATAAAACTGGAGAGTTGTCTTGAATCAAAGAGTAAAGCAATTGTGCGCACAATCACACCCTCACTGTCCCTGACAGAGGCATCTGTCCCTAAACTTGTGATCATGACAAAGCATACAGAGTATTTATAAGTTAAGATATGACACATCTATAGAACAGATCCTTCTGAGGCTGGGTAATCAGCAGTAGAATATCAAGTCAAAAAACAAGTTGCGTCTGGTGGAGAGATATCACAAAGATTTACAGCAGCAAGAGGCCTCTAAAGGCCCTCTTCTCAAATAACTAAATCTAAAACTGATTGACAGAGACAACCTGGTGAGTCTGTTGTAACTCAAGAGCTGTTGAATCCCCCATTTCAATAGGAATCACAAGACCAACTTATACATGACCTATATATTCAATTATATTTTACAGTTATTGTAAAGATTTCCATTACAATTCCCCCCTTTTGATAATAATAAAATCACATTTTATTCTTACTCAACCACACAGCAAATTTTACATAAACACAGTTGGGAAATAGACGCAGCTGTTTTTGTGGGTGATAGCACCTGAGAATTTTGCTAAAGCTGAAAGCTAGGAATAATATTAAAGATAAACATAATAATTTGAGACCAAAATCAAACCAAATCATGGAATGGAAAGCAATGGAAAGCATTAAAGGAACACTTCTTAGGGAAAATTTAAAGGCACCAGTTAATAGCAGCATGTCATCTAAAGTCACACCTTACTAAGTTTGAGTTTAAGCTAGTGAATGTATTCATTATCATCACAATCAGTAATCGGGACAGAAGTACTTTTTGCAGGTATGTGAACTGCCGCAAAGTGTGCAGTCACCATTCTACTGAGCGAATTAGAGGTACAGGGGATCACGCAGGAGAACACGACCAAAATAATTATCAGGATGACACCAAGATTCAACAAAATGTGTTGCCAGGAGGAAGGCAGCCAGCTGAACAGAGAAAAATCCCCAGTCGCACTGACGGTGTCCTGCTCCATAACATCTCTAATTTTAATTAGATTGGCTATCCCCTGCTGTATCAGATCCCCGTCCTTCTCATTCATGGGTATATACGTACAGCAGCCCCCACCCACCCCTGTAGAAGATTTTCAAGCATTTGGTACCCACATAAAAACATGTAGTCCTCTACTGGCAGTGTGCCAAGGACATCAGGAACTTTAAAATATGATGCACATACCGTTGCTGGCCCTGCCTGAGAATCATTAAGGGGTTCTGAGTCAGGAATATAAGTGCAGGGAGTGTATGTCACGGAACAATAACTCTGAGACCCACCTGCACAGGAGTTTTTTGTTAGTTAGTCTGTTTTTTTGGCTGCATGGTGGCTGAGTGGCTAGCGCTCATGCTTAACAGCAAGAAGGTTCTGGGTTCAATTCCTGGGTCGCCCAGCCCTTTCTGTGTGTGTTCTGTGTGGATGCATGTGTGCATTCATGGTCTGGGTTCGATCCCCGGGTCGCCCGAGCCTTTCTGTGTGGCATGTTCTCCCCGTGTCTGGGTGGGTTTCCTCCGGGCACTCCAGTTTCCCCTACCCACCCAAAACCATAGGTAAAATACTCCAGTTTAGGTCCTGACCAAACCGAAGCAAGAAGATCATGGAGATGGTCCCCGGGCGCAGTCATGTGCTGCCCACTGCTTCTAATAACAGGATGGGTTAAATGCAGAGAAGAATTTCTCCTGTGTGAGATCAATAAAGTCACTTCTTCTTCTTTTGGCTTCACATTGGCTTCAATCAACTGGAGTTCAGAAGGAGTTTGGGCATAACAGATACATTTAGATCCGGGGTGTATGTGCACGGGGCCAATAATGGGCTGGTGCTCAGGGTTACTAGCTGTTTTAAACTGAGTCTCCATTTCAAGTACTGGTGGGGGAGCAACTGTGACCCGTAACATAGACCATATAGCGCATGCTAGTCGTTTTGGGGTTTGCAGCGACACCAGAGTACCAGGTATTATTCGAGTAATGTTTGGAACGGGCAGAGGCAATATGTGGGGATTAGCTGCTGCAAGAGGAAGGTGTGTACATACGTAACAATCTGATCCGATTGTGGCTGTTAGCCACATATTTAGCATATTGATACCAGTAGTTCAGTGAATACACAGTATAATGATTGTAGGATTTCACAATGGCTTTTAACCATGCAGTGTCCCCATTGTGTGGGCTGCGCCTACTGTGTCCCACTAGTGGCAATGTTAACTGGGCTCGGCTTATTATTCCCCACCAGTGCACGATAGAGAGCTGGGGTATATATGAGCCACAAAATAAAAATGAGTACTCCCACGGTGCTAAGGAAAGCATATCCAAACACCTGGCAAACTTCAGATTTAGTCCATTTTGTGGTAGGTCTAGTTGTTGGAGTCTCCCCCTCGTCCGAGGAGGAAGCTGCAGCCGGTATCATCTTGATATTGTCAAATGAGTTAGGAGTCATTACCAGTAGATGAGTTACTCTCTGTTACCACAAGACCTCAGTACACGATCAGTAGGATCAGGTGGGACTTGGTTGGCCCCAGTTTGAGCCCCCGGGGGTCTCCCTTCCGGCTTGCGTTCGGAGGAGCCCACCAGAGGGTCTGGCTCTGTTGTTCCCATGTGGGGACCCACCAAAAGGCCTGGTCCGCGTGCTCTAGCTTTGGACGTAGTGCTTAATCTCCAATCCAATCCAATCCAACTTTATTTCTATAGCACATTTTATAAAGAGAGACCGTTTCCAAAGTGCTGCACATAAAATCAATAGAACTTAATAATAACATTACTAGCAAAATAGCAATAAATAAAGTGCTAATAATACAATCACTAAAACCAAAAGCAATTATAAAAACATTACTAAAAAAGCAATAAATAAAGTGATAATAATAAAATAACTAAAAACAATAAAAACACAGAGGACCACACAACTCATGCGGGATTAAAAGCCAGAGAATAAAAGTGGGTCTTAAGACGAGACTTAAAACACTCCACAGTGGGAGCTGTTTTGATGTGAGGAGGCAGAGCGTTCCACAGCTTTGGTCCAGCCACAGAAAAACCACGAGCTGGAGCTGGCCCTCGGACCTCAGAGCGCGGGCGGGGGTGTAAATCTGGATGAGGTCCGAGATGTAATCCGGGGCCAGTCCATTCAAAGCTTTAAAAACACCGGTTAAAAGTACCGGTTAAAAGGCGCGCAGCGGAGTTTTGGACTAGCTGTAGACGAGAAAGTGCATGGTGGCTAATGCCAGAGAAAAGTGCATTACAGTAGTCTAACCGAGAAGAGATAAAAGCGTGCACGACTTGTTCGAAAGATTTAAAAGATAAAAAGGATTTGACTTTGGATAAAAGCCTTAAATGATAAAAGCCAGATTTGACGACCGCATTCACGTGCTTATCAAGCTTAAAATCATTGTCAATAGTGACGCCAAGGTTGGTAATAGAAGATTTGACTTGTTGTTTAAGTGGGCCCAAGTCCAAGAGAGGGTCAATTTTGCCAAACACCACAACTTCAGTTTTACCCTCATTAAGACTTAAGAAATTGTGGGCCAGCCAAGCCTTGACGTCACTCAGACAAGCAAGGAGAGGTGTCAGGGGACCAGAAGAGCATTTTTTGAGTGTCAGGTAAATTTGGCAGTCATCTGCATAAAAGTGATATTGAATATTGTGTTTTTTAAAAATTTCACTCAGTGGGAGAAGGTACAAAGCAAACAGAATAGGCGCGAGAATGGAACCCTGGGGGACTCCACAGTTAAGAGGAGCAGTGGATGAGGTGGAGTCCCCCAGTCTGACTGAGCAGCATCTCCCACTGAGGAAGGACCTGAACCACTCAAGTGCAGTCCCCCTGACACCAACATAGTTGTCCAACCGATTTAAAAGAGTTGCATGGTCCACTGTGTCAAAGGCAGCAGTCAAGTCTAAAAGCACTAAAATGGCAGAATCACCAGAATCAATCACTAAAAACAGGTCATTAAAATCCTTTAAAAGTGCAGACTCTGTGCTGTGTAATGCCTTATAGCCTGATTGGAAGATGTCAAAAGTGCCATGTGCTTCTAGAAAAGACTGGAGCTGCAGGAGGACACATTTCTCCAGAATTTTGGCCACAAAAGGAAGCTTGGAGATAGGTCTATAATTGGAGACCACTGACGTGTCAAGACTGGGTTTTTTTAAGAGGGGAACAACCACAGCTTCTTTACAGAATGTGGGCACAACACCAGAAACAAGGCTGCTGTTAATAATTTTTAAAACACTGCAGCCAACAGTTGTCCAAGCTTCCTTATAAAGATGTGACGGGATAGGGTCAGTTGGGCAGGAAGAAGGCTTAAGCTTACTGACCACATTCGAAATACAGTCCATGGATACAGGTTCAAAGTGCAATAGTGTATTAGAGCAAACTTTGTTTGAACATAGGTGAACAGATGTAGTCACAATATTGGCCCTAATGTGAGCAACTTTTCCAATGAAAAAATTAAGACATTTTTCACAGACCTCAGATGAGGACTCTACAGCAGTGGACTGGATGGGGTTAAGAACATCCCCAATGGTTTTAAAAAGAGCTCTCGGATTTTTAAAGTTTCTTGACACCAGGTCAGAAAGATATTTAGTTTTCTCACATTTTACAGCTTTCTGATAATTGTGCCAGCTGTCCTGAAGAATTTGATAGGAAACTTGGAGCCCGTCTTGTTTCCATTTGCGCTCCGGTCTTCTACACACGCGCCTAGCTTCGCGCGTAATGTCATTCAGACAGGGTTCGAGTTTGGCTCTAGGGCGCACGGCTTTGCGCGGAGCCACACTGTAACTTTAAAAGTGTTCATTAATTCCTCAGTGTCCAGTGTTGCAGGGGCGCTATCATTGTTCAATACGGAAAACACAGACGAAAACCGAGTTGCTGTGTCATGCTTGAAGGAGCGGCAGAAGAGCGCAGGCTGTGGCGCACTCACGGAGTCATTTAGAGTGCAGTTAAACACAATCAAACTGTGGTCAGAGACAACTGCGTCACATATGGATACATTGTCGATGTGCAAATTGTAAGATAAAACAAGATCCAGTGTATTACCATGTGAGTGCGTAGCACCAGTTACATGCTGCTCCAAATTAAAACCATCAAGCAATTCTAAAAACTCCTTCACAAGGGGCTTTGAAGGGCAATAAATAGGCAAGTTAAAATCACCAACAATTAAAAGTTCAAAGTTCAAGTTCAAAGTCAGCTTTATTGTCAATTCTGCCATATGTGTTCAACATACAGTGAATCGAAATTTTGTTTCTCTCTGGCCAGGTAGTGCAAAAGACAGTGTACAAAATACAATATGAAGACAAAACACAACAAAAAACTATCTAAGACAGAGATCTAAAGTTAAAACTAAAGTCTACGATCTAAAATCTTAAAACAGTGCAACATAATAAATAAACTATACTATATACAGATTTCCAAAGTGTGCAGTGTGCATCAAAATGTGCAATGGAAGATACAGCAGTGACTTGGTCATGTGCAGTAGAATGTGCATTAAGATAAAATAAAAATAAATGTGCAACAGTAGTAATTCTAGTGCAGTAACAGGAGTAAACAACAGTACTAAAATTCCAGTAGTCAATGTGCCATAAAGTCTGTCATAGTCCGTTAAAACAGAAGCAATAAAATCCGAGGAATCCTTAAGAAAGTTTCTGTTATACTTAGGGGCGCGGTAAATCACCGCGCACAGGATTACTTGCCTGTAGTGTAAAGCAGCTTAGCTCAAATGAAGAGAAGCGCAACTCAGACAGCGGCTTAAAACACAGGCGATTTTTTAAAATAGTTGCAAGACCTCCACCACGACCAGTTGTTCTAGGGACATTGATGAAAGTGCAGCAGGGAGGAGCAAGTTCGGAAAACGCACTGGACTCACCGGGTTTAATCCAGGTTTCCGTGAGAAATAACATATCCAGATGATGCGTGACGATGTAATCCTGGAGAATGAAAGTCTTATTCGCCACGGATCTGGCGTTAAAAAGGCCACATTTTAAAGGTGGAGAAACCTCCGGCGCTGGGGCAGCTCGACTTAGCTCTCTCAGGTTCCCGAGGCTAGCACCGCGCGGGCCTCGACGCCAAAGCCGGTGAGGATGCACCGTGGAGCAAACGGTCATCTCCGTTCCATGTTCGCCACAGAGGATCAGCGACGCACCCAGAGGAGCCAGGTTACGTCTGGAGGCGAAACGATAAAAGCAGACTTTCAGATCCGTCGGGATTTTTAGAGGAGAGCTTAATAGTTCAGGGCAAAACGCTAGCACAGCTTTCAGCTTAACGAGCCGCCCGCTGTGCACCCCGCGGCGTCGGCGTCTTCTGAAAGGGAGTGCCGGGATCCTGCGCAGAAACTCGGGCACATCTGCCAGGTAAGGGGGGTGCGGGGCTTTAGGGTCATCGCGGCCACAATCGGGGTGTAAGTCCGTGTATTCTTTAATTTTCAGAAGCTCTGATCTTTCATATACCAGCGCAGAGTGTGTGGTTCTTATAAAAACAGTTAAGAACAGGTTAAAACAGGTTAAAAACAGGTTAAAACAGATCAAGGTGGGGAGTCCCAGACGGCGTGCCAGGCACCCCGGGCGCCATCTTGTTTGATCTCTTCATGGAGATGGTCCCCCCCTCCTTCTTCCCAGAGGAGGCAGTGTGACAGCCTACCCCGTTCTCAGAGTTGGCAGAAGCAGCCTGTGGTCCTGCTCCGGCTACAGCAGTTTAGTCATAGTTATAGTAATAGTCGTAGTTAGCTTTATTGTCGAAAAACCATATGTACACGACACATAGTGAATTGAAATTTCGTTTCCCCACTAACCAAGCAAGGGCAGTTTGATAGATATGGCTAGGGGAGGGGCCGCGCGCATGTGCACGCCGCCAACTTGGAGATAACAGAGTGGAAAAGATGCGGAACAATCAATATTCACATATTACGACAAAAACAATTGGACAGGTAAAACACACAGCATTTTTTTCTTTCGTGACAGAGGGTGGGGAAGGGAGCAGGCCAGAAAAATTGACGAAATTGATTGAAAACTGAAGTAGAGTCGAACATTTCTAATAGACAGGGCAGCGTGTTTACATAATAACATGTGTCAGAGTGTCCAGGCCAAATTGAAAGATGTCTTTGATTCATGGTACGCTGTCTAAACACAGCTGTGAAAGTCCTTGGGAGTGTAGGAGTGCAGCAGAAACAGGCAAAATAATGAAGAGTCCCATTGATACCGAGATTTTCCAAGGGGACTGATTTAATTGCATCAAGGGCATTAATTTAGCATAATCAAATAACCCTGCTTCTGCTAGACCCCCATCTTCATGTCACCCTGCAGAGTCGCTAGAGACCTAGACCAGGGGTCGGCAACCAGAGGCTCTTTGATCCCTCAGTACATTGGTTCCTCATTTATCGCGGGGGTTACATTGTAAAAATAACCCGCGATAGGCTAAATCCGTGAAGTAGTCAGCTCTATATTGCGTGTATAAATATGCGTGTATTTCACAGTTCCTCTGACCGACGTCGCTGGGCTGTTGCGGGTTTTGTTGTAGGTTTTGTTGGTAGTGAGAATGCTTCCGTGCGTTCACCAGTTCGTTCTGCGGAAACACTGCCGCTACTTCCCGATGCGCATTGACCACCCGGAGAAGTGTGCGCGCGGACATGTGCACCTGCTCATCGTGGTCAAATCCGTGACAGAGCATGACCGGCGCGACCGGCCCCAGGTGAGACGCACGGCAGCGGCCCTTCTGGCATGTGCCCAAATGCCAGACCGCTCAGTCCGTCACTGCTTCAGAGTCACACTGCTTGTGATCACATTTAAATAAATTTGGCAAACTGAACGCATTCTGTAGGCCTACTGTACAGGAGACACGGAGGAGAATGACGGACAAAGACAAAGGTCTACAGTCCTTTAGCCAATCACGATCCAGAACACAATGCGTGTTGATACACTATAAAAAATCAGCGAAACAGCGAAGGATCACTGTATTTAATTAAAATATGTTATTTTAGTTTGTTCATTTTCAAAATGTAATTCTATGGCACAAAGGTAAAAAAAAAAAGTTATATGCAGTGTTATTTCATTTTAAATTTCGAAAGGGTTTTGCGGCTCCCAGTGTTTTCTTTACTGTGTGAAACGGGTCCAAACGGCTCTTTGAGTGGTAAAGGTTGCCGACCCCTGACCTAGACAGTTCCTCATGGTTTACAGCAGTTGCTGCAGACTGCTGTTTCTGGACAGTTCTGTCAGCATGCTCATGATGGTGTCCAAATGTCGAGATCTATCCTCCGGTTGGGGATGTTCCTCAACCTGTATCACTTTCTGATGTAATCCCTTCACTAGGTCAGCAACGGCTCCACTGTGGTGCGAAATTACAGCAGACAGCTTGGGCGACTCTTTGCTTGCTGCCAGCTTTCCAATTTTCCAATAGATCATGGACAATCCCAGGCCAATCAACAGATGTCCAACTATCAAAAATCCGAATAGGTAAATGTTCTCCACGTCTTCTAGGTACAGCGGTGCCAGGCACACAACGTACCACTTATACCAAGCGTCCATCGTATATCCAGCAGCGAATGTACCATCGGGACAGCTCGCCTCCCCTGGAGCAGTATAACAGCATGAAAAAAGTGTGTCAATTGTGTTGAGGGACCAGCTTATCAATTCCATAATTTAGATTTTGAAAAATCTTTTGCAATAAGGAGAAATAAGACAAACACGAGAGAACGCACGCAGACACAGAGCAGAGAAAGGGAGGAAGCAGAGACACATCCGCATACCATGACAGCTAGAACAGAAAAAAAAGTTTTAGATACTACCCCTTGTTGCTCGGGTGTGGTGGTGCTGCACCCTTCACCTGGGTCGCACGGGACCTCCTCGACCTCCTTTAGGCGAGGGACCACTCTGCAGTTGCCTGTTGTACAACCACGGCGGTGTCAGTGATCAATAGCACGTCGTAAGGGCCTGCCCAGTGATGTGAACGTCAATGCTTACGCCTGGTCTCTTTCACCAGTACCAGGTCTCCAACCTTGATGTCGTGGAGAACAGTTGTGGCAGCGGTCAGCAGCACGGCCCTCACCTGCACAGAAATAGAAGACAAAAGCTGATTCATCTCTTTACAGTATGCCAGCCCATCATCATCACACAGAGAGCTATGGGGAAGTTTCCTGGGAGGTGGGCCCAAACCAAGATTGGGGGGGGTCTGGCAAACAATATTTCAAAAGGGTTACACCGTGCTTGCATTCTCATCCTCATGTACATGAGAGCCAGTGGAACAGATTTTTACCAGTTTCCCTTTTAAAGTGCAATTCTCTCTTTCTACCATTCTCGCAGATTCAGGGTGGTATGAAGTATGTCTGCGGAGATTAATTCCTAAAAATTGGCCCACCTCCTCTATCCTGGCCACTATCCTGGCCACAAAATGCGTCCCATTGTCACTTGAAATTTTTTCCTGAATACCCCACTGTGGCACAATTTCAGTTATGAGAGCTTTGATCACAGCGTGACTAGAAGCATGTTTACATGGCAACACTTCCATGTGTCGTGACCAGGCATCAACCAAAACTAAACAATACTGTACTTCTTACCTTCGCATGGGGTTAACTTGATAAAGTCCATTTGGACATGTCCAAACAGGCGCATTGGTGGTGGATGTGCTGCCTGGGGGATTGGTTTAGTTTTACCTGGATTGTTCACCATATAAATGGCACATGACTGACAGAGCTTTTGTGCATAAGCGGAAAACCCCTTTGGAAACCAATTTTGTGTTACAATCTGAATCATCCCTCCTTTTGAGGCATGGTCGCGACCATGGGACAAAATAGCTGATAGGAAAGGAAGGAATGTCAACCTCAGCACCTGAGTTAGGAAAACATTGTATGTCTGTCAGAAAATGGTGAGAAGCAGCCTTTGCTGCTGCATCTGCTCTCCTGTTACCTGTAGAGACAGGGTCAGTAAGTTTAGTATGGGCGTGGCAATTGCAAACTGAAACTTCAGATGGCAATAAAATAGCCTCCAGGAGATCAGCTACCTGTGAAGCATTCAAAATGGGTTTACCGTCAGATTTCAAAAACTTTCTGTGTCTCCAGAGTCCAACCCAATCATGACACACGCCAAAAGCATACCAGGAGTCTATAAAAATATCCACAGATTTCCCAGCTTCCAGTTTACATGCAGTACTCAAAGCAGTCAGCTCAGCTGTCTGGGCTGAGTAGTGAGATGGGAGTGGGCCAGAGGCAACGACAACGTGATCAGAACAAACAGCGTACCCCACTTTGTTTGTACCTGTGCGTGTATCTCAGGATGCAGATCCATCTAGTAGAAAATGAAATCAGGATAGTCAGGGGCATAGGTCAGGGGATGGTGGAGACTGTAAGGCCTGCTTTAAGTTAAAAAAAAAAGATTTGTCAGCCTCCTCGGTCCAAGTGAAATTGTCACTGGACTTGAGATTTTTTCCGTGGATAAGGGCACTGAGAGGAGCCTCCAAAACAGAATAGTTTCGAATTAACTGTCTACAATAGGAGCACATGCCCATGAAGGACATGAGCTGTTTTTTAGTTTGAGGCTTTGAAATATTTTGAATCGCTGCAGCTCGTTTTGTAGAAATACTTTTACTTTTGGCAGAGATCCTGTGACCAAGGAAGACTCCTCTTTAAAAAAAAATTGCAATTTAAATGGGCTAGCCTTATGCCGTTCTGCATGCAGATGTTGTAGCAGGGCCACTGAGTCGTGTTTACAATGCTCCTCAGTTGGAGCATATAGGAGAATGTCATTGATGTACCGCAGAATACATGTACCTTGTGACACCTCGAGAGGAGCAAAGGAATCATGCAGTGCGGCATTGTACCAGGTGGGGGCGTACACGAATCTGACACAGCCTACTGAATTTGTACATGTTCCCCTTGTACTGAAATGAGAACCAAAATTGTGAATCTTCATGCACTGGAACTGAGAAAAAAGCATTAGCCAGATCAACAACTGTAAAATATTTAGCCACCGGTGGGATTTGGAACAAAATAGTGTATGGATTAAAGTTGCTTCATTAGATACAACAGAAGTTACAGGCTCTACAGCCTCATTCACAGCTTTCAGATCAATAGTGAAGAACCATCTTTGATTTTCACCGGGGTTGCATTGTTTTTTGACTGGAAATATAGGGCTTTGCATGCCTCCAGATTCACATGGCACAATGACACCTGCTTCTCGCAAATCATTAAACACGGGGTCAGTTCCTTCAATTGCCTCTGGTCGCAGAGGATATTGGGGGCGGCAAGGGTGTTGGATTTTGAAGTGATTACCACCAGTTGGCAACCCCGAATTAAGCCTACATCAGTCGGGCCTTTTGCCCACAAAGAATCAGGGATTTCCTGTAGCTCTGATGAAATGCCCGTCTCCCCTTGGGAAACCAGGCATTCAGCCCTTGTTATCTGAAGTTTCACACATAGTTCGAGTGGTTCGGAGGGAGGCAGGGTACGTCATCCTCCAAGCCCCAGCGGCTGGAGAGAAAAACACTGAGGGCTCACACGTGGGTGCCCAATCTGTCATTTTCTCACAATGTTCAACAAACAATCCCCCCTCCCACCAGTCTGAGTCTCTTGGTTTACATAAAACAATACAGGGGCGGATCCTTGAAGAGAAAACAAAATCCTGTAACTTGTCTGTACTAATCATAGATAATGCAGAAAACTGATCACTCCAACAGATATAGTCAGTGATTAACTCATACTCACTACCATCTACCCATACATTTTCAAATGCGTCAAGTGCGTGCACAGGCACATCAAATGAGCAGTCCCCAAAATGTTTAAAGTCAATATCATCAGACAGACACAGTTTACCATGTGTTAAATCAATCAACTCAATTGTGGGGTTTGGTGACAATTTCCAGCGGAATTCAAAATTTGGGGTTGAGGCCTCGGCATGTAACCCCATTAAAGGTACAGTCAACTCTTTTGTTGAAAGCACCTGCAGCCCAGTAGGTATGGAGATCAAACAGAGATTCAGCCTACACCTCAAATCATGACCAAGCAAGCTAATTGGGCATAAATTTGAGAACAAGAAAAAATGTTTGAAAATCATGCCGTCTGGGTCAGAACATCTTAAAGGGGATGTGAACTGCTCTTTAGTTGTGTTACCAGAGGCTGATAGTGATAAAGAGTAACGACCACTCAATTTAGGTGTACGGGAGAGATTTCTTCTCAGTTTACAAATAATTTGTATGTGGGAAAATCCTGTGTCTAGGAATTCATGCATACGTGCCAATAGTCTCCCGTGCCTCAAATGGAATGTGCTCATGTGCAGGTAGTGTTGGGTGCATGTTACTGTTCGCTGAGGCTGATGGCGCCGGTGTAGATTCAGGAGTGAGTGTAGATTCAGGACCCAGCACCCGGACCCGCCCCTAGTTATTCGGAGCTGCGCCCTTGCATTGTCTGTTGGCCAGCTTCTTCACAGGCACCACCGTACCATGTGTCCTCTGGGCAGTCCCGAGCAAAGTGTCCAGCTGCCCCACAGTTATAGCACACATCCTAACCAAACCAAGGGCTCTTGAGACGGTTCTGTCCTCTTCCGCAGCCCCAGCCACGTCCTCGGCCGCGGCTGTTGTTAGATCTGCCTCTCCCGGCCCCAGCAAAAATAGTCAGCGTGGCTTTATGGGTCTCCTTCTCTCGTTTGGCTGCCTTCGCTTGAGCCTGCTTACAGAGAGTTTTTTGGGCATGAGAAGCATATGCCCGCAAATCTTCGAGGTTTGGCTTGTCTACATTCACATATAGTTTTTGGGTTAGATCGAACACATCTGGGAGCAAACCTCTCTTTATGTCTTTATGGCATGACACAGATGAAGTTCATATGCTTTGTCTTTTATATCTCCGGAGTAACCACTGTGAATCTTAAATGCCTCTATCATGTGGTGGAAATAAGTGTCCACATCCTGGTCTGGGTTTTGTTTGCATAGAAATACAGCATCAAAATGGTCTTCACGTGGAAAGACTGCTTTCACCCTGTCGCACAGCCTGGTCACAGCCTGGACATAGTTCAGATTGTCATCATAGTTTGTTTTTTCCGCTCAGATTGCCTGGTCAGGGAGCTCTGCAGAAAAAGGTCCATTGGCTTAGCTCTCTATGCCAATATTTACCTGATCTCTTGTCCAGAGGGGCAGAACTCACGGCAAAATGTCAAAAACTCGTCAGCAAATCTGGGTCCGTCCTCCGGCAGAGACTCAGCATTATTAGCAATGTCCACAGCAGACCACGGCTGGTACACGAAGAGAGGACCGTCCGTGCCAGCTACCTCCCCTATTGGAAACTGTCCTTTGGGGTCATCCTCAGTTGTGGCAGATGACCCAGCATTCGCAGCTGCATTGCGTTTTAGCACCGCTGGTTGCCCCCACATGGTTTTGGCTTTCGGTATTTTGTCAGTCTTTGACGTGGTGGAGCGTGGTTTGACAATGGTTTCCTCGTCTTCTTCGGGCTCGGTCATGACCTCATTGTCTGTCTCGGTCTTTGGTGGGGTGCGTCTGGGCGGGCACGAGTCCAGGTCCAAGTCCGTGGTCACCGCCATCAGCTCTGGATAGAGACGAGAAGAAGAAACAGCAGTATCTGCTTTCATTGTGTTTGTGTCACATGTGGGTGCACTGGGCCCAGTGTGTGTGTTCATGGATTGGTGTGTCTGTGTTTGTATGTAATATGGAGGTTGATACTCCCACCTCGCATTCCTGGCATCCGCACTCACATACACTTTATCAGGTTTCACACCGGTCATTCTCATCACTCATATACTGTATATACTGTATATATATATATATATATATATATATATATATATATATATATTAGGGCTGTCAAACGATTAATTTTCTTGATCGCAACTAATCTCAGAAATTTCATAGTTAATCGCGATTAATCGTGATTTATTTTGCATGTTTAAAATTGATATCTTGCAGTAAGATCGTTCGAATCTAAAGTTAAACTCACAATGCAAAGTGTTTCTCACCATTTTTTAAATTTAAAAAAAGTGCAGAGAAAGGAAAAAGTAACAATGAACCAGTAATAGTGCTTACTTTGAGAAATTGTAAATAAATGATTGAAGCCCGCTCGAGCTGCCTACGGATGCGTAGAAGGATTAAAATACTAGCAAACTCAAAATAGCGCGTTTAACCGACAATGAGTTTAATTAATACAACCAAATGAGCTGCATATAAGAGAACTCACGGGGCAGGTAACCGGGCCTCATGCCAACAGCGAACAGTTCAATGTCTTTGTTACACATCTGCTCCTTCACTGTACAGTGTCCAGGTTTACACCATTTCTCGTTCAGAAACAGCGCTAGTCCTCCTCCCTTCTTCCCACTCTCCTCCGTCCTGTCTGCGCGCAGCAGATGAAAGTTGTCCACAGTGACGGTAGAGTCCGGGATTTGCGGTGTTAGCCATGTCTCCGTAAAAACAATGACGCTAGCGTCCCTGTACTCCTGCTGAAATCTAACGAGCGCCGCGAGCTCGTCCGTCTTGTTGGCGAGGGAGCGCACATTCCCCGTGATGACAGAGGGAAGAACGGGTCTGTAGCGTCTCTTCTTTTCCCGGAGTTTACGTCCCGCGTGGCATCCACGGCGTGTCGTCCGCAGGATCTCGTCAGGGATAACATGCCTGTCTCGGGGGAACAGAACAGCGCTGCGCAGCGCCATCAGCTGATCCTTTGTGTAGACGAGCGGGGGACGGGGTTCCTTACACATCTTAAGCCGAGACAGGTAAATAATCCACCAAAAGTGCAGCGTCGTGTGCGGCCCAAGCTTACGTACAGTGTTGATAAAAAATATTTACAAAAGTGGGGCAGTTTAAGGCAAAAAGTTAGGAAAGTGCAGGAGCGTTGTGACGGGCAGCCAGCTCGCGCCGGCGCCGGAAGTACTATGGATGGTAGAATTGCGGAAAATGCTGGCAAACTCTGATAAAAAGTTTGCCAGCATTGATAAAAAAATTGTTCGCGATCATAACTTACATTAATCTAATCACGATTAACGCGTTAATATTCCCAGCCCTAATATATATATATATATATATATATATATATATATATATATATATATATATATATATATATATAATCAGTGATGTGCGGTGAGGGTCACGGCTGGCGAGGAATTGACGTCATTAGTGTAAAGCTCGTAATATTTTTGATGAAGATATATACAGTGGTACCTCACCTTACGAATGACCTAACAAACGAAAATTTCAAGTTACGAAACGCCTTCACGGTAAATTTTGGTCTCTAGATACGAAAGAAAATTCAAGTTACGGAATGCGAAATCTCAAAAATTCAAATAATGCGCGCTCAGCCACACAGATTATACACTTTTCTCAGACTGGATTTAAACTTTTCTCACATTTGTCTCTCGTTTAAACACTCAAACTTTCATAGATTTTCAACAAAATTATTAATAGTGAAGTGTGGGGGGAAGGGGGAGGGCGGAGAAAACTGCGCGCGGACACATGTGATAGCGCAGCATGACCCGGCGCGGGGCTGCCAGCAGGTCTAGACCTGGACTAAACCAGGACTGGACCAGGACTAAACCTGGATTAAACCTGGACTAAACCAGGACTAAACCAGGACTAAACCAGGACTAAACCAGGACTAGACCAGGACTAGACCAGGTGGATTAAAGAGCGGGTCTATTTCCTGGTTTCGTTTCGAGTCACAGCTGAGGGGAGCAGCGAGGAGGGGACTGGACGCAGTCTGAGCGCATGAACGCATGAACGAGACCCACGAACGCATGCAAGAGCCGCGGTGGTCTAGACCTGCAGGTCTAGAGGAGGTCTAGAGGAGGCACGGTTTGAGCACGGGTCTCGTTCATGCGCTCAGACTGCGTGCGGTCCCCCTCGCTGCTCCCCTCAGCTGTGACTCGAAACGAAACCAGGAAATAAACCCGCGTGCGGCGCTTTTAATCCACCTGGTCTAGTCCTGGTCTAGTCCTGGTTTAGTCCAGGTTTAGTCCTGGTTCAGTCCTGGTTTAGTCCAGGTCTAGACCTGCTGGCAGCCCCGCGCCGGGTTATGCTGCGCTATCACACGTGTCCGCGCGCAGTTTTCTCCGCCCTCCCCCTTCCCCCCACACTTCACTATTAATAATTTTGTTGAAAATCGATGAAAGTTTGAGTGTTTAAACGAGAGACAAATGTGAGAAAAGTTTAAATCCAGTCTGAGAAACCAATCAGGACGCAGAACACAATGTTACACTATAAAAAAAAGTTACACTATAAAAAAAAAAAACTTGGATCAGGGCCTTGGAATTTCATAAGGTGAGGTACCACTGTATATACGTGTATATATATATATATATATATACAGTATATATATCTTTATTAGGTACACCATGCTAATATATATATATATATATATATATATTAGGGCTGGGAATATTAACGCGTTAATCGCGATTAATCGCGATTAGAGTTATGATCGCGAACAATTTTTTTAATCGCGATCAGAGTTTGCCAGCATTTTCCGCAATTCTACCATCCATATGCAGCTCATTTGGTTGTATTAATTAAACTCATTGTCGGTTAAACGCGCTATTTTGAGTTTGCTAGTATTTTGTTTTTTCTACGCATCCGTAGGCAGCTCGAGCGGGCTTCAATAATTTATTTACAATTTCTCAAAGTAAGCACTATTACTGGTTCATTGTTACTTTTTCCTTTCTCTGCACTTTTTTGAAATAAAAAAAATGGTGAGAAATACTTTGCATTGTGAGTTTAACTTTAGATTCGAATGGTCTTACTGCAAGATATCAATTTTAAACATGCAAAATAAATCACGATTAATTGCGATTAACTATGAAATTTCTGAGATTAGTTGCGATCAAGAAAATTAATCGTTTGACAGCCCTAATATATATATATATATATATATATATATATATATATATACAGATAGAAGATCTGATTTATGGCACTCTCTTAAATAAACTGTTAATGTTGTAAAGTTGCTAGCATTAGCCACGTACCTTAAAATAAACTGATAACAATGTCCACATCTCAGATTAAACTGGATTATTCTGCTTTGTTTACATAAGATCCGGTGTAACTTGTCTGGTTATTGTTAGTCCATAAACACTTGTGTCTGTCTATTCTGATCATTGTTTATGACAGTACTCAAGATTTATCAGACTTTAGCCTTTAGACTTTTTTTCACCCAGATGCCACAGTCACACGATCCGATTCTAGTGAGCTGTGTGTCCCAATCTCTCAGTGAATAAATGCACTATAGAGTCCACTAAATAGTGCAGGTCTATGCAGTGAATGAGAGGTAAGGGGTATAGGATATAGGGTAGACATTCGTACACATTAGCCCTATAGCAGCCTCTGAGCCCCTGTCTCACTCTGCGTCTACAGGGCATGTTGTTCTGTTCTCCTGACTGTCTGAAGACCCCCGCAGACCTGCTCAGGATATACCTCCACGAGTCCAGCCGCGTCTACCGAGACAAGCTTGTGGAGCAGGCAGACCTCCAGACCTATGACAAGCTCCAGGCCGACACTGCACGGAAGTTCTACGAGGTGAGAGCAGCCCCAGTGATTGTGTTTACATCTACACAGAAGTCAAAGGCTGCTTAAAGGGCCCATACGACACCATTTCTGCTCTGTTATAGTAGTTTCCTCATCAATAACATACCCAGAGTTTTGTTTTGTTTCATTCACACAAACCCTGCATATTTAGCCTGAGTTCTTCTCTCAACACTTTGTGATGTCATGTGACGATACAGGTAGTGCTCCACTGTTTTTTTTTTAACTCCATACACTAGAATCATTTGGATGATTTCAGCCCTGGAATTACCTCTATTAACTTGAAAACTACCACTACATGACATCATATGGTGTTTAAGTAATCCTGCATTATTAGTCTGTCTAATTCTCCAAAGTTCAAAATGTTCTACCTATATAGTGATTGTAGTAGTAGTGATAGTTTTCAAGTGAGCAGCTACCTTTTACCTCTTGTTCAGCAGACATTGGCAATTTCAGGGCTGAAATTATTCAAATTACTCTAGTGAAGGTGTATGGAGTTTAAAAACACAATGGAGCACTTCCTGTATAACCACATGGCATCACAAGGTGGAACAAAGTGTTTTCTGTTTGAGAGAAAAATTCAGCCTAAATATGAAGTGTTTGGGTGTTAAACATGTTTGAATGAAACAAAACATGACTCCAACAACACAACTGCAGGTGTGTTTGTGATGAGGAAACAACATTATAACAGATCAGAAAATAGTGTAATATGGGCCCGTTAAATTCAGCTAATCCAGTGTTCTGTAAATGTGGTGAGTGAGAGAGAGGATGGGGGTTGAGGAGCAGAGCCTAGGGGAGCGGGTTTTTGGCTGAGAGCTCCATGTCAGAAAGTCCGGTGCTGGGGACAGTTGTTGAAGAATATTAATCAGTACAGAAAATACAGGGGTCGCAGTCTGTTCGGCAAATTGGAAAACATTTTAATGGTTTTTCTGTCCACTGGCCTCCTCCACCCGCACAAGCACTGGCCCACGGCACTGTGAGGCGAACAGTATGTGTGGCCTGCTGAAGAGGGGGAAGGAGGATGAGGAGGAGAGGGTGGAGGGAGGAGGAGGAGTTAAAGATGGACAGAGAGGTCGAGGGATGGGCGATTTTTATATAGCACTTCTCCACCTTCAAGGCACTCAAAACGGTCAAGGATCCACTCTCCCAGTCACTCACATTCATACATGCGAGATGGGCTAAGTGTCTTGCTCAAGAGCACAACCACAATATTAATCTGTGGGAAGTGTCTTTGCACTGCCAAACTGTGAATCACTGGATCTCACTGATCAACTTTTGTTTGTCTCCATGGTGATTGCTTTTTCTGTTCCACTAAAAAATCATAATCACGATTATCTGTCAATATTGAAATCACGATTATTCAAACGATTTTTTCAAAATCCCCTACCTACATACAGACACACACACACACATACACACACACACAAAGTGGGCTACTCTCCCCTTAAACATTTATTTTTCTTCTGTCTTATCCTACAGATTGCCCTAAACAAATACAACCTAACAAATATAAACATAAAATAGCCTGGTGCTATGATATACACACAGGCACACACACATGCACCCAAACAAAAAGTTATCACACACAGCTATTCCTCACTTTCTGCACACATATTTCTCCTCAGTATAATATAATTAACGCCAAAATAGAATAGTGATATGACAAACACACATTTCATGACATGACTTCCCAAAAGCAAAGATGAGATACTCTCCAGCAAATCCGAAAAGAAGAAGCTCCGAGATGAAGTGTTGTCCCTGATAAGTAATTCACGAAGCCTATTTATTGAAAATGCCGATCGTGTATCTCTACAAAGTCCCATGTAAAGTGTGTCTTTGTACGTTGTATTCATAGTAAATACCACGGAGGGTGAACGATCGATTTAAAAGTGATTAAATGTTGCGTTATACTAACTTTGTTTACTATTGTCTTCTGTAGTTTCCATGTTCCCGATGCGAGCGTGTGCGTTCTTGGTAGGAGCTAGTGCTGTCATTGGTCAATTCTTGGCAGCAAATCGTGGTAGCAACTCCTGCCGTGTGATTGGTCAATTCCTGGTAGCAACTAGTGCCGTGATCGGTCAATTCTTGGTAATTCTTGGTAGCAACTCGGACAGACATTGGTCAAATCATGGTAGTGTGAGCTCGACTCGTAGCCGGCCGTAGGCGCCAGTGTAGGCGCCAGCACGTCTCTGTGCTGCGCATTGGCCCGCGTGGAAGGGAATGTATTGCACGTGCGCGTCCCTCTCGACAGACAAATGAAAAAAATAATCGTTTGGACTCGATTATATGAATTTTGAGATTGTTTGACACCAAAATCAAAATTTGATTAATTGCACAGCCCTACTGCGGAACATTCCACATCTCCATGGAGACAGAAATATTGCATATGCCCATATTTGTATTTGAGAAACTGTAGGAAGGATGTAGGTATATTTTAGACCTGGTTTATTCACCTGAAATCTCCCTGTTATGGACCTGATGCTCTAATCATCGTCACAATATGAATTTAAGAACCTAAATATATATATATATATATATATATATATATATATATATATATATATATATATATATATATATATATATATATATATATAAAAGCCAGCCAACATCAGTGTTTTTTTTGTAAAGTGTCTTTGAGTGTCCACTATATAAAACAGATGAATTATTATTATTATTATTAGGCCTGAGCGCTAAAGCGTAGGGCCTATTATAACAGTTCAGCACTGCTCCTGTTGTCTCTGTTCCTGTCCCTGTGCTCCTGTCCCTCTGCTCCTGTCGTCTCTGCTCCTGTCCCTTTGCTCCTGTCCCTCTGCTCCTGTCACCCTGCTCCTGTGTCTCTGCTCCTGTTGTCTCTGCTCCTGTCCCTTTGCTCCTGTCCCTCTGCTCCTGTCACCCTGCTCCTGTCCCTCTGCTCCTGTCCCTCTGCTCCTGTCACCCTGCTCCTGCCCCTCTGATCCTCTTCCTCTGCGCCTGTCATCTCTGCTCCTGTCCCTCTGCACCTGTCATCTCTGCTCCTGTCGTCTCTGCTCCTGTCCCTCTGCACCTGTCCCTCTGCTCCTGTCCCTCTGCTCCTGTCCCTCTGATCCTCTCCCTCTGCGCCTGTCATCTCTGCTCTTGTCCCTCTGCACCTGTCGTCTCTGCTCCTGTCGTCTCTGCTCCTATCGTTCTGCTCTTGTCCCTCTGCTCCTGTCGTCTCTGCTCCTGTCGTCTCTGCTCCTGTCCCTCTGCTCCTGTCACCCTGCTTTTGTCACCATCATGTTGCCATGGCAACAGGCCAAACCTCTGCCATTGCCAATGTGACATCCTGACAAAAACTTTGGCGTAGTCAAACCAAATTTGGTACACAGATGAATGAGAAAAGGAACAAAAAATATATTGATGCCACGCCGCCTCCCAAACCAAAATTCGCCATCTTGGATTAATATGTAATTCATAATGTAATTCTATGTACACGTCTAATTCTGGCATATTTTCATTTGTGAAACACTTAAAACAGCCACAACCTCAAATGTGGGCACGATCCAAGATCCAAGATCCAAGATGGCCCCGCGTATGGCTGCCATGATGTTTGGTGCTGTGTGTTTTTGTGTGTTTTTGTCTGTTTTTGTGCGTTAATTGTGCGTCTGCGTGCTCTTACACCCGTGAAGAGCTTCTCAACCTCAGAACAACTACTCCTGCTGATCTACTGCCAGTTTTTTTAGTGCCTGCAGTAGATCTAGTTCACTTTTTGGCCAAAAGAGTGAGGCGACATAGACGGGGGAAGCGCTTAGGTGCTCTCGTTCGCCTGAGGAGACGCGGCACATGGACGCCCTTACCTGGGATATTCCTCTCCAACATCCGGTCACTCAGCAACAAAATGGACGAGCTGGCACTGCTGATTAGGAGAAACAGACACTTTTCTTCCTCCTGCATCTTGTGCTTCACCGAGACGTGGCTCAATGAACGAATCCCGGACTGCTCGCTTAACCTGGCGGGATTCCAACTCTACTGCACGGACAGGCAGCGGGCTAACGCGGGAGGAAAGGCAAAAGGTGGAGGGGTCTGTTCCTTTATCAGCAATGCATGGTGCCCGGATGTAACTGTGATCTCCCAACACTGCTCTCCCGCTCTGGATCTTTTCATTAACTGTAAACCATTCTACTCTCCACGTGAGTTTGCTTCATTCATTCTGGCTGCTATTTACATTCCGCCATGTGTGGACGTGCGCGAGGCTCAGCACGCGCTCGCAGACCAGGTACTGAAGATAGAGCGGACCTTTCCGGACTCTTTATTGATTATCCTGGGGGATTTTAATAAAGGGAATCTGAGCCACGGACTGTTAAAGTACAAACAATTTATAAATTTCCCCACGAGAGTGCAGAATATGCTGGATCATTGTTACACAACAGTCAGCGGTGCGTATCGAGCGGTGCCCCGTGCCCCACGCGATGATTCATCTCATCCCTGCTTACAAACAACGGCTGAAGCTCTTCAAACTGACAGTGAGGACTTCCAAGAAGTGGACCAGTGAGGCTGTGGAGGAGCTTCAGGCGTGTTTGGATTTTACAGACTGGAATGTGTTTAAAATTGCAACGAACAGTTTGGATGAGTACACAGGCACTGTGACGTCATACATTCAGTTCTGCGAGGATAGCATCATTCCGTCATGTACCAGAGTCACCTTCAACAGTGACAAACCCTGGTTCACACCCAGACTGAGGCAGCTTAGGAGGGAAGTCGAAACAGCATACAGAACCGGAGAACGAGTAAGCTACAGACGCAGCAGGTACTCATTTAGCAGAGAGGTGGAGAAAGCTAAGTCAAAGTACAATACATGTCTGAAGCTGCATTTCTCGTCAAATGACTCTAGCTCTGTCTGGAGAGGGCCCAGAGCCCCTCCCGCTGTGGACAATAAACAACTGGCAGAAGAGTTGAATGACTTTTATGCCAGGTTTGACTCATACCCCTCCCCCACCCCCCCGCACCACCATAGACATTCCAGCCATGCCCAACCCGGACCCCTCCTCCTCCCCCACTGCTCTCACTGTTTTGGAGCAGGACATGGCTAAACTCTTTAGCAAGCAGAACCCCCACAAGGCCTCAGGCCCGGACGGTGTCTCTCCTTCCACCCTGAGACACTGCGCTAAAGAACTGGCTCCTGTCTTCACGGATATCTTTAACACCTCCCTGGAGTCATGCCATGTCCCTGCCTACTTCAAGCAGTCCACCATCGTTCCCATCCCCAAGAAGACAAGGATCACTGGACTTAACGACTACAGACCTGTGGCACTGACGTCTGTAGTCATGAAGTAATTTGATCGCCTGGTCTTGACCCACCTCAAGTCCTTCACCTCCCCCCTTCTGGACCCCCTGCAGTTCGCCTACAGAACTAATCGGTCTGTGGACGATGCCATTAACCTGGCCCTCCACTTCATCCTCCAGCATCTGGACTCCCCAGGAACCTACGCCAGGATGCTGTTTGTGGACTTCAGCTCTGCTTTCAACACCATCCTCCCTGCTCTGCTCCAGGACAAGCTTGCTCAGCTAAACGTGCCTGACTCCACCTGCAGGTGGATCACTGATTTCCTGACGGATCGGAGGCACTGTGTGCAGCTGGGGAAGAATGTCTCGGACTCCCGGACCATCAACACAGGATCTCCACAGGGCTGTGTACTTTCCCCTCTGCTCTCCGGCCACAGCTCCGTCAAACTCGTTAAGTTTGCGGATGACACCGCCCTCATCGGGCTCATCTCTGATGGCGATGAGTCTGCCTACAGGAGGGAGGTGGACCGGCTGGTGTCCTGGTGCAGCAGCAACAACCTGGATCTCGTGGATCCAGGAAAGTCGTGGATCCAGGAAAGTCACAGCCCCCCTGCCTCCTCTGTCCCTGACATGCTCCCCCATCACCACAGTGGACTCCTTCCAGTTTCTGGGCACCTGCATCACACAGGACCTCAGGTGGGAGCCGACCATCAACTCCCTCATCAAGAAGGCCCAGCAGAGGTTGTACTTCCTGTGGCAGCTAAGGAAAGCCAAGCCGCACGCCGCGCGGTCCCGGTTATTTATTTATTTTGTCTTTTCTCATGAAAACACACATTCCCGATCATGTACCATGACACTCTACACATCAAATGAAACCTTACAGTCTCCTCTTTTTGACTATGCAATTCATTGCCCTGCACAACAAACACTCCCCGAGCACATGGGGCTTTTATATGGTAAAGCACAAAACGAGGTTAGCTTACCTTAGAATGCTTTGCACAGGTCAAACTCTCTATTTCACCATAAACTTGCTCTCAATTTGTCCGTAAGGATCCAGCGAATAAAATCCAGTAAAACAATTTAGTCCAAAACACGTGTTAGATCCATTACGACGTCTGATCCGGCAGCATGCTTGTGTTGTTTACCCAAAACCACGAGCCTTGCCGAAGGCGAAGGCGGAGCCCAAATGTCCTTCTGCGGCTCTTGTATTCAAAATGGCTGCCTCTGCATGGGGAAGATCCCCCTTTTATGTGACTATATCTAAGTCCAAAAGAATACTTTGATTTCATGATGGAAGTGAAAAGGCTTGAAAAACAATGTATTTTTGAATGGGTATCTTCAATTTCAGTAATTAACAGGTAAAAATCTTACACACTGTCCCTTTAAATCCAGAGCTTTATAGCACCCAGCGTTGTGTTGTCATAGTACTACTTTAGAACAAAAAAAATTGTAAAAAGTAAATATCTTAAAGTAGTGCTGAAATTGAGTCTGTTTCCTTATGTTTTCATAAAATTAAATATTCAAAGCAAAACACATGGAAACACACAGACATGGACTGAAGATAGTTCAGTCTAAGAGTCCATGCACACATATGTCATTTGAGTAAAGGCTGCCACACACCACAGGAGAATTTGCCAGATTTTGATTGTGATTTGCTCCTCCCCAAATTCAAGGAAGCGTGACCTGACTTTGTGTCTTCGTGTACGATTTTGAAGCTGCTGCACTCCTCATGTTTTTTATTGTTCCGGTTCCGGTGGCGCTGCACTGTTGCGACCCGGGCATGGGAGCTTGTGTGATTGCTGTTTCTTATCTTAACGTTTGTTTGGTCTTAACATTTCAACGTTTTTAATGTTCTAACAAAGTGTGTCACGTCTCAAGAACTGTCTGTCAAGTTTGTCTGGTGTCCAGCGTGTCTATCTATCCTGCAGTATGTGGAGTGTGTTTGCGCACATACTTTTGGTGATTCTGATCATCACATCATTCGTCTGGGCGGAATACGCCGACGGGAGCAACAGGTCACCTAGAGGAAGCGAACAGGTGCTACGCTATGGAAGGGAACTGCTCCTGGCACTGCGATCAGGAGCTACCCCGACGCCAGGAATTTTAGAAAATGTTCCTGGCTGTCTGGTTCGGCGGCGGGACAGACAGAGGCCGCGCAAGAGGGGCAAAAGAGGAGGCATTCGGCAACGACTCCGGCGGAGACGCGACAGGCCACCATTGCCCTCAATCATCTTCAGTAACGCGCGCTCACTGAGGAATAAACTGGATGAGCTACACTTAAATGCCAGGATCTTCATGAATATCGGGAGGCATGCTTGATGGCGTACACGGAGACCTGGTTCCAGGAGGACTTTCCAGACCAACTGACCCAGGTACAGGGGTTTACGAACGTCCGACTGGACAGGGATGGCAGCTCGGGGAAAAGGAGGGGAGGTGGCGTGTGCGTCTACATTAAAAACTCATGGTGTACAAATTACGCGGTGAAGGACAAATTGTGCTCGCCTGACGTTGAACTATTGTGCTTAAGTTTAAGACCTTTTTTTCTGCCCAGGGCCTATGGGAATATCTTTGTTTGCGTGGTATACATACCGCCGAGTGGTAATGCTGTAAGGGCTGCTTCACGCATTGCAGATTGTGTTCATCAGCAGCTCCAAAACAAACCTGACACATCCATTATCATTTTGGGGGACTTTAATCATTGCAACCTGAACAGCGCATTACCTGGATTTCAACAGTATGTTAAAAATGGCACTAAAAAGGACAGAATATTGGACAAGTGCTTTGGCAACATAGAAAATGCATATGCTGCGAAAATCAGGGCCCCGCTCTCAAATTCTGATCACAACACCATTCAGTTAATCCCCGTATTTAAACCTGCCATTAAAAAATGTAAACCCATCACAAAATCAGTCATTGTCTGGACGGACTCGTGCAAAGAAGAACTTAGTAGCTGCTTCTTTGCGACGGACTGGGATGTCTTCCACCAGGAGGACAACTTGGATTATAAAGTGGAAGTGGTCACAGACTATATCCATTTTTGTGTCGAGACAGTGGTGCTGAAAAAAATTATAAAAGGGTACCCCAATGATAAGGACTATATCACCCCCAACATAAAGGAATGTATTAGGCGTAAAAAACGAGCCTTTAAGAATAATGATACAATCGAACTGAGGAGTGTCCAAAAAGAACTGAAATGGAAACTAAGGGAGGCACGGGAACAACACAGACTTAAGATCAAAGAAACATTCCTAATGAAAGACACAAAAAGGATGTGGGACTGTGTAAAGGACATGACAAACTTAAATAACAGAGCAAGGACACAATGTCTGCAATGAACAGGAGCGTGCAAATGAGTTGAATTCTTTTTATAAAAGGTTTGATAATGTGGATGAAGGGGTTGTGGCTGTAAGCACACCATGTAAGGTCAGTGCAGACAATGCACATATAGTTATTGATACTCCCACAGTTGTGAAGGTATTTAGGGCCTTGAATACAAGGAAAGCAAGTGGGCCAGATGGGATTTCCCCATTAATCCTACATGACTTTGCTCAGGAACTTGCACCAGCTTGGAGCCCACTGTTTCAGCTCTCTGTAGACACACATATAATACCCACAAGTTGGAAAAAGGCAATAATTATTCATGTACCTAAGAAACCTTGTCCACGTGAGAATACTGACTTTAGACCAGTTGCACTAACGTCAGTGGTAATGAAGTCTTTTGAGCGTATAATGGTGGGTGAGTTGAGAGCTCAAGTACAACATCTACTTGACCCCTATCAGTTTGCTTACAAAGATAAACGGAGCACTGCTGATGCCTTATGCACTACATCACATCTCATACTTAAGCACCTTGAAAACACGAAGGCATACGCCAGGCTTCTATTTATGGATTTTAGTTCTGCTTTTAATACAATTGTGCCTCATATTCTGTTAGAGAAGTTACATCAAATGCATGTTAACTAAAATACCAGTGAGAAATGCATTGTACCATAAAATGGTACAATGCATTTCTCACTGATCGATCACAACAGGTTAAGATCAACTCTACACTCTTTGACACACTGACAATCAACACAGGTGTCCCACAAGGTTGTGTGAGTTCACCACTATTATTCACATTATACACTAATGAATTCAGAAATCACCACACAAGCAATCACATAATCAAGTTTTCAGATGACACTGTCATTCTCAGTCTGCTGACACAGGAGTCTGATGCCTCTGTCTATCAGTTTGAAATAGACAGGGCTGTGTTGTGGTGTGAATCAAATAATCTGGTGTTAAACGTGAATAAAACAAAAGAAATCGTCTTTGACCCCAGGTCCATAGGAAACCATCAGATGGTGACTCTGAATGGGGAGGCAGTGGAGCAGGTCTCCACATATAAATACTTAGGGGTCGTATTTGATTCCCAATTAAAATGGGGCCAGCATGTTGATTTTTTAAGCAGACAAATTAGCCAACGTCTGCACTTCTTGAGGAGGTTGAGAGTGTTTGGGGTGGAGCAAGAAATAATGATGGCCTTCTATAGGGCGTCCATTGAATCCATCAATAGATATGGGATCATTATATGGTTTGGGAACCTGTCTGTTAAACTGAGAACTGAACTGCAAACTCTCATTAAGAGAGCGGGGAACATAATGGGCATGCGCTCTTGCTTCACAGCAAGAAGGTTCCGGGTTCGATCCCCGGGTCGCCCAGACCTTTCTGTGTGTGTTCTGTGTGGAGTTTGCATGCATGGTCTGGGTTCGATCCCCGGGTCGCCCGAGCCTTTCTGTGTGGAGTTTGCATGTTCTCCCCGTGTCTGGGTGGGTTTCCTCCGGGCACTCCGGTTTCCCCCACCAACCCAAAACATGCGCCATAGGTACCTCCAGCTTAGGTCCTGACCAAGCCGAAGCAAGAAGATCATGGAGATGGTCCCCGGGCGCCCTAATGTGTGTGCTGCCCACTGCTCCTAATATATGTATATACTGTATATATATATATAGGATGGGTTAAAATGCAGAGAAGAATTTCTCCAGTGTGAGATCAATAAAGTCACTTCTTCTTTTTCTCCTACATCACTGCAAGCTTTATTTGATGAAACAGTGAAAAGGCAGGGTTTGAAAATCCTACAGGATGACGAGCATGTTTTGCACAGTGAATATGAAATACTGCCATCAGGAAGAAGATACAGGGTCCCAAACTGTAAAACAAATAGGTTCAAATTTTCATTGGTTCCCTGGTCAATTAAACTACGTACTGAATAGTAGGTCTTAGCGGGTGTGTGCGTGTGTGTATGTGTGTGTGTGGGGATGCAACTTTTCTGTAGGGTTTTTACTTGTGTGAGTTTAAAACAGGTTGTACTAACAATGGCAGTCTTTTTATATGTTGCATGTTTCCTTTGTTCATGTATTATACATGTTTCTTATGTGTCTGTCTGCTGTGCTGTTTTTAGTGTTTATTATAAATCACACTCCCTCATGTCCAAACAAAATTTCTCTCCTGAAGAGACAATAAAGGCTTATCTTATCTCTCATGTGTGTGGTGTCTGTGTGACTCTTTGCTTTTGCTTTGCTTTGTCAGATCATGACCATCAAACATTGGCAACAGCCAATAAAACAGACCGTCAGGGGCAAACGGAGTGACGGACACAGAGGTGCAAGATGCAAACTCGGGATATAGCGAAAATAATGAGAAGACTTTATTACTCACCTCCTAAAGTGGTAAAATTAATGTCATCCACATTATCCATAGATAAAAATGACACCCAGTCCATAAAACCATGCTATTAATCCAGTTTGAAGCATTCTTTGAAAGTGAAAACGCGATAGTAGTTCCTCACATGTGTCTGTGTACATCCACACAGCGCACAGATCGGGTGAAGCTGCAGATTAGAGATAATGACTCTACTTCCTGTGAACTTTATTGCCAATCGTCTACGCTTTAAAAATCATGTATCTGAAGTATTGCACCACATGTCACAAATAATAATAATAATAATAATAATAACAACGTTTTGACTTGTATCTAAACAAAAGTCTCAAAGGGAGTTGTTTTACTGTAGGCACAAATCTCGCTCACAGCTTTATAGCCTGTGGTACACAGCCATATGCCAATGCAGTCTTTGTGATCAGAGATCACAAAGACTCATAAGATTCTCCTCATCTGTGGTGTGCACTTTGTGTCGCACATTTAACAATCAAGAATCAAGAATGTGTCATTGTAGTTTGACTAAATGTTTTGTGCAATGGGTGACAAATGCAGTTTTTTTTTTTCAGATGTTACACTAGAGACATGGCAAAAGGAGAAATTCAATTTGTCAACTGGACAAAAGTTTATTTGGTCGAATACGTTTCACAGCTCATCCAAGCTGCTTCTTCAGTTCTGGTCAGAGTGCTGGTGGACACTGCCTATATCTGCCTGAAGGGAGGAGCTAACTACAATGAAATTACTCTGAGACTACCACACCTATTTGTTTACAGTTTCTGTTAGTTAGGTGGGTCTGTTAAATATGCAGTGGGGGTGGAGTGTGGGGTCTTGTTAGCAGAACCATTCAGGGCCATAATGGGTGTTTTCACACCTCTGGACCTGACCTGGCTAGTTGTATTGTTTTCTTTGTTTGTTTTGATTTATGTTTGAGGATAGAGTTATAAATGGGAGACAAATGATGTCTGAGACATCAAGGATTATCTTTCTTGACAAAAATAACCTCTTTAACTCCCCTCTCAAATGAGTTCTTTCTCTGTACCTCACTGTCCTCAAAGGAGTGGCCCATAGCTTTTAGGTAGAGAGGTACAGCAGTCTGAGGTCCACTATACACATTACTCCCTAAAAGCCACCAGCAGAGGCTTATACCAGGGAAATTAAATCTGCAGGGGAACTTTTAACAGGCTCCACTTGGCAAAAGCCCTTTTTTGGACCTACCACAGATAAAAGCTGTGAGACCTGCATGAGCCCCACTTCTGTGCTAAGATGAATGAGGTCAAAAAGTGTCTCTATGTGCTCTGGCCTCTGCTAAAGTTTTCTGACAGCTCCTGGACTGTGGGAGGGCGCTGGTGTTTATCACAATATGGGTACTCACGTACACATGCTCAGTAGTTTTGTGTTGTGCAGGCTGTAGAATTTGGTGTCAGAATTTCAGATGGAGGGCAGGGAACCATAGAACACATGCACTACTTGTGAAAGAAATATTCAAACTTCCATCCATCCTCAGTATAAGCAACTCCCATACATTCCTCACCCCAGACACTTCCTCCTGGTCCTCTGGTGGGACCCCGAGAGACATAGTCACTCCAGTGTGTCCTGGGTCTTCCATGGGGCCTCCTCGTGGTGGGTCGAAATAGATACCCTCCCCTCAGCTTCACCCCTCCACGTGGAGGAAACACTGTATCTGCCATCTTGTTCTTTCAGTCATTACCTAAAGCTCATGGCCATAAAATAAACCTTATTATTTGTTAGAAATTTGTTCCACAAACTTGTCCTATTGATAATCTTGTCTTAAACAGCAAATTCCACCAAAGAAATAGAGACTTTAAGATGTACAGCCAATCCCTATTAATCAAGTTTAACATTTATTTATTTATTAAGCATTCATTAAACAGGCAGTATTATGCAAAATACATTTTTGGAGCTTTCTATCATGGTATAACTTTGTTCCCTCATCAAAAACTAAAGGTTTTAGATGTCATCCATGCATGTTTGAGGGCCTTTTTCGAACCCTCTTTACAGTTAGCTGTAAGATTCTATGCAAGGCTTTGCCCACAAGTCTATATCACCCATGCTCCCACACGACAATTCTTCATAAATATACAAAAACACAAAACTGCACACAACAACATGACAAACCTGGCACGCTGATGGTGTTGTGATGTCACTCTGAAGGAGGAGGGACTTAGCGTGGGAAGGGGAGACTGAGAGCGTCAAAAACAAAACTGAAGTCAACTTAAGTCAGTGTGATGTTCCCATAAAACATATAACGTGTGTGATGTGTGCAGGATTTCGCTCCTGCTCTGGACATAAACCTGTACTGGCACTTTGCCCACGGCCTGGGGGAGCCGGTCTATATGCCCGTGGAGTCATGGACCAGTCTGAGTGCCACCCTCCTGGAGGCACTGGACGGCTACAATGAGGTGAACGCTGCTCTAAGCCTGGTGCTGTTTGAGGATGCCATGTCCCACATGTGAGTGACACACACATTATTATTATGAGTATGATTTTTGTTGACCCTTGTAGGTACATTAAACAGCATTTACAGTTCAGGTATAGCATAATACACGTGTGTGGAATCTCTCAGGCATCAAGGAAGGGTCCTGACTGAATTCTCTCAGCAGATAGATAGATAGATAGATAGATAGATAGATTTATTATATTTTTATTGGCCTTTATTTAACCAAGATAGAGGTTAAGAATCTATTTTTCAGGGGAGTCCTGGCCCCACAGGGAACCCTATTGTATTTTTTGTGATAAGAGAAACCGGCGCACCAGGAGGAAACACACACAGGAAGAACATGCAGACTCCACACAGATAGATATATGGATGATAGATAGGTAAATATATAGATTATAGATAGACAGATAGATGATAAACAGATATATGGGAGTAGTACTACTTTTTTTTTGCCATGTAACTGTACTTTTACTCAAGCGCACATTTTCAGTCCTCTTTCCATCACTCAGTTAACCTGTCAAAGACAAGAACACAGAATAACAGTGTGCGCTTCCTTCTCTAATTGAACGCAGAAAAAGCCTTGAGGCAAATGACATATTACCAACACCACCAACACATTATTGTTACTAGATTTGGACAATAAAATAAATCTCTAAACTAAGCACATAAGCCCTGTAGCTGGTCCTGCCCCTTCTCTTTGCTGTCTGTCCCTGTGCAGGTATTTGAGGATTAGCGCTTCCATTTTGCACAGTGTCACACACAGACAGACAAATAAACCTAAACCCCAGCACACATCCTGACTGCTAAAGGGGCATTCTGTTTCTACCAATGTGGACATTTAACATTCTATGGTACAGGCCAGACTCTGCAGTAACCTGGCAAATAGTCACTTTTATTCAGCACTTTTCCACCTACAAGACTTCACCCATTCATACCTATTTATTAGGGATGGGACAAGACCCAGTTTTCACAAGATGAGACACCCCACAAGATTAGGTCCATGAGAAAGAGACAAGACAAGATTTTGACATAAATTGTAATAAATAAGTAGTGCAATCCATTTTCACAATTACATCTTCAAGATTTTAATGTATTTTATGTAATACTGCTTTAGGGTCATTGTACTTCTACTTCTTAGAATTACAGCTTCTCAAATTGCATAACTTTTTTTTTTCAAAGGTAAATTCAGGGGAAAAAATCTCACAACATCATTTTTCTCATGTGTGCACAATCTTGTGGCAATTTTGTCTCGCGAAGTCTTGTGGCATGAGATCTTGTCCCATTGCTAACATTTACTATATATATTCTTCCAGGCCTTCTCCAGCTCTTCCTTGAGGCCCTGGTATTTCTCTAGTTTCTTGTCTTCCTTTTTCCTGATGTTACCATCGTTTGGTATTGCAATGTCCACCACCACGGCTTTGTTCTGTTGCTTATCCACCACCACTATGTCTGGTTGGTTTGCCATCATCACTCTGTCAGTCTGTATTTGGAAGTCCCATAGGATCTTGGCTCGGTCATGCTCCGCAAACTTCGGAGGTGTTTCCCACCTTGACCATGGGGTCTCCAGCCCGTACTCTGCACAGATGTTTCTGTATACTATGCCCACCACTTGGTTGTGTCGTTCCATGTATGCTTTCCCTGCCAGCATCTTACACCCTGAAGTTTTGTGGTGGACTGTCTCAGGAACCTCTTTGGACAGGTCTTGTCTGGTGTGGTAGATCTGGGCCTCTATTGCTCGGGTGCTCAAGGTCTGCTCCTGTGCAGCCAGGATGAGGGCCTCTGTGCTGTCCTTGAGCACATAATCTGTCGGGGCCTTGTCCTTGATGTACTTATGGATTTTGGATGTTTCATCCTGGACAGTGGTTCCCACACTCACTAGTCCTTGGCCTCCTTCCTTCCGGCTTGTGTACAGTCTCATGGTGCTGGATTTGGGATGGAACCTTCCATGCATGGTCAGGAGCTTTCGTGTCTTAACGTCTGTGGTCTGTATCTGTATCTCCTCCTTTGGCCAGCTTATGATTCCTGCTGGGTATCTGATCACTGGCAGGGCGTAGCTGTTTATTGCCTGGGCCTTGTTCTAGCCATTGAGCTGACTTCTTAGGACTTGCCTTACTTGTTGCAGGTAGATGGCCGTAGCCATTTTCCTTGTTGCCTCTTCAAGGTTGCCATTTGCTTGTGGGATACCAAGGTACTTGTAACTGTCCTCAATGTCTGCTATTGTTCCCTCTGGGAGTGAGACCCATCCCCCCCTATCTAATTAATTACAGGATTTCTAATTAATTAATCTAATTAATCACATTTTCATCTCATATCTGCTAAAGGTCCCCAAATAAAGAATTCAAATTCTAGGACATTACAGAATTGTAGTTTTTGACAAATCAATTGAATAAACTAAGAAGAGAATTTTATTTTTTTTAAAAAAAAGGTCAAAGACATCCCAGCAGACCACTTAGGCCAGATGCATTATTCAAAAATACAATACAAATACAGGTAAATAAATTAAATTTTAAAATCTCAAATAGGCACTTAAGCAGACCCTCAATTCAAAATGAATACTAAAGCTGAGTCAATACAGCAATTCAAAATAATAAAATATAACACGCCTCTAAATAAGGCAACATCAAGAACAAGAAGCCACCAGGCATTTCTTTTAGGCCTATCACATAGGTCACATTAAGGTAAGTCAGGAGAACATGACATTATTTACCCTAGGGTAACAACAATTAAAATCTAAAAGTATCTGACGCATAACAACTCAAACCCAAAAGAAGATCTGGGGTTACAGTATCAACTCTTAAAATAAAAAACCCACCCCAAGATAACATTACAGGATCTGACAACAGACAACTTTATGTCTCCTTGAGCCAGTTGCTCAGGCACACAAGTTTGTTTACATTGTTTGAGTGTAAGGCTGCCTTCTTCTTTTGTATGATGTTACCTGCAAGTGAAAAGAGTCTCTCACGTGGAACAGACGTTGCAGGAGTAGCCAGGTATTTGCGAGCAAGCGAGGACAGCTGTCCATAGGCTCCTGCATGAGCTGCCCACCACTCCAGTGGACACTCTTGTATTCCAATGCACGGCTCAGTTTTGTAGTGGGCTAGAGGCCCTGGCTCCTCTATATCCGAGTTGGAGTCTGAAGAAGACAGCAGGAGGAGGCTCTTCTTTGCTGCTGGCTCATCCTCTGTGGGTGGAGGAACAGCAGGTCCCGCTTCTGATCCTCGCAGCATCTCCTCAATCCAGGTCCACACCTTAAAAGAGGGACAATTAATTTGTTGCATGGGACTTTTTAACCAAAGCACTCACAGAACACTGGTTTTCTCAGTCACACATACCTCAGCCCTCTCATCCTTGCGTATGCTCTTCAAGTCCTTGAATCGAGGGTTGAGGGCTGTAGCCACCTTCAGCCATCTGTTGTTGATGGTGGCCTTGCGTTTGTCTAGGTCCTTTGAAAAGGTGGCCTTGAACTTTATCATGTAGCCTGGATCCTCATCAGTGGGATCCATGACACGTTTGAGATGGCAGAGTGGGGGAGAACCACAGAGCATGAGTCTCACCTCCAAGCAGCTCAGTCACATATCTGCAGTGGAACAAAAATATGGCAATAATGAATTCACATCATTTTTGACGAGAGAGAGAACAGGTGTGGGTGTGAGAGAGGGACATACTTGCAGGGCTCAAGAACGACCTCCAGCTTCTGTAGTTTGTCACACTCTAGGTTAGTCAGTGTGGCCAGGTTGTGCTTCTGTCTGGCCAAAGTGGCATTCACAGCCTCCTGCCACGGCAGGTACCGTGAGATCATGGAGAGTGTCGAATTCCATCTTTCAGTAAAATACAGCTGCATTAGGGGGCTGTAAGTTTTGAACGAACACACACACACACACACACACACACACACACACACACACACACACACACACACACACACACACACACACACACACACACACACACACACAGAAAACAATTCAGAATAAATTACCCCAATAGGAAGTAAACAGTCTCACCTTGTGGATACGTCTTGAACCAGGGGCTCTCTCACTTGTCCGAGGGCGGTCTGCTGCTGGTGCAGTTCTTCTGTACTGGCTGGGCTATGCTTGAAGTGTCCTACTATTTTACGGCACTTTGCCAGGGCGGTGTCAAAGCCACTGTCCTCAAGGCAGATTGTGATGTTTTTTTTCAGCATATGTGCAACACATGGTATGTGCTCGAAAGGCAACTGGTGTGCTGCTGCGACCATGTTTCTTGCACTATCGGTTCCGATCGTTGTCACTTCCCATTCCTTTATCACAGCATCGAACTGCTCAGTGCATGCATCGACATGATGGCGGGTCACCCTTTTGCTCACGGTTAATGCAAAAGACTTAAGTTTCCACTCACTATCGATTAGATGCACTGTGACTCCCAAGTAGTTGTGATTCCTCACCGAAGTCCAGTGATCGCCCGGCGACACAGCAGACCCCCGCCAACAATTCTTCTTTTGCATTCCTTTCATTGTCATACAGCTGGTGAATTCTTTTCATCACCATAGTTCTGGAAGGTAGCTGGAATTTTGGGTCAGATGACGAGATCTGAACTGCCTCCTTTAGTCCCTCGTCTTCCACGATTGAAATTGGCCTGCAATCAGCAGCAACCCACTTTGCGATCGAGTTTGTCAGCTTTCCTGAAGTCGCTTTGCTCATTCGTTTGCCAGCTTCTGCGAGAGTGGTTTGGCGAAGTGCGCTCACATGAGCACTGTCTCCGCAAACACTGGAACTTGCCTGGTGTTCTGTCGAAACGTCACGTGTTTAGCATTCAAAGGATATGTCAGGCTGGAGCAGCTTCGGTGATAGGAAAATTCTTTTTGACAAAAGCTACAAATCACCGCATTCTTGTTGATAGTCCCGTCTTGTTATTTTTTTTATAAATAAACTTGCCGTTCAAAGGCCCGAGCAATGATTTTCTTGCCTCCTCCCCCAAGTCCATCGTCAGTTTCCTCCAGGGTTTATTTGTTTGATTAGCGACGCAGGTGGAAGTGTCGCGCCACTGCCAAGTCGCCTACAGGTCCTGTCGCTCATAATTAATTGCGTTAATTTTTACACATTAATTAGCAGTGTAATTAATTAATCTAATTAACGCGTTAAACTGACAGCCCTAATATATATATATATATATACAGTGGCTTGCAAAACTATTTGGCTCCCTTGAACTTTGTGACCTTTTGCCACATTTCAGGCTTCAAACATAAAGATATAAAACTGTAATTTCTTGTGAAGAATCAACAACAAGTGGGACACAATCATGAAGTGGAACACACTTTATTGGATATTTTAAACTTTTTTAACAAATAAAAAACGAAAAATTGGGCGTGCAAAATCATTCAGCCCCTTTACTTTCAGTGCAGCAAACTCTGTCCAGAAGTTCAGTGAGGATCTCTGAATGATTCAATGTTGACCTAAATGACTAACGATGATAAATGGAATCCACCTGTGTGTAATCAAGTCTCTGTATAAATGCACCTGCACTGTGATAGTCTCAGAGGTCTGTTTAAAGCGCAGAGAGCATCATGAAGAACAAGGAACACACCAGGCAGGTCCGAGATACTGTTGTGGAGAAGTTTAAAGCTGGATTTGGATACAAAAAGATTTCCCAAGCTTTAAACATCCCAAGGAGCACTGTGCAAGCAATAATATTGAAATGGAAGGAGTATCAGACCACTGCAAATCTACCAAGATCTGGCCGTCCCCCTAAACTTTCAGCTCATACAAGGAGAAGACTGATCAGAGATGCAGCCAAGAGGCCCATGATCACTCTGGATGAACTGCAGAGGTCTACAGCTGAGGTGGGAGAATCTGTCCATAGGACAACAATCAGTCGTATACTGCACAAATCTGGCCTTTATGGAAGAGTGGCAAGAAGGAAGCCATTTCTTAAAGATATCCATAAAAAGTGTCGTTTAAAGTTTGCCACAAGCCACCTGGGAGACACACCAAACATGTGGAAGAAGGTGCTCTGGTCAGATGAGACCAAAATCGAACTTTTTGGCAACAATGCAAGAGGTTATGTTTGGCGTAAAAGCAGCACAGCTCATCACCCTCAACACACCATCCCCACTGTCAAACATGGTGGTGGCAGCATCATGGTTTGGGCCTGCTTTTCTTCAGCAGGGACAGGGAAGATGGTTAAAATTGATGGGAAGATGGATGGAGCCAAATACAGGACCATTCTGGAAGAAAACCTGATGGAGTCCGCAAAAGACCTGAGACTGGGACGGAGATTTGTCTTCCAACAAGACAATGATCCAAAACATAAAGCAAAAGCTACAATGGAATGGTTCACCAAAAAACATATCAAGGTGTTAGAATGGCCAAGTCAAAGTCCAGACCTCAATCCAATTGAGAATCTGTGGAAAGAACTGAAAACTGCTGTTCACAAACGCTCTCCATCCAACCTCACTGAGCTCGAGCTGTTTTGCAAGGAGGAATGGGCAAAAATATCAGTTTCTCGATGTGCAAAACTGATAGAGACATACCCCAAGCGACTTGCAGCTGTAATCGCAGCAAAAGGTGGCGCTACAAAGTATTAACTCAATGGGGCTGAATGATTTTGCACACCCAATTTTTCATTTTTTATTTGTTAAAAAAGTTAAAAATATCCAATAAAGTGTGTTCCACTTCATGATTGTGTCCCACTTGTTGTTGATTCTTCACAAAAAATTACAGTTTTATATCTTTATGTTTGAAGCCTGAAATGTGGCAAAAGGTCACAAAGTTCAAGGGAGCCAAATAGTTTCGCAAGCCACTGTATATATATATATATATATATATATATATATATATATATATATAGTGCTCCTCACCTTCCACGGTGGTTGGTCTCTCACTCTCATCCAGCTCGGGTCCTCGGGTCGAGGCCTGGGAGCTTGAGAGTTCTGTGCAGTATCTTTGCTGTTCCTAGTACTGCACTTTTCTGGACTGAGATGTCTGATGTTTTTCCTGGGATCTGTTGTAGCCACTCCTCCAGTTTGGGGGTTACAGCCCCGAGCGCTCCGATCACCACTGATGCCTTCACCTTCCAGGGCTTCTCCAGCTCTTCCTTGAGCCCCTGGTATTTCTCTAGTTTCTCGTGTTCCTTTTTCCTGATGTTACCATCGCTTGGTATTGCAATGTCCATCACCACGGCTCTGTTCTATTGCTTATCCACCACCACTATGTCTGGTCTCGCCATCACCATTCTGTCAGTCTGTATCTGGTAGTCCCACAGGATCTTGGCTTGGTCATTCTCCGCAAACTTCGGAGGTGTTTCCCACCTTGACCTTGGGGTCTCCAGTCTGTACTCTGCACAGATGTTTCTGTACACTATGCCCGCCACTTGGTTGTGTCGCTCCATGTATGCTTTCCATGCCAGCATCTTACACCCTGCAGGTATGTGCTGGACTGTCTCAGGAGCCTCTTTGCACAGCCTACACCTTGGGTCTTGTCTGGTGTGGTAGATCTGGGCCTCTATTGCTCGGGTGCTCAAGGCCTGCTCCTGTGCAGTTGACAAATTGAATTTCTTCTTTTATCATGGATTCTACCTGGACGACTGAGGGACTCTTCACGCACAATGTTTTAACATTAACGCATTTCACAGAATTTAGTCATTTAGTCTTTCTTTTTGCTCCTGAAAGTCGGCATTTTTTAGCACAAGTACATCAATATCAGGCACCATGTCCTGAGTAGCTGCCAACTTCAGAATGTCATTCAAGTGCTTGTGTGTTAGCTTTGAGCGCAGCTTTCTTTTATTAATGTTCATTATTGAGAAAACCTGCTCACAAAGGTAGGTAGTCCATGAAAAGCATGTTCGGCAAGTCTTCATTTGTGCCTGCTCTGGTGGGAGGCAGCCACGCACAGAGGTGCTGGAATCACTGCTATGCTAAGCTGCGGAGAAAAGAGGTGCAGAAAATTACCAATAATTTAATAGAAAATTATAATATAATTAAAATATTTTAATAGAAAATCAGCTGAGGGCCAGATTAAAGGTCTTGGAGGGCGGGATCCAGCCCGCATGTTTGACACCCCTGCTCTAATCCGTTTCCCCTCTTCTGCTCTATCCATTAAAAAATACAAGGCTCACAGGAGCAGTTTCAGAGAGAGGTGCCACAATATTTCAACGTAAGTCAATAGGAGCCAGGGTCAGAAGGAACTGCAAGAGCCACCATGTGAACTTCCTATTTGGAAGGCAGCGGCTAGTGCCTTAACACTCAACCAAGGAGGATTCAACTAATGGAGTTTACAAACCACAATGGAGCACTTCCTGTATTACCACTTGACATCAAAAGGTGGAACAAAAGACACAAACAAAAGAAACAAAAGACAACGTTAGGTATGTTTTGATGAAGAAACATTATCAATGGGACCTCCTGATTAAATAAAGGTAAAATAAAAACAATATATACAAAATAGTATAATACGGGCCCTTTAAAGCCTAAGCAGCAGAAAGAGGCGCTTAAATAAATGAGTAGTGATGTTAGAAACAACAGGCTGATGTGAGTGGAGTTTAGGCTATTATCAGTTCATTTAGACCACACGGCGTAAGTACTGAGCCACTTTACTCCAGACCAGAGCTGCATAATCCTGAATGGACTTGCAAATATTAGGGCATAACACAATACTGTAATAGACTGTTCATGTAGAGAGGGTGTCCCTACAGTTTAACCATACTAAGCAGTAAAATACATTAATTATAGGAAGCTCAATCAAAAGTCTCAGTGCAATTAGAGGAAAAGTATAAGGAGAGTAACAGCCCACACACAGCAGGAAAGCCTCTGTTAAGCTTCTCTCTCTCTCTCTGTTTGTGTCGGTGATGAGATGGGACGTACCCTGGAATGGAATGTGGACCCTGTTCAAACCCTCTTTACAGTCTGTGTACAACTCTGTTTACACCCACAAGCCTGCCCCTGCTTCTGCACTTGGAGCCGTTTTGGAGCAGTGCTCTGATGTAGTTTTCAGATCATTAGACGTGTGCTATTACATGAAGCCATGTGCTTTGGTCAAATACTGCGAACCACAGAATGGAACATTTAGTTATTGCTGAGATCATAGACTGTATAATAGAAGTGGACTAAGGCACTGTGACGTCAACCACAGCAGTTAGTTGCAACAAACTTAAACTCAATGAGGCTAGCAGTTATAATGGTAATCTGCAACCATATTTGGAAAGAGCCAATCATGAGTGAGGCTGTTGAAGGTAACTCCACACCAATGGAGCCCATAACCATCCAGGGCCTTGATGTGGAAATAGTGGACTGCTACAAGTACCTTGCTGTCCCTGTGAACAGCAGGCTGGTCTGGAGGAACACTGTAATGCTGCGTACAAGAAAGGCATGAGCAGACTCTACTTCCAGAGAAAGCTCAGGTCTTTCAATGTGTGCAGCAAGTTACTGGTGATCTTCTACCAGTCTGTGGTGGCCAGCGCCCTGTATTTTGCTGTGCTCTTCTGGGGGAGCAGCATCAGTAAAAGGGACATTGGGCGGATTGACAAACTGATCCGTAAAGCTGGTCACGTGATCAGCAGTGAGCTGGAGACATTTGTCACAGTGAGGGACAGGAGGACACTGAACAAACTGCTCTCCATCATGGACACTCCTGCTCACCCACTGCACCAGACTATAGAGGGACAGAGGAGCTCATGCTCCAAAAGGCTCCTACAGCTCTGTTTAAACAGTGAGAGCAGTGACGTGTGGTCATTAGAGGCAGGTGAGGCACAGCCACCTGTCATTACAGAGAGAAAAAAAAAAGTAAAATGAAAAATTGAATTACATGGTTATATTTATCCAATGATTTGTACTATAAAGTTATTTTATATTTACCTTTGCCATTTTAATTCTTTTTTAATTCAAAATCGATGAATTTTCACTTTGATGAATTTTCACTTTGATGAATTTTCACTTTTTACGTTCAAATACTGGTGCAGAGAGTCACCAGCCATTCGTGCCTCACCATGGACTGACTGTGCTGTATGCTCAGCAGTGACAGATAAGCGGCTGTGAAAAGGTGCCAGGTGAGGCACGTAGTTACCTGGCCTCATGGTAGAGGCACTCATGAGCCCAGGGATTCTTCTTGCAACTTCTGGGCCAGCAGATTAGAATAATTGACAGCAAGCTACAATTTAGAGTTAGCAAGTCAAGTTAATAATCTGTTCGGCTTCACTTTTTTCTTGTCTGGTTCTACTTTTTAAATGAAGGAAGATTTCATACTAAAGCTCAAACAGTTTTCTAAACTGGACTTTCGGTCAAATCAGGAGTTTATAATTAAAGAAAGACCAACGCAGGAGCTTCAGGGTGTTGCTTCAGACTACGGGACAAAAGACTCACTCTTTTCTAACAGTGTGGTAAGAAATCGTCTTTTCTGCTTTTTCTGCCTTCTTTTCTCAACCTGCTGTGACAATGCCTGTACTCTGATGGGATATTGGGACATTTGCAAAGAAGCATGAAACATGAGCAGTCCACCACTTACATTCAAAGCCAGATTGTGCTAAAAACTTTGCTATTTTAATTTATGACGCTATGCGGTGAGCTCTGGAAAATGCACTGAACAATAATAATTCATTTTCAGCTTCACATCAAAAATATTACAAGCTACCAGACAACACTTACAGGGAGAGAAACTGGCCTGGGGCCAAATTTACTTGCCGACACCTGGTTACGTCACTGATGACGTTAATGTCTCACCAGCCATGACCCTCACTGCACGTCACTGAGTAAGAGATACAGGACTACATTCATTCCATACTCCATACAGTTGTACACCTACTCACCCTTATGCAGGGCTCTCAAGTCTCACGCTTTGAGAGTGTGACACACGCAATTCGACGTGTTCACACGCTCACACGCCACACATGGTATTTCTCACGCTGAATTTTTTTAAAGCAATTCAAAACTGTAGCCACTGTTCACAGCGCTTCTGTGCCCAGAAAATCTGTAAGTTAATGCAGGCACCGCGCGTTTTCAGTGAAAAAAAAGTCACTTGCACACCAGTACTCGAGTTGAGCGATCAGCTGTGAGGCCGATCGCTCACAGCTGTGAGCGAGCCGCGTGATATTTACGCGGCATTTCCAAGAGAAGAAGAATCCTTAACTTGCTACGTTAATGCTACGTAAGAAGGAACTCTCGCCTCGGGACACGGGATAAGTTCGGGATATGTCCTTTTCTCCGGAGCTCCGGATTATTAAAGACCGTGGCACATGCATACATAGATACGAGTGACCGCGTTGTTATGGGTGAGTCATATCAGATTATTTCTGCATCTATTTCGGTACTAAACCAGAACTAAACCAGGACTAAACCAGGACTAAACCAGAACTAAACCAGTACTAAACCAGAACTAGCCAGGACTAAACCAGGACTAAACCAAGACTAAACCAGGTCTAAACTGGGTCTAAACCAGGATTCAACTGGGACTAAACCAGGACTAAACCAGAACTAAACCAAGACTAAACCAGGTCTAAACCGGGTCTAAACCAGGATTCAACTGGGACTAAACCAGGATTAAACCAAGACTAAACCAGGTCTAAACCAGGACTAAACCGGGACTAAACCATGTCTAAACCAGGACTAAACCAGGACTAAGCCAAGACTAAACCAGATCTAAACCGGGTCTAAACCAGGACTAAACCGGGACTAAACCAGGACTAAACCAGGACTTAACCAAAACTAAACCAGGTCTAAACCAAGACTAAACCAGGACTAAGCCAAGACTAAACCAGATCTAAACAGGGTCTAAAACCAAAGCACTTTACAGTTCATTGTTCATTCACTCCACACTTGGTGGTGGTAAGCTACTTTCTGTAGCCACAGCTGCCCTGGGGCAGACTGACAGAAGCGAGGCTGCCAATCTGCGGCATCAGCCCCTCCGACCACTTCCAACACTCACGCACACGCCACTTTCATACTAGGCTATGTGGGTGAAGTGTCTTGCCTAAGGACACAACGGCAGTTTTTTGGAACTGGCGCTGCACTGTGGCACCTGGAATTCCCACTGGTCTCCCATCCAAGTACTAACCAGCTTAGCTTCTGAGATCTGACGGGATCAGGCTTTGACAAGCACAACAACTCACTCTTGTGGAGCAGATAACCCTATGTCTTGTCAATCATCATATCTTTTTTATGACCTCTTGTATCTAGAGATTTTTTTTATTACTTATTTTTCTATTTTATTTTGACTTGTACATATACATTTATATAATTATGCCTTATTTATTGCCGATATATTCTTGTATTCGTTAATTTAAGTTTTTCTACTTTATTTTATTCTGCTCCAAGTACCGAAGCAATTACCTAATGTTGTGAACATGTTCAAACATATGGCAATAAAACCTTTCTGATTCTGGTTCTGATTTGACACCTGTCTCTTGTTAGTTTTTTTTTGCTACTTAATTAGAATTTATTATTACCATTTATATTTTTTACCCTTTCCTGTTATATTATATTGTGATGTGTAAGCTACAGTGTCTAAATAATTTCCCTTGTGGATCAATAAAGTGTGTAAAGTAAATAAAGTAAGTTAAATTCAATACAATACAATGAGCTCAGTATTTAAAATGTGCAGATCATAGTATAATGATCCACTGGTGGATTACAGCTATACAGCAGACAGAAGCACAATGTCTTTGTTAAAATAAGTATCTAATTTCAATACTAGTTTTAGTATCAATTAGTCTCTGATTCTCCACATTTTTGACTCCACAAGTCAAGTGATCTTAACACGATCTTGCCTCCTCTTTTCGTCTTGCTCCTGCCCCCATATCAAATCCTGTCTGAGAGCCAGTTGACAGTGTTGTTGCTGTGACTCAGCTCTGGTCCCTGTCCTGCTCATACCTCTCCTCCTCTGCCCACCTCCACAGCTGCCGCATCAGCCGGATTCTGGAATGCCCCCGGGGGAGTGCCCTGCTGGTGGGCGTGGGCGGCAGTGGTAAGCAGAGCCTCACCCGGCTGGCATCGTTTGTCTCGGGCTTGGAGGTGTTCCAGATCACCCTGAGGAAAGGCTACGGCATCATTGATCTCAAGGTAGCACAGACTCCCTCCTCCACACACAGACTCACCGACAGACAACAAACAAAGTGCAGGTTCACAGGGACCAGGGAGAGGTGGTCATGTAGAGAATCAAGGCTCCCACTTTACAGACACCCACAAAGAAAATATCTGGATAAGACACACAGTACAGTGCTGGCAATAGGGATGCACTGATACAGCTTTTTCTGATACTGATACATGGGTTAGTGTCTACTGATACCAGATATTAACTGATACCTGTATCAATACTGTTGGCAACATACAATATTACAGTATAAAAGGCACTGTACCTGAATTTTATTGACAAACAAAATGAGTTCATTTCAAACGGTTTGTGATTCTTAACTTAACTCCATACATCGATTTTCTTCCACTTATCCGGGGCCGGGTCACGGGGGCAACAGTTTTAACAGGGACTCACAGACTTCTACCACCCCAGACACTTCCTCCAGCTCCTCCGGGCAGACCCCAAGGCGTTCCAAGGCCAGCCAGGAGACGTAGTCCCTCCAGCGTGTCCTGGATCTTCCCCGGGGCCTCCTTCCGGTGGGATGTGCCCAGAACACCTCCCGAGGGAGGCGTCCAGGAGGCATCCGGAACAGATGCCCGAGCCACCTCAGCTGGCTCCTCTCGATGTGGAGAAGCAGCGTCTCTACTCTGAGCTCCTCCCGTGTAACTGAGCTCCTCCGCCTTAGACTGGAGTCTAACGTCGCCAGAGAAAGATTTCGGCCAAAAGGAAACTCATTTAGGCCGCTTGTATCCCGATCTTGTCCTTTCGATCATTACCCAGAGCTCATGACCATAGGTGAGGGTAGGAACATAGATTGGCTGGTAAATTGAGAGCTTCGCCTTTTGGCTCAGCTCCCTCTTCACCACAACGGTCCAGTACAGCGACTGCATCACTGCCGACGCTTCACCAATCTGCCTGTCAATCTCACACTCTATCCTCCCCTCACTCGTGAACAAGACCCCGAGATACTTGAACTCCTCCACTTGAGGCAAGGACTCTCCACCCACCCAAAGAGGGCAAGCAATCTTTTTCCGTTCGAGGACCATGGCCTCGGATTTGGAAGAGCTGATCCTCATCCCAGCTGCTTCACACTCGGCTGCAAACCGCCCCAATGCACACTGGAGGTCCCGGTTTGATGAAGCCATCAGGACAACATCATCTGCAAACAGCAGAGATGAGATCCTGTGGTTCCCAAACTGAATCCACTCCAGCCCCTAACTGCGCCTAGAAATTCTCTCTATAAATATAATGAACAGAACCGGTGACAAAGGGCAGCCCTGGCAGAGTCCAACATGCACCGGAAAAAGGTCAGACTTACTGCCGGCGATGCGAACACAGCTCCTGCTTTGGTCATACAGGGACCGAACAGCCCTTATCAAAGGGCCCCGAACCCCATACTCCCAGAGCACTCTCCACAGGACCCCACGAGGGACATGGTCGAATGCCTTGTCCAGATCCACAAAGCACATGTGGACTGGTTGGGCAAACTCCCATGCATCCTCGAGCACCCGATGGAGAGTATAGAGCTGGTCCAGTGTTCCCCAGCCGGGATGAAAACCACACTGCTCCTCCTGAATCCGAGGTTCGACTATCGGTCGAATTCTCCTCTCCAGCATTCTCCTCTCCTGGAATAGACCTTACTGGGAAAGCTGAGGAGTGTGATTCCCTGATAGTTGGAACACACCCTCCGGTCCCCCTTCTTAAACAGAGGGACCACCACCCTGGTCTGCCAGTCCAGAGGTACTGTCCTCGACCGCCACGTGATGTTGCAGAGACATGTCAGCCAAGACAGCCCTACAACATCCAGAGACAGCTCCTCACCTGCACTGTAAACAGTGTTTACAGTGAGGCGCCGGAAATCCTTTGAGGTCGTCCAATAGTCCTCCTCCATGGCCTCTCTGTACTCCACCTAACCCTGAGTTTTTGCCTCTACGACTGCCCTTGCTGCAGCACGCTTGGCCCACTGATACCCGCCAAAACTGTCTCAGGAGTCCCATGAGCCAACAAGGCCCGATAGGACTTCTTCTTCAGCCTGACGGTGTCCACCACCGAGTTTGGGGATTGCCACCGCGACAGGCACCACAGACCTTACGACCGGCTGCATCGACAATAGAGGCCGAGAACAAAACCCACTCAGACTCTATGTCCCCAGCCTCCCCCGGAATCTCGGAGAAGTTCTCCCGGAGGTATGAGTTGAAGGTGCCCCTGACAGAGGGCTCTGCCAGTTATTCCCAACAGACCTTCACTACACGCTTGGGCCTGCCAGGTCTTTCCACTTCCTCCCCCGCCAACTCCCCGGACCCAACTCACAACCAGGTGGTGATCAGTTGACAGCTCTGCCTCTCTCTTTACCCGAGTGTCCAAGACACGCGGCTGGAGGTCAGATGACACGACAACAAAGTTGATCATCGTCCTCCGTCCTAGGGTGTCCTGGTGCCACGTGCACTGGTGGACACCTTTGTGCTCGAACATGGTGTTTGTTATGGACAAACCGTGACGAGCACAGAAGTCCAATAACAGAACACCGCTCGGGTTCAGATCAGGGAGGCCGTTCCTCCCAATCACCCCTCTCCAGGTGTCATTGTCGTTGCCCAAGTGGGCGTTGAAGTCCCCCAGTAGAACAACAGAGTCCCCAGTTGGCGCGCTCTCCAGCACCCCTCCCAGGCACTCCAAGAGGGCTGGGTACTCTGCACTGCTGTTTGGCCCGTAGGCTGACACAACAGTCGGGGACAGGTCTCTCACTGTTGTGTTTGGCCCGTAGGCTGACACAACAGTGAGAGACCTGTCCCCGACCCGAAGGCACAGGGACGCGATCCTCTCGTTCACCGGGGTAAACTCCAACACACGGCTGCTAAGCTGTGGGGCAATGAGCAGGCCCACACCAGCCAGAGAAATGGAAAGTCCAGCCCCCTTCAAGGAGTTGGGTTGGGAGGTGAGGCCGACTATATCTAGTCTGTAACGCTCAACCTCCTGCACGAGCTCTGGCTCCTTCCCCCCCAGCGAGGTGACATTCCATGCCCCCAGAGCTAGTCTCCATATCCGGAGATCTGGTCGCTGAGGCCCCCGCCTTCGACTGCTGCCCAGATCTCTTCGCACCAGCCCATTATGGATCCTCCTGTGGGTGGGTTCACAGGAGGACGGCCCCACGTCGCTCTTTCGGGCTGAGCCCGGCTGGGCCCATGGGGGAAGGTCCGGCCACTAGGAGCTCGTTGGCATGCACCCACCCCAGGCCTGGCTCCATGATGGGGCCCCGCTAACGCCAATCCAAGCGACGTATCTAGCCTTGTTCTAGAGTTCGTCATAAGGGCTTCTGAACCGCTCTTAGTCTGACCCATCCCCCAGGAACTGTTTGCCTTGAGTGACCCTACCAGGGGCATAAAGCCCCCCGACAACATCACTCCCGGGATCATTCAGGCACTCAAACCCCTCCACCACATTAAAGTGGCAGCTCAAGGAGGGGTTAACTTAACTCATCCTAATTATTCACTATGAGTTCAGAAGTGCTTTTCGCAACTTTCAGAGGCCAGAGTGTAGTTTGTTTGTCACAGTAATGCTAATAGCTAGCATGCTAACACTGTACTTCCTGATTCTCAAACAATATGACAATTTATAATTAGCTGTTGATAATATTAGTAATTATTGTGAAAGGTCTAGTGCTCACGTTAGACATATTGATTTGAGACTTTTTCTCTACTTTTTGTAGAATTATTCATTGAGTTTAATTCAAAGGGTTCGAGAACCTGATTTTATTATTGTAAATAAGTCATTTTATTTTCCTCCCATGGGGTATATTGTAGCAGCACTTTGTGACAAATCCAGTCTGCTTTTTAGTGCGCTCCTCTGAGAAATAAATAGTCAAATGAGATATGTGTAGAGATTAGTTTCGGCATTAGGCCTATCTGAATACAAAAAACTTATATGAACCTGTAATAATAAGAAACCAAACATCTGCCATCAGTTTCCAGTGGAATTGAATCTGTTCTCACACATTGTGAAAACAGAAGCATTATCTGCCAGTGGGGAGGAGACTTCTATTGTTTTACATACAGTATAGTGTTTCTGTTATTCCAGTAGCAGCTATTTTGTTTTCAGTTAAAGGGCCCATTTTTGATATATGTTATAATATTGTTTTCTCATAAAAACATGCCTCACAGCATATTATAATATAGCAAAGAGAAACATATGAATATGAATATGTATACTCAATTCTAAATAAGTAGCAGAAATAGCAAGTTACAGATGTGAAATAAGGCACAGTTATATAAATGTATACAGTATGTACAAGTAAACATAAAATATTGAAATATTATTATTTGTTCATATCTCCCACTCCTAAAATCAAGAATTGAAAAAAAAAGATCTTCAAACTTGAGACTAGTCAAAACTTGAGACTAGTTTACTCAGATGGCTGTTTTTGCCGAGCAAACTAAATCCAGGTCAGTGGTGACTTTATTTGGTGTAACTGTCTTGCTCGTGGGCTCTGTGCTGCTGCTGCTGCTGCTGCTGCTGCTGTCTGGGATTGCTCCTGACACGTCTCACATCAGCAGGCCCTGTCACATTGTGCACACGGCACCACACTGGCTCTCTCTATTGGAGGCTACAGGCTGCACCCAGGCCTGCACTCATAATGGTGCCAAGCATACATTTGGTGAGTCCACTCAGAACTCCAAGCTGAAGTTGAATAAATGTGGGAAAGACAGTACAGGCCATCTAATAAGGTGGACACAGTAACAGGTAACAGTGATACACACTAATTGTCAGCTAATTAGCATTACTGAGAACTCAAGGTTTCACCAACTGATACTTTGCAGCTGATGTCATCAACATTCCCTGGGGCTGTGATGCTAACTATAAGCATGCTCTGTCTGAGGCACGGGTAGACTTTAATCTGAGCTTTATTTTTAACCTAAACTGACCAGAAAGAACTGACGTAATGACTCAGGTGAGCTGATTTGTGTTGCTAAAAAAGTCCCTCTCATATCACATTCCAGTTACATGCTAGGCAACAGTTTTTAGTTAGTCACTCTCACCTTTTGGTTGAAAATCAAACTCCAACCACCAATACACATAGACATGTAGAACACCTCCAGCATGATGAGGACAGGTCAGGATTCTATGGTGGAATTTAAAGGTCCTGTAACTGATTTTTTGAAATTGAGTCTATTCACAAAAACAAGTTTGTGGAGCGAATAACCAACATAAAGATTTGTGAATTTTCAGTTTTGAACAAAGCAACAGAACAAAAGAGTTAAATAGGCTCATGCCCTCCATCTGAAATTATCATCAATTTCTATGGTATAAATGCAAAATAAGCACAGAGATGCATTCTCTTGTTGTGTGAAATTATACATTTTAAATAAATTAGTCTATCTAGTCAATTCAATTTAAAAGTGCACTGCGTCAATTTTCTGGTGGCTTGTCCCCTGGAGATATTATAGCTTTTCCAGAAATGTTTCATGTACAGTATCCAATTACAGGTGTTATATGCCTACCTTGAGAAAAACAAGCCTCCGCTCGTCTACACAAAGGATCAGCTGATGGTGCTGCGCAGCGCTGTTGTGTTCCCCCGAGACAGGCATGTTATCCCTGACGAGATCCTACGGACGATACGCCGTGGACGCTGCGCGGGATGTAAACTCCGGGAAAAGAAGAGACGCTGCAGGCCAGTCCTCCCGTCCGTCGTCACGGGGAATGTGCGCTCCCTCACCAACAAGAAGGACGAGCTCGTGGCGCTCGTTAGATTTCAGCAGGAGTACAGGGACGCTAGCATCATTGTTCTTATGGAGACGTGGCTAACACCGCAAATCCCGGACTCTACCCTCACTGTGGACAACTTTCTCCTGCTGCGCGCAGACAGGACGGAGGAGAGCGGGAAGAAGAAGGGAGGAGGACTAGCGTTGCTTCTGAACGAGAAATGGTGTAAACCTGGACACTGTACAGTGAAGGAGCAGATGTGTAACAAAGACATTGAACTGTTTGCTATTAGCATGAGGCCATTCTACCTGCCCCGGGAGTTTTCACATGTCATCACACTGGCTGTCTACATTCCTCCCAGTGCTAACGCGAAGAATGCTTGTGACACTCTGCTCTCCTGCATCAGCTCTCTTCAGACTCAGCGTCCACAGGCCCTCTTCATCATCACTGGGGACTTCAACCATGGATCTCCCTCATCTGTCCTGCCAACATACACCCAGTATGTGACCTGCCCCACAAGAGACAATAAAACTTTGGACTTATTCTTTGCCAACGTCAAGGAGGCCTATATCTCATCACCCCTCCCCTTCCCCCGGGAAGAGCAGACCACAACATCATCCATATGAGGCCTGTGTACGAACCCCTCGTACACAAGCAGCCTGTAGAGCCCCGAGTGGTGAAGAGGTGGACAGCAGAGAGCGAGGAGGCTCTGAGGGACTGCTTTAGCACCACTATGTGGACAGAGCTCTGCCAGCCTCATGGGGAGGGCATCAATGCTATCACGGACTGTATTACGGACTATATCAACTTCAGTTTTGAAAACACCGTACCTTCTCGGATGGTGCGGTGTTTTCCAAACAAGCCGTGGATTAACTCGGACATTAAAGCTCTGTTGAAGGAGAAGAAGAGAGCTTTTAGGTCTTAAGGACCTTAAGACTGTACATAAGAAGCTGAGGAGGAAAATCAGACAGGCTAGGACCAACTTCAGGAGGAAGATGGAACAGCAGCTGCAGCAGCGGAATGTCAGGGAGGTGTGGAGAAGTCTGAAGAGTGTCGGGCTTCAATCCTCCGCCCGTCCTGACAGAGGGAGACCAACAGTGGGTGAACGATCTGAATTCACACTTCCTGAGGTTTGATCAATCACCCACCCCTCCCCCTGCACCGCTGCATGGGCTCACCTTGTCTCCTGCACAAAGGCCCAGACTGTCACCTATTCACACCACAGCTCAGGTTAGGAGAGATCTGAGCTGGATAAGGAGTAGAAAAGCTGCTGGACCAGACAGGATCAGCCCCAGGCTCCTTAAATCCTGTGCAGATGAGATGTGTGGAGTTATGGAGCATGGCTTCAACCTGAGCCTGAAGCTGAAGGTGGTGCCACAGTTATGGAAGACCTCCTGCGTGGTACCTGTGCACAAGACCCCGCACGGCAAAGACCTCAACAGCTTCAGGCCAGTGGCTCTCACATCTCATCTGATGAAGACTCTGGAGAGGCTCGGCCTGGGTCACATCCACTCCACGGTGAGCTCGGCGATGGACCCGCTGCAGTTCACGTATCGGCCTGGCATCGGAGTAGAGGACGCCATCATCTCTCTGATGCACTGCTCGCTGTCCCACTTGGAGAGGCCCGGCAGCACTGAGAGAATCTTGTTCTTCGACTTCTCCAGTGCTTTCAACACCATCCAGCTGCTGCTCCTGAGGGACAAGCTAGAGTGGGCAGGAGTGGACTGTGACCTGGCTGAGTGGATCCTGGACTACCTCACAAACTGGCCCCAGTTTGTAATAGCCTGGGACTGTGTTTCTGACCTCATAACCTGCAGTGTGGGGGCGCCCCAGGGCACGGTCCTCACGCCCTTCCTCTTTACCCTCTACACTGCAGACTTCAGACATAACACGGACAGCTGTGTCCTGCATTAGTTCTCCGATGACTCCGCCATCATTGGTCTCAGTCAGAGACTACGATGACGCGGAGTACAGAGGACTAACAGGACTTTGTGGACTGGTGTTACCGGAACCACCTTCTCATCAATGCGGGGAAGACCAAGGAGATGGTGGTGGACTTCCGGAGACGCCACTCTACTGCCCCCCCACCCCCCACCCCACCCCACCAGTGAACATCCAGGGAAGAGACATTGAGAGAGTGGACTCTTACAAGTACCTGGGTGTGCATCTGAACAATAAACTGGACTGGACTCATAACACAGATGCACTGTACAGGAAGGGCCAGAGTCGGCTCTATCTCCTGCGGTCCTTTGGAGTGAGAGGGCCACTCCTGAGGACCTTCTATGACTCTATGGTGGCATCAGCCATCCTGTACGGTGTGGTCTGCTGGAGCAGCAGCGTCTCAGAGAGGGAGAAGAAGAAACTGGACAAGGTCAACAGGAAGTCCAGCTCAGTCCTGGGCTCTCCTCTGGACTCGGTGAAGCAGGTGGGGGACAAGAGGGTCCTGGCTAAACTCATGTCTATGCTGGACCATGAGTGTCACCCCCTGCAGGACGCTCTGTCGGCTCTGGAGAGCACTTTCGCTGTGTTAAAGAGAGATTTTGCAGGTCTTTCTTTCCTGCTGCTGTCAGACTGTACAATGGTCAATGCTAGTCATGTTCATCTCCATAGCAACCATGTGTCATCTCCATAATAATAATAACAATGTGCAATATTATTTAAAGTCACTTTACGTGCCACCACTTATTTATTTAACCACCACTGTCCATCCCTGTACTGTACACAATCATCTGAGTCACTTTATTGTAGTGATATTATATATTACTGAACTGGAGTCACTTTAACTGCTGTTTGTTCACTGCTCAGAATCAAAGACATTTATTGTGCAATGTTCCTGTGCCTTTTAACCTTACAGTGTTGTGTTTTTTAGATTGTACATACTTATTATTATCTATCTTAATTTTGATGCATGGTCATATTTTCCTACTGTTTCTGAAACTTGCGTTGTGACACTGCAGTTTCCCCATTGTGGGACAAATAAAGGATTATCTTATCTTATAAGATAAGATAAGATAAGCCTTTATTGATCTCACACAGGAGAAATTTACTCGCCACAGTAGCTCCAGGACATTTGGACAAGAGGGAAAAAAAGTGCATGCAGGCAGGGAGGGGATAAAGTAAGTAATAAATAGTACAAATAGTAATACGTAATAATAATAATAATGGAAAATAGTAATAATGATAATAGTAACAACAAGCATCAACATGAAAAGGAGGATATTGCACGTCTGGCCTATATGTTAGAATTATACAGTCTGATGGCGGTGGGGATGAAGGATCTGCGGTAGCGCTCCTTCTTGCACTGGGGGTGCCTCAGTCTGCTGCTAAAGGAGCTGCTCAGCTCCTCTACAGTCCGGTGCAGAGGGTGAGAGGTGTCGTCCATGATGGACATGAATTTGGCCAGTACCCTCCTCTCAGCCACCTCCTCTACACGGTCCAGAGGACAGCCCAGGACAGAGCTGGCCCTCTTAACCAGCTTATTCAGTCTTTTTCTGTCCCGTTCTGTGCTGCTCGGGGCCCAGCAGACGACAGCGTAGAGGAGAGCAGAGGCACCACAGAGTCATAAAAAGTCTTGAGCAGAGGCCTGCTCACTCCAAGGACCTCAGCCTCCTCAGGAGGTGGAGAGCGACTTTGGCCCTTCTTGTACAGGGCGTCGGTGTTGTGGGACCAGTCCAGTTTATTGTTGAGGTGAACACCCAGGTACTTGAAACTGTCCACAGTCTCTATGTCCTGCCCCTGGATGTTCACCGGTGAGTGAGGTAGTGGTCTCCTCCTGAAGTCGATCACCAGCTCCTTTGTCTTACTGGTGTTAAGGCACAGGTGGTTGCGCCCACACCAGTCCACAAAGTCACTGATGACCGAGCGGTACTCCAGCTCGTTCCCCTCTGACACACAGCCCACAATGGCCGAGTCGTCTGAGAACTTCTGGAGATGGCAGCTGTCCGTGTTGTATGTGAAGTCCGAGGTGTATATGTATATGGTGAAGAGGAAGGGTGAGAGGACAGTACCCTGGGGGGCACCCGTGCTGCAGACTACCACCTCTGACTCACAGCCGCGCAGCCGCACGTACTGTGGACGGTCAGTGAGGTAGTCGATGGTCCAGGCAGCGAGATGTCCATCCACTCCCGCGTCCTCCAGCTTCCCCCGCAGCAGCGCCGGCCTTATGGTGTTGAAGGCGCTGGAGAAGTCAAAGAACATGACTCTCACAGCACTCCCGGCGGTCTCAAGGTGGGTGAGGGCCCGCTGCAGAAAGTAGATGACGGCGTCCTCTACTCCTACGTTTGGCTTGTAGGCAAACTGCAGCGGGTCCAGGGTGGGGCTCACCACAGAGCGGAGGTGGCTGAGGATCACCCTCTCCATGGTCTTCATGAGGTGGGAGGTCAAGGCGACTGGTCTGTAGTGGGCCGGTTCCCTGGCGTTTGTTGTTTTGGGAACCGGGACCACGCAGGAGGTCTTCCACAGGACAGGGACCTTCTCCAGGCTGAGGCTCAGGTTGAACATGTAGCAGAGAACCTCACAGAGCTGGTCTGCACAGGGTTCTCAGCAGCCTGGGGCAGATACCATCGGGTCCTGCGGCTTTCCCTCTGCCTGAGTCGCCTAAGCTCCCTCCTCACCTCGTCCGGTGTGATGGAGAGGGGGAGAGGGGGGGGACTGGGGTGGACTGCGGGGGGTGGTGGTAGTGGGGGGTGGAGGGGGGCTGGTGCTGGGTTGAGTCCATGTGAGGGGGAAGGGGGGTATGGCTACTGGCCCGGGAAGGTGTGAAGAGGAGGAGGGAGTCGGCAGAGGGGCAGAGGGGGGGGGGGGCGAGTCAAACCTGTTGAAGTAACAGTTTAATTCATCTGCCCAGCGCTGATCACCATCAGCTGTCCCTCTGCCACTCTGTCCGAAACCAGACATGCTCCTCAGTCCTCTCCACACGCCCCGTGTGTTGTTCTGGGCCAGCTGCTCCTCCATCTTCCTCCCATAGTCCTTCTTGGCCCGTCGGATCCTCCACTGGAGCTCCCGCTGGACCCTTTTCTGGACCCTTTTCTGGACCCTTTCTGTCCCCTGAGTTCAAAGCCCTTTTCTTCTGCTTCAGTAGGGCTTTAAGCTCAGGGGTGACCCAGGGGTGGTTGTTGGGGAAACACCGTACCCTCCTGGTTGGCACAGTGTTCTCCACGCAGAAGTTGATGTAGTCTGTGATGCAATGGGTCAGGCCGTTGATGTCGTCTCCATGAGAGTCAGTGAAAATGTCCCAGTCAGTGTTCTGGAAACATTCTCTCAGACTCTCACAGGCCTCCTGAGTCCAAGACTTCACAGACCGCTTCCGCACAGGTTCTTTCCGCACCCTGGGTGTGTATTGCGGGAGCAGGTAGACCAGACAGTGATCAGAGCGTCCGAGCGGGGGGAGGGGGGCGGAGGTGTAAGCGTCTTTGATATTGGCGTAAAACAAGTCCAGAGTCTTATTGTCTCTCGTGGGGAAAGTGACGTATTGGGTGAATGTGGGGAGAGTAGTGGAGAGAGATGTATGATTAAAATCCCCAGTGATCAGAAATGAGGCGCGCGGGTGACGTATCATCATATCATTAACGACGCTATGAAGCTGTTCGCATGCTGCTGCACCATCCGCCGATGGAGGAATATTCACACAGAACACAATAATGTGTGCAATTTCTCTGGGCAGATAGTACGGCCGCATACCCACAGCGAGCAGTTCAATGTCCCGGGTGCACAGCTGGTGTTTTACGTGTACATTCCCGGGGTGGCACCAGCGTTCGTTAACGAAGAAAATAAGTCCTCCTCCACGTGTCTTCCCGCTCCCCGACACGGTCCGGTCCGCGCGCCTCATAGTAAATCCGTCCAGCGAGATTACATTGTCCGGTATATTCCCATTTAGCCATGTCTCAGAAAAACTGCAGACTGCAGACTGCAGTCCCGGAATTGTCTCTGATGTCGGGCCAGCGCGACAAGCTCCTCCACCTTGTTGTTTAGCGAACGCAGATTCTCCGTTATCACCGTGGGTAGTCCGTTCGGTGAATACGGCCTCCGGTTCCTGCGTCCGCCCCTGCAGCCTCTCCTCTTTCTCCGTATCTCCGCTGGGACCTCCGGTTTCCCCGCGTGGAGTAGAGAAGGGCCCCGTAGCTCCAGGAGCCTGTCGCGCGTGTATATAATCCTGTGCATGGCTTCAGGTAAATCCCAACGTAATCCCTCCTGGCGCAGATTCATTAAAAGTCCAAAAACACTACAGCTAACAGTATAGCTGTAGTGAGAGTAGGCTTCCCAGGTGCGCGACTGCGCCCTGTTTCACCTACTCTAAAGAAAAAGCAAGAAAAACGACTATATACAAGTAAAAAGAGGACAAGAAGAAAAATAGGGACGGAGCTACACCGGCACGCAGCTGGCCTCACCAGCGCCATCTTAAAGTATCTTATCTTATCTTATCTTATCTTGCTGTGTTACAGATCTGACCCAACACTTGCCCTGGTGCACTCACCTGTTTGTCTCCATGGAGATAGATATGTTCATTGTTATACAATGGAACAGTCATATTATCTCCCTCTCAAAAAAGAAAAAAAAAATGAGGCAATTTGATTAGATGGATAACTATATATAAGGTTATAACTAGGGATGCACAGATACTGAGGTTAAATATCGGCGCTAATCCATGAACATTTACTGGATCAGGTAATTGCTCTAAAATATCAGTTCTTTTGTTATCCTGGGTGGTCTATAAATTGATGCATTACTGGTCGTAGTTCTTGACCGGAAAAAGGTGGCTTGCCCTCTTTGGCTGGGTAGAAAGTCCTTGCCTCAAGTGGAGAAGTTCAAGTATCTCTTGTTCACGAGTGAGGGGAGGATGGAGCGTGAGATTGACAGGCGGATCGGTGCAGTGATGTGTCAGACCACTGGTAAAGCTCTCAATTTACTGGTCAACCTACGTTCCTACCCTCACCTACGGTCATGAGCTTTGGGTAATGAAAGGACAAGATTTCCATAAAAAGACATATCACTCTAGACACTTTAAAAACTGCTGCTAAGGACTACTGTTGCATTGTTGTACATTTACTACTGGAATTTACTACTGCTGTACTGTTGTTTACTACTGCTGTTGTACTGAAATTATTACTGTTGCACATTTATTTTTATCTTTACCTTCAATGGACATTTTACTGCACATTACTGCACATTTCACTGCTGCATCTTCCATTGCACATTTTTGATGCACGTAAATAGGTATTTATTTATTTATTATTTTGCACTGCTTTTAGATTTTACATTTTTGTCTTCGAAGGTTTTGTTTTGTCTTTGTATTGTATTTTGTACACTGTCTTTTTGCACTGCTTGGCCAGAGAGAAACGAAATTTCGATTCACTATATGTTGAACACATATGGCAGAACTGACAATAAAATTGACTTTGAAAAAAACTTGAACTTTGAAGATCGTGGATAAAAGCGGCCAAAATGAGTTTCCTCCGCAGAGCGGCTGGGCGCTCCCTTAGAGATGGGGTGAGAGTGAGGAGCTCAGTCACACAGGAGAAGCTCAGAGTAAAGCCACTGCTCCTCCATGTCGAGAGGCATCTGTTCTGGATGTCTCCTGGACGCCTACCTCGGGAGGTGTTCTGGGCATGTCCCACTGGGAGGAGACCCAAGACATGCTGGAGGGACTAAGCCTCTCGGCTGGCCTGGAAACGCCTTGGGGTCTTCCCGGAGGAGCTGGAGGAAGTGTCCGGAGTGAAGGAAGTCTGGGAGTCCCTGCTTAGACTGTTGCTCCCATGACCCAGCACCAGATAAGCGGAAGAAAATGGATGGATCGTCGTAGTTGGTCCAGAAAGTCTCATAATGATGATGAGCTTTTTATACAAATTTGTTCTGTAGTTGAATGATAAATAAAAGCTACATAACACATTTTGCCATATAAGATTTTATTCTGTTTTCTCTGGTATTGGTTGATATTGGATATTGGCAAGCCATAGTGCAATGGAACTAAAACAGCTGGATTGATGCATCCCTCTTTATAATGTTATATTTGAGTATGGCAGACTTCCATGCATGATAACAGTATTCTTCCTTCTCATTTTCTGTGGCAGCCACAGTATCAGAACATCTATGAGATAATGAAGGGAGTGAATGCAGCCCATGGCGCATATCAGTGACTTTGCATATACAGGCTTCCACAGGCCTGAGTCTGTTGTGCTGCCGTCTGCTGTAAACACTTACAGATGTATGTGTGATAGATCTGCTGTAAACACTTACAGACATCGTGTGTGTGTGTGTGATATGAACACATACATACACACACACATATATATATATATATATATATGGGGGTGTGTGTACGTATGTCTGATAGATGTATGTGTGCGTATGTGAGGTAAACACATACAGATGTGTGTATGTGTGATAGATGTGATGTAAATACATACTGTATAGATTACAGTGGTACCTCGCCTTACGAAAGACTCTACAAACGAAAAATCCAAGTTACAAAACGCCTTCACGTTAAATTTTGGTCTCTAGATACGAAAGAAAATTCAAGTTACGAAATGCGAAATCTCAAATATTCAATTAATGCGCGCTCAGATGCGCGCTCAGATGCACGCCCCGAAACGTAAATACACTTTATCAACACACACGGGGTTAGGTTCCAGAGGTGGCCCGCGGTGGGAGAGGTCCACGAGATAGGACAACTTTGTATTTTGCAATTGTTCTACATGTTTTAGGGCTGTAAATGCCTCACCACACACATTCTACGCTTTTCTCAGACAGGAGTTGGGCTTTCCTCTCATTTCTCTCTCGTTTGAGCACTCGAACTTTCATAGATTTTGAAAGGAATGTGTTGATAGTGAAGCGTGGGGGGGGAGACACGGGATGGAGCCGCGGTGCCCGGGCCTTGCCTCCCCCTCGGGGCCGAGCATGCGCGGGCGAGCACGGGGTGATTTAATCCTGGTCTGGTCCCGGTTTGGTCCGGGTCTGGACCTGGTCCGGTCCTGGTTTAGACCTGGTTTAGACCTGGTCTAGACCTGGTTTAGTTCTGGTCTAGACCTGGAAGTCACATAGAAGCAGAGTCCGCCCCGAGTGAGACCCCGCGGTCTTGCCCACCGATAGAGCACCTTTCTCGCCCTCTTAGCTCACAGTGTCGGCGCCCCGGCTCCGGAGGTCAGATAGAACCAGAGCCCGCCCCGCCCCGCTCTTATTCCCGCTGAAAGAGCGTCTTTCTCGGCCTCTAGCGCGGAACGCGCAAGGAGCGCAGAGACACGAGCAACGCGCTCATCCAACGGCACTGCCATGTCCCGGGATAATCCTGGTTTAGTCCAGGTCCAATCCAGGTTTAGACCTGGTTTAGACCTGGTTTAGTTCTGGTCTAGACCTGGTTTAGTTCTGGTCTAGACCTGGTTTATTCCACGTTTAGTCCTGGGTCTAGAGTCTCTTAGCCAATCAGGACGCAGAACACAAATGTTACACTATAAAAAAAAAAAGTTACACTATAAAAAAAACCCTTGGAACGGATCAGGCCTTTTCCATTGAAATAGCTACTCAACTTACAAAAAATTCACTTTACAAAACCACTTCTGGAACGAATTAATTTCGTAAGGTGAGGTACCACTGTACGAATTAATTTCGTAAGGTGCCGCGGTGGTCTAAACCAGGTCTAGACCTGGTCTAGACCTGGCTCTTGCATGCGTTCGTGGGTCTCGTTCATGCGCTCAGACTGCGTGCGGTCCTCCAGCTGAGGCGAGCAGCGGCTCGCCTCAGCTGTGACTCGAAACGAAACCAGGAAATAGACCTTTAATCCACCTGGTCTAGTCCTGGTCTAGTCCAAGTCTAGTCCTGGTTTAGTCCAAGCTTAGTCCTGGTTTAGTCCAGGTCTAGACCTGCTGGCAGCCCCGCGCCGGGTCATGCTGCGCTATCACACACGTGTCCGCGCGCAGTTTTCTCCCCCCTCCCCCTTCCCCCCACACTTCACTATTAATAATTTTGTTGAAAATCTATGAAAGTTTGAGTGTTTAAACGAGAGACAAATGTGAGAAAAGTTTAAATCCAGTCTGAGAAAAGCGTATAATGTGTGTGGCTGAGCGCGCATTATTTGAATTTTTGAGATTTCGCGTTTCGTAACTTGAATTTTCTTTCGTATCTAGAGACCAAAATTTACCGTGAAGGCGTTTCGTAACTTGAAATTTTCATTTGTTGGGTCATTCGTAAGGTGAGGTACCACTGTATATATTTGTGTGCGTGTGTGTGTGTAAACACATACAGATGTGTGTGTGTGATGGATGTGTGTGTGTGTGATAGATGTGATGTAAATACTAGAGATGCGCGGATGGCGGTTACAGCTGCGGGCACCGCAGCTAAACCACGGAGCGGGTGGATGACGTGACGAAAAATAATATTTTTTATTAAATTCGGGTGGGTGGCGGTTGAACAATCAAATTTCCTTTGTCAATTAATTATAGACCTGCGCAAGACAAGCAGGCACGTTATGGGGCTGTGCAGTGCAGAGAATTTTGGAACTATCATAAGTTGGCGGATGACGGACGGGCGCGGTTTTGAAAATTCCTGAAAAAACATGCGTGCAAATGGATAGCGGACGGATGACTTTTTTTCATGCGGTTGCGGATGGAAAAAAAAGCCCATCCGTGTATCTCTAGTAAATATATATAGATTATATGTATGTGTGTGTGTGTGTGTGTGTGTGTGTGTTTGTGTGATGTGATGTGACAGATGCTCTTGTCACAGCTTTTGATAGCAGAACATTGAGCTGAAAAGCCCACAGTGAAGCTCTGATCCATAGAACTGAGCAGAGTGTGAGGGACGAGGGGAGGGCAGACCCCCGGGGAACCTGGGACAGCAGCAGCCCCTTGACACCACCCTCACCACAAAAGGAATGTGTACATTTAAATGAGACAATCTTGCACCACTTGCATGTATAATGATGAAGAAGGTAAAGTAACTACACCACACCGAGTTATATTGTATTATTTTATTTTTTATACCAGTACCTGCTTTTTCGTTACCAATAACTGAAGATTCATTTTCATTTTTCGATGCCTATATTAACCTATATTATTTTTGAGTGTATATTAATGGAGAACTTTGCACAGACTTCACACACGCTCCACGTTTATTTGTGAATGACACTTTTACTGGACCAAGGAGGTGGATGATTTTGGCTGAGTTTGGTTCATATTATCTGGATTCATCTTTATGCAGACACTGCAGACTGTGACTGGAATTACTGTTAAAGGGATAGTTCGGGTTTTTTGATGTGAATCTGTATGGCATCCCCTTCAGCAGTGTCGTGCATTAACACTTATTTCTGACAGTGTCCTGCCGAGTTTCTGCCCGGTTCTGGAACTGACGAAAGTAGGTCCGGCAAGTTAGCCAGGACAGTTAATAGTTGTTTTTAAAAGTTGTTAAAGGTTGTTTTTCTTCTCAAAACAATATTTGTCCAAAAAGTGATATATTTGCATCACAAAACAGTTGCCCACGAAAAAGTCAGAAGTCATAATCGCTTGGTGCTATTTTCTCTCGAGTCCTATCACTGCGCGCCTATTATTATGATTAGCCTATTCACTTGTAAACATCCCCACTTACAAGTGAACAGGCTTATAATAATAATAAGCGCGCAGTGATAGGACTCGAGAGAAAATAGCACCGATCTGCAGGACCACCACCCAGCTCCACGTTGTGGTATTCTAATGCGTACCTATGTCTAAATCAACAAATCAAATCACCCCAGATTAATATTTTAATTGAAGTGATCTATTTTTCTGTGTGTGTGTGTGTGTGTGTGCAGAGTGACCTTGCCTCCCTCTACATGAAAGCTGGACTGAAGAATATAGGCACAGTGTTCCTGATGACCGATGCTCAGGTGGCAGATGAAAAGTTCCTGGTGCTGGTCAATGATCTGCTGGCCTCAGGTGAGAACACATATACACATGCACTTTTATCATTATGTGTCTGATTTGTACTCATAGCGTATAACACTGAACCCAGAAGAGGCAACAGGAAGTGATGATTTTATATAAGACATTATTTTAAGTTCTAAAACATGTTTAAAGGCGAATAATAATAATGATATTAATAGACAAATAATACACGTGTCCATTCATGGTGCCATAGCAAAACTTGAAAAGGCACAGAGGTAGGCAATAAATTATCAACACAGCTTTTAATCAAAATAATTATTTTAAATTATTAAATATTTGATAAATTGGTAAATATTGATATCTATGCCAATATTTGTTGCACTACCCCAGTGTTATATGGCTGTCTGTTGTATGGCCGTATAAATACTTTTTGTTATTATTTTTGTGAAAAGTGAAAAGTTATTTTGTGATCATTACTTTAACTTAAGATACGGTTGTGGGCCACACTATGGATTTATATTTTAAACAAAAATATTGGTATCAGAAATTATGAGGAGACCAAATATCGGATACCAATATGGGCCCATCCCTATTTTAAAATCTCCACAAAACTAAATAATTTAATGGCAGTGGTCTCAGCAGGGACTCCCAGACTTCTCTCACCACAGATATTGTAAAATAAAATGGAGTTGCAGTGACTTCAAAAAGGGTTTAAAGTGACATTTCAGCACATTTGTCTTTGTTTTACACTTCTGTGTTATGCTTGAACCTCAACCCCACCATTTACAGACACATTTGGCCCTTTTGCATTACAACAGTCTGCTAAAGGTGCACTGTGTAACTTTTTGGTTAGGGGTGTGTGGTTAGGGGTGCTCTGCCTGGAATGTCCCACAATATGACATTAAACAGCTCTACCTTACATTTATTCAATTACAGGTGGCTTTATAGCTCAAAATACCTAGAAAAACACACATTCTGACTCTGAGCAGAGTTGCCCCTCCACAAATCTGACCTGTAACTTGGTCTGGTTTGGAGTCCATGAAGATAGAAAGGTTTAACGCCATACTGTGAAACATTTCAGACCAACCAATAACATCTCCATGGAGAAAATCATTTGACGGACCCTCCACCAGAAAAGTACAATGCACCTTTAAAGAATAGGACTTCTCATTAACCGTTCATATTTTAAGTTGAAAGATGTACCACTTCCACCTCATGGATCCTATATTTCCCAGACTTCTTCTGCATTGGCACATTCACACAGATGAATAGAGTCTGGAGGGAAGGCCTAGCTACCTTATTAAACATGAATCAGCATTATAAGGGTTATTAACACAGTAAAGTGTGTGCAAATCTAATTGTTCTCCACTTAATGTACCAGACTGCCAGATCATTTGGCGAGTGCACAAAAGTAATTGAAATAATATTGTCTTGAGATAGTCTTTTGGAAGATTATGGGAATGCTCATAAAGTTGGGGTTTCAAGAACACTACACCCCAATAGAGTGTTTTATTAAAGAGGTGGTAGTATGCAAAATTATTATTTTTTCTTTCTTTCGACTTGTAATAATAATGCTGTTGCCTCATCAAAAACATGCTTGATGTCATCCATGCATGTTTGAGTATTTGAGCGATCTCTCTCAGGCCCTATTCGTTATTCTTACAGTTAGCTGTAAGATTCTGTCCAATGCTCCACCCACAAGCCTACATCGCCCATGCTCCCACACGACAATTCTCCATAAATATACAAAAACATGATACAAAACTGTACGCATCAGCATGACAAACCTGATGTGATGTGCAATAGTTTCATTAGTGGGATGCACGCTGATTGTGTTTTACTAGTATTCTGAAGGGGGGAGCAAAGGGATGGAGGACTCAGAGGAATAATGCATTTTCAAAACAATAAAAGGTCACCTCTTTTATCATGGATTCTACCTGGACGACTGAGGCACTCTTCACGTCATATAAATATGCCAATACCCCATAGAAGTGTAATATCCCCTCTTTAAAAAGACAACAAAGTGTTTGGTTGCTTGTGTGGCTACATGGCTCACACATTGTGCAGTATTTTGAGCTCAATTTTTAACATCATATCATGGAATTTTAACCAACTAAGAAGTGCAGCATGTGCAGTTCAAAGGACACAAGTAAGGTACTATTAGATTTTGTGAAATGAGCTGTTTTTTTCCCCGTATCCATGGAGACCGTGCAAGAGGCTAGCTAAGGAACTAGCTAAGAGGATAGTTGTGGACATAAGAGATGCAACATGCTTTTTTACACCATTTGTGGCAGCAAATGTGGCAGAAGATCTTCTAGAAGAAACACTTTGAGTGAAAGAAGCATTTCATTACCAACCGAAACACCTGTTGTTTTCAAGGAGCTCCCTCTGGACGCTGTTGTGATGCTGCAAGACATAGAGGAGGGACACTTTTGGCTCTTCTACAGGGTCTGCTGACCCTCATTAACCAGTCCTCTTGTTAAGTTACACTGTGACCTTTAACTGAGACACAAAGGCCAGTGAAACGCGCAGTGGAAATGTTGTAGCAACATCAACTGCAACAATTTGCTGCAGCAAAACTTGTGTGTACAATCCCTCAGTCATCCAGGTAGAATCCATGGCAAAAGAAGAAATTCAAGCTGCTGCTCATCCAAGCTGCTTCTTCAGTTCTGGCTAGAGCACCACAAGCACTCTAGCCAGAACTGAAGAAGCAGCTTGGGATGAGCTGTAAAATGTACAGTGCCGTGAAAAAGTATTTGCCCCCTTCCTGATTTCTGTGTTTTTTGCATATTTATCACTCAAAACATTGTCAGATCATCAAACCAATTTTAATATCACACAGAAACAACCCAAGGAAAGACAAAATTCAGTTTTTGAATGATGATTCCATTTATTAGTGCACAAAAAAAATCTAAACCTATCTGGCCCTATGTGAAAAAGTAATTGCCCCCTTAATCTAATAGCCAGTTGAGCCTCCTTTGACAGCAATAACTGTAACCAAACGTTTGCGATAATTGGTGATGAGTCTTTCACACCGCTGGGGAGGGATTTTGGCCCACTCTTCTATGCAGAATTGTTTCAATTCTGCCATATTGGAGGGTTTTCTTGTATGAACTGCCCGTTTAAGGTCACACCACAGCATCTCAATCGGATTTAAATCCGGACTTTGACTTGGCCACTCCAAAACCTTAATTTTGTTTTCTTTGAGCCATTCAGAGGTGGACTTGCTGGTGTGTTTTGGATCATTGTCCTGTTGCATGATCCAAGAGCGCTTGAGTTTGAGGGCACGAACTGATGGCCGGACATTCTCCTTCAGGATCTTCTGGTAAACAGCAGAATTCATTTTTCCGTCAATCACAGCAAGTTGTCCTGGTCCTGAGGCAGCAAAGCAGGCCCAGACCATCACACTGCCACCACCATGCTTTACTGTGGGCACCATGTTCTTTTTATCAAATGCTGTGCCATTTTTACGCCAGATGAAACGGGCTGCAGACCTTCCAAAAAGTTCAATTTTAGACTCATCGGTCCACAAAATGTTTCTCCAAAAGTCTTGAGGGTCATCAAGGTGCTTTTTGGCAAAGGTGAGACGAGCCTTTGTGTTCTTTTGTGAAAGCAGTGGTTTTCTCCTGGGAACTCTTCCATGGATGCCATTTTTGGCCAGTGTTTTTCTAATGGTGGAGTCATGAACACTGACCTTAACTGAGGCCAACGAGGCCTGTAGTTCTTTCGATGTGCGTCTAGGTTCTTTTGTGACTTCCTGAATGAGCCGTCGTCGCACTCTTGGAGTAATCTTAGTTGGTCGACCACTCCTGGGAAGGGTTGCAACTGTTCCCAGTTTCCTCCATTTTTGAATAATGGCTCTGACAGTGGTTCGCTGGAGCCCCAGAGCTTTGGGAATGGCTTTGTAACCTTTTCCTGAATTATAGACTTCTATCACTTTTTTTCTCATTTGTTCTTGAATTTCTTTGGATCGTGGCATGATGTGTTTGTTCTTGAGATGTTGTAGCCAACTTCACTTTGTTTGACAGGAACTATTTAAGTGATTTCTTGATTCAACACAGGTGGTGACAATCAGGTGTGGGTGTGGCATGTAGAACTGAACTAAGTTTTCTCAAAACTGTGGTTAGTCACAGTTAGTTTGTGATTTAACAAGGGGGGGCAATTACTTTTTCACATAGGGCCAGATAGGTTTAGATTTTTTTTGTGCACTAATAAATGGAATCATCATTCAAAAACTGAATTTTGTCTTTCCTTGGGTTGTTTCTGTGTGATATTAAAATTGGTTTGATGATCTGACAATGTTTTGAGTGATAAATATGCAAAAAACACAGAAATCAGGAAGGGGGCAAATACTTTTTCACGGCACTGTATTTGACCAAATAAAGTTTTGTCCAGTAGACAAATTGTATTTCTCCTTTTGCCATGCAGCAAAACTTAAATTTCCCTCAGGATCAATTTCTCTCTCTCTCTGTCTCTCTCTCTTCCTTTTGTTTGCTGTACTGTATAGTTATAATCTATGACACCCATGAATCATGGATTATATATTGGACATTTTACATTGCAATACTGATCTAAAATAATTTAATAAATGATATCGGTCCCCTGACTTCCAAGTTGGAAAATAGCGGAGCCCAGTGGCAGCTGATTCCCACCTGCCCTTTAGGATACATCTTTAGTGTATAAGATAAGATAAGACTTTATTGATCTCACACAGGAGAAATTTACACAGTAGCTCCAGGACATTTGGACAAGAAAAGAAGTATGTCAACATAAACGCTATCACAACAGGGTGCTGCATGCTGTTGGCCCCTGCTGTGGATAGCTGCACATTACACTAATGAGCTGAATCCTCTGTGTATCACCTTAAAAAAGGGCAGGAAAGTAAGTAATGAAGAGTGGGCATGCACCATGGCAGTGAAAACAAGGGTAGATTTGATCTATGACATCGTGAACACAGAAGAATAAAGATTACTCAAATATGAATTGTTCAAGTAAAACTTGGAGTGGGTAAATAAGAAGGGAAAACAAGTAAGACATGGTTACAGCTCTGAAAATTTTGCTCTCTTTCTAAAACTGAGTCATGCAACAATGATCAGATATAAATAAAATAGAAAGTGGACTGTATTCATACTCTTCTCCTATTAATTGAAGTGAAACTTTGCAGCCCCAGTAACACCTCAGGGGTGGACTTGGACAGAGAAAATAAATTAGGCATAGATTCCCATTAAGGTGCAAAAGTGCCCTGACTCATTCCATTCAAAGTGCAGCATTAGTACGAGTGGAAAGAGACTGCTCCGAGAGCAGGGAAGGCACTGATATCTAAATCATTACAAAACACGTCTGCTATTTTGACCTGTGCTGTGGGCACTGCTCAAATGTGAATATTGTACCAACTGAGACTATAGAAGGCTGTGTTTACTCAGTGATACAATGGGACCTCCACTCCCAAGAAATGATAAAGCATATCTCAAATTAAGTTTACAGCCTTTATTTGCAAGGCATGGGACTTTGGCTTTTTTAACATAGAGCTTTCCTTGCTGTTGCACCAATATGGCAAATCACACCACATCAGGATTACAGTATCTCCAAGTGGCTTCACATTTCAGGCAGTAATATTGTGATAAAGCTCTATTACCTTTGCCTTTTTGTGGGCGGCAGTAGCTTAGCTGGTAGAGCGTTGGCCACTGATCCAAAGGTTGGCGGTTCTAATCCTCTTGACATAAAAAACATTATTGGTTGAGTGGTCAGATCCACTGACCCACAGGTTGGCAGTGTGATTCCAGCTCCCACAGATGAATGCTGCTCTTGTGTCCTTGGGCAAAACACTTAACCACACCTTGCCCCCAGTCTGCGTACCAGTGTACATAGACTTTACACTAGTGTAAAGTGCTTTGGGTGCCTTGAAGGTGGAAAAGCACTATATAAAGGTCTGACCATTTACCATTTTGTGATTCCTGTACAGTTTAAAGGGACGTGACTGTGTGATGACTGCACTATTTAAAGGGATGTGCCTCTTTGTAATGACTATACAGTTTGCGATTCCTGTACAGATTAAAGGGTGTGTGTATGTGTGATGACTGTCCAGTCATCACACAGAGAGGCATGTCCAGTGGATGTAAAGACTGTCCAGTTTAAAGAGGCATGCGTGTCTGTGTTGCAGGAGAGATTCCAGATCTGTTTGCAGATGATGAGCTGGAGAACATCGTGTCCACAGTGAGGCCGGAGGTGCGCAGCTCTGGGGCTCTAGACTCCAGTGAAAACTGCTGGAGGTTTTTCATTGAGAGGGTCCGGAGACAGCTCAAGGTCCTACATGCACACAGCACTGGAGTCCCACCTTTGCACGTATATACCACAGAATTACACATACATTATTATTCAGGGTGGGACAAGGTCTCGTGCTACAAGATCTTCTGAGACAAAATTACTTAAGTTAAGAATTGGCTAGTGACATTTTTTGAGAAGCTGTAGTCCCAAAAAGCACTGCTCCAATGACAGAAGAAATATAGTAGTAAATCAAAAATGGTGAGGCTAAATTGGGAACTGGATCACACTATTTATTTATAACAAATAATGTCAAAATCTCGCCTTGTCTCATTCTCGTAGAACCAATTTCGTCTCAGTCTCATCTCGCCCTGTGGAAATTGTATCTGATCTTATATAACACTTTTCCAGACGCTCACATTACAATTTCCTGCATTCTTCATTCTCTCCACACTCATGGTGGTAACATACTATTGCAGCCACAGCTGCCCTGGGGCAGACTGACGGACATGAGACTGCCAACCATTAGCCCCTCCGACCACCATTAACACTCACATAATGTGGGTGAAGTGTTTTTGCCTAAGGACACAACATATTTTGTCACTGGCGCCTCACTGTGGCACCTGGCTCATTATGTCTGAGTACATTTTACTCAAGTAAATGTACTCAGGTACATTTACTTGAGTAAAATTGTACTTTTCAGAGTACTTTTCTAGCAGCATACTTTAACTCCTCATTTTTTTCTTTTATTGAAGTAACAGTACTCTTATTTGAGTGTCACTTACATCCCACTGTGAGTGACAGAAGCTTTATGTCGACAATATGAAATGATTTGAACATTTGTGTTTCTTGCCTCGCTCTTTCAGATATGATTTAGTTTGTCTAATTTTTGTATCTGTCCATCAGATTTTGTGCATCTTTCAGTGTTTCGTCCTTCAAATGAAGAATCAGATGTTATGGCCGGACACTTACTCCTTAAGTTACTGTTATTTCAATTGTAGTTTTTTACTCCTACTTGAAGCATTTTGAAGTAACTTTACTCTTACACAGAAGCACCTTTGTAAGGATTTTACTCATGGAGAGATCTGGTCCCACTGTACTAGTCTCCCATCCAAGACCAACCAAGTCCGCCACTCATTTAATTTCCTATGAGATTAGTTTATTATAAATTCATACATTATAAATTTGTAATTTTAATGTTACATAAAGACACAATCACTATGCAGTGCTACAGTAGCTGTAGGAAAAGTAATACCAGTTAGTCCAATTAGTCCCTGCTTTAACAGCTGCTGTTAGCAGGATGCAGGTGAACATTAGGAACAGTATTTCTGTAGACCAACAGTAGTTCTATAGACCAACTTTGGCTATGGACATTGTAAAGAATCAAAAATTGTTTGCAATATTTCCACTTCATTGACAAGAAACTTTCACATGAACCACTTCAAATAAATTCTGTGTCAACAGCAATTTCCTGCAGTGTGGACCCTAAATATATTATGATGCCTCATTTTTTATGTTGACTGAGCGCAAATAAGTTGTAGTTTATGATGCTCTATCATCCAGCATAAGATATATTTATGCTTCTGTGCCTGATTTTTATGGTCTTAAAAATGTGGAGATTAGAACTAGTTAATTTTAAACAGTGTGCAGTCCAAAGTTATTGCTCACTTACCCTATGCATTCTGAGCATCATAATTATTCACTGCAATAAGATAAAATGCTGTTGCTGTGGCAGTGAAGCTAACAACACCTATCATGCTAATATGTACTTCCTGATTATCTGACATAAAATGTTTATAAATAGATACAGACAGCAGCAGCTGACTTATTTTGACCTCAAGAGGTGCCTGTACAATATATTGGTACATTTTACTCAAATTGGGTACAGGGCGTGTTTAATGGGGAAAATGCTTTTCATTTAGAATTTTTATTTAAAGGTCCTATATTATGCTAAATTGACTCTTGGGAGCTTGTAACCATGTTATAATGTTGTTACTTCATCAAAAACATACCTGGACTTGGGTTTTATTCATTCACATGTGTCTGAGTAATGCTGCATTACATCTCCAAAGTTCAAAATGCTTTCTTCCACCTTGTGATATCATGAAGCGATGAGATTTCAAATTAACACCTCCTTTAAACCTTTAACCTTAAAACACAGTGTAGCACTCCCTGTATTGCCTCAAGACATCACCAGGTGGAAGTGTTTTTTTTTACAGAAGAATACTTTATTGACCCTGAGGGGGAAAACAAACAAACGGCTCATTTGAGTGTGAAACGTGTGAATGAAACAAAACACAACTCCAGGGGGGTATTCCACGAATGCCACTAAACATAGTGGCGCATAAGTGGTTAGTCCTCGCCTGAAGTAGCCGCAACTTAGAGGAAAGCCTGAAGTCGTTCCACTAACGCGTTTCAGCTGCGCCTCAGCAGCGCTAACTTCAGCCGCGCCTACCCTGTCCTGGCCTAGACGCGTGCACGGGGGACGTAAAAAGCCAGGAACAAGCGACTGTCAAAAACGCGATCATGTCAAAGATTCGGGCCGATTATTTCAGCGCATCAGAACAAAAGTTGCTTTTGGAACTCTACAACACATTTGCAATAACCAAGGCGAGAGACATGGCGTGGCAGAAGATCGCCAAGCGCTTAAATATGTAAGTGAAGTCCTATAACAGTGCTGGATGTTGAGTTTTTTAAGTATGTTTTCACCATTGGTGTTAAGACAAATCCGTGGGGCAGAGGATATGCTACGGTTTGACATGTGAGAGACGTGAGTTCGATACTCAGGGAGAACAGTTGATGTCATAAAATGTTTATATTCATATTTGTAGAGCAGTCTTGTCAGTTGTAATTTATTTTTACTGTGTAAAAGTATTTGCTCCAACTAATACGTTAAATTGTGTTATCTTGTCTTTGAGCAGGAATAATGTGAAGAGGACTTTTGCAAGTAAAGACAAAGCATAAAAACATTTTGCAGAGTGGTAAGTAGGCTAATATTAATATTATTATTCAGTGAAATTAGTAATACTGTTGAAATGGTACCTTAATTTAATTTAAAATGAACAGTAGCTACCAAGCCACAGGAGGTGGGAGCCCCCCTCAAAACCTTTCACCTGCAGAGGAGCTGGCACTGGCCCTAAACCGGGGTCACCCACTGGTGGAGGTAATTGAAGGAGGGACCCCATCAAATATCCTTCCTGCGAGTTCTCGTGAAGAGTATATTCAAGGTATTCTCTAGGCTAATGCTTGCCTCAGCTGTGATCCAAGCATTTGTATTTTTTAATAGTATTTAATAGTATGCTTGTGTTCTGTGTTCTGTTACTGAAGATGGCGTACACTTGGACCCTCCTCAGCAGTCCTCCAGCAGTGCCTTGCCTGACCCTCAGCAGTCCTCCAGCAGTGACTTCACACTAGAATGTCATACCTAATGTCTTTTATTGTTTTATGTCTGTTGATGGAAATCGATAAATAATTTCATTAAAGAGGCTTGCACAGCATCTCTGAAGCAAATTTGTTGAATCACTGAAATGTTGCATCATGGAGTGTGCCTGTTATTTGGCTACATTTTGTTTTAAAAGTAAAGGTTTACCTTTAACTGTATTCTTTGATAGAGATGTCACATAAAATATAAAGTGTCAATGTCGTCAAGTGAGAATGATGTTAGGCTTAGCTGACGTAAGTTCTATGATGATATGAATAATTGTAGGTTAATTTAATTCACATTTGTGTGATGTGTGGCAAATGTAAATTTGTGAAAACACATAATTGACTTGCGCATGAATACGTCAGTAAGAGGAATCGAACCCAGGTCTCCCGCAAGAAAGACACAGTACTTAACCACTCAACCAAAGTCCTTCTGTGGAATTCTTCTATTTGATAATGTCGTAAAGAAGACCATGGAGAGGGAGATCCTCAGTCACTGCCGCTCTGTGGTGAGCCCCACCCTGGACCCGCTGCAGTTTGCCAAAAGCCAAACGTAGGAGTAGAGGACGCTGTCATCTACTTGCTGCAGCGGGCGCTCACCCACCTAGAGACCACCGGGAGTGCTGTGAGAGTTATGTTCTTTGGCTTCTCCAGCGCCTTCAACACCATCAGTCCGGCGCTGCTGCGGGGGAAGCTGGAGGATGCGGGAGTTGATGGACATCTCGCTGCCTGGACCATCGACTACCTCACTGACCATCCACAGTACGTGCGGCTGTGCGGCTGTGAGTCAGAGGTGGTAGTCTGCAGCACTGGGGCCCCCCAGGGAACTGTCCTCTCACCCTTCCTCTTCACCATTTACACCTCGGACTTCACATATAACACAGACAGCTGCCATCTCCAGAAGTTCTCTGACGACTTGGCCATTGTGGGCTGTGTGTCTGAGGGGAACGAGAGCTGGAGTACCGCTCGGTCATCAGTGACTTTGTGGACTGGTGTGGGCGCAACCACCTGAGCCTGAACACCAGTAAGACAAAGGAGCTGGTGATCGACTTCAGGAGGAGATCACTACCTCACTCACCGGTAAACATCCAGGGGCAGGACATAGTGACTGTGGACAGTTTCAAGTACCTGGGAGTTCACCTCAACAATAAACTGGACTGGTCCCACAACACCGACGCCCTGTACAAGAAGGGCCAGAGTCGCCTCCACCTCCTGAGGAGACTGAGGTCCTTTGGAGTGTGCAGGCCTCTGCTCAAGACTTTTTATGACTCTGTGGTGGCCTCTGCTCTCCTCTACGCTGTCATCTGCTGGGCCCCGAGGAGCACAGAACGGGACAGGAAGAGACTCAATAAGCTGGTCAGGAGGGCCAGCTCTGTCTTGGGCTGTCCTCTGGACTCTGTAGAGGAGGTGGCCGAGAGGAGGGTACTGGCCAAATTCACGTCCATCATGGATGACACCTCTCACCCTCTGCACCGGAGTGTAGAGGAGCTGAGCAGCTCCTTCAGCAGCCGACTGAGGCACCCCCAGTGCAAGAAGGAGCGCTACCGCAGATCCTTCATCCCCGACACCATCAGACTGTACAACTCCACTGTATAGTCCAAACGTGCAATATTGTCTTTCAATACTCTCCTAGTTACTGTTTCTTATTATTATTACTTGTATAACTCCACTGTATGGTCCTATCGTGCAACATCATTTTTCCAACGTGCAATATTGTTTTTTCAATACTCTCCCTGGCACTGTTTTATTATTATTATTACTTATTTGAATTATTACTTATTTTATTATTATTTTTACTTATCTTTATGCCATTCTTGCCTGCATGCACTTTTCTTTCTTGTTCAAACTGTCCCTACCTGGAGCTACTGTGACAAGTAAATTTATCCTGCGAGAGATCAATAAAGTCTTATCTTATCTTATCTTAAAAAGAATATTTTGAAATTACTGGAAATTTGTCAAAACTGACCAAGAACTTAAGGTAACTTTTTTTTTGCTGATATTGTTTTCGGACAACACAGATAGTCGGGATAGATGCGGGAGGTGTGCGGAACTGTTTTTTGACATTCTGTTTACTTCCGGTAGGTATTCTCTGCGACACGGCCTGTTTAAGCCACATCTTTAGCCTGCCCCGGACTAGGCTAGCCGCTGAAACCATGTTGCCCCAGTAACTCAGCGGGGACTAAGGTTAGCGAGAGTCATGGAACCGAACTCTCACTAATACTAGCGCGGACTGTCGAATAAAGCCGGGCTTTGCTCTTAGCCGCGTTCGTGGAATACCCCTCAGGTCTCTTTGTGATGAGGAAACAACATTAGAACACAGAAAAAATAGCATAATATGGGCCCTTCAATTTTAATTTCAATACAAATTATTACTTTGCAATATCACTGCATTATTAGACATTCCTTAAAGGTGCATTGTGTAACTTTTCTGGTCCGTCAAATGCTTTTCTCCATGGAGATGCTATTCCTTTGTCTGGAATGTTTCACAGTATGGTATTAAACCTTTGTATCTTCATGGAGACCAAACCAGACCAAGTTACAGGTCAGATCTTTGGAGAGGCGACCCCGCTCACAGTCAGAATGCCTGTTTTTCTAGGTATATTTGAGCTATAAAACCACCATTAATAGAATATTTAATGGTGGTTTACATTTATTAAACCACCATTAATAAATGTAATTGAATAAATGTAAGGCAGAACTGCTGAATACTGTGGAACATTCTGGACAGAGCAATGACGCTATGGTAAAGTCTTCACATTTCGCACAGGTGAGAGGGCTGATCTCTCAAAGCCCTCTCATCTCCTGATTTTTACTGTAACAAACCCATACAACAATCAGCATGTGTGTTATGATCACCTATCCTGACATTTCAGATTAACTTAACCAGTATTTCCGAGGCCGTAACTGTGAGTATAAATCTCCCACATGAGCCACAATCCGGCGTTTAGCTCCACATCATTTGGGCCAACATATTCTCTGTATTCCCCAGGGTGATAAACAGATTCCAGAGAGTTTATCCTGTTATTATTACACCCACTCCCTCCCCCCACCACATTTTCCTCCTCACCACCACCCTCCCCTCGTCAGACTGCTCTAGCTCCACAGAAATGATAGAGTGGGTCCCCAGAGAAGAGCCCATAATCACACCATTTCCTTCTATTTGCCTCCCTATCTTTCTTTCCCTCGGTGCACTGCTGGCGTCCCTTAAAAGTTAGCAAGTGTCAGAGTGTGACGCGCATTGGAGATGAGTTTGTAAAGTGGATGTAAAGCAGAGTGAGCATGTGGGCGTTGATCTGCAGGTTTGTGTTCTTTCTCCAAATGCTGGTACATTCTCATGAGAATAGATGTTTGAGAATTCTCCGTAGGTTTACAAGTATACCATCGTTGGATCTTAAATATGATCTATTCAATCTATTAAATCAGACATTTCAGAGCTTTTAACCATCTCATAGTTGTTTCCTCTTCTCATTTATCCTCTTAAAGTTATATATGGAGTGATTTGTGCATGCTTGAGTAATCTTTACTCACTTATTTTCAATACATCATTTTGCTGAGCAACTCCTGTATTCAGTACAAACCTCCTTCTCTGCACTTACTTTGTTTACCAATTTTATTTTCGTAATCGGTGATACACGTAGCATCCAGCAGTGTTGTTACATTACATGCATACCAAGAGTTTTGTTTTGTTTCAGTCACAAATCCTGCATATTTATCCTGTGTTCTTTTCTCAGACTGAATACACTCTGTTCCACCTTTTGATGTCATTAAGTGATAATACAGGAAATGCTCTGCTGTGTTTTTAAACTCTATACAGCTTCACTAGAATTATGTGGATAATTTCAGACCTGGATTTACTTTGAAGTTCCAGTTATTGTTTTAGCATCATTGAACGTCATGAACGTTTTCATTCCTCGGTCCACCAGCAGATATTTCAACTTTACAAAAGCCAAAATAGAAATTTTCACCCATAAAAGCAACAAATTAAGGCTATTCTAGAGTATGACATGACAAGGTGCAAGAGATGTAGACAGACTAATTAAGGATTAATTAAACTAAGGATTATTCAAACATGTGTGAATGAAACACAGCTCATAGTATGTTTTTCATGAGGTAACATGGCTTAAAGCTCACTTCAGTTTGGCATGATATAGGACTTTTATGTATTCACAGGAAACAAGACTTGCATAGATGTACTATATATAATGTTATTTGCAAATAATTTCATGTTTAAGAAGAACTGCCAAGATTGACCATATTGGACAGGATTGTACATCTTACCATAAAGAGGGTTTGTGAAGAATCCCTCAGTCGTCCAGGTAGAATCCATGGCAAAAGGAGAAATCCAATTTGACAAAGTTTATTTAGTCGAATACATTTCGCTGCTCATTTAAGCTACTTCTTCAGTTCTGGCTAGAGTGCTGGTGGACACTGCTTATAACTAGCTGCGGAGCTAACTACAATGAAATTACTATGAGTGAATAATGTTTCCCGAGGAGCGGGATGGGGGGGGGGGGGGGGGAACAATTTTTCCCGTCATGCTCTGAGTGCCTTTAAACAAATAAAACATTCTATCCATCTATTATTTTTACATGCGTGAAAAGTCCATGAGGAACTTTAATAAATGTGTCAATTTAAACAGGAAATATCCGTTATTGGCTACAGCTGTAGGCCAAATATCGGATACCTATTGATTACAAACATTCATCTACATAGAATACCAAGACTAAGCCAGGACTAAACCAAGACTAAACCAGGACTAAACCAAGACTAAACCAGGACTAAACAAAGACTAAACCTGGACTAAACAAGGACTAAACCAGGACTAGATCAGGACCAAACCAGGACCGGTCCGGGGAGTGACTCACCTGTTCGGAGCTGCAGGTCGCTCCGTGTGTCCGCAGCACAGCCGGTACAGTACACCGGGCTTCGAGCGCCTTTCCCGGCTCACCGCGGGCTGAGGGTCCGCTGACAGACCGGGGGAGAGGAGGAGACAGCAGGGGAGACAGAGGAAGACACAGGGACACCCGCTAACTGAGATTTTTTTCCGGGGAGCGGGGCGAGGAGGGGGGGGGTTTCGCTGAAAACGCGCGGTGCCTGCATAAACTGAGCCACACAGACCGATTTTCTGGGCACCAAAACAAAAAAAACAAAACAAAAATCAGCGTGAGAAATGCCATGTGTGGCGTGTGAGCGTGTGAACACGTCGAATTGCGTGTGTCACACTCTCAATGCGTGAGACTTGAGAGCCCTGTGTTAGCATAGCTATTCAGGACTACAATGGGTGTTTTCACACCTCTAGACCTGACCTGGCTAACCCTATTGTTTTCTTTGTTTGTTTTGATTTAGGTTTGAGGATAGAGTTATAGATGGGAGACAAATTATGTCTGAGACCTCCATTTCTGTTCAAGGAAGGGTTCTCTTTCTTGACAAAAATAGCCTCTTTAACTCCCCCTCTCAAACCAATTCTTTTTCTATTTATTTTGACACAGTGGCTCAAAATATTTGAGTTCTACCTCTAAACTCCTGATCATTCTTGGCAAAACAAGTTAAAAAATAATTAAGCCAATGGGGAACTAATATTTACTGTTTTCTGAGCAACATTCAAATGAACCATTTTCCATTAAGCACATTTCCGCTCCCGTGGTCTTCAATGTGATTATAATTTACAGTCTGGGTATGTGTGTGTGTGTGTGTGTGTGTGTGTGTGTGAGGGGGGGTATTTCTGTGTGCGTATCATTCTTTCAACAGATGCATGGGCTGTTTTGTTTTGTGTGTGCGTTTACTCCATCACTCTGTTCACTCTGTTACCGCGGCCATGACTTGAACACAGGTTTTATATACATGTGTTTTAGATATACATGTAAGTGAAGTAAAGTGCAGCATTAAGAGAAACACAGCCTCCGATGTAGAGCTGCACATATGCAAGGGCCACATCATGCTGTTTTCTGATCTATGTTATAATGTAGTTTCCTCATCACAAACATATCTGGAGTTGTATTTTGTTTCATTCACACGACTGAGTTCTTCTCTCAAACAGAAAACACTCCGTTGATGTCATGTGGTAGTACAGGAAATGCTCCACTCTGTTTTTTAACTCCACACACCTTCACTAGAATCAAGTGGATGATTTCAGGCCTGGAATTGCCAATCTCTACTGGTCGTAAGGTAAGGTAAGAGGATCTGTTAACTTGAAAACTACCACTTAATGACATCACAAGGTGGAGTATTTTGAGCTTTGGAGAAACTACCAGTTGATCACAATGTCGATTGTGGAGCCCTGCCTCTCAAGTACAGTGGTCCATCTAGCTCCATTTGACTCTTGAATTTACACAGAAAAACACACTACACAATCACAGGAGGGAGAGGAGTGCGAGGAGACAGGTCAAGAGCATGCAATACTCTCACCTGTTTACTCTCCTTGTCCTTCAAAGAACCTAGTCCAGACCAAGAGTAGCTCAAGATCTGGAGCTGGGTCCTGCAGAGCCCACTGACCATGACTGGTTGTCCCAGCTGCATTGAAGGATGGGTCAAATGCAGGGGGCCTATTCAAACCCTCCTTAAGCAGGCCACCCATGCTCCCACATGACAGTGGGCTCTATTCACGCTTGCGTGACAAAACCGGAAGATGTTTGAAAACATGCAGATGATGACTTCCTTTGGGCTCTGTTGGCAGTAGTAACTCTGACAAAATCTAGAAAAACTGAGAAAATGGCCTGGTTTTCTTCATCTAAATGAATGTGTCCTTCCTTTTTTCCTTTTATAAATTGCCTATTAATGTGTGTATTATAATTTGTCTAATAAAAAAAAGAAAAAGAAAAAAAAAGACTGTAGCTTTCCGTTATGTTCGGCAGATAGAAAGCTTTGGCAGGTTGTGAAGAGCGCTGCTGCTGAATCGGTGGTTTTATCACATGCCCATTGTCGGTAACTACACTGGTAGTCATCATCCGCATGTTTCCAACGTCTTCTAGTAAGCAGGAATAGGGCCATAATGTTCTCCATAAATATACAAAAACATGATAGAAAACTGTACACAGCTACTTGACAAACCTGATGTGATGTGCAGTAGTTTCATTAACAGGATGCCCATGATTTTGTTGTGATAGCGCTCTGAAGGGGGAGTGACTCAACTCAGGGAGCAAAGGGAGAGTGATAAAAATTAAAGTGACACTTATAAAATATGTTAATCTGTTGTTTTCAGTGGCTATAGCATTTTCAAAACATTGAAAGGTAACATGGTGATCTAAATATATTATGTGTTATAGTGAATGCCCCATAGAAGTAAAGGGCCCCTCTTTAACCTTACAGACATCAGAGGCCTAATATTAATCAGCTTCATGCGGTGACAAAATGTTTTTAAACCGTCATTGTTAAATATACTATTATTAATCACTATTCTTTTACCCATTTCATAATGCAGATTTATACATTTGATTTTACTACATTTAAAGTTGATACGATATCTGATATTTCACCTGCTGCTCAGGACAATGACCTGTTTTTGCAGATATTTAGCTTTTAAAATCCTTAAATTTAGGTAATCCTTAAGCTGAAGTAACGGTCATTAATAAACTATTATTAATAAACTACATTTGTAAGAAATAATAACAAAATGTATTTCACTGGGATATTAAATCATTGTCACATACCGCCACATAACACTCTTCTATTTTCATTGTTCCTCATGGGTCTCTTCAAAAAGTACACACACACACATCTCCCATCCCTAATTGATATAATGTGAAAAGGGGGCAAAGAGCACATAAAGACATTCAACATGTTGCCATTGCTGAGAATCAGTATGATGCTGAAAACGCGCTGCAGTCTATAGAATTCTTCACGAACCCTCTTTATTGTACAGCACCCAGTGTGTTTAGTTTAGGTCGTTTTCACACCTGCCTTGTTTGGTTTGTTTAAAACGAACCAGAGTTCGTTTGCTCCTTTGATTCGGACCTTTTGGGCTGGTGTGAATAAAAAATCTCGATCCGGAGCAAACAAGCGGACCGAGACCACCTAAAAAGGTCGATCTCGGTCCGGTTCCATACGAACTCTGGTGCGGTTTGTTTGAGGTGAGAATACAGACCGGACTCGATCCGACGCAAGTTGGCTTTTTGTACTTAACGAGCTCCCGTCGTATGTCGAGCATTATGGGAAACCGAGGCTGACGAAACAAAACGAAACGAAACAAAACGAAACTTACGATGCTTACTTATGTTTTGCGTGAAGAGCAAGAGTCAGAACTTGCTGCGCACATGAGCACTGTCCTCCGTAACAGTCTTGCCCTGTGTCTTCTGATTGTAAAATAGTGTAAACCTCACGATGCTGCTCAAACATTTGTGAGAACTGTAAAAACTGAGCAAACCATATCGCTAAGGCTAGATTGAAAGCAGCACGTAACACCGTTATTCTCCTCCTTCCGTGTTTGGACACGGCGTTTTGACATGGCTCATTTCTGTTCAATGGCTGAGCGACCTCAGCACACGTGGTTTTGTTTATAGATGTTAGTTCGCTTGGGGAAAAACTGCAGTGTGAAAGCGAACCGCACCAAAAAAAAAACAAACAAAAAAAACATTTGGTCCGGACCAAAGGAAGTGAACTATCGGACTTTCCTGGTGTGAAAACGACCTTAGTCCCATTTCGGGTTTATGAGACTGAGGTCCCTGTTTACACGTACACTGGTATTTTTAAAAACTGAGATATTTCCCTTCGTTTGTACCCATCTTTTACACGCAAGCGTTGAATTCGCCTCTGAAAACAAATCTTTCTAAAAACTTCCACCAAAAGTGAGTTCTCCTTCTTCCTACACTGCTGCCCATAGGCTTGGCGTAGTTATGATGGCGCTCAATGGCGCATTTATGCTGGTTGGTAAATCTCTTTGAAAACAATGCTATGTGCACAATGTTATTTTGGAAACAGAGGGAAAGAAATTTCTCAACATACCCAGCTTTGTGTAAACATAGCCTGAGTACTACCATTTGATCTCTGACAGCACATATTCACCACAGCCAAACACTGAAACTAAGGCAACGGAAGAGTCTTGCCTAGAGACACTACTGCTGCTAAAGGATTCATCTGTCATCCCTCTGGCTAGTGGGTAATTGGGTGCATTTGTTGAGTTACTACTGCGCCAAAGGTAGAGGGAGATACTGTATAGTTCAAAGGGCTCATAGAATGCTGTTTTCTGATCTATGTTCTAATGTTGTTTCCTCATCACAAACAGACCAGGAGTTGTGTTTTGCTTCATTCACACATGTTCAACACACAGATGCAGGATATTTAAGCTCTCAAACTGAAAACATTTTATTCTTGTGAAGTCATGTGGTGATACAGGAAGCACTCCACTGTGTTTTAAACTTCATACACCTTCACTAGAATCATTTGGATATTTTCAGCCTTCAGATTTGTAACTTAAATGTTACAGCTATTGTTTTTAGCTTCATTGAAACTGCTTCACTCCTCAGTGCACTTTCTATTGCAATAATGTTTTTCTATAGGTTGCAGTTCAAGTGAGGCTGAAGTAGCTGTTAACTATAAAACTACCACTGAGTGACATCACAAGGTAGAACAGAGCATTTTTAGCTTCAGATGCAGACAGACTAATAATCCAGGATTCCTCAAACATGTGTGAATGAAACAAGTATTAATTATTAACTCCAAGTATTAATTATTAACTGTTTGCTGTGGTCCAAAGTTGTTCCTCACTTACCTTAGCTCTTTTCATAACATAAGCACTTTTCACAACTTTTGGAGGCCAGATTGCAGTTTTGCCATCACAATAATGCTAACAAAAATGAGCATGTTAACAGTGCTCTCCCTGTTTCTTTGAGGACAAAACACTTTATAATTAGACATAATTTAATACAGTATATCCAAAACACATATGCTTAATGTCATAATGTGAAACATGGAGATAAGGAGACAACAGTGAACGGTATCTCAAGTGTTAATTTGCCTGAAATGTTCCTCACTATTAAAGTATATTTTATAGAGATATTTCGATACTAAGGAATAGACCCGACACTCAATACTGATTCTGATACCACAATGATAATAAAAATAGTGGTCCATGAGTGCATACTAGTCTATGTGCTCTTATACAGCTCAAGATCATTCTAAAGACATTCAGGAAAGCCTAATTTTTGTCCTGTCAATGGGACTTTTTTTTAGTATCTGCTCAAATGAGTATGTAATTTTGATAGTAGTTTTAGTATGGCTTAGTATCTGATTTTGGACATTTCTGACAACCCAGCAGTACACATGCTTTTTCTTTATTGCCCTTCCCCTTAGCTCCGGTAAAAAGGAGCTAACTCTTGGCCAACTCAGAATAAAAGTGATGGAGAGTGAGAGTAGTTGTGCCCCGGGCGCCTCTTCTCCTTGTCAGTGTTTGCGTCTGTCTGTTTCCTGCTGGAGCATCTGTCTGAGCAGATGTGCATCCAGCCCTTCTCCTTCACTCACTGCCTCTCCAGGCTCCATGTGCTTAATGATGGAAGAGCACATGATCAATCCTCACTCCTCCTGACTGGATACCAGGGCCCATCCTAGACTCCAGGGCCCATTCAAGCCACTAGGGCCCAATGGAGCCACTGTCTAAGGATTATCTATCGACCGATATGGGTTTTTCCAGCCAAACCGATGGCCAATAAGCTCTGCCGATATTTCTGGGCTGATATGTATAGAAGATTAAGATATATAATAATTAATTAAGTAATTAATTAATAAATATTTAATAGGCACTCACCCACAGCACTTTGTTGACCACAAATCTATAGGAGAGCTGTATAGATTTAGATTTAGTCTTAGATCGTTTTTTGTTTTGTCTTTATATTGTATTTTGTACTCTGTCTTTTGCCCTGAACTTTGAACTTATAGTCACGTTTTCAACTGTTGTGTCTTTGCACTTTATGTGTATTGTTTGTGCAGCAGGTATGTCAAAACTAAATATCTGCCCTTGATGGAGATTTAAGGAGATTTATGAAAAATGACATAGTTCACCTTTAAACACTATGGATGTGTAATGTGTTTCATACAGAATGGTGAGTGTAGCCGTGTGATGTGTATGTACTGCAGGTGGCGCTGTGTTTCTCCCCAGTGGGCAGTAAGCTCCGTGTGCGTGGACGGAAGTTTCCCGCTGTGGTCAACTGCACGGCCATCGACTGGTTCCACGAGTGGCCCCAAGCGGCCTTGGAGTCGGTCAGCCTCAGGTTCCTACAGGATCTGGACTATATTCAGGTGAGATGATCTAAAGTGACTCCAGTTTTATGTTGTTGACATCTAAATGTCAGCCACATAAAACATCTGCCACATCCACTGATCCACAATGTCTCTTTTAGTAGTGAGTACAAGTCTATTCACTTCTTTATGCTCTTTTCACAGTTTTTTGATCATTTATGTATTCACACACACAAATGAAGTACAGTTTATTAAAGCAGACCATTTGTGCTTGTGTCTGCTATATGGTTCTTCATTTGATATTTTTCATTCAACTCAGGACCCTAAAATGTTTTTTTTTTTGTGTGTGCAATTTAGAGACAAATGGAATGCTATATATCTGTGTTATATAATTGTTACATTGTAGATTCACAATATTTCTTTTGATTAACATAAAATATAACATTTAAAAAGAAAAGAAAGAGGTACAAGAGGACATGATAGATGGCGTATGTTTGGGGGGGTCCAGCATTGCATCAAACATTATGCATCTGCACAGTGGTCTCAGCTGTAAATTCACTTAAGAAATACCAGATATGTATGTGGGATATTCCAGGCTAAGGAATAAAATCTCCATGAAAACAGTGTTTGTGTTTGTTATTGTGTGTATTAAAATGATTACACATCTTAACACATACAACACATGGAGGTGCATATATTTGTATTGTAATATGTATTTGTGTCACATGCAAATAAAGAATATGGACATTTGTATAGAATTTATGGGAACAAACATTTAAGCGGTTGTTTTTTCAGCCTGCAGTGAAGGAGTCGGTGAGCAAATTCATGGCCTTCGTTCACACCAGCGTCAACCACACGTCCAAACAGTACCTGGCCAGTGAGAAGCGTTACAACTACACCACGCCCAAGTCCTTCCTGGAGCAGATCAAGCTGTACCGGAGCCTGCTGGGACAGAAGAGCTGTGAGCTGAGAGCCAAGATGGAACGCCTGGAGAACGGGCTGCAGAAGCTCAACTCCACATCTGCACAGGTAACACACTCCAACGTTCTAGAATGTTGGCTCCCATACTATTTTAATGGGGGAGTTAGCATTAGCCATGAACACTGCTAACTAATATGATTTAAAAAAAAAACAAAAAACATCCATATTATGCCATTTTCTGAACTTTTCTTATAATGATGTTTTCTCATCAAATACATACCTGGAATTTTGTTTCATTCACACATGTTCCTGAATATTTAGGCTGTGTCCCACTTTGTGATGTCATGTGGTTACTCTCAAATTCTAGACCTGTAGTGAGTACATTTTATTTGGTGATTATGCATATACAGTGGTACCTCACCTTCAGTGTTGCCATAGTTACTTTGAAACAGTAATCTGACTACTGACTACTGACTACTTCTTTAAAAAGTAACTTAGTTACGTTACTGACTACTTGCTTTTAAAAGTAACTAAGTTAGATTATTTTAGTTACTTTCTGCAGAGGCTTATTATATTATATTATATTATTATATTATATATTATTATTATATTATATTATAGGCCTATTATATATTATTATATTATATTATATTATATTATATTATTATTATATTATATTATATTATATTATATTATATTATATTATATTATTATTATATTGCTTGTCCAGGTAACTAGAAAAGCATGTTCTGTGAGGCAGCTCAGTATCGTTACTGGTAGGGATCTTAGATACAATGGCATGAAACGATGGTGAGTCAACAGTGTTCACAGGCAGCATTTCGTCAACCACATAATGCCCAACCATCCTATTCAACTCGGCCCCACTTACTGGTTTTACACAGTAGTCGAGTTGTAAAATGAAACCAGAGAAGATGTTGAAATTTTTCATTTATGTGACATATTTTCCGGGGGGGGGCAGGGCAGAATTAGAAGGTACTTTGTTAAAATGGAAATGCTTTTATAACAAAAAGTCCATATAATCGTTCAATAATACACAGAATATATGTTATCACACACACACACACACCTTAGTCCTGGTTTAGTCTTGGTTTAGTCCTGGTTTAGTCCCGGTTTAGTCCTGTCTTAGTCCTGGTTTAGACCTGGTTTAGACCTGTTTTAGTCCTGGCTTAGTCTTGGTTTAGACGTGGTTTAGTCTTGGCTTAGACCTGGTTTAGACCTGGTTTAATCCTGGTTTAGACCTGGTTTAGTCCTGGTTTAGTGCCGGGTTAGTCCGGTTTAGTCCTGGTTTAGACCTGGTTTAGTCTTGGCTTAGTCTTGGTTTAGACCTGGTTTAGTTTGAGATTTCGCGTTTCGTAACTTGAATTTTCTTTCGTATCTAGAGACCAAAATTTAACGTGAAGGCATTTCGTAACTTGGATTTTTCGTATGTAGGGTCTTTCGTATGTGAGGTACCACTGTACTTCATTTTGGCGATTGTCCAAGTTAACAGTGGCTGTAAAGAACCATGGTAATTTTTGACAACAATTTCACAGCTGTTCTATTGTGGGAGCAGGTTTTATCACTTGTGAATTTTGATCTAAAGTAAAGCCTTTTTTGAATCGCTGTGTCCTTGACAGAAGTCCTTATGCATTTATCAGCCCCACAATAGAGCATTGTAATGCACTTTATGTCTGCAATCTGGCCCCAGTCTCCTCCAGCTCCACCTGAGCCACACATAGACATCAGCACACCACCACACTGCTTTTATCACTGCACTGGCTTCCACTTTCTTTTAGAATTGATTTTAAATTTGACTTTTTGTTTTTAAAGCCTTTTATGGCCTTGCCCTTCTTTATTTCACTGAACTCTTAATAGTAATTCAAGTAGGGCCTTTAAGTGTATATGGCAGGTTTTCTTAATTTGGTGGGATTATATCTGTTCTAAATAAAAATGATAGTTTTAGCTCAATCAAGCAGCAATTTGTGAAGAAACCTTAAAAATATGCTGAAAATTATAGGAAGTAGAGAGGAAGTAGATTTATTTATTTATTTATTATTTTTTTTAGATTAAAGTCTAACCACAGACTGTATAAAAAAGTGGACTAAGCGAATATGACGTCACCCACAGCGTTTGGCTCCAGTCAAATGAAGCTCGAGATACTAATGGTTACAGGGGTGAATTTGGAGCCAAGCTCTATTATGAATAGGATTTTTTTTTTTTTTTAATCCCAGGATCATGTCGAGCAGGTTACTACGGACAATTTAAGACCAAAATAACGAGGCTCACAGCAGCAGTTACAGGATGGCCACAATATTCCAATGTAAGCTAATGTGAGCCAAGGTCAGTAGGAAGAGCTGCATGTGAACTTGGAATGCGGCAGCTAGTGTGTCAGCTGTGTCCATTTATATATACAGTCTATGGGCCTAACTTGAATAGCAGAGCTTCAGCAAGCAACAAATCACTGTTTGGGAAAACTTTCTAATTTTTAAAACTAGTAAATTATTTTTGCATAGCTTTTTGCAAATCTATGTCATTTCAAGCTGTTATTTGTCATATCGTGGAGAGACATGTGGGTAGCTGAGTGACTAGCACTGATGCTTCACAGCAGGAAGGTTCCAGGTTCCATCCCCAGGTTGCCTGGGCCTTTCTGTGTGGAGTTTGCATGCTCTCCCCATGGTTTCCTCAGGTCACTCCGGTTTCCCCCATCAAACCTAAAAAACATGCACCGGGGACTACAAATGGAAATTAGCTCTAGTGCTACAACTTGCACAATGCATCTCTCCTGTTAAGGTTAATGTATATTATGCTTTGTCGCTGTCTCGTAAATAAAATAAATAAATAAAAATAGATGACCTCACAGTAAGAATGAGATTTTAATGTTATTTTGAGCTATAACATAATCTAATTGCATAATATAAGGTTTAATGTCATACAGTGAAATTCCAGGTAAAGCCATATACAAAAGTTACATAATGCACATTTAAAGGGTCTTTATTATGCCATTAAAATCTATGGCAAAAGGGAAATTCAATTTGTCAACTGGATAAAAGTTTATTTGGTACGTTTCGCAGATCATCCAAGCTGCTTCTTCAGTTCTGGCCAGAATAGCCAGAGGGATTCTACACACATTATAATCTATGTTTTAATGTAGTTTCCTCATCATGCACATACCTGGAATTGTGTTTTGTTTCATTCACACATGTTTAATACAGAAACTCTGCATAGTATGTACGTAGGTTGTGCTTTTTCTTTCAAAACCAAAAACTCTTTGTTCCACCTTGTACCACCAAGTGGTAATGCAGGAAATGCTCTACCTTGTGGATTTTGAGGCATGGAGATGTAGACATAATAATAATAATAAAGGGTTAACATGTGTGAATGAAACAAAACACAACTCCAGGTATGTGCATGATGAGGTTACAACATTATAACATGACTTAAAGCTCACAAGAGTAAATTTTGCATAATATAGGACCTTTAAAGTCCCATACCCTGGTAGTTTAATCCTCATCTGTTCACCCATCATGCTCCAGCAGAGTTTGTGTTAGGGCCTGATGTCTTCCTCTCACCAGGGTCACTGCAGTTAATTGTGTTGTATAAGGCTGTGGTAGTACCTCTCCCTGTCTGTCTAATGACTGACACATTGCTGTTCACTCAGGTGTGCACACAAAGAAAAGCAATTTAGAAGAGCACAGAAAAGAGAGGAGAGGGGGAAGAGACCGTGAACAGGAGGAGAGATCAGTGAGCAGAAGAGAGAGAGAGAGAGAGAGAGAGAGAGAGAGAGAGGAGAGAGAGACTAGTGAGCAGAGGAGAGAGGGGCCTGGGAGCAGAAGAGAGAGAGAGAGGAGTGAGAGACAGGTGAGTAGTGAAGAGAGAGAGAGGAGAGAGAGAGACTAGTGAGTAGAAGAGAGACGAGAAACTGATGAACAGAGAAGAGAGAGGAGAGAGACTGGGACGCAGAGGAGAGAGAGAGAGGAGAGAGAGGCCAGTGAGCAGAGGATAGAGAAAGGAGAGAGAAGCTGGAGAGCAGAGTGAGAGCACTGGATCCTTTGCCTGGTTTACACCTGACCATATCACAAGTGATATATGGTCTGGGAGCCACCTTCGGAATATCTCGTAGCGGAGGTGTGGTTTACGCTCGCCAACGGCCGTTTATTGGGCGTTACAAATGTCTATCATTTGGCGTATACGTAGCCCATAGCCAGTCATGTCAGTTGTCAGTTCAAACTACAACCTTCCGTTTGTCACGTAGTAGATGTCACCGTCTTGCCACCCCTCCCCGCTCTCTGATTGGCTCCCAGAATCGGGAGAGCTCGCTTGCCTTAGTTACCAGGCTGTCTTTCAGATCGGAACGAATGAAAGCAGTCTGGGATTTCCCAGGTTACTGGATCCCCCCACCCCTCATGACCTACAAAGCCCTACATAACCTGGCCCCATCATACCTCCTGCACCGCCACACCCTATCCCGCTCCCTCCATTCCCCCGACCCCAACTTCCTGTCCCTCCCCTACAGGACCAAGCTCCGAACCTGGGGTGACAGAGCTTTCTCCATTGCTGCCCCCACCCTCTGGAACTCACTTCCACGACCTATCCCTGATTGCTCTGACCTCCCCACCTTCAAAAAACTGCTCAAGACTCACCTTTTTAAAACTGCTTTTAATGTTTTTTAGTGTTTAATGTTTGTCTGATTGTCTATTGTTTTATTACTTATTTTACTTTCTGTACAGTGTCTTTGAGTGTATTGAAAAGCGCTTTATGAATAAAATGTATTATTATTATTATTATTATTATTATTATTATTATTATTATTAATAATATATAAATACATGACATATATCTTAGCTGTATGAATAAACTTTTGGTCACATCAAAATGGACTTTAATAACAATTCAATAATTTAAAAATGTCAATAAGCTAGCTTTAAATCCAAAAATAAAGTGCACTTTCAAAGTTCTATTAAATAAATCAATTAGTATTGGCATTGCAGCCTAATTCATAAAAAAAAAAAAAAGTTACAAAAAGAAAACATTTATGTTTCAAATGCTGCACATCCCATTCAAAACCTCAAAAAAAAAGTTACAAAAGTGCCGAAACGGGTCAAATTGAATCAAAAGAAAGTATTACTCTACCGCTATAGCCTATGGCAAAACATTCGGCTTTTATATAAACAAAAATAGAGTGGAAATTAACCTAAAGAGACTGTTCTTGTTCACGCTGATCGCATTGTTTCAATGCTAGTGTTAGCATTAGCTTAGCCACATTGTGAATGGAGATCTGCGGCGCCACACAGCTGAGCTTGGTCCCGCACAGAGCACAGCGCAATATGATCGCCACACGAAAGCTGAATTAGTATTTAAACATGTCCTAAAGTCTATAAAGTACACATGCTCTTACATTTACTTGCCTGTTGTTTGCCTCTTTGTCCGTGGATCGCAGCTCTTTCCTCAGTAAAGTATCCGATCGCATTCTGTACATGAGCTCCGGAGAGCTCCGTGTCCCATGTCCCCAAGAGAGCATTTACAGCATTTCCTTTCCTTATGTAGCATTTACAGTCAAAGTTAAGGATTTTTAAGTTACAGATGCAAATGCAGCCTATGAACTGCAGCTACATATTTAGGAGCTGTGCACAGCTGATAAGCGAAAAAAGTAAACAAAAGAGTGCAAATGTCACATGGTCCATAGCGGTAGGATGGTAATTTAGACACACCTCGATTCTTTACAAAAAAACAAGCCAATTTCACAATTAAAATGTATGCTTTTTAAAGATACAGTGTGTAGGATTCATGGCGCATAGGTGGATGGTGGCTATTGCAATTCCTGTTCTAGCTACGGCAGACCTCGAGGGTCACCCGGGCCCGCCGTTACGCGGACAGCTCACGTACCCGCGCACAAACACGCGCGCACGCGTGAAGCGCACCCGTGCGAGCCCTTGCCGACAACTACTGTATAAATAAAACGCGGCCCCGTTCACTGTTTTTGTTTTTTCTTTCTGCATGAGAGCACACATTCCCAATCATGTACCATGACAATCTACACATCAAATGAAACCTTACAGTCTCATCTTTTTGACTATGCAATTCATTTTCCAGCACAACAATCACTCCCCGAGTACATGGGGCTTTTATATGGAAAAGCACAAAACGAGCTTACCTTGAAGGCTCTGGACAGGTCAAACTCAGTATTTCACCATAAACTTGGTCTCAATCTGTCCGTAAGGATCCAGCGAATAAAATCCAGTAAAACAATTTAGTCCAAAACACGTGTTAGATCCATTACGACGTGTGATCCGGCAACATGCTTGTCGTTGTTTATCCAAACGCGTACTATCTCGTGTGAAAACCACGAGCCTTGCCGAAGGCGAAGGCAGAGCCCAAACGTCCTTCTGCGGCTCTCGTAATCTCGTATATGGGGAAGATCCCCCTTTTATGCAGGTATATCTAAGTCCAACAGAATACTTTGATTTCATGATGGAAGTGAAAAGGCTTGGAAAACACTGTATTTTTGAATGGGTATCTTCAATTTCGGTAATTAATGGGTAAAAATTTTACACACTGTCCCTTTAAGCAGCCAATGCTGTTATCTGAAACATGGAGTAGGTTCTTCATGATCTCAACTTGAACATTCTGCAAAAAAATGAAAATCACAAATTTTGAGAAAAAAAAAAGAAGTAAAAACGCGTGTATCTAGAAATCCCTAATGCCGAGTTGGGGACTGCTTCGCTGTACTCAGTCACAATTAGCCCCTCCCTTACCGTCACACACATAAGGAATTTTGATCACCTGCAAAGAATCAATACTCATCATAGTTGGACTGCTACTATTTAAAATGAACTAGTTTGTTTTTCACTTTTAAAACAGTAAAACACATACAACAGATTCAATATTCATGAAATAAGGACAGTGCACATGTATCTGTACCTCTGCAGTTTACACCACTGCAAACTATTAAAGTAGAGTTTAGCACAACAGCTTTTAGTCACGGATGCCTCGTCTTGCTCTTTTGTTTACTTCCCAAAACTTACTTAGAATACTTTTATTATGCTCCAATTCTGCTCTTGTTGTCATGACGACAGTAGACACAGCTCTGGGGAAAGTCAAATAGTGTGAACTTGGGAGAGTCTTGAAAGAGGGGGTATTTTACTTGTATGGGGTATTACACCTAGATCACCATGTTACCTTTTATTGTTTTCAAAATGCTATATTCACCAGAAACAAACAAAACGTATTAACATGTTTTATAAGTTTCACTTTTGTTTTTGACTCTCTAAGGCTCCCCTCCCTTTGCTCCCCATGCTAAGTCTCTCCTCCTCCAGAGTGCTACAGAATCTTACAACGAACCGTAATGAGGGTTCAGATAGGGTCCGAGAGACATTGTTAAAATGGTTTAACATGCATGGATGATATTTAAAATCTTTACAGGCATGTTTTTGATGACCTATCGTGGTAAAAAGCTCAGATAAAATATGTAAGATCCCCTCTTAGATATAAGTCCAGACACTGATGCAGCCCTTCAGGTGTAAATACACTGTGAGTGACAGGTGGATTTAACCAATCACAGAAGAAGAGGAAGAAGAAGCAATTTTAATCACATTGGAATGCAGTTTATTGCAAGTGCACACAATTTGTAATCAAATTGAAGTATGGCCTCTATGAAAATCATAATATGCCAGTAGTTCATTTTCAGGTCTGATTGGAGTCCTGGTCTTTTTACTGCAAATATATTTCATGAGGGGTTGCTTGTCGAGTTTTTTTTTTCTTTTAAGTGTTTTGATTATTATTTATGGACTGATCCACAAGCAACAAATCATTTTTCAGACAGCATTTTGTTTACTTTCAGCTTATGGAACCTAGGGTTGGGCGACGTCCCCTTGATTGGCCATTGATGATGTTTACAGTGAATCATCATGGTAGACGATAATATTGGGGTGGAGTGGAGCAGACTGGGGGCATGGTGTGGTGCAGTGAATTGCCAGAATTGTAAAAATAAATATCAAACTAGTCCACTGAAAAACAATGTGTAACATGCTCAAGACTTCTTTTATTTGAAAATATATTAGGATGATAAATGCTTAACATTCATAGCATGTTTGTGTGCTGTGCGGGATGTTCGTGTGCCATCCGGATGCCCATCTGCAGCAGAGCACAGCCCCTTGCCCAATTCCTATTTCGGCTTAGCATTGCTCTATAAAACTGAAGAAGTAGTTTGGATGAGCTGCGAAATGTATTCGACCAGTTGACAAACTGAATTTCTCCTTTTGCCATTGCTCTATAGTTGATCTGGAACTGTACAAATGCTGCTCATTCACATGAGGCTGTTTACAGCGCAGTCCTTAAGTGTGCTTTCTTACCCTGTTTACGGTCCTAATGTTGCGATGTCAGATTTCCTCACATACCCTTTCTGCCATCAGCTCCATTTAATTTTGTGACCAAATTATTCCCATTGTGATGCTTTGGTTAGCTTATAAAGTTAGTCAACAGTAGGTAGGCTACCATCAGAACCTTAGAAAACTGCACAGAGCAAGACTCCTGACTCTGACAGGGATCAGCACGTACATCCACTGACAGCTCAGGGCTGTGACAGCAGAGTGGAGCAGGCAGACGTCACGTATGTGCTGCTGTCTTTGCAGCAGCGGTCAATAGAGCTTTGTACAGCGGCTCAAGAGACGTATAGTGCACATGAGCACTGCTCTGTACAGACAACTGCGCATCCTGCACAATATTCACTTTTGCGGGGCAAATACAGGTTGTGCAGTCACCCTCCCTGTATGTTAAGGGTTTAATCCATGTCTGTGTGCAAAGCTGTAACATCAGAAACATTTATATGACAATAAACGTGTTCTATAATCCATGAGACATCCACACGTGTGGGATCAAATGCAGTGGACACCCATGAGACGAGAATGTGAGCGGTCAGTAGTAGCAGCAGTGGAAACTCGTGACTCAGGTGAGAGTTGTGGTGGGAGACTGCCAGGACAGACGGGAGCGGGTGGGACCGGGGGGGATAGCAGCGGTCAGCAGGTCTGCTGTGGGATGGGGGGTGCATGAGATAAACACTGGTCTGCTGCGTAATGAGAGGCAAACCAAATGAGGAACGCAGAAAAAAAGAAAAGGTTGATATGTGTGTGCATGCAGGAGGCGTGGCATCGCAGTGGTGGCTTTCCATTGTGATGATATGAGATCTTATGTGCTGACAGTAACTCTTTAAGTTGCCCTTAACCCTGCCACACACTACTAGGGCTGTAACGATACACCAACTCACGATTCGGTTTGTATCACGATTTTTGACACACGGTTCGATACACCCCATGATTTTTTTTATTGAAAGGGCATTTTGTTTAAGCAACATTTATTTAACAATTGAAGTACAATTGAATAATGTGAAGTATAGCGAAAATTAACAAATCAATAAATAAACATTTAGTAGTTTCTGTAAAAAATAATAATGATAATAATGTTGAAAATTAAATGGAATTCAGCTCCACTGAGGAAAGGTAGTAACAAAGTAACAAAGTAGCTTCCTTTTAATTCTTAAGTAGCAGGCTTGAATTGGCCTAAAAATATAGGACCAGAAACCAGAAAAATAAATAGCCACACACATATATATATATATATATATATATAAAACAAAATGCTACTAAATTAAAATTAAATGAAATAGCTCCCTTTCATTGTGAGGTAGCAGACTTGCATTGGTGCTGTAAACTAATAATCAAATTAGTTAAACCAAATAAACAGCTTCCTTCACCAAACCTGATTGGCTGATTAAGATACTTTGAAATTCTTTTTCAAAAACACCATCATGTCCACATTGTCCAGTGAAAGGCTTGCTCTCTGTGTTGTGACAATGTCTCCAGCAGTGGAAAACACTCTCACTGGGGACAGATGTGGCAGGGATTCCTAGAAAACGCTTAGCCATCTTGGCTAAGTGGGGAAAATGTTTTTCACTGTCTCTCCACCACATCAGTGAATTTGACTCCACTGAGGGGCTTTGCACTGCTCTGTAATGTTGTACCTCCTCTTTTACCACCAGAGAGAAAGGCTTGGATGATGTTCCTTGATCTGTTGGACTTGGAAATAAGTCTCCAAACAGTTCAGCTATTGGTGCTCTTTTTGCTGGAGGAGGAGTGGCACTGGCACTACTGATGGAGGCCTCCTCTGATTCCTCATCTCTCTTCTCCCTGACAGTCAGGACTAGACAAAAACACAATTGAAACATAATGTTTGTGTGTTAGATAAAACATCAATGTAACATATGAAATCCATTCAATAATGCAAGGTAAGATTAGAGTGTAGCCAGTTTGATAAAAGTAATTATAGGTTTATAACAGCACTTTACTGAAATTAATTATATCAATATTAAAAGTTAAATACCTGAGCAGTCTGTGAAAAGTCTTCCAGAATTCTCTCAGTCAGGCTGTTGAATGTTGTGGTTTTGGTGGCCTCATCCAGGAAAGGTAGAGATTTGAATCGAGGGTCAAGTGCAGTGCTCACATGGAGGAAGTCAGTTAGGGCCTCATCTGTATCTGCCCTCATCTGTATCTGGGTAGTAGAGTCAGAGCCACTGTGCATCATTGAGGTCAGAATTCTGTGTTTCAGTGGCAGAATCATTGATAGAGTGGGCATCTGATCAGTGCTCATTAGGGTGGTAATCGTTTTCAGTGGTTTGAGAACCTGAACCACATCCTCTGCTAGTGTCACGTCAGCATCAGAGAGATGTCTTTGATATTTTTTTTTACACTTCCGTCCGTGAAAGCGGCGAAAACAGCAGCCTGCTGCTCAAGGTAGCGCTCCAGCATATCATGGCTCGAGTTCCACCGAGTAGCAACGTCCTGCACTAGCTTATGTGATCGCAAATGCAGCATCTTCTGTTTGTCATTTAACACAGCTGCAGCTGTAGTGCTCTTGTGGAAAAAAGTGACAACTTTTCTGACTCTACTGAGGAGTCGGGACACCTGGTTCACGGCCATTCCTCTCTGCACAGCTAGATTGACAGTGTGGGCAAAGCACCTAATATGCGGAAAAAATCCGGTCGCTTCAACAGCATTTGCAATATTTCTCGCATTGTCAGTTGTAACGGGAACGGGGACGTTCGACCTGGTGATTTTCCAATCTGACATAGCCTGTGTAAGGATTTCTGACAGATGCTCACTTGTCTGACTCTCCAACACCGGGCGTGTTTGAAGGACAGGGTTTGCGATTTGCCAGTTATCCCTGATGTAATGTGCGGTTATGGTTAAATAACTGTCCATAGCGCGGGATGTCCACCCATGAGTAGTGACTGCAATGAAGTCAGTGCTTCTCAATTCTTACTCTAGCCTAGTTTCGGAAGCACATTCTGAGAAAAATAAGCATGGCTTGGGACCTCATAACGGGGCTCGACAACCATTAGCAAATTTTGGAACCTTCGTTCTCAACCACAGAAAAAAAGCGCATATCCATTGCCATAAATATTGCAATTGCCCTCGTTATTTTTTGTGCAAGGTTAGAATTAATTGGCAGCTTTGCTTGTAATATATTCGTCAATGTAGGCTGCCATTGCACGTCTGTCTTGGCTCCACCTAACTTAATTTGGGGATGGTGGCGTGCGATGTGCATTTGCATGTTGGAAGTGTTGCCTGCCACTTGAGGAAGTGTCTTAGGCCTAGTCCCCACGACAACGTTCCTGTTTTTTTTTTTACCCGGGGTGAAAAAAAGTCTCGTCCAGACACGTGTTGGATCAGAAAACCTTCGCGTCAAGATGAGCACGGAGCGCTGAGTGAAAACGATGTAGTACATATGTCACACCGATAAGTGGCGCTGTAAACCGGAAAGAGCCAGAGCCACCAGTAACGCAGGACTACAAAGAGCACATGCGCAGAAAGTCCTTTCTCTTTCATAAACAAGCAAACACGTGTACTTTAGGGACCGTCAACACAAGCGAATATATTTTGTCCCCCTGCTCCACCAATGTAGCAGCGACTCACTCCGGTAATGTGAAAATGCTGACCGTCCCTAACATAGGCTACGTTCACACTGCAGCCTGAAACGACCCAAATCCGATTTTTTTGCCTCTATGCGACCTGTATCTGATCTTCTAATGACAGTGTGAACGACACAGATCCGATTTTTTCAAATGCGATCCAGGCCACTTGGATATGTGGTCCTAAATCCGATACATATCCGATCTTTTGACATGCGCCTGCAGTCTGAACGGCCAGGTCGCATTCATCCGACCTGAGTGTGTTTCCTCCAATGAGAGTGGTACAAGTAGGCGTTCACAAATGTGCACAAACGTTCTTCTCGTCATGCAAAAATAGTATATAAACTCGTATCAGTGAAGCGGCGAAGCACGGAGCAATCCCACCCCTCCTGCCTGTGACTCCGCACCCACATGTTCCTTTCTGCAGACGTTGCTGCCACTGCCCCGCAAAACGCTGTGGCCAAAAACCTCGTCCTTCTCCGTCTCCTCCTTAAAACAAATAAGCTGTACATGTTTTGGCTCCGGTACGAAAGCAACTTTAGGCTACTTCCGTAAACATTGAGCGTGTTCGCTGCGTGTGACGTCATCGTGTCCTCCAAGGCGCATGCGGGACACTTTTGGGGAGTTTAGCGTTCACACTGGAGATCACATACAATTCGCATTTAACTGGAAATGTGAACGGCCTCGCAAAAAAATCGGATTTCACAAAAAAATCGGAATTGAGCATTAAGCCCTGCAGTGTGAACGTAGCCATAGACAGACGCCACAGAACAAAGATTTGCGCTGCGTGAGCAGAGTTTTTGCCTATAAATCGATAGTTAGCATTACTTGCTATCGTTTTATTAGATAGACATTAACAAGTAGAACTCTCGTTAACCTTGCTCGTGTTATTTAGGCAAAATGCTTGTTTGGATCTTACTACGGGAATGTTAAACATACTCGGACATTATGTTGGCTTTTCGGCGAGAATATACAACCGGGGACCATCACCAACGGGCAGCTATATATTTTTGTGTGTGATACTGCATGTGCCTGTTTGTAAAAGGTAAATTTTCATTTAATAAAAAAGACAAGAAATGGTTGCTCTTTTTCTTTATTTACAGCAAAATACGTGTTTAGCTTTGCATTGGCAAACACCCGTGCGTCGTGCGTACTGCCAGGCCACTTCACAGTAACGTCCATAAACCGGTACCTGTAGTCACACACCGCTTGTATGTTGAGGGGATGTGTCCCATCAATCGATCCCAAACATTGTGGCATGTCATGCACACGGAGGAAGCCCGAAACAAGCTCCTCTGCCTCCGGTTCCGTGAAAGGCGTAATTGTGCATGGTCCTCTGCTGTTGTCGCAATGCATTGCATATGAACAGAGTTTGATGCAGCATTGCCAATAAACTTCCAAAAGTCTGCAAAAGATACTGAAGTCCATTGTCCGCCATGGCTGTTGTTATCTGGTTGTTACCTGCGGAAGGCGCCGGGTTCCACCCTCTGGTCACGTGATGATTACGGCAGCGCGACGTCATCATTTTCTCACCTGCCGCGCTTTTTTGCCGCCCACATTCCAACGCAACGGGGGGCGTTCTCCGACTTCTCCACTCTGGAAGCCGTTTTTGAAAAACTCCGTTCTCGCCCCCAAAAACGCCGGCGCCGTCTGGACGGCAAGCCCAAACGCACCCAAACTTCTCCGTTTCCTCCAAAAAACGTTGTCGTGGGGACAGGGCCTTAGAACACTTATGGCAAATGGTACGGCTCTGGTCGACAACACGGTTACCATCCTTATTTTCAACAGGGTATCCGAAATGCTGCCATACTGCTGACCTAAATGAGCTTGGAGGGTCTGCAATTTCAGGACTACCTGAACCAGCCATATTGTTTACTGTCTGGGCATCTCATCCACGTTGGTGCACTGCGCGTGTGCGAGCTAAACTTTTTGTGTCACATGACACGCAGTTAGAGGATGCTTGCAGGTTGGCGGAAAAAAAATCAAAGTTTTATGGTTATTTAAAAATAGACGACTAATGTCAAATAAAAATGATAGTATTTTTAAAAGTTTGGTAGCAGTATCAGCTCATATCATGTGGCTGGATCTGTACTGAAAGATAACTGGGACTGGGATTTTGAAAAAGCGTGTCGCGATTCTGCCTGTTTACACCACGAGACAGGTTCATGGCTCTGCATATCGCGATTTCGGTTTCGATACGCATACCGTTACAGGCCTACACACTACAGGATCATTTGTCCGATTTAGGCCCAGATTTTCTTCTCCTTGCGCTCCTCGTGTGGTGTCAGCGTGACTCTGAGCTGCTGTGTCACATCGTAACCACAAAACATCACCATGGCGACAACTATAAAACAGAGCATCAGGGGCAGATGGACAAACCTGAGGAAATAGCGAAAACAGTGGCGTCACTCCTCATATGCACATTATGCACAGTGCGTAGGGCAACAAGTGATTGCGGGGGCACCACCAAAAAAATCAGACTTGTGAATCCTTGCAAAACTATCCATCTAAAGTGTGTGGCGATAAAGCCAGTGCCAGCACGAACAGAATCCTCCGAACAGAATCCTCAGAAATCTCTCTTTCTCTGTCTCTCCTTCTCTCTCTCTTCCTCTCTTACTTTCTCCCTCTCTCTCCGTCAGTGTCTGGACCTCTGCACATGCCAGCAGATAGAGTCTTTGTGGAGAAATATTATTTTATTTAAAGTTCCTTGACTGAGCAAATTCTGTTGTTCAATTATTTGTACTTATGTACATTATTTACCAAAGAAATGTGCACATTATTACTCACAAGAGTATATACTTGTTCTGTGTTTACAATGTTCAGTTCAGTGTTCAGTCTGCAGTCATTGCACAAATCTTTGTTTATAATATTGGTGGTGGTATTTTTTTGTTTTGTTTTGTTTATTAGTCTCTTTAAATTATTTATTATTTTAACTTTCACGTTTGGTGTGTTCTGAAAATAAAGCAAATCGCACAGATAAATCCTGCATTATTATTCATTCTAGGCGGGGCGAGATTGTGTTATTAGGGCACCACAAAGCATATGTGCTTAGGGCACCCAAATGGCTAGCAATGGCCCTGAGCGAAAATAATGACAAGACTTACTTCTCGTAAAATCAAACTGCAGCATCTCATCCACATTATCCATAGAATTTGTCTCCTCAAATAATGACACCGAGTCCACACAACAGTGCTGTGAATCCAGTTTGAAGTGTTCTTTGAAAGTAAAAAGAGTAGCTCCTCACGTGTGTCTGTTTACATCCACACAGCGCACAGATCAGATGTATCTGAAGTATTGCATCACATTTCACAAATAATAATAACAGTTTTGACTTGTATCTAACCTAGAAGTGCAGTGCTCTGATCTTTTGAAAACTGAAAGCGAGTGGCTTTACTCAAGACAGAAAACAGCAGACGCGAGGTGCAGTCACAACTGTGGAGCCTGTGGTCCACAGCAGTGTTTGGGATGAGAGATTCTCCTTGATACCTGATACTACTTGATATTGTATTTTTATATTTGACTACTACTTTTCTATTTAAATCTGATTTCTACATATATATGTACTATTATTTTTTAATTATAATATATAATTATGTTTCATCTGACACTGGTCTATTGCCCTTGGTTGCTATTCCATCAATTTTTTTCCCCTCATTTCCATCTACTTCTTTTCCTTTCTTGCCTTTTTACCCTCTGTTATATATTATATATTATATTTGATGAGTGAGCTACCGTACCCAAAACAATTTCCCTTGTGGATCAATAAAGTTTGTCTAAGTCTAAGTCTAAGTTGTGTCTGTGGTGTGCGCTTTTTTCGCATGTTTAAAAATTGTTTAAGACAAAAAAAATCCTGTAGTGTGTAGCGGGCTTTACTTGAGTAAGTTTTCCCAAATACTCTTTTACTATTACTTAAGTAATTTAATAGACTACTGCTTTGTTCTTCTACTTGAGTAATATTACTATTTTGAAGTAACGTTACTCTTACTTACACATTTTGGCTTCTCTGCCCACCTCGTTGTCAGGGCTGGCCTGTTGCCTGTGCTCTACACTGATCTGATCTTCTTGTGTTTTATCTAAAAGGTGTGACAGATGTGACAGCACTTGTTGTATCTCCCCTTTTCTGACCCTCTCAGCTCTGTATTCAGAGCACTACTGCCCTGCCTGCCTCAAAACACCAATATATATGAGTCTTCTCGCAGATAACTCCACGCCTTTTCATTTGTGTTACAGATCTTCAAGATTTCTATGAATATATTTGTCTGGTGGCTCTTTTCTTCAGTTGTGTTCACATGTGACGTCATCTTCGGTTTTATTTTCCCATGTGCAAAAGTGAGTCTAATCTGATGCCAACCTCACAGCTATACAAACAGTGGGGAGTATGTCTTCAGTGGGCTCTGATAACAGCAGACTGGGGAGGTGTGTTTGCTCAGGCACGGGTTTATAAGTGACCAGCCTTGATCATCTGTTTTAAGACCTTTCCCCCCAGATTTTAAAATGTGTCTGGGCGATCATCATGAATTGTGTACAGTCAAACTAGGTATGCAGTATGTAGTATACAGTGGTCCCTTGCTCTATCGCAGTTCACTGTTCGTAGCCTCACTGCTTCGCAGATTTAAAAAAAAATTTTTTATAGTGTAACATTGTGTTCTGCGTCCCGATTGGCTAAGAGACTGTAGACCTTTGCCGATTGATAGACTGGGACTAGACCAGGACTAAACGTGGACTAAACCAGGTCTAGACCAGGTCTAAACCTGGACTGGTCCTGGACTAAACCAGGACTAAACGTGGACTAAACCAGGTCTAGACCAGAATTAAACCAGGTCTAAACCAGGTCTAAACCTGGACTGGTCCTGGACTAAACCAGGACTAGACCAGGACTAAACGTGGACTAAACCAGGTCTAGACCAGAATTAAACCAGGTCTAGACCAGGTCTAAACCAGGTCTAAACCTGGACTGGTCCTGGACTAAACCAGGACTGGACCAGGTCTAGACCTGGACTAAACCGGGACTAGACCAGGATTAAATCACCCCGTGCGGCTCTTTGCTGGTTTCATGTGGCTCTTGCGTTTGTTTGTTTGTGTGTGTTCGGTTTGTGGCTCGGGCTGCGAGGACGCGGTCCTGAGGGGGAGGCATGGTCCGGGCGCAGCGGTTCGATCTCGTGCTCGCAGCCCCAGCCTTGCGCCAGTTGTGCTGCTCTGTCACGGATTTGACCATGTGCACTTCTCCAAGGGGTTGGTGCGCGTCGCGTCCCGGGACATGGCAGTGCCGTTGGCTGAGCCGCTCCCCTCGCGCGTCCACAGCTGATCCATTTCCTTGTTTTTGCACGGGGGAGAGATTTGAAGCGTTCCATTGAAAAATAAACACATTTCCACATAAAATAAAATCAAACCACTGCTGTTCAAAGGTCCAGAGGCTCAGATAAAGGACTTCCGAGCCTAGAAACACTCGGACGTGCCTCCAGGCAAATAAAAAAGCGCATTTCGCATTGCCTAGCGCATTCGCAGTCCAAACTCTCTGGGCGTGATTTACAGAGACGCTGAGTACAGACAGACGGGGGTGGAACTGCATTTGCATTTCTTTTTTTGATCTGACGTCAATAAGGTGCCTTGTTCAAACTCGCTCGTTTGGGCTCCGATTTTTTGTAACGCAGAAAAGGATCGCAAATGCTCAGTTTAGACATTTCACAACTTTTAACCATGGGGGGGGGCTAAACAGGGTAGGGGAGCTCACATTAACGTTCAAAAACCTCAGAAAGTGAAAATTTCATGCCATGGGACCTTTAAGGCGTTTACAGCCTTAAAACATGTATAACTGTAAAATATAAAGTTGTCCTACTTCGCGGATTTCACTCATTACGGGTTATTTCTGGAACCTAACCCCCGCGATAAACGAGGTACCACTGTACAGTATGCAATATAACATCTTTAAGTTTTGCTTGAAACATATGTGCTGAAGTCCATCTCCATAATAATAATAATAATAATAATAATAATAATAATAATAATAATAATAATAATAATAATAATAATGCATTAGTCTTAAATAGCGCAGTGTCTGGTAGTTTATGCTTTCACTTTCCAAATATATTTTTATTAAGGCTGTCAAATGATTAATTTTCTTGATCGCAACTAATCTCAGAAATTTCATAGTTAATCGCGATTAATCGTGATTTATTTTGCATGTTATTTTGCAGTAAGACCGTTCGAATCTAAAGTTAAACTCACAATGCAAAGTATTTCTCACCATTTTTTTTATTTCAAAAAAGTGCAGAGAAAGGAAAAAGTAACAATGAACCAGTAATAGTGCTTACTTTGAGAAATTGTAAATAAATGATTGAAGCCCGCTCGAGCTGCCTACGGATGCGTAGAAGGAACAAAATACTAGCAAACTCAAAATAGCGCGTTTAACCGACAATGAGTTTAATTAATACAACCAAATGAGCTGCATATGGATGGTAGAATTGCGGAAAATGCTGGCAAACTCTGATCGCGATTAAAAAAATTGTTCGCGATCATAACTCTAATCGTGATTAATCGCGATTAACGCGTTAATATTCCCAGCCCTAATTTTTATACACATACGACACAAAATACAACTCTAATATGGCTCTAATAATCAACTGAAAAACAGCAATGCTCCATCACATTGCCGTATTGTAGAATATTACAGAAATAAAAAACAATATCTCCAAGGTGGCAGTGGACCTTCCATCAGAAAACTTAGATAGTCCACCTTTAAATCAGATCTGTTCTATTCTATTTTCCAATTTTATTTTCTTTATCTCTGATACAAGTAGGATTCAGCAGAGTCATGCAGTCATTTTGGTACAAATGAAAAGCAATCTGACACTTGCTAGTGTGATATGCAGCTATCCACAGGAGGGGCTGACTCTTGTTGTGATGATGTTTACAGCTACAAATGGCCACGGCAGTTTTCTGAATTTAGCAGACTTGTATCTTGTTTTGTTTTTTGTTTTAAATGGATATTGTTATTTTAAATGTTAAAATGATACCATCATGATTCACAGGTGTCATAGATTACAACCATATAGTAGTCTCAAGCACAGCATAAGTTGATTAACATAAATTTATACGGACCTTCATTGCTGGGTCCCCTTTTCCATCTTTCCATCAATAATACAGATTTTGAAACAGCCCATGCTTGAAGATGCACACCTGGATGCATTTGCATGTTAGCATAGCACATCCCACTAACAAATTGCATAGATTATTGAGGTTTTGAGAGAGCCAGTATCAAAGTGTCACACTCCTCTCTTTATCGCATACATCTATGTGTATTTACATAAACATCCCCACTCAGTTCCACCTGCGCCTCTTCACACCCGCCGCTCACCACACAGCACTGACGCACACAACCACGTGCACACTCATCTACATGCACACTTGCCATGTGCACACTTACCTCGTACACTTTGCTCTGTGAAATGTGTTTGATTAAGGAATGTATTTGCGCTGAGAAGGATTGAATCACAGCCCAAAGTGTTTTGTTCTTATTTAACAATGTGTCTTACTGGGGCAGTGGTGGCCATGATACACACTGACCAAAACACTGACCAAAACATTGAACAGGAGGGCTAAGGAGAAGTGTGTGGTGTGTGTGCTAGTTTACCAAGTCATATGGAGACTCCAGCCTATTCAAAAAGGTTCAGTTTAAAGAGGGGGTATTATGCAAAATGCATTTTTGTGAGCTTTCTACAATGTTATAACATTGTTCCCTCATCACAAACATGCCTGAAGAAGTTTAGAGACATGCATTTTGAGTAATCTATTGATCTTTCCTGGGTCCTAATCAAACTTTCCTTATGATTTACTCTCAATATTCTGTACAATGCTCCGCCCACAAGTTTATGTTACCCATGCTCCCACGAAACAATTCTAACTCATAGATGTAAAATACCCCCTCTTTAAAATTAATTTGAGTTAAAATGAATTACATTCTGAATGTTTATTTATTGCGTTTTATTTAAACAGGACACATATTAGGAAAGAACTTGGCAAGAATTTAATAATGTCTTGAAAGAAACGTTATTTTAAGACATTTTTAGAGCCAAGTCTAACTTTCAGGTGGCCCTAAGCAAAATCTGGTCTTCAACCACACACAAATGTCATGATCTGCCTAAATATGTTTCTATTAGCCACATCAGACAGTGAAGATAGAGGACATCCCATGTTGAATATTTTCTTGTTTTGTAGTGCATTTTTATGTATTCCAATCAGCTAAAGAAGGCTAATATAGACCAGTTTCAAAGCTATGTCATCAATGAATGCGCGCGCTGAGGGCGCTTTCTCTTTTCCCCGCGAGCTTTGCTCACCCCCGGGCGGACGCGCCGGCGCGATATCAGCCCCCACGGGACCCCAGGCCGCGGCGGAGAAGCCGACTGGGAAAGCCGGTAGTAGGAAGGAAGATACTACAGAGACTAATGATGGCGACGCGAGGAGAAATAAGAATGTAGAATACCAAAAAGAGCTGACGGTCTTTTTGGTGCTGGAGGGTGGAGTGGGCCTGTCCCCCATGGCCTTGATCAAGACCACACAGGAAATGTCTGGGACTGTACTTGCCTGCCGCATGGTGACCAAGGACAAGTCTTGTGGCCTTGTCTTTGACTGGGGAGAACATCAGATGCCAACACGCAAAACTCCCCATCGATATCGTGGTATTTTACCTCCTGTACATGGCCACATATGGCAAACTGGTAGGCATCCATGGATTTGTATGCGCGCACTTTCTCTCTTGTATACACGCTGGGCTTCTCGACTAAATAACAGTGGATATCTGGCAACTGTAAATCTGGCCACTTTCTGCGGTCGTACTGCCACTCCGTGATTGCATAAGGATCTGGTAGTCGAACCTCGTTGCTCAACGTGAGCTTTTGAATGTAGCTCTCGCTATCTTTCAGATACTCCGCTATGGTCTGCTATGGTTGATTCTGGGTCAACAGTGCGCGCACATGCCGATGACGTCACGCCTGTTTACTAACTGTAAAGGGGTCTATAGGCCTGCTCATTATAAATATTGTAGACTCACCATCTCTGTATATAATGAATTTTGTACACTCAACAAAAATATAAACGCAACACTTTTGTTATTGCTCCCATTTTCCCTGAGATGGACCCAAAGATCCAAAATTCACTCCAGATACACAACACTACCATTTCTCTCAAACATTGTTCACAAATCTGTCCAAATGTGTGACAGCGAGCACCTCTGCCCCGCCGAGACAATCCACCCCACCTCACAGGTGCGCCACATCAAGATGCTGATCCGACATCATGACCAGTGCACAGGTGTGCCCCAGACTGCCCACAATAAAAGGCCACCCCGAAATGTGCATTTTTTTTTGCTTTATTGGGGGTCTGGGGACTCAGAACCAGTCAGTATCTGGTGTGACCACCATTTGCCTCATGCAGTGCAACACATCTTCTTCGCATAGAGTTTATCAGATTGTCAATTGTGGCCTGTGGAATGTTGGTCCACTCCTCTTCAAAGGCTGTTATGGACGAAGAACACAGGTGCATTTTATTGATGGCATTTTGAATGCACAGAGATACCGTGATGAGATCCTGAGGCCCATTGTTGTGCCATACATCCATGAACATCACCTCATGTTTCAGCAAGATAATGCACGGCCCCATGTTGCAAGGATCTGTACACAATTCTTGGAAGCTGAAAATGTCCCAGTTCTTGCATGGCCAGCATACTCACCGGACATGTTACCCATTGAGCATGTTTGGGATGTGCTTGACCGGCGTATACGACAGCGTGTACCAGCACCCACTAATATCCAGCAACTTCGCACAGCCATTGAAGAGGAGTGGACCAACATTCCACAGGCCACAATTGACAATCAGATAAACTCTATGCGAAGAAGATGTGTTGCACTGCATGAGGCAAATGGTGGTCACACCAGATACTGACTGGTTCTGAGTCCCCAGACCCCCAATAAATAAAAAAAAAATGCACATTTCGAGGTGGCGTTTTATTGTGGGCAGTCTGGGGCACACCTGTGCACTGGTCATGATGTCGGATCGGCATCTTGATGTGGCGCACCTGTGAGGTGGGGTGGATTGTCTCGGCGGGGCAGAGGTGCTCGCTGTCACACATTTGGACAGATTTGTGAACAATGTTTGAGAGAAATGGTAGTGTTGTGTATCTGGAGTGAATTTTGGATCTTTGGGTCCATCTCAGGAAAAATGGGAGCAAAAACAAAAGTGTTGCGTTTGTTGTTGAGTATATATAAGGGGTGACAGTATCTCAGTTGGAGTGTTTGTCCATGGATCCGAAGGTTAGCGGATTTAATCCCCCACTTGACGTAGTCCGGTGTCTGTCACTCTTTGAGCAGAGCTGTAGGAGCCTGTTGGAGAATGAGCTCCTCTGACCCTCTGTAGTCTGGTGCAGTGGGTGCAGGAGTGTCCAAGATGGAGAGCAGTTTGTCCAGTGTTCTGTCCCTCACTGTGACAAATGTCTCCAGATCACAGCCAATCACATGACCGTGCTTTACGGATCTGTTTTTCAATGTCCCTTTTACTGGTGCTGCTCCCCTAGCAGACCACATCGAAGAACATGTTGCTGGCTACCACAGAATGGTAGAAGATCTACAGTAATTTGCTAAACACAACGAAAGAGCTTTTTTCAGGAAGTAGAGACTACTAATGCCCTTCTTGTACAGCATTACAGGAGACAATGGAGAAGCTGACCCTCATACTGAGCAGGTTCTCACTCATCAGAAAGGGTAAGCCCACTGCAGAAGATAGATTGCAGCATCATCCACACTAAAATGGGACTGCTAAGCAAATTGTAGAGGGTCTAGGGATGGTGCAACCAGGGGTCTGAGCTGACCTAGAACAAATCTTTCAAACACTTTCATGATATGAGACGTCAAAGCAACTGGTCTGAAGTCATTGAATCCGGATGGAACTAGCTTCTTGAGCACTGCAATGCAATGCCAGTTTCCTTCCAATCTTCAGACTCAGGATGAAGAGAAAGTGCAGGATCCCAGTGAGCTGTGCTGCACATGTCTCAAAGACAGCTATCCCAAAGACTCAAAGACAGCTATGAACTCTGGATCATACTCTAAATAATACTGAACTCTCACTAATACTGCACTAAACTACTTTTCATTATGCATAATATGTTTACTGCTGCTGCTCTGTATGAATGTAGCATGTTTGTCACTACCTCACTGTAAACTACTGTTACCTGTGCAATAATCAGTGCAATAACCTATGTGCAATATTTATACCATACTATGCGAAATACGAAATCCACATGCACACCATATTATGTGCAATCTGTGAAATACTTACACCTTATGTGATCTGTGATCTTTGATTTAATCCTACCTGCACCTTTGTACATTGTACCTTGTATTTTTATTACATTTTATTACATATTTTTATTATATTGTTTACTTCTTCCCCCCCAACACTTTTTTTTTTTACCATGTACTGTTATTGCATGTTATTAGTACTTCTGACTATCTTAGCAAGTCAATGGTTCTTCTGATCCTAGCATTTCATTGCATTGTTGACCCTGTGTTGATTCTGCATATGACAAATAAACTTCTTGAAAATCTTGAATGTCCTTAGCATGTGGAGGTTGACTTGGTCTGGTCCAGGACACTTGCTTTGATGAACTTTCTCCAACTGCCTTCTCGCCAGGGCAGGTGACAAAGACACTGAGCTGGGTTCCGTGGGGGTGGGGGTAGGTGTGGGAGCAGAAGTGATGGGCTGATGAATGGCCATCTGAGGCCCTGTCCCCACGACAACGTTTTTTGGAGGAAACGGAGAAGTTTGGGTGCGTTTGGGCCTGCCGTCCAGACGGCGCCGGCGTTTTTGGGGGCTAGAACGGAGTTTTTCAAAAACGGCTTCCAGAGTGGAGAAGTCGGAGAACGCCCCCCGTTGCGTTGGAATGTGGGCGGCAAAAAAGCGCGGCAGGTGAGAAAATGATGACGTCGCGCTGCCGTAATCATCACGTGACCGGTGACCAGAGGGTGGAACCCGGCGCCTTCCGCAGGTAACAACCAGATAACAACAGCCATGGCGGACAATGGACTTCAGTATCTTTTGCAGACTTTAGGAAGTTTATTGGCACTGCTGCATCAAACTGTGTTCATGTGCAATGTATTGCGACAACAGCAGAGGACCATGCACAATTACGCACGTCGGATGCTTTTCACCCCGCTGCCGCGGTCGAGAACAATGACAAGAAGGGCCACCCGAAGAAGGTTTTGGGTGAGACCTGGGAGAACGAGTAGCTGGTGGGACAATTTCGTCAATGGCGTTGTAATGGAGGACGACTGGAGAGCGAATTTCCGGATGTCCAGAGCTTCTCTTGTGGCCCTGTGTGAAGAACTGCGTCCTCATATCGAAGGGCAAACGACGAATATGAGAGCACCGGTCGACACATTGAAGAAGCTCGCCATTACGCTCTACTACTTGAGCGACGAGGGAAGGCTGCGCAAAACAGCGAACGCATTTGGAGTGTCGCGACAGACTGTCTCCGTCATAGTTAGACAGACCTGTACGGCTATTGCTCTTCACCTCGGCCCGAAATACATCAAGCTGCCTTTCACGGAACCGGAGGCAGAGGAGCTTGTTTCGGGCTTCCTCCGTGTGCATGGCATGCCACAATGTTTGGGAGCGATCGATGGGACCCATATTGAAATCAAGCAGCCATCCACCAACGCCATGGCCTTCATCAACAGAAAGGGCAAACATTCCCTCAACATACAAGCGGTGTGTGACTACAGGTACCGTTTTATGGATGTTAATGTGAAGTGGCCTGGCAGTACGCACGACGCACGGGTGTTTGCCAATTCAAAGGTAAACTCGCATTTTAAAACTGGAAAGATCCCGTCCCTAAAAAGGCAGATAGTGGACAATGAGGAGCCCATACCGATATTTCTGTTGGGTGATCCTGCCTATCCCCTTTTGCCTTTCCTGATGAAGGAGTATTCAAACGGCGGAGCCACGCCACAAGAACAGTACTTCGGCTTGTCTTTGTGTAGGTCCCGCATGGTCATCGAGTGTGCTTTTGGTCGCTTGAAAGCCAGATTTGCGGCACTGAAAAGGCCCATGGACATTAATATGAATGACTTGCCGCATGTTATTTATGCCTGTTTTGTTCTGCACAACTACTGTGAGGCAAGCAAGGAGACGATGGACGAGCAGTCTGTGTTAAGCGCCATAAACTGTGACAGGGAAGTGCAGCCTACCACAGAGAACAACCGGTACCTTACTGACTGTAACGAGACAGAGGGAAAAAGGGTCAGACGAGTGGTCACAATGTTCCTGGACCCATGAACTCAGTGCTCACATCGACTATTGCCGCTATTTTGTTGAATTTTCTTGCTACAAATGTGTGGATTTACTGTGTTTGTGATGTAAATAAAGACCACCGTCAACAATTTGTTGTCTTCTGCTAATGATTATAAACTAGCATAGTACAGAGGGAAAAAGGGTCAGACGAGTGGTCACAATGTTCCTGGACCCATGAACTCAGTGCTCACATCGACTATTGCCGCTATTTTGTTGAATTTTCTTACTCGAAATGTGTGGATTTACTGTGTTTGTGATGTAAATAAAGAACACCGTCAACAATTTGTTGTCTTTTGCTAATGATTATAAACTAGCATAGTAACAAGAAGGCACATGACATTGGTAAACTTTTTTTAATAAAACACTTACAAAAATATACACAGTGCAATGCACACAACTATATACATGACTTTGTATTCAGTCTTTGCACAAAAGGAAAAAACCTGCACAGCAGTACACCCAAAAAATGGGGGAAAAAATGTTTTAAACATTAAAAAAAAGGCGAACTATGAAGTGCCACCTCACAGCGACTCCGCACTGTCGTCCTGCAGAAGAGCTCTCCTGAAGGTGTGGCTGCCTTGAGCAGGTTGGGCCAGCGGTGTGGACTGTGCGGACTGTCCGGGATGCAGTGGAGTTTGGGGGTATACTGGAGTTTGGGGGTATACTGGAGTTTGGGGGTATAGTGGCGTTTGAGGGTATTGTGGCGTGGGTGGTGCCATGGGTCCATACATATGTCCGTTCCCCAATCTATTGCTGGCCCCATAGGCCGGTGGGTAGTGGTGGGGTGGCACGTAGGCCTGCTGCTGGTGCAGCATTGTCCGCAGCAGCGACAAACCGTCCTTGATGGAGTCCGAGATGGAGGACATGTTGGAGGTGACCTGCTGCATGGTCACGCGGTGATGCTTCTCCGCGTCCTCCATAATGTCCACCATCCTCTTCTTCAGGTGGAGATCCTGTTGCACTGCGGGGTCGATTGGAGCCCTCCGCTTCAATCTGTCCCCGCGGTGGCTGTCGAGTCTTGCCTATGCGAACAAAGAAAACACCGTTTAGATTGCAACCTAACCACATCGCTAACACCATGCCAAGCAATATGGCCAACACACGCACGTATTCGAGAGTACAATCATAACGAAACCCACCTGAAGTAAACTCCGGCGCTCCTTCACCACAGCGGCCGGCAGAGAGTCGCTGGTCTGAGGGGACTCGGGGGAAGGAGAAGAACATGTCGACCGCGTAGTTGAGTCCTCCTCCAACAAATCCGCGGTTTCCACTCCAGACTCTATTGCCGTTGTCGCCGGCGAACCACCCCAGATCTGCTCGCACAGCTCGAAGAACATGAGGACCACACGGCCGTGGCCACTGCGACGCCCAGAGTCCACAGCATGGCGGTACTTATTGCGAACGGCCTTTAGTTTTGTCGTAATCTGCGCCTTACTAATGGCACACGGATCGTGGGGAAAATCCTTCCCGTTGGCCGTGTCCCCCGTCGAATACTCGCGCCGAAAAGCGTTCATTATGTCCGTGTACTTGGTAGTACAGGACTCCCAGTCGACATTTTGCTGGCACTGCTGGCTTTTGTAATCCAGCGTTACCCGAAGGAGTAGCTCCACCTCGTCGTCGGTCCAAACGAGGGAGTCAGTTTTTCCGCGTGCGTTCGCCATCGATCCTATCTTCGTGTGTTTGTGTGTTTGCGGAAGACAAAGGACTTTATACGCATGCGCTCTTTGTAGTCTTGCGCTTCCGGTGGCTCTGGTTCTTTCCGGTTTACAGCGCCACTTATCGGTGTGACATATGTACTACATCGTTTTCACTCAGCGCTCCGTGCTCGTCCTGACGCGAAGGTTTTCTGATCCAACACGTGTCTGGACGAGACTTTTTTTCACCCCGGGTAAAAAAAAAAACAGGAACGTTGTCGTGGGGACAGGGCCTGAGTGGTCTGTGGTGAGGTGTGGATTGGCCATCTGGGAAGTGTAGAGACACTGCCAGGGGATGAAAAACTATTAAAATGCAAATTGAGTAGGTTTGACCTGTCTGGGCTATTGACCTGTTGCTTTGTTTTGATGTTGAAACCAGTGATGGCCTTCATCCCCTTCCAAATGTCTCTGGTGTTGTTCTGTTGGAGTTTTACCTGCCGCTGTACCCTTTTCATCTCAGCCTTGTCTCCAGAGTTGAAGGCCAGCTTTTGTTTTTTGAGCAGATCCTTCAGCTGGCTGGTGATCTTGGGCTTGTGGATCACATTATGATCATTATGAACATTAGAAAACCAGTGAACAGTTCAACCACAGGGTCACTGCACACATGTATACACACACAGACACACACGCATGCACACACACACACACACACACACACACACACACACACACACACACACACACAGTGATACAAGCCTTTCACATTAGTATATAGAGCTTTTCCACCTTCAAGAGACTCAAAGCTTTACGTCAAGGAACCACTCACCCATTCACACACACAGGCATCAGACAGAGACAGGTGGGATGGGTTAAGTGTTTTCAGAATTCATCATTCACAATGCCAACCTCAGTGGATCTGACTGCCCTAGCAATGCTGTTTATGTCAAGAACGGAATTCAAATCACAATCACATATCCTCTAATGTCACACTGTGGAACACTGTTTAAAAAAAATAGTATATAGATGATGAGGAGCAAGCAGTGGACCCCTCACCACAAAACTAATGCAGTACACCTTTAAAAAAAATAAAAAAAATAAATAAAAAATAAACTCCTGAGCTTGGCAGATGAGTCACCGTTCACTGCAGGATACATTAGCTCCATGTTTTCTCCTCTCTCCCTCTGCCTCTCTCTATTTCTCTTTCATTCTCTCACTCTTTCCCTCCCTGTCCTACACTCTCTCCCTCTCTCTGCTGCTGTACATGCTCTGATAAACGCCTCTCCGCTGATCTCTCCTCCCACACACTCTGGACATGCTGAAATGGTCTGAAAGCTGCTAATTTGTTACAATCCTGCAGAGCTGCTCCATATTAAGAAAAAAAGGTCTCTGTTTTGAGACAAGGATATAACAGAAACAAACTAGAAATAAATAAGGGCTGAGCCAGGGCTACACATGGACAAACCAGAGATTTACCAGGAACAGGCAAAATTACCAAAATGGCCATAATGAAGAAAAAATAGGTAGGTTTAATGGTCATATATTACATAAAAAGGACTCTTGTATGCCTTAAGTCATATTATAATGTTATCTTAACAAAAACATACCCAGAGTTGTGTATTATTTCATGCACACATGTTTGAGTAACCTTTATTATTAGTCTGTCCACATCTCCAAAGCTCAAAATGCTCTGTTCCATCCTTTTATCTTTTGTTAATGAGAGATTGGCAATTCCATGGCTGAAATTATCCTAAAGATTCTAATGAAGCTGTATGGAGTTAAAAAAAAAAACAGTGTAGCACTTCCTGTATTACTACATGACATCCAAAGGTGGTGTTTTCTGTTTGAGAAAGGAACTCCAGGTATGTTTTTGGTGATTAAACAACACTATAACAAAGTAAATAGAGTAGGGCTGCCAAAAATATCGTGCTATTAATTAGTTAACGTAAAAGAAGTTTAACGCCATTCATTGTTTTTTTTTCGTAAGATTAACTCTCTTTATGTTGATTTTTTTTCATTTCTTTGTTGGTAAGAGTATTAAAATGATGATTCAAGGGACAAAAATGTGTGACTAATTTGCAATTAATTGTGAGTTAACTGTGACATTCATGAGATTAATCGTGAATCGCTCTGTTTAAACTCTGTTTCTTGAACATTGTGATGTCACATGACACAGCTGGTCTTCTCCTCCAGTTACGAGTACTTTCTATGAGATATCTGAATGTGTTAAAAGTATTTGGCTAGTGAGCTAATGTAATGTCCTGACTGTGACATCTGAATCCTAACACCAGCGTGCTTATACTTGTATGTGAACACACTGTTACACTGTTACAAAGCCTTTCACAAACAGGTGGACAGTTTAGAACAGCACAATGCAATATAATAATAATAATAATAATAATAATAATAATAATAATAATAATAATAATAATAATAATAATAATAATAATAATAATAATGTGCTCCTCACCTTCCATGGTGGTTGGGGACTTTCACTTTCATCCAGCTCGGGTCCTCTACCAGAAGCCTGGGAGCTTGAGATTTCTGCGCAGTATCTTTGCTGTTCCTAGTACTGCACTTTTCTGGACTGAGATGTCTGATGTTTTTCCTGGGATCTGCTGTAATCACTCCTCCAGTTTGGGGGTTACAGCCCCGAGTGCTCCGATCACCACGGGCACCACTGATGCTTTCACCTTCCAGGCCTTCTCCAGCTCTTCCTTGAGCCCCTGGTATTTCTCTAGTTTCTCGTGTTCCTTTTTCCTGATGTTACCATCACTTGGTATTGCAATGTCCACCACCACGGCTTTGCTCTGTTGCTTATCTACCACCACTATGTCTGGTTAGTTCACCATCACCATTCTGTCAGTCTGTATATGGAAGTCCCACAGGATCTTGGCTCGGCCATTCTCCGCAAACTTCGGAGGTGTTTCCCACCTTGACCATGGGGTCTCCAGTCCGTACTCTGCACAGATGTTTCTGTACACTATGCCCGCCACTTGGTTGTGTCGCTCCATGTATGCTTTCCCTGCCAACATCTTACACCCTGCAGTTATGTGCTTATGTCTCAGGAGCCTCTTTGCACAGCCTACACCTTGGGCCTTGTCTGGTGTGGTAGACCTGGGCCTCTATTGCTTGGGTGCTCAAGGCCTGCTCCTGTGCAGCCAGGATGAGGGCCTGCTGTCCTTCAGACCAGCTCCCTCCAGCATTGGTAGGATTTCTTGATATCAGCCACTTCAGTTATGTTTCGGTGGTACGCCCCATGTAGGGGTTTGTCCTGCTATGATGGTCCCTCCAGCACCTCTTCCTCTGCACTCTGAGGCATTCCTTGAGCACATCATCTGTCGGGGCCTTGTCCTTGATGTACTTATGGATTTTGGATGCTTCATCCTGGACAGTGGTTCCCACACTCACTAGTCCTTGGCCTCCTTCCTCCCGGCTCGTGTACAGTCTCAGGGTAGGGTTGGGCGGTAATACGGTAATACGGTATACTGCGGTATCTAAAAATAGCAACGGTATCAGATTCATTACTGTCATTAAAAAAAAAAAAAAAACTTGCCCTAATATAATATTAACTAGAATTAATTTAATGCCTAAATAAAGAGTGTTTGTCCAGCACTTATGTATGTGTGGTTGTGTTTGTTAATTTAATACTATTACAGTTTAAAACTAATATTTCTATCGGAGAGATGACGCTCAATGAAGTTCCTGGATGTTGCGTTGTCACATGACATTACCGCTCAGAAGGAGGAGAAAAACAAGACAACATGACAGACCGCGCTGAGTTGGTCCCAAAGTAAAACACAACGTCTGCAATTTGGCAGCATTTCGGATTTCGGCCAAATGACAAGGGAGAGCCGGGAAATGTCAACGAGGCTGTATGTAAAATGTGCGTGAAACATCCTACCCGTCGAGAGATAACAGCGGCACTGTGGAGGAGCAGAGGCAACTGCATATTGTCACGAGTGTAGTGCACTCGTGAATGTATGCATAATTCACCTTCTTAACTGTGTTGTTACAGCTTTGCCATGCGGGTTTTGCTCAGTTCTTGGTTAAGCACTTGGTTATAAAGTCACTGCTTCCGTTTTTGAGTCTGAAATGTGAGAAGTTTTCGGGTTTCTTATTACAAACGCAACTTCCACACGAGGCTGTTATTCTGGGAGATGAAGACCCCCTTCTTTGGTGGAACGAGGGTTGCCCGAAAATGCCTGTGCTCTCCATCGGAACGGGTCTTCAGCACCGCGGGCAAAGTTGTCAATCCACAACGTGCCTTACTCAAGCCGGAAAAAGTGAACATGCTGGTTTTGCATTCAATAGCTTAATACAGGGGGTCCTCGGGTTACGACGGTCTCGGGTTACGACGTTTCGTGGTTACGAACGCGCCCCCATTAAAAAAAATATGTATATATTACGCGTCATTCCGTCTTACACGGTTTAGCGTGGTAAAAGATGTAAACAAACGCACGCGGCGCGCGGCGCACGGCGGAAGAATACGCTCTGTTGTGGTTGTAGGGAGAAGAAGACAGCCTCGTGTGCGTGCCCAATGTGGGCGGAAGTACCTGATGTGGGCTCTGATCTGCTCCTATGAAAGCGGCAGTGATAAACAAGCATCGTAGTGGTCTAATTATTGAGATGGAAAGGTTATTGGTGCTTTGGTTGGAAGATCAAAGGCAAAATCCGGTTTACGACGAAATTCGGGTTACGACGCGTCTTAAGAACGGATCAACGTCGTAACCCGAGGACTCCCTGTATTTTTATTTTCAATAAGGAGTAGCTTTTTCTGACGGACGAAAACGGTCCGGGATGTTGTATAGTTGTACGTTTAATTTATTTGATTCATGTTAATAGATTTTGAAAGTGGAGTGTGCGTGAGTGTTGGTGGTGGTCGGAGGGGCCGATGGCGCAGATTGGCAGCCTCGCTTCCGTCAGGGCAGCTGTGGCTACAGAAGGTAGCTTACCACCACCAAGTGTGGAGTGAATGAACGGTGAACTATGGAGCGCTTTGGGATGACAAGGCATGTCATGAAAGGCGCGATATAAATGCAATGGAAAAAAAAAAAAAAAATTAAAAAATTAAAAATATACAAACGAGCAGTATTTTCCACTGCGTTCTCAGGACAGGGTTATTATATGCACATTTTCGGTTATGTCTTGTTATTTATTGTTCAGATTTTCTTATTTGATAAGATCAAGTATTTTATTTATTTGATTCCTGTTGGTTTGTTAGCTTTAGCCCACAGACAATTTGTTATTTCGTTCCATCGGTTGGCTGCTGTATTTGCACTTTAAACATTTGTTAATAAAAGTTACTAATTTTGTACATGTTTTGTTATGTTTTCAGTATCATTAGGCCTATGTAATGCTTGCTATTCTGTTTCTGAACGGTATAGGTGCAAGCTGCCATTTGGCGAGGCCACTCCACTGTAGTGCTACAAAGTGTTTTTTTTAGCCTTAGCAACGGTAATACCGTATACCCCGGGAAAATTTGGAGACGGTTTAACGGTATCAAAAATTTGGATACCGCCCAACTCTATCTCAGGGTGCTGGATTTGGGATGGAACCCTCCATGCATGGTCAGGAGCTTTCATGTCTTAACGTCTGTGGTCTGTATCTCCTCCTTTGGCCAGCTTATGATTCCTGCTGGGTATCTGATCACTGACAGGGCATAGCTGCTTATTGCCTGCGCCTTGTTCTTGCTATTGAGCTGACTGCTTAGGACTTGCCTTACTTGTTGCAGGTATTTGGCCGTAGCTGCTTTCCTTGTTGCCTCTTCAAGGTTGCCATTTGCTTGTAGGATACCAAAGTACTTGTAACTGTCCTCAATGTCTGCTATTGTTCCCTCTGGGAGTGAGACCTCCTCTGTGTGGACTACATTCCTACTCTTTGTCTCCATCCTACTGCATTTCTCAAGCCCGAATGGCTTTCCAATGTCTTTGCTGTAGATCCTGGTGGTGTCAATCAGCGAGTCGATGTCTCGCTCACTCTTAGCGTACCGCTTGATGTCATCCATGTAGAGGAGGTGACTGATGGTGGCCCCGTTTCTGAGTCGGTATCCGTAGCCAGTGCTTTCGATGATTTGGCTGAGGGGGTTCAGACCTATGCAGAACAGCAGTGGGGACAGTGCGTCTCCTTGGTTTTTGCCACATTTGATGGGTGGTTTTCCACAACAATTGACAATACAGGTGATTTTTAACTTAACATGGACTTAATATGGACTTTTTGTTAACAGCATTTCCATTTTAACAAGGTTACCTTCTAATTCTGACCTGCCCTGAAACACCACACCACAGTAATGTCAGTGATGGGAGAGGCTTAGCTTAATGTCAGGCAAACACCGTTTTTCTTAGCTCATCGATTTCAGAATGTGCTGCGTTCAGATGGCCACAAATTCTTCAAATGTTCTCAGATTTCCATGTGTAAGGCATCGAATCTTGAAGTACCTAAAAGTACCTTCTAATTCTGACCTGCCTGAACATTATCACCATATCACGGTAATGTCAGTTATGATCTGCAGGGGGAGGGCTTAGCTTAATGTCATGCAAATGAGGCAAGAAGGCCTAGAGTGAGTAAACTTTACGAGCTGTTTTCACCCCTTAGCAAAATCCCCTGCCCTGTGCATGCTTTCACATGGCAACATTTTCTTCAAATGTTGTCATATTTCCATGTGTAAGGCACAGACATGGGGACTTGAGACTTAGTGACTTGGACTCGAGTCGACTCGAGTCGCTGTTTTTATGACTTGTGACTTGACTCGACAAAAAATGAAATACTTGAGACTTGACTCGGACTTGGAAGTCTAGGACTCGGGACTTGACTTGACTTGAGACACGATGACTTGAATGACTTGCTGGTCACATAATGTTTTCGTGCTCATTCAACGGCACTGCCATGTCCTGGGACGCAACGCGTGCACCACGTGCACCACCACCGGCACGAGGCCGCGCTTACACCGGGGCCGCGAGCACGAAAACGATCCGCGACGCCCGGACCGCGTACTCTCAGCCCCAGCCACAAACCAGCCGCACGAAATCAGCAAAAAGTGGCCCGTGGTGGTTTAATCCCGGTTTAGTCCAGGTCTAGACCTGGTCCAGTCCTGGTTTCGTCCCCTCAGATGTGAGAGTTGCGCTGTGTTGCGCATTGCCCAATTGCGCTGTGTTTGCGCTTGTGGTGGAGGGCTATGTGGTGTTAATGTACTGTCTCTTGGCGTTGCTCAGATCAGTTGTTGGCTTGGTTTTGTGGAATGCAGGAGATCACTTGACCGAGGGTCTACGTTCAAATAATAATAATAAACAAAACTCTCATCACTTTTTACTCTTAGTCAGTCTCTTACAAAGGTGTAGTCTAAATACACGAGCTCTCGAGGAGCGCGCCTGACCCATTACGCACGCGAGGAGTGGTGTGTGTGTGTGTGTGTGTGTGTGTGTGTGAGTGAGAGGAGAAATGTAACAAAGTTTAATATTAATAAGCTATTTGTTTTAGCTATTATTTGTTTCCTCACAAAAGGGGATGGATATTTATGGATATACTGTGTGAGTGAGTGACAGAAAGTGTGTGAGAGAGAAATGTGCAAAGAAAAGAGCAAAGAAATGTGACAGTTTAATTTACTGTAAGTTAGTATTTGTTTTAGCTGTTATTGTTACTTTGTAAAAGGATAGCTACTTGTGGATATTCTGTGTGTGTGTGTGTGTGTGTGTGTGTGTGTGTGTGTGTGTGTGTGTGGGACAGAGTGAGTTAGGGAGTGTAACAAAGTTTAATACAAGTTTGTTTTAGCTGTTATTGGTTTCAACTCAATGTTGAAACAATGTTGAAAACATGTGAAACAGTTTGGTTTTCGATGTACAGATCACTTTTACCAATAAATAACCAATAATTACATTATCACTGTTTTGTTTGAGTCTACGATGTATTTTACTGAACATGAGTATTTACAATACAAATATTTTATAACAGGTTGGGCACATTAGCCAGTGATGATTACTTACACTTTCTTATATATTGCCTTTCACTTTATTAAGATCAGATTCTGCAGCTAAAATTACAACAATACGCCAAAGGTGACTTGACTTGGACTTGACTTGACCTATTACAGGACTTGACTTGACTTGACTTGACATAGCCTGTGACTTGACTTGACTTGACTTGCCCAAGAAAAAAATACTTGGGACTTACTTGGGACTTGAAGGTGAAGACTTGAGACTTACTTGAGACTTGCACATGTGTGACTTGGTCCCATGTCTGGTAAGGCATCATTGGAAAGCTTAGAATATCTACACTTTCAGAATCTGTGAATAACTCAAAATGCCTCCGGGACGACTTGTGTCTGCTTTTGCTGCGGTCGGTCACATACGTTTTTGATTAACGCTAACAGTTTCCCTGTAACCTGCAGGAGCAGAGCAAAGTCAGCTGTGTGTATGAACTTTTGTTTTGGATGCAGTGCACTTTAACGCTACATTTACTCAAAAGCTGCTTTTTTCTTTACAATATGTGAGAATCATTCATTTATTAGAGGAAAGACCATCGCAGCGCATCGCCTATACAGCCACAATACAGTATATAATTTCACTCTTCCCTCTGGGGCACATAGAGGTTATGCAGATAACTTCACAGCCCAAATGTTTAATAGCAACATGTAGAGAAATTATTATTATTATTATTATTTTTTTTATATATATATATATAAAAGTTATAAAAGCTCCAAATACACACATACAAAATGTGAAAGTAACAAATTTAAATCTACAACTGTGATCAATATTTAGTTAGATCAATACCCGACACCTTGATCAAAATCAAGTCCACAGTAAAAAAACAGTGAACAGTTAAAGCACTGCACTGCGCGTGTGCACACACACACACACACACACACACACACACACACACACACACACACACACACCACTGAGAAAGACTTTGGATCAGACTCAGTTGAACTGAAATTCCACCTGAAGCAGAGATTAAACTTTTATGTGAATGAAGGGTTCTAAATGTGATATTTGGCATTTCCCCCTTCATTTCCCCCTTCATCTGCTAAATGTTATATAAATTATAAAAGTGATAGAAACGTAACGTATGCTAAATAATCAATTTTAGCTTTAATTCTAACACAGCCAGATGCCTTTGTGTTGCCTGAATGAATCTATAGTTGGTCTCCATGGGATGTGTGGCAAACTGTGCGCTCTAAGTATATTTCAGGCTTTGATTCCGCAGCCCCTCTCCTCCGATACACTCGGCTTCAGCTCGGTTGTGTTGTATAAAAGCCCGCCGCATGTTTTCCACTGCTCTGAACGTATTGAATTTCCTCGTGTCTCTCTCCAATTAGGCGGACCCCTCCTGCCGGCCTGTTTATCTCACTGATGGCTCACTTGGTACTTGTCTATGGCAGGTATCTTGGTCCATGCCCCAAAGAGCTGTTTCCTCCCAGGGCTGATTTCCTCTTTGTTAATTAGCTGAAAGACAGGCGCGAAGACGAGTCAACTTTTATTTCCCCAGAGTAGGGTTGTGATGGAGCAGGCAGTCACGTGGAGGGTGGTTTGTTGAGTTATGAGGAGACGAGGGCTTTTAATCTCAAGGTTTATGAGTGTCCTTGGTCTGCTCTCTCATAACCACTACTGCTAATATTGTTTTTATTTTGTTCCCTCCACACCACACTGTGAAAATGGAACATCTACAAGATTTAAATGGATCTGAATTCAAATTTGGGCTTTGTATTGTACAATGTGCTCATATATCTCTGTAGTGTTCAGATGGTGTCATGACCTAGCCTAGAATTGCTAAAAGGGAGCTGAAGGGAAGGTCAGCCTGCTATGTATTTAAAGTGACTCATTTTACTAAAACATAGTTAACACCGTAATATATGCACCTAAAGGCCCCTACATTCCTCATCACAAACATACCTGGAGTTGTGTTTTGTTTCGTTCACACATTTAACACACACTCTGCGTATTTACACTGAGTTCTTCTTTCAAACTGCAACTACTCATGATGTCGTGTGGCAATACAGCTCCACTGTGTTTTTAATCTTCATACACATTCATTAGGATCATTTAGATAATTTCAGCCCTGGAATTACATATCTTTACTGAACTAAAAGGTAGCTGTTAACTTGATAACTACCACTACATGACATCACAAGGTGGAACAGAGTGTCTTGAGTTTTGGAGATATTAAAGGATTACGCAAATATGTGTAAAAAAAAAAAAAAAAACACAACACAACACAACACCCGTTATGTTTTTGATGAGGAAGCAACTTTATAACATGGTTTAAATCTCGTAAGAATCTATGTTGTGTAAGGAAATGTCTGTAGCCTCTGCACTTACAGTTTTAAGAGGCATTACAATCACAACTGAAGATGAGTTGCCAGTGCCTTACCATGTATATTGAGATTTACATTTTTTTCTTTTCTCATTATATGGACAGTATATAATGAGGGCTTAGGTAGTGACCATTCAGATCAGAAAGTACTTAAAGATCCCATGACATGGTACTTCTTGATGCTTTTATGTGGCGCCTTAATGGTTCCCTAATACTGTAAATGAAGCCTTCTTCAAAAATCAAGCCTCAGTGCATGAGGTAGTCACATGAACACAGTCAGAGTCATAAATATGTGTCCCACCATGGACTTTGAGCCCACAAGTCACCATTACAGATTCTCTTATGCGTTTTTTGTGTTTTTTGTTTTTTTCAACATTTGTGATTTTAATTTTTTTGGCAGAATGTGCTAGTTGAGATCATGAAGAAGCCTCCATGTTTCAGATAACAGCATTAGTGACGTTAAAAACATACATTTTTAATTTCAAAAGAGCTTGTTTTTGCCAAATGAAACGGGGCATGTATAAATCAACATATTTCGCCAAAATTGCGCGCTCGCCAATCCTGTTGCGAGAAGGCAGAAGGGGGATTCCCCTGTACGCCAATCAGCTGTGAAGAGCTCGTGCATATGTAAGCAGCACTGCCAGACAATATGGACATGAAAATGGACTTGTAACTTCAACTTGGACACATGACACGTTCAGGAGACCTTCGGGACAGGTTTGGGACACGTCTGTTTCTCCGGAGCTCGTGTACAGAGCTGGCTCCGAAACACACAATACATGTGGAGATACACCGAAAACACTGGGGTGAGTCATAATTATGATCACATTTCTGCATCAAATGGACTTTATAGACTTTAGGACATGTTTAAATACTAATTTAGCTGTCGTGTGGCGATCACATTGTGCTGTGGTCTGTGCGGATCGCGCTGTGCGGCTGCTCACTTCATATTTTGGCTCTGCGGATCTTCATTCACAATGCGGCTAAGCTAATGCTAACGCTAGCATTGAAACAATGCGGTGGGCGCGATCACGAACAGTCTCTTTAGGTTAATTCCCACTCTATTTTTGTTTATATAAAAGCCGAACGTTTTGCCATAGGCTATAACTTTTTTTGAATGAATTAGGCTGCAATGTCAATACTAATTGATTTATTTAATAGAACTTTGAAAGTGAACTTTACTTTGTTTTTGGAATTAAAGCTAGCTTGTTGAAATTATTGAATTGTTATTAAAGTCCACTTTGATGTGACCAAAAGTTTATTTATAGATATATGGCATGTATTTATTTATTGTTATTTATTTATTTAAAGCATAGTATATTATACTGTGCTATATTATGTGCAATACGAAATTCATTCAAGCAATATTGCCTCCTGTGAAATACTCCTTACTCCTTAAATACCCTATAGTCTCTAGGTTAATTTCCACTCTATTTTTGTTTATACAATTATTAAAATTATATTGGTTACTTTGCTATGCTATTAGTACTTCCTGACTATTTTGGTGAGTCAATGGTTCTTCTTGATCCTAAGTATTTCATTGCATTATTGTTGGTCTTTTTTATTTTACATTGTATAATACCGTTGTATAATACGTGCAGTACGAAATCGACGTGATATATATATAACTTTTGTAGTAAACTTTGACTTAACATATTATCCTGTGTATTATTAAATTATTGAATGATTCTGACCTGCCTGAATGATTCTGACCTGCCTGAATGATTCTGACCTGCCTGGACATAAAATATTGTCAGATTTTCACATGTAAGAGATCATTGGAAAGCTTAGAACCTGTACTTTCAGAATCTGTGAATAACTCAAAAGGCCTCCAGGACGACTTGGTATTGGTTTTCCTGCGGTTGGACACATATGTCTCTGAAACGCTTTATTCTGGGCATTGTTGCTTGAATGCAAATGAGGAGGACAGAGACAGGCCAGTGCAGCGGGTGGGTTGTGGCCAAATACACCACTGTTTCCTGGATTAGCGGTGCGCTGGTGCGCTGGCCCCACTTCCGTGTTTAAGCGCGGAGGAAGATATGACACGCTTTCCATAAAAATAAAAAATAAACACATTTCCACAGAAAATAAAATGAAACCACTGCTGTTTCAGAGGTTCGGAGGCTCGGATAAAGGACACCCGAGACTGGAAACACTCTCACGTGTCTCCAGGTGAATAAAAAAACACATCTCGCAATGCGTAGCTCCTTCGCGGTCCAAATTCTCGGGGCATGATTTCCAGAGACGGTGGGTAGACATCCAGACAGGGGGTGGAAACCTTTCCGCGAGTGTGACATCAGAAAGTTCCCTTGTTCAGAATCGCCCGTTTGGGCTGTCTTTTTTTCAAGCATGGAAAAGAATTGCAAATGCTCAGTTTATACATTTCACAACTTTTTGCCATGGGGGGGGGGGGCTAAACAGGGTAGTGGAGCTCACATTAACGTTTAAAAACCTCAGAAAGTGAAATTTTCATGCCATGGGACCTTCAAGATCTGGCTCTTTCAGCTATTGCAGCAGATGTCATCACAGACAAGGATGAATTTAGAATCAAAAGAAACTGATCCTGTCTTAAATGTGTTGAAATTTCCCCAAAGATATTTCACAAAGATGAAAGATCAACTGTTCATCTCCGACAAAAACTATACACAAATCCAGTGTGGTCTTTTTAGCTCCTGTAGACAGCACTGAAGTGTAAAAGATTACATTAACTAAGCTGGTGGAGTGTAGTGCTGCGCAATCTTATAGGTGCACTATTCTCCTGGGGATGGCACTGCCTGCCTGTATCCATGAATAGTGACTGCTTTTTCACTGCATGACATCAAATTAATAAAGACAGTCTATGGAAAAGAGTAGGTGAGTTAAAGAGGGGGTATTATGCAAATTGACTGGTGATACCGGGCCAACCGCTCCACTGAGGATGCTATCTGCTCTACTCTCCACCCAGCCCTCACCCACCTGGACAATAAAGACTCATATGTGAGAATGCTGTTCATAGATTTCAGTTCAGCATTTAACACCATAATCCCACAGCAGCTCATCACCAAACTGGACCACCTGGGGCTTCAAACCTCACTGTGTAACTGGCTGCTGGACTTCCTCAGTGAGAGGCCACAGGCAGTGTGAGTCAGTAGAAACACCTCGAGCTGCATTAGACTGAGCACAGGAGCCCATCAGGGCTATGTGCTCAGCCCGATGCTCTTCACTCTGCTGACCCACGACGAAGATAAAAGGAGAAATTCAATTTGTCAACTGGACAAAGTTTATTTGGTCGAAAACGTTTCGCAGCTCATCCGCACGGCTTCGTCAGTTCTGTTAGAGTGCTGGTTAGACACTGCTTATATCTAGCTGCAGGGAGGAGCTAACTATACTGACATTATTCTGAAACTATCTCAAGTATTTGTTTTTGAGTTTCTGTCTTTTGTTTTTCCAATTTCTCTGGCGTCTAGTTTATTTATAAATATATATAGAGGCCCCACCCGGCACCCCTCACTGTCCATTAACGGTGCTGCTGTAGAGAGGGTGAGCAGCACCTAACCTCTCCTGGACAGCAAACACTGCGTCACTGGCGAAGAAAGCTCAGTGGAGCCTCTATTTCCTCCACAAACTGAGGAGAGCTGGAGCCCCCCCCCCCATCATGACCACCTTCTACCGAGGCACCATTGAGAGTGTTCTGACCAGCTGCATCACCCACAGAGCCTCTTCAGCCTCCTGCCCTCGGGGAGAAGGTACCGGGGTCTCCGGGCCCACTCCACCAGACTGTCAAACAGCTTCATCCACCAGGCTGTCAGGAAGCTGAACTCTCACCTTAAGAGACAAATATTCTTAAACTGGATGGAGCTAGGTAACAGTCTGGAATTATCTCTATGTATGTCATGTGTGCTGTCTGTGTCCAACCAGGAATTCAAATGATAGTACAAGTACAATAAAAAAGTACAATACAATAAAGTACAATAAAAAAGAGCAAAATCTGAAATATAATAATGTTAACTTTATTTGAGCAGTCTTACATGTTAAATGCACTTTAAGCTCCATGTCTGCAAGGTTATTAAGGCTATTTCCACTTTACATAAATCAAATCAAATCAAATCAAATCAAACAATATTTATAAAGCGCTTTTCATACAAAATTGTAGCACAAAGCGCCTTATAGTGGTCAAGGATTAGAAGATTGACCTTTAATGATCCCGCACAGTGGAGTTGTTTCTATATTTGACCCGGGGACCATCCCCATAATTTTGTTTTGTTATTTAGGCTTGGTCAGGCCCTAAGCTGGAGGATTTTACCTATGGCGCATGTTTGGGTTGGTGGGGGAAACCGGAGTGCCCGGAGGAAACCCACCCAGACACGGGGAGAACAATCTCCACACAGAAAGGCCCGAGCAACCCGAACATTCTTGCTGTGAAGCATGAGTGCTAGCCACTCAGCCACCGTGCTGCCAGAGGGAAAAAAAGAAAAAGAAAAAGATGAACAGACAAACAGATGGACAAACAAGTAAAGAGACAAACAAGCAGATGAACAAACAACAAACAGATAGACAAGCAAACAAACAAAAGAACAAACAAAAGACAAGCAAACAGATGACCGAAGTCAATCAAAGGCCAAGCTAAACAGGTGTGTCTTGAGCCCACTCTTAAAAACATGAACGTTCTCTGCAGCCCTGAGGTCCTCCGGCAGGCAGTTCCATAGACGAGGGCCGTAGTACTGAAAAGATGCCTCTCCGTGAGTCTGTGTCCTGACCTTGGGAATGACCAGGAGCCTGCTGCCGGAGGAGCACAGGGCCCGTGAAGGTTCATAAGGGGAAAGCAATTCTGAAAGATAAGAAGGCCCAAGACCATTAAGACATTTAAAAAAACAGTAAAAGAACTTTAAAATCTATCCTGAAACTCACAAGGAGCCAATGCAGAGATTTTAAGACCGGTATAATGTGATCCCGCCCTCTGGTCCTAGTCAGGACACATGCTGCTGAATTTTGTAATAATTGCAAACCTGAAATACTCTTTTTGGGAAGACCATAGAGCAGGGCATTACAGTAGTCTATACGGCTGGTGACAAAAGCATGCATTAGTGTCTCCGTATTGGCCTGAGAGAGAATAGGGCGGACTCTGGCTATGTTTTTTAGGTGATAGAAACCTATTTTTGTGATGTTCTTGATGTGTGGGATAAAAGTTAGCTCAGAGTCAAAAATGACACCCAAGTTTTTCACTTGAGAAGATGGGTTAAACGACTGTGCTTGTATGCGTGAAAAGTCCCTCAGTCGTCCAGGTAGAATCCATGATCAAAGGAGAAGTTCAATTTGTCAACTGGACAAAGTTTGTTTGGTTGAAAACGTTTCGCCGCTCATCGTCAGCTCGTGAGCTTCGTGAGCTGACGAAGCCTCTCGGATGAGCGGCGAAACGTTTTCAACCAAACAAACTTTGTCCAGTTGACAAATTGAACTTCTCCTTTGATCACGACTGTGCTTGTAGTTTTGATAAAAGTTTCTCTCTCTGGGCCTCAGGACCGATGACTAAAACCTCAGTTTTGTCCTGGTTAAGCTGGAGAAAGTTTCTTGCCATCCAGGATTTGATATCTAGAATGCAATTAAAAAGAGCATCCATTGGCCTGGTGTCATCAGGAAACACGGAAATGTAAAGCTGCGTATCATCTGCATAGCTGTGGAAGTTGATTTCATGTCTCCTGATGACGCCGCCAAGGGGGAGCATGTACAAGTTGAAAAGCACAGGGCCTAAAATGGAACCCTGGGGGACACCATATGTGATTTTATGGATCTTGGAGGAGTATGTGTTCATACTTACCATAAATGTTCTGTCTGTGAGATAGGACATGAACCATTTGTGAACAGCACCAGAGAGGCCGAGGTGTTTTAGGCGAGTTAAAAGAATCATGAGGTCTACTGTGTCAAAGGCAGCGCTCAGATCCAGCAGAACCAACACAGTCACCTTTTGAGAGTCACAATTTATTCTAAAGTCATTTAAAATCTTTGCCAAGGCAGTCTCTGTGTTGTGGTTCACCCTAAAACCGGACTGAATTTTTTCCAAAAAGTGATCCTCTAGAAAATTTTATTGGATAGAGACAAGTTTCTCTAGAATCTTGTTTAAAAATGGTAAGTTAGACACTGGTCGGTAGTTGTTAAAATTGTTAAAATCTAAATTGCTCTTCTTCAGCAGGGGCCTCACCACCGCCGCTTTCAAGGCAGTGGGAAAGACCCCTGTCTGAAGAGAGCAATTCATCATGACCAAAAGTTCATCCCTAAAAGATCCATAAAATGACTTAAAAAATGGAGTGGGGATTGGGTCTACGAGACATGTGGTGGGCCTCACTGAGGAGAAGACCTTGTCAAGCATCTCAGCATTAACCAAGGCAAAACTGTCCAGAGTTTTCTCTGGTCCAGACAAACACTCAGGTGAGTTAGAAACAGAGCTTTGACGAGATAAAATATCACATCGGATGGTGTTTATCTGTCCCGTGAAGTGGTCAGCAAACTGCTCGCCACTGGGTGTCAAGTAAAACGCGTTAGAATCGGGGTTTAGAATGTTTTCAATGGTTGAGAAAAGAACTTTTGGATTATTTTTGTGGTTCGTGATTATTGTGGAGAAGTAACGATTTCTTGCATTCCTTGTAGCATTGTTATGTGATTGTTGCTGATTGATGAATAATTGGTTGTTTATAGTCGTTTTGTTTTTTCTCCATCTGCGTTCTGCCGTCCTGCACTCTCTCTTGGATTTTCTCAAGTCTTCATTCATCCATTGAGGCTTTGGTTTGGTTTTAATGCTTTTGGTTTTGAGTGGAGCAACCAGATCCAAGGCTGACCGCAGTCTACTGTTGAAATCGTCAGTAATGAAATCACAGGCATTTTACTTGACACCCAGTGACTGGGGGCGGCAGTAGCTCAATTGGTAGAGCGTTTGCCTAGTGATCCTGGGGTTGGCCCGCTCTTGACCGGTTGACCGCATGTGATCCCAGCTCCCACAGATGAGCGCTGCTGTTGTGTCCTTAACCCCACCTTGCCCCCAGTGGCAGAAGATACATCAAGGCCTGTTGTGACGTGAGCTGTCCTCCTGTGGACCCACCACCTGCGGGAGGATTCATGGGGGCTGGTGCATTGTGTTCTGGGCAGCAGAACACTGCTTGGACTGCTGCCCACGCGACCCAGAAAATGGAAAAAAGCGGAAGAAAATGAATGAATGAATGAAATCACAGAAGGCAGGTAAAACCATTGAGGGATTTTTCTCTAACACCTCGATAAAATTTGCTGCCACTTCCTCACAGAGGTCTCCTGCTGTATAAATGGGTCTGGCTCTTGATGCCCAAAATAAAGAAAACCATCAGGATAACTGATGATATCTACATCAAATTTCCATACCAAAGAGTTATAGATAAAGAGAGTGAGTAAAGGAAGCCAAACGAAACTCCAGCTCATCCGTCAGCCACATCCCCAATTCTGCAGCCAGGGTTAAAGATCCCATAACATGGTACTTCTTGATGCTTTTATATGGCGCCTTAATGGTTCCCTAATACTGTAAATGAATCCCTCTTCAAAATCAAGCCTCAGTGCATGAGAGCCTCATGAACACAGTCAGAGTCATAAATATGTCTCTGAAACGCTTTATTTTGGGCGTTATTTCTTGAATGCAAATGAGGAGGACAGAGACAGGCCAGTGCAGCGGGTGGGTTGTGGCCACATACGCCACTGTTTCCTAGATTAGCATTGCGCTGTCACCGACTTCCATGTTTTAAGCGTGGAGGAAGATATGAGACGCTTTTCATTAAAAAAACAAAAACAAACACATTTCCACAGAAAATAAAATTAAACCATTGCTGTTTCAAAGGTTCGGAGGCTCGGATAAAGGACATCCGAGCCTGGAAACGCTCTCACGTGTCTCCAGGCAAATAAAAAAACACATCTCGCATTGCGTAGCTCGTTTGCGGTCCAAACTCTCTGGGCCTGATTTCCAGAGACGATGGGTAGACATCCAGACGGGGGTGGAAATCTTTCCGCAAGTGTGACGTCAGAAAGTTCCCTTGTTCAGAATCGCCCATGTCTTTTTTTCAAACGCGGAAAAGGATCGCAAATGCTCCGTTTACACATTTCGCAACTTTTAGCCGGGGGGGGGGGCTAAACAGGGTAGGGGAGCTCACATTAACGTTCAAAAACCTCAGAAAGTGAAAATTTCATGCCATGGGACCTTTAACATTCAGACAGAGACAAGCGAAAATGTCAACGTATTCTGCACCACGCCATTTATGTAACCTAATCTGAGGGCTAATCAATAACCAAGAGAGAGGGGCCATTTGACTATAATCCATTTGAGTCTCATCAAACGCCATAAGCAGCAATCAGTGAATATATGACGTGCGGTAATGAATGGAGCGCTGTGGGCGAGTGGGGTCTCTCAGGCTTGTAGGAGGGAGATCGATCGTGTGGTATTTTATCACGGTTGTGATTTATTGGCTGATCAGCGGAGGACTGGGAGTGACAGGGGGACACAGAGGGGACAGGGGGCTGGCAGCTTGTCTCTTGGTTTTGTGTCACAGTCTGAGGTTTTTCAGGGAGGATTCTGTGCTCTGCCTGTGCAGTAAACTCACTCCATGACCTTTAAGGAGAAGGAAGTAGAAAGTCTCACTGTCAGACTAGTGAAAGAGCTAAAGAATACATTGCTGAAATGGAAGAGAACTGGAAATAACTCCTATTTGTTTTGAAATGTTTTAAAGGCTTCATATTGTGCTATTTACTGATCTATGTTATACTGTTTCCTTATCACACAAATCCTGCATCTTTAGGCTGAGCCTTCTCTCAAACAGAAAACACTCAGTTCCACCTTGTGATGTCATGTGGTAATACAGGAAGTGCTCCACAGTGTTTTAAACTCCACACACTTTCACTAGAATTATTTGGCTTGGAATTTCCAATCTTTACTAAAGTTAGAAGATAAGATAAGACTATTGATCTCACATAGGAGAAATTCACTTGTCACAATAGCAAGCAGTTTAGTGCAAGTTAGTGCAAAAGAAAGTTTGAGCAAGAAAGGGCATGCACACAAAAATAAAACAAATAATAATAAAACAGTAACAGAGAGTATGGAAAAATATTGCACGTTTGGACTATATAGTGGAGTTATACAGTCTGATGGCGGTGGGGATGAAGGATCTGCGGTAGCACTCCTTCTTGCACTGGGGGTGCCTCAGTTAGCTGGTGAAGGAGCTGCTCAGCTGAGCAGAGGACAGCCCAGGACAGAGCTGGCCCTCCTGACCAGCTTACCAGTCTTTTTCTGTCCCGCTCTGTGCTGCTCAGGGCCCAGCAGATGACAGCACAGAGGAGAGCAGAGGCCTGCACACTCCAAAGACCCTCAGTCTCATCAGGAGGTGGTGGAGGCGACTTTGGCCCTTCTTGTACAGGGTGTCGGTGTTGTGGGACCAGTCCAGTTTATTGTTGAGGTGAACACCCAGGCACTTGAAACTGTCCACAGTCTCTATGTTCTGCCCGTGGATGTTCATTGGTCCGTGAGGTAGTGGTCTTCTCCTGAAGTCGATCACCATCTCCTTTGTCTTACTGGTGTTAAAGTTCAGGTGGTTGTGCCCACACCAATCAACAAAGTCACTGATGACCGAGCGGTACTCCAGCTCATTCCCCTCAGACACACAGCCCACAATGGCCGAGTCGTCAGAGAACTTCTGGAGATAGAGCTGTTAACTTGAAAATTACTGCTTTATGACATCACAAGGTGGAACAGAGCATTTTGAGCTTGTACAGGGACATGCACAGGGGGCAGTTGCTCTGACCTGAAGAAAGGGCAAACCAACCCCCCCACCCGGGGGGAAAAAATCACAGGCTATATAAAGTACAGGGTCTTTATTAATTGATACATCAGTTTAAACATAATTAAACACAATAACCTATATGAAAGCAACTTTATTGATCTCACACAGGAGAAATTCTTCTCTGCATTTAACCCATCCTGTTAGTAGGAGCAGTGGGCAGCACATTACTGCACCCGGGGACCATCTCCATGGTTGGTGGGGGAAACCCACCCAGACACGGGGAGAACATGCAAACTCCACACAGAAAGGCTCGGGCAACCCGAGCCCGAAACCTTCTAGCTGTGAAGCATGAGCACTAACCACTCAGCTACCGTGCTGCCAAGGTGCCATATACTATCCTATCAAGTCACAAAGCTTTCAAAAGAGAAGCCGGCTATTTGGGAGCCAGTTCAACAAAAATCTTCAGAGCCTTGTTTTTATTGATTGCTATGTCCTTCTCTATGGCCAGCAGGAGGAGATCAGTCAGCTGCTCTTGACCACACTGATTTCGGAGCCTTGTTTTTACCAGCTTCAGCTTTGAGAAAGAAGGTTCTACTGTTGCAGTGGAGATGGGTAGAGTGGCATATATTTTAATGAGTTTGAACAGTGTGGGGAATATGTGAGCATTGTTTCCCTTGAATATTTCAAGCATAGCTTTGACTGTCTTCTTGAGATACTTGTACGACGCATGGAAGACTCTCAACTCTAACAGAGCCCACTCCCCCTTCTGACTTTCACTCCATTCGGCGTCTGAATGGATGTGAATGAGGCTTCTTTTATTTTATGAAAAATGTTTTGAGCTGCAAATTTTTTGTTTTCATTTTCAAATCTAGGCCTAGGCCTACATGAAAATCTGTATCCATTGAACAATTTATTATTATTATTATTATTATTATTATTGTTATTATTATTATTATTATTATTATTATTATTATTATTATTATTATTATTATTATTATTATTATTATTGTTTTATTTTATTTAGTTTTTCGACTCAAAAGGGCAACGTCAGTCCAAGAAGGCATAGGGGCAGTTGCCCGAGCAACCCCCTGGGCACGTCACTGAGCTTGTATGTACAATTTTGATTTTAAATTCTATAAAGATGACCTAACTTTGTCCACAGAAATGAGATAAACATGTTCAAATTAGGGCTGTCAGTTTATCATGTTAATTAGATTAATTATTTACACTGCTAATTAACGCGTTATAAAAATTAACGCAATTAATTAATTGCATACATTTTTTTAGCGTGCAGCCAAAGTTTGGCATGCGGCGAGCAAATCACTGGTCTGGCCTTTGAACGGCAAGTTTATTTATAAAAAGAACAAAGACGGGACTATCAACAAGAATGTGGTGATTTGTAGCTTTTGTCAAAAAGAATTTTCTGATCACCGAAGCAGGTCAAGCCTGACGGATCATTTGAACGCAAAACACGTCCGGACAAGTTCTATCGTTACCGGTGATAGTGCGCAATTTACCAAACCACGCTCGCAGAATTTGGGAAACGAATGAGCAAAGCGAACACATGAAAACTGACAAAATCAATCACAAAGTGGGTTCATTCGCTCACTCACTGGCTCACTCACTCACAATCCCTCTCTTTCTCTCTCTCTCTCTCTCACTCCCTCAATCTCTCTCTCAATCTCTCTCTCACATGGAGACACCTTTCATCTGTGGGAACAAGAATCGCACTGGCAACCTATGTGTCAATGGTTCTAATCGCTCAACCACTGATGTTTATGTCAAGAGTGGGATTTGAACTTCCAACCTTTGGCTCAAACAGTCTGACTGAACTCCAGTGGGGTTGCCAGTTTCACTTCTGAAATGTAGTTGGTTTAAACCTGAAAGGTCTCACACATCATCTTCCCCCAATAAGGCTGGTGCTCTCAGGCACCTCAGGCTCTGTGACTGTGAGCTGTTCCTGTGCTGGTGATGGAGGATCTACACCTGGGTCCCTGGAGTAGTGAGGAGAATCAAAGGTCACTTAACCTGCTAAATCAAGAGACACCATCCATTCCTCATCACAAACATATCAGGAGTTGTTTTAGTTCATTCACACATTCTCACAATCTCTACTAAATAATAGGTAACGTAATGTCTTTGAGGAAGTAAGAACATTTTAACATGGCATAAAACTCACAAGAGTCAGTAATATAGTAATATAGGAGTAATATAGGACTTTAAAGGTGCACTAATGTTTCTAGTGGGAGTTATGCCACAGACGTTAATGGTGTCTTCTTGCAGAAAACTATTGTCACAATATGCGTGAAAAGTCCCTCCAGGTAGATTCCCGTCCAAGTAGAATCCATGATAAAAGGAGAAGTTCAATTTGTCAGCTGGACAAAGTATGTTTGGTTGAAAACGTTTCGCCGCTCATCCGAGAGGCTTCGTCAGCTCTGGTTCTAGTGCTGGTTAGACACTGCTTATATCTAGCTGCAGGGAGGAGCTCCTACACTGAAATAGCTCTGAAACTATCCCCACTAATCTGTCTCTTTGTTTTTCAAATTACTCTGGCGACTAGTTTCGCCTCCCTATTCAACGTCTAACGACCCTCTCCACCCCTCTGCCCTGGATCGTCTGCCCTAATGTTTCTTTGTCTGTTTTGACTTGGTTTAAGAATCGAATTATAAATGGGAGACAAGTTATGTCTAACTCCCCCATTTCTGTTTAACGACGGATTCTCTTTTTTGACAAAAATTGTCTCTTTAACTCCCCTCTCAATTCAAACATTTTGAACAGATTTTTATACCACAATGATCTTTATGATGATGATTTTTAGACATTAGAATGAATTTTCAACACAAAATAATATTTACCACATGGTCTTAAATTAGTTTTGATAAAGCTAAGAATAGTATTTTAGTATCAATACTTGCTCAAATGTGTATGTATGCATCCATACTACATTTGGTATTGATACTTTCAGATTTTTGATACTTTTGACAACCCTCATGGAGATGTCATTGCTTTGCCAGGAATGGCAGTAAACCTGAGAACAAAGTAGAGTTTTGCTGACATGGTAATGTTAACAAATAGCATGCTAATGTGCAGTTCCTGATTCATGGACATTAAAACGCTTTATAATTAGATGAAGACAGCGCACATCAATCTATACTATCTGTATCAACAAAGAACTACACAACAAATCATTCGAGAAAAAAATAATCTTATGGTTATGAACGTGGGCAGATCTGTGTCATTGTGTGTGGAAGTGGCATTTTGAGAAAAAGCCTTTGAAGTAATAAATTCCTCAGTTCTGTGGAATAATAAAAGCTCTTTTGTTGTATACAGTATTGGATAATTTATTTGTTTCTAGGTTTAGTGCAAAGCATATGCTCTGTGTTTCTGTGTTTGAAATCACATTGTTTGTTGCTTTGGTGCAAAATTCAATATGAGTAAATCCAATGAAAATGAGTCATTTGAGTGGGCTTATTTGGAGGAGGAGAAAATGTAAAGTTAACTTTTCAAAACTTAATTAGCCAAGTAAACACAACTGTAACAAACTCTGTTATTGTCACAAATAGTAACAGTTACAATGGAAATGCAAAACCACCTCACGCACAGGATATATAAAATTGCATTATTAATCACTGCAATAGACCTTTCCAGGACTAACATGTTTGGATTTGATTTGCATAATGTGCTATTCCTAATTAAAAGAAAATAATGTATGTGCATTAAAAAGGGGGTAATATGCAACATATTTTGAGCTCCCTACCATGTTATAACACTGTATAGTATAGTGTATAGTAATGTAAGTGGCAATGTTTACAAGTGAACAGGCTAATAATAATAATAGGCGCGCAGTGATACAACTCGAGAGAAAATAGCACCAAGCAATTATGACTTCTGACTTTTTTGTGGACAACTGTTTTGTGATGAAAATATATCACTTTTTGGACAAATATTGTTTTGAGAAGAAAAACAAGCTTTATTTAATGTCCCAGCTAACTTGCTGGACCTACTTTCGTCAGCGCTAGAACCAGGGCAGAACTAAGCTCAGAGGACACTGTCAGGGGTAAGCCAGTGTTAATGCACAACACTGCTGAAGGGGATGCCATACAGATTCACATCAAAAAACCCAAACTGTCCCTTTAATCAGTTCCTATTCCTAATATGGAAGTTGGCTTCAAATTCACTGCTGTAACTGCTAGCCTTGTGAGCCTCATTTGACTGGAGCTGAACGCTGTGGGTGGCATCACACTCCCTTAGTTCACTTCTTTATTCAGCCTATGGTCTCCACAGAGCCAAGTGGAGATGTCCTCTGTAACTTTAGCAAGCATAACCAAAACCACCCCTTTCTGTGCGCCCAGAGCATACATCTTTATTCTCTATATTGTATGTTGAAGCTTCTCATATGTTCCAGTCCTCGCTCCAGAGAAGCAGCCAATCAGTTTGCAGTGCCCTCCTGACTCCTGTCTCGTGTCTGATAGGTGGATGACCTCAAGGCCAAGCTGGCTGCTCAGGAAGTGGAACTGAAGCAGAAGAACGCAGACGCTGACAGGCTGATCCAGGCGAGCACTCAACCCCCTCAACCCCTTCCTCCAACCCATCCCAGACCCCCTTTCCCTACCCATCTGATCAGAAAGAGCAGACTTAGCTCGATCTACAACAGAAGAAAATTTCTTCTGTCAAAAATCATTTCTTCAAGAAATGATTTTTGTTTTTTAACAAGTCTCTCTCAAATACCATTAGAGTCACAAGCTGGCTAGAATTAACCGTTTTTGTTGAAAAACTCTTAAACAGGACCGTGGATGTTCATTTTATACAATCCACCACGGAGATGTAAAACACCCCCAGTGTGATGTTACTGCAAAGTATCAATTACAGTAGTGATTTTCAGATTCTAGAATGTAATGATGTTGTCCTCATAGATGGGGAGCAAGACCCAGTTTTTCCTGTTGTAATTTGCAGTGACATCACGCTGAGTGTGTTTTACATTTATCTCGATGGTGGAATGTTCAGTTGTTGACACAATGCACACATTAGTAAACACTGTGATCAGTCCGGGCGTCCATGGCACTGTTTAGGGGTTTGATTTTCAACAGAAAGGTGAGAGTGACTAACTGAAAACTGTTGGCCAGGTCGCTGCTAGCTAGGTTGTGAATGTAATTTTATGTGTAAAAGTCTTGTTTTACAGCTCCAACTACATCAGTTCTTTATGGTCAGGTTATTTAAAGTAAAGCTCAGATTAAAGTCTAACTCTTATTATATTCAAGAATCTGAAAACCACCATTAGCATAGTTTTACTGATGTAGCAATTAGTGCCAGAATTAGCAAGAATGCTAACAACCATGTAATAAAAATTTCTTAAACAGTAAGCTTTGCCAAACACTTTGACAATGAAGTTATTTTATTTTATCAAGCACTACAAATCTGTAGCTGCCAGTTTAGCCCCATTAAAATGAATGGAGTCTTTACATGTCTGTCTTTAAATGCTCCTAAAACGCGTTTTCTTATGATGGCACTTTTGGTTAAATGTGAATCCCATTCATTTCAGTGGTGAGTTTGATTCAGGTTTTGCTGCTTGAATATGACATAAAATAGGTTCAGTTGTGTAAACTGTTAAATGTCCATGTGACCAACAAATCACACTGCAGTGAATCTCTGTAAATATTGTTCTACACTAATGGCCAATAAATAATACAGGTCTAATATTGGTCATTGCAAAATAAAAATAAAATAAAATAAAATAAATTAAGCTTCTACATTTCTGCATAGTACAACCATCAGAAGTCCCTCCACCACACTTTGAGACACCCTGACACAGACTGTTTGTGTGTGCAGGAGGTTGGCGTGGAGACTGAGAAGGTGTTCAAGGAGAAGGCCGTGGCAGACGCGGAAGAGCAGAAGGTGGCGGCCATCGCTGTGGTGGTTAGTGGGAAGCAGAGAGACTGTGAGGAGGACCTAGCCAAGGCTGAGCCTGCTCTGTTAGCCGCTCAGGATGCACTCAACACTCTCAACAAGGTCTGACAGCCTCCGCCTACATCTCGCATACAGCTGACTCAATATGTCAGATTTGACCAAATTTAATTTGTTTATTCAATCCAATCACTTTATTTATCCCCGGAGGGCAATTAAAAGGCATGGAGAGTAAAATAATTATATAAAAACATTTCTATTAAGATCTATTTAATACTCTTTTTTGACTAAACAATGTAAATGTGTTGGAAAAACATACCACACATCCCTATAGCTGATGAATGCAAGAGGATGGACTGCTAACTTAAATATCTTTTCTATGTTGCTATGTTTGTTTCTATTTGAATTTCCTTTAGGATCAATAAAGTACCTGTCTGTCAGTCTGTCCGTCCGCCGTCCGTCCATGTGTCTTGAAACAAATATTTACAGCAACATCAGCTCTCATTGGGCACCTCAGTTTTCTAATCCTACTGTAATCTGACTTTATTATTATTTTATTGCAATTTAAAATGTGCAGTTTATAACACAATGATCCACTGGTGCTATAGATATATATATAGATAGAGCAGACATAAGCACAATATGTGCTTATATTCTTTAAAACACTTGTATAAAGCCACACTGAACAGCTGGATTAAGGCGAGTCTTACCTGTAATAATAAAGCTTGCATTCTGCTGGTTGCAGGCTTGAATAGACCTGTGGGTTTAGGAGGCAGAGTCAGGGGATTTTTTCCTGAGCTCCTCTGGTTTAAAGGTGTGGCGTGTCCACACAGGCAGAACAAGTGACTTCATTAGCGGTGTGACAAGCTCTGTTGGCTCTGTGCTTCCTTGTCTAATCTGTTTGTCTATCGCACTCCCCTCTAGCACAGAGTCAAACTCTATTACACTCACCACACTGCTCTCAACGCTCCACACTGACAGTATGGAGCGTTGCAGCAGTCCAAACTATAGCATTTACCCAGAAAATGCCACTTCATGTAAATCACGTAACATAGTTCTGGTTTGAGTTAAAGTTGGATATCATTATAAAGGTACACTATGAAACTTTTCTGGTGGACATGCTTGTTTCCATGGAGGGCTTAATGCTTTGAGTGGAATGTGTGTGTAATCCCTCAGTCATATAGGTAAAATCTACAGTAAAAGGAAAATTAAATTCTGTCACTGGACAAAGGTTTTAGAATGAACATGTTTCACAGCTCATCCAAGCGGCTTCTTTAGTAGTCCAACATTGCCTTATTATCTGCCAAAAAATCAAGTCCTTTTCTCTCTGGTTTCAGAACAACCTGACCGAGCTGAAGTCTTTTGGCTCCCCAGTGACAGCTGTCACTAATGTCACAGCGGCTGTGATGGTTTTGACTGCTCCCAATGGCAAAGTACCCAAAGACCGCAGTTGGAAGGCCGCCAAAGTCATGATGGCCAAAGTAGATGCTTTCCTGGACTCTCTGATCAACTTCAACAAGGAGAACATCCACGAGGCCTGTCTCAAAGCCATCCAGCCATACCTCCAGGCTAGTGAGACCAAAATATCCTTCAAGAGGGGGGATTTTATGGGGTATTAACTGCTAGCACATAACATATTTAGATTACCATGTTACCTTTTATTGTTTTGAAAATGATCTATATTTATTTGGTCTCCCTTTCCTTTGTTCTCCACACTAAGTCACTCCCCTTTCAGAAAGTTATCACAAAACAATCAGCATGCATCACTACTAAGGAAACTAGAGCACATCTCATCAGGTATGTCAAGTTGCAATGTACAGTTTTGTCATGTCTCCTGAGGAGGAAGTAGAAGGCTGAGGACTCAGAGGTAGACTCGTCATCACCCTGGCTGAAGTCACTGAGGTGGTTAAAGTTCCTCTGAAGCCGGGGATGGATGAGATCCATCCTGAGTATCTTTAGTCTCTGGATGTTGTGGGGCTATCTTGGTTGACAGCTCTATGCAACATCGCGTGGCGGTCGGGGACAGTACGTCTGGAATGGCAGACCAGAGTGGTGGTCCCACTATTTAAGAAGGGGTCTGGAGGGTGTGTTATCACTACAGGGGATTACATTCCTCAGGAGAGGAGAGGAGAGTCTGACTGATAGTGGAAACCTGGGTTCAGGAGGAGCAGTGTGGTTGTTTTTCCCAATCCCTGGACCAGTTCTATACTCTCCAGTGGGTGCTCAGTGGTTGCTGCTCCCACGACCTGACCCTGCATAAGGAGGAAAAATGGATGAATGGACAGTATTTCTATGGAACTATACCAAACTGTCCAAACTAATTTAAAACAAATAATTGTTCAAAGAACTTTTACTTTTTACTTTAGATTTACATGCAAAGAGTGGAACCACTTTCTGAGCCCAGACAGGCCCACACTCCCATAAATGGGCCCAAATGATGCAGTTCAATAAGTGTAGTGGAGAGGGCGCTGTGATGATGGACTTCAGTGGAGCAGAGCCTAGGTGTGTCTGAGTGCAGATAACATGCACAGTGCTAAAATGTCACTTTAATTAAGACATATGCAGAGAGCAAACGCACAGTCACACTTTGAAGCAGCACCGTTTAATACCTCATTAGAACTGTATGCTCAACTGTTCATCACAGACACTAAAGACACAGACAAAAAGTTACAAGCAAATGGAAACTAATGTTTGTTTATGTTATTAATGGTCTATTCAGATCCAAGTATGAGATGATGCCATACCCTCAGATTGGGGAATGAGATTCATGAGTTTCAGCATACTGTTATATGCAACATTTTCAAGATTCCATTCCAAAGATATTTAAAAGGGTATTTTGTTTAAATAGACCCTTCCAGGAGTAATATAGAACTCCTGCACACACAGCCTGGTACTATTATGAACATTCTATTCCATTCAGTTTAATAGGACAGCACCCCATTCATTTTAATAGGACAGCAAAATAACAACATAAACTGTGATATATGTAGACAGGGCAGACAATGGTTATTGTTAATATGTTTGTTACATTTGCCTGGGAGAAAAACTAGCTGATATCTAAGCTCCATTATTGTCCAACACACCTGCTAGAGTGCTCTTCCTCTGATCCTACATTGGGCAGTTTGAATCCCACTTTTGACATAAATATTACAATTTCAGCTCCCACAGATGAATGCTGTTGTTGGGTCCTTGGGCAAGACAACAGCCTCGCTCCCAGTGTGTGTGTGTGTATATTGGTGCATGAATGTTTGTGTGAATGGGTGAGTGGTTCCATGATGCAAAGGCTTTGAAAAGTAGATAATTGCTACATAAATGTGACCATTTATTATGTAGTTGTTAGCTTGTATGCTAATTTAGACACTAAGGTTAATAATCTAAGATCGTGCTACAGTTTGTGATGTTTTGAGGTTAATGCTAACTCTCCCATTGAACATACATTGGAGCTATTGATACTTAGCAGTGACATCACACTGGGGGTGTTGATGTGTATGGTGGAATGTTTAGAATGCCCTCATTAGCAATAACTACCAAAAATATTTTAAGATCATCTGCAAAGACAAAATGGATTTAATCAATACGGGCGTTCACGGCCCTGTAGGAGTTTGAGTTTCAACAGAAAGGTGAGAGTGACTAACTGAAAAACTGTTGGCTAATGTTAGCTAGCTTGTAACTAGAATGTTATTTGAGAGGGACTTGTTTAACAGCACAAATCAGCTCACCTGTTGTAGTTCCAACTAAGTCACTTCTGGTCAGGTTGCATTACAAAAAAGCTCAGATTAAAGTGTAATAAAGCCTCTGACAGAGTATGCTTCATTCATTCCCCACAGGGAATGTTGATGACATCATCTGCAAAGTATCAATGTATGGAATTATTCTTTACCTGATTCCCAGCAATATAAGTTCAATGATGTGATGCTGTCATGCTCAGATACTTTACTTCAGGGTCTGGATGGATCAGAATCCTGTGGAACATTAACAGCCCCTTCATTTGTACTGTACATTCAATGATCACGTTTCAGCAGAGAAGTTAATGAGCAGAATAATTGCCCCCCGTATAACATAACATGGTTTATTACTGGGAGAAGAGTATCATTTAATGTCTGTGGCGTCCTCATAGGCTGGGGTAGGGTATAGAATATGAAATTACCCATCTCCATATTGCTCATCTAATTTTGGACTAGCTTTGGACTATCATAGTGACTTTCTTTGAATTTTTACCTTTTATGTATTAATGTATACGGAAGGTTTTTTTTTTTTTTTTTTTTACTGTTGATGTGGTTCATGAAAAAAATAAGATAAAAAAATCTAAAATCAAACACTCAAATCAACACAGTCTAAGTCCATCCATCCATATCCCAGGCTGGGTTGCAGGGGCATTAGTCTGAGCAGAGAGGCCCTATATATTAGTTTAAATGCCAAAGTTCAGCAGAGGGTAATATGTGGAGGGATAGCTCATTAGGTAAGGCATTGGGTTAGAATGTAGGAAACTGAGGTCCCTGAATGTGGACCAAGACCAAGGAACTGGTGACTGACTTCAGGAGGAAGAGGACACCGGTAGAACCTGTCACTATCCAGGGCCATATGGTGGAAATAGTGGACTGCTACAAGTACCTTGGCATCCATGTGCACGACTGGCTGGACTGGAAGGACAACTGTAATTCTATCTACAAGAAGAGCATGAGCAGACTCTACTTCCTGAGCAAGCTCAGGTCTTTCAATGTGTGCAGCAAGTTTACCAGTACCAGTACCAGTCTAGTAGCCAACACCCACTTTGCTGTGGTCTGCTGGGAGAACTGCACCAGTAAAAGGGACAATAGGCGGATTGACAAACTAATCCGTAAAGCTGTAAACTGGCTGTGAACTGGCGATATTTGTCACAGTGAGGGACAGGAGGACACTAGACAAACTGCTCTCCATCATGGACACTCCTGCTGAACCACTGCACCAGAATATAGAGGGACAGAGGAGTTCTTTCTCCAACAGGCTCCTCCTACAGCTCTGCTCAAACAGTGGGAGATACAGAACTACATTCATACCATACTCCATACCGCTGTACAACAACTTATCCTTATGGAACGGATAATCTTATGTCCTGTCAATCATCATATTGTTGTAATGTCTTTCTTGTCTTTGTATATAGCTGTGATTTTATATTTTATTACTTATTTTTCTATTTTATTTTGACTTGTACATATACACTTATATAATTATACCTTATTTGACACCTGTCTCTATGTTGCTATCTTTTTTGCTTTTTATTTAGAAATTACCATTACCATTTATTTTTTACTCTTTTTTTTATTATATTATATTTTGATGAGTGAGCTACTGTGTCCAAAAAAATTCCCTTGTGGATCAATAAAGTTTGTCTTAAGAGACTCACCTTCCCTAATTGTGTATAAATTCACTTTAGCTGAAAGCATCAGTTTTTTTCGTAAGTTTAGTTTTTGTGTTCTCTTTATGAGTTATATGAGAAGTGAGATCGCTGCATCACTGATCACAATACAGGCATAAGACACTGTATTTCTATTGTACCATAGTTGTACTGTTAGTGCTGCATTTGTAAAAGGGTTGGAGTTTGAGTTTTAAGAGACTGGTTATTTTTTGTTTTTGCCCATGTTTTCCTCATGGTGGGGCAGTCAGAGCCAGAGAGAGGGTCACTGCTCCAGGCTGCTGGACAGAATGCTGCACTGCCTCTCTGGCTTTAGTGGGACTGGGGTTCGCCCTCCTCTGCTACACTGTGGCTGACGCAAAGACCATCCGGATTTCCCGGACTGTCAGCTGACTCGCCACGGGGAGTGTTTTGTTGTGTTGTGTTTTGTTTTGTTTCATTCACACATGTTTGAGTAACCCTTGATTATTTGTCTGTCTACATTAAATGCACTGTTCCACCTTGTGATGTCATGATACATTAGTTTTCAAATTAACAGCTACTTTTACCTTTAGCTCAGAATAGAGGTTGGTGATTCAAGGGCTGAAATTATCTTTTTTTTTTCTAGTGAAGGTGTATGGAGTTTAAAAATGTGATGGAGAACCTCCTGTATTAGATCAAAAGATCAAAGTCAGCTTTATTGTCAATTCTGCCATATGTGTTCAACATACAGTGAATCGAAATTTCGTTTCTCTCTGGCCAGGTAGTGCAAAAAAGACAGTGTACAAAATAAAATATAAAGACAAAACACAACAAAAACTATCTAAGACAGAGATCTAAAGTTAAACTAAAGTCTAAGATCTAAAATCTTAAAGCAGTGCAACATAATAAATAAATACCTATATACAGATTACCTTCTGATGCCATTACCACATGGCATCAGAAGGTGCTTTATGTTTGAGAGAAGAGCTCTACCCAAATATATAGATGGTTTGAGTCTTAAACATGCATGAATGAAACAAAACACAACTCCAAGTAGGTTTGTGATGAGCAAACAACATAACAGACATGAAAAAAAATAGTGTATATAGGCCCTAGAAGAATAGCAAATCAAAAACTGTGCTTATTACCATGAACATTCAACATCCACGAACATTCTAAATCTCTGTGAATCTTCTCTTTCCAGGACAAAGAGTTCCAGCCTGAGCTGGTGGCCTCTAAGTCCCAGGCTGCTGCTGGCCTGTGCTCGTGGGTCCTGAACATTGTCACATTCTACCAGGTCTTCTGTGAGGTGGAGCCCAAACGCCAGGCTCTGAGCAAGGCCAATGCTGAGCTGGCTGCTGCCCAGGACAAGCTCACCACCATCAAGAGCAAGATCACTGTGAGTATAACCCGTAGACTGTATAGATATAGCTAACCCGCTAGCTGATGCATTCCAAATTGAAACTCTATCAAGACTTGCTCCAATTTTCACTTCTCTCTGTAATTACTGCAGTGAGCCTCGTCATTTTGGTCTTAAAATGTTCATATTACTGGTGTTTCATTTTGTCCTTAAATAAATTCCTATACCTAAAATAGTACTTGGCTCCAAACGCTGTGGGTGATGTCACACTGCCTTATTCCTCTTCTTTATATTGTCTATACCACAGAGTACCACATCAGCATTTGTGATCCACTTCATCATACTGAGTAGACTGCGGGAGGAAACAGATGTCCTTCATATAACCAGGCCTACTATTACTTTTTAATATTGGAAAGATTGCCCTTTTTCTGTGGTCTGTGAACTTTTGGTTTCACACAACTTTAAGTCCAGACTGTCTTTCCTGTTGTCATGATAACACAGGTGTGCCTAAAAAAAGCATCAGGCACCATTGCATATCTTAAGAACCACAGCAGACAATGCTTAAAGCTTTCCAACAAGCACTACACCATCACTGGATGTTTTGTTTCATTCACACGTTTGAGTAATCCTTGATTATTAGTCTGTCTACATCTCCAAAGCTCACTCTCTATTCCACCTTGTGATGTCATGAAGCTGTAGTTTTCAAGTTAGCAGATTAACACCTTTAGTTTAGAAGACATTGGCAATTACACTGCTGATATTTTCCAAAATTAAATATTGAAATGAAGGTGCTTGGAATTTAAAAACACTTTAGAGCACCTCTATCACCACATGACATCACAAGGTGGAACACACTGGGGGTGAACACAGTGTTTTCTGTTTGGGAAAAATTAGCCTAAATATGGAGGGTTTGTATGAATGTGTGAATCAAATAAAACACAACTCCAGGTATGTGAGGAGGAAAAAGCATAATCAGAAAATAGTGTAATATGGACCATTTAACAATATCCATCTATTAAACAGTATTGACCTATAGAATTTTGTCATCTAAAACCCTGCAATAAAAACATGCACAGCAGGTAAAATTCTCCAGCTGATGATCAAACCCTGCTCTTGGACCCACTGAAGGATGGGTCAAATGCAGAGGACAAATTTCTATGCCGATCTTTAAAATCAATAAAAAATGCACAAACTTCAGCCTCATTTACCCCTCATCTCTCCCTCAAGCTTCCATCTGCATTTCAATAGCTTTACAAACTCTATGTACGTGCAGGACCAGACTGATAACTCTTTTAGGCAATAAACGCACTGATCATATATTTTTAATGGGGTCCTGTCACACAGAAACAATTCAGGTGCACGCTCCAGTACCTCTTTATTTAACTGAACAACATTCTTTTTCGACTTTTAAGGATATAATATAAACGTTTTGAGATGCCTGCCTCCCTGTCTGTGCTGTTTGAAGCTGGGCTGTTTTGTAGCCTACAGTTTGACAAAAAGCACAGTTGCTAAATCTGAAACTTCAAATTACACCTCAGTTCCCCCATTTGCCTCAGGAAATGTGCATTCTTTACTTTGAAAAAGGCTTTAAAAACATCAGGGAGGATAAACACTTGCATGTGCCAGTGCCCTCAGTTATGCGCTATGCTATCAATCTCTTAACACAGAAATAATGGCACAGAAATAAGGCAGAAGCTCACAGGATATGAAGAATGGCATCAAGTGTGAGTGGCAGTTGACACGAGCTGCGCCCGTAATGAAACAGCACCAGTGTGTCACGTCAAAACAAAGCTGGCATAAGCCCTATTAAAAGCTTTTACTGTTCATTAATCTAAAGCCAGGCATTTCACCCAAAGTGCTCATCTCCCTGCAAATTAAGAACAACTTTACACCGTTGTTCTTATTTTGCAATTTTAGTTTAGTTTAGTAGCCCCCATGACAGAAGTGCATCAAGGCCAGTTGTTACGTGGGTCGTTCACCTATGGACCAACCACCCGTGGGAGGATTCATGGGGGCTGGTGCATTGTGTTCTGGGCGGCAGATCTGCTTGAACTGCTGCTCCCGCGACCCAGAAATGGAAAAGCGGAAGAAGATGGTTTATGGTTATGGTTAGTTTTGTTTAGTTCTGTTGGTCTTTAGATAATTTAGATAATCTTTAGGTATGCAACGCCAATACAATACTGGAATCAGATATGGGCTTCCAAAATAGCTGGTCGATAAACTGGTGTAATAATACAATTTACTCCATTCCACTCCATTTACTCCATTTACTGTCCATTCTGTTGTTCTGTAGTTGCTTTAAATGATAAATAACAGTTACAGTAACAGATTGTTATTATTATTTTTTTTTTTTTACCATATGTCATTTGGGTATATAGGAAATAAATTAGATTTTCAGTGTCTGCCTTTGAGATGTTAAATAAGTAAACAACTGTAAAAGGTGGTGAGTGCAGAAGTTTTTGTCTTAAAGTGTTTGTGGGTTTGAAATAAACTGGAATTTCATATTGTCTGAAAATCCTCTGTAGTTTTTCCGAAACGCCGGCCAGGTACGGAATCGCTACCCCTTTCCTCCTGGGTTCGGATTCTCTGTTGTCTTGTTTCTTGCCCTTGTCTCTCTTGGTTATGTTGACAGCCCATTTAGGATATCCACAAACAGAGAGGGCTTCCTGCACATGAGGAAGCCCTCTCAAAAACTCGTCCACCCAAAGGACAGAACACCGAGCCACAAACAAAGCAATGTGGTCTACTCCATTCAGTGTAGTGAAGACTGCAGTGAGCGCTACATTGGGGAAACCAAACAGCCACTTCACAAGAGGATGTACGAACACAGGCGGGCGTGCCAGAGTGGACCGTCATCTGCCGTACATCTTCACCGAGAAGCCACGGGCCATTCTTTTGAGGACAGTGAGGTTCAGATCTTAGCCAGGGAACAAAAATGGTTTGAGAGGGGGGTTAAAGAGGCAATTTTTGTCAAAAAAGAGAATCCGTCGTGAAACAGAAATGGGGGAGTTAGACATAACTTGTCTCCCATTTATAATTCGATTCTCAAACCAAGTCAAAAACAGACAAAGAAACATTAGGGCAGACAATCCAGGGCAGAGGGATGGAGAGGGTCGTTAGGCTTGAATAGGGAGGCTAAACTAGTCGCCAAAGTAATTTGAAAAACAAAGAGACAGATTAGTGGAGATAGTTTCAGAGCTATTTCAGTGTAGGGAGCTCCTCCCCGCAGCTAGATATAAGCAGGGTCTAACCAGCACTAGAACCAGAGCTGACGAAGCCTCTCGGATGAGCGGCGAAACGTTTTCGACCAAACAAACTTTGTCCAGTTGACAAATTGAATTCATCAAGGAGTAAGGAATATTTCACAGGAGGTAATACTTCTCAAATGAATTTCGTATTGCACATAATATAGCATAGTATAATATACTATGCTTTATTAAAAAGTCCATATAATCATTCAATAATTAAATAATACACAGGACATGTTAAGTTAAAAATCTCCTGTATTGTCAATTCAATACAATACAAAATAGTATAGTATTTAGTCCTGGTTTAGTCCTGTTTTAGTAGTTAAGTTGAAAAGTTAACTTAAAAATCACCTGTATTGTCAATTTAATACAATACAAAATAGAATAGGACACAGACACACACACACACACACACACACACACACACACACACACACACACACACACACACACAGTCCTACTTTAGGGAGCTAAGGCGACTCAGACAGGGGAAATCCGCAGGACCTGATGGTATTTGCCCCAGGCTGCTGAGAACCTGTGCAGACCAGCTCTGTGAGGTTCTCTGCTACATGTTCAATCTTAGCCTCAGCCTGGAGAAGGTCCCCGTCCTGTGGAAGACCTCCTGTGTGGTCCCGGTTCCCAAAACAACAAACGCCAGGGAACCGGCCCACTACAGACCAGTCGCCTTGACCTCCCACCTCATGAAGACCATGGAGAGGGTGATCCTCAGCCACCTCCGCTCTGTGGTGAGCCCCACCCTGAACCCGCTGCAGTTTGCCTACAAGCCAAACGTAGGAGTAGAGGACGCCGTCATCTATTTGCTGCAGCGGGCGCTCACCCACCTAGAGACCGCCGGGAGTGCTGTGAGAGTGATGTTCTTTGACTTCTCCAGCACCTTCAACACCATCAGGCCGGCGCTGCTGCGGAGGAAGCTGGAGGACGCGGGAGTGGATGGACATCTCGCTGCCTGGACCATCGACTACCTCACTGACCGTCCACAGTACGTGCGGCTGCGCGGCTGTGAGTCAGAGGTGGTAGTCTGCAGCACTGGGGCCCCCCAGGGAACTGTCCTCTCAACCTTCCTCTTCACCATATACACCTCGGACTTCACATACAACATGGACAGCTGCCATCTCCAGAAGTTCTCTGACGACTCGGCCATTGTGGGCTGTGTGTCTGAGGGGAACGAGCTGGAGTACCGCTCGGTCATCAGTGACTTTGTGGACTGGTGTGGGTGCAACCACCTGTGCCTTAACACCAGTAAGACAAAGGAGCTGGTGATCGACTTCAGGAGGAGACCACTACCTCACTCACCGGTGAACATCCAGGGGCAGGACATAGAGACTGTGGACAGTTTCATGTACCTGGGTGTTCACCTCAACAATAAACTGGACTGGTCCCACAACACCGACGCCCTGTACAAGAAGGGCCAAAGTCGCCTCCACCTCCTGAGGAGACTGAGGTCTTTTGGAGTGTGCAGGCCTCTGCCCAAGACTTTGTATGACTCTGTGGTGGCCTCTGCTCTCCTCTACGCTGTCGTCTGCTGGGCCCCGAGCAGCACAGAACGGGACAGGAAGAGACTCAATAAGCTGGTCAGGAGGGCCAGCTCTGTCCTGGGCTGTCCTCTGGACTCTGTAGAGGAGGTGGCTGAGAGGAGGGTGTTGGCCAAATTCATGTCCATCATGGACGACACCTCTCACCCTCTGCACCGGACTATAGAGGAGCTGAGCAGCTCCTTCAGTAACCGACTGAGGCACCCCCAGTGCAAGAAGGAGCGCTACCACAGGTCCTTCATCCCCACCGCCATCAGACTGTACAACTCTAATATATAGGCCAGAAGTGCAATATCCTCTTTTCCATGTTGATGCTTGTATGGTTATTATTATTATTATTATTATTATTATTATTATTATTACTACTATTTCCATTATTACTATTATTACTTATTATTATTACTATTTTTTATTTCTTAAAGGGACAGTGTGTAAGATTTTTACCTGTTAATTACTGAAATTGAAGATACCCATTCAAAAATACATTGTTTTCCAAGCCTTTTCACTTCCATCATGAAATCAAAGTATTCTTTTGGACTTAGATATAGTCACATAAAAGGGGGATCTTCCCCATATAGAGGCAGCCATTTTGAATACGAGAGCCGCAGAAGGACATTTGGGCTCATCCTTCGCCTCGGCTCCTGCTAACAGCTGCACAGCCGCGCTGCATATGGCTCCCCCCTTCCCCCCTCCCCTTCCCCTTCTCTCCTTCGCTCCTCTGCTCCGCGGCTGCATGTGGGAGTGAAGGAGAGAAGGAGAGAAGGGGAAGGGGAGGGGGGAAGGGGGGAGCCTTGCGTAAAGAAGCATGCTGCCGGATCACACTCGTAATGGATCTAACACGTATTTTGGACTAAATTGTTTTACTGGATTTTATTCGCTGGATCCTTATGGACAGATTGAGACCAAGTTTATGATGAAATACAGAGTTTGACCTGTGCAGAGCCTTCAAAGGTAAGCTAAGTAAGCTAAGTTTTGTGCTTTTCTGTATAAAAGCCCCATGTGCTCGGGGAGTGATTGTTTTGCAGGGAAATGAATTGCATAGTCAAAAAGAGGAGACTGTAAGGTTTCATTTGATGTGTAGATTGTCATGAATCATGATCGGGATTGTGTGTTTTCATGCGAAAAGAAAAAAAAAAAGTGAACGGGGGACCGCGTTTTATGTATACAGCGGTGCGCGGTTCGTGCGCGGGCACGCGCGATGTCGGCGCTACGTCGCGTCCGGGTGACCCTCGAGGTCTGCCGTAGCCAAAAGAGGAAGTGGAATAGCTAGTAACCACCTATGCGCCACGAATCCTACACACTGTCCCTTTAAGATGCGTGAAAAGTCCCTCAGTCGTCCAGGTAGAATCCATGATAAAAGGAGAAGTTCAATTTGTCAACTGGACAAAGTTTGTTTGGTTGAAGATGTTTCGCCGCTCATCCGAGAGACTTCTTCAGTTCTGGTTCTAGTGCTGGTTAGTCCCTGTTTTAGTCCCTGCAGCTAGATATAAACAGGGACTAACCAGCACTAGAACCAGAACTGAAGAAGTCTCTTGGATGAGCGGCGAAACGTCCTCAACCAAACAAACTTTGTCCAGTTTTGTCCAGTTTTGTCCTTTTATCACTATTTCTTATTATTACTTACTTTATCCCATTCCTGCCTGCATGCACTTTCTTTCTTGTTTAAATGTCCTGGAGCTACTGTGGCAAGTAAATTTCTCCTGTGTGAGATCAATAAAGTCTTATCTTATCTTATCTTATCTTTAGTCCCGGTTTAGTCCCGTTTTAGTCCAGTTTTAGTTCTAGGTGTTTAACGGGGTTTAACCAGGACTGCGCAGGTAGCCGCTAGCTAGCTATTGTTTAGTCCCAGTTTTAGTCCTGGTTTAGTCCTGGTTTAGTCTCGGTTTAGTCCCGGTTTAGTCCTGTACACACATGCACATACACACACGTACACACACGTACACACACGCTAATGTTGACACAAGGCCGCTGCTTTCACCTATCTCCATTTAATGCAGAAATATGATAATTATGACTCACACCGTGTTGCAGTGTTTTCGGATAATTTGCGTATCTCTACATGTATATGCGTATTGTGCGTTTTGGAGCTAAATCGCACTCTGTACATGAGCTCCGGAGAAACTGACATGTCCCAAACCTGTCCCGAAGGTCTCCCGAACGTGTCATGCTTCCAAGTAGAAGTTAAAAGTCCATTTTCATGTCCTTTAGTGTCCTGTAGTGCCGCTTACATATGCACAAGCTCCTCACAGCTGATAGGGGAACAGGGGAAAACACATCAGCGCTTCTCACAACGGGATTGGCGGGCACACGAGCGTGGGAAAATATGTTGATTTATACACGCCCTGTTTCTTTCCGAAAAACATGCCGATTTGAAATAAAAAATGTATGTTTTTAACGTCACTAATGCTGTTATCTGAAACATGGAGTGCCTTCTTCATGATCTTAACTTGCACATTCTGCAAAAAAATGAAAATCACATTTAGAAAAAAAAAAAATACTAAAAACTAATTTTTCTTGGATTCCCTAATCCCGAGATGCAGACTAAACGGCCGTGGTGCATCATATATGAATCAAGTAAAAGCAAAAAGTATGGGGTTGGGGAATTATTACAACATACAAATACAATTTCATGAAAAGGTTATTCAAGTAAACATAACTCAGTCACAGGCCTGACTCAGCTCAGTGTGAAATCCTGAAGATCAGAGCTCCACAGAGGCCCGACTGTGCTCACAAGCAGCCCATAATAACAACCAGCACCAAGTCCCTCCATCACTCCAGGACAGAGGGAGATTGGAGAGAAGAAGAAGAGAGGAAAGAGGAGAGAGGAGAGGGGAGAAGAGAGCGAAGAGAGGAGGAGTGAAAAAGTGGGGGTCGGTGAAAGAAGAGAGGGAAGATAATGAAGGTAGAGGAAAAGAATGAGAGGAGAGATGGAGTAGAGAAGAGAAAACAGGTGGGAGAGAGGGATGGTTAAGGGGAGACAGGAGATGGGGCAGAAAAGAGCTAAGAGAGGGGGAGGCAAAGACAAAAGAAGGAGAGAGGGAGAAATAAAAGAGAAAAGGAAGAGGTTGGGGGAGGAGAGAGAGGGAGGGATGAGAGAAGGCCAAGAAAGGGAGGAGTGAGTGATCATTAGCCTAATAGTGAACCTGTGTGGGCTAGCATGAATCCTGTGTGTCCTTGGGCTAATAACCCCCATTGATACTTTACAGCTGATGTCATCAACACTCCCTAGGGGTCTGATGCTAACTGTAGGCACTGCCCTGTCTGAAGCTCTGTTAGACTTTAGTCTAAGCTTTATTTCAATCTGACCAGAAAGAACTGATTTAGCTGGACTACAACAAATGAGCTGATTTTTGAGAGTAGAGTTCTGTTTTAGAGTCCCACACTGATGATATCACACTGCGTCAAGTCTGTCCAAAGGTTCAGCAGAATTTACACAAGAAGCACATTTTTCTGATACTTTAAACATAATTTCAACAAAATATTTTTTTCTTTAATAATTGTATTTGTCAAATAATAATTTATGTGTACATTAAAGAAGTTTTGGCCTACTCTGCAGCATTGTTGCTAGGTAACAGTTATGACATTCCTTAGCCTAAAAAATTGCCAAACAAGGGAAAAAGTCTCAATGTCCAACCTCTCATAGGCATTTTTTTTCTTCTCCCAATTGCTGGAAATGAGCTTAAAATAAGAAACACATGATGAAACACACAACAGAAATCCTGATCTAGACTGAGCCATTCATGAGGTCTACAGTGGATCATAGTCATCTGTCATGTTGTAAAGTTGAATATGTTGCTGTTGAATGTGACTAATGTGTGTGTGTGTGTGCGTGTGTGTGTGTGCAGGTCCTGAATGAAAACCTGGCCAAGCTGACCGCCAAGTTTGAGCGAGCCACAGCGGACAAGCTTAAATGCCAACAGGAGGCAGAGGCGACCGCCCACACCATCTCACTGGCCAACCGCCTGGTAAGAGGGAGCTGGAGATTATAACACGATTAAACCTCAAAAGAGGCAATTCTGTATAGGGACTTTTAAAGGGCCCATAATTACGCTATTTTCTCCGTCACAAACAGACCTGGAGTTGTTTTGTGTGCTGCATGGACATCAGTGTGTGTAAGATTGTTTTTTGGATGTCAGTAACATGTTCATGGTATGTTCATGAAATTTCCCTTCAGTGTGTTGATTAGCCTGATGGCTTGTGAAAAGAAGCTGTTTCTGTCTATTTGTGTGGCACCACATGCTGCAGTAGTGCTTTCCAGATAGTAGGAAAGCACTACTGTGTGCTGGATGGGTAGTGTCCTTAATTATATTGATGTGTATCCTGAATGGCTAGTAGGGATTATCTGATGATCTTTTCTGCAGTCCTTACCACCCTTTGTAGAGCCTTCTTGTGCAGCTGAGCAGCTGTTGTGCCAGACAGAGAGGCTGCTGGTGAGGATGCTCTCAATAGCACCCCTGTAGAAGGTGGTGAGTGCAGAAGTGGGGAGGTTCGCTCTTCTCATCCTGCGCAGGACATGAAGGCATTTGTGCTTTCTTGACCAGGGAGGTGGTGTTGGGGGTCTATGTGAAGTCGTCTGTGATGTGCACTCCCAGAAACTTTGTGCCTTTCACAGACTCCACTGCACTGCCACTGATTGTGAGTGGGGTGTGTGTCGTCCACAGTTATTTCTTTTGTTTTGTTGACATTGAGTTGCAGGTTGTTCCTGTCACACAAGTTGGTGAGCTGATGTACCTCCTCTCTGTATTCCAAGTCCACCACTATTGTGTCATCAGCAAATTTGATGATGTGATTCGATGTGAAGCTGGCACAGCATTCGTGGGTCATCAGTGTGAACAGCAATGGAGACAGCACACATCCCTGGGGACCCCTGGTGTTAATGATGGTGGTCTATGAGGGGTTTTTTCTGACTCTTACTGTCTGTGGTCTGTTAGTGAGAAAATCCAGTATCCAGTTGCGTAATGGTGCTGCTATTGTACTCAGTTTGTTCACCAGGTATTGTGGGATGACCGTGATGAAAGCAGAGCTGATGTCAATGAACAGCCTCCGTACATGAGTGTTTATGCTTTTCAGATGAGCCTGGCATAGGTGGAGTGCTGTTGCTATGCCGTCATCAGTGGAGCGTTTGGCGTGGTAAGCAAACTGGTAAGGGTCCAGAGTAGTGGGAAGGCTGGATGTTATGTGGGCGTTGACCAACCTTTCAAAGCACTTCATCATAATTGGAGTGAGTGCTATGGGTCTATAGTCATTTAGTGATGAAGCTGGGGATTTCTTTGGTAGTGGTATGATGGTGGTGGCTTTGAAGCTTTCCGGTATGATAGCTCAGAGAGATGTTGAAAATATCTGTGAGGACATCCGTGAGTGAGTCTGCACAGTCTCTGAGCACACGCCCGTATATGTTGTCCAGACCTGCAGCTTTCCTGAGGTTCCTCCTGAGTAGGGTCCTCCGCATGTCCACTGGGTCTAGTTGGAGTGTTGTGTTGTCTGGGCCAGTCGGTGTGGTGGTGTTGTTATCTTCAAACCGGCTGAAGATGGTGTTAAGAGAATTGAGGAAGTCTGTGTTCTCTGTGACCTCACATGGCAGGGGGGTTGGCTTGTAGTCTGTGACTGACTAGATGCCTTGCCACAGGTGTCCGGGCTCTTTTGTGTCACTGAAGTGAGTGGATTTTCTGTCCATAGACCCACTTGGCTGCTCTCACGCCCCAGTGCAGGTTGGCCCTGGCTGATCTGAGGGTGTCTTTGTCCCCGGATTTGAAAGCAGTGTTGCGTGCTCTCAGGAGCTCACATACCCCCCTGGTGAACCAAGGTTTGTCGTTTGCTTGTATAGTGACATTCTTGGTGACAGTAACATCGTCCATGCATTTGGATCTGTATCCAGTTACAGACTCCGTGTACTCATTGAGGTTGATGTGCTGGTTGGTAGTGGCAGTCTCCCTGAAAACAATTCAGTCTGTGCGGTCAAAGCAGTCCTGAAGAGCTGAGATGGCTCCCTCTGGCCATTCCCTGATCTGCTTTACAGCTGACTTGCTCCTAGTTTCATGAGTAATGGCATGCTTGAGTTATAATTATTGTTCACCATTGGAAATGCCATTGCTCTGAAAATTCATCTACCCAATCCACAGTTCATCTACCTATGTACTTTAAAGGGTCGTTTCTGCTCTACATTCTAGACACACTGCTCTACATTCTAGACACATACAGATACACATAGAGGTGACATGTCCATCCTCAGTGTGGTTCTGTCTCTAATCTGGTCTGTCTCAATATAGCGCCGAATGCGTGAGGGGAGCAGAGACACCCTACACATCATCAGTAGGGTAAAACTAACCTGTCTCACGACGGTCTAAACCCCGCTCACGTTCCCTTTGTGAGTGAACAATCCAACGCTTGGTGAATTCTGCTTCACAATGATAGGAAGAGCCGACATCGAAGGATCAAAAAGCGACGTCGCCACAGCGCAAGGGCGCGGGATGGAGCCGCGTCCCCCAAGCACATGCGGGCCGAGCACGCGCGGGTGAGCGCAGGAGCCACGCAAGGACAGCGGAAAGCCGCACGGGGTGATTTAATCCTGGTCTGGTCCCGGTTTGGTCCGGGTCTGGACTTGGTCCGGTCCTGGTTTAGTCCAGGTCCAGTCCAGGTCTAGACCTGTTTTTGTTCTGGTCTAGACCTGGTTTATTCCACGTTTAGTCATGGCTCTACAGTCTCTTAGCCAATCAGGAAGCAGAACACAATGTTACACTATAAAAAAAATGTTACACTATAAAAAAAACAACAACCTTGGAACGGATCAGGCCTTTTCCATTGAAATAGCTACTCAACTTACGAAAAATTCACGTTACGAAACCACTTCTGGAACGACTGTATATGTAAAAAAGAGTGCATGATCAGTGCTTTGTTGTGATGTTTAAAGAGTTATTAGTTAAAGAGATGTTTATTAAAAGGACAGATGGGAATCTGATGTTTCAATGTTTTTCTCATGTGGGTTAAATCAGTGGTTTTGTCTGTGAGATGACTGCTGCTGTGATTGTGATTTTGGGCTATACAAATACACTGAATTGAAATTTTGATTTCTGTGATTTTGAACTTAAAACCAACAGTCCCATTTCAGATCAATATTGCAGTTTAAAATGAACCAAATGGAAAGTAAAATTGGTGTCATAGATTATAATTAAGTACCAGCAAAAGCATTCTATGGCTCCTTTAAAGGGCCCACATTGTGCTCATTTCTGATCTGTGTTATAAATGTTATCAAAAACATAGCTTTGTGTATTGTTTCATTCACGTATGTTTAACGCACAAACTTCTCTCAAACAGGAAACACTTGTGATGACATGTGATAATACACAAAGTGCTCTACTGCATTTTTAAACTCCATGCTTCATTAGCAACTTCATTAGAATCACTTGGATAATTTCAGCTCTGGAATTGTCAATCTCTACTGAACAAAAGGTAAAAGGAGCTGTTAACTTGAAAACTACCACTTCATGACATCACAAGGTGGAACAGGGCATTTTGAGCTTTGGAGCTATAGACAGACTAATAATAAATAATTCCTCATGTGTGTGAATGAAACGAAACACCACTCCGGGTATGTTTTTTGTCGAGGTAACAACATTTAAACATGGCTTAAAGCTCACAATCATTTGTGTTATAGAACCTTTAAATACAAGACAAAATCATTGTGTGTCTTCTTTAAACACAAACTCTTCATCAGACCTTGTGTTCTGCTCTCGTGCTGATCGTCTCTGTGGTGTCTCCCTGCTCATCTGCAGCTACAGCATCCTAGAGCAGCGTCAGCATGATGGTGTGAATTATTCAGAAAACAGCCAATCCCCCACTCAATCCCCAATATCCATGCAAATGTGGGTTAAGTCTCTGAGTACAGACAATGCACATACAGAGATGGTACAGAAAAAGCACACAGATGGTACAGAGATGGTACAGAGAAAGTACAGACAAAGTATAGAGATGGTACAGAGAAGGTACAGAGATGATACAGAGAAAGTACAGAGAAACTACAGAGATGGAACTGAGATAATACAGAGAAAGTACTGAGAAAGTACAAAGATTTTACAGAGATGGTACAGAGATGGTACAGAGAAAGTACAGAGATGGTACAGAGAAAGTACAAAGGAAGTACAGAAATGGTGTGGTGTGGTGTGGTGTGTGAGGTGATGGAAGTGAGGATCACATTTATTGATAGCTGAAGGGGGAGAGGGGTTTACTCAGCCAGAAGTAATATAAGAGAGGAAAACTCATATACAGTTGAAGAAAGAAAAGGTGGATGCAGGCACTGTGCTTGTACAATCTCATCCATGTTCTGGAGTCAGGGCTCACTTTACCAATAGAGGTTCTGGTCAAATATATAATATGAGGAAATGTCTGCTGTAGGGCAGGGACCAATAACTGATGAGGCACTGTTGTAGAGAGATGTCCAAACAAACAATCACAGTGCTGTGGAGGAGGATTTGGCCCAGAGACTCTCACTTTATTGTTTCAAACCTCTATTGCTACTTTATAGTGACATCACGGTGGGGGTGTTCTACATGTACAGTATGTGGATTAGCGGTGTTCACCATTTACCATAGAGACACAACTCAGACATTTGCAAATGCTGAAAACTCAAGGAAACATTTTCAGGAGCCTGTGATCAATACTATTGTGCATGGTCCTGTTTAGGAGTTTGATTTTCAGAAAAAAAAAAAAAAAAAAAAAAAGGTGAGCGTGACTAACTGAAAAACTGTTGGCTTATGCTTGCTTGTGTGACTATTATGCTATTTGAGAGGAACGTGTTTAACAAATCAACTCACCTTTAGTTCCAGTTAAGTCAACTCTTTATGGCCAAACATCAGATTAAAGTCTAGAGCCTCAGACAGAGCAATGCTTACAGTTGTCCTCTCACCCCCAAGGAATGTTTATGATATTAGCTGTTGAGTAACAATAATTGAATAATCATACCACTCTTGGAAGATACATGTAACTTTTTCTGATGAAGGGGCCACCATATGCTTGTTTCCGTAGATATGTTAGGGCTTTGCCTGGAATGTTCCACAGTACATTAATCTTATCTATCTCTCTGGATGCAAGATCATGACAGATACTGTAGGCCTCTCAAAATAATTACTACATCAATTTATTGTTCAATATGTGACAGATGGAACAATCATTTTTGGGTGTTGTATTTATCGCATGTGTCTTTTCTTTGTACTAGTAAGACGTTCCTGGTTATTTATTGCAACATACATATACTGTACATATTTTAGAAAAGAAGAAATTTACCGCACACTCATTTGACTTTACTCTTATTCCTTTATTGGGCTTAGAGCGAACAACGCGTTTCGCTTTTACAGCGTCATCAGGTTCACCCCATTAGTGCCAGGTGTGACTAAATACCATCTGGTCACATGTTCAGTCACTTAAAGTCATAATTTTTGGATGCAATTTATCTTACATATATACAGTGGGAAAACAGACATTCAGTGTACATAATATCTATAGAATTTATTTATTTATTTATTTATTTTAATAACACCTTACATCACGCTGACCAGTGCAGAATCTGCAGGAATGGACAAACATACAACCACAACATGATTATACTAAGACACTATTTACACACCCCAACAAGCAATATTAACAAGCAATTATTTACAAAAAAGCAACTCAAATCCTGTGCTTCATTTAGTCCACCAGGTTCAATAGTTGACAGTTCATCAATCCAGTAGGCTTCCTTTCTTAAAAGTTGTTTGATCCTGTTGGGATAGTTAGGATAGTTAGGATTAGGTGGCACTGTTTCAATGGCAACAAACCTCAGGGAGGCAGCAGAACCATGATTTCTTTCGATGTAATGTCTTGCTATAGCGTAATCAAAATTGTTGTTTCTAATAGCTGCCTTGTGTTCAGCAATTCTTAATTTAAGATTACGTTTGGTCTGGCCCACATACATCAGGCCACAAGGGCATATAAGCACATAAATGACATGGGTCGTAGAGCAATTGATGAAGTCCTTAATATTATATGTCTTTCCAGAGTGTGGATGGTTGAAAGTTTTTGTGTTTACCATGTTGGCACAATGTGCACATCTGCAACACCTATAATTGCCCCGGATGTGTTGGGTAGGTTGCTGGTACATGGAGCTCACTACTATATCTCTAATGTTTTTTTCCTCTTTTGAAGCAAAAACGTGGTTTGTGGGAGGATAAGTGATTTAATGTAGGATCACACTCTAGTATTAATGATCTTTTTAACTTGTTTTGATGCGGTCGAATACTGTGATACAAAGGTGACTCTATTGGTGTTGTGACAATGAGCAGGTTGAGGATGTAAAAGTTCTCTTCTCTCCTTTTGGTTGACTTTCTCCATGGCTATGTCAATCCTGAGACTGACTGTACCCCCTATGTTTGAACCGTTCAGACATTTCCTGAGCCTTTAACACAAAGTCCTCTTCCCTACTACATATTCTTTTGAGTCTAATGAATTGTCCAGAGGAAATATTGTCAATAAGATGGTTAGGGTGGAAGCTACTGGTGTGCAGTATTGTGTTTCTGTCTTTATTTTCGAAAAATTTAGGTATCCAATTGTCTCTCACCGTTTACTGTTATTAACAGGTCCAGAAAATGGATGCTCTGTTGGCTGTGTTCCATTGTAAAATGTAGGTTGGGGTACGTGTCATTAATATAGTCCTTAAAAGCCGTGAGTTCACTTTCATTGCCAACAAAACCCATTAGGATATCATCAATGAATCTCCTATAAACCAAAACATTACTGGCAAAGGGGTTGTTGTTAAAAATGTGTCTTTCCTCTCACAGTCCCATGTATAGGTTAGCATAATTGGGTGCAAACAGTGATCCCATGCTGGTGCCTTTACATTGTAGAAAATATTTCTTATCAAACATGAAGTAATTAGATTTTAAGATAAAGTTGGTCAATGTCATCAGGAATTCAAATGGCAATTCATCTTTTTTTGTTTGTAAATAGAAGTTCATGGCCTCCAACCCCCCCCCCCCCTCATGTGGGATGTTTGTGTATAGTGCCTCTACATCAAATGTCACAAGGAAGGAGTTCTCAGGCATAGAAATATCAGTCAATAATTGTCAAACAGCAGTCGTATCAGCCACATATGAAGGTAAAGTTTTCACAATGTCTTTTATAAATGCATCCACAAATTGGCTTAATGGTTCCGTCAGAGAGTTTTTACTTGCCACAATGGGTCTGCCCGGTGGGTTCACTAATCGTTTATGTATTTTGGGAAGTAAATAAAAAACAGGAGTCATTGGGTATTCCACTTTCAAAAATTCAAACTGTGTCTCTGTTATCCAGTGATTTTCTAGTGCTTCATTCAAAATGTTATTCCTCTCTTCTACAAACATCTCCAATGGGTTCTGTGTTAACTGTTTATAAAATGAAACATCTTTGAGTTGTCTATGGACCTCTGTTATGTAATCTTGTGTATTTTGTATAACTATAGCACCCCCTTTATCAGCTGGTTTAATCACAATGTTCATATTGTTCTGCAGTTCATTTAAGGCCTTTCTTTCTAGAGAGGTGATGTTATTGTGCATTACCTTCCTTTTTGATGACTTCACAACCGTTGCATGCATTTACTTTATTAGTGGGGATAAATGCATTCCAACTGAAAGTAGATTCCTTTAAATTTTTCAGACACTTACATTTGAAACATTTCTTCAACAATAGAGAACACGCCACTGACACAGGTCCATATGACCCATTCAGTAAATTTAAGAAAAAATCTACTTTTATACCACCGGGGGCCCCCAACCCTACCTTAGCCACGTTCAGTTAATTAGTAGAGAGAGATATTGAAACGGTAAAGTCAAGCGAGTGTGCGGTAAATGTCTTCTTTTCTGGAATTATTTAATGTTCCTGTTGTTACCAGCACCTGGAAGCTGTGCGTGAAGTTTTGAACTTTTGAATGATAATATTTTAGTTGTAGAAGGTTGAATTAATTACTTCTGTGACTCATTACAGCATAATATGTTGCATTAAAAAAATGCATTTAGACTTAGTTAAATAGACTGTAAACTGGGATGATTGGGCGTATCAAGATTCTCACACCTGACATACAGTTCTGAAGAAGTCTAAATCAGTTTAAATCAGTTGAGCAGACACATCACAACAACATCATGTGAGACTGAGGAGGAAGGTAGAAGAGTGCAGCTCAAACTATAATAAAAGAGGTATGATTAAAACACGGTCTGTTCATAAGAAAGTATAACATTTAAACTATAACAAATTAAATTATAAGCATTTAATAATGGACGTAAACATTAAACATTGTGATAATGTTTAGGCCATTATTAAATGCCCTGTATGCATTTGCATTTGTATCAAAATGACTACAGAGCGCTGCAGAATCCCACTTGTCTCATGATTAAGAAAATAAAATTGGAGCAGCAAAATGGCATCTTGAAAATCAACTATGTATGTGGATGCTCCAAACACACTTTCGTTGTTCTTTCTTGTGCAATGACAATAAATACTTGAATCTGAATCTTAATCTGGAAATCAAAGATTGCTTGATCATGCATGAAACACTCTAAATACAACTTCAGAGGGTAAACGAGAAGGAAACAACTATAATATGGTTTTGCAGAATAGGTCTGATTTAAACCATATTACATAAATGTATAAAGACAAATATTTGTCAAATGTGATCTAACTAAATACATTAATGTGAAAATGTAATATACAATAATTCATTTTAATAATGATGAATATGATTCCAGGCAGGGGGCCTGGCTTCAGAGAATGTGCGCTGGGCTGAGGCTGTGCAGAGCTTTAAGCACCAGGAGAGCAGTCTGTGTGGAGATGTCCTCCTCATCACGGCTTTCGTGTCCTACCTGGGCTACTTCACCAGGACCTATAGGCACGTGCTGATGGAGCAGAGATGGAGACCTTTATTCTCACAGCTGCAGGTCTGTATCATGCACACATCACATTACAACATTTACATTACATCAATTTTGATGCTAAAGACTAAGATAAGATAAGATAAAATAAGACTTTATTGATCTCACATAGGAGAAATTTACTTGCCACAGTAGCTCCAGGCAGAGACAGTATGAACAAGAAAGAAAGTGCATGCAGGCAAGAATAAAATTAAATAAGTAATAATAAAAGCGCTCCTTCTTTGCACTGGGGGTGCCTCAGTCATCTGCTGAAGGAGCTGCTCAGCTCCTCTACACTCCGGTGCAGAGGGTGGGAGGTGTCATCAATGATGGACGTGAATTTGGCCAGCACCCTCCTCTCAGCCACCTCCTCTACAGAGTCCAGAGGACAGCCCAGGACAGAGCTGGCCCTCCTGACCAGCTTATTAAGTCTTTTTCTGTCCCATTCTGTGCTGCTCGGGGCCCAGCAGACGACAGCGTAGAGGAGAGCAGAGGCCACCACAGAGTCATAAAAAGTCTTGAGCAGAGGCCTGCACACTCCAAAGGACCTCAGTTTCCTCAGGAGGTGGAGGCAACTTTGGCCCTTCTTGTACAGGGCGTCGGTGTTGTGGGACCAGTCCAGTTTATTGTGGAGGTGAACACCCAGGTACTTGAAACTGTCCACAGTCTCTATGTCCTGCCCCTGGATGTTCACCGGTGAGTGAGGTAGTGGTCTCCTCCTGAAGTCGATCACCAGCTACTTTATCTTACTGGTGTTGAGGCTCAGGTGGTTGCATCCTCCAGCTTCCCCCGCAGCAGCGCCGGTTTGGTGTTTGTTGGAAAAATTTTACGGCCCGGCTCGATAGACTGCAACAAAAAGAATGGGGAGAATATGTGAAGTTGTGTTTTGTTTTATTCGGACATGTCTGAGTAACCCTTTCTTATTAGTCTGTCTATATGTACTATCTACTACTATCTATGTAGCTACATTTTACCTTTAGTTTTGCTCCCCATGCTAAGTCGCCTTGTTTTCAGAGAGCTATAACAACACAATCAGCGTGCATCCCACTAATAAAACTACTGCATATCGCATCAGGTTTGTATTTGTATATTTATACAGAACTGTGGGAGCATGGGCGATGTAGGCTTGTGGGTGGAGCATTGGGCACTATCTTACAGTTAACTGTAAGGAGGGTTTGAATAAGGCCCGAGAGAGATCACTAAATTACTTAAACATACATGGATGGCATATAAAACCTCTTTAGGCATGTTTTTGATGAGGGAATGTTATAACATGCTAGAAAAGCTAAAAAAAAAATGCAATTTTGCATAATACAATAGAATATAATGAACATAGTTTCTAAGGTCAGCGGGATACTGGCTCTATAATCTAAATATATATTCATAACAACCATTTTAATATGATCTTGTGCCAAAACATCCTCATCTCTACTGTAGTATTACAGGTTGGCCCATGAAACCGAGAAGCACCATTTCACTGTTGCGATGGTATTGGAACTTTAAAGGGATAGTGTTGTTTTTTTATTTTTTTTTATGTTAATCTGTATGGCTTCCCCTTCAACAGTGTCCTGAGATTAACACAGACTTACCCATGACAGCGTGATCTGGTCCCGGTTCTCCTCCGGTAACATAGCTCGTAAACGTAGTTCCGGTAAGTTTGTGGGGACAGTTAATAAAGCTTGTTTTTCTTCTTAAAACAACATTTGTCAGAAAAGTGATATATTTGCGTCACAAACAGTTGTCCAGTAAAAATTCAACACTGTATTTTGCCTTCTCATATTTTCTCTCTAGATTCGTATCACTGCGCTCAGGTTAGCTCTATTAGCCTGTTCACTTGTAAAGATCCGCTTGCGGCGGATGTCGCCGTACCACATCTGCCGTTAACATCCCCTTAAAGTTAACAGGCTAATAGAGCTAACGTGCTGTTGAAATACATTTATTTCACACATTATCACTAACAGTGGTGGCTGGTGGTATAAATAAATAAATATAAAAAAAAAAATAATAATAATAATAATACATTTTATTTATATAGCACTTTTCAAGACACTCAAAGACGCTTCACAAATCATAAAAGAATAAAATATCATAAAATTTACAACATAAAGTCCAACATTTAAAATATCACAAAATTTACAATATAAAATCAAACATTAAAAGCAATTTTAAACAGGTGGGTTTTGAGTTCTTTTTTGAAGGTGGGGAGATGGTTTTAGTTTTGGTGGGGGCCAGTTTGTCAAGACAGGAGGAGAGGGTGTTGTTGTAGTGAGTGACAAGTTCGGAAGGGTTTTCAGACAGAGGTGGAGGGGAGGTAGCCAGTTTGGAGGAGAGAAGAACAGAAAGAGCAGGAGTGTCAATGGATTTTAGATTTCTGAAAGTTATTGTACGTTTTGCTTTATGGGCTGTGAGGGGGATATGTGTGTTGAAGGTTATGGCAAGGTGGTCAGATATGCAGAGGTTATGGCTGGAGAGATTGTTTATTGTGGGACCGGTGGAGAAAACCAGATCAAGAATGTGACCGTGAGTGTGAGTGGGGAAATTGACATATTGAGTGATGTTGAAGCATTGAAGAAGGTCCATGAATTCAGCAGCGGGTTTGGAGTTGACATTGTCAATGTGGAAATTAAAGTCACCAAGCAGAAGGATGGAGGATGATATGGCATTTAACTGAGTCAAAAAGTCTGTGAGGTCTGGAAGGAATGAGGGATTGGGCTTCGGGGGGCGGTAAATAACAGCAGTTATTAGTGGAGATGGACCGGACAGTTTGAAAGCAGTATATTCAAATGAGTGAAAGTTTGAAAGAGAGAGAGGGGTTAATTTAATGTCTTTTTTGAAAATAACTGCTGTGCCGCCGCCGCGCCCTTCAGAACGGGGGTTCTCAATGAAAGAGAATCCAGGAGGTGTGGTCTGATTGAGGGAGAAATAGTTAAATTAAAAATGTGCTCCTCACCTTCCATGGTGGTTGGTCTCTCACTGTCATCCAGCTCAGGTCCTCTACCAGAGGCCTGGGAGCTTGAGAGTTCTGCGCAGTATCTTTGCTGTTCCTAATACTGCACTTTTCTGGACTGAGATGTCTGATGTTTTTCCTGGGATCTGTTGTAGCCACTCCTCCAGTTTGGGGGTTACAGCCCCGAGTGCTCCGATCACCACGGGCACCACTGATGCCTTCACCTTCCAGGCCTTCTCCAACTCTTCCTTGAGCCCCTGGTATTTCTCTAGTTTCTTGATGGCGAACCAACTATGTCTGGTTGGTTCGCCATCACCATTCTGTCAGTCTGTATCTGGAAGTGCCACAGGATCTTGGCTCGGTCAATCAACCTCGGAGGTGTTTTCCACCTTGACCTTGGGGTCTCCAGCCCGTACTCTGCACAGATGTTTCTGTACACTATGCCCACCATTTGGTTGTGTCGCTCCATGTATGCTTTCCCTGCCAGCATCTTACACCCTGCAGTTTTGTGCTGGACTGTCTCAGGAGCCTCTTTGCACAGCCTACACCTTGGGTCTTGTCTGGTGTGGTAGATCTGGGCCTCTATTGCTCGGGTGCTCAAGGCCTGCTCCTGTGCAACCAGGAGGAGGGCCTCTGTGCTGTCCTTCAGACCAGCCCTCTCCAGCCATTGGTAGGATTTCTTGATATCAGCCACTTCAGTTATGCTTTGGTGGTACGCCCCTTGTCCCTACAAGGGGCTTGTCCTGCCATGATGGTCCCTCCAGCACCTCTTCCTCTGCACTCCACTGTGTGAGGCATTCCTTGAGCACATCATCTGTTGGGGCCTTGTCCTTGATGTACTTGTGGATTTTGGATGTTTCATCCTGGACAGTGGTTCCCACACTCACTAGTCCTCGGCCTCCTTCCTTCTGGCTCTCGTACAGTCTCAGGGTGCTGGATTTGGGATGGAACCCTCCATGCATGGTCAGGAGCTTTCGTGTCTTAACGTCTGTGGTCTGTATCTCCTCCTTTGGCCAGCTTATGATTCCTGCTGGGTATCTGATCACTGGCAGGGCATAGCTGTTTATTGCCTGGGCCTTGTTCTTGCCTTTGAGCTGACTTCTTAGGACTTGCCTTACTCGTTGCAGGTATTTGGCCGTAGTCACTTTCCTTGTTGCCTCTTCAAGGTTGCCATTTACTTGTGGGATGCCAAGGTACTTGTAACTGTCCTCAATGTCTGTTATTGTTCCCTCTAGGAGTGAGACCCCCTCTGTGTGGACTACCTTCCCTCTCTTTGTCACCATCCTACTACATTTCTCAAGCCCGAATGACATTCCAATGTCTGTGCTGTAGATCCTGGTGGTGTGGATCAGTGAGTCGATGTCTCGCTCACTCTTAGCGTACAGCCATACCTGCCTGTCAAAGCCTGATCCCGTCAGATCTCAGAAGCTAAGCAAGGCAGGGCCTGGTTAGTACTTGGATGGGAGACCGCTGGGAATTACAGGTGCCACAGTGGGGCGCCAGTTGCAAAATACTGTCGCTGTGTCCTTAGGCAAGACACTTTACCCACATTTGCCTAGTATGAAAGTGGCGTGTGCATGAGTGTTGGAGGTGGTCGGAGGGGCCGATGGCGCTGATTGGCAGCCTCGCTTCCGTCAGTCTGCCCCAGGGCAGCTGTGGCTACAGCAAGTAGCTTACCACCACCAAGTGTGGAGTGAATGAACAATGAACTGTAAAGCGCTTTGAGTGGCATGAAAGGCGCTATATAAATCCAATGAATTATTATTTATTATTATCCATGTAGAGGAGGTGACTGATGGTGGCCCTATTTCTGAGTTGGTATCCGTAGCCAGTGCTTTCGATAATTTAGCTGTGGGGGTTCAGACCTATGCAGAACAGCAGTGGGGACAGTGCGTCTCCTTGGTATATGCCACATTTGATGGACACTTGTGTAAGTGGCTTGCCATTGGCTTCAAGGGTGGTTTTCCACAACCGCATCGAGTTTGCAATGAATGCCCTTAGAGTCTTATTGATATTGTACAGCTCCAAGCACTCAGTGATCCATGTGTGTGGCATTGAGTCATAGGCTTTCTTTTAATCAATCCAGGCAGTGCACAGGTTGGTCTGACGGGTTCTGCAATCACGGGCGACTGTTCGGTCAACCAGGAGTTGGTGTTTGGCTCCCCTGGAGTTTTTGCAGATGCCCTTCTGTGCTGTGCTCATGTATTGATCCATGTGCCCGCTTATCTTAGCCGCCATGATGCCTGACATGAGCTTTCATGTTGTGGAGAGACAGGTTATTAGCCGATAGTTGGATGGGACTGTACCCTTCGAGGGATCCTTCAGGATCAGGATCGTACGCCCTTGGGTTAGCTGTTCAGGGTGAGTCCCATCCCTTAGCAGCTGGTTCATTTGTGCTGCCAGGCGCTCAAGTAGAGCAGTGAGCTTCTTTAGCCAGTACGCGTGGATCATGTCAGGGCCTGGTGCTGTCCAATTTTTCATGCCTGAGACTCTTTCTTGAATGTCTGCCACTGCCTGAGACTCTTTCCTGAATGTCTGCCACTGTGATGGTGACTGGATCTTATTCAGGGAGGTTGCTGTGGTCTTTCCTCAGAGCCACCAGCCTTTGTGCATCGGTGTTATGTGATGCCTCCCTTTCCCATATGCCTTTCCAGTACCCTTCAGTCTCCAGCCTTGGTGGGTCATCTCTGGTGTTATCCCCTGTCATTGACCGTACACTTTCGCAGGTTGTGTTGTTGTGTTATTCGTCTGGCCTCGTTATCTTGAGTGTACCTCTTTAGGCAGCTTGGTAAGGCTTGTAGCCTTTGCTTGGCAGTTTCGAGTGCTTCAGGTATGGGCATCTGGCTGTACCTCTTGGGTACTTGCTTTTTCATAGCACCTTTCTGGGCCTCTGACAATTGGCTCACTTCTCTCCGCACCTGCTTGATTTTAAATGTTGATTTTCTTTTCCATGGTGGGTATTGTCTCTCATGGCTCCCATGGTTGCTCTTATAGCCCAGCACCTCTAGGATCACTGCTGCTGACGTGTATATCAGCTCATTGGTTTCAGTGATGGTTGTGGTAGGGATCGCTCTCAGTGCTGCATTCACATGTTCTAGGAGACTTTCAGATGGTACTTCACTTAGCCTCTGTAACTGGCGTCAGGGTTGCCTTGTGTTCATTCGGGCCATGATCTTATCTTTCAGGTCAGACGCTGCCTCGCTCAGCATGATACTTATTGGGGCTTCATACCCATTTTCTCAAAACCTCACCCATAGACCTCTATTAAGTCACTCCGACTTAGCAAACTCAAAGGGCAAATACATGAACCAAATAAAGTGATATGAGCAAATTTAACATAATAACAATATGTCATGGAGATATACATTGTTTTAAACAAAATGTTAAACATATAGCACAATACAAAATAAAAACTTAATAACTTTTTTTTTTTTTTTTACATCAAATTTAGATCAAATTAGGGCGTACATTTGTGTGGCACTCTTGCACCTTCTATTGACCAGCCGCCAATGATCATGAATCACTTGTATTCTTCACATCACCTACACTTCCTCCCAACTCTGAGCCAAAAATCACTGTCAGAAGAGTTTGTATACAGCATAAACATTATCTACATATCTAAATATACAAAAGCAGGATATAAAACACTACACTACAACTTGACAAATCTGAGATAAGCAGTGGTTCCATTAGCGGTGCACACTTTCAAAACTGAAACATGTGAATATGTTGTTTTCATATAATATAGCATTTTCAAAACAATAAAAGGCAACACGATGATCTAATTAATCTAATATAAAATATAAAATATCCCCTCTTTATATTCAGAATATGCATGTTGTTTTGAATATTTCCTGATTTGTAAAAGTAATTCTTTTGATTTGAGAAGGTTTTTGCTGTTGCTGATGTTAAAGATGCACTGTGTATGTTTTCTATGGCGTGTCAGCCACTTTTCTCCATATTATTGAATTGCCAGGAATGTTCAAGAATTTGGCATTACAGTAAACTTATACAGCTCCATGGAGATGAGAAAGTGACCCCACCTGATTAAGTTACAGATCAGATCTGTGGAGAGGTACCCGCTTGTAAGAATGCATGTATTTTGAAGTTTGTTTTTTAAGGTTAATGCCTCCATGGAGACAAGCTGGTGGCAATGTCTCCACCAGGAAAGTTACATTGTGTACCTTTAAGATGTGTACTCTTCATTTTGAACGAATAACCTCTGTGATCAACGCTTTGTGCATCAGGTGCCCATCCCAGTGACCCCTGACCTGGACCCCCTGACCATGCTGACGGACGATGCTGATGTGGCAGCTTGGCAGAACCAGGGTCTGCCCGCCGACCCCATGTCCACCGAGAACGCCACCATCCTGAGCTCATGTCAGCGCTGGCCCCTCATGGTGGACCCCCAGCTGCAGGGCATCAAGTGGGTCAAGAACAGATATGGAGACACCCTGAGAGTCATCCGCATCGGACAGAGGGGGTAGGTCCATACAGTCAGTGTTAAAGAAAGCATGCTGTGCTTTGTTTTGGTCTTTAAAGGGTCCATACTGTGAAATAAACGGGCAACTTGTTAGCTTTAAGCCATGCTATAATGCTGTGTCCTCCTCAAAGAACCTAGCGAGTTATGTTTTCATTAGTGCTGTCAATTGATTAAAATCTTTAATCGCGATTATTCTCATGAATGTCATCATAAACTCACGATTAATCGCAAATTAATCACACATTTTTGTCCCTTGAATCGTCATTTTAAATCTCGGTGTGCGGATTTGCCGTAGGTTTTGGAGCTGATTTTTTTTCATATTTTTCTCGTGTAGGTGGCATCAGCACGCGCAGGGCTTGTGTGGTGAAGTCATGCGTGTGCGCATGCTTTGGCCTGCCTCCTCCAGCTGGGACTTCGCAGTTTCATACAAATTGTTTTCCTTCCTCTTTATAGCTGGATCCTGTAGTTTTTCTAATGTTACTAACAGCGGCCACAGCTTATGAAAAAACTACTTTGCTAGATCACAAAGAGCATTAATCTTGTGATAAAAAAAAAATTAACTGTGTTTAAAGGTCCCATGGCATGAAATTTTCACTTTCTGAGGTTTTTGAACGTTAATGTGAGCTCCCCTACCCTGTTTAGGGCCCCCCCCCCATGGCTAAAAGTTGCGAAATGTCTAAACTGAGCATTTGCGGTCCTTTTCTGCGTTAGAAAAAAACACAGCTCAAACGGGCGATTCTCAACAAGGCACCTTATTGACGTCAGATCGAAAAATGCAGCTCCACCCCCCGTCTGTGTCTACTCAGCGTCTCTGTAAATCACGCCCAGAGAGTTTGGACCGCGAATTCGCTAGGCAATGCGAAATGCGTTTTTTTATTTGCCTGGAGGCACGTCCGAGTGTTTCTAGGCTCGGAAGTCCTTTATCTGAGCCTCTGGACCTTTGAACAGCAGTGGTTTAATTTTATTTTCTGTGGAAATGTGTTTATTTTTCAATGGAACGCTTCTCATCTTTTCCTTTTGGGTCAGACCGCACAGCTGAGAGCGGAGAGCGGAGAGTTTGGCCACGCCCCCACCCTCTACTATAGGCCATCTCTGTCCTCCTCATTTGGATTCAAGCAACAACTCCCATAATGGACTGTTCAGAGAGAGAAAAATTACTCTTTCTCATCTTATCTCTCTTTCTCATGCACTGATTCTTGATTTTGGAGAAGGATTCATTTACAGTATTAGGGAACCATTAAGCAGCCATATAAAAGCATCAAGAAGTACCATGTCATGGGACCTTTAAATTGTTTTCAGTTAATGCATTAATAGCGCGATATCTTTGACAGCACTAGTTTTCATTCATTCACACATGTTTGAGGAATCTTTTATTATTTTGTCTACATCTCCAAAGCCCAAAATGCTCTGTTCCCCTTTGTGATATCAAGTAGTAGTTTTCAAGGTAAAAGCTACCCTTTACTGTCTGTTCAACAGAGAATGGCAATTCCAAGGCTGAAATGATAAAATGATGTGTATAAAATTTTATGTATGTATAAAAATTACCACATGACATCACAAGGTGGAGTGTTTTCTGTTCTGAGGAAAAACTAGATATGCAGAGTTTGTGCATTAAACAAGTTTTACCTGAGGAAACATTATAATGTAGATCAGAAAATAGTGTAATATGGGCCTTTTAAGGACCCGAAATACTTTTTGTACCCTTGGTATTTGTATTTGTTTTAGAACTTAAACTGGACCCACTGTGCAATCAACTTTTTAGAGCATTTAGTCATGTTATAGCTGTTTTTTCTTCTCATTTACTGTTGTATTTAGCATGATCCCTGGTTTTCACTGCCACCGCCACTGCTCTGATTCAGCAGCATCCCGATTTTAATACAAATGAAAATAATACAGCTGACAAAGAAATGTCTATAATTTTAATCAATGGTTTATTTTAACATTGAGGAATGGAATATCAAAAAGAAAATGCAGAAAATAACTTTAAAGAAAATATATTAACTGATTTGCATTTCACTGAGTGAAATAAGTATTTGAACCCTCTAGCCAAAAAAGAGGTCATGGACATTTGTTACTGATGTCCAGGTTTGCGCATATAAGTAATTTTGGTCCCCTCTTCTTTGCAGATCATCTTTAAATCATTAAGGTTTTGTGGCTGTCTCTTGGCAACTCAAAGCTTCATAGGTTTTCTATAAGGTTAAGTTCCGGAGACTGGCTGGGCTACTCCATGTCCTTAAAGATCCCATGACATGGTACTTCTTGATGCTTTTATATGGCGCTTTAGTGGTTCCCTAATACTGTATATGAATCCTTCTCCAAAATCAAGCCTTGGTGCAGCTCTTGGAGGCAGTCCTATTGAGACTTCTGGCTTTTACACACTCTATTCTGGGCGTGTCGCTTGAATGCAAATGAGGAGGACAGAGATGGGCCAGTGCAGGCGGGTGGGGGTGTGGCCAAATACACCACTGTTTCCTGGTTTAGTCCTGTGTGCTGTGCGCTGTGTGTTTATTGTGTGTATTGGAGGAAGATGGCAAGTCCAGCCCTGTATTGTCCCATGAAAAAAAAAAAAACACTCGTATGCAAATTTCCACAGGAAATAAAATTAATCCACTGCTGTTTCAGAGACTCGGATGAAGGACATCCGAGTCTGGAGAGACTCCAGGCAAACAAACCGCAGGCAAACAAACCGCAGCTCATAGCTCGTAACTCGTAGCATTTGCGCAAGGGCCGGTCCAAATTCTCTGGGCGTGATTTCCAGAGACAGGGGGTGAACATCCAGACAGGGGGGTGAAAACCTTTCCTGAGTGTTACGTATTAACGTTCAAAAAGCTCAGAAAGTGAAAATTTCATGCCATGGGACCTTTAATGTGCTTTCTCTTGAGACACTTCTTTGTTGCCTTGGCTGTATGTTTTGGCTCATTGTCATGTTGGAAGACCCATTTTCAGTTTCCTGGCAGAGGGAAGGAGGTTGTCACTCACGATTTTAATTGTACATGGCTCCTTCCATCCTCCCGTTGATACGGTGAAGTTGTCCTGTGCCCTTGGCAGAAAATCACCCCCAGTATAACAGTATACAGTATAAGTATAATGTTTCCACCTCCATGCTTGACGATGGGGATGGTGTTCTTGGGGTCATAGGCAACATTTCTCTTCCTGCAAATACGGCGAGTTGAGTTAATGCCAAAGAGCTCGATTTTGGTCTCACCTGACCGTTGCACCTTCTCCCAATTACTCATTCAGGTGTTCATTGGCAAACGTCAGGCAGGCCTGCACATGTGCCTTCACCTTGTGAGCACTGCAGGATTTTAATCCATTGTGGCGTAAAGTGTTACCAATGGTTTTCTTAGTGACTGTGGTCCCAGCTGCCTTGAGATCATTGACTAGCTCCTCCCATGTAATTCTAGGCTGATTTTTCACTGTTCTCATGATCATTGAAATCCCATGGAGTGAAATTTTGTGTGTAACGCTAGTAACGCTGTCAATCAAACCTGTTGCTAACACTAGCAGGAGCGACCTCAGGACAAATAGTGAAACGAAAACCCAGGATCATATACAGTGGGTTAATACAAACATTTAAGACTAAAATTACGAAGCTCACACCAGCAGTTATAGAGAGAGGAGCCACAGCACAGCATCAGGTTAACTATGTCCATATGCAGCCTATGGTTGTATGATTTTCCTGTTTTGTGATTTAAGATATTGCATTGTTGATGCATTGTCGATATGATACCTTTTTTTTGAGCTGCCTCATTATCATTGTGTTCTTTTTGATCAGATTATCACTTCCCCCTGCCGTGTCCCACTCTTTTCCAGGCCTGTCTCACAGCAGATGGCTGCTCCTCTCTCTCTGTGGAGCATGGCAGGGGGACTCACTGCTCATACTCAGTGGCAGCCCACAGCATGTTAAACTCATTCTTAACTATGCACTCAGTGTCTGTGTTAACTTTTAATCACTTCAAAACTCTGCTGTCTCCAGACTGTGCAGATCCCAAGCATTCTGAGCAGACTCAGACAACTTTGGGTGACAGAGAGAATGTGGACTTCGTTCATTATAACAGAAGGAGAATTTAGTCTCAGATCTGGAATGCAATCTCAATAAAGTGACTCAGAATTTGATAGGAATGCTCTGCTGTCTGGACAAATTAATCTATTATTATATACTCTATAGGGGAAAACATGTTATATTGATTCTCTGGTTGCCATGGTCATGTCTGGCTATTCTTCTGCCCGACTGGGCGGCACACTGAGCAGTTTTTGAACTTTCCATAAGTTCAGGTGAATAACTGGTGAGGGGAAACAACTATAAGTTAAAGCTAAAAGGTTTAAATAGTCTGCCACTCTACTCTTTTTTTATAAAACCATTTATTGAGGATCTCTTGTGTTTTTTGGCAGTGAGTACACCTTATCATGAGCTTTTATTTGTATTACGTCCAAACCTTCCAAATTCTGTGTCCTCTGTGATGTTGTGGGTCTTTGTGACTGTCCATCTTTCTGACAGATACTTGGATGCCATTGAGCGGGCGCTGGCAGCAGGAGACGTCGTCCTCATCGAGGACATAGAGGAGACTATGGATCCAGTCCTGGGGCCACTGTTAGGCCGAGAGACGATCAAGAAGGGCAGGTGGGCGGAGCTTATTCTCACTAATCACTTTTCTATGTGCTAGCAGTTAAAAGTTTGGACACACTTTTCTTTTATGTTTTGTGTAAATGGAGGTTAACCAGCTACATTTTCACTAATATCCATAATGCAGAGGTTTTAAGTCCAAAAAGCACATTTAAATGCAAGATTCAGTGACATGTTTTCATAGCTTAGTGGTTTATAAGCTTATAAGTTTAAATAGAATGGTCATTAGTTAACATAGAGCTGATAAGTGCTGAGTTTTAAACTTTTAATATTGTTTTTTTTTTTTTTTTTTTCTGTGATGCTGGTGTGATGCTCACTTTAGGCTCTGCGCTGTCTGAAGCTATTAGACTTTAATTTGATATTTATTTGAACACAATTTGACCATAAAGTACTGACTTAGCTGGAACTACCACAGGTGCTGTTTGGTAAGTCTTTCACACACAAAATTAGAGACACAGGTTAGCATTAGCCAAAGGTTTTTCAGATGGTCACTCTCACCTTTTTGTTGAAAATCAAATTCCTAAACAGGACCGTGAACGCTCTAATAGGCTCCTTAAAATGTGTGGTTTAAATCAATTTTGTGTTTTTTTTTCTTTTTTTTTACCAAGTTTTCAGACAATCTTAAAACTCTTTTGGCTATGTGATATCACTGCCAAGTATCAATAGGGCCCAAGAGAGATCGCTAGATTACTCAAACATACATGGATGACATCTAAAATCTCTTCAGGCATGTTTTTTAATGAGGGAACGTTAGAACATGGGAGTTTTGCATAATACCCCCTCTCTAACCACTGAACAACTGTCACACAAGCTTGTTAAAAGTATGTCCCAATGAAATAAATACCGTAATTTCCGGACTATAAGCCGCTACCTTTTTCTCACACTTTGAACCCTGCGGCTTATACAACAATGTGGCTAATATATGGAATATATGGATGGATTATTCGTTTTTTCAACACAGTGGATGTGCGCGCATCCTGAGTGCAGAAAGCGCCACTGTCTGTGCAGAAGTTACATGAAGTTACAACACTAACAAGCACTGTTGTCAGTACACTAAAACATTTTATCGCCATGTGATAAAATAAGTTATGATGCTAAATGAGCATTAGTGAGTGGGATACGTCTTAATGACCCGTATGTGTTAAATGCAGATGAATGCGTAAATGACGAGAAATGTCTCAAACTTCAGTAGCCTGACATCCACTCATACCTGACTCATACCTGAAATCTGCTGAAATCCTACGGGACACTGACATGATCCCAGACACTGACATGATCCCAGACATTGACATGATCCCAGACACCGACATGATCCCAGACACCGACATGATCCCAGACAGGACAGAGGGTCTTTCTGCGGGAGACATGTGCAGTAGAGTGGAAAGTGACAAGTGCAAGAGCGAGACAGACAGCTGAAGAGACAACATGCCATTGTGTTATTAGTTTTTTTGTGCTTCATGCACGCACCCTCGTCATGGAAAACACACAAAGAAATGCATATGATGCAACTTTGAAGTTAAAGACAAAATGAAGACGGAAATAGAGCTGCTGCACGTGAGCTTGGCATCGATTAGTCACCAGCATCTCATCGCTGGCGACGGCTGTGCGACGAACTGACTCAATGCAAAAAGACGACAAAAAATTTCAGAGGAAATAAAAGCAGATGCTCCGAACTTCAAAACGTTCTTGAAGACATGGACACCTGCGGCTTTTAGACAGTTGCAGCCTATATATATGTACAAAAATTCTTTGAAAATGTATTTGATACGGCTTATATTCAGGTGCACTCAATAGTCCGGAAATTACGGTAAAGACCCCATATGCTTTGAATGTGTAATGTACAAACAAATCACCTTTAAACTACCGTGGGGCTTATGCAGTACTATTTGTTTTATAATTGCCATATTGTATTGTAATTTTTCCATCTTTTCCGGTTGTATTTCTTTTATTAGCCGCTATCAAATGATTACGATATGACACTTCCTTTAAATGAGCCCATTCATACCCGGACAATTTCACAGTAATTGTTGTTTTTGTTCCCTTGTCCTCTGAAAATAAAATAATAAATAATAATTTCATATGCATCATTTAAACAGGAGTTATTATCCCCTGTCAGAACACTGCATGCACCCAGAGACATTTTCAGAGCTGTGAAGAAGTAATGCCTTTGGTGTTCCACTGCATTTATTTTTTACAGAACTTTTTCTTTTTTTTTTATATAATTTTGGTCTCTGATTGCAGTAATAAATATAAGCTTACAAAGGACAGATGACAAATGCAGATTTTAAAGGTCCTATATTACACAAAATTAATTCTTGTGAGCTTACAGACATCATATAATGTTGTTCCCTCCTCATAAACATACCTGGAGTTGTGTTTTGTTTCATTCACACATTTTGAGTAATCCCTTATTATTACTCTGTCTACATCTCCAAAGCTCAAAATGCTCGGTTCCACCTTGTGATGTCATGAAGTGGTCAAGTTAACAGCTTCCTTGTAGCTTTTGTTCAGTAGAGATTGGCAATTCCAAGTTCATATTACACTGTTTTCTGATCTGTTATAATATTATTACCTCATCAAAAACATATTGAGTGGTGTTTTGTATCATTTACACATATTTAACACACAAATCTTGCATAATAAAGCTGAGTTCTTCTCTTAAACTGAAAACACTCTGTTTCACCTTATGACATCATGTGATAATACAGGAAATGCTCCATTAGGTTTTAAAACTAAAATCATAGACTCACTGTCCTCTGGACTCAGTGCAGGAGGTGGGGGACAAGAGGGTCCTGGCTAAGGTCACCTCTATGCTGGGCCATGAGTCTCACCCCCTGCAGGACGCTCTGTCTGCTCTGGAGAGCAGCTTCAGTGACAGACTGATTCACCCTCGCTGTGTGAAGGAGAGGTTTCGCAGGTCTTTCCTTCCTGCTGCTGTCAGACTGTACAACGAACACTGTTAACATGTCATTCAACTTTATCTACACTACATTATTCAGCTATACTCGAGAGTCTATTTTACGTCTACTTTTAAATTATTTAAGCCATTATTTATTATCTTGTTTTATTGCATGCTACTTTTTCCTGCTGTTCTTGATCTGTGCGTTGCAACATTAGAATTTCCCCACTGTGGGACTAATAAAGGCATATCTTATCTTATCTTATCTTATTTGGACAGTTTCAGCCCTGGAATTGGTAAAACACAAGGTAAAAGGAGCTGTTAACCTGAAAACTATCACTTCATGACATCACAAGATGGAACAGAGCATTGTGAGCTTTGGAGATGTAGAGAGACTAAAAATATAATAATGGAGAATTACTCAAACTTGTGTGAATGAAATAAAACACAACTCCATGTATGTTTTTAATGTGGTAACATTATAACATAGCTTAAAGCTCGCAAGAGTCAATTTTGCACAAAATAGGATGTTTGGTTAATTTTCTCTCTCTTTCTCAGGTGCATAAAGATTGGAGACAAAGAGTGTGAGTGTAATCCTCGTTTCCGACTCATTCTGCACACAAAACTGGCCAATCCTCACTACCAGCCTGAACTGCAGGCCCAGTGCACCCTCATCAACTTCACTGTGACCAGAGACGGGCTGGAGGAGCAGCTGCTGGCCGCTGTGGTCAGCATGGAGAGGCCTGACCTGGAGCAGCTCAAGGTACCAGCACCAGTCAGCCACAGAACACAAACAGGTGTCCAAACAGGACACAGAGTCAACTCACTGCATTGTGTTTTTGTTAAGCCTCCTAGGGGACCTACTGTGCTTTGTGTCTGCGGTATACTTACAATCTCTGACTCTTGTGGATCATTATGTTATAACTTGCTTATTTTAAATCACAATATTAATCTAAAACAACTTAATAAAAGAAACAAGTCTGCTGATTTTTGTTAGAAACCAGCAGTGCCCAAATATTTCATACATTTTTGTTTTTGGATTTATTTTTTTTTCTCCCTGCCCCATTCTCTGTGTCTTTTTTTAAGAGATTAATGAGCCCAATTGGAAATAGAAGAGCGTTATATGGCTGATCAAAAGAAAAAAGCTCATTACTGATCTTAAGATGTGTGAAGAATCATGGTAAAGGGAGAAATTCAATTTGTCAACTGGACAAAGTTGATTAAATAAACTTTGTCCAGTTGACCACTAATTACTGAGCTTTACCAGTGTTGTATAAAGTAGTGGAAAATCAAACTCAAGTAAAAGTATAGGTACCCCTCCCAAAAATGACTTTGGTAAAAGTCGAAGTCACTGACTGAAATGTTACTTGAGTAAAAGTCTCTGGAACTTCTTGTACTTAAGTATGACAAGTAATGTCAAAATAAATGTACTCAAGTAATGTAATTAAAAGTACAAGTAAAAGTATCAAGTAAAGGCAGTCTGAAGCTAACCCTTGCTTTGTTACTTAAATAGCACAAACACACAGCGCTTGTTTACATTTTTAAAAGTAGGCACATGTTAATTTTTTGTCCTTTTGAACTCGTGTGCCCTTTTTCATTCGTTACACTTAGCCTACAGCTATGCCTTCCCTTGAGCTGAAAAAGCTAGGTAGCCTGTTAGCTCCAACATCGTCAAATACGCTTTGTGTAACCGAAACAATGTCACACAAAGTTAATTTCTACATGTTATGCTCAAGGTTTCACAACGGTGTCTAGAATGTCCATGTTATGGTTACTGAAATTGGAATATAGACGCTAACAATTTCATTAATCTAGAACTTACCTCGATGTGTTTCTTGAGGTTGGACGGGGAGTTTCTGTAAGATAGGATTTCTATGTTTCTTGGAAGGCACAAGAGGCACTTCATTCGATAGGACGAATCCTTCATGTCAGCGTTAGAGAACATTGTGTTTAAGTACGGCCAGGGATGCTCATCGTCTCATCTACACCAACAGGTGTAGGCTGATTGTCATGCGCAAGTAGTGAACAAACCCAGGCACGTCCTGACTTCCTTCAGTCAGTAGAGGTTTTTTTTGTAACGAGTAACTAAACGGCACATTGAAAATGTATGGGAGTAAAAGTATGCAATTAAATTTGGAAATGTAGTGAAGTAAAAGTAAAAGTTATCATTTTTTAAAAACTCAAGTAAAGTACAAAGTCTCCCAAAATGTACTTAAGTACAGTAGTGAAGTATTATTACTTCGTTACTATACAACACTGAGCTTTACTTCATTTTAAGACTCAGTTAAAGGTCCCATGGCATGAAATTTTCACTTTCTGAGGTTTTTGAACGTTAATGTGAGCCCCCCTACCCTGTTTAGCCCCCCCATGGTTAAAAGTTGCGAAATGTCTAAACTGAGCATTTGCGATCCTTTTCTGCATTAGAAAAAATCGGAGCTCAAACGGGTGATTTTGAACAAGGCACCTTGTTGACGTCAGATCAAAAAAAGAAATGCAAATGCAGTTCCACCCCCCTCTGTCTGTACTCAGCGTCTCTGTAAACCACGCCCAGAGAGTTTGGACTGCGAATGCGCTAGGCAATGTGAAATGCGTTTTTTTATTTGCCTGGAGGCACGTCCGAGTGTTTTTAGGCTCGGAAGTCCTTTATCTGAGCCTCTGGACCTTTGAACAGCAGTGGTTTAATTTTATTTTATGTGGAAATGTGTTTATTTTTCAATGGAACGCTTCAAATCTCTCCCCCATGCAAAAACACGGAAATGGATCAGCTCTGAGCTTAGAGCGGAGAGCGGAGAGTTTGGCCACGCCCCCACCCTCTACTATAGGCCAGCTCTTTTCTCCTCATTTGCATTCAAGCAACAACCCTCATAATAGCCTATTCAGAGAGAGAAAAAAACCTCTTTCTCATCTTATCTCTGTTTCTCATGCACTGAGTGTTGATTTTGAAGGATTCATTTACAGTATTAGGGAACCATTAAGGAGCCATATAAAAGCATCAAGAAGTACCATGTCATGGGATCTTTAATTGACCTCAGGAGCAAGACAAATATCAGATATCGGTATGGGCTCAAAAATGTGCAGATCCTTAGATTCGACCAAAAAAGCAGATCATCACAGGACCAAGATCGCTGTTCACAACAATACACTATAATGACAAACCTGATGTGATGTGCAGTAGTTTCATAAGTGGGACGCATGCTGATTGTGTTGTGATGGCGCTCTGAAGGAGGAGTGAGCAAGGGAGGGAGTACTCGGAGAAATACAGCATTTTCAAAACAATAAACTCACATGTTTAATGCTTTTATTTCTCCAAATTAGACAGAGACTACAGTGAGAAGTCCCTTTGAAAGAACTGATCTCTGCAGATGTTAATGTAGATGGGCCCTGTCAGACAAGGGCCCTGTATGTGACAATATTTAATACTGCATAAATGTTCTATGAGATGCGTTTATCTCTCAGCCGCTCTTACGGATTTCCTGCCCGCTACATTAAGAAGCCAAGCATGATTAATAACTTCTAAAATTGCCCAAATTAAAGTGAGTGGAGGAGCTGGGTCCCTGAGCTCTGTCATTTCCTCCTCTTGATATCAAAATGCGGAGCGGCCTGACATCTTCTATTCATCCACAAAATTATCTCATGCTAATTATTTAACACTTTTGTAACAACACACATTTTGCTTGCGTTGTGAATGTGCCAAAGTAAATAATAAAAAGTTGAAAACAATCTGACAATGTGGATAATGCAATCACCCAAGACAATTTAATTTGTGGGCGAGGCGATTTGTGCGTGTCCAATCCATCAGATTGTTAAATTGTATATAAATTGCTCAGATTTGTGTGTAACCCTGATCAGGGCATGTGGCACTTTAGCACAGCGTGTCTCATCTCTCTTCTCGTAATTGATTGGTCTGGAGACAGTGTGGTGATTGGGTTGTCTCACTTAAATCGTGATATTAAAGCAATAGAGGCTGTATGTAGCACAGTCATGATGGTATCTGAGATTCATCCACAGGCATTCTCACACAACTCCCACTGTAAAACTACACTGAGCCCAGTCAATCTTTATCAGGGCTCCTATTATAACAGGCATGAGAATATGGAGGCTGGGCTGATCTTATGATGATGTTGGTGCATCATTGACCCACACAGCAGGAGCACAGACTTTGCAGGCAATTGTGCACATTTATATTTCATGTAATTTCCTTGAAAAATTCTGTCAGATCTCTGAAACTGTAAGCAGGGGTTCTTAATTGGATGGGACACTATTGGCAATACTGGGTATCTAGGTAGGATAGCAGTGTCTGTAATGCATAGTGCATGTCTGTAGTACTATTGTTGTGTCCTTAGACAAGACACTTAGTTTGAATGGTGTGTGTGCATGTGTGAGTGCTAGTGGGAGGGGAAGCTGGAGCTGTGGCTACAGTAGTATATCATTAACAGTGTGGAGTGAATGAATAATGTCCAAAATTGTTAAGTAACTGAAAAGTACTTTTAAAAGACTAATGAATAAATTATTATTAGTTAAACACAAGCCTCTTTCCTTTGGCACAGTTCACTTGTGGTCTTGGAGCAGATCTTTAGAGTGGTTCCCTCCAGCCCAGTTGTGTTTCCATGCTCTGAGGTCTGGGTCCAGGGGCATCGCTCTGCTCTGTGAGACACTGATGTCACCCAAACAGTAGTATTAAGAAATAATTACAGAATACTAACTACATAAGTAATTGCAGAAATATGAACCCCATAAATCAAATCTAAATGGTATCTGAATTAATCCTTTAATCATAAGGCCAATATCACTAATTCACACAAAGACGTTAGTAATTTGAAGTTTGAAGTCAGCTTTTTTCTGCATTTATATCACTTATTTATATCGCTCCTCTATATCACTTCTCTTTATGTCATGCACTGGTTTGGCTCCTGTTAGATGCATTATGCACTGGAAACTATTTAGATCTTTCTACAAAACACAACTCCAGGTATGTGTTTGATGAGGAAAGCACAATATAATATAGATCAGAAAATAACGCAATAAAAGGTTACTCAAGTAAATGTCTCAGTATTTACCTACACAAACAGCTTTTCTGTGGGGCGTTCTTGGTGAGTGGAGAAGATAGAGAGGTCCGTTCCTGTCTGCTGCCCACCTCCGCCTACCGTCCATACCCCAGCTCTGTGCTTCTCAGTCAGTCGTTACACTAATGGCCCCAGCACATTGTGTACTGTGCCTGGGCATTTCCTCTCCTCCTGTAATGACTTATCTCTCCATCTCCTCCTGTGTGCCCATCCATCTTCTTCCGCTTACTCCATTTCTGGGTCGCAGGGCCAGCAGTCCAAGCAGATCTGCCGCCCAGAACACAATGCACCCAGAACACAATGCACCATGAACCCCATGAATCGTCCTGTGGGTGGTGAGTCCACAGGAGGACGGCCCACGTCACAACTGGCCTTGATGCACTTCTGTCATGGGGGCTACCAGTGTCCACAGACAAGTTAAGTGTCTTGCCCAAGGACACAATAGCTGATATCACACATGGCCAACCCGTCGAGAGTGGGATTTGAACCGCCAGCCCCTGAAGCAGTAGACCATCGCTCTACCAACTGAGCTACTGCCGCCCACTAAATGTAAATGCTGTTGATGAAGTGAGTGGCTCTGATCAAAGCTCTGTACCCTCACCATGCCCGTGCTCCAGTCTCAGAGACAATCAACGCTTTTACTGTACCAGTGCAAATTAGACCAATCCCTGACAGGTCCACTGCTCCTGATGACTGCTGCTGCACTCCTGAGGAGTGATAAGCCATGACAGAGGTGCTTTTTAGGTACTGTTTAGTTTTCCACAACTTGTGGAAAATGTGAAGTCAAATTAAAGGTGTACTGCATAATTATTGGCTCCACTACCTCCTTGTTTCCATAGATATGTTATTGGTTTGCTGTGAATTTTCTACAGTCTGACTTTAAAATGATCAATTTTCACTGAAAACAGTGGTCCAGGTAAGATAAGTGTCTAATGGCGGTATTGAGTGTCAGCACTGATCGATCCAGGAAAATTAGCTGGATCGGAAATTGGTTCTGCCGATATCCTGGTTAGTCCTGTTTTTGGAAGTACTAAGGCTATTTACTAGTAAATGTAGGCCTAGAATGTTTAAAAAAAAAACAAAAATCATACAAAGCTGTTCAACTTGCTGGATAAACAAAACAATTTTTATCAATTTTGTAGTAATGTAACTATGGAAATAAAATACATTTTTTCACTCCCTACCATAGACTGTATAAAAAAGTGGACTAAGCGAGTGTGACATCACATAGCGTTTGGCTCTATTCAAATGAAGCTCCCAATGCTAACGGTTACAGGAGCAAATTTGGAGCCAGGCTCCATATTTGGAAATCCGACTGCGAGTATCATACCAACCACAAGAGCCAATAATGACAGAGGTTGTTAAATGTGTTCACCGGAAAGCGGGGAGGGGGCTTATTTAGCAACGAAACAGACTAGCTTTCAATCAAACCTGTTGCTAATGCTAACAGGAGCGACCTTGGGGAATGAAGGCATCTTTTGGTCCAATATTTATGTTCATATGTTGATTTAGGATTAGAAATAGCTACATGAAAAATTCAGGATCATGTAGAGTGGGTTAATACGGATATTTTGAGACCAAAATGATGAGGCTCACAGCAGCAGTTACAGATAGAGGGGCCACAATATTCCAATGTAAGTCAATGGGAGCCAGGGTCAGAAGGAGCCAGAAGAGCCCTCTAGCAGGGCTCTCAAGTTTTGAGCGGGGTCGTGCGTGAGACTGCGTAATTTCCGAGGAGCGGGGGGGTGCGAGTGAACAATTTTTTCTATTATTTTTACATACGTGAAAAGTCCATGAGGAACTTTAATAAATGTGTCAATTTAAACAGGAAATATCCGTTATTGGCTACAGCTGTAGGCCAAATATCGGATACCTATTGATTACAAAAATTCATCTACATAGAATACCAAGACTGAGCCAGGACTAAACCAAGACTAAACCAGGACTAAACCAAGACTAAACCAGGACTAAACAAAGACGAAACCAGGACTAAACCAAACCAAGACTAAACCAGGACTAAACCAGGACTAGATCAGGACCAAACCAGGACCGGTCCGGGGAGTGACTCACCTGTTCGGAGCTGCAGGTCGCTCCGTGTGTCCACAGCACAGCCGGTACAGTACACCAGGCTCCGATCGCCTTTCCCGGCTCACCGCGGGCTGAGGGTCCGCTGACAGACCGGGGGAGAGGAGGAGACAGCAGGGGAGACAGAGGAAGACACAGGGACACCCACTAACTGAGATTTTTTCCGGGGAGCAGGGCGGAGAGGAGGGGGGGGGGGGTTTCGCTGAAAACGCGCGGTGCCTGCATAAACTGAGCCACACAGACCGATTTTCTGGGCACCAAAACAAAACAAACAAACAAACAAAAAAATCAGCGTGAGAAATGCCATGTGTGGCGTGTGAGCGTGTGAACATGTCGAATTGCGTGTGTCACACTCTCAATGCGTGAGACTTGAGAGCCCTGCCTCTAGCACACTTCCTATTTGGAACGTGGCAGCTGTCATGTTAGCTATGTCCATTTATGTATACGGTCTATGGTCCCTACACTAGGACTGGTTAATATCGGGTATCTACAGCATTGTTTCCCCAAAGACTTGGTTGCAACCAGAGATTTTGTGTCAGGTCGCCTTGTCACGATCTGCATGTAGGTCTGCAGTATACAGTTCTGACACATGAGAGAGCTAGTGAGTCAGTGAATCCTATCCGCCTGCCCTGGGCCAAATAGGATACTTATGGAGAAGTTTTATTGTTGGTTCAATTACTATTTTTTAAAAACTTGTTCAAAGAGACACGATCACTCAGTCAACAATAAAATATCCTCACTGGTGTTCAATAATGGTCAAATCCACCTTTATTTTGTGATTTACGAATAATGTCTATTGACTTGGGTCACAAAGGTTTGTGACTTTCACAATATGGGTCCCCAGAAACACAGATGGGAAACACAGATCTACAGATAACAAAAGTTAAAGTATTGGTATCAGAACAGAAAAACTGGACCAGTGCATCCTTAGGTTTGAGTGCTCATAGAAGGTAGAAAAGTCATTAAAATATAACCAATTACCAATAACTGGAAATGAATGTAAAATATAAAATAAAAATCTTGAACACTTGCCCAAATGTACTTGAAGCACGTCCTCCAGACCTGCCCCTTTTTCTCCACTCTCCTCTTTCTCAGGTCAGCATTTTTAATCCAGAGAGCTGAGGCAAAGTTATTTTAAGTGTTTCTGTCCCCTCAGCCACATCCACCCAAGAAGTGCAACGCCATTTAATAAAGCTTGTTTGATTAGCATTTAGTCTATGGCAAAAGTGACGAAGGAAAACAAGATCTGGGCTCACTTATCATTTTAATTACCACTCCAATGTGTCGGCACAGACTAGGGGACACCGCTCTCACCGCATGCCTCCGAATGCATCTCTCAATAGTGTTTTGTTGGCGGTAAACAAGCCTCGCTGATAACAATGATGGTCCTGATAGTGCAAATTGGCTGAAGTTCTTTGTATCTTTCAGATGACTGGGTGCCTTAAGCGATGGATGACGAGCAGGTGAAAGAGCATGCATTTGTTGGGAAACTACGCCGGCTAAGGAGCTTAAAATGTCAAGTTAGCTTTCTTTTGTGGGGAATTTGCGTAACTAACCTCCTGCAATACGCACATCACCTGTGTCTCTGCCCTGTGCGTATGTGTGTGCCCTGTGTGTGTGTGTCCATCTGCACACACACACACACACGCGCACACACACACACACACACACTTAATGAGGCTCAAAATGCCCCACTCCCCAAATGAGCTTAAGAGGGCTGCGCTGACACCGCATAATCCTTTGGCCAAAAATGATGGATGTCATTTCTCATTTGAATCTCCATGATGCTGTTCTGCTGACTGCTTAATTGTTTGTTTTTCTGAGCGGGCTAATTGCGGTTGGAATGAGCCAGAGGAGAGCTGGTGGCTTAGAGGAGGTGGCTGATTGGTCTGGTTCGGCTTGTTTGGGCCTGAATGTGGGGGCGGGTAAAGGAGAATGTCTCATTTGATTTGCATGTCCTGCTTTCAGTCTCTTGGTTATTTTTGTGCATTCTAGTGAGAGATGGTCATTATTGTAAAACATACAACATATTTAGCACAAACGATATGATTCAGTTACATTCAACATTCAGGTGTTATTAAAGGTCCAGTGGCATGAAATGTTCACTTTCTGAGGTTTTTGAACATTAATATGTGCTCCCCTAACCTCTTTAAGGGCCCCCTCATGGCTAAACATTGTGAAATGTGAAACTCTACTGTGAAATGTGTAAACCAGTTCAGTTTCAAATCGATTGAAACTGAAGCCTGGGTCAGTACCAACTGTCCATGCCTTATCAGCTACAGACGTTGAACCAGAGTTGCCAGAGCCTTAACCTGTAGTTTGAGGACACATCCAAGTTTGTGTCATTCTCAGTATATATTCTCATGTGAAAGCTCAGAACTCCAGAATTCCCTCAGTGAGCTGCAGAGGCTGCACTAGCACTGATTCATGGTTGGCTGCAGGGGCTGGGGTTTAGTATGGAATATAATTTGAATTGTAAATGCCACTGAATTTCTCATTTTGAATTTTTTTTTTACTCTGAAAAAACATGAATTATTTTTATTCTGAATGTCAGTTAAAGAAGTTATATGTGTACATTTTCAAAGTGTGTAATCTCTTGAATATTCAGCACAAATATTTTCAAACTTGATATATTTACACAGAAAAATGGTACACAAAATGATATTTTTTTAAATTTTAATTAACGTAAATAGCGGTATGTGCTTTTTTGGAACAGCGACTATGGCAGTAACACGGCAGAAACACTGCAGTAAAACAACTGTAAAATGGCCAGCCTGTAGCCTCTAGAAGCCTTAAAATAAATTTTCAAGTTTAACTTTAAGGGTAAACCCCCTGAACTCAATCTCACGGAACCTGTGTAGGAGGTTTTAAGTGGCTAAAATAAGACATTAATTCATGAACTCGCCTAACTTATTTACCGTAGGTATTTTCATCTACCAGAAAAGTCACTGATCGCTATCTTCTTCTTCCTCTTGTGCACTGAAACCACTGAAGTCGTCATCTTCAGTGTCGGAATTGAACAGATTCAGAATGTCTTCATCACACGCTTTCTCAGTCTCTCTTTCAATGTCGCTCTCCGTGTCACTTTCGTCTCCAGGTAAATTCTCCCTTCTGTGTGTGCTGTCCTCTTCATCACACAACAGTCCAAGCCTTTCGAAACCCTTTGGTGATCCTGGATTTTTTCACACAGCTCCACGCTCTTAGGATCCACTGGTAGACTTGGGCAAAAGTTGCTCTTCGCATGCGGCCAGTTTTGGTAAATGATTTCTCGCTGCTAGTCATCCAAGCCTCCCACTCAACTCGGAGTTCCACCTTAAATGCACGGTTCACACTGATTTGAGTGGCTGCAAATACTTCGTTGTGCCCCCAGGAATCACAACTGGAATTGAGTTTGTCCTCTTGATGGCTGTTATATGGGCTCTCATGCTGTTGAAAACGAGCAATGCCTTTTTTCTGTGAAAAAATCCTCCCGGTCACTTGTCGTAGCACTCTGTCAGACATTAGGCTTTCTATCATTCACCCTTTTGTGTTGACTTTCACGACAGTTTCTTTCGGGAGTTTTTCTTTTGGCACAGTGGAAACACCTCAGCCGTCTGCTCTCAGTCAGTTCGTCATGCTGCCGTCGCCAGCTTCTCACCATTGACTCACGTGCAGCAGCTCTATTTCACTCTTTCACAGCCAGATCGATTGCCTTTAACTTAAAAGCTGCATCATATGCATTTGGGATTGTCACTCTACTGCGCATGTCTCCTGCTGAAAGAGCCGCTGTCCTGTCTGAGATCGTGCCCGCGCAGAGAGCGGCGCTTTCTTATGGAGTATGAAAGCTTTCAGAAATATTCGTGTGCATAGGATAGAAATCCTATAAATACTGACTGAACCAGGACTAAACTAGGACTGAACCAGGACTACACCAGAACTGAACCAGTACTGAACCGGGACTAACCAGGTCTCAACCAGGTCTCAACCAGGGCTAAACTAGGACTAAACCAGGACTACACCATTTCTAAACCAGAACTGAGTCTCTCTCTCTTTCCGTATGCGTCCTGCTGGAGCTGCCGGTGGGGCCGCCCTCGCATCGATGTGCGGCTGTGGTTTCGTCAGGGTATACGCGTAAACGCTGACACGTGCAGTGGAGCTAGCGTTACGCGCTACATTCGCTGTCTTGATAAAGAATACATAAGCCGCACCTGATTATAAGCCGCAGGGTCCGAAGTGCGAGAAAAAAGTTGTGGCTTATAGTCCGAAAAGTACGGTACTGAATATTTAAAAAGGGAATCTTTTATTTTGAATTTGAAATAAATTGAAAAAGTATACTTAAAATTTCAGCAACTAAAATTGAGAGTTGATTTCAGAGTTAAAAAATTCAAAGTGAGAAACCTCTGCAATATTTTAAATTCAAAATCTAATGGAGCAAATTATCTTCCATATTTAGGTAGTGACCATTCAGATCAGAGAGAGACATTTTAGGTTTAAACCAGCTGGGTATTACACAAGATCAGGCTCTGACAAGGTGGTATGGTTTCTGAAACAAACACTGACACCAGTGTCATTTCTCATCTATGGCTGCTTGGGTTTCCCGCACAAGTGGGAAGTTATAGGAAGAAAACCAGGCTCTGCTAGTGTAAATACTATTTATTACAAAGGAGAATACCCCGAACAAAGGTAGGTAGTATGTAGGTATATGAATATATTTATAAATGTATAATGACTATTATGAATAAAAAGAAAGTAAATGTGATAAAATGTGAAATTATGTAAAATATGTGAAATTTAAGTAGTCCCCCTTTTACTGAAATTACACCTTTAAATTATCAGAAATTTCAGTGCAAAGTCCATCAACTGTTACAATCTTATTTGATGTAATTACTGGTGTTGTATTTGTAGTAGTTGTGGCCAATTTAGCAGCTAAAGTATAATATTCAACTTAGCACTACTGAATGTAACCTTATCCAATTCACAATCAGAGTAGTCACCCATCGACTTAAAGCAGCAGTAATTGCCTTTACATCGTTATGGTCGGTTTTAATAGGTAATTGCTCTTGAACACTTTTGGCAACAATTCAGAGACCAAATTGTTCATAAATAAGGTTATTTTATGTGTTTTGTACCCTGGTAACCAACTATTACTCTCTGGCACACATTTATGCCATCTCTGTATGTGTTTACAAATAAAGTCACCTTGATCATCCTGTGGAATATTTCTTACCACCAGCGAACATTCACCCACAGTTGGAGCCATTTTCAGATCATTATATAAAATGTATTTTCTCGGGCCCCCGTGACTCAGGGCCAGACAACACTAAATTTTTACACAATTATCAATCCATTGAAGCTTATCTACATGAGACCAGTTGGGGCACTGATAATTAAGAAATGCTGAGGTACCTGCCAAATCCCAAACTACAGAAACAGTGTCAAATAAAATGGTAGACTGAGGGTTGACTGGTTAAGTGTGGCATTCCTGTCTTGACCTTAATTTTCAAAGGTGGAGCAGTATGCCTCTGATTTGTTACCTCTACTGCTAGCCCACCTAGGCATGACAACTTCCCGTATGTCATCGTCACCACCTGCTGGTATGGGTTCATCTGAACTCACCAAGGTTACAATACTTTGCTTTTCCCTGCGATTGGCTCTGTTGCTCCTGGGATATTCCGTAAGTCAGCATCTCTGAATCGTCCTTCTTGCCAACTGACTGGAAAGTCCTCTCCGGGAGCATCAGCAGTACACAAAGAATCACCAGGCCTGTCCAAAACATTTTCAGTCCCTTCTCTTGGCATTTTTGCTCCTTTATGCTCTCCCTGGCCGTCCTTATGTCGGCTCTGAGAGCGTGGTTCCTCCTAGGGAACTTTAACACAGTGTGATACCACATAGGAGATCGCTGTTTCTGTACCACGTACAAATTCAAATGGTCGTTCACAATGCTCGTTATACCATTTTCTTCTAAACACCTTCACAAACACCTGGTCTCCAGATTGAAATATTTATTTCTTTTGCTGATCAAGCCTCTCCTGAACTTCATCCTGCTTTTACTTATCTGAGTGTGTGTGATCCTTGGGCAAGACAGTTAACCCCACCTCACACCCAGTGTCTGCGGACACTGGTAGCCCCCATGACAGAAGTACATCAAAACCAGTTGTGATGTGGGCCATCCTCCCGTGGACCCACCACCCGCGGGAGGATTCATGGGGTCTGGTGCATTGTGTTCTGGGCAGCAGATCTGCTTGGACTGCTGCCCATGCGACCCAGAAATGGAGAAGCGGAAGAAGATGGATGGATGGATCTCACATAAGCTTACATTTCACTGTTTAGCAAGTTCAAACTTGGTCCCTTTCCACTGGTACGCGAAACGCGGAATTGGCATTCGTCTTCCCGTAAGTAACTCATGGGGCGTCACATGCAAATCACGCAATTTACTTGAGCAAAACTGGGTTACGCAGTTTTGCTCAAGTAAATTGCGTGATTTGCATGTGACGCCACATGAGTTACTTGTTTCCATTAGCTTTCCAATAATTTAATGGAAATGCTGTAACCCAGTTTAAACCTGTATGCTGACAGATTTTAACAATGTGATTTTTCAAAACGCCATTAATTCTCTTACAAGACCCTGATTTTGTGGATGATTTACTGATCCAAGATTTTGTTTGATTCCTAATTTTTGCAAAATTAAGCAAAACATTTTATCCTCAACTTCTTTCGAAAAATCTTCACCAACTAAACACAGAGTTGGCAACAGAATTCTGTCAGTCTTGAAAATCTATAAAATTCTATAATCCAAGAAGGCGGCCACCATGAGACGTCATAATATGCAAATTAGATGGGTAAATTTAATCTTTACATAAACCTTGTGTCATCCTTAATATTTTTCTAATTTACAGAAAGTCTCTAATACTTATTACATCTAAATTATAGCCTTTTGAAATTAAAATGTCAAAATCAAATGAAAAACTTATGGTGTCAAAAGGGTTAAAAACTAGTGGGACAAAGGACAAGACTGGAGCTAGTTGTTAGATGAAATGGCTGGATCCACATTTGAGCTGGTGTGGCTGACTGCATAGTCACAGCCTGCATTCTAATTTATTGTCTGCCAATTGAATCTGATTCAGTTTTCTGAGAGTGTCTTGGTCTTCCTGTCTACGTTGTTGTTCCTTTTTCTGATATAGCTCCATGTGGTGTGCAATATGATCCATATAAACACTCTTTGTCATGTTTCCAAGGCCAACCACTTCAGCCAGAAACTACCCTATATTCTACTATCAATTACTTGAGAACCGAAAAGGTTAGAAGCATATTTTTTTCTAGGTGAAAGAAGAGAGTCTACACTTTATTTTGATGTGTGCCATGTTTTTATAGTCAAAGAACTCAGTAATCTGTGAGTCTTGTATAATCAGTGAAAATGCACTAAAACCTCTGGCAGTCTGGGGGTTTGAATTCTGAAAACAGGCCGGCAGTGAATGAGTTAACCCACCTCGCCCCCAGTGTCTGCGTACACTGGTGTGTGAATGTGGTTCCTTGTTGTAAAGCTCTTTGGGTGCCTTGAAGGTGGAAAAGCGCTATATAAAGATGTGACCATTTACCATTTAAAGGAAAAGTAACTTTTTTTTACAATCTGAGCCTTCTTTCGGCAATAAAACAAGTAGTTTTACTCACCCATAGCAGTTTGGTGTCAGTTGGAGCAGTTTTGAATAAGTTATGTTGTAGCCGTTCTGTTCTACTAATGATCCCGTATACGTTAGCGTGAGTGCTCGGGGCACTGATTTGCGGTGTCCAAATAACACAAACTTTAGCACTTCAAATCAAATCACAGAAGATCGCTGTGTCAGGGTAGACTTTTAGTAGATTCCAAAACGGCCTGAAACCCGATATCGCAACAGAAAAGTAAAGTTCAGAGCGGTGTTAGCTTCTTTCGGACTAGCGGTGTTTACAAAACAGCTGAGTTCACGCATGTGCACTGTCCTCTCTGATGACGTCATCAAATGAAACTATAGCTGGATATCGGGTTTCAGGCCGTTTTGGAATCCACTAAAAGTCTACCCTGACACAGCGATCTTCTGTGATTTGAAAAGTTTGTGTTATTTGGACACCGCAAAGTAATGCCCCGAGCACCATGTTAACGGATACGGGATCATTAGTAGAACAGAACGGCTACAACATAAGTTCTGCGATACTGCTCCAATTGACACCAGACTGCTATGGGTGAGTAAAACTACTTGTTTTATTGCCGAAAGAAGGCTCAGATTGTAAAAAAACCCCGTTACTTTTCCTTTAATCGCCTGACAGCACATAAATTCATCAAATATAAAAATATCACTATAAATTTATCAAGATATCTACAAATTACTGAAATATGTGTATCACAATATTCTACTAATCATCTGTATCCCACATAATTCACCGTACGTCCCCATATTATATAACACCTAAGTAATCCCAATTAATCACTATCCTTCACTCTATTCTAGCAGAGAGTAACTGAGTTCCGTACAAAATCAACTCGCTCATAATGCTAACTCAACTCCAGCACAGGTATCTACGCTAGAGCACCAACAGAGGGCAGCGAAAAACATCCAAGAGCATACTGGAGCCTCGAGCTCTCAGATAACGCCAAGACTTAAGTAAAGAAAATGATAAGACACCACCCAGAAAAGAAACTAGGAATGATGGAGAGGAGGGGTAGGAACGAGCAGGGACAGAGGAAAGAGAGGGAAAAGAGGGGAGCGAGACCCCCTTCCCACACACACACACACACACACACACACAGCAAGAGAGAATTAAGTAAACTCAGCACCATTCCACGAAAGCACAAGCAAATAGTCTAGAATCCCGGTACCTGGGACCAAGTAACTCATTTATGGAACACTTTCCATGTCCAAACAGAGTCTGCTCAACTGATGCGCTCTGTACATTTAACATCTCTATTTTCTACATCGCTCTCTCTTTTTCTCTCTATTTCTTTTTCTCTTCTCTTTTTCTTTTTTCTTCTCAGATCACATGCATGCTTTAACTTTTATTTTCAACAAAATAAAGTAAACACAGAGAATAAACCCCCAAAATTTAGCAATTTAAACAGACTTTTGGATCACCCCCAAAACCATATAAGTTTGTGGCACCAGTTTCTAATGTCGTTTCTCACCTGTGGATGCTTGGGTTTCCCGCACAGGTGGGATGTTATAGGAAGAATTCAAAAACCAGGCTCTGCTACAAAAACAGAGCATAAGCCAATTACAGACAGAGGGTCCAGGGAACTCGAAGCCAATCAAAGGAGAACACCCCACATATACAGTATATAGCTTTCTATAAGATATTCCACTGTAATCGGACTACCTCTATATGTCCAAAATACAGACTTAAACATTTCCAGATGTTCTTAGAGTTAGGGGTCTCTCGGGCCACCATGACAGATTAGAATGCAGAGGCCCACCATATCTCACTTAAAGGGGCTGTATGATTCTCAAGATTCAAATAGTAAAGCAGATTCTACACCAGTAAACAGGCTTTAGTCGTAGGAACTGGCTACCCAAAGCGAAGCGCTCATTCAATTAAATCGCAAAATACAGACATAAACAACTTTTACATAATGACTTTTTATTTATTTAATCTTTTCAAATTGTGAAAAAATCAACTATTAACTATCCAAGAAAGAGAAAAAACACAAAAATAACTAAATGCTGAATTTGAATAACTTTTTAGAACAGAAATATAACAGGCTTTCCGTGTTTTGCATTAGAAGCTGTAAAATGACACAATCTCACTGTGTGATTACAATTATTACCCATTAACCTTGAGCCACTCTTCATCTCACCCATTCAGCTGCCAATCTCACTGCCACATTTGCTAAGGATTTGTTAAAAAAGAAAAAAAAAAGTTTAAGCTTTAAGTTCTCTTTCTATTGTCAGGTATTACAGATGTTGCTTCTTGTGGCCATTGGCTGCTGCCTGTATACACTCAGAATTTGGAGAACTCAATCACATGCGGAGCAGAAAACACACTGTTCCCTTCATGTTGGGAGCTGATAACCACTAAACATTATTACAGCTCTTTACAGAACAAGTGCCTTCTGTTGTTGATTTACAAACAACCCAGTGTTGATGTTGGCCATATCTATTACACACATAGTTTTTTCTGCATTTGCATTTGTGTATAAGTTCAAATCTTTGTGAAACAGCGATCAAATGTAATATATTCTCAGCGAATAGCCTTGCCGGGGTGTGCTTGGGGCTAGGCTGTAGGAGGTTTGAACTGGTTTGAAGCAAAAAATGTTCCCTTACTGTGCTAAAGGTGGAGTGTCTCTGAAGATGTTTCAAACTGCCAAAAGAAATACATTTAAAATCATTATTACTCAGCAGGGCAAATTCACCTCTCCACAGTCTGTCCTCTGACTTGCCCTGGTGGTGTAACATACAGGAGATGGCTAGATTTTAGAATTTTATGAACCAATACTGATTTCCAGTATATGGCCTGTAGTGTTGTCCCTTAACACGTTCATTGAACGCGTTCATATTTTGGGTGAACGTGAACTGAACGCTCTGTATTACTGCCTGATGAACGAACTGTGAACGAGTTCATTCTGGTGTCTGTGAACGACTGATCCATCCATCTGAAATTTCCGATCCATGTGCCCCCCCTCCCCCCGCACATCTCTCCCTCTCGCGCAGCGCGCGCGGAACGCTCCGCCTGGTTTGCCTCAAACCTTTCTCTGCTCCTGCAGGAGTGGTTACAAACTGTTTCCTGCTATCTGGACTCTGTTCCCCTCATGCTCTCCCGACCTTCTCCTCCGTGCTGCTCTCTGGTTCAAGGGCCAAACTGTGGCACTTCCTGGTCTTGCGAGAAACAGCGCAGAGTGGTGCGCTAAACGGGGCCACATTAAAGGGGGAATCACTAATGTTAATTTGTGGGTTTATTTTGTTTTCTTAAGTCTCTTAGTTAAATAAGTCATACCGTATGGGGGTTATTTAAGTATTTTCTTTATTATGTTGCATTGCAGGTGTTTTATCATTATGGGGAGCGTTATTTATAGTTGGATAAGGATGTGAAATTGGATATGAAGATGGAGATAACACATGAATAACACATGGTTTGATTGTTAAAACTGATATAATAATTGCTGTCTGTGGTTCTATATGGGCTGTGGCAATGATATTGTAAAATAATAGCTCGCAGCAATGTATTGGAAAAAAAAGAACTATGAACTAGTTCATTTTTTGGAACTATGAACGAACTACTAACTATAAACAATTATGAACTATGAACGAACTAGTTCATTTTGAAATGTGTGAACTGAACTTTGAACTAGTTCATGTAGAAAATGAACTTTCCCAACACTGATGGCCTGATACTAGGGCCAATAAACAATATTTCCTGATACTTATAGTTAGCTTTCAAAATCCACAGTGAGGCCCACAAACATATCTTAAGTTTTTTGTAAAAATAATAACAAAATGCATTTATTGTGGATATAAAGTGATTTGTTACATGTCTGTTCAAAAAGAGCACACAGACAATGGAACAACAGCAAAAAAAAAAAAAAAAAAATACTATATTGAATATCTGTGTTCAGTATTGACACTGGCACAGACTGATAATAATAAAGCATCAGAATACGGAACTGATATATCACTCATCCCTATTTAATGCTATCGTGGAGAACATTCGAGACAAAGAAATAACATTGCCATATGGATCCCCATGATTAAAGTGACATTGGGGTATGGGGTATTGATTGACTGAACATATTTAGATCACTATGTTAAATTTTTACTGTTTTTCAAATGGAATATATGCAGAAAATCCCAACAATGGTAACACAACTACAATAACACACATACAATGGTGATGGTAAGACAACAGCAGATACCAAAGCACAGAACTGATACAGAAAAGTGCTATTTGACGATTCATTCAAACTTGTCTCTCTCTGTATTCAGACCATACAAGAACTTAAATTTGTGAATATTTTGGCAGAGCTTTTGCTGTAAATCCAGAGCATTCCACATTTTTACCCCACATACAGTCACACAGAAACTTTTACAAGTGGTTCTCACATTAGGCAAAATTAAGTTTCCATAACCCCTCAAATTTTAAATGCTTTCTTTAAAAGCTAAATATTTTTGCAAATTTTTTTGGCAATTGTTTATTAAATGCTTTAAAAAGCATAATCACTTTATAATATTTTACAAGGTCATTAAATTTTAATAACTTTGACTGAATAAAAAGATCATGAGTTTGTTCTAAGAAGCCAACCTTGTGAATGATCCGCATGGCCCTTTTTTTGCAATAGTGGATTAGTTGAACATTGGTAATTATTACCCCATACTTCAACACAATATGTAAAATAGGGAAGAATCAATGAACAGTATAGATTACGAAGTGCATTGTGATCAAGGTTTTGCTTAGCTTTATTTATAATTGAGAGGCTTTTGGCTATTTTTGTTTTTATGTGCCTGATGTGGGCTTTCCATGATAATTTGCTGTCCATAATTACTCCTAGGAATTTATTTTCAGATAAATTTTCATTTTGTACACCATCAATGATTATTTGTAATTCAGAGTTCAGGGTTTTGTTTTATTTAAATTTAATAATAGTTTGTTTGTATCCATCCATTTTAAAATTTTGTTCATTTCCATATGTCAATAGTATCCACAAGCTCTTTATGATTTGAGCTACTATAAAAGATATTGGTGTTATCAGCAAAGAGAATTAGTTTTAGTGATTCAGAAACATTAAAAATATTTATATAGAGATTGAACAAGATTTGACCCAACACTGACCCCTGGGGGACACCACATGTAATACCAAGGTGTTCAGAAGAGTTTAGACATTTAGACATATTGTGCTCTTTCTGTTTGGTAACTTCTTAACCAATTCCCCCATCCCCCCTGGCAGAAAAAAATAGTTTAAATAGTTAAATAGTTAATAGTTAAAAATAGTTAATCCCTCTTCTAAAACGGTCATCCCTTCTTCCATACCTTGTGGCATTTTATCAATCAGGCATGAAAATCCCTCACCTTTTGGCGAAATTCGCAGTTTTTGGAGTAAAAATAGCCAGTGCCAAGAGCCGAACTGCGCTCCAGGTTCCAATCATGTTGCAGCACCACCGATCGCGCTCCCGCCAGTCATGACGATTAGCGCTGTTGTGTTTGCGCCTGTTCACCTACCAGCTGTGAGCGAGCCACGTGATATTTACGCGGCATTTCCAGAGAAGAAGAATCCTTAACTTGCTACGTTAATGCTACGTAAGAAGTTTAGTCCAGAGGGGTATTCCACGAACACGGCTAAGCGCAAAGCCCGGCTTTATTCGACAGTTCGCGCTAGTTTTAGTGAGAGTTCGGTTCCATGACTCTCGCTAAGCTTAGTCCCCGCTGAGTTACTGCGGCAACATGGTTTCAGCGGCTAGCCTGGTCCGGGGCAGGCTAAAGATGCGACTTAATCAGACCATGTCACAGAAAATACGTACCTGACGTAAACAGAGTGTCAAATAAACAGTTCCGCACACCTCCCACGAGTATCTGTGTTGTCCGAAAACAATATCAGCAAAAAAATGAATTACATTACGTTCTTGGTTCTTGACAAATCTCCGGTAATTTAAAAATATCCTTTTGAACCGCTGTCTTTATGACATTATCAGATAGAAGAATTCCAGAGTTGTCACTGAGAAAGACTTTGGTTGAGTGGTTAAGTCCTGTGTCTCTCATGTGGGTGTCCCGGGTTCGATTCCTGTTATTGACGGATTCATGCGCAAGTCAATTTTTGTGTTATATTTTCACGAATTTACATTTGCGACATATTACACAAATGTCAAATGTCTCTTTAATGAAATCTTATTTATCAATTTCCATCAATAGGCATAAAATAAAAGACATTAGGTATGACATTCTGGTGTGAGGCCACTGCTGGAGGACGGCTGAGGGTCAGGCAAGGCACTGCTGGAGGACTGCTGAGGAGGGTCCAAGTGTACGCCATCTTCAGTAACTAGAACACAAGCATACTATTAAAATATACAAATGCTTGGATCACAGCTGAGGCAAGCATTAGCCTAGAGAATACCTCGAATATACTCCTCATGAGAAGTCGCAGGAAGGATCTTTGATGGGGTCCCTCCTTCAATTACTTCCACCAGTGGGCGAACCCGGTTTAGGGCCAGTGCCAGCTCCTCTGCAGGTGAAAGATTTTGAGGGGAGCTCCCACCTCCTGTGGCTTGAAGAAGAAGAAGAAGAAAACATGCTTTATTCATCCCCGTAGGGAAATTATTTCTCTGCATTTGACCCATCCATCAGGAGCAGTCGCTACTGTTTGGTACCTACTGTTCATTTTAAATTAAATGAAGGTACCATTTCAACAGTATTACTAATTTCACTGAATAATAATATTAATATTAGCCTACTTACCACTCTGCAAAATGTTTTTATGCTTTGTCTTTACCTGTAAAACAGTCCTCTTCACATTATTCCTGCTCAAAGACAAGATAACACAATTTAACATATTAGTTGGAGCAAATACTTTTACACAGTAAAAATAAATTCCAACTGACAAGACTGCTCTACAAATATATAATATTCATGACTTCAACTGTTCTCCCTGAGAACCAAACTCACACCTCCCGCACACCATCGCATTTTCCGTGCGCCACAGATTAGTGCTGACACCAAAGCCAAAAAACATACTTAAAAAACTCAACATCCAGCACTGTTATAGGACTTAACTTATGTATTTAAGCGCTCAGCGATCTTCTGCCACGCCATGTCTCTCGCCTTGGTTATTGCAAATGTGTTGTAGAGTTCCAAAAGCAACTTCTGTTCTGATGCGCTGAAATAATCGGCCCGAATCTTCGAAATTATTGCGTTTTCGACAGTCGCTTGTTCAGGGCTTCTTACCTTCCCCGTGCACGCGTCTAGGCCCAGCCTGCTTAGGCCTGACTGAAGTTAGCGCTGCTGAGGCGCAGCTGAAATGCGTTAGTGGAACGGCTTCAGGCTTTCGTCTAAGTTGCGGCTAAGTCAGGCGAGGACTTAGCACTTAGGCACCGCTATGTTTAGCGACGTTCGTGGAATACCCTTCTGGTCTAGTCTCTTAGCCAATCAGGATACAAAAAAAAAAATATATATATATATATATATATATAGTTTGGAAAAAATTACCAAAATCTGTCCCAAAATAGCCAAGCTTATTGACAATTGATTTCTCTGGATTCTAAACAATTAGTATCTGCGTTGGCCATGAAAAAGAAAAAACATTGTGCGATATCTAAATTCAACTAAAATAGCTTTATTTTTCATTCCATAGTTTGATAATAATTGGCCCTTCCCCACTTCCCATCATGCAGCCATCTTTTTAAGCAGATCATTCTCCCAGTGGTGTGTGGGTAGCAGCTTCAGACTCAGCCTTTTAAAGACTTAACAAAGCTGCAGCTTAATTAGTTTTCACAATGGTGTAAAATGGCTCTCAAATGGAGGAAGTGTCATAAAAAGCACAATTAAAGCGTGTGATCCTGTAAGTGGCTGCCCCCTGGTTCCTCTGTGGTGAGGCAGGCGTGGGGGTGGAGCAGCTCAGCCCAGGCCACTGACACAATTACAGAGACCAGCAGAGAGCCATTAGCACAAACAGCCAGGGATGGTCCATTCACAAAACACTGCTGTTACCAATCACAGCAGCACTGATAGAGTATGCAGCTCCTTTGGGCACTTTACTGTTACTGTTTAAAGCTGCACTGCGTAACTTTTCAGGCCGTGGAAATGCTATTGCTTTGCTTGCATGTAATGTTCCACAATATGGTATTAAACTTACAGAAGATTTACAGAAGATTTATATTATTATTATTATTATGTTGTTGTTTTTTTTGCTCAAATACATGCATTCGGGCTGTGAGTGGGTTCATCACTTCCTGGAGGCATCTCATGCTTTTTTTTTTTCTTTCAAACTGAAGACACTTTGTTCCACTTTCTGATGTCATGCCACTGTGTTTTTAAACTCCAGGCATCTTCACTGGAATCATTTGGATGATTTCAGCCCTGGTATTGTCAATCTCTACTGAATAAAGAGGTAGCAGTTAAGTTGAAAACTACCACTACATGACATCACAAGGTGGAACAAACCATTTTGAGCTTTGGAATGTAGACAGACTAATAATATAAAAAAAAAGGATTACTCAAACATGTGTGAATGAATCAAAACACAACTCCATGTTTTTTTTGAAGTGGTAACAGTATTATAAAATGATGTAAAACTTACAAGAGTCAATTTGGAGTATAATATAATAATAGGATCTTTAAATGTATTTGTGAGTCCCTGTGAGGGTTAATCATGTACAGTATTTCTCTCTGCTGTCTTTGTTGTTTCTGTGCAGAAAACCCTGGCTTTTAAAAAAAAAAAAATAGATTTACCAACATTATATCTTTTCTTATTACAAGTCATACTGGCATTTTCTTATCAAGCACTTTTTTGGGGGGTGGGTGGGTTCTCCTTGAAGAGAAACTCTGATACCACAAACTCAGTCTCAGCAGGAACACCCGTGAAGGAGACTGAGGGAAAAAGGCAGTACAGATGCTTACGAAGCTTTGGCCACTTTGTTCCCACATTTCAAAAAGAACTTTTTTTCCCCTCAACTACAACAAAGCCAGAACAAAGCCTGAGCAGCCTTATTAGCAGACAGAGGTGTAATCCATCTGTGGAGAGGAGGGCTGCCATCTGTGTACTCACATTGCATGATTCATGGTCTTTCCCGCTACATCAAAGCATCCTTCCCAGCAGTACGATTGACAACCCTATCAGCGGGAGGGTCAAGCCTGACAGTAGTGGATGTGGGGCTGGATGGGAGGCTCAGGCCTTGCTGCTAGTGGATGTGGAGCTGGGACAGGAGGGACAGGCCTGCTGCTGGTGGATGTGGAGCTGGGACAGGAGGGACAGGCCTGCTGCTGGTGGACATGGGGCTGAGACAGGAGGGACTAATCCAGGCTGTGGTCAGCTGATGGACGGAGCATCGATCTGGGCTGTCATTGAGGTGTCCTTCAGGATTGAAGGCTTCATATTGACCGGTGATGTCACCCCTCTGTGGGTTGTGGACAGTGGGAAAGCTCTGGAATCCTGTGTGCTAAACAGGACTTAGGAGACGTGTGGTACAAATCCAGAGGTCTTCATTTGTTTAAAGCAGATCTATTCTGCAAAATTGACTTTTCAGAGCTTTTAACTATATTATAGTTTCCCCTTCTCACTGACCCTCTGAAGTTGTATTTGGAGTGATTTGTGCATGTTTGAGTACATTTTAAACGCTTATTGCTCTGTACTTAATTCATTCTCTAGTTTTATTTTATTTTAAAGATTTGGCAGTGTTGTGAAGCCATTTTGGTACAAATGAAAAAAGCAATGCTCTGCTCGCTAATGTGATATGCAGCTATCCGTTTTGCTGTGATGATGTTTACAGCGACGTCAGCTCCCACTGGACACCACAGTTTTCTAATGCAGAAGTCAGCAAACTTGTTTCTTTTATTCAGTCATTTTAGATGAATATTGTGATTTAATCTGTGTAAATTATAACAAAATGATTCATGGGGGGCATATATTATAATTATACAGCAGATACAAGCACAGTAAATTTTCTTTAAAGGGGACATCAACTTTTTATGAGCAGCCAGGTTTGAACAGTGTGTCCTCTCTTCACTGGGTGTTTATATTTATTCTCTTTGAATTACTGTAGTTAATTTTGAATGATTTTGTTCCATTTATCCACAGATATTCTGAGTTCCAATTTGTAAATTCAAACTGGAATACTCCATTCATTCATATGAATTCTTTCTTGGAAACTGGCGTTGCTCTGACAGCTATAATAACACTGCAGTATTATTATATGTTACAAAAGCTACAAATCACTCTCCAACACTGACAAGAACTTTTACATATAACAATTGGGGGATTAAAAACATGAAAAACAGAACTGGTTCTTTTGAAACAGTTTGCAGTGGTCCAAAGTTACTTCTCACTGAGGGTCTTTACCTTAATTGGACTTGAACACTTTCCCAGCTTTTATCACTGAGTCATTACTGGATAAACACTGTAATAAACTGTACTTTTTATGGTGGCTGAGTGGCTAGCGCTCAAGCTTCACAGCAAGAAGGTTCTGGGTTCGATCCGTTGGTATGGATCGAACATTGGCATGGCCGTAAGATTTGGGTGGCCTAGGCCTTTCTGTGTGGAGTTTGCATGTTCTTCCCGTGTCTGGGTGGGTTTCCTCCGGGCACTCCCCCCACCAACCCAAAACATGCACCACAGGTAAAATCCTCCAGCTGAGGTCCTGACCAAACTGAAGCAAGAAGATCATGGAGATGGTCCCCGGGGGCAGTAATGTGCTGCCCACTGCTCCTAATAACAGGATGGGTTAAATGCTGAGAAGAATTTCTCCTGTGTGAGATCAATAAAGTCACTCACAGGTCCAAATAAGATTTTTTTAAATTTTGATTTTGATATCCTTGATTCATCCCTGTAGGGAAATTATTTCTCTGCATTTGACCCATCCTTCAGGGAAGGAGCAAAGGGCAGCTCATCTTTCAGGTGCCCGTGGGGCAGTACAGTGAAGGGTCTTACCCAAGGACCCACACTGGCTTGCTTATTGCTTATTGTCAAGTGACTTTACCAGTTGAGCTAACCAGTCAAGTCAGTGTGACTATTTTACATTGTATTTTTCATTGGTGCTAAAATCTCACGTTCGCCTATCCTATTTAAAGGTCCACTACACAAAACAAACTCATGAGCTTGATGATTTCAAGCTCATGAGTTTGTTTTGTGTTATAATGTTGTTAGCTCATCAAAAACATACCTTGAGTTGTGCTTTGTTTTATTCACACATGTCTGAGTTACTCTTTTTTATTAGTCTGTCTACATCTCTAAAGATCACAATTCCACCTTGTGATGTCATGAAGCTGTAGTTTTCAAGTTAACAGCTCCTTTTACCTTTTTCAGTAGAGATTGACAATTCCAGGGCTGAGATTATTCAAATGATTCTAGTGAATGTGTAGGAAAAACATAGTGGAAACTTCCTGTATTAACACATCAGAAGGCATGGTGGCTGAGTGCACCAAGAAGGTTCCGGGTTCGATCCCCGGGTTGCCCGGGCCTTTCTGTGTGAAGTTTGTATGTTCTTACCGTGTCTGTGTGAGTTTCCTCCGGGCACTTCAGTTTCCCCCATCAACACAAAAACACGCTCTATAGGTAAAAATCCTCCAGCTGAGGTTGACCAAGCCTAGCAATAAGATCATGTAGATGTCCCCGGGCACCTGAAAGATGCGCTGCTCATGAAAGGATGGGTCAAATGCAGATAAATAATTTCCCTACTGTAATAAATAAAGGATAATAATAATAATAATAATAATAATAATAATAATAATAATAATAATAATAATAATAATAATAATAATAATAATTAAAGGTGTACAAAAGCCCATCTATATCCTTTTATTATGCCTACTATAGAGTTTAAAATTAAGTTGTATTTTAGTCAGGCAGTTAGTTGGCCACCACTTAGGTTTGAGGACCCATTAAGGACCCCAATTTGCCTTGCCAGTTCACGAGGCAAGGTCAAAGTCACAGCAGCAGCTTCTTACTTCAGGTCTGCAGTTTCTGATAGATGTTTCAGAGTTTGTGTGCGTGCATCTATTGAACCACACACATTCCAGAAACAATGTTGATTTTATAACCAGAAGAAGTGTTCAGGCAGCCGTGTTGTGGGTGTGAAGAGAAATAAAGGAACCTTTTGCTTTAAAATATCTCTCTCATCATTGTTCTAACCGGACAACCTGTAGAGCTGGTTACCGGATTAGTAACCAACATTCAATTTACCCCCTGAGATTTTACATGGTCCTTCGAGCCGGATATAGCCAGTTCTACAGCTAATTATGCCAAAGCAAGTTCAAGATAAAGACAATAACCCATCTGAAATCAATCAGTCACCCACAACACGAGAAGACTTTAAGGATGTGGGCTCCAATACTCCAGAGTTGAGGAGGCATGCATATCAACTTGCCGAAGAAAATGCTTGGCTTAGAGGCTACGTAGGGGAGCTGCAGCAGCAACAAAGGTCTCGGAGCATGAGGCATGAATATCACTCTCTTCCAAAGCAGCAGGCTTTGCGCTCTAGATCATTCTCGCCAATCTCACAGGATGGGGAGACGGCACTAAGAGATCAACAGGATCCACGTCCTCCACAATCCGCAGTTGAATCGGCAGTTAAGAGCAAGCAACAGCACGCACCGGAAGGAGATGATATTGATGAGCTCACAAGCGGTCTGAACAGGTTATTACGCCATGATCACAGGCCCACAACCAGACAACAGTCAGGCCGGAACCAAAGTTGCGAGCCTCAATCACCTCCTCGCCGCAGCTACTACTCACATGCTGACCCTCTTCATGACTCAACCTGGGGTACACCCCAGCGCTCTCGCAGATCATCCTATGTGCAGCATCGTAGCCCACCTGCTGAGGGCTACTCGAGCCAGTACAGATATTACTCTGATAGTGACTACGACCCAAGTCCACATTATAGTTCTCAATACTACCAGCCATCTCGCTCACCTCCTCGGCAGAGCCCCAGGCATCGACAGCCATCTCGCTCGCCTCCTCGGCAGAGCTCCAGGCACCATCAGCCATCTCGCTCACCTCCTCGGCAGAGCCCCAGGCATCGACAGCCATCTCGCTCACCTCCTCGGCAGAGCCCCAGGCATTGCCAGCCATTTCGCTCACCTCCTCGTCATCGCTCTGGCCACCGACAGCCAACTTACTCACCGCGACGCTCCTCTATACAGCACCCTGTGGAGACAGAGCTCTCCTATCGAGGTCCCATAGCAAAGATCCCTGACTTCCAGCGTGAAGATCCACGTGAATTCAGCAGGCTCAAGGTTGCTCTAGACAACCTACTCCCTCCAGACGTAACAGAGCGATTCAAATTTCACATTTTAACGGATCACCTGAAGTTGGAGGATGCATTGCTTGTTGCTGATTCTTACAGTAATAGCCGTTACCCCTACTCTGACACGATGGAAGCCCTGACGGAGCTATATGGCCAACCCCATCAGCTTGCACTCCAGCGCATCTCAAAGCTAATGGAGGAACCAAGTGTCAAGATAGGCGACACAAAGGCTTTCAAACGTTTTGCGCTAAAAGTGCGGGCATTAGTAGGCATGTTAGATCAGCTCGGTCATGCCGGGGATACAGAATTACATTGTGGATCTCATGTTTCCAGGCTCTTAGGGAAGTTGCCTCATGATTTAAGAGCAAACTTCAGGAGGTTTGTGGATCCCATGAGAACTCCCATCCCTTCTCTACTCGATCTGGCTGAATGGCTGGAATATGAGGTGAAGATTCAAGTGGATAACTCACAACTGAGTATTGAGCATAGCAAGGAACGTCAGGGCCCCAAGGAGCAGCGCAAAGACCGCAAGTCACAGCTTAAGCCCACGACCATCCTTCACAGCACCGAGCAGGACAGTTCCCTGTCTGCACCGCAATCGTCTAGTCTAAATCAGGCTAAGGAGAAGCCTAAGAAATTCTGCCCTTTTTGTTGCACCACCAATCACTATCTGAATCAGTGTGCAAACTTCAAGATCCTCACTAAGGAACAAGTTGAAAAGTGGATCCGGGGTAATCAGAGGTGCTGGAAATGTGGTCGTGAACACTTAAGTGCAGAGTGCACTCTTAAGGCTAAGTGCAAGAAATGTGACAAGCGGCATTTAGAGATCCTCCATGAAGTGAACGCAGGGAGTAACAGTAAGACAGCCACTTACGTGAAGAGCACCACTGGGTCAACTGAGATCTCCAAATCAGCCAGCTCTACTGCTCAAACCCTCTATGTGGATAGACCTGCTGGCAGCAGTAAGGTGCTACTGAAAATGAGCAGAGTCATCTTAAGGAATGGAGACCACTCATTAGACACATATGCTCTGCTAGATGACGGCTCTGAGCGTACGATTTTGCTGGACGAGGCAGCACGACAACTTGGTCTTCAAGGAACACCTGAAGAACTGTCTTTACGTACAGTACGCCAAGAGATACACGCCATCAATGGAGCTACAGTGTCATTCTCAGTGTCACCTGCTCACCAACCTGGAAAGGTGTTCCACATCCAAAGGGCATTCACAGCCAAAGAGCTTGGTTTGACCTCTCATACTTACCCAATTGCTGCACTCAAGAAGTCATATCGGCACTTGAAGGATTTGCCTCTACAGCCCCTTGACTGTGCACAGCCCCTGCTCCTTATTGGATCAGACCATCCACATCTCATCATACCAATAGAACCTGTGCGTCTTGGTCCGCCAGGAGGGCCAGCCGCCATCAAGACTCAGCTGGGATGGTCACTTCAGGGTCCTTCAAAGCTCGTGAAGCACAGCCTTGCCACTCAGCACTGCCTTCTCACATCTATTACCCCAGACAACTCCGAGTTACTGCAACATGTAGAGAAGCTGTGGCAATTGGACACTTTGCCATATCGTAGTGAGAAACTCGTGACGCGCTCAAGACAGGATGCAAAGGCCATTCAGATTCTTGAGGAGAAGACCATCAGAGTGGAGGTGGCTGGAGTTTTGAGGTATGCCACACCACTGTTGTGGAAAACAGACCTCCCACCCTTGGTTGCTCCAAAGGAAGCTGTAATGGCCCATCTGCGTGGTACAGAGAAGAGGCTTGCTGCTGATCCTGACAAGGCTGCCACCTACAACCAAGAGATCAGCAAATTACTAGAGGCTGGCTACGTGGCCAAGATCCCATTGGATGAAGCAATCGGCAGTCCAGGGTGGTATATCCCCCATCATATGGTTCAGCATAATGGGAAGAACAGAATCGTCTTCAACTGCTCCTTCGTACATAGAGGCATCAGCTTGAACGATCAACTCCTCCCTGGACCTGTGTTGGGTGCCACTCTACTCGGAGTTCTTCTCTGTTTCCGGGAACATGCCTTTGCAATCAGTTCTGATATAAAGGGCATGTTTCATCAGGTCCGACTCCTCCAAGAGGACCAGCCACTGTTGAGATTCCTGTGGAGAGAAATGCGAAGGAATGATCCTCCTGATGTCTACCAGTGGCAAGTTTTGCCATTTGGAACAACCTCATGCCCCTGTTGTGCCACCTTTGCACTCCAAAAGCATGTGGCTGACCACACTGAAGATGGAGACCAACTGCGCACCTCAGTGGAACAGTGCTTTTATGTAGACAACTGTCTACAGAGTCTGCAGTCACCTAAAGAGGCAAGAGAGCTTGTGGACAAACTGCGCCATATCCTGGCTGAAGGCGGTTTTGACCTGAGGCAATGGAGCAGCAATTGCCCAAGCATCGTCAGCCATCTGCCTTCAGAGAGCAGGTCTGAAAGTGCCGAGCTCTGGCTCACCCAGGATGCTAGCGACCCAGAGGAACGCACCCTTGGCTTGACTTGGCACTGCCAATCAGACACCTTAAGCTTCAAGCATGGGCAGCTTGAGCTTGACGCACTGCCTACAATGCGCAACATCTATAGCATCCTTGCCAGACAGTACGATCCACTTGGATTCATTGTGCCGTTTACCACTAGGGCCAAAGTCATTGTGCAGAAGCTCTGGGATAAGAAGCGTAAGTGGGATGATCCCAACTTACCTCCCGACCTCCTACAAGAATGGCATGCCTGGGTACAGGAACTTCCAGAGCTATCACATTTCACTGTGCCAAGGTGTTACACCACTCCTGAGTTGGACAACAATAACTGCAGACATAGCATCCACATCTTCTGTGATGCTTCAGAAAAGGCATATGGCTCGGTGGCATATCTCCGCACAGAGGACACCAGCGGACGCACGCAAGTAGCATTTGTTGCTGCCCGATCAAGAGTGGCCCCCAAACGGCAACTGTCAATCCCAAGGCTCGAGCTGTCTGCTGCCCTAACAGGCGCTCAACTAGCGTCAGTCCTGAAGCGGGAATTAACCCTGAATGCCCACCATTACACTTACTGGACAGATTCTATGACTGTACTCACTTGGCTGCAATCAGAATCCTGTAAGTTTAAAGTGTTCGTGGGAACTCGGGTCGCCGAAATTCAGGAGTTAACCGACTCAGGGACATGGCGCTATGTAGACTCCCAGAGAAATCCTGCGGATGACATCACAAGGGGAAAGACCTTGTCCCAGCTTATTGATGGCAGTCGGTGGCTTCAAGGCCCAACCTTCCTCCGTCAGCCAGAGACCTCATGGCCTGAACGACCACCTGAGCGTACACCGGACAGCCCGGAGGAGCTGCGGACACAAGCCTTTTGCGGAGTCACAACAGTCCTTAGTGGTCCATTGCGAATCGATGCAAGCCAGTACAGTACTTACCAGACACTCCTGGAAGCTGTAGTCCGTTCAGCACACGGGGCGGCTTCAGATCCCAGAGATTTGTCAGCTGATGACTTCAGGAAGGCCGAACTTGATATTCTTCGCCAAGCTCAGATAGAGTGCTTCAAAGACGATCTCATTCAGCTTCAAGCTGGAAAACCAGTGGCGTCAACCAGTCGACTAGTCACACTGGCCCCTGAGTTTGATTCAAGCACCCAGCTCATACGCGTTGGCGGCCGCCTACGTAGATGTGGTGATATAAGTCAAGACACCCAACACCCTATTGTCCTTGACCCCACTCATCACATCACCACACTGATTATCCAACGATATGATGAAGAACTTCGTCACTCAGGGCCAGAGAGAGTCTTTGCTGAAGTCAGACGACGCTTTTGGATCCTAAGAGGTAGACAAGCAATCCGCAAATTCCAGAGCAACTGCACTGAATGTCAGAAGTGGCGTGCAACACCCAACATTCCCCGGATGGCTGACTTGCCCCCTTCTAGTCTAAGGGTCTACAAGCCAGCCTTTCACTCAACTGGACTAGACTGCTTTGGTCCCTTCCAGATACGAGTGGGGAGGCGTAATGAAAAGCGCTGGGGCATCTTGTACAAGTGCCTTACCACCAAGGCAGTCTATATAGATCTCCTGTCAAGCATAGACTCTGACTCCTTCCTCATGTCATTACGCCGCTTTATGTCCAGAAGAGGCAAGCCACATGAGATCTTATGTGATAATGGAACAAACTTCCGAGGTGGTGATACCGAGCTGAAGGAGACATTTGAAGCTCTCCAGCCTGCCTTGAAAGAGAAGCTCGCCGCCCAACAGATTGACTTCTGCTTCAACCCACCTAGTGCACCGCACTTTGGTGGCTCTTGGGAAAGACAGATTAGGTCCATCAAGGCCGCACTGACCACAGTCCTTGGAGCACAAATTGTCACAGAAGAGGTACTCCGAACAGTTCTGGTGGAGATTGAAGGAATACTTAATTCCAAACCCTTGGGATACGTATCCTCGGACATCTCAGATCCTGACCCGGTAACTCCAAATTCTCTTTTGATGGGGAGGCCTGATGCATCTCTACCCCAGGTGATCTACCCAGAATCAGAGCTTCTCAGTCGCAAGAGATGGAGACACAGTCAAGTACTGGCTGACCAGTTTTGGGCCAGGTATATCCGTCACTACCTACCAACCCAACAGATTCGTCAGAAGTGGCAAAAGGAAAGTGAAGATCTGACTGTTGGTACAGTGGTAATGATAGTGGATCCTCAAGCACCAAGAGCCCTCTGGCTCGTCGGAACGGTCAAGACAGTCTATCCTGGTTCAGATGGGAGAGTGAGGAAAGCCGAGGTACTAGTGAAAGACCGGACTTACCTACGACCAGCGACAAGACTTATCCAACTTCCCGCATTGCCAGAAGATCCCGGATAGATGGCTTTCAAGAAGCAAATCTGCGCAACAGATTTGGGGGCGGCTGTACAAAAGCCCATCTATATCCTTTTATTATGCCTACTATAGAGTTTAAAATTAAGTTGTATTTTAGTCAGGCAGTTAGTTGGCCACCACTTAGGTTTGAGGACCCATTAAGGACCCCAATTTGCCTTGCCAGTTCACGAGGCAAGGTCAAAGTCACAGCAGCAGCTTCTTACTTCAGGTCTGCAGTTTCTGATAGATGTTTCAGAGTTTGTGTGCGTGCATCTATTGAACCACACACATTCCAGAAACAATGTTGATTTTATAACCAGAAGAAGTGTTCAGGCAGCCGTGTTGTGGGTGTGAAGAGAAATAAAGGAACCTTTTGCTTTAAAATATCTCTCTCATCATTGTTCTAACCGGACAACCTGTAGAGCTGGTTACCGGATTAGTAACCAACATTCAATTTACCCCCTGAGATTTTACAAAAGGTGAAACTGAAGAATTTAGCCTAAATATACAGGGTGTTAAACATGTGTGAATGAAACAAAACTCCACTCCAGGTCTGTTTGTGATGAGGAATCAACATTATAGATCAGAAAATAGTGTAAAATAGTGTAATATGGGCCCTTTAATTATTGCTTTGGTGTAATTCATAATATGCATTATTATATAATATGAATATTATTCTCTGTCCTGGTGTGTGTGTGTGTGTGTGTGTGCAGTCTGAGCTGACCACGGAGCAGAATGGCTTTAAGATCACTCTGAAGACCCTGGAGGACAACCTGCTGTCCCGCCTGTCCTCTGCCTCAGGGGACTTCCTGGGGGACATAGAGCTGGTGGAGAACCTGGAGATCACCAAAAGCACAGCCGCTGACATACAGGAGAAGGTACGATTTTGTAGGGATGGGACACACACAATTTCCACAAGACGAGATAAGATACAAGTTCCACAACAAAGTTAACATGCAATGGCCCATGTAGCGTGGCTAAAGAGAAACAGCATTCTCTTATAAAACTAGAACAGAATGGAACAAGCCAACGACTATGAAAAACTTTAAAAAAAACAGAAAGACTTGTTTAAGAGCACAAATCATCTCACCTTTTTTGGCTCCAAATCAGTCACCTCTTTCTGGTTAGAGTGTGTGTTAAAAGTAAAGAGCAGATAAAAATCTAATTTGAGTAACAGAGCTTCTAACAGAGCAGTGCTTTTAGACAGCATCGCACCCCAGGGAACTTTGATGAGGTCAGCTGCAAAGTGTCAATATGTTTAATTATAGGTTTTTATAATGCTTTATGCATTTAAAGTTTTTAATTGTGTTTTGTACTCAGGACTCCCTTAAAAATAAGATGTTAAACTCAATGGTACTTCCTGATCACATAAAATCATCATAAGCCTTTAACTCAGTGACAGCTAACCAATCCTGTGCCATCAGGGACCCATACATGGGCTCTTTAATGTGGTGTGTGAGGTGTGAGTTATTGTTGAGTCCATTAATTGGTCAGTGGAGTATTAGTTGATCAAAATGTGTATTTGTTAACTTATCGTTTTATTTAGATTATTTAGGATTTCTGTGGGACAACAAAAGAAAGGACAAGTGAGGGAGTTAGCTGAAGTTTTTGTTGTTGGTGGTGTTTTATATATATATATATATATTTTTTTTTTTTCCTGTAAAAACTCAGATTAAACAGATGATTCAAAATCTGTCTTTATATAAATACATAGTTTCCTAGTACATTTTTTTCTGCATAAACAGGTGTAAACCACTGACTGTACAAGTAAGATAAGATAAGATAAGATAAAATAAGACTATTGATCTCACACAGGAGAAATCCACTTGCCCCATTAGCTCCAGGCAGTTTAGTCCAAAGAGAGTTAGAATAAAAAAAAGTACATGCAGACAAAATAAGTAATAATAAAGTAAATTAGAAAATATAGAGAAAAAAGTATGGGAGGTGGAACAGGTGCTCAGCAGGTACCAGGAAAGCAGCGGGACCGGATGGCGTACCTGAGAAGGTCCTGAAAGCAAGTGCCCATCAGCTTTCAGAGGTCTTCACCATGATCTTCAACCTCCCCCTAGCACAGGCCACCATCCCAGCCTGCCTTAAATCTGCCACCATCATTCCCATACTTAAGAAACCAGCCACAAACCAACTGAAGGTCGCACTCCACATCAACGGAGACTGGGTAGAGAGAGTCCACTCTTTCACATTCCTGGGGACCACGATATCAGCTGACCTGTCATGGTCCAAAAACACCTCGGGACTAGTAAAGAAGGCCCAGCAGCGCCTGCACTTCCTGTGGCTCCTCAGGATCAATAATATCAGTCAGAAGTTGCTGGTGAACTTCAACCGCTCCTCCATCGAGACCACACTTACATATTGCATCACAGTGTGGTTCACTCTCTGCACTGAGGCAGAACAGAAGAGTCTACAGAGGGTGGTGAAGACGGCCCAAAGGATTATTGGCTGCCCCCTCCCCTCCCTGAAGGACATCTACACCACCTGATGCCTCAGCAGGGCAGAGCGGATTACTCAGGATCCCACCCCGCCACCCCACCATCTCTTTGAACTGTTACCATCAGGCAGGCACTACAGGTCCATCAGGAGCCAGACCAATAGACAGAGACAGTTTCTTTCCCCAAGCCATCACCAGACTGAACTCACATATGCACTAACCCCCAACCGCACCACAACACACTACCTCATTACAATTTTAGTAATTCGGTGAATTACTTGTATGCTAAGTGCTCCTGCTGTTTGCTGATACTGTTTGTTTTATTCTGTTTTTATTGAAAATTCGTTGTTTGCCGGTCAAACATACGTATTTTATTTTATTTTATCTGTGATACACCTGCGGAGAGCCTTTCCCAATTTCATTATGTTTTTATCTGACATAATGACAATAACGATCATTCTATTCTATTCTAGTCTTGTGAGTGCAGTTTGGGTCAGATACAAAGAGGTACAGAATAGTTTTGACAGCTTTTGCCACACACCCTTTTTAGTCAATTAGTCAGTCTGCAGGACATGTCTTTGGTTGACCAAGAATTATTTTAGTCACGGGGTCTAATTGAGCAGATTGATGGCCTTACTTCTTTCTTATTATAGTGATTATTAATTATCCAAAACACTTGTAAAAAGACAAAACAAGCATTGACCACCATCATATGAAATCACTGGACAGTTAACATGTGTAAAACTCGTCCGGTAGATTTGAATTCACACTCTGTTGGAGTGAATATTAGCTCATAGGCCCCCACAGTGCTGTGTGAAGTGAGTGTGGTGAGGCAGAGCTGCTGCTGCACTGCAGATAAAAGCTGTCAGTCTGTAGATGGGCAGCCTTTAACACAATTACTCCTCCAGTTTTACTTTGAAACAGTCTGTGGGAGGAGAGGGGCTCAAACAGAATGGCTTCCAATTAATAACACTCTGAAATAAAGTGAAATAAATATACATTCTGTGTAAAAGTTTAATTAAGAAAAAGAAAGAAAAGGAAAGTTTTTCCACATATAGCGTTATAGCTTATACAGGAACAGGAGGTACGACAGATAGTAGCTCAACTTGCTCAGAGTGCTAACGGTCGGCAGTTTGAATCCTGCTACATACAGAAAAGACGCTTTACCCACGTTGCCAACTATTGATACTTTGCAGTGACATCACGTTATGGGTAAGGCATATTTGGCTGTGCATATAATGTTCAGCAGTTACCATGCTGACAATGCACACATTAACAAACACTGACAAAAAAGTGTGAAGATTAAATGAAAACTCAAGAAAAAATGGATGGAAAAATGGAGCCTGTGATCAATATGAGCGTTCATGGTCCTGTTTAGGTGATTTTATTTACAAAAAAAGGTTAACGTGAATAACTGAAAAACATCATTTGTAGCTCCTGCTAAGTAATAGCAGTAATAGTAATAGTAGTAAGAGCCTTATTTTAACACAATCTGCCAAGACATACATTATATTTCTGGGCAGAATGTGTTAAAATAACGCTCAGATTAAAGTCTAATTTGAGTCATTTGTGTGCACATCACAACATTCTATGTTATTTAATGTAGATGGGAGCAAATTATATACAGTATATACTATAATGTGTGCTCCCCATCTTCCACGGTGGTTGGTCTCTCTCACTCTCATCCAGCTTGGGTCCTCTACCAGAGGCCTGGGAGCTTGAGAATTCTGCACAGTATTTTTGCTGTTCCTAGTACTGCGCTTTTCTGAACTGAGATGTCTAATGTTTTTCCTGGGATCTGCTGTAACCATTCCTCCAGTTTGGGGGTTACAGCCCAGAGTGCGCCGATCACCACGGGCACCAATGATGCCTTCACCTTCCAGGCCTTCTCCAGCTCTTCCTTGAGCCCCTGGTATTTCTCTAGTTTCTTATATTCCTTTTTCCTGATGTTACCATTGCTTGGTATTGTCACGGGGGGCTAGTCGGACCCAAAAGCAGAAACACCAAGAAAAATTTAAATGGTTTATTCTACAGAGAAAGAGCTGGAAGTATTGGACCGAAGAGCCAGAAGGAGCAGGTAGGTCACAGGCTGGGGCCAGGAGGAGCAGGTTGGTATCAGACTGGGGTCAGGAGGTGCGGAGTGGTGAAATGGTTCCAAGATGAGGAGCAGAAACAGAAGCAGGAAGAGGTCCGGGGTAAACTGGAAACAGGAAAAAATTCAGTGAAGTTAAAAAAAATCCACGGAGCAAGCAGAGAAGAGTTATGTAACAGGTTGAGAGCCAGGAGACAAGTTACCATGAGTGTTAACTGACGAACTGGCAGGGAGTGTTGGAATGAACCGGTTCTTATAGCAGAGTTGATTGTAGATGGACCACAGGTGAGTGAGTAGTTGGCTGCAGGTGTGAAGTATATGGCTCCTCCCAGGTGAGTAGACACAGGAGGGAGGGGGAGAACCCAGGAGGATCATGACAGGTATTGCAATGTCCACCACCACGGCTTTGTTTTGTTGCTTATCCACCACCACTATGTCTCTTTGGTTCACCATCACCATTCTGTCAGTCTGTATTTGGAAGTCCCACAGGATCTTGGCTCGGTCATTCTCCACAAACATCGGAGGTGTTTCCGACCTCGACCTTGGGGTCTCCAGCCCGTACTTTGCACAGATGTTTCTGTACACTATGCCCGCCACTTGGTTGTGTCGCTCCATGTATGCTTTCCCTGCCAGCATCTTACACCCTGTAGTTATGTGCTGGCCTGTCTCAGGAGCCTCTTTGCACAGCCTACACCTTTGGTCTTGTCTGGTGTGGTAGATCTGGGCCTCTATTGCCCAGGTGCTCAAAGCCTGCTCCTGTGCAGCCAGGTTGAGGGCCTTTGTGCTGTCCTTCTGTCCAGCCCTCTCCGGCCATTGGTAGGGTTTCTTGATATCAGCCACTTCGGTTTTGTTCCGGTGGTATGTCAGGCTTGTCCTGACATGATGGTCCCTCCAGCACCTCTTCCTCTGCACTCCACTATCTGAGGCATTCCTTGAGCACATCATCTGTTGGGGCATTGTCCTTGATGTACTCTGTTCTGACCCTGAGAGCGAGCAGACGTCTCTCTTTTTCCTCTTATCTATTGCTCCTGTTGTCTGCGTGCCTCTCTTGTTTTCGTCATTTTCTCGCTTTTTGGAGCAGATTTTCCAAATTCCAAAAAGATGGATGTGATCAGCTGGACCCTCAGCGCTATTGATACTCTTTTTTCACGGAGGAGTGCTGCTCCGGGAGAAGCGGCGTGTCCAGATGGTACTTTTGCTGCTGGATATGCGAGGGACTCGTATCGTGCGTGGCAAGTCGTATGTTTGGCACCAATGTACCTGGAGGATGTGGAGGATATTTACGTATTTGGATTTCTGATAGCTGGACATCTGTTAATTGGCCTGGGATTGTCCATGATCTATCGCATAAATTGTAAGCTGGCAGTTAATAAAGAGTCCCCTAAGCTGTCTGCAGAAATTTTGAGCCATTGTGAAGCCGTTGGAGATCTCGTGAAAGGATTACATCAAAAAGTGGGACAGGTTGAGGTCCTTTTGGAAGGATTTCAACCAAAGGAAACATCTCGACGTTTGGATATCATCACGGGGATGGTGACAGAACTGTGTAAAGCCAACGCAGCGCAGTCTGTGCGCCAAGAGGAACTAATGAGATCTCTCATGAATCTTCATGGCGATATGAAGATGGGGGTCTGGCACAACTCGAGCCCAGTCTAAATTATTTACCTGGGTCTCTAAAAATGTATTTCATCATGCTAAATTAACCCCCCTGGATAATTCTCTCCTGTGAAAATCTGTGGCTCCAATGGTTATCTGTGTTTTGACTTCACCTCCCTGCACGAACACTCCCAAGACCACGAACTGTGGTTTGTTATCTGGACTCTACATAAACATGGCACCCACTCTTACACTGTCACTGAAAATAGAAATAATAGTAGAAATTCCCTGTCTTTAGAAAGGTCTGACCTCTGCTCTCGGTTCAATCAATTTCATCGATTTCCAATCTGACCCCCCCCCCCACATCCTTCCTTATGTTACCAACAAAAAAGATCACCTTATGTTATATCTCCAATTGTTTTTCTGTCATTACATGTTGTTAAATTGTCACTGATTGTACTTGTATTGCATCTTTTCTGCTCTGCATCTCCCAGTCGGCGGCGCACGCAAGTGCAGCGGCCCCTCCCCCTAGCCCATTCTATCACTGTCCTGCCTGGTTAGTGGGGAAACGAAATTTTGAATTCATTCTATGTACATGTACATGATTGTTTTTCAACAATAAAGCAAACTATGACTATGACTACATTTTGGATGTTTCATTCTGGACAGTGGTTCCCACACTCACTAGTCCTCGGCCTTCTTCCTTCTGGCTCACGTACAGTCTCAGGGTGCTGGATTTGGGATGGAACCCTCCATGCATGGTCAGGAGCTTTCGTGTCTTAACGTCTGTGGCCTGTATCTCCAGTTTTGGCCAGCTTATGATTCCTGCAGAGTATTTGATCACTGGCAGGGTGTAGCTGTTTATTGCCTGGGCCTTGTTCTTGCCATTGAGCTGACTTCTTAGAATTTGCCTTACTCGTTGCAGGTATTTGGCCGTAGCCGCTTTCCTTGTTGCCTCTTCAAGGTTGCCATTTGCTTGTGGGATGCCAAAGTACTTGTAACTGTCCTCAGTGTCTACTATTATTCAGTCTGGGAGTGAGATCCCCTCTGTGTGGACTACCTTCCCTCTCTTTGTCACCATCCTACTACATTTCTCAAGCCCGAATGACATTCCAATGTCTGTGCTGTAGATCCTGGTGGTGTGGATCAGCGAGTCAATGTCTCACTCGCTCTTAGCGTACAGCTTGATGTCATCCATGTAGAGGAGGTGACTGATGGTAGCCAGGTCTCAAGTCTCACGCATTGAGAGTGTGACACACGCAATTCGACGTGTTCACACGCCACACATGGCATTTCTCACGCTGATTTTTTTTTTTTTTTTTTAATGCCCAGAAAATCGGTCTGTGTGGCTCAGTTTATGCAGGCACCGCGCGTTTTGAGCGGGAAAAAAAACTCTCCCCCTCCTCCCCATCCCGCTCCCCGGAAAAAAATCAGCCAATCAGAAAATAGATTGTTCTGTTGTTGGGCAGACTGTAGAGTATAGTTTCAGCTGGTAAGCGCACACTGCGGTGATGATAAAACTGAGAACCATCAGGTAATAACTTCATTTATATAACTCTCATTAGTTGCTTTGTAGTTTAGTTTGCTCTTTAGACAAACATTTACAGCAGGGCTCTCAAGTCTCACGCATTGAGAGAGACAATTTGACGTGTTCACACGCTCACACGGCATTTCTCACGCATTTCTCACGCAATTCAAGCTCTGGTCTCTGGGCATAGGGCTAGTGGGCCGGGGCTATTAGCACAGAGGTGCTAATAGCCTGGTGGCCCGGCCCGGCCTGGCCCGACAGTCTGAAAGCGGTTATTTGTACTTAAGGCCTTCTTACAAACATTTTTGACATTTACAAATTTTTCTTAACTAGAAGAACAAATCCTACAAATGCAAGACAACAATGGGTTAGGGCTCCTTCTTGATTATAAGTTATATATTTTCTTAAATAATTTCTTTTAAAAATTAATGCTGTGTGATCCAATAATATTTATGAGATTTTCTAATAGTAATGACCAGATATAAGATTGTGTGAATTCACCTTTTATATAATGAAATATGTGTCCAGCAAAACCAATACCAAGTCATCCCGGAGGTGTTTTGAGTTATTCACAGATTCTGAAAGTACAGCTTTCCAACGATGTCTTACACGTGAAAATCTGACCATATTTTAAAAAGTTGTCTCTATTTGAAAGCATGGGCAGCAGATTTTCTAAATCCCCAAAAAAGACTTTCAAAGTTTTGCTCTCTTCAGCCCTCCTTGCATAATTTGCATGACATTAAGCTAAGCCCTCCCCCATCATGACTATCACTGTGGTGTCAGAATCATTCAATAATTTAATAATACACACTTAAACATATGTTAAGTCAAAGTTTACTACAAAATATACTTATAGTCAGGAAGTACTAATAGCATAGCAAAGCAACCAATATAATAAAAAAAAAGTAATAAAATATGTAATAAAATACCAGGGTACAGGTATTTAAGGAGTATTTCACAGGAGGGAATACTGCTCAAATGAATTTCATATTGCACATAATATAGCACAGTATAATATACTATGCTTTAAATAAATAAATAAATAACAATAAATAAATACATGCCATATACCTATAAATAAACTTTTGGTCACATCAAAATGGACTTTAATAACAATTCAATCATTTCAACAAGCAGTAAAGTGCACTTTCAAAGTTCTATTAAATAAATCAATTAGTATTGCAATTAGTATTGGCATTGCAGCCTAATTCATTCAAAAAAAAAGTTACAAAAAGAAAACATTTAAGGTTCAAATGCTGCACGTCCCATAAGAACTTCCATTCAAACCCTCATGTCTACATAAGCGCAGAGTCAAAAAAAGTTACAAAAGTACCGAAACGGGTCAAAATGAATCAAAATAAAGTATTTCTCTACCGCTATAGCCTATGGCAAAACGTTCGGCTTTTGTGTAAACAAAAATAGAGTTGAAATTAACCTAAAGAGACTGTTCGTGGTCGTGCTGATCGCATTGTTTCAATGCTAGCATTAGCATTAGCTTAGCTGCATTTTGAATGAAGATCTGATGCAGTGAGCAGCTGCAGAGCGGTCCCACACAGAGCACAGATGATCGCCACACGAAAGCTGAATTAGTATTTAAACATGTCCTAAAGTCTATAAAGTCCATTTGATGCAGAAATATGATCATAATTATGACTCACCCCATGTTGCAGTGTTTTCGGCGTACCTCCACATGTATTGTGTGTTTCGGAGCCAAGTCGCACTCTGTACACGAGCTCCGGAGAAACGGACTTGTCCCGAACCTGTCCCGAAGGTCTCCCGAACGTGTCATGTGTCCAAGTAGAAGTTAAAAGTCCATTTTCATGTCCTTATTGTCCTGCAGTGCTGCTTACATATGCAGGAGCTCTTCACAGCTGATAGGCATAAGGGGAATTCCCCTTCTGTGCTACGCAACAGGATTGGCGAGCGCACAAGCTTGGCGAACTATGTTGATTTATACACGCCCCGTTTCATTCGGCAAAAACATGCCCTTTTGAAATTAAAAATGGATGTTTTTAATGTCACTAATGCTGTTATCTGAAACATGGAGAGGCTTCTTCATGACCTCAACTAGCACATTCTGCAAAAAAACGAAAATCACAAATTTTGAAAAAAAAAACACAAATGTAATGGAGACTTGCGGGCTCAGTGTCCGTGGTGCGTCACATGCTAAATCTTATAAGAATACCATGTAATTAATAGTGATATCTGACTTGCCCTCCATCTGGTATTTTTCCATCATCTCACTCTACAGTCTGTAACCACTGTACATGTGTAGAGTATTACATGAATAGGTCTAACATCATATTATTTAGCTAGTGCTTGATGAACACACTCTGTAGAGTACTTGACACAGTGGTATATTACTATGTGTGATTTCCCCTGTGCTGCCTGTCTTTACTGCAGGTGAAGGAAGCCAAGGTGACAGAGGCCAAAATCAATGAGGCCCGAGAGCAGTACCGGCCAGCTGCAGCCCGCGCCTCCTTATTCTACTTCATAATGAATGATCTCAATAAAATACACCCCATGTATCAGTTCTCTCTCAAGGTACGTATGGGCCATTGACCTGCTATGCACTCCTTATCTCCTCCTGCACCCTATAGAGACACTTTTTACTCTTCTTCGCCCCTCTCCCACTGCTTTATGCTCCTTGGCCAGCTCGTGTCCCGTTTGCAGCTCCCTGATGTGGTTATTTGGAGTGTAATGTCTCATATACTGTGGGCCAGGCGCTCACAGAAGTCAAGGCAGAGCTGCGGTTTGTAATCCTACTCAAATCTGTGGGTAGTGCCCCGGTCCACTACTTTCCTCAGAAATCCAATGGAAGCTCCGCAAGCGGCCATACCTCTGACCTTCACAGCCAAATAGATTATAATAATATGCATTCATCACAGCAGAGGGCTATGACTCTGCAAAATCAATATGTGAGCACAGGAGAGAAGGCCTGTTCCACTGTAATACCACAAATACACTGTGCTAATGCGTCACTGCTATGCTATGTTATTACATCACAGGTTAACATTTTTTTTACTTGTCTAATGGTATTCCCACACATTTCAGAGATTCTGTATATTCAACAATACTGGACATATGTCAGGTGTCATATTTAAAGGTGCAGTATTAATATAATGTTTTTACTGTATTCAAAATGTGATAAGCGTAGCTAGTTAATTTTATATGGTTTGCAGCAGTTGAAATGTATTTATCACTTGTAAATTCTGAGCATCTGTAGAGGACTCCCTCCTCCCTTTGCTCTCCATGCTCAATCACTCCCCCTTCAGAGCACTATCACAACAGAATCAGTGTGTTTAACTACTACACATCGTATCAGGTTAGTGAAGTTATAGTATATTGTGAGAGATGGCTAAATTACTCAAACATGCATGAATGACATCTGAAACCTCTTCAGGCATGTTTTTGATGAGGGAACAACATTATAACATTATAGAAAGCTTCATAACATTCATTTTGCATAATACCCCATCTTTAACTATTCAGTTCTCATCTATGGTATTGGAAATAAAATATCAGTACTGTCTCCACAATGATCCAAAATGTAAACCTCCATATTGAACTATCGTCTTTGACTTGGAGATATATTTGTGTCCATCCACCAGCGAGCCCTTAGATCTTGTTATCCAACTCTGTAAGCCTCCTGCTGCCTGTTGCTTTGGCAGCCTTCCTCATTGTTCCTTTAAAATGCTGTCATATAAGCTATAATTGGCAGTGTTGATAAATGGCTTCCTCAGTCAGAATGTTTAGAATCAATAGAATATTTTATCTTCTCATACCTCCTCTGGGGCTAAGAAGCCGTAACAAAACAAGCGCAGTATCCCCATTTGATGCTGTTCAATATTCACACTGTGGTTTTCAGATAAAACAGTGAGTCTGCTTGTGAAACAGTATTACTACCTGTGTATGCTTTAATATCCGGTTTTGTACAAGTCCAAACGCCTCGCCAGTTAAGACTAATATGACTGCATTGATCACAGTTCAAATGATTTATTGTCCAAACTGGTTGCCTCTGAGTGATGTTATTGTTCTCTCTGTGATTGTGCAGGATTTATCACATTTGCTTTTATGGCAGGCATCTTCATCAATTCAACATTAGACACATAGATATGGGTTTAGGTTTATAATGGCTTCTTATATGTGCTGCCCTGGCTATGGAATGTCTATGGGGCAATTTGTGGGTTTCACTTTGATTAGTACACATTTAGTTTTACTGTTGTAACTGTTTGATATTTTTATTTTAAAGTGTTTGTTTAGGCAAGACAAAAGTTACCCCTGCTATTATTCAAACCATTTTCCTAACCCCCAAACTTAAAGGTGCATTATGTAACATTATGGGTCCATCACATACTTGTCTCCATGGAGATGTTATTGCTTTGTCTGGAATGTTATGCAGTATGGCATTAAACATTTCTATCTTCATGGAGACCAAACCAAACCAAACCAAGTTACAGGTCTGATATGACCTGATATGAGAAATGACCCCACTCACAGTCAGAATGTCTGTTTTTTCTAGGTATTTTTGATCTATAAAAACACCTGTCAGTGAAGACATGTAAGGTAGAGCTGTTTAATGTCCAAAAAAATCAAAGTTCTAGTTTACCTCCCACAGTCTTAAGTGAGTGGAAAAAAATTAATTGTGCAAATTTTTTGCTTAATTGGTGAATGTTTAGAAATAGCTAAACAGAGAAAACTTTTTTAATCTGAAACGCTTCTATGTTACCTTTACACACCTTTAGCGATGCACTGGGTAACATTTCCAGTGGAGAGTCCACCACCCACTTATCTCCATGGAAATGTTATTGCTTTTTCTAGAATGTTACACAGTATAGGTAAACGGAGAAATTCAGTTTGTCAACTGATTGTACCTGGGCGACTGAGGGGTTCTACACACATCTTTACACAGTATAGGTTAAACCTACCTATCACAAGAGAGACAGGCAGGTTACAGCACTATGCTGCATTAGAGGTCAGATCTGTGAAGAGTCGCCCCATTCACAGAAGGAATTATGGTATTTTTTGAGCAACAGAAACACCTGCAATGAATAAATTCTAGATGGATATGTTTAATGTCACATTCCAGGCAAAGCAATAACATCTCCATGGAGACAAACAGGTGCTGGACACGCTACCAGAAAATGCACAGTGACCTTTAAACATAAGCCATTTCCTAACTGTTCCTAAATGTCATCACTTTGAATCACAAACCACATCAGACTGTCCCTCTGGAGCATCCTAACACTAAACTTTCTATTTTGCTATTATATATGCCATTTTGAGGACTTATGACCATTCCTAAGATCATAAGATATAATATGTTGCTGTGATATGACTATTCTAGAAGAGACCCAGTTTTCATCACTTTATTGTTAGATATTGAGCATATTATTTTTATGGTTCAGTAAAATTGGTAACTATCGATTTAATTAATGCTGGGATACTTAATAATGAAAGTCGGAACTAGCTGCATCTAACAGAAGTCTCAGACAGTGAATACATGTTTGATGTTCGTCTGGAGAGTATCCACAAAACCATGTCAGAACATTCAATATCATTGAATCTAAGATCCCATAGACACACTGGCCTCTCCGGTGACATGGTTTGTCACCTTTATATTGTTACCAGTGTTACTCAAGAGCTCAAAGCACTGTTATGAGAATACCATATCTGCCTTCAGCCATTGTTATCACATTACAGCTCTGCCCCTGTCACAGCAGGTACATCATTATGTTGTTAATGAGTTCTGAAAGTGATTAGACGTACAAGACACAAAGCTCCTTGGGCACACCTATGAGCAGCTAACCTTTGTCTTAGTCTTTGTCTAGCCTGGAGGTTGTTTGCTTGTTTAGAAACTTGTTAAATGAGTCTCTTCTGCACAGGCCCAAGTGGCTACTTACAGCACTGAAATAATGCAGTATTCAAATTAACAATGCTTTTATTGCATAATCATTTGACTTAATTAAAATGCCATTTTGACTGTATTATAAAATAATGATATAGAATTGTCCAAACTAAATCAGTACCCCACAGTAAGACAAATAAAAAAAAAAAACAGGACCTCAGCACAGAGCGGGACAGGAAGAGACTTAATAAGCTGGTCAGGAGGGCCAGCTCTGTCCTGGGCTGTCCACTGGACTCTGTAGAGGAGGTGGCTGAGAGGAGGGTGCTGGCCAAACTTAGGTCCATCATGGACCTCTCACCCTCTGCACCGGACTGTAGAGAAGCTGAGCAGCTCCTTCAGCAGCCGACTGAGGCACCCCCAATGCAAGAAGGAGCGCTACCGCAGATCCTTCATCCCCACCGCCATCAGACTGTATAACTCCACTGTATAGTCCAGACGTGCAATATTTTCTATACTCTTTTTACTTATTTTTATTATTATTATTACCATTTGTCTGCATGCACTTTCTGTTCAAACCTTCTTTTGCACTAAACTGCCTGGAGCTAATGTTCAAGTTCAAAGTTCAAAGTCAGCTTTATTGTCAATTCTGCCATATGTGTTCAACATACAGTGAATCGAAATTTCGTTTCTCTCTGGCCAGGTAGTGCAAAAAGACAGTGTACAAGATACAATATGAAGACAAAACACAACAAAAACTATCTAAGACAGAGATCTAAGTTAAAACTAAAGTCTACGGTCTAAAATCTTAAAACAGTGCAACATAATAAATAAACTATACTATATACAGATTTCCAAAGTGTGCAGTGTGCATCAAAATGTGCAATGGAAGATACAGCAGTGAATTGGTCATGTGCAGTAGAATGTGCATTGGAGTTAAGATAAATAAAAATAAATGTGCAACAGTAGTAATTCTAGTGCAACAGGAGTAAACAACAGTACTAAAAATTCCAGTAGTAAATGTGCAATAACAGTAGTAAACAGCAGTGCAACGGGGGTAAAAATCAATAACAGGAGTAAACAACAGTACTAAAAATTCCAGTAGTAAATGTAAGTGTGCAATAACAGTAGTAAACAACAGTGCAGCAGGAGTAAAATCCAGTAGTAAATGTAAATGTGCAACAGTGCAACAGTCGTCCTTAGCAGCAGTTTTTTAAAGTGTCTAGAGTGATATGTCTTTTATGGAATACAGGTTATGCCAATATGGGGGGTGGGGGGTGGGAGATGGGTAAGGTGGGAGTTCGGGTGTGAGTTCAGCCTCCTGACAGCCTGGTGGATGAAGCTGTTTGAAAGCCTGGTGGAGTGGGCCCGGAGACTCCGGTACCTTCTCCCCGAGGGCAGGAGGCTGAACAGGCTATGTGCGGGGTGGCTCGGGTCACCCACAATGCTGGACGCTCTGCGGGTGAGCCGGGTGTTAAAAATGTCTAGGAGGGAGGGGAGAGAGACACCAGCGATCCTCCCAGCTGCATTCACTATGCGCTGCAGGGCTTTCCTGTTCTGTTCAGTGCAGCTCCCGTACCACACAGTGATGCAGCTGGTCAGGACGCTCTCAATGGTGCCTCGGTAGAAGGTGGTCATAATGGGTGGAGGGGCTCCAGCTCTCCTTAGTTTGCGGAGGAAATAGAGGCGCTTCTGAGCCCTCTTTGCCAGTGATACAGTATTCACTGCCAGTGATACAGTATTCACTGTCCAGGAGAGGTCCTGCACCCCCAGGAATTTGGTGCTGCTCACCCTCTCTACAGCAGCACCATTGATGGACAGTGGGGGTGCTGGGTGGGGCCTCTCCGGAAGTCAATAACAATCTCCTTGGTCTTTTCAACATTAAGAAGGAGATTGTTATTGCTGCACCACTGGGTCAGAAGGCCCACCTCACTCCTGTAGTTTGTCTCATCGTTATTAGAGATGAGACCCACCACAGTCGTATCGTCCGCAAACTTCACTATGTGATTGGTGCTGAACGCTGGTGAGCAGTCGTGGGTCAGCAGAGTGAAGAGCATCGGACTGAGCACACAGCCCTGGGGGGCTCCTGTGCTCAGTCTAATGCAGCTTGAGGTGTTTCTGCCAACCCGCACTGCCTGTGGCCTCTCACTGAGGAAGTCCAGCAGCCAATTACACAGTGAGGTCTGAAGCCCCAGGTGGTCTAGTAGTAATGTGGCAAGTGAATTTCTCCTGTGTGAGATCAATAAAGTCCTAGCATATCTTATCTTATCTTATTTAAGCAACTTCATCATCTTCCTTTAACTGTTCAATCGCTTTGACACTAAAGTCTACATTATAGGCACACATTCCAAAACACAACCTTATATCCATTTCCAAGCTTTGATTTCAGAACTTCATGATGCTTTTTTCAAAACCTTAACTGATTAAATGATTAACTATTTAAATACATATTGGAAATATAATATATGCTATTGTTTGGTGAAAGTGTGCAGTTCTTAGGCACCCAAAGTGCACAGAGCAAAGACACAAATGAACACAAAGGAATCACAATATGAAGAGATTTTATAGAGAGACACAGAAGCACTAGAAACACAACATAAAAGACTTCTGTAGTGAAAACCTGATTTACACAGGTTTTCACTACAGAAGTCTTTTACTTTGAGGTCCAAGTCTGACACAATTTAGATACCAACTGCTAAAAAACACAGGTTTGAAAATTGTACTTTTTTCCTTTCCTTTGTGGGGGAGATAATGTAATATTTCCCACACATTTAGAGCATTTACCTTACTCTGAAACCAACCCTCACACTACACGTCTAAAAGTGTGGGAGCATTCTCTGGACAGTGTCTCGATGATGGTTACATAAGTTCATAAATCTGATGACTGTGTCCGTTCTACAAGAATGTGTTACGTTTTGTTCACAAAGTTTACTTTTTCAAATATTCTGAATTCTGAGTTTGTCTTGTGTGAAGAGTTTTGCAAAGTGTGCAAAAAAAAAAAAAAAAAATGTCAGATTTGTGACACATTTCCGAAAATGTTCAAAAACAATGGAATAAAACTATAGTATGATTGTGTTTTTGCTTGTCCATGTGTGGCCAGGCTTTCAGTGTGGTCTTCCAGAAGGCTGTGGAGAGGGCAGCTCCAGATGAAAGCTTGACTCAGAGAGTGTCCAACTTGATCCAGAGTATCACATGGTCTGTGTTCCAGTACACCACCAGGGGGCTCTTCGAATGTGACAAGCTCACTTACACAGCCCAGCTCACCTTCCAGGTACAACCACACACTCACCTACAGCTCGCATCCACCTACAACCACACACTCACCTACACAGCCCAGCTCACCTTCCAGGTGGGAAAGTGTAATACTTTGCAGTTTACATTTTGAAATCCACTTAAAACTTGCGTTTTAATACTTTTTGACATTTGCAAAGTTTACAATATGAGTTAACAGTTGGAATGAAACTGCAGTGTTCTGTATTGAACTGTACCTCTGTATTGCTTTACTGTGTTTTTAAACCCCACACACCTTCACTAGAATCGATTGGATGATTTCAGCCTTGGAATTGTCAGTCTCAAAACAAAAGGTAAAAAGTAACAGACATCATAAGGTAACATCACAACAGAGCATTTTGAGCTTTGGAGATGTAGACGGACTAAAGGCTCATTTATGCTGTACATTCTAGACGCATACTAATACATTTGGAGACTTCTCTCCAACCTCTGCGTTGGTCATGACTTACCTCTGGCTGGGAGACACTTGTCCAAGGAGAAGGGGACACTCTTCTCTTCTACTTCCCACTTCCCCCTGACTGTCTGTGCACAGATCCTGCTGATGAATAAAGAGATCAGCCCTGTGGAGCTGGACTTCCTCCTGCGGTACCCAGTGCAGCCTGGTGTGAGCTCACCAGTGGAGTTCCTGTCCAACCAATCATGGGGTGGCATCAAGGTACACACAACGCATAATCATACAACATATCAGAAGACACACAGCACATTAGTTATACAACATAACAGGAGACACACAACTACATCAGTCATACAACATAACAGGAGACACACAACCATATCAGTCACACAGCATAACAGGAGACACACAATACATCAGTTATACAACATAACAGAAGACACAAAACTACATCAGTCATACCACATAACAGGAGGCACAAAATACATCAGTCATACAACACAACAGGAAACACATAATACATCAGTCATACAACACAACAGGAGACTCACAATATATCAGACAACATAATAGTGGATTGGGACAGTACACGGATGAACTAAGAGTCCAGTAAATAAAAACACTGGATCAATAGAAATGAGGAAACAAGGTACATGTACTTTGATTTTGAATGAGGGAGCTTTCTCACTCTCCCACACCTGCACTACCTAATCGGACTACTTGCTACTCACTAGTCCAACGACCACCACTGAAAAACAATTCAAGGAAATACATCATCTATATTTGTCTGATATAACTGTATTCAACTGTCAAGAGACGTTTTACTATAGAATATGAAAAAGTGTTAAATAACCAGACAGAGTCACAATCTCATTCTGATACCTGCGCAGGGAGATAAGGGGAGTTCCACCAGCGGGTGGCTAAGTTGTCCAAACTCAGCCCCCAGGTCTGTCTGAAATCTCTCCCCTGCTCCAACAGCTTTATTAAACTCAGTATTTCAGTTCAAGGGCATACATTATGATGAGAAGCAAACACAAAGAAGATAAAGGTAGCTTTCATTGCAGTGTTGCACATCCTGTACCAGCCACCCTAACTCCCCGGCGCCACCCCCTACTTATCAGTAGTAGGGCGCATGCACGTGTGTGAGAGGCAGCACTGTGCATGTAGTAAAAACAGCACTAAGCTAACAGTACACTTTTGATAATATATGTATAAATGCAAATTGATAATATATGTATATATGCAAATTTCTTAAAATCTTCCCTCCTGTTTATCAAAGTTAAATGCCAAATTGTCATAATCAGAACATTACCACTCCAGAACCTGGTTTTCGGTAAGTCATCATATTCATAGCACCTTTAACAATTTACACACAGAGGAAAAATGCAGTTGTACAATCATTTAAATGTGATCACAAGATTTTTCTTGGATAAGCAAGGTCATGTATTCTTTAGACATCAGAGTATAAACTACTGAGGCATTGATCATTCTCTTAACCATAGCTCTGAGACATGGCATAATACAGGTCACAAGAATGCAAAACAGGACCAATAACACGATTATTGGGGTCAACACCTTCAGCGCCACTTGCCACCATGCACCTGAAGACAGCCAGGAGAGTAAACTTTCTGTGGTGAGGTCATAGTTTACGGCATCTCTAAGTGAGGTGAGATTGTGAATGGCCTGCTGTATGATGTGTCCGTCTGCGTCATTTTCAGGAATGTACGTGCAACAGGAAGTATACACAGAAGTAGAAATTAGTGCATACACCCCACCCTGACTAGAGGTGACCAAATCAAGCACAACACAGTTTTGCAATGTCATAAGCCTAAGAGCCTGCAGTTCCTGCCTTTCAGCTTCAAACGCAGCCATGGTAATATTGACAAACCCAGCAAACCGGTAATTTAGTGTTTCCATTCGTAGCATCAATTTGCCTACCCCAAGACTGGGAAATAGTGACAGCAGCACTTTGGCTCCATCAGACCAGAGCTTGTGGTATTTAGGTACACCGCTACCCAAACCGGGTCATGAGGCTTGAAGACGTCAGTGGACCCTTTCTTCCGGTCAGTTGCATTGGTGGCATACACAATGTAGGAGTGCTCGCCAGGTTGTAAGAACGCACATCTGCCCTTCCAGCCCGTACGAAGCTGGAGGAAAACATTGTCGCCACACAGCCACATGTAGTTAGTGTGTGCCAGGGTCCCCAGGACATCCGGGACTTCAAAATAGGGTGCACACTTACTTCCTGGAACAGCCTGAGAGTTGTTGAAGTGACCACTGCTGTTCCTAGTACATGGGCTAAAGATTTCAGGACAATAACCAGTAGGAATCTCCCCCACATCAATGGTGTGACTGAAAGTCAGATTATGGGTGTAGCATGTAAATCTGGTGCCGGGTCTGACATGGACTGGTCCAAAAATTGGACTTTCAGCGCTGTCATTTGTCAATTTCAGATGAGCAAACTGATTGGTTATTTTGGGTACTGGAGGCAGATCTAAACCGGTTGCTTCTTTCAGGTAACCAGGGTTAATTGCTGACCTGAGTAGTTTAGTAATGGTTGAGGTCACGTTCTGTACTGGCCGGGGCACTATATATGGGTTAGATGTGGCAATTGGCATGTTTGTGCAGACATAGCAGTCAGTTTTCTGATGTATGTTAGCTATATATGTCGATACCTTTGTATTGATACCAAAGGTTGACATTATAGCTGTTAGAGTTACGAATTGATTTTGCCAATTGAGTTAACCAAAGTGTGTCACGCTTAAATCGTTTTGTAGTTAGAGCACGCTGGTCAATTGTAACACATGAAGTTGCGTTGAACCGATAAATCATATCTCTAGTCATGCTGGGGTTTGTGTTTTAGAATTTTTTTCTCGATTGTATGTTAGTCATTATCTGTGGAAATGTCTGTATATTAGGGTCTTCTAAAACCTCTCTGTCACTGGGAACACAGATAGTGGCAAGTGCTCGCTGTTGAGTGATATTCAACCTCATCAATGGATCATTTAATACCTCATAAAATACAGAATGGTTACAGTAGTAGGCCAGGTGTAGCGGATATGATGTATCTGGGCGTTCCTTGGTTGGTCTTACGGTGTTCTGGCCCTCCTGGATCCACAGCCAGATGAAGGTGCACCCAGGGATCAGCACGAGCAGGACTCCAGATGCCAGCATGGTTCTGAAGAAAGATGCCATCATCCGAGACAGGCCACAGGTCCAGCACAGCAAGCAGATTCAGCACCTTGGACAGGTCCAGCGGAGCGAGCCTTCTCCCTGTGGCTAGGAGGATCTCCCTGTTTCACTGGCGTTGAGACGGGTAGACTACACCACTACCTCCCTTTGTAGCCAGACTTCCCCTCACTAGCCAGTTTCCAGAGTCAGCTTCACTCGGCTGGTCAGTCGTCCCCTCCTCCGAAGGTGGAACCAACTCGCTTAGGGTTTGGTGTTTGCAGTGTGATTGATGGACCCACATTGGTCTCTCAGCAATATGGACAGCTATTGGGGTCGTTAACAGGACTGGATGAGGAACCTCGAACCGTGGGCTGGACCAACACTTCCGTTTCACAGATTTCACGAACACCCAGTCTCTGACCTGGATTGGTTTTCCAAACTGTGAGGAGGTAGTAGTGTTCGGCAGATTATTGGCATTTTGACATTCTCTGTTCAATAAGGCTTTTCTCATATAATCTGCTAAAGTTTGGTCTGAGCCTGGAGTGTCTCTGGTTTGTAAATGTAAGTCAGGAATTTTAAAGGATCTACCATACAAAAGTTCAAATGGAGTCATACCAGTCCCTTCAGCTGGGAGTATATGCATATTTAATTGCACCAAATCTATGCAGTCCGGCCAGGACCGACCTGTCTCCTCCATAGACTTAACTAATTTATATTTTATTGGGCCATTTGTTCTTTCAACCAATCCAGCTGATTGAGGGTGGTATGAGCAATGTCTTTTTAATTTTATGTCTAAATTTCCTCCTACTTTGTCTATAACTTCATTAACAAAATGGGTACCGTTATCACTCCGAATGATTTCAGGTATTCCAAAAGTTGGAATTATTCTTTTACATAAGGCTTTGGTTACTGTTATAGCGTCTGGGTTTGCGCATGGAAATAACTCTACCCATTTTGAAAATGCATCTATGATTACTAAACAGTATTCTACACCTTTACTTTTATTTAACTTAGTAAAGCACCGACTGGTTAGCTCAACTGGTAAGTCACCCCCCGGGGGTTGTGGGTTCAAATCCCCCCTCCTTGGGCAAGACCCTTCACGGTACTGCCCCCCGGGCGCCGATAGATGGCTGCTCACTGCTCCTGAAAAAGGATGGGTCAAATGCAGAAGTCAAATTTCTCACGTGTGTCATTGTGTGTGAGACCAATAAAGGCTTAATCTTAAAAGTCCATGTGAATTACTTGAAATGGATATTCTGGTTGGGGAAATTTACCCCTTCTGGGTCTTGCTTGCCCCTGTGAGTTATGTTTAATGCAGGTTAAACACTGTCTACAATTTTTTTTAGTAAGTATTGAATCCATAAGTGGTATAATATTGATTTACTAATTCGATCAACCACCCTGATGAGACATGGCAAACTCCATGGCTCATTATAGTAGCCCATTTAAATAGAGAGCGTGGGAGGATGGGTTTATTGTATTGTCATGTGTAAATATTATCCTTTAATTTCACACCTTTTTTGAGCCAGGCTGCAATTTCAGTTTTAGGGGCTGACTTTTGGTACACTTCTAGGATATCAATACTCACATCTTGTTCCTTCGAAAAGGCAAGCAATGTAGATTTTGCAGCTGCATTTTTTGCAGCTTGATTGGCTAAAGCATTTCCTTTTGTAACAATATCAGTTCCTGTTTTATGAGCTTCACATTTACATACTGCTAAATGTTTTGGTAACAAAATAGAATCTGATAGCGCTTGTAATAATTTATAATGCATTACAGGTTTACCAGCTGATGTTTTGAAACCCCGTAATTTCCATTATTGACAAAACTGGTGTACTGTACCAAATACATACTGACTACCAGTATAAATAGTTAAAGATTTTCCCTCAAATAGTTTACATGCTTCAGTTAAAGCAATTATTTCTGCAGCCTGTGCTGACAAATTTGATGGTAATGGGTTAGATTTTAGCACTGTATCTACTGTGGTTACAGCATAACCTACACAATTTTTTCCTGAAATATCCTTATTCGCTGAACCATCTACAAATATCACTTCACCATGTGTTAGCGGTGTGTCCTGCAAATCAGGTCTAGCAGGGCTCTCAAGTCTCACGCATTGAGAGTGTGACACACGCAATTTGACCTGTTCACACGCAACACATGGTATTTCTCACGCTGAAATTTAGTTATGCAATTCAAGCGCAGCGCTTCTGTGCCCAGAAATCGGTTCAGGCACCACGCGGTTTCAGCGCCATTCGTCCCCCTCCCTCCCTCCCCCCGCTCCTCGCAGAAAAAAAAAAGTCACTCGCAACCCCTCCCCCCGGAAATTACGCAGTCACACGCACGACCCCGCTCGAAAGTTGAGAGCCCTGGGTCTAGGTTTGTAGACTTGTTCAGTTTCAGCTATGCAATCATGTGATTTTCCGTCATGTGGTGTGGGTAGGAGTGTTGCTGTGTAGTGTAGTGCATCTTTCAATATTTACATGTGGTTGAGATAACAATGTTGTGATACATGACAAATGTCTGGCTGGTGACAGAAAAGACATTTTAGTTTGCAGGAGTAGTGCTGCAGCATGTGTTACTTTTAAAGTCAGAGGATGGAACAGCACTACCTCTGCTGAGGCTGGAACACATGGTGGGGTTGCTCTAGCCACCGGATCTAAGTATACTGAATAATATGCAATTGGTCTTAATTTAGCACCATGTTTTTGTAACAGTACTGATGTCATAAATCATTTTTTTTTACAATCTATTGTTTGGATGAAAGGTTTAGCATAATTTGGAAGAGCTAGCACTGATGTTCAAGCTAGAGCTTGTTTCAATTTCAAGAATGCTGTTTCTCCTTCAGGAGTCCATTTTACTGAGTCATTTAAAGCCATAGGTTGGTGCTCGTGATTTTTCTGCATAATCTGGTAGCCATGCTCTGCAATGATTACAGAGTCCTAAAAATGACATCATCTGTCTCTTTGTCTCTGGTTTTGGAGCAGCTAATATAGCCTTTTTCCTGTCTTCATTTACTGTGCGACCACTTTGAGTTAAAGTATGTCCTAAGTATTTGACTTCTTGTTTCCACAACTGTAATTTGGATTTGCTGACTTTATTTCCTGTTTCTGATAGAAAATTGAGTAATGCCAGTGTATCTTTCCTGCACGTGTCCTTATCTTTAGAAGCTACCAGTATGTCGTCTACGTAAACCAATATTTGACTGCCCCCTGGAGGATCAAAGGTCGACAAACAATTTGTCACAGCTTCTGTAAAGATTGTTGGACTGTCACCAAAACCTTGACTTAAGCGCAACGTAAACGCAAACCAGTACTGACTGTCTTTGTCTACTGGGATTGACCAAAAAGCATTACTCAAATCTATCACAGAGAAATATTTTGCATCAAGTTTCATTGAATTTAATAACGTGTGCGGATTTGGAACATTTGGAGCTCTCTGCTGTACTGCAGCATTTACAGCTCTTAAATCCTGCACCATTCTTCATGATAAAGATGGTGGCGCCTTTTTTACTGGGAAGATTGGTGTATTACATTCTGATTCATTATAATGCCTGCTTTTTCTAATTATTTAATTATTGGTGCAATACCTTCTTCTGCGTCTGGTTTCAGTGGATATTGCTTTATTTTTGGTCTATATTCTGTTCTTCCCTTCATTTTAACTGGAGATACATTTTTCATTAATCCTATGTCTGTGGGTCCTTTTGACCATAGACTGCTTGGCAGAGGGGATAGAAAATTCTCCTCCTTCTCTGTCAAGTTAAGTGCTTCTCACATAACAGGGTCATCAAGGTGTACTGTCAGTGTTAAAGTAGTGGTCCAAAACAATGGTTCCCTGTAATATCCTGTGTCGTCATTGAATTGAACTTTTCCTGCTTCTGCATCTCTCCAAGTTTTAGCCTTTTTTACTAATTTTGCTTCTAAATTTAGATCTTCCCAACGTTTTCGTGGGTCTTTTGTAAGAGAGATGTGAGGCATTTTGTCTCCCTGCATGAGATTTGTCACTGCAGTTGGTACTTCCACTCTACAAAAACATGTCTCACTCTTCCAGTAGATGTAGGAAATTGTACATTTCTGAGGACCTAATTTGTGAATTTCCTCATCATAAGCCGGGTCAGGTCCTGGCGTGTGTTTGTAGCGCAGTGTCACATGCAAGTCATTGCATCATGTCCTGGACGAGTCCTATCGTTAGCTTTAGTGGTCAACTCTTGAGCCACTTTAGTCAGGTCACCCTGCGGTAGGTCTAAAGTCCAATAATAGTGTGGTTGTGACTGAGATTCACACACCATTCCATTAATGTCACCCATTTTTTGAACAGTCCGGACAATGTAGGTACAATTCCTAAATTTAAAAGTATCAATACATCTCTGCCTGCTAGATTGTGAGGACAGTACGGGGCAATAACTACTTCTAGATGCACTTTGTCCTCCCCTCCAGGTATTTGAAATGTTACCGGTTGTGTAACTCTACTTGTTTTTAAAATTCCATTTGCCAATTTTGAAGCCCCCGACAACATAGCTCCCGGAATCATTCGGGCACTCAAATGTTAAGGTGGGGGTTCAAGGAGGGGAGAGTAGAGTCGACACAGCTTTATCATAGCAGCAGCATCTGTGAACTCCTCCTGACCTTTGGGTTCACTAGTGCACCTGTCTCCCCTGTCTCTTATTGCTTCTTCCCACTTGCTGAAGGTATTATTAAGCTATCAAGATAGCTGCCGGTGGGACAGGAGCAGTCGCAGCGCTCCTAGTCTACTTTGTGCTTACAAAGTTTTTAAAACCTATTCACGTTGATCCAGCTCGGACTGTTGGTAACATCCTTCTATCGTTTTGTTTAAATGACAAAACGGCTAAATATGAGGATCTGGGCAACATACAAACAATGAATGAACTGGCAAAGACAAGCACCAGCTATGGATCCTACACACTGGCTGTGACTTTCATCTACCCATCTTTATATAACACAATGCTTAAGAGGACTAAAACAGCAACACAATCAACAACACTGTCAACAGGACTTATTATCGCCATATGTTTGATGTTACCCGGGGACATCCACCCGTGCCCGGGCCCACACCACTTCAGAACACTGACCGCATGACTTTTAAAAGCTTGAGAAACAAAGTTACAACACAGCTAAGGAAATCAAGGGCAGTTTTTTTCTAAATATTATCAAAGCAGCAAAAGGGAATACAAAAGAGCTCTGGAAATCTATTGACAAACTTACAGGAAAAGGACAAGCAAGGAAGGAAACCATAACATTAAATGTGAATGGTTCTATTCTTTATGACAACCTTGAAATTGGCAACTGTTTCAACCAGAACTTTATTCAGTCAGTAATATCAATTAATACAAATTTCCCTCAAAATCTAAATCTAGTGCCTACAAATCAGTATACTCCCTGTTATAACAAAGACTCTTGAGAAAGTAGTAGTAGAACAGTTCACACAACATCTAGAGGAGGAAGAGCTATTACACCCCATGCAGTTTGGTTTCAGAGCAAATCATTCAACTGAAACTGCCTGCTGCCTGCTTATCGAAACAATAAAATCACATATGGACAATGGTGGGGTCGTGGGAGCAATTTTTTTGGATCTCTGCAAGGCATTTGACACCGTTAGCCACCCCATACTACTCTCTAAACTAACAAATTATAAACTGTCCACAAACATCCTAGCCTGGATTAAGTCCTACCTGACCAACCGCTCTCAGTGTGTCTGCATCAGTAATATCAGATCATCCGTAGAAACCACCCACTTTGGACTACCACAAGGCTCTAACGTCGGCCCTCTTCGTTTCTCCCTTTACATAAACAACCTGCCATCTGTGTGCAAAGACAAACAACTCCAGATGTATGCAGATGATACAGTCGTTTATACGTGGGGAAAAGATGCAGAGCAGGTAGCCAACAAACTCACCAGGGCTATGGAAAAGGTAGATAGGTGGTTGCGTGACTCATGCCTCACATTAAATACAAAGAAAACGGCCACAATGTACTTCACAAATAAGTGTAAAAAATCATCCTTTCCAAATATTACAGTCAATGGTGAAGCTATACAGAACGTGACAGAGTATAAATACCTAGGTGTTACGTTAGATCCCACTCTCACCTTCAGTAAACATATCAAACGACTGTGTCAAAGCCTTAAATACAATATCAAAACATTTAAATCCATCAGGAACTCACTCACACAAGAAGCAGCACACACCTTCTTTAATGTAATGATCATGTCCCGTTTCTATTACTGCATCACAAGCTGGTCCCAGGCAACCAAAACCACCCTCAAGCCATTGGAATCTCTGCACAAACAAGCCCTAAGAGTTCTTAACAGGAAACCAAGACAACACCATCACTGCAATATCTTACAGAAATATCATTTGCTCAGATTTGACAATATTCAGACTCGCCTCAATCCGCTTAGTTTATAGAATCCTAAATAACTCTGCACCGGCAACCCTGAAGCACTTTGTTCATTACACCTCTACTGTCACAACCAAAACCACACGCGCCTCCACCAGGGGGCAGTGTGCCATCCCAAAGCGCAAAACATCATTCGCAAAAACAGCCTTCTCCTATAATGCTATTAAAGACTGGAACAACCTTTCAAATGAATTAAAATGTCAGGCAAGCTATACAACTTTCTCAACAGAGCTTTAAAAGTGGTTGCAGAACAATCAAACCTGTCAACACTAATTTTTATATAACAGCGTTTCTATTGTTATTTGATATACAATAGGCTATGTAAAGACTGATATAAATGAAATGTAGAATGGTAGGTTAATATGAATTTTAAAAGATGAAGATTTTGTAAATACTTGTAATTATTTTTTAAATATGTGCCTTGTATGGTGTTTTGCATTGAATGTCATGTATGTATGACTATGTGAGAGTGTTTCTCTGTTCCTGTGTGGCAAAGTGAGAGAATGTGTTAGTGTGAATGCTTCTTATTGTTGATTGAGATATTTCACTGTAATTTATTAATGTAATAGGGACTGCAGATGGAAACTAGCTATGTAGCTATAATCTGGTGCAGATTATCTTTGTTTTATGAGCTTAATGTCTCATGTACATTGTCCCTTTTCAAATAGACTAAACTAAACTAAACCTCTTCCACCTCCACCTGTCTCCACCTGACTCTCCTTCCTGAATATGTCTTCCCCTGCCTCTCATTCACCTGCTCCCAACTCTCCCTCCTGCACCTGTTTTCACCTGTCTCTTCCTCATCCCTCTCTGTTGTCTTGCCCCTGCCTTTCTCCTACCCCTATCTCCCTTGTCTCCCCCCTACACCAGTCTCCCATGATTCTCCTTCCTTCACCTGTCTTCCTCTCTCATACCCCTGCCTCTCCCTCCTGCACCTGTCTTTATATGTCTTCCTTTATCACCTTCCTTTCCTTCCTTCTGCCCCTCTCTTTTGCCCCTGTCGCCTGTCTTCCTCATAATTCCCTTTCGTGCACCTGTCTTCTCCTGTGTTTCTCTTTTTCATCTCCTTCTCCCTGCCTCTTCTTTCTGCACCGGTCTCCCCTATCTTTCCCTGCCTCTCCCTTGTGCCCTTGCCTCTCCCTCTGCTCTGTTTATTGCTCTGACAGTCACCACATGCCTTCTCAAATATGAACCACTTCTCAGACCTGACAGACTCACAGGGTTTAGCATTTTTCCTCCTGGGGGTAAAAATATCCTATGATTAGCATAGGTTTGTTGACTCTGAGCGCAGTAACTTCAGACTTGAAGGGCATATGTCAGTAGGCTGTTTGTGCATCAAGTACTGTATATGGGGGCATTTAAAGTGGCTATACAAGATTTTATTTTTTGTAGTTGAGACAAATTTGCCCCAGTTGGAAAAGCAACTCTTGTCAGTAGGCTGTTTGTGCATCAAGTACTGTATATGGGGGCATTTAAAGTGGCTATACAAGATTTTATTTTTTGTAGTTGAGACAAATTTGCCCCAGTTGGAAAAGCAACTCTTATGGTAAAAATTAGACCGCCGTGTCATGCCTGCATCTAATCGTAAAGCATTTTTTTCCTTTTAAAATCAGAAAGTGCACTATTAGCATGCTAAGAGTCAGTCCATCAATGTCGCTAAACATAGTGGCACTTAAGTGGTTAAGCCTCATTTGAAGAAGCGTCAGCTTAAACTTAAGGCTGAAGTCGTTCTACTAACACAGTTCAGCTGCGCCTCATCAGAGTTCACTTCAGCCAGGCGTATCCAGTCTTGTGCTGGATAAGCCTGCACAGGGGACGTAAGAACCCCAGAACAAGCGACTGTCGAAAACATGTTGAAGATTCGGGCAGAATATAAATATAAAGCCACAATTACAAAGAAAGGCAACACACTTGCAATAACCAAGGCGAGGGACATGGTGTGACAAAAGATCGCCGACCGTTTAAATGCGCAAGTTCTATAACAGTGCTGAATGAGAACTCGCTACAGTATGCCACGTGGAAGGCCCGAGTTCGATACTCAAGGAGTGCAGTTGATGTCATAATGGATGTTTATATTCATATTTGTAGAGCAGTCTTGTCAACTGTAATCTCTTTTTACTGTGTTAAAGTATTTGCACCAACTAATATGTTAAATTGTGTTAACTTGTCTTTGAGCAGTAGTGGTGTTAATAAGGTAAAGAGGACTGCTTTGGAGGATTTCATTAAAGAGGCTTGCGCAGCATCTCTGAAGCAAATTTGCTGAATCATTGAAATGTTGCATCATGGAGTGTGCCTGTTATTTGGCTACATTTTAAGTTTTAAAATCAGAATCAGAAAGACTTTTATTGCCATTGTCAAGTGAACAGAATTCACAAAACTAGGAACTTGTCTCGGTGATAAGGTGCAAACATAAAACACTAAATAATAATAGTAATAACTAGAATATAGACACTAAATAATAATAATAACTAAAATATAGCTATAATATAGTAAAAATAATAAGCAATCCAAATAACAAAAAGGTTCAGATGAGCAGCATCAAAACAGTAGTGCAAACATGACATAATTAAAGTGACTGGTGATATAAAATGTCCAGCTTTGTGCAGATGTTATGAATTGTTCATGAGTCCAACAGCAGAGGGAAAGAAACTGTTCTTCTGACGGGAGGTTCTGGTCCCAATGGACCGTAGCCTCCTGCCAGAGGGAAGTGGCTCAAATAGTCCATGTCCAGGGTGAGAAGTGTCAGCTGCTATCCGGCCTGCTCGCCCCCGAGTCCTGGAGACGTATAGGTCCTGGATAGATGGAAGGCTGCAGCCAATCACCTTCTCGGCAGAGCGCACATTGTGAAATGTGTAAACCGAGCAATAGAGATCCTTTTCCACGTTTGAAAAAAAGACAGCCCAAACAGGCGAGTTTGAACAAGCTCCCCTTATGATGGCATAAGGGGAAAGGTTTCCACCCCCTCTGTCTGGATGTCCACCCCCTGTCTCTGGAAATCCCACCCAGAGAATTTGGACCGGCCCTTGCGCAAACGAGCTATAGCTACGAGCTACTAGATGCGTTGCCGGTTTGTTTTTCTTGGTGATATGAGGGCTCCGTGATGTGAGGGCTCTGAAACGAGTGAAGCATGGCAACTGCTCTGTCCTGGGATGTGATGATGAAGAAAAGACTTGCAAATCGACTGAAACTGAAGCCTGGGTCAGTACCAACTCTCCACGCCGCATCAGCTACAGACGCTGAACAAGTAAGTCAACTGTAAAACTACATAATTTTGTGTCTGTGCTGTATATGGTTGCCTGGCTTGTTACTGGTAGAATGTGTTGCATTAGCTGAGCAGCTAACAGCTAACAGCTCCGTTAGCAGGCTTTTCTGCCCTACAAAGCCAAACGCAATAATTGCATACACTGTCAAATTAAGTTCAGACTGGAAATGGACTTTATAACACCACCTTTGTCTTGTGACTAAATCTCTTGCCTCTACATAAAAGCATCACCGCTATTGCAGTGTAGCAAGCCTGTTATCTGTTACACTTAAAATGAGGCTTTATCTGGTGAAAATAGACAAATTCATCTTTTGTACACCTTTGGTTTTAGTACGTGAACTTATAACATTTTATTTTGAATATTATGCAGTAGAGCTATTAGCAGGTAACTGCAGGGCTTGTTGCATTTGTAATGAGATTGATATCATGGTTTCAAGAGGGCGGCGCGCACAGATGCTGCGGCCCGGAGCTCCTGCAACAGATGCAACTTTTTCCTTTTTTTTATTGCTATCAACCTCGTTTTAGCCAGAATTAGCAACTGTCAGCAGTTAGGTAGCGCATGTACAACTTATAGTCCAGGAAAAATCATCAACACCGGTCTCGAAGGCTCTATTCCACAAGCTCTCCCAAACATCCCAGAGGATGTTTGGGTTACTCAAAACAATGGTGACTGCTTGGATAACTACTCAAGAGAAAACGCCAGAGGAGAGACAGGAAACAGAAGCGGGGCAAGAGAGCTGGCATTCAGTGGAGGCTCCTCTCCCCAGTTTGGTTGTTGCGAACACCCAGTCCATAATCAACAAGATCAACGAGCTGAGACTAAGGGGGGGAAGTGGAACAGCTGTGCTCTACTGTTCACCAAAACTTGGCTAATGGCTAACATCCCCGACTCGGCTATTCAGATCACTGGCTGGACTGTATTTCGGGCTGAACGGACTGCAAACTCGGGCAAGGACAAAGGCGGTGGCGTGTACATATGTGAGTAACTCCTGATGCACCTCAGTTACTATCATAGAACAATATTGCTCTCCAGACTTGGAATTTATCTCACTGAAGTGCAGACCGTTTCATCTCCCTTGGGAATTCACCGCAGTGTTTCTCTTACTGTTTAAGTCCCCCTCAAGCTAACACTAAGCTAGCGTTAGCTAAACTACATGACATCACAGACCTGCAGAACGCACACCCTGAGGCCGTGTTTATTATCTCCGGAGACTTTAACCACGCTAACCTGAAATCCGATTTGTCCAAATTCTATCAGTTTGTGGACTTTCCAACCAGAGGGAGGAACACACTGGATCTGGTTTACTGTAACATAGCCGAAGCCTACAAAGCATCCCCCTCCCCCCACCTAGGACAGAGTGACCATATTTGTCTGCTATTGACCCAGGCGTACAAACCCCTCATTGCCAGGTCAAAGCCTACAAGCCAGATAGTCAGAGTCTGGCCTGAAGGTGCTATTGAAAAGCCTGAGGACTGTTTTGAAGACACTGACTGGGACCTATTTAATCAGAGCCCCACTTCAGCCAAGTAGTCAAACTTAAACACATTTGCTTCCTCTGTGCTGGATTACATCAGCTTCTGTGTGGACAATGTCACTACATACAAACCATCCGTACATTTCCAACCGCAAGCCCTGGGTGAACAGGGAATTTCAGAGCTTGCTGACACTCAGGGACAATGCCTTTCACTCGGGTGACCAGGTAGCCTACTCAACAGCCAGGGCCAACCTGAAGAGGGGCATCAGAGAAGCAAAGCGCTCCTATAAAGGACAGATAGTGCAGCACTTTGTAGACTCTGACCACAGGCGCATGTGGCAAGGCATCAAATCTTATACAGACTACAAGAGCACCAACCCCTGTCTGCCCACCTCTCACAACCCAACCCTCCCTGACGACCTCAACAAATTCTTTCCATGTTTTGATGAGAGACCCATCCCCCACCACCCCACTGAATTTACAGAGTCCACATCACACATCCTGGTGCTAAGTGAACATGAGATCAGGCGTGACCTCAGCAGCATCAATCCTCGGAAAGCACCAGGACCGGATAGAATTCCTGGGCAGGTTCTGACGCACTCCGCTGGCCAACTGAGTGCAGTTTTCACAAGCCTGTTCAACATCTCCCTGGAATAAACCACAGTCCCCACCTGCCTGAAAACCAGTACCATAGTCCCTGTCCCCAAGCAACCAGCCATCAAGTCTTTAAATCAGTGGTCCCCAACCTTTTTTGCACCACGGACCGGTTAATGTCAACCAAAATTTTCACGGACCGATGGGGTGTGGAGGGGGGCGGGGCGAGTGGATATCGGCGGACAAATACCACAAAATAAAATTATACAAACAACACAAGAACTGTGGTATGTTGTAAATATAACAATAAATGTGAATCCACTGTGTACAACAACATAACAAGAGTCACAACTTAAACATGCGTTCAATATAAGATGGACCACAAAACAAATATAAAGTACATGAAAAATACAACTCACCATAACGCTGAATCAAGTGTGAGTGTGTATGTGTATGCATGTCTGTGTGTGTGTGTGTGTGTGTATGTATGTCTGTGTGTGTGTGTGTGTATGTATGTATGTGTGGGTGTGGGTGTGGGTGTGTGTGTGAGTGTGTATGTATGTATGTATGTGGGTGTGTGCGAGCGTTCCTGGAGTTAATGCACACCTATCCCCCTGTGTTCCCTCTACCACTGTTCATCATATTTCACATGGTATCACCCGCACACTACTGCTGTGTATTCCTAAGTACTTGAATCCTGCTGCTGCCAGAGACTATACTGAACCCCGTGCAATATGACTCTACTGTGCATTATAGCGTAAATGTACATCTTCATATTGTTTTTCATATTGTTTGATAGCTCTACTTGTTTATATTGTATATACTGTGTAAATCTAACTAATTTATATCTATTTTATTCTATTTTTTATCTACTGTGTCTATTTTGCATCTGTTGTTGGCTGCTCCAAATGACATCTCACTATACTTTGTATATTGGCAATAAAGACTTCTATTCTATTCTAATAATGAGATTTTTTGAGGTGTGTAAAATATACAATGTGTAACCAAATAAATGATGTAATTTCATAATTGGTATATTGAAGTATTAATGTTGTTCACTACACATACTTATCTTCTATCTTCTTACGACTTGCACCTGGAGTATATACAAAGTAATAAATGAAGTACTAATTTGTCATTGTTATCTCTACACAGGCCAGCACATCAACTCTAACCAGATAGGTAGGACCACACAAGCTGGAGTAACGACCCAGATTCTGCAATCCAGGAAGCCCCAGCACCAGCTCACAAATGAGTAATAGGAGAGATGCCTGTAGCGGCTGGACAATCAAAATGATATTTAGTTTTGCAAAGATTATCATTGGCTTGTGTTCTTGTTCTGCAAATATTCCTATGCTCCTATGGATCATCTTCAGTGCTTATGTTCTAACAATTTTCAAAGTTTTTTCCCCTGTGATGTAAATAAATCTTTGCATTATCTTTACAGTGTCTACACTATTGAATGAAAAGACACAAGGCTCTAGATTTGTGGGTAGAATTAACTGTCAACCGTTTATTTATTCTTTTCTTAACTTCTGTAAAAAATAGTAAAGGACCATAGTCAGCTCTGTACATTTGGCCAGCATTTTGCAGAGAGTACATGTTGAGGCAGATAGGCTCCAATCCAGGATGGTCCACCTAATTAGTATTAGAAATGATAAGTGTTTTTAGGCATAAGTAGTTGTCAAATGAAGATTACGCCTTTATTTGGTCTCACACACAATGACACACGGGAGAAATTTGACTTTGACTTGAATTTTGACCGATCCTTTTCAGGAGCAGTGAGCAGTCATTTTTTTCGGCGCCCAGGGGGCAGTATGTGAAGGGTCACACACTGGCTTGCTCATTGCCGGGGAAAGTCAGTGACTTACCAGTTGAGCTAACCAGCCGGTTGAAGATACAAAGTTATTTTCAATTTAGAGTGTTACCTGATGTATCCAAGCAGCAAATGTTCTCAGCTTCTGAGGGCATGGTAGCACAATTTCCATAGTGGCACCTATCCAAAAAAATATGGGTAGAACAGTGGTAAATATTTAGGTAAATATAAGGTAATACAGACAGATGTGATGATGATAAATCTTCAGGAGTAAGTCATGGGTTAACACAGTGCTTCTCAAATAGTGTAGCGGGCCCCCGTGGGGAAGGCGTGGTGTGATGCCAGGGGGGCGCATGTGACCCTGGGAAACATGCTTTTTTGCTGTACTGTTCTAGAACTAAGTGTAATTGCACATCAACTACAGTAGTTGGCAGTGGCGCTCTTATTGTCACTCTGGGGCAGGGGTCGGCAACCTTAAATACGTGATATACGCACAATTTTCAAGACAAATAATACTATTAATAGTCGCGCGCAGGAATGAGGGGGGGCGTGAATTTTTTTCTTCTTCCTAGGGGGGCGTCACAGAAAATATTTGAGAAGCTCTGGGTTAACATGACATCAATATACGTGAGCATAGAGAACTTTATCATTAAATATGAGCCAGATGAGTCATAGAATAGATTAGAATGCCTTCTATTATTATTGTACATATGTACAATGAGATTAAAAGCAAACCCATTCTCCAGTGCAGACATGTAGATTATTTACATACATTTATAACATAGTGCAAGAAAAGATAACAAAAGGGGGGTAGGTGCACATTTCTGAGCTGTAACATACATAATATGTATAGTTTGTAAATATTTTTTACATGCACTTAAGTATCCTGGCTTTGTATTTGTGCACATGTTAGAACGTGTTGTTGGTAAACAGGTTACACACATGTACAGAGAATGCCTTCATGGAACAACACATCGGTATACTAATGTTTTTCATGTAAACCGAGATATCAACAACCCCATTACTCTGTGTTCATGTCAACACTGTATCCTAATTTGATCAAAATTGGGATAAGCCCTATATTCACGATATTAACTGCATGTAAACATAGTCACGTAATTAGGCTCTGGGAAGTTATTACCCTGCCAGCATTGATGATTTCCGTATTTAACTCATTGAGTGCCGGCCTGTTTTCAGAATTCCAACCCCAGCCTGCCGGAGGTTTTAATGTATTTTCACTGATTTTCCAAGACCCACAGAATACTGAGTTCTTTGACTATATAAACATGGCACACATCAAAATAAAGTGTTGACTCTCTTCTTTCACCTATTATGTTTCTAACCTTTTTGGTTCTCAAGTAATTGATAGTAGAACATAGGGAAGTTTTAGCAAAAACTGTTTTTTTTACCACAAAGTGGAGAAAACGAGCATTTTGTACAAAGAGTCATTTCGAGCAGATCGGTGATTTTGACGTCAATATTTATTGATTTAGTGACACCTCAAACATCTAAAACAACAGAGAAAGACATTTTTGATGACAAAGTACATTTTTTATTTACAAATATAAGAATAAGGCTCTGTGAATTGAAAATTCCTTCAAATCTATAGTGGCAAGAGATGTTTACAGGATATAATAATATCTTTTCATATAAAATAGAACTTTGTCACTTCACAACAATATTGAGGCATGCTCAGAGTACAGACCCATAATAAAAACAAATATACACACACACACACACACACACACATATATATATGTACATACACACAAGCCCATGCATAAACCTTTACACACACACAGCTACACACGCACACGCACGCGCGCGCGCGCACACATATAACTTAATTCATTACAATTACCACACAGCAGCATCATGTAAACTTAATTCTTCTCATCTCATGCCTCTTTGGAGACCAGGACCTACTGCTCCAAGTCAGTAATCCTCTTCTTTGGCGCTGTCGTAGTTCTGATCAGAGTCCCTGCTCCGCACAGCGCACACACGACACGTTGTCTGCCTCGGGCAGAGCAGATCTCGGCCCCGACCTCGCAGCCTGATCCGGCGTGTCTCTGTGATCCTCTGATCCAGGATCCTGGGTCCCAAGAGCGATCAGACCCCTCCGTAGGCGCTGATCAACAGTCCTCTGCTTTTCCGGATTCCCTCGCCTCACCATCTTGCTCCTGTTGCCAATACACAGTACACAAACTACAATCCTCCTCTCTTCCGCGTCTCCGATCGGCAGATAATGATACAAGATCGCTACCTACAGGTTGGGAGGTGTGAATTACACCTTCAAAGTTGCTCCAGGTCGTATTCTAGCAATCCCCGCTGAAAAACGTCCTTGACGAATATATTCGTCACGGCACTCAACGTTTGGATTCAACATGATGAGAAAACTCGTCACCGGCACTCAATGAGTTAATAGCATAACGGGTGTTCTTCCTTTCATAGCGAATCAGAGAAATATGAAAAGCTAACAACATAGGCTAGATGCTGGCTACATGTTAACCATAACAGTATACATAAACAAGCTAATGAAAGTATTGTTTTCAGACATAACATTTCAAACTTATCATTCGGAGACGTCCTGCTGAAGCCGCTGAGTTGCAACTTATTCGCCTTGGGGATCAGACTCGGGCCGTACTGAAAAGTTTTTACGATCGTTTCTCCACTTTTCGTTGCTACAGACACGGAAACATTACCAGCGCTAAACACAGAAACAGTGACCATATTTGGCCCCACCCGCCTACATTGGCCCGTCTCCGTCCTCCTCATTTGCATTCAATCGACACGCTCAGAATGGCTCATTAAAAGGCACATTCTCCATAGGGCTGTGGCCAAGAGGCTATGTCATGCACCAAGGCTTGATTTGGATAAGAACACTTCACACACAATATAAGGGAACCACTAAGGCGCCATATAAAAGCATCAGGAAGTGCCATGTCATGGCATCTTTAACCACTCGGCCAAAGGCATTCTCCATAAAAACTCTGGAATTATTTTATCTGAAGATATCATAACAACAGCGGTCTAAAGAAATGTTTTAAATTACTGGAAATTTGCCAAGACTGACCAAGACCATAAGGTAAATAGATTTCTTGCTGATATTTTCACCCTTTCTCACACCCCATCCCTGACCTGTCCTACCACCAGTCATACAAGTGTGGCCCTGCCCTCTGATGGCCATTGGCCTGACTCACACCACTCCACCAACAGCCGATCCTCAACCACAGCCTGCTACACCTGTTCCCAATCCCCTCGTTAGTCACATCTTTTTAACCCAGCCTCATTGCGAGACTGTTGTTTCTGCTCATGCCTTGCCAAGTTTGTTATCCTTGTCACGTGAGTTTTTGCCTGTTTTTTGGAGCTTTTTATTTTGTTTGAGAATCTTGCCTTTGTTTTTTGACTATTTTTGGAACTTTTTGCTACGTGAGGATTTCCTGTGTTTTTTGACTATTTTTTGGACATTTTGCCACGTGAGGATTTCCTGTGTTTTTTGACTATTTTTTTGGGACTGTTTTCTACTTGAGCTTTACCACGTGTGCCCTGAACCCTGCCTGTTTCAATTTTTGATTGTTGTCTCAACCCCTGCCTTCACCTCTGTCCTTAATAAACTGAACATTTCTGTCTCTGGGTCCTCTGGCCTTGCCCTTTCTGACAGCCTTATTTTTGGACAACACAGGCAGTCAGGCGGGAAGTGTGTGGAACTGTTTGTTTGACACTTTTTTTTTTCAGGTATGTATACTTTGCAACACTGTTTGATTAAGCCTGATCGTTAACCTGCCTGGGAGCAGGCTAGCTCAGAGGCCTATGTTACCCCAGTAACTCAGCGGAGATTAATATTAGCGAGAGTCATGAAACAGGACTCTCGCTAAAACTAGCGCGGCTTATCGCAGTTAGTCGGGATTTGCGCTTGGCGGCATTGATGGAATACCCCCCCAGGTTAGGTCCAGATGTGTGAAAACACCCATTATGGCCCTTCTGCTAACAAGACTCCACTTCCACTGCATATTTAATAGGCCCACCTAACTAACAGAAACGGTAAACAAATAGGTGTGGTAGTCTCAGAGTAATTTCATTGTAGTTAGCTTCTCACTTCAGGCAGATATAGGCAGTGTTGTCCCTCAACGCCTTCACTGAACGATCGTTCATATTTTGGGTGAACGTGAACTGAACGCTCTGTATTACTGCCTGATGAACGAGCTGTGAACGAGTTCATTCTGTTGTCTGTGAACGACGTGCGCTCTCTTTAACTTCGTTCAATAGGGTCTCAGATTTCTGATCCATCCGAAATTTCCGATCCATATGCCCCCCCCCCTCCGACCGGCACCCCTCTTGCGCAGCGCGCGCGGAATGCACCGCCTGGGTTGCCTCAAACCTTTCGCTGCTACTGCAGGAGTGCTTACAAACTGTTTCCTGCTATCTGGACTCTGTTCCCCTCATGCTCTCCTGACCTTCTCCTCCGTGCTGCTCTCTGGTTCAAGGGCCAAACTGCGGCACTTCCTGGTCTTGCGAGAAACGGCGCATAGTGGTGCGCTAAAGGGGGAATCACTAATGTTAATTTGTGGGTTTATTTTGTTTTCTTAAGTCTCTTAGTTAATGAAGTCATACCATATGGGGGTTATTTAAGTATTTTCTTTTATGTTGAATTGCAGGTGTTTTATCATTATGGGGACCGTTATTTACAGTTGGATAAGGATGTGAAATTGGATATGAAGATGGAGATAACACATGGTTTGATTGTTAAAACTGATATAATAATTGCTGTCTATGGTTCTCTATGGGCTTTGGCAATCTTCTTTCGGCTTGTCCCTTTTTCAGGGGTTGCCACAGCGAATCAACTTTTTCCATCTCGCCCTGTTTTCTGTATCTTCTACTCTGGCTCCAACTACCTCCATGTCCTCCCTCACTGCATCCATGAATCTCCTCTTTGGTCTTCCTCTTTGTCCCCTACCTGGTAGCTCCATCTCTAACATTCTTCTACCAATATATCCACTGTCCCTCCTCTGAACATGTCCAAACCATCTCAATCTGGCTTCTAGCTTTTTCTCCAAACCTTCCTGTCTGTGTTGTCCCTCTGATGACCTCATTCCTGATCCTGTCCATCCTTGTCACTCCTAGAGAGAATCTGAGCATCTTTAACTCTATCTCCAGCTCTGCCTCCTGTCTTCTGCCTATTGCAAGTGTTTCTAATCCATACATCATGGCTGGTCTCACAACTGTCCTGTAAACCTTTCCCTTCACCATAGCTGACACTCTTCTATCGCAGATCACTCCTGACACTTTTCTCCAGCTGTTCCATCCTGCCTTCACTCTTCTTCTTATTCTTCACCTCTCTTCCACAGTCTCCACTGCTCTGAACAGATGATCCTAAGTATCTAAAATCCTCCACCTTCACCACCTCTGCTCCTTGTAACTTCACTGTTCTTCCTATCATTTACACACATGTACGGTCTTGCTACGACTGACCTTCATCCCTCTTCTCTCTAATGCGAACCTCCACCTCTCTAGATTTTCTTCTAGTTGCTGCCTACTCTCACTGCAGATCACAATGTCATCTGCAAATATCATAGTCCATGGCGACTCCTGTCTGACCTCATCTGTTAATCTGTCCATCACCAGAGCAAACAAGAAGGGGCTCAGAGCCGATCCTTGGTGTAGTCCCACCTCCACCTTGAAGTCTTCTGTCCTTCCAACAGCACACCTCACTACTGTTGTACTATTTTCATACATGTCCTGCACCAACCTAACATACTTCTCTGCCACTCCTGAATTCCTCATACAAAACCACAATTCCTCCCTTGGTACCCTGTCATAGGCCTTTTCTAAATCTACAAAAACACAATGTAGCTCCTTCTGACCTTCTCTGTACTTCTCCATCAGAATCCTCAAGGCAAATATTGCGTCTGTGGTGCTCTTTCTGGGCATGAAACCAAACTAATCTCAACTTCCTTCCTCAACCTCGCCTCAACTACTCTCTCCCAAATCTTCATTGTATGACTCATTAACTTTATCCCTCTGTAATTGCTACAACTCTGCACATCACCCTTCTTATAAATTGGCACCAGAACACTTTTCCTCCACTCATCTGGCATCTTATCACTTGTTAAAATTTCATTAAACAACCTAGTCAGGAAATTTACTGCCACTTCTCCTAAGCACTTCCATACCTCCACTGGTATGTCATCAGGACCCACTGCCTTTCCACTCTTCATCCTCATTAGGGCCTTTCTAACTTCATCCTTTCTGATCTGATCTACCTTTTTCCTGATAGTGTCTGGCTCCTCATTTCTATGCTCCCTTTCATTTTCCTCATTTAACAACTCAAAGTATTCCTTCCATCTACTCAACACACTTTCCTCACTGGTGACTACATTTCCATCTTTGTCCTTAATCAACCTCACCTGTTGTACATCCCTACCAGCTTGATTTCTCTGTCTTGCCAATCTATACAACTCCTTTTCTCCTTCCTCTGTGTCTAACCTATCATACAACTCCTCATATGCCTTTTGTTTGGCCTTTGCCACTTCTCTCTTTACCTCCTTTGCCCTCTCTCTGTATTCTAGTCTATTCTCTTCTGTCCTCTCACTGTCCCATCTCTTCTTTGCTAACCTCTTCCTCTGGACTGGGCTTTGGCAATGATATTGAAAAATAATAGCTTGCAGCAATGTATTGGGGGGGGGATGAACTAGTTAATTTTTTGGAACCATGAACGAAATACTAACTATAAACGACTATGAATGAACTAGTTCATTTTGAAATGTGTGAATTGAACTTTGAACTAGTTCATGTAGAAAATGAACTTTCCCAACACTGGATATAGGCAATGTCCACCACCACTCTGACCAGAACTGAAGAAGCAGCTTAGATGAGCTGCGAAACGTATTTACCAAATAAACGTTTGTCCAGTTGACAAATTCAATTTCTCCTTTTGCTATTAACATGCTAGTTGTTGTTAGAATCAGAATGTATTTGTCATTTCAGTATAAAAAAATACACAGAAATAAAACACTGCACTCAGGTCCAATATTCATTTAAAATTACTTAAAGAAATGAATCTACTGGCTTTTGTGTCAGAAAACTGTGGTGCCAAATGAGAGTGGACGTCGCTGTAAACGCCATCACAACAAAGAGCCATGTTGCTGTGGGCCCCTCATCACACTAGTGGGTAGCAGATTTTATTTTAAAAAATTCATTTGTACCAAAATGACTGACACTGTTGAATCTTGCATATACCATACTTTAAGAAAATAAAATTGGTGAACAAAGTACACAGCAGTAAGTGTGTATTGGTGGCGGTGAAAATGGGAATTGATCAGCAAAGTGGCTCCTTGAAAGTATATGATCAAAGATTACTCACACATGCAATCACTGTCTTGCATGCATTTTACCTGATTTATGTTGAACCAACTCAAGAATCAGCACAGAGGCAGAGCAGGCAACACAAGTGAGTTTTCTTGTACAGTGGCAAAAGCATATTTGGTATCAGGGTAATCTATTATTTTGAACAATGTCAGTTTGAACAAGGAGGAGACAGGGAGCCTGAGTAGAGGAGGAGAGAGTGAGGCTGAGGAGGAGTTTGTAGGAGAGAGAGAGACTGAGAAATGGAGCACAGAGGGCGGCTGAGGAGAGGAGTGGAGGAGAGATGAGGAAAAGAAGAGAGAGGGAGGCTGAGGAGAGATGGAGGTTGAGGAGTGACCAGACGTGAAGTGTGGAGGGGACCACTCCCCAGAGAGAAGAGACGAGAGAGGAGGAAAGGGGAAGGAGAGAGGTAGGCTGAGGAGAGGAGGTAATTACCCATCCAGAGCAGGTCTTTGGTCTCTGGCTCTCATTGGCTGGTGGTCCCTGATCGATGTAGTCTTTATGTGTATGTGGCTGAAGCTGGGCCATGTGCAGAGCCTTTTAAATGTGCTCCAAACTTTAGCTCCTCGTCCATGATTTTCTCATACTCTCATTTCCCTTCAGAGGCTTTTGTTGCCGTTTCAGGATATTTCATATATTTCCATATTGCGAAGCGCCCAGGTCGATTCAGCGCATGCATTTACAAATAGATGAAGTATCCGGTGTACAAAGATAGATTGCACCTTTCAAAATAAGATTATTCAAACACGTTTTTACTGCTTTCAGAAGCCGAGGTCAGTCAGGAGAGGCTTGCCAAGGGAATATGTTATGTTTGTCTAAATGAAACCCATTTCACTTCAACTCCCAACAGTGAATGAGTCTGGTCGAGCAATTGTGTGAGCTAATTGTGATAGTATTTTTGGTCCTTTTCTTTGTCTCTTGTCTTTTGTCTGCTCCCCAGTAGTTACACTGTATTTGTTTTCTGAAATTACACTGTAAAAAAAAAAGTTGCCTTAACTTGAATAGCTAATTAAGAAAGAGACTTGTATGACATGGGAGTTGGCTTAACTTACAGTAGTGTTTTGTACGTCTGTTTTTTATAAATGTTGGTAAAACTTGAGCTTCAGAGTTGGGAGAAATAAAATATGTAAGTAATCTCCTCTTAATCAGCTGAACTTGCTGCTCTTGACGGGTTGACCGTGTGTGATCCCAGCTCACAGATGAGCGCTGCTGTTGTGTCCTTGGGCAAGACACTTAACCCCACCTTGCCCCCAGGTGTCTGCGGACACTGGTAGCCCCCATGGCAGAAGATACATTAAGGCCCGTTGTGACGTGAGCCGTCCTCCTGTGGACCCACCACCCATGGGAGGATTCATGGGGGCTGGTGCATTGTGTTCTGATTAATATTGATATTACATTAACTCAAATTATTGAGTACTGTTGTAGTTGCTGGGTTTCATGTGTTGGTACACTTATAGTTTCCCTTGGTTTGAACTCAATAATCTGAGTTTCAGATGAAAAGTTCAGTTTACTCAAAATTCTGTATGCATAATGTTGACAAATTTTTTTAAGTTGAAGTCACTGCAGATTTTTAACAGTGTAGACAGTGACATTTTAACATTATGTTAATACAAAATTTTGCCTTTATCTTTTTAAAGAAAATATATTGTGCTTGAGCCTGCTATATAATTATAATCTATGACACCCATGGATCATTATATTATCATTTGGACATTTAAAATTACAATGCTCATCTAAAACGACTTAATAAAAGAAACAAGTCAACTGACTTGTTAGAAAACTGTAGTGTCCAATGGGAGCTGACATCGCAGTAAAAGTCACCACAACAGGGCGCTACATGCTGTGGGTCCCTCCTATGGGTAGCGGCACGTCACACTAGTGATGCTTTCATTTGTACCAAAATGACTAAGCTGCTGAATCCTAAGTGTATCACTGATTAAGAAAATAAAACAAAGAACAAAGTGCGTATGTCATAGTGGGTGTGTACTGGTGGAGGTGAAAAGGCAGGTCTGCAAAATGGCATCTTGAAAATAAGTGAGTAAAGATTATTCAAAGATGCACAAATCACTCCAAATACAACTTCAGAGGGGCAGTGAGAAGAAACTATGATAACATGATTAAAAGTCCAATTTGCACAATTGGTGTGATTTATAGATGTGTTTAAAAAAAAAATGAAAAAAAAAAACTTCATCCAAAACCTCTTCAGGCATGTTTTTTTTTTTTTTTTTTTTTTTTTTTTTTATAAGAGAACAATGCTATTACATGGTAGAAAGCTAAAAAAAAATCTATGTATCACAATACCCCCTCTTTGAAGGAGCAAAAAACAAAATAGAAAAATCAGAGAAGTATTAATTGTGCTGACCTTCTCATGTTTTCAAAACCAAAACACTTAATCTGAGCTACGAGTAGCATGTAAATCACAAGTCAAATCAGTTGTACTTCAATGCAGTTAAAAATAGAGTTAAGTATAGACTGGTTTAAAATGTGTTTAAATGAACATGTGCACAGCCGCCCCATATAGGCTTCAATAGAACTGCACACTTCACCGTCCTCAGTGTATCTCAAATACCCATCCACACATGTGGATGGGTATTTGTCACATTATGAGGATTTAAATCTGTACAGACTCACATCATGGGGGCCTGCCTCCTTTAGGCACACAAAAACAGGTGTTCATGAAGTAAATCTGTCTTATTATTTGATCAGCAACATAGTTTAAAGTTCAGGTGTGGGTTAAAGTAAAGGTTAGGGTTTGGTTTAGGATAGGGTTTAGGCTAGTGTTTAGGTTAGGATTAGCATTTAGGTTAAAATTTGTGTTTAGGTTAAGGTCAGGGTTATGGTTTGAGTTAGGGTTTAGGTTATTAATATTATTATTATTAATAATAAGTGCTGGCTGCCTAGCTTAACTGGTAAGTCATTTGACTTTCACCCGGGGGACCTGGGTTTGAATCCCCCCTGGGCAATGAGCAAGCCAGTGTGGGTCTTTGGGCAAGACCCTTCACGGTACTGCCCCCCGGGCACCTGAAAGATGAGCTGCCCACTGCTCCTGAAAAGAATGGGTCAAATGCAGAGAAAAAAATTTCTTACGGGGATAAATAAAGGATGTCTTCTTCTTTTAATACAGTTCAGTAACTAAAGGCACACATGTCAGATGTGTGCATCAATGAGTTTTTTTCCTCTAAACCAGCAACAAACTTGTGGCATTGTCACAGAATAATTTGGTAAAATATTCAAAAAAGTCCTTGTGCCGATATATCAGTTAGGGTGAAAATTCAGTTTCATTTATGATACCGATATCAATAGTATAGCCTTAAGCATCTGTCAGTACTTAATATTAGCCTAAATCAATGCGGAGACTGAAAACTGCATTTATTTCCTAAAAATAAAATAAAACAAGTAATATATATAAGTAAATATTATTACTGTATCATCAAATTAAACAACATTATATTTCAATATTTTTGCACACCCCTAGTTTGGATTAGTCTTCAGGAAGTGAGTGGAACTCAATGCAATGTTCCCAAGAAGCATAGAAACCCAACATGTGTGTGCAGTCAGTATGTTTCTTGTGACTTGTGTGTTTCTTATCTGTGTGTGTGTGTTTGTGTGTGTGTGTTCTGATAATGTCAGCTGCTCTTCAGGACCACCCCCTCGGCTCTGCCCACGTCCCATTAGCTCAGCACATTGTGGAATAAAGATTATTTATATTAGACAGATAAGCACTTCTGTCTGCTTTTGTTGCTTTTATTTATCCCCCAGACTTGTGCAAGCTCAGTCATTTCCTTTGTTGTGTATTGTAGAGAATGTTTGTGAATTAGTGGTGGCAAACTGAAATGCTGTGGTTGTGCTTTTGCTGTGGGCAGGCCCTGTGCACCATGGACGAGTTCAGGAATCTGGACCGGGACCTGGAAGGCTCGGCGAAGCATTGGAGGAAGTTTGTGGAGTCGGAGTGTCCGGAGAAGGAGATTTTTCCTCAAGAGTGGAAGAGCAAGACGGAGCTGCAGAAGCTGTGTATGATGAGAGCACTGAGGTCGGACCGTATGACCTATGCTGTCAGGTAACACCACTAATGATACTTTACAGTGACATCATGCTGGGTGTGTTCTACATGTATCTTTGGTGGGATGTCCAGCAGTTACCATGGTGACACAAAGTCAAAAAAGTTTGAAAGTTTAAGAACCCAAGAAATATAAAATGGATATAACACATTTTCGTGCAAAACAAGCATTCATGGTCCTGTCTAGGAGTTAGATATTCAAAAAAAGTGTGACTCAAAACAAAAAAAACAACAACAAAAAACTGCTGGCTAATGCTTGCTAGCATGTGACTGTAATGTTATATGAGAGGGACAAGCAGCTCTCCTGTTGTAGTTCCAACTAAACCAGCCCTTTCTGTTAATAAATAAATCTCTAGTGCTGAAAGTTAGCATCACACCTCCAGGAATATTGATGACATCAGCTGCAAAGTCTTAATATACAAGACCATGATGTAGACTCTAAAAACTGGGTGTGGTCACACTTGGACCCAAACCACTTTGCAAAAAAGGTTTAAGATAGATGTTCTTTGGAAGTTGCTTTTCTTTTTATTGGTAAGACGCACTACAGGTGAATAGGAAAACACCCTAAATTTAGATAAATCAATTTGAAACTTCTTATTTACTCAGTCATGTAATATTTTCACAAGCATTTTTGGGAACATGAAAAAAAAAAAAAAGAAAAGAAAATAGGACAGACTATACTCACCTCCATGATTCAATTCTATTAATATATGCATACACATATTTCAGCATATGTACTAATATTCAGTCATCCATTATTAAGTTCTGTTAAGCCCCACATTATTATGTGTAGAAATGCATACATGTGGTGTGTAAAAAATTATAATACACATATAATGATTGGGTAAAAATAAGCAGATTCTCCATAGACTGTACAATCTATGTGCACAATGGGCCCTGACACTGAGTAGGACGGGTGACGGGCTTTGTCTGCTATGCACATTCACAGATTATAACCACTGCAGCTTTTCTATTCTCTCCATTTGTAACCATCACGTTATACAAAACTGTACACTTGATTGTGTCAGGGTGCAAGACATTGGGAACATGCTTGAAATGATGCTGATGCTGAACGATTTTGTAAAAATGTGAGACTTTTTTTTTTTTTTAAACAAAAATGAAATTTGTAAAAAGAAAAAAAAAAAAACACGACACTCTCAACAAGGCCTCAACAACTGGCGACAATAGTTCAGTTGGTAGAGTGCTTGTCCTCTGATGCAAAGGTTGGCAGTGTGATTGTGCCATTGTGTCCTTGGGCAAATCAAATCAAAACTTTATTTATAAAGCACTTTTCATACAATTTTTTTTTTTAAACAAAGTGCTTTACAGTGATTAAAAACAGCCCGCATTTCCTTCTACTCACCCAACCAGCCCCCCACAGGTGCCTGACACCACACAACCAAACAACACACACATACATGCACACACACACACACACACACGCGTGTACACACACGTATCGCACACACACACACACACGCACACACTAACATGCTAAAATACACAAAACTACACATAGTAAAAAAAAATGGTAAAAGTGTAAAATTTCAATCAAACGCCAAGCTAAACAGGTGGGTCTTGAGCCCACTCTTGAACACATGAACACGCTCTGCAGCCCTGAGGTCCTCCAGCAGGCTGTTCCATAGACGAGGGCCATAGTACTGAAACCTGTACCTGTTTTATGCTATGTTTAATGTTTAGTCGTGTTGTGTGTCTCAGGGACTGCAGATGGAAAGTCTGGTACAAAGCATCTTTTCATTGATTGTGATTAATGCTCCTGTACATAATACATTAAATAAATAAATAAAGAAAAGACACCTCTCCGTGAGTGTGTGTCCTGATTTTGGGAATAACCAGGAGCCTGCTGCCGGAGGAGCGCAGGGCCCACAAAGGTTCGTAATGTAAAAGCAGTTCTGAAAGATATGAAGGCCCAAGACCATTAAGACATTTAAAAAACAGTAAAATAAGTTTAAAATCTATCCTGAAACTCACAGGGAGCCAATGCAGTGATTTTAAAACTGGTGTAATGTGGTCCCACCCTCTGGTCCTAGTCAGAACACGTGCTGCTGTGTTTTGTAATAATTGCAAACCCGAAATATTCTTTTTGGGAAGACCAGAGAGCAGGGCATTACAGTAGTCTATTCGACTGGTGATAAAAGCATGCATTAGTGTCTCCATGTTGGCCTGAGACAGAATGGGGCTGACTCTGACTATGTTTTTTAGGTGATAGAAACCTATTTTTGTGATGTTCTTGATGTGTGGGTTAAAGTCAGCTCAGAGTCAAAAATGACACCCAGTCAAAAAGTGCATCCGTTGGCCTGGTGTCAGACATGGAGATGTAAAGCTGTGTATCATCTGCATAGCTGTGGAAGTTGATTCCATGTTTCCTGCTGACACCACCAAGAGGGAGCATGTACAAGTTAAAAAGCACAGACTAAGCCAGGTCTAGACCTGGACTAAACCAGGATTAAACCACCACGTGCCGCTGCTGATTTCGTGCGGCGGGTTTGTGGCTAGGGCTGAGACTACGCATTCCGGGCGCCGCGGTTCGATCTCGTGCTCAGCTGCCGTTGAGTGAGCGCAGTGCGTGGTTGCCTTGTTTTGTGACCACACGGGTGCGCGTGTCCGCAATTAATTACAATTAATGCATTTTGTTTGACCAACGTCTTGATCGACAATTAATCGCAAGTCGATTCATTATTGACATCCCTAGTCGGGACACATGCGCGCGGAGAGGGGACAGCGGGTCCTCCCCCATGACGCCAAGTGGATGAACACGGCATGTGCGAGGCCAAATCTCCAGGTGGCATTGGTGCTGCAGTTGTGGAAGACCTGGACAGCAGCGGGAACTCACTCTCGTGTAAGTTGCCCTAGGCTGGTGGCGATGCGTTAATAGGCATGTCCCAAACTCTGGTGCAATCTGATTGTAGAGCCAGGGTGAAATGCAACTGGCCCTTGTAAGCTTAGGCTAGCGGGGGAAGATCCCCATGGTCCAGGACATTGAATTTATTTAACAGAGCTACATCTATGGGGGAAGAAGAGCGCTTACTAAATAAGAACCATGTTCCATTTGTTCACTTGCTTTATTGCAGCATGGCAGCAGTGAAAATACAATAACCAAACATGCAGTGAACATCTCAGGTTTGTATTTGACCAACACCTTGTTTTGCTAGCGTGTGCAACAGCATAAGTTGTCCCAGTGCGACACAGACTCTAGTGCAACACTCCCTATCTTCCCCCGAGCCTTTAACATGTGAACAAAAGGCTGATGAAAAAAAAAATGGCATACACCGCAACATCAAAGTGTAAGGTAAACAACAAACAGAACATGACATCAAGAACAGTCCAGTGACAAACCAAAAAGTGCATTAATATAAACACAACACCCATAGAACGTAGAAAAGACTACCCCACGACATAGTCCTTGTGCCATGCAGGCATGCCGGCAGCCCTGGTAGACCGGCGCAAGTCCGTCGATGGTGACATAGCGGGCGCTGAAGGGGAAGAGGCAAAAGGGACGGCGGTGGGATGCAAGGAACAGCCTGGGCTGGCACCACCGGCATGACGGGAACGGGCTGCGAACCACACTGGGGAGAGCCGATAGGTGGCTGCGTAGGTGGCGGTGTGGGCCCTGGCTCCGTTGCAGGCATCACCTGGCCACTCACGGGGTCCGGTGGCCACAGTGGCACAACGTAAGTTGGTGGGGCAATACGGGGGGCACAAGATCATCATAGACTGATCGGGGTGGAGGTTGGTCGTTGCAAACCGGGTAGAACTTGCACAGGAATCTACGGTTCCGAAGTGAGACCCTGCCAGACCCATCAATCTTGAATACATACTGGTCATGTTGGTGCACCTCCATGACAATCAGGGCTCTCAAGTCTCACACATTGAGAGTGTGACACACGCAATTCGACGTGTTCACACGCTCACACATGGCATTTCTCACGCTGATGATTTTTTTTTTTTTTTTTTTTTGTGCCCAGAAAATCGGTCTGTGTGGCTTAGTTTATGCAGGCTCCGCGCGTTTTCAGCGGAAAAAAACTCCCCCTGCTCCGGCCGCACGGTCCGAGCGAGGCCGGAGCAGACGCGCCGTCCCCCGGGCACGTGGGGCTTACGCGCGGAATACGCGCGGCCCAGAGCCGAACTGCCCATGGTGAGACACGACGCGGCTGAGACGCGGTGAGACGCGGGCCCGGTGCATTAACCAGAATCCGTTAAAAAAACTAAACCAGAACTAAACCAGGACTAAACCAGGACTAAACCAGGACTAAACCAGGACTAAACCAGAACTAAACCAGGTCTAAACCAGGACTAAACCAGAACTAAACCAGGACTAGACCAGGACTAAACCAGGACTTAGCCAGGACTAAACCAGAACTAAACCAGGACTAAACCAGGTCTAAACCAGGACTAAACCAGGACTAAACCAGGACTAAACCAGAACTAAACCAGGACTAAACCAGGACTAAACCAGGACTAAACCAGGACTAAACCAGAACTAAACCAAGACTAAAACAAGACTAAAACAAGACTAAACCAGGTCTAAACCAGAACTAAACCAGGACTAGACCAGGACCTAGCCAGGACTAAACCAGAACTAAACCAGGACTAAACCAGAACTAAACCAGGACTAAACCAGGACTAGACCAGGACTAAACCAGAACTAAACCAGGACTAAACCAAGACTAAACCAGGACTAAACCAGGACTAAACCAGAACTAAACCAGGACTAAACCAAGACTAAACCAGGTCTAAACCAGGACTAAACCAGAACTAAACCAGGACTAGACCAGGACTAAACCAGGACTTAGCCAGGACTAAACCAGAACTAAACCAGGACTAAACCAGAACTAAACCAAGACTAAACCAGGTCTAAACCAGGATTCAATTGGGACTAAACCAGGACTAAACCAGAACTAAACCAGGACTAAACCAAGACTAAACCAGGTCTAAACCGGGTCTAAACCAGGATTCAACTTGGACTAAACCAGGATTAAACCAAGACTAAACCAGGTCTAAACCAGGAATAAACCGGGACTAACCCGGCACTAAACCAGGACTAAACCAGGTCTAAACCAGGACTAAACCAGGACTAAGCCAAGACTAAACCAGGACTAAACTGGGTCTAAACCAGGACTAAACCAGGACTAAACCAGGACTTAACCAAAACTAAACCAGGTCTAAACCAAGACTAAGCCAGGACTAAACCAGATCTAAACCAGGACTAAGCCAAGACTAAACCAGATCTAAACCGGGTCTAAACCAGCACTAAACCAGGACTAAACCAGATCTAAACTAGGATTAACCAGGTCTAAACCTGGACTAAGCCAAGACTAAACCAGATCTAAACTGGGTCTAAGCCAGGACTAAACCGGGACTAAACCAGGACTAAGCCAAGACTAAACCAGATCTAAACCGGGTCTAAACCAGCACTAAACGAGGACTAAACCAGGTCTAAACTAAGACTAAACCAGGTCTAAACCAGGACTAAGCCAAGACTAAACCAGATCTAAACCGGGTCTAAACCGGGACTAAACCAAAATTAAACCAGGTCTAAACCAAGACTAAGCCAGGACTAAAACAGGTCTAAAACAGGACTAAACCAGGACTAAACCAAGACTAAACCAAGACTGTGTGTGATCACATATTATCCTGTGCATTACTGAATGATAATATGGACTTTTTGTTATAAAAGCATTTCCATATTAAGAAAGTACCTTCTAATTCTGCCCTGCCCTTCCACTCCCCCCCCCCCCTCCTCAGAAATCTCACTCCTAGCAATCTTCAAAACTTGAGAGCCCTGATGACAATGCCCATCCTGTCCCATTTGCTGAGATGAGGCCATGTCTTATTCTGTATGCAGATGAAGTCCCCCACCTTGAAGGGAGGAAGCCATTTGGTGTGCTCTACCCAAATGTCAGCTGTGCGGATGTGGCATCTGCGGAGGGCCTCCTCCCTTGCCTTCAGTGTCTCACGCCATGTTTCATGCGGCCTGTACTTCCCGGGGGGAATTGGGATGAAGTCATTTATGAGCCGGCCGAAGACACACATGGCGGGGGACAGCTTTATGTCGGGGTCTGGTGTGTTGTGGTATTGCAATATACCCCTCTGTACAGCACCGGTGTCTAGGTCGCCATTCGGGCCGGTGTTGTCGGTGATGAGCCTCTTCATTGTCTTCACCCCTATCTCCGCACGGCAGTTACTGTGCGGGAAGGCCACAGATGAGAGGCAGTGGTGCACGCCCTATCTGCGCAGGAAGGATCTGGTTTCGGTGGAGGTGAATTTGGGCCCCCCATAGAATGCAAGTTCTTCAGGCGTCCCATATGTGGCAAAGGCGCGGCGGAGGGGGCATATGAGGACTGCGGCACCACCCAATGACCTTGAGATGATTGGCCAATTTGAGTAGCGGTCCACAATCACAAGATAGTGCACACCTCTGTGCGTGAAAAAGTCTGACATACCCGGCTAGAACACGAATGACTCTGCGTGGGCAGTCATCATTGAGACACCTTGGTGAATGGCGTGGAGGGCACTCAGCACCTCGGCACGGAATGAGGGTGGAATAACTACCCTGTCTTTGTACAGGACTACCCCGTCAGCTGATGTAATGTCCTCGCGGTACTGGTAGAAGGCGCGAATTGGCACTGGCATCCCAGATCTTGATTTCGGGAAGCCATCCGCCGCCATCTCCTCCAGTGCGCGCATGTCGTCGTCACTGCTGGTGGCCTCCCTGACACGGTCCCACGTCATGGACTGCAGTGATTCGAGCTCAACCACTACCGACATGTGGTACTCACTTCCATCATAATGAAGTGCCTGGAGAAACTGCTGCTAAACATCATCTTGCCGGTTGCTGGCCCGCAACTAGACCCACTCCAATTTGCCTACAGAGCAGGGAGGGGCACGGAGGATGCTGTAGCCTGTCTGCTGCACCTCCTCCAGCACCTAGACTCTCCAGGACACTTTGCCCAGATCCTCTTTGTGGACAGAGGCACCTGATGATCCAGAAACTGCAACAACTCAATATCTTCACCAGACTGATCCATCTCATCCATAACTTTCTGAGCAACAGACAGCAGGTTGTACGGTTGGGCGCGACCACATCCTCTGCTTCCTCTGCTCTCACCATAAACACCGGTGCACCGCAGGGATGTGTGCTCAGCCCATTTCCTTACACACTCTACACAAATGACAATATTAGTCCGTCCACAAAGATAACATACCTCAAAATGCTCAGATGACACTGCTATCCTTGCCTTGCTCAAAGACAATAATTCAGTTATTGACTATTACAGCACAATCACAAAATTCACCAGGTGGTGCAGTGAGAACCATCTTCACCTTAATGTCCGTAAAACTAAGGAACTCACCCCCCCACCACCACAGCCACCCATCATCATTAGAGACAGTGGACACTTTCAAATATCTTGGGTTCACAATAGACAATGCACTTACATTTGATCAACATATCACAGACATTTACAAATGTCAATGATTGTCAATAATCAGAAAACTTAAAGGACTCTATGTTTCTCCACATCTGTTATTACTGTTGTATCAATCTATCATTCAGTCTATTCTGTTGTATTGTTCTACCTGCTTTTTCAATATGCTAACTGTTAAAAACTGGTCTAAACTCACAAAGGTAACTCATACAGCTACTAAAATCATAGGACTTCCCACACCAAACCTTGCAGATCTCAACGACAGGGCTATTGGACGCATTGCACTTTCAATAGAACAAGACCCCACTCACCTAATACAGAAGCACCTCACCCCTCTGCACTCAGGACGGAGGTACAGGGCAATCAGGTGCAGGAGGGCCTGCTTTGGCAGAAGCCTGATCCCTTCAGCCGTCACATTTTTGAACAACAGGCCCCGCTGAGTGTGCTGTAATGCTTATTGTACTATGTTTGTGTTTGTTGTGTTGTTGCTGTGTGTGTCAAACAGGCTCTGTGTGAGTGAATATGAATTTCCCCTTGGGGACAATAAAGTCTAAAGTCCTGCAGCACACCAGGTCAGGTCGCCCTCATCGACATCGTCATTCACTGGGGTTGTTCGCTGGATGAGAGACAGGACACCAGCATGTGTGCTGGGTGAGAGGTGGGTCACCATGGCAGCATTGTCGTCTGGAAGATCCATAGGCAGTGGGCTTTGAGTGCTGACAGGCCTGCGTGACATGGCGTCCGCGGCTCTGTTCTTCATGCCTGGGACGTGAATGATGCAAAACCGATAGCATAGGGTTTTCTCCTTCAGGTTCCTGAGGTGAGGGTTGGGGATGTCGTCAAGGCCCCTGTCGCCCAGGAGCTTGAGCAGCGGCCTATGGTCAACTGCCACGGTCAGATCCTTGCCGCCCAATACGAAATAGCGTATGGGCGCGTATCTGGAGTCAGCAGCATGTGTGAACCTGCTGCCAACCAGGGTCACCTTCCACCTATCAGCGCAGCAGAAGGGCTTGACTGGCGTGCATTGACAGTGCTTCTGGAATAGCCAAAAGCAGCTGCGCTGCAAAATGGACGCACTGATCAGTCACTCCGTGCCGACTCGCTCCTTTTATCTTATTTTTATTTTATTTTCAATCACTTTTTTCACTTTCTGCACTTGCACTGCACTTCTACGCTATGTGTACGACCGTAGCACATTTTTGGAGATACGTCCGTCAGTAAACGCGGACTTTAAGCCGGTTTTCGAGGCATTGGCGGCGGACATCTTGCCTCTTTGTTTACTCTGGCACCGTAAGAGGAGAACGCGCCAGGGGAAGCGAGCCGGTGTGCTGTGAAGAACCCGACAGAGACACAACAGACCTCTTCTTCCTACTATCCTGCTTGCAAACGTCCAGTCTCTGAGGAACAAAATGGATGACCTGCGCGCACGGATTTATTTCGAACGGGACAGTAGGAACTGGCTGGACCCGTCTTTTCCCGACAGCGCCATCACCCCGGACAATTTCACCATATACAGGCAGGACAGAACGAAGGATTCAGGCAAGTCTTGTGGAGGAGGTGTTTGCTTTATGGTTAACTCTTTGTGGGTAACAGATGCACGTATTTTAACAACCCACTGCACTCCAGCCCTAGAGCTGCTAACCATGACCCTTCTATCTGCCCAGAGAATTTAGCGCTGTAATCCTCACTGTAGTCTTCATTCCACCACAAGCTGCTAAAACAGAAGCCCTAAAACAACTGTATGGGATTATAAACGGACTTGAAAACTCACACCCTGATGCAGCTTTCATTGTGTTGGGGGATTTCAATAGAGCTAACATGAAAACGGTTCTACCAAAATACTACCAGCACATATCCCTCCCCACCAGGGGGGGCATTGTTACACCCCATTTAAAGACAGTTACAAGCCTCTCCTCCACCCAGCCCTTGATAAATCTGACCATAGGGCCATCTTGCTGTTGCCCGCGTATAAACAAAGGCTTAAACTGGAAAAAGAAAATGAACCCCCGCAAAGCACCAGGACCCGACGGCATCCCCGGACGGCTGCTGAGAGCTTGTGCTGACCAACTCGCCGGGGTGTTCACCAACATCTTCAACTTGTCTCTGAGCCAGTCTATCGTGCCCACCATCTTCAAGACCTCCACTGTAGTCCCCATCCCAGAGACCCCCACAGCATCCTGTCCTAATGACTAGCACTCACATCTGTCATCATGAAGTGCTTTGAACGAATCATTAAGAGACACATCTGTGACTCCCTCCCCGACACTCTGGACCCCCTACAGTTTGCATATAGAGCAAAGAGGTCTACAGATGACGCCATTGCTCTAGCAGTCCACACCTCTCTCAGTCATCTGGAGAGAGGAAATACATATGTGAGAATGCTCTTCATTGAACACCTCGGCATTCAACACCATAATCCCCTCCAAACTGGTCTTTAAGCTCACTGCCCTGAGCCTGGGGACGTCCATCTGCTGCTGGATATGGGACTTCCTCACTAACAGGCCACAGGCGGTGAGGATCGGCAGCCACCTCTCCTCTGTCCTCAGCACTGGGGCACCCCAGGGCTGTGTTCTCAGCCCTCTCCTGTACTCCCTGTTCACCTATGACTGTACCGCCAGGCACAGCTCCAACATCATCCTCAAGTTTGCCGATGACACTACCATCTTAGGCCTCATCACTAACAACGACGAGAGCGCCTATAGAGACGAGATAAAAAAACTGACCAGCTGGTGTCAGGAGAATAGCCTCTCTCTGAACGTCAGCAAAACTAAGGAAATGATTGTGGACTTCAGGAGACAGCATGTAGACCAGCATCCCCCCATCTTCATCAACAATGCTGGGATGGAGCAGGTCAGCAGCTTTAAGTTCCTTGGGGTACATATCACTGAGGATCTGTCCTGGACACTACATACAGACACTATGGTAAAGAAAGCCCGACAAAGACTCTACTTCCTGAGGAAGTTGAGGAAGTTTGGTATGAACTCCAGCATCCTCACAAACTTCTACAGGTGCACCATCGAGAGCCTGCTGACGGGCTGCATCACAGTGTAGTATGGGAACTGCGCCGCTCAGAGCCGCAAAGCACTACAGAGGGTGGTGCGAGCGGCAGAGGACATCACTGGCAGCAGTCTTCCCTCCATCCAGGACATTTACCACAGCAGGGGTCTGCGTAAGGCACGCAGCATCATTAAGGACCATACTCATCCGGCACAAGGACTGTCAGACTACTGAACTCTGGATAATACTCTAAATAATACTGAACTCTCAATAATACTGCACTAAACTACTTTTCATTATGCATAATATGTTTACTGCTGCTGCTCTGTATGAATGTATTATGTTTGTCACTACCTCACTGCAAACCACAGTTACCTGTGCAATAATCTGTGCAATAACCCACATGCAATATTTATACCATACTATGTGCAATACGAAATCCACATGCAACACATACTACACCATATTATGTGCAATCTGTGAAATACTCTACTTACACCTTATTTAATCCTACCTGCACCATTGTACTTTTTATTTTTATTACATTTTATTACATATTTTTATTATATTGGTTACTTCTTCCCCTGCACTTTTGCAACACTTTTTTACCATGTACTATTATTGCACGTTATTAGTACTTCTGACTATCTTGGCGAGTCAACAGTTCTTCTGATCCTAAGCATTTCATTGCATTGTTGACCCTGTGCTGATTCTGCATATGACAAACAATCTTGAACTTGAACTCTTGACCAGTCCGTGGCGAGGCCCGTTGGCTTGGATTTGTCAAAGATGCGAATGCCATGCTCAATCTCCCGGACGATGGTCTCTTTCAACTCATGGAAAACTTCCTCCAATTCTGGAGACCACTCGAAGCGCACCTCGTTGTGCAGGAGTGTCCGGAACGGTTGCATGCGTTCGGCCATGCTGAAGGCGTAGGCCACCTGGTTGACCAGCCCGAACCAGGATCTGACATCAGTGACGTTGCGTGGAAAGTCTCGGATCGCCTCCAAGTAGCGGCTACACGGACGTACATCGGTCATGGTGATTGTGAAACCAGCAAAGTCCACTGTGGGTGCAGCAAAGACAAACTTGTCTGGGTTAAGGATGATGCTGTTCCTGCCACAGGCGTCAAGCCACTGTACTGCCTGGAAGTAGCACTCCTCAATCGTGTCAGCCCATAGTAACGTGTCATCTACACATTTGGTCTTGTTCCTGATGTCTGCAACCACCTCATCGTAGCATCGTAGCAGAGTAGCCATCCCCCATCCCCCCAAGGCCAGCTACCCTTGTGGAGCCGAACGGTAGCGGTAGCGCCCCCATGGGGTGATGAATGTGGTCTTATGATGGTCATCCTTGTGCAGTGGGACGCTGTGGTAGCCATTCCAGGCATCAAACATGGTCTTGCGTTTCCCACTGGGCACCTGCCTTGCCTGGTGGAAGGGGGACAGTGTGTGGTGGGTCTCATGGAGTGCGTGCTTATTCAGGGCTTGGAAGTCTACAGTGCGACGTGGCTTGCCGTCCTTTTTCGCACAGATAACCATGTGGTGACCCCGTGTCACCGGCGTGCCGATGGGCACTTCTTCCAGCACGCCAAAGTGAACGTCTCAGTCGAGGCCTGCCTTTACTTCACTTTGCCAGTGGATGGCCACAGAGATGGGTGTGTGATAGGAAAGTGGACTGGACATCCTCGGCAGAGGCTGGTGGGGGCATGTATTGAATGTGCTCTGAGCATACAGTCTAAGTAGGTATTTCCGTAAAGCCTCCCTGTTAGCTTCCATTGCCGGCATGGGGAGCGTGGTTGGCCTAGTTGGGGGTTCTGCACGACGTGGGCAGTCGCATGTGTCCTATGTTGCCAGGTTAACCTCCCCGAGCATTGGGAACTTGTCTGAGATCATGCCCAGGTCCACGCAAGCAGAGCGGGAAAGGAATATGCGGTCTGAGGAATTGGTTACGTACACTATCTGGCGTGTCTCCAACTTGCGTGCGTCGCTGCTGTTACCAGCAAACCTGATGACAGCGGCTCCAAGAATCCGTATACCCTCGTTGTTTGCATCCTTCATCGTCATGGAGACAGGGATGAGGTCCTCTGTGGTCAGGCCCAACTGTGGGCAGTGGCGGGCAGTGTCACAGCATGGGTGCGTTTCCGAAGGTTGCCAAGCCAAGTGTAGTCCTCACGTTCGATGGAGAGAGTGAGGTGGATGTAGGGCTGTGGGTTGGATGGGCGTTTCATCCACTTGTCGCGCATGTCATCGTACAGGTAATGATCAAGGGGGAGTGTGCATACCTTGTCACCAGCGTTGGTCACGGTGAGTGTGCACAGCTCAACGAATGTGGCTGTCTGCATTGTCGGCATTCGGTGCATCTGATGAGCCACTGTCGTGTTTTTCCATGGCGTGTCTCACCACAATAGATGCACACTCCCTCGGATTTGCCCTTTAATTTTTCCCTACTGTAGTTGTGTGACAACATCAGACCCAACTAATTTTGTGCCCCTTTTGTACTCACCCCAACGAGTAAGGAAGTATGACCAGGTTTCGGCCGTTCCAGCTAAAGCAATGGAGGGTCGTCGAAGTTTCTCCACTTTGGCGCTTGCGTCCGATTCCCTTGGGGCTGCAGCAAGCGTAGTAGCATAGCCGCTACTACTGCTTTCTCCACATGCTATGTAGTCACAATTCTTGATAGGGCAGGGCACATTCATTCGTGGATTCATGGGTTTGTATTCTTTCTTCTTTGTTTTGTTTTAGCCAATGCACTCATTCAGGTTCTTAGCCACGTTAGCTTACTTGTTGATGTATTCACGGTCCACTCTGTTTACTTGCATTCTTTTCCAGATGTTTGGTTATAAATAAGAACCATGTTCCATTTGCTCACTTGCTTTATTGCAGCATGGCAGCAGTGAAAATACAATAACCAAACACGCAGTGAACATCTCAGGTTTGTACACCTTATTTTGCTAGCATGTGCAACAGCATAAGTTGTCCCAGTGCAACACAGACTCTATTGCAACACTCCCTACTTATCTTGTCCGCAGCCATTACGGGCTACAACAATCAAGGGATCTGCCTGGACTGGAGTAGAGCTAAACGGGGCTTTAGGTCTAGCCCCTTGCTGAAGCCAATAGTGTTTGTCTCTACCTGGATCGCCGGGGTCGAATGGTGAGGGCTGGTGCTAGAGGCGTCTCCGGAGCAGTGGAACGTGTCAGCCAGTTGGGCGCTGTTAGCGGTGGCCTGAGTCTTGCCAAGGAAGATATCCAGGTTGCTCTCCACTCAGCTTTCACACATGGATATGCGTTGTTCCAAAACAGCCAACCTCTGACTGAGGGCGGTGCAGCTGTGTGTAGAGGTGAGTGGGTGCATGGCTCACCTGTAGCTACGTGGCCTGTGGCCTACTGGTGTGCTTTTGTTGGTTGGCTTAATTAAACTCTTCGTGCTTCTAGAGGTCAAAACACAGGTCCAGGTAATAACCAAAGTCAAAAGCTGCTTCGATGTTTAATATCGCCCTCTAAAAGTTGTCTTAATTATCTGTTAAAACTATTTGTTTGGGAGTCGGATCTAACGAGCAAAACAAACGCCGATGCATGCGCATGTGAACACCCATATGTGGGCAAGACCCTCTCCTATGGTTAATTAATAATTATGATTATTGAGGCCAGAATATAATCGAGTCATTTCAGTTCTACCTCCTCCCCAAAAAGAAAACCAGTGTAAAAATGACTTCATGATCTCATTAATAAAGCTGCTTACAGACTAGAGGAATAGAGACCCATTAGACAATGTGACTGAAAGTAAATTAAATAGGGGGGGATTATTCAAAATTGACTTTTTTGACCTTCCTATTAAAATGGACCTACCATTTTTCGCCAGAAGAGCATTTAGATGTCATCCATGCATGTTTGAGTGATTTAGTTCCCTATTGGAACCCTCCTTACAGTTAGTAGTAAGATGTGACTTTATTGATCTCACACAGGAGAAAATCTTTTCTGCATTTAACCCATCCTGTTATTAGGAGCAGTGGGCAGCACATTACTGCGCCCGGGGACCATATCCATGATGATCTTGCTTCGGCTTGGTCAGTACGTAAGCTAGAGGATTTTACCTATGGTGCATGTTTTGGGTTGATGGCGGAAACCGGAGTGCCTGGAGGAAACCCACCCAGACACGGGAAGAACATGCAAACTCCATACAGAAAGGCTCGGGCGACCCGGGGATCAAACCCAGACCATGCATGCAAACTCCACACAGAACACACACGGAAAGGCCTGGGCGATCGAACCCAGAACCTTCTTGCTGTGAAGCATGAGCGCTAGCCACTCAGCCACCATGCCGTAGTAGTAACCTATGCTCCCACAACCATTTTTCGTAATATACAAAATGATACAGTACAACTTGTCAAAACTGATGTGATGTGCATTTATTTCGTGAGCAAAATGCACACTGATTGTGTTGTGATTACACTCTGAAGGGGGAATGACTTGGCATGGGAGAGGGGACTCAGAATGCCAAAAAAGAAACTGAAACTTGTTAATTGTTAAACATTGTTTTCTGTGAATATAGAATTATCAAAACAAAAAAGGTAACATGGTGATCTAAATATGTTGTGTTAGCAGTTAAGTAAAATACCTCCTCTATAAAGATTTCATGTTTTTCATGGTGTCAGTAATCATAAATAATTGCAAAAAAGTCATTCACAGTCAGTTACCTTCAAAGTTGTTGTAATTGTTGTTGCTAATATGTGATAATGTGAAGTTCCCATCGAAATTCCATGTGATGTGATTTTCCTTTTCAACTTTGTTTGAATCCAGTGGTACTACTGTAGAACTCTTCTGGCTTTGGAAAAGCGTTTGGAACATTTCTTTTGGAGTATGAATTATTCCCGGAAGCCTTGAGCAGCTAACACCTGCTAACCCCCACTCCGCCATCCCCCTCCTCACCTGCGCATGTGTCCTTGAGCAGTAATTGGATGAGATCAGAGTGGGATCAAACATTTGGAACATTCCCTGTGTCTGTGGGAGCACGGCTGGCTTTAATAATGTGCTCAGTGCTTTTGTAAGGCTTTTGCCACCACTTACACACTGCACCTGCAGCAGAACAGCTTCACAATGACCCACTGTTCCCACAGCTTATGGTTCTTTCACACTTTCAGGAATTGTGCTGATGATTTAGGAGAGCATTAAAGGTTGCACTGGGCTAAATTGACAGTTTTAACCATTTTAACCTCGATATAGCACTTTTTCTTTCACACATGCTTCAAGGCTCTTTTCTGCTCCACTTTGGAATGTAAACAGATCTGTGCTTTTCAAGTTTAGTAACCATCACTGCATTTATACACTAATGTCAAGGTTGTGTTCTGTCAAACCAGCTGGTTCAAGTCATTTAAAAAAACTTCCACTGTGGAGTTGAGTTCACTACTGCCCCCAGTGTTCAGCTCATGTGCTGCTAAGACTCCACATGTTCTGAAGAGATGGACCAAGTTAGAGACAGAACAACACAGAAGTCTGTATGCTTCTAGAATGTACAGTAGAACATAAATGAGCCTTAAAGTTGCACTATGTAATTTTTCTTTCTGATGGGTCCACTGTCTCTATGGAGATGTTATTGCTTCACAACTTCAGAAATCTGATGTGATGTGCAGTGTGGATGTACGCTGATTGTGTTGTGATATTGCTCTGAAGGGGGGCTTGATAAGGATACTGAAACTGAAACTTATAACATTTGAAAATGTTCACGCTGACTTTAGAATTTTTGAAACAATAAAAGGTAACACTGATCTAAATATATTCAAACAAACCAAAAAGCACATCTAAACCATGAGTTGACGGTGTGTTTACCTGCTCCTTATCTCCTCTTTCCTCTCCTCTTTGCAGCACAGGGTGTTCTGCATGTTCCACTTAATGTCATTTCTAAAAGTTGCCTTCACAAGCTGCATGATACGAGCAGAGCGTGGGATATGCTAAACTGGGTTGAGTCATACAGCTTCTGACTGCTCCTCAAACCAGAAAACAGAATATTATGGAGTTCAAGTGCTGTGTGTGTATGTGCGTGTGTGTGTGTGCGCGCGTGTGTGTGTGTATACTTTTGCTCATCTGTTTGAACTACTCTTCAGATCTTATGTATATTATGTAAATCTTATGGTTTAAAGGTGCATTGAACAACTTTTCTGGTGAAGGGTCTGTCACCTTCTTGTCTTCATAGAGATGTTATTGCTTTGTCTAAATTAGGGGCGTCCAAACTTTTTTTCACTGAGGGCCAAATATAGAAAAATTAACCAAGCGCCGGGCTACACACTAGAGGTGACATATTGACTATAATATAGTGTGTAATTGTCACTCACCTCTGTGAAGAACTCAGTGGGAGCAGTGATGCTGTCCTTTGAGATCGAAGAATGTCTGATATGTCAGGAGAAAATTTGGTGGTTGAGACACGGAGGACTTCACAGAGATGGATATCAGTTATTCAGGTTCTCAGTCTGTTTTTGTTTTGATTTAACAGAGAAAATGTTTGTTCGCATATTTATGTTGAGCCAAACAGGCTCATCATTCTTTTTCCATGGCGTCTCATCAGAGGAAACTTGACATTATCCAAACTCTGATAGAGGTCAGGGAGGGAGAGAAGCGGATGTTGACTTTTCTGAGAATCATCACATTGCATTTCAATCAGTTTTAACTGCAAACTCTCTTCCACTTCTTCTGCATTCACCGGGAAGGGGTCGAGAAGAGCTTGATTTGTTTTTCAATAACAGAAAAATCTTGGAAACACTGGTTGAATTCTATGATGCAATCGCAGACATATATTTCTCATTATTAGCAGTAAGGTCCGCATTTGGAAAAGCAGATCTGATTTCAGTCAGTGCAGGGAAGTGTGCAGTATTAAAGCTCCGTAGTTGTGTCTCAAACAAGTGGAGCTTTACACAAAAGGCTTTCATGTGCGCGTAAAAGTGTGGTACCAGCTGCTCTTTGAGTTGGAGGTTCTTGTTTAGTGTATTCAAATGATGAGCAAGATCTAAAAATGCGAGGTTTGCCAGCCACAGAGGCTCACTCAGCTCATGAAGAGGACGGCCCTTCTCTTTCAAAAACTGATCAATTTCTGATGTCAGCACGTAAGACGGCTGGCGCACATCAGAGTGGTAGAGTACATCCCCGTATTCAGAATCTACATCGGCTAGGAAAGCTTGAAATTCATTATATTGTTAAATTATGTTGACAGTTTTTACAACAGTATCCATCACATCACCCACCTGTTAAAATGCACTGCATAATCCACCAAGACTTGGTGGATTATGCAGTGCATTTTAACAGATTCACTGCCACTTTTTTTTTTTTTTTTACCTTATCATACAACATAGATGCCATTCCTTTGCGCTCGCCCCTCATGGCTGGAGCTTTGTCCGTTGTTACGCCGCAGAGCTTGTCCCATTTAAGCCTCATTTTTTCAGTTGCCTCTGACACAGCTTCAAAAATATCTCTACCTGTGGTTGTGCCTTTTAGGCTCATGTCAAGCAGCCCCATCGTACAGCAAAAGTAATCGTCTACTTCCTGCAAAAAAATGAACAGCTGAGTGATGTTTGTGGCATCTGTGCTCTCATCGCATGCTATCGAGTAAAAATCAAAAGCACACGCTTTGTCTCTCAGCTGAAGTTTCAAGTTATACTGACAAGTCCTTGATTCTCCGCACCACATTATTTCTGTGACTTATACTCTTTCATCACAGCAACATCTTCTTAACAAATCAAACAGACACACTTTCCATTTATTTCCTTGAAGAAATAATTTTCCCACCATGTTTGAAATCTCCTGCACTCGCTATTTTGCGTTTCTTCTGCACTGCCATTTCTGCTAATCAAAGTTTTTTATTGGACGGAGATAGAGAAGCACCTGTTTCCGTGGCTACCTCCATCTAGTTATGAAACTGAGTAGTGGAGCCCAGAAGAGATCAAGTTTCTTGTGCAAACCATATGCAGGCCATATTATATTTTCAAACTTGCTGTGGGCCGCAGTTGGCCCGCGGGCCGTATTTTGGACACCCCTGGTCTAAATGTTCCACAGTAGAGATTACACCTCTCAAGCTCAAGAGAGACAACTATAGACTACATTACAGGTCAGATCTCTGAAGAGGCACCCCATTTACAGAGAGAATTATTGTATTTTTGTGTACTAGAAACACCCGTAATGAGTAAATGCTAGATTGATGTGTTTAATGCCATACATTCCTGCCAAAGAAATAACATCTCCTTGGAGACAAGCAGGTGATGAACCCTCCACCAGAAAAGTGGCACACCTTTAAAGTCATTGTAGCTGACAACAATATGAATAATGACATCACTTGTTGAGTGGTTATGGTAGTGGTGGTGGTGGTGGGGAGGGGGCTCAGATGACATCACAATATCCTATAGGCCAATACTACTAGAGATATGGGGACAAATAAAGTGAATATTCAAATGCAGATTTGTGATATGAGTCCTTGGCTCTTGTCACTGAAATTATCTGATTGAACATTTGTGAATTAGCCTTTTATAGATAGATCTCATGACAATACCATGGCACCATAGAGAATACTGCCCCTCATGGGACTATGGCATCATCATGTTCTAGAATCTGAAAAAAAACACTTGCTGAAAAAGTGCTGATGTTGCTGTGAAGGTGGTAGTACTTTTTTTTTTTCTCTCTCTCATGTTGCAGGGACTTTGTGGAGCAAAAGCTGGGCAGTCAGTATGTGAATGGCCGCTCTCTGGACTTCTCTGTGTCCTTTGAGGAGTCGGGACCGGCCACGCCCATGTTCTTCATCCTATCTCCAGGAGTGGACCCTCTGAAAGACGTGGAGAAGCATGGTGAGATCCACAACACAAGCAGGCACTGCTCAGCACCATTGACACACTTTTGCAACAAGATCTAGTCTTTTTTGTGTGTTGTTTAATCATTTTACAGCAGCAGCAAATATGACATAATGATATGAAGTAATCATTATGTCAAATATGGTGCCTTAGCACCCATATTGTAAACAATGGCCAAAATTACACAATAGTTGTGATTAAACTGATAAAATAGATGACAGCACCCTTAAATTGTTAAATGTATGTGCAATCTGTCAGAGAAATGCCTTTGTGTGTAGACTGCCCCATTCATTTTAACAGGACAGCAAAATGAAAACATTCCTCTGTAGACAGCGCAGACAAATGGCTGCTGTTTAGGCTATATGTTTGTATGAGGCAATATTCAACTTCCAGCTTCACTTTCTAAAGTTCACCAGTGTTTGCAGGATTTGTGGCACCTGATGGAAAAAAAAACCTAATATTTTACTATAAACTGCTGTGGCCCACTATGTCACTATGTTTTTGGTGGATGATTGTCTCACATAGCGATAGACTTAAGAATCATTATTTTGTGGTCATTAGCGTGTATGCTAATGTTGGCCAGCGCTAATGATGTTTGAAGGCTATTGGTAACTCCCCCATTGTAAAAGCATTGATGCTAACATATGGAAGGGTACCAGGCTTTAGAATGCTTGCATTCTTACAAACATTGGAATGGTCTACTGATACTTTACAGTGACATCACACTGTGGGTGTTCTACATCTGGATGTATGGCAGAATGTTACCATGGTGGCACAATACACAGATCAGCAAACACAGTCAACAATAGGATTGGAATAGGAATGGATTTAAACAACATATTTGCAGGCCTTCATGGTCCTGTTTAGGAGTGATCCTGAAAAAATGGTGACTCAAAAACTATTGGCTAATGCTAGCTATCTTGTGACTGTAATTTATTTATAAAACAAAAAACTGTTGTTGTGTTCTTAGGCAAGACACTTCACCCACATTGCCTTGTATGAAAGTGGAGTGTGCGTGAGTGTTGGAGGTGGTCGGAGGGGCCGATGGCACAGATTGGCAGCCTTGCTTCCGTCAGACTGCCCCAGGGCAGCTGTGGCTACAGAAAGTAGCTTACCACCACCAAATGTGGAGTGAATGAACAATGAACTGTAAAGCGCTTTGGGTGTCATGAAAATGCTATGCTATTTATTTAAGAGGGACTTGTTTAACACTAACAGTAGTTTTGTGGTAGTTCAGCCAGTCAGTCAGTTTTTTGTCAACTGATTAAAACTATGATGCATATTGACCACAGGTACTATCCCAACAAACCAGGTTAGAATTAGAAAAACATGAAAACCTGTTATGTGCACTTTATCTACACAAAGTGTCTGGACATATTTTTGAAGATGCACTGCATAAGTTCTGGAGGGTCATCCATTTGCTCGTCTCAAAGATGATTCTTATCTGTCTCCATGGAGACAATATTAAAACAGTCCATCATGAGCTAAAACATACCTAAAAATGTGGGTTGAGTTTCAAGTATCATACAATGTGAATGGACTGCAAACTCAACCACAAAAGTGCAGTAATATCACTTGTAATAACATGACATCATATATTTAATGAGCTCTTTTTGCAGCCTTTTTAGTTCCTTTTTTTTAATCTTAGAGTCACTATTTAATGCTTACATCCCCCAAACCATTGAGAGCTTCATATCTATAGCTTCAAAATTGACTTCACAATGTTCATATTGGCCAAGAAAACAAGTAATAAATCAAACGTCTTATCTGCATTGGAAGCCAAGCATTCAACTAAAACTCCATTCTTAAAAACCTTATCATTAGCCTGTTCACTTGTAAACATCCGCTTAAGGCAGATGTCGCCGTACCGCATCCACTGCTTACAAATGAGCAGGCTAATAATAGTAATAGGCGCGCAGTGATACAAATCGACAGAAAATAGCACCAATGCGAATTAGGCTGCTGAATTTTTCGCGGACAACTGTTTGTGATGCAAATATATATATATTTTTTAACAAATGTTGAAAAACAAGCTTTATTAAATGTCCCCGCGAACTTACCGGACCTACTTCCATGAGCTCCAGAACCGGAGCAGAACCCGGCTCAGACGACGCGGTCAGCGGTAAGCCAGTGTTAATGCACAACACTGTTAGAGGGGAACCCATACAGACTCACATTAAAAAAAAAAAAAGCACTATCCCTTTAAGGCTACTTTCAGACTGCAGGGCTTAATGCTCAATTCGGATTTTTTTGTGAAATCCAATTTTTTTGCAACGTCGTACACATTTCCAATTAAATGCGAGTTGTATGTGATCTCCAATGTGAACTTTAAATGCTCCAAAAGTGTCCCGCGTGCGCACTGGAGGACACAACGACGTCACATGCGGCGAGTGTGCTCAGTGTTTACGGAAGTAGCCTAAACATGGACACCAGTATTGAGCATCTGGTGATTTTAAAGTTGCTGTCGTTCCAATGCCAGATGTACAGCTTATTTGTTTTGAGGAGAAGATTGGGAAGGACAAGGTTTTTGGTCATGGCATTTTGTGGGGCAGTGGCAGCAACGTCCGCAGAAAGGAACGTGTGGGTGCGGAGTAGCAGCCAAGAGTCGTGGGATTGCTATGTGCTTTGCTGCGTCACTGACACGGAGTTCATACACAATTGTCGTATGACGAGAAGAACGTTTATGTACACTTGTGAGCGCCTGCTTGTACCACTCTTGCTTGTTGATGACGTGCAGGTCAGATGAATGCGACCTGCCTGTTCAGGCTGAAGTCGCATGCCAAAAGATCGGATATATATCGGTTTTAGGACCACATATCCAAATGGCCTGGTTTGCATTTGAAAAAATCAGATCTGTGTCGTTCAGACTGCCATTAAAAGATCAGATACAGGTTGCATAAGGGCAAAACAATTGGATTTGGGTCACTTCAGGCTGCAATCTGAACGTAGCCTAAGTTTCTTCTCAGATATCACTTCTATCATTTTTGGGTAACAGCAGATACTTAAACAGGGGGTATGTTATAACATGCCTGAAGAGGTTTTGTGATCTCCTTGGCCCTACTTAAACCCTTCTTACAGTTAGCATTAATATTCTGTGTTATACTCCGCCCACAAACCTACATCACCCATGATCCCACAGAAAAATTCTCAATAAATCTACAAAAATGTGATACAAAACTGTTACACAGCTACTTGACAAACCTGATGCAATGTGCAGTAGTTTCATTAGCAGGATGCATGCTGATTGTGTTGTGATAGTGCTCTGAAGGGGGAATAAAAAGGGAGGGGAGTCTCAGCCTCAAAAACTAACGTGAAACTTCTACAACATGTTAATATGTTGTTTTCAGCAAATATAATGTTCTCAAAGCAATGAAAGGTAACATGGTGATCCAAAAAATCAAAAAGTCATATCCTCCCTCTTTTACGATTTAAAGTGAGGATATCAATCCTAGTATCAGCACTGACAATCTTGATGGGCACATGCCTAATATGAAAGCTGTAGTCCACAGCAGGATTATTGCAAAGGTCAGAACATGTGAGACTGCCCCGCACTCTGTTTGGTCAAGCACTGAGTAAATGTCAGTGGGTTTTACACAGACTTTGCATCGCGCTGAAAATATACAGTACACTTTTGAATAAAACTGTATTCAAAATGTCTGAGACTGCTGCTATGAAATTATTCTGTGATAGGCCTGGGAATCACAGATACATACTAGTAGATGAAGGGATTCAGAGGCTAGTGTGTGTGAGGGATGCAATGATCCAATACTGATATTTGATATCATTTTGCTGCAGTGGCTTCTTCATGATCTCAACTAGCACATTTTCCAAAAAACGAAAATCACAAATTTTGAAAAAAAAATTAAAAAAATGCTTCTAACGCGATTTTCTCCTATTCGCCCTGACCAAGTTGTGGCAGCTTTTGCCGTGGTCCATCACATATGTATGTGAGAGTGAGAATGTATGTATGTGAGAGTGAGAATGTATGTATGTGAGAGTAAGAATGTATGTATGTGAGAGTGAGAATGTATGCATGTGAGAGTGAGAATGTATGCTTGTGAGGGTGAGAATGTATGCTTGTGAGGGTGAGAATGTATGTATGTGAGAGTGAGAATGTATGTATGTGAGAGTGAGAATGTATGCATGTGAGAGTGAGAATGTATGCTTGTGAGGGTGAGAATGTATGCTTGTGAGAGTGAGAATGTATGCTTGTGAGGGTGAGAATGTATGCTTGTGAGGGTGAGAATGTATGTATGTGAGAGTGAGAATGTATGTATGTGAGAGTGAGAATGTATGCATGTGAGAGTGAGAATGTATGCTTGTGAGGGTGAGAATGTATGCTTGTGAGGGTGAGAATGTATGTATGTGAGAGTGAGAATGTATGCTTGTGAGAGTGAGAATGTATGCTTGTGAGGGTGAGAATGTATGTATGAGTCCTGACAGAGCCCCTCCCTCCTAAACGGAGTGCGGAGCTTCATTTCAAAGCTCAAGTCCATTACACCTCATCAGCTCTCCATTACACATAATGTGATGGAGATCTGCCATCTTCTGCCTCCAGAGATCCAGAAGCACATTTTCCAATAAAATCACCCCACAGTAATTAATACATTATTTGAACAAAGACCAAGGGAAGTAAGGACAGTTTCAATTAAAAAGAAAGTGTGAGGTTATATGAGCTGCATATGGGGTTCACTCAAAATATTAAAGCTTCATGTTTGCCGCTGCTTTATCATAATTAATCACGTTGAAATTAGTCCTGGGGATGCTTGACTTAATTTACACATTTGTCTTTTAGTCTGATACACATAAGGGGGAAGTCATAAAATGAATGTGTGGATATTAAAGATATAATCATGATTAGAACAGTGAGTTTAAAAAAAATAAAAAATACCTCTGCCTATGCCATCAACAGAAATCTACACCAAAAAGAAGGGAAAATTATGCACAAGGAAGACATTTATCTGACAGTTTAAACCTTCATTCAACAAAATAATGGTCTTACGTAACAGGTCGACAGGTTTTCACCCTTGTAAACGTTATGGTTGCTAGGTAACAGTTAATGGAATTATCCCTATGTATGCCATGTCCAACCAGGAAGTAAAATGATAAAATCCACCAATATTTAAACACACAAAGTTACAGAGTTTAAAGGCACTGTACCTGTATTACAAATGTGTGTAGAATCCCTCAGTTGTCCAGGTAAAAACCATGGCAAGGAGAAATTCAATTTGTTTATTTTTTTTTACTATTTATTTAGTAATTTGACTAAATAAACTTTTGTCCAGTTGACAAATTGAATTTCTCCTTTTGTCTGTATTAAAAATCTTTAATAAGTGAGGAATAACTTTGAACGTTTTCACATTAAATGTGAAAAACAGAGGTCCAAAGTTATTCCTCACTTATCTTATGCATTCAGAGCATCCTAATTATTCTAATTCTTCACACGATGACTTTATAAGAACTTTTCACTATTCTCAGCGACCAGTATGGAGTAGCATGCTACTGCAGTAAAAATCTTTATTTAGATGCAGACAGTACATAGTGGACTTATTTTGACCTCAAGAGCTGTTTATATAATATATCTGTACAGGGGCAAGACAAATTCAAATACATGGAAATAATTGCTCCAAGCCCTTTAAATGTAAATGCTTTTTTCCAGGTTTAAAGTTAGCTCCCTATCCATATTAAACTATTTTCTTATCTGTTATAATGTTGTTGTCGTCAAAAAACATAGCTGGAGTTGTGTTTCGTTTCTTTTGCACATTTTTAACACACAAATCCTGTATATTTTTGCTGATTTCTTCTCTCAAAAGGAAAACACTTGTGCTCTGTGTTTTTAAACTCCAAACACCTTTGCTAGAAATATTTGGATTATTTCAGCCCTGGAATTGCCAATCTCTACTAAACAAAAGGTAAAAGGTAGCTTTTAACTTGAAAACTACTGTTTCATAACATCACAAGGTGGAACAGAGCATTTTGAGCTTTGAAGATGTAGATAGACTAATAATAAAGGGTTACTCATGTGTGAATGTTAAAAAAACACAGCTCCAGGTATGTTTTTGAGATAACAACATTCAAAGAGTCAGTTTTGCATAATATAGGACATGTAAAAAGATGGAGCTTCTGATATGTGTATTACCTGTTCATCGAGTGATTTTATGAGCTATTAAACTTGTTACTCTTTATGCCGTTTTTAAGAGTCCTAATGTTTAGCACAGTCTAATGAAGCCTCACTGCACTGTGCTTTCTCCAGATTCTTAAACACATTTGCTTTTACAGCCCTCCCATGCACGCTTGTGTTTTAATGCTTGCTGTCGTTCACTGTTTACTGCTCTTCTGTTACACTAGGTGGACTCCAGATGTGAGCTGCTAACATGCATTAAGCACTGCATTTACAAACATGGACTTAATGATCACTTGTTAAAGAGGCTTCCATACAGCCTCTTACTATCCATATACATTTAATCCCATTTATTTCAGAAGGCCAGTGAAATCAGTGTTGACCGTCTTAGAACACTGAATCAAACAGTTGGTAAACACATATTAACAACAAGAATTGAGGGGTCAATATCTAGTCAATATCTAACTTTCACCCCCATTTTCTAAAGCTCACTCATGTAACTAGGGGTAGTGGTGCTTGATGAAACAAAACCACAAAGTCATTGCCAAACTGTTTTGGAGCAGTTTATTCATCTTAACATTAGGTTTAAGAATAGTGAGTTAAGTGGTGCTTACTCATTCTGACACATTTTGCTATGTTAATAAACAAAAAAACATACCCTTAACATGATGATGTTCTATCTGCATTCTGAGATATTGAGTTTTAAAGTTCTGACTGCTGTCAAGGAGGAACCTTGTGGTTTGGTGTGACTCAGTCACAGAGGAGGAGCTTGAAGTTGAGACGCTGCTCCTCTATGGCTAAAGGAGAAATTCAGTTCAAATTGACAAATTGAATTTCTCCTTTTGCCATCGATTCTACCTGGACGACTGAGGGATTCTACACACAGCTGCTCCTCTCTGTTGAAGCTAATGTATGGTATGGTATGGTTTATTTATTTGCACAGGGACAGTGCACAGCATTTCATTGACCTTTGAAATAAACAAAAGAAAGATGCATGGTGCCAGGTTATAGCAAAAATGCTAATTTCCACCTGTAGTCCCAGGACAGGTTGATGTTAAGTAAGTTAAATATACTGTAACAGAGATTGTAAATGGGTAATGGACCAGTGCATAAGAATAATCACATGTGCATACATATCAGATAAAATTCCGACCCTCACTATGCCATTTCTAAAAAACTTTTTTGTTTGAAAACTTGTACATGTTACAATCTGCTTTGGCAAATTATTCCACTGACTCATAGCAATAAAAGAGAAGGCAGTTTTACTGAAAGAGGTCCTACATTTTGGAGTGCTGCACTCTCCTGCTGTCTGGAACAATGCCTGCCTTTAGAATGCAGGCATTGTTGAGACGATTGATAATTTGCAATGACATCACGCTGGAGGTGTTTTATGTGTATCTCTATGGTGGAATGTTACTATCATGACAGAACGACTCCAGGAAATTGCTGTGCTTCCACTGCTAATGGAGGTTAAAATAATACAAATACAAAATGGATTTAAGCAGCACATTTTCAGGAGTCTGTGATCAGTACGCCTTCATGGTCCTGTTGATGTGTTTTCAACAAAAATGTAAATGGGAGTAACTGAAAAACTGTTGGCTAATGCTATCTAGCAAGTGACTGTAATGTTATGTGAAAGGGACTTGAGCACACATCATCTCACCTGGTGTAATTCCAACTAAGTCATCCCTTTCTGACCAAATTATGTCAAAACAAGGCTCTGATTATAGTCTAACTTGAGTAACAGAGCTTCAGACAGAGCAGCGCCTACAGTTAGCATCACAACCCAAGGGAATGTTGATGACATCAGCTGCGAAGTATCAACAGTCCATGGTTATGACATGTGATATCTGATGGAATTGTTTTCTTGTATTTGTAGGAAAGAAACTGGGATTCACATTTGACAACAAGAACTTCCACAATGTGTCTCTGGGCCAGGGGCAGGAGGTGGTGGCAGAGCAGGCCCTGGCCTTAGCCGCCAATGAGGGTCACTGGGTCATTCTGCAGGTACAAGCATTCATACTCCACATGCACCTGTCCATATAGTGGTGAAGCTATCCACCTGTCTTTGGTGTTAGTAAAAATGAATTAATTAAAAATGTATTTAGTTGCACAATACTGAATACCAGCATTAAAATGTATTACAAGCCACAGTCCAATCAGAATACTGTATTCTGAATAGTGTTGTCACCATTCTAACATTTCAAACTCGATTTCGATACTAAGGAATAGAATCACTACTCAATACCAATTCAGATGCCATGATGATAATGAAAGCACTCTTTCTTTAGACAATAGAATGTGATTTCCCACAATGGTAACACTTTATAATAATGGCTGCTTATAAAGCATTAGTAACACTTAGTGAATAATGAACTAATTATTACTAATTATTTTACAAAACATTTACAAATATTTGTTAATGAGTAAGAAATACATTAACAAATATTTGTTAATGAGTAACAAATACTACACTAATAGCATTAGTAACACTTAGTAAATAATGAACTAATTATTTTACAAAACATTTACAAATATTTCTTAATGAGTAAGAAATATATTAACAAATATGTCTTAATGAGTAACAAATAATCAATTCAGTCTCGCCATAAATAACCAATGAAAGGAGATATTACGACACGCATGGTCCCTCCCACTCCACCAATCAGACCTAAAAATACAAATAATTATCTATCATTAATTCAGGACTCGTGTTTTAAAAAGAATTTCATCATATTATCTTTGCATTGTTATTACATCTGAATAAATTATTATAATCATAGGCATATCATAGGCACGATTTTGGCAATGCGGAAGAGATTGGCAGTAGGAGAGAAGAACGATTTCTTCCTTACAGAAAGTCACATTAGTTTAGCCTAAACTTTAGCCATGGCTGCACAGAGACCGAGCACACGGCGACAGCACAAAGTTAGCATTTATAACCCACCAAAGATTTTGCAGCTCCCGACACTGTACTGGAACCAGAGGGTTTTGGCTGAAAGTTTGACCAGTGAAGAGAAAAGCATCTGTAGCACAGGTAAGCATTTCCATCTTTGCGGATATTTGCACTTTGAAGTATTAATGCAACATGTTAAATATAAGTTGTACATGACCTTACATCGCCATAATTTAGTTATTCAAGGTATGTGTAAGCCTGAGTATGTTTCGTTGCTCTCATATTTAGTACATTCCACCTTTTAATGTGGCCCAAAGGAACAGTTATTCGGTCAATTAGCTGTGTAATTCAACCAACTAGCCAAAAGTTCGCAAGCAATACTAGCCGATTGGTTTAGCTTTTTGTTGGGTCAGCATTTCATTTAATCGTCCTGGTTCGGTGTGCTTTAAAATCCATCTCAGTACATTTCAATGGGATGTGAAATTAATATTATAACAATCTGATTTTAAAAAGTGGGTACCAATGTTAATGTCCGCTGATGTTATCTAAGTACTGGTAGGCTATCAGAGCGTTATTACCATATTTGAAAAGCCAAAAAAAACCCTATCGAACTGTTAAAGAACTCATTTAGTGATGGAGAAACTGTCTATATATGACGACGCGTGATAGTGGTCTTATGAAGATTACATGGTTTTATAAGATATATTATGCAATATAATATTTTAGAAAAAATACAAGTTTTTTTTTACTATGTGTAGTTTTATGTATTTTAGCATGCTAGTATGTGTGTGTGTGTGCATGTGTGCATGTGTGTGTGCATGTGTGTGTGTCTGCGTGTGTGTGTGTGTGTGTGTGTTTGTGTGTGCGTGTGTGCGTTACTGTTTGGGTTGTTTGGTTGTGTGGTGTCAGGCAGCTGTGGAGGGCTGGCTGTGGGTATAAGGAAATGTAGGTTGTTTGAATCACTGTAAAGCACTTTGTGTTACATTTTTTGTATGAAAAGAGCTTTATAAATAAAGTTTTGATTTGATTGAAGTCTTGCCAACTAGCTACAAACATGAGTTTGTCATGTCAGTACAGACTTTAAAATGGAGAGAGAAAAATTGAGGCAAGGTTAAAAAAAAAACAAGATAATGGGTTAAAGAGATACCCTATGTACAGAAAACTATTGACATGTTCTCCCCTTCTTTGTCTGTCATGCACCAACAGCCCCAACTGAAAACAAGAAAGGGACTAAAGTATTGTAGTTAAATTAGAGCTTTATTTAATTAGAGCTTTATTTAATGACCTGTGAATTACTGGGCAAGAACAACATAACAAAGAGTAACAATGATACACTTTATGTGTAATGTACCACCAACCAACCAAACTTTTTTGAACAGATATGAAACCTATTCCCCAAAATAGTTGCACAAGTGAAAAACCATCTCAAAATGAGCCAAAAATCACACAGTGTAAGCCCAGCTCTGAACACAGACACATGCAAAAGCATACAATAACAAATCCATGTTGTAAAACACTTAGTTGCCTGGAAATCAAGCAAGTTTTTTTTTTACATACGGACTATATCATACATCACAAGAAACAAAGTGATGATGTTGCAACTGTGTTTTAACGTTATGCCTTTTTCTCTGCAATAGACAAAAAAAAAAAGCAGTGCTGCAACTAAGAATCTATCCTACTCTGAGATGTCAGACTCTTCATCGAGCTCCTCAGAGACATCATCCTCTTTATCCTGCTCATCATGTGTTGGGGAGAAGAAGAAGAGGCACAGTAAGCACCGGAAGGACAAAAAGAAGATTAAGAAGATAAATTGCACAATGTGTACAGAGTTATAGTTAATTACAGTCACAGATCATTGTTTGTAGTTTCTCAGCAGTTTCACATTGTTAATTGTGTGTTTGACCATGCCCTGTGGAGGCCCTGTGCCTTCATTTTATTATTATTTTTTTTATTTATTTATTTTTTTTGTGACTTGAAAAAAAATATCAGTATATTATACTTTTAATGTGTACAGGAAGGGTAGATTTAGGGAATGCAAAAGTCATTTGTAAACATCAACAGATCATTTGTTAAAAGTAATAGTGAGTTACACATATTGAAGTAAGCTTTTGTATATGAGGATGTGTTTTCACTTTAAATTAACAGGTCCAAAAAGCCTTGTTAATAGTTTGTAGACATGAACAGATCATTTGTTAAAAGTAATAGTGAGTTACACATGTTGAGGTAAGTTTTTGTATATGATCACCAATGCGTTTTCTCTTCAGGCTAGCAGATTCAGAAAGCTTTGTTAATAAGTTGTAAACACTAATAAATCATTTGTAATGATGTAATCAACAGAACCTTAGCCACATATGAAGAAGTAATCAATAAATGTTTAATGCTATCTTGACATGTCTTCTTGGCTTTCATTTTGACCAAACTTAATGATTTACAATCTAATCTTAATGCAATAATAATGTAGCTATGAATTACTTATAAATGGTATACAAACTATTTATAAATAATCAGTGATGGGAATAACGGCGTTAAAATAAATGCTGTTACTAACGGCGTTACTTTTTTCAGTAACGGGTAATCTAACGAGTTACTTTATCGTTATAACGCCGATACCGGCACCAACACGCCGTTACCGCGCGTTACTGAACCTACTCATTTTGAAACTGGCATCATGTGCACGACTCGCATAGGCACAGGGGAATTTTTTTCTCCCTTTGGTAAGGGCGGGATAAGTAATGATGATTGGCTAAAGCAGAGTAAGATTTCATGTTGAGCCAACCAGAGACACCCAGTGGGCGGTGAGCGGGTATCTACACACAATCCCATGACACAGTAGTAGCGCGCACACACAATATACAATATACACACGTAAAAACGTACATGTTACGTGCACATTGTGTCAAAGACCAAAGACTTTGTCCACGTCCAATGTAAGCAACTCGAATTTAATGAAGCATCTCTCGACGGCGCACGCTTCTGTTAAACTAGTGGCCACCAGCAGGCTCCATGATGATAATCGCACGCTCGGTGCCGTTAACAATGAAGGCCACGGTGACAGAGCCACGCCAGCCAAGCAGCAAAAGCTGTATAATGTACTGTAAAAAAAAAATCCAAATTATTTGACATTTTTTAACAAAAAAAATAAATAAATAACGCATTAGTTACTTTCCTAGGTAACTAGTTACTTTTATAGTGTAGTAACTCAGTTACTAACTCAGTTACTTTTTTGGGTTAGTAACTAGTAACTGTAACTAATTACTTTTTCAAAGTAACGTGCCCAACACTGTAAATAATATTCTGAAAATTTAACAAAGTCTACAAATAATGCACAATTCATTTGAGGAAAGTGAACTTGTTCGAAACAGTTTGTTTTTACTAAAGGATTTAAATGTAAAGGTTTAATTATTATTAATTTCATCATTACGTAATCATCGACTAATGTTTTTCAAATGAGGAATAACATTAGTGTAGTATTTGTTACTCAATAACAAATATTTTTTTTAATATATTTCTTACTCATTAACAAATATTTGTAAATGTTTTGTAAAATAATTGGTTCATTATTTACTAAGTGTTACTAATGCTATTAGTGTAGTATTTGTTACTCATTAACAAATATTTGTAAATGTTTAGTAAAATAATTAGTAGGGGTGTAAAGATTAACCGATTTGGATCGGTTATCAGTCTGTGACCTCTGCGATCTGAGTGTACCGATCAGCGGAGCCCGGATCGGTCCAAATTCACTACGAAAGGTCCGATGCACCGGATTTACGGCCAAGTTTGCTAGCTTCTGAGCGGTCTCTCTCATGGCGCAGCAGCCGCGCTGTGTGTGTCTGCGTTCTTTCGCGGACGGTGGGTGGTTCACTTACCTGGGGTTGAAGCTTATTGGCTGGTTAACTGCCAATCATGCGAGCGGCGCGGGCTGTATGCGGAAGCGAGCACAAAATGTTTGCACTGTATAGCCGTGTCCCAATTCGCATTGTGCGGAGGGCGGGTTTCCCGCTGCCTACGTCGTCTCTCGTCAGGAGATCTACTCTATCGGTAAGCTAAGCTAAGTTTCCTTTTATTGAGCTGTGGTTAAATTAATTTGGTGCGCTAGCGCTATTTATGGACATGGTTCGTATGCGTGGTTAACTTTTGTGCCAGTGTTGTGTCATGTTGATATCAGTCTGATGTTTCACTGTCAGCTTGATAGTTTCCATGGCAGCTATAGACCATAACAATTGTATGATACTAGTGTTTTTATTGTCACGGTTAGTGGATTGGGTGATTTATTTAGACAACATTCATGTATTGGCAATGTATATTTGATTTGGACTAAAATTGACTTCGCTAATTTACTTTGGTATCAGAATCAGAATTGGTGCATTTCTGTATTTAGATACTTATGATTTGTGTGTATAGAAATGTACTTCACACACACACAGATGATTTTTGTCTCAAAGGAGACTGAGGTAATGTTATGAGATGGAGAGAAAGTATTAGTTATTCAGTGTTAAGAGCTTTCTCTGATTTTCTTTTTTTTGTTAAGAAAAGTTAATTACAGGCATAAAAAGACATGTTGGATTTAACATGCTAGTGTTTTCTATAACTGCCTAGTAATATCTATCTTCTTGTCAGTGATATGTTGCACTTTTACAGTTACTGAAACTGTGACTGAAGCACTAATTCTGATTCATTCAGATTTTTGCCTTTAATAGGCAACTTGCTTGTTTTATAACTACTTTTTTTTTTTTTTTTTGATATCTACTTTATTGTTTTGTGTTGCTTGAGGGAAGGAATGTGTTGTATTTTAAGTATGAGCAGAGTTTTGCAAACCGGATTGTCAGTTTTTCAGTAGGCCTGGTGTATTGTCTGTTGGACACTAAATAAACAAAAGGATACTATTTTGAAATTTCATTTTTGTTTCTCTCCTTTTCTTCTCAATAACTTTAAAGCACTTGGGAGTAAAGTTGTCAATTTGTATTGAATCGAAATTAACCGAACTGGATCGAATCGAATCGTATCGAATCTAATCGTACCGGATCATTTACTAATTTTATGAATCGTCCCTGAATCGAATCGTAGCCTGTGAATCGAGATTCGAATCGAACCGTTTTGTGAGTGAAAGATTCACACCCCTAATAATTAGTAATAATTAGTTCATCATTTACTAAGTGTTACTAATGCTTTATAAGCAGCCGTGATTATAAAGTGTTAAGCATTAAATTATTAAATCGTAGTACTTTCTTTTCTATTCCCATGTGGCCTTATATCTGTGTAATCCCTTAGTGGTCCAGGGAGGTTCCATAGTGGTCCATGGGCATATACTAGTCTATGTGCTTTTACTTGTTCTAATACAGCTCAAGATCATTCTAAAGCTATTTAGTTAATGTTCATTTCTGTCCTGTCAGTTGGACTTTTTAGTATTAGTGACTATCTTTAGTATTTATTAGTATCAGATTTTCAATAACAAATGTAAGTCTAAATACTTGGAATATAATATATTGTATACAAGACATAGTATTAAAACAACTCTGTTCTATTTGACATACATTATTTAACACAATTTAGAGAAGGAAAAACATATAAGAGTTTTTTCTATCTTTTCCTCAACCATGTTGTGCTGTTTGGAGGCCAAAATGTTTGAAAGTGTACCAGAATACACTTCTATTCATTACTATTCTGAATGAACGTAGTTACTTTTCAACACTGTGCTGTAGCTGGATCCTGAATCAACCTCATTTGTAGAGATGGCTCGATATGGATTTTTCACCCAATACAATCTCCATTATTTGTCTAGCTGTTGTGGACCTTGTCCAATATTTGTCGATGCCAACATTTTACGATACAGCCCATAAATTGTAAAGTAAAGATATAGTAAAGTTCACAAATTACTACTACTCACATTTCATTTGTATCTGCTACACTTTTTATCCATTCATCTTAAAGGCAAGAGTACAGTTTATATTGAACTGTTAAAATACCAGTATTCATGGCAATTCTTGTTTTATATTATCTTAATAAAAAAAGAAAATGTGTTCCTCACCTTACATGGTGGTTGATCTCCCTTGCCCTCATCCAGCTCAGGTCCGCTACCAGAGGCCTGGGAGCTTGACAGTCCTGCGCTGTATCTTTGCTCTTCCTAGTACTGCACTTTCTGGACTGAGATGTCTGATGTTTTTCCTGGGATCTGCTGTAACCACTCCTCCAGTTTGGGGGTTACAGCCCGAGTGCTCCGATCACCATTGGCACCACTGATGCCTTCACCTTCCACCTTCTCATGTTCCAGGAACACGAGAAACTAGAGATAATACATATACAACAAATAAATAATAATAAACATTAGTGCTGTCAAAACGTACTATTAACAAGATCAAAGGAGAAGTTCAATTTGTCAACTGGACAAAGTTTGTTTGGTTGAAAACGTTTCGCCGCTCATCCGAGAGGCTTCGTCAGCTCTGGTTATTGTACTGGTTAGACCCTGCTTATATCTAGCTGCCGGGAGGCGCGTCCTACAATGACAAAAGCTCTGAAAACGATCCCCCTAATCTGTCTCTTTGTTTTTCAAATTACTCTGACGGCTGTTTCGACCCCTATTCAACGTCTAACGACCCTCTCCACCCCTCTGCCCTGGCTCTGTTTGACTGGTCTAAGAATCGCATTATAAATGGGAGACAAGTTATGTCTCACTCCCCCATTTCTGTTTAATGACGGATTCTCTTTTTTGACAAAAATAGCCTCTTTAACTCCCCTCTCAAACCAGTTCTTTTCCCTGGCTAAGATCTGAACCTCACTGTCCTCAAAAGAATGGCCCGTGGCTTCTAGGTGAAGATGTACCGCAGAAGCCGGTCCACTCTGGCACGCCCGTCTGTGTTGGTACATCCTCTTGTGAAGTGGCTGTTTTGTTTCCCCAATGTAGCGCTCACCGCAGTCTTCACTACACTGAATGGAGTAGACCACATTGCTTTGTTTGTGGCTCGGTGTTCTGTCCTTTGGGTGGACCAGTTTTTGTCTTAAAGTGTTTGTGGGTTTGAAATAAACTGGAATTTCATATTGTCTGAAAATCCTCTGTAGTTTTTCCGAAACGCCGGCCAGGTACGGAATCGCTACCCCTTTCCTCCTGGGTTCGGATTCTCTGTTGTCTTGTTTATTGTCCTTGTCTCTCTTGGTTTTGTTGACAGCCCATTTAGGATATCCACAAACAGAGAGGGCTTCCTGCACATGTTGCTCTTCTTTCTCCTTGCCCTTTGTGCTTGTGGGAACCACTTGGGCCCTGTGTTGTAATGTCCGAATAACACCCAGTTTGTGCTGCAGTGGGTGGTGTGAATCAAAAAGCAGGTATTGGTCTGTGTGTGTGGGCTTCCTGAAGACTTCTACTTGGAGTCCCCGGTCTCCTCCTATCGTTACTGCACAATCTAAGAATGCCAATGTGTTATCCTTGGCATCTTCACGGGTGAATTTGATGTTCGGATCTACAGAATTGATATGTGCAGTGAAAGGTTCCAAATCTTGAATTTTGATTTTTGTAAAATTATCATCAACATAACGAAACCAGTGTGTGGGAGGAGTGCCTGGATATGAAGCTAAGGCACTCTGTTCAAATTGTTCCATGTATAAATTAGCCATGATAGGGGAGACCGGTGAGCCCATCGCACAGCCATGAAGTTGCCTGTAAAAGTTCCTTCTGAACTGGAAATAGGTGGTATTTAGACAAATTTCCAGCAGTTGGCAGATTTGGTCAGGAGAAAGTTTGGTTCTCTCTTCTAGCTTGGAATCCTGTAGTAAACTCCTTCTCGCTGCTTCGACTGCTACAGCTGTGGGGATACAAGTGAAAAGAGAGGTTACATCAAAGGAAACCATTGTCTCATCCTGACCAAACTGGAGAAACTTAACTTTGTTTACAAATTCGGCTGTGTTCTCAATGTGGTGCTCCGTGTTACCCACCAATGGCGCCAAGATGGTTTTAAGGTGTTTGGCCAAATTATATGTGATAGAGTCAACACTACACACAATGGGTCTGAGTGGTACTCCTTGTTTGTGAATCTTCGGGAGGCCATAGATGCACGGGATAGCATCACCAGGGTACAATCTGTAATACAGCTGTAGATCAATGACTTCTTCTTTCCTCAACTTCTGCAAGCAATCAATGATCTTCTTTTTGTACCCATTGGTGGGGTCCCGTTTCAGTATTTCGTATGTTGTCGTGTCACCGAGTAGGCTGTTCACCTTAGCCTCATAATCAGCTGCGTTCAAGATCACCGTGCATCTCCCTTTGTCTGCAGGCAGGATTTGGATGCTCTGGTCCCTCTCTAGAGCAATGATGGCCTTCCTCTCCTCTGGTGTTACGTTTGAGGGTGGAAGTTTTGCATTGCTCAATGCAGCTGTTAATTTCAGTCTAAGGTCTCCAGCGTCTGTCTCTGTGAGCTTGTTGTTTCTAATGGCGGTTTCCGCTGCCGTGATGTAGTCTACCGTGGGGATGTGGTTGGGAGTCACCGAGAAATTCAGTCCTTTGCACAGAACTTCTTTCTCTGTCTGAGTGAGTACCCGGTTGGAAAGATTTTTCACCCAGCGTTCTTTTTGCACTGATTGGCTCGGTCTGTCCTCCTTCATATTGTCACTCCGACCCTTGGGGTTATTTCTATGTTGATTCTGGAGTTGTGCGAGCTTTTGTCATTGTAGGACGCGCCTCCCGGCAGCTAGATATAAGCAGGGTCTAACCAGTACAATAACCAGAGCTGACGAAGCCTCTCGGATGAGCGGCGAAACGTTTTCAACCAAACAAACTTTGTCCAGTTGACAAATTGAACTTCTCCTTTGATCATGGATTCTACCTGGACGACTGAGGGACTTTTCACGCATCTTAAGAAAAACTACGAGCCTAACATCATTGGACTGGTAAGAAAGCTGGAAAAGGGCACAAGAAATCTAGCTGAGAAGAGGAATCATCTACGCTTTAACCTTAGATGTCGACAGGAGCAACTTATTCCCAAGGTTCTACAAAAGAAAGCACCGGAACCAGGACAAAGGGCAGACAGGTTAACCCAGCGTTACCTGAGAGGTATACTTAGCCTTAGAATTAGCCGTCTCAATTATGAAATTGATCACTTAAAATCTGAAATAGACAGCTTACTAAACAAAATAACGGGTCTAGTGCCAAAAGAAATGTTTCACAAGATTAACGACTTCATAGCTACGGGTCAGTTGAGGCAGCACAGCAAAACCAAAGAGCGACACATTAGGAAGTTTGCACAACTCCAGAATCAACATAGAAATAACCCCAAGGGTCGGAGTGACAATATGAAGGAGGACAGACCGAGCCAATCAGTGCAAAAAGAACGCTGGGTGAAAAATCTTTCCAACCGGGTACTCACTCAGACAGAGAAAGAAGTTCTGTGCAAAGGACTGAATTTCTCGGTGACTCCCAACCACATCCCCACGGTAGACTACATCACGGCAGCGGAAACCGCCATTAGAAACAACAAGCTCACAGAGACAGACGCTGGAGACCTTAGACTGAAATTAACAGCTGCATTGAGCAATGCAAAACTTCCACCCTCAAACGTAACACCAGAGGAGAGGAAGGCCATCATTGCTCTAGAGAGGGACCAGAGCATCCAAATCCTGCCTGCAGACAAAGGGAGATGCACGGTGATCTTGGACGCAGCTGATTATGAGGCTAAGGTGAACAGCCTACTCGGTGACACGACAACATACGAAATACTGAAACGGGACCCCACCAATGGGTACAAAAAGAAGATCATTGATTGCTTGCAGAAGTTGAGGAAAGAAGAAGTCATTGATCTACAGCTGTATTACAGATTGTACCCTGGTGATGCTATCCCGTGCATCTATGGCCTCCCGAAGATTCACAAACAAGGAGTACCACTCAGACCCATTGTGTGTAGTGTTGACTCTATCACATATAATTTGGCCAAACACCTTAAAACCATCTTGGCGCCATTGGTGGGTAACACGGAGCACCACATTGAGAACACAGCCGAATTTGTAAACAAAGTTAAGTTTCTCCAGTTTGGTCAGGATGAGACAATGGTTTCCTTTGATGTAACCTCTCTTTTCACTTGTATCCCCACAGCTGTAGCGGTCGAAGCAGCGAGAAGGAGTTTACTACAGGATTCCAAGCTAGAAGAGAGAACCAAACTTTCTCCTGACCAAATCTGCCAACTGCTGGAAATTTGTCTAAATACCACCTATTTCCAGTTCAGAGGGAACTTTTACAGGCAAATTCATGGCTGTGCGATGGGCTCACCGGTCTCCCCTATCATGGCTAATTTATACATGGAACAATTTGAACAGAGTGCCTTAGCTTCATATCCAGGCACTCCTCCCACACACTGGTTTCGTTATGTTGATGATAATTTTACAAAAATCAAAATTCAAGATTTGGAACCTTTCACTGCACATATCAATTCTGTAGATCCGAACATCAAATTCACCCGTGAAGATGCCAAGGATAACACATTGGCATTCTTAGATTGTGCAGTAACGATAGGAGGAGACCGGGGACTCCAAGTAGAAGTCTTCAGGAAGCCCACACACACAGACCAATACCTGCTTTTTGATTCACACCACCCACTGCAGCACAAACTGGGTGTTATTCGGACATTACAACACAGGGCCCAAGTGGTTCCCACAAGCACAAAGGGCAAGGAGAAAGAAGAGCAACATGTGCAGGAAGCCCTCTCTGTTTGTGGATATCCTAAATGGGCTGTCAACAAAACCAAGAGAGACAAGGACAATAAACAAGACAACAGAGAATCCGAACCCAGGAGGAAAGGGGTAGCGATTCCGTACCTGGCCGGCGTTTCGGAAAAACTACAGAGGATTTTCAGACAATATGAAATTCCAGTTTATTTCAAACCCACAAACACTTTAAGACAAAAACTGGTCCACCCAAAGGACAGAACACCGAGCCACAAACAAAGCAATGTGGTCTACTCCATTCAGTGTAGTGAAGACTGCAGTGAGCGCTACATTGGGGAAACAAAACAGCCACTTCACAAGAGGATGTACCAACACAGACGGGCGTGCCAGAGTGGACCGGCTTCTGCGGTACATCTTCACCTAGAAGCCACGGGCCATTCTTTTGAGGACAGTGAGGTTCAGATCTTAGCCAGGGAAAAGAACTGGTTTGAGAGGGGAGTTAAAGAGGCTATTTTTGTCAAAAAAGAGAATCCGTCATTAAACAGAAATGGGGGAGTGAGACATAACTTGTCTCCCATTTATAATGCGATTCTTAGACCAGTCAAACAGAGCCAGGGCAGAGGGGTGGAGAGGGTCGTTAGACGTTGAATAGGGGTCGAAACAGCCGTCAGAGTAATTTGAAAAACAAAGAGACAGATTAGGGGGATCGTTTTCAGAGCTTTTGTCATTGTAGGACGCGCCTCCCGGCAGCTAGATATAAGCAGGGTCTAACCAGTACAATAACCAGAGCTGACGAAGCCTCTCGGATGAGCGGCGAAACGTTTTCAACCAAACAAACTTTGTCCAGTTGACAAATTGAACTTCTCCTTTGATCATGGATTCTACCTGGACGACTGAGGGACTTTTCACGCGTACTATTAACAAGTTAACGCAAAACAATTTGAATAGCTTTAATTTTTTATTGTGAGATTAACGCTCTTTGTGACCTAGTGAACTAGTTTTTTTCCTAAGCTGTGGTCACTTTGCCTGGAAATCCAGAAGGATATCTCTCTGTATTTGTTATACAGATCTATATCCGTCTGGTCCCCATGTCCTCTGCCCTATCAGAAAGCCTGGTTAAACATGGTCATAAAATTTGATTAGTTCATTAATGTGATGTATCCTTTGCCAGCAACGTCACTCTCAGTTTTGAATCAAGATGGTGCACTAGAGAGCTGAACGTTTCTCCCATTTAGGTGTGAAATCTTAAATGGTCTCAAATCACCAAATGGGTTGGTAGACCTTATCACCAAAAAGAGGACATGATTATAGACATGTTTCATAGCAAAACACTCCCACAAAATAAGACCAGAGTGCTGTCATCATTAAGTGGAGATGGATGGGTTAAAATTTTCCAAACATACCTTGTTATCGTGTAATATATGTTATGTACGGTGTTCCAAAGGATGTGGAAGCCATTGTGCAGGAGATAGGCAGGGCAGGCAGAGATAGTAAACAATCACACGCAGTTATTTATTGCATCAAACAGCACATAGGTAGTCAAGGAAGTGCTAAATACAAAAAGGCTTTGTACAGTCATTTTGACTTAAAGGTCCCATGGCGTGAAATTTTCACTTTCTGAGGTTTTTGAACGTTAATGTGAGCTCCCCTACCCTGTTTAGCCCCCCCTTTTCCGCGTTTGAAAAAAAGACAGCCCAAATGGGCGATTCTGAACAAGGGAACTTTCTGACGTCACACTCGGGGAAAGGTTTCCACCCCCCATCTGGATGTCCACACCGTCTCTGGAAATCACACCCAGAGAATTTGGACTGCAAACGAGTTACGAAAAGCGAGATGCGTTTTTTTATTTGCCTGGAGACACGTGAGAGTGTTTCCAGGCTTGGATGTCCTTTATCCGAGCCTCCAAACCTCTGAAACAGCAGTGGTTTAATTTTATTTTCTGTGGAAATGTTTTTTTTTTTCCTGGAACGCGTCTCGTATCTTCCACCGCGCTAAAAATGCGGAAGTGGGGCCAGCGCACCAGCGCACCGCTAATCCAGGAAACCCCCGCTCCACAATCCACCCGCTGCACTGGCCTGTCTCTCTTTCTCTTTTCAGAGACATATTTATGACTCTGACTGTCTTCATGAGGATATCTCATGTACTGAGGCTTGATTTTGAAGAAGGATTCATTTACAGTATTAGGGAACCATTAAGGCGCCATATAAAAGCATCAAGAAGTACCATGTCATGGGATTTTTAAGTATACCCCAGCAATTATACCAGGTCATTTGTGTTGAACCTACTGTCACAAAGTATGCCAATGTCACACAGAAGGTTGTCAGGAGACCACCCCAGTGTATGAACTGTCTCAAAGTGGTGTTTTCTGCGCATCTTGTCAGAAGAGAGGTGACATATGTGACAATTTCAAACTACATTAGTTTTGGTCACACAACATTTGTACACCAGCACAACAGCTTGTACTGGGATTGGCTTTAAACTAATTGTATTTGTTTGTATAACACTAAAAATAAACATTGTTTTGAGAAAATGCATTTACAGATTTTTATTAAATAGCACACCAAGGGGGTACTGTAATCAAAGTAAATATTTATTGTCACTGCAACACATTCAATGCATGAATTACTTGTCTCTGCTGTAAAATAGTGTGGTAAATGTATACATATGTCTGTGGAGCATAGCAAAATTTCCTTAGAATACTCATGGAATGTGTGTACCACAACCTTGGAAAGAGGCTTGAAAACCTCAAGATGCCTGCTCAGGAGTCGGCTTCCCAATACTATAAACTTTCTGCATATGTGAGCTTCCAATGAGCTTCTGATCCAGGAAGAGACCGACCAAGATCATATGTACCATTTCCATATGTGGCCTTAAATTACTGAGGTGGTTTGTTTCTATAAGATCTTCTACAGCGATATGATGAATTCAGTGAAGGGATTTATTGTTTGTCAGTGAGGATCGCTGGTGTGCCTTCATGAAGAAGTCCAGATTATCAAATATCATGAGTATGCGGGTGGTGCCTCAAGCTGTGTGGTATCATGTGGAACATTCACATGTGCAGTTTCTGAGACAGCAAATGGGTTGAAGATGAAGGAGTCTCTGCTTTCAGGATTGTCCTCTGTAGAAAGTGTGATGAAGCAAATTACAAATTAATTCACATACAAACAATAAAGTAGTATTTGTTTATTTAGTTGTCATATTTGAGTGAAAAAGTATCTCACCTGACAGTGTGAGGTCCTCAGAGAGCCCTCCTGCCCCAGAGGTCAGGTAAAGTTCAGTGGAGCTGTAGTCTCTCTCCACAGGTGGCTGCATGCCGATTCCATGCTGCTATGATGTTACACTTGAGTAACTTTTAAAAGCATTTAACATACAGAGTAATTTTCTAGTGGCATACTTGTACTTGAGTAATATTTTCATTTAAGTAATTGTTTTCTTACTTGAGTAAAATATTTGGTTAGTAACAAAAGCTTTGTTGACAATATGAAATGATTTGAACATTTGTGTTTCTTGCATCGCTCCTTCACATACGATTTCTAATATTTGGTCTGTGTCTGTTTGAAAAATTTTGGGCATTATTAAGTCTTTTGTTCTTCCAATTACGTGTGTAGAATCCCTCATTTGTCCAGGTAGAATCCATTTCCTTCTTCCAATTACATAACCTTCAAATTATAAATTCAATGTTATGTCCTGACTAAGAGTAACTATTTTTTTTTCATAAGCTGTGGCCACTGCTAGTATCGTTAGAAAAACTACAGGATCCAGCTCTGAACAGAAAGGAAAGCAATTTGTACGAAACTGAAAAGTCTGAGAAGCTGGAGAAGGTGGGCCAAAGCATGGCATGAATGTGCACACACACAACTTCACCACACAAGCCCTGTACGCTCGCTGGTGCCACCCATATGAGAAAAATACAAAACAAAATCCGCTCCAAAACATATGGCGAATCCGCGCCCAGCCCTGACAATCACTGCGGACAATGACAGAACCATCTCCGCGCTGCCACCACATCGACAAACGCATGGAGAAGGACCCACATCACTCCTACCACTCAATAGACACCCCAGGCCGCTTGACCCAATCTCTCCTCCAAATGCACCAGCTGACATGCAAACAAGCAGTGCCGTGCGACGACGACACGGGCCGTGGTCCGGCCGCGCAGGTGGTGACACTTACTTTTTAAGTTACTCTTAAGTTACTGTTACTTGAGTAGTACTTCCACACTCTTCACTCTAATTTTGAGTAATTTCTTGGACTACTTTGTATTGCTACTTGAGGAGTGTTTTTTTTTCTGCTCTATCCACCTCTGAATAAAATACCAACAATCACTATAACATTACCACATACACCTAGGAAGAAGCTACTTTTCCATGTCTTGTTTAAGGACACTTTGACACTTGTATGAAGCGCTGGGATAGAACCCCCACCTCTGCATATTACTGTAGCGCTTTGTGACAGCATATCTTAGCAGTGAGCCCACAATGCTCCTGGAGCAGATCCAATTATAGATTTGGTCTGTCAAACAGAGGCGAGGAGACCCCCGTGTGATGGAGACCATCTCCTGCCCAAAGCAATGCTTAAAACCTGCTTCTGTAGACCCATGAGGACCAGTGCTTATATCAGGCTTCAGTCCCATTCATGTGTGGCATAATACCAAAAACAGCTTTTGACACAATATTGCAGTCGGCACCATACTGGTTCTATGTGAAGTCTTTTCCATAGCTTTCACAAACCTATAACTAGGCCTATATAACCAACTAAAACTGATTTCATATTGATACTTTCCATTCCACTAGAGTTTGCATTGCCGATTAAAATCAGTGAGTTGCATTGTCAAACTATTGTGGCCCACTATATTTTATATAGTAATTTGTCCAGCATGATCTTGTCCAAGCTCCCACACAGCAGTTGCCCATACATATACAAAAACATGACATGGCAAAAGGAGAAATTCAATTTGGTAACTGGACAAAAGTTTATTTGGTCGAATACGTTTCGCAGCTCATCCAAGCTGCTTCTTTAGTTCTGGCTAGAGTGCTGGTGGACACAGCTTACAACAGTCTGCAGGGAGGAGCTAACTACAATGAAATCACTATGAAACTATCACACCTATTTGTTTTTAGTTTCTGTTAGTTAAGCAAGCCTATTCAATATGCAGTGGGAGTGGGGGTCTTATTAGCATAGCCATTCAGGGCCTTAATGGGTGTTTTCACACCTCCGGACCTGACCTGGCTAACCCTATTGTTTTCTTTGTTTTCGGACAACATAGACAGTCATGCAGGAGGTGTGCGGAACTGTTTGTTTTGATCGAAATTAGCCGGGCTTTGCGCTTAGCTGCGTTGATGGAACACCCCTGTGGACGACTGAGCAATTCTACACAGTTAGTGGGGAGAGAGGATTTCACATTTTTTTTACTTAAAATAATGTTTACATTTGGAAAATACACTTTATAAATTAGACTTCTGTTTTCAATGATTCTTCTGAGCTTCATGCCATGTTCTAATGCTGTTACCACCTCACAAACAGACCTGGAGTTGTTTTGTTTCATTCACAAATGTTTGAGTAATCCTGTGATCTCACCTTGTGATGTCATGAAGTGGTAGTTTTCAAGTTAACAGCTCCTTTTACCTTTTTTTGCCTTTTGTTCAGTTAAAGGGATAGTGCGTTTTTTAAATGTTAATCTGTATGGGTTTCCTTCTAAATGTTCCGTGTGTTGACACCGGCTTACCTCTGACACTCTCAGCTGATCCCGGTTCGGCTCGCTTTCTGGAGCCCAGGTAGGGAGGTCCGGTAGCTTCTCTGGAACATTAAATATAGCTTGTTTTTCTTCTCAAAACAAAACATTTGTCCGAAAGGTGATATATTTGCATCCCAAACAGTTGTCAACGAAACATCCAGCAGCGAACTTTGCGATCGCGTATTGTGTCTGCCGACTCATATCACTGCGCTCACGTTAGCGTATTAGCCTGTTCACCTTTAGCGGAAGTGTACGGCAGATGCGGTCCGCCGCAAGGGGAAGTTTGCAAGTGAACAGGCTGATACGCTAACGTGAGCGCAGTGATATCAGTCGGCAGACACAATACGCGATTGCTAAGTTCGCTGCTGGATGTTTCGTTGACAACTGTTTGGGATGCAAATATATCATCTTTCGGATAAATGTTTTGTTTTGAGAAGAAAAACAAGCTATATTTAATGTTCCAGAGAAGCTACCGGACCTCCCTACCTGGGCTCCAGAAAGTGAGCGGAACCGGGATCAGCTGAGAGTGTCAGAGGTAAGCCAGTGTCAACACACGTAACTTTTAGAAGGAAACCCATACAGATTAACATTTTAAAAAAACGCACTTTCCCTTTAAGATTGGGAATTCCAGGGCTGCACTATCCCTTTATGATTGGGAATTCCAGGGCTGCAATGATCCAAATGATTCTAGTAAAGGTGTATACAGTTTAAAAACATAGTGAAGCACTTCCTGTATTATCACTTCATCACAACTGGGAACAGTTGAACAGAGTGTTTTCTGACTGAGAAAATAACTGAGCCTAAATCTGCAGGGCTTGTGTGCTAAACGTGTGAATGAAACAAAACACAACTCTAGGTCTGTTTGTGATGACAAAACTACATTATAACAAAAATCAGAAAATAACATAATAGACCTTTAAATGCATTTCTGAGTAAGTGTGCAATTTTGTTTTGTCCACTGTAGTATCCTAGCACCAGTGATGTGTCCAGACCTGCACGTCTTCTGTCATTTCCTCATCTTCATTGTCCATACAGATCTTCCTCACATGGCGTTTGGTTCATACCGATAAGGTGTTTACCCTCTTGGTGTGCGTGAAAAGCACATTTAATTCCCCATACAAATGTCCTGGAGCAGTGGCATTATGCGCTACAGTATCTGCTGGGCACGCCTGGTGTTTTGCATTCTGAGTGGGAACACTAGCAGAATGCTAATGCACATATAACAGGTCAGGGAGAAACAGCTCAGCCAAAAAGCACTTGTTTAATTACCTTTGCATACGAGTTTGGATCACAAGGCTGGAGAAGGACGTTCCCCCTGGCAACGGACCACCCACCCACTCAAACTCTTTCTCTCTCTGTCCACCCCACTCCCTCTTTCTTTCTCTATTTTCTTTAAGTCTATCTTTCCCTCCAACTCCCCCTCACTGCTTGATAGTCTTTCTTTCTCATTCTGCTTGACATTTCAATTTTTTTCTGTCCGACTTCTTGTCTGTCGACCTGCCTTTCTTCCCTCTCTGTTTTTTCTTCTCTCTCCCTCCTTCTCTAATCTCTCCATCGCTCTTTCTTCTCTATCCACCTTCTTCATCATTCTCTCCCTCACTCTGTCTTGCGTTCTATCTCTCTCTCTTTGCTTCTCCCTTCTCGTTCCTTCCCTGCCCAACTGTCTATCTGTCTTGCTCACTCAGTTTTTCTCTTTCTGTCATGCTTTTCTTCCTCTGTTTCTTCCTTTTCTTCTCTCTTCCTCCCTTGCCCTTTCTCCCCTCTGATCTCTATGTCCACTCTTTATCTGTCTTTCTCTCTGTCTCTCTCTTTGTTGAACTTTCACATTCTGTCTCTCGCTCTTCTCCCCCTCTCTGTCTGTTTCTTCCTCTCTCCTTGACCCTCTTTCTCTGATCTCTATACAGATCTCATTATTGCAGTTCACTGTCTGTCTCTTGCACTGTCATTTCATCTTTCTTTCTTCCTGTCTGCCTCTCTCTCTCTCTTACTGTCTCTCCTTCCTCTCACTGTGTGTTTTTCCTCCTTCCCTCTCTTTCCTTCTTTGTCTCTCTCACTTTTTCTTTCTGTTTTGTCTCTCTCTTTCCTCCATGCATCTGTGCCCACCCTGCTTTCTTTCTCTCTCTCTCCCTCCCCCTCCCTCTCCTCTCATCTCTCTGTCCCACTTTTTGCCTGTGTTTTTTCTTCTCTCTGCCTTCTCTGTCCACCTTCATCATTCTCTCTTCCCCACCCTCTCTTGCCTTCTCCCTCTTGTTCCCTCCCTGCCCAAGTGTCTGATCTCTATCCGTCCCACTTTTTGTCTCTTTTCTCTTCTCTCTCTCTCTCTCATACACTCTTGTGTTATCTCTCTCTCTCCTCTTCTCTGTCTCTCTTCTCAGAGTCTCTGCACGCCCAACAATGTGTCTGCCTCTCTTTTTCATGTGTGTTTTTCCTCTGTCTCTCTCTTCTATTCTAATCTCAGTCAGCCCGAATCTCTCTGTCTGTCTCTTTCTCACTCTCTCACACTCACTTTGTCTCTCCTCTCTGTCTGTCTGTCTCTCTCTGTTCTCTCTGCTTCTGTTCGTACCCAACTGTCTATCTCTCTGTCTCTTGTATTTTCACATTTTCTCATTCTGTCACTCTTGTCTCCCTCTTTCGTTGTTGCTTTCCCTCTCTCCCTCTCTGATCTCTATCTGCCTCATTCTTTCTTTGTCTTTCTATTACCCCCTTATTTTGACACTCTCTCTCTGTCACTATTCTCTCTCTGTGTCTGGTTCTTCCCCTCTCTTCTTCTCTGATCGTTATCCACCTCACTCTATATCTGTCTCTCTCTCTCTTCATCTCTCTCCTTATTGCACTCTGTCTCTCTCTCTCCCTCTCTCACGCACATTCATATCCTCTCTTTCTGCTGTTTCTTCCCTTCTCTCCCTCCCCCTCTCTGCTTTGCTGAACTCTATTTGTGTTGCACTCTCTCAGTCACATTTATATTCTCTCGCTCTTTCTGTCTGTTTTCCCTCTATCTGTTTCTCCTCTCTTTCCTTCTCCCTCTCTCTCTTTTTCTCTTTGTAGCGTGGAGCAGAGGACAGGTGCAGGACTCTGGGGAGGGGGCAGCATATTCTGCTCAGCCTGTGCCAACTGTGTTTTCATACCATCTGACACATTCCGCAACACCCAAGGCACCCTGCACCCAAGGGACCCCAACGCCCAGACACAATCACAGCTATGCAACAAACAGCCACAAGCTGGAGTCCGTTGTGAATTATTGTCAACAGCAGTTTGGGCTCTGCATCTTGATATGTGGTCTAGTCTTCCTCTAAGCTCCTTTCTTCGAGAAAAGCTAAACTTAGCATTCTTCTGACCATTCCTCTACCCATACAAACTCTCCTCCTCTGTACCACATTCCTCTGTACCATATACACACTTTCCTCTGTACCACACTCCTCTGTACCATACACACACTCTCCTCCACTGTACCTCTGTCCTCCTGTGTACCACTGTGTTATGTATTTATTCAAAACTGCAGATGTTTTTGAATGGCATAAGTAGCGCTTCTGGTAAGTGGTTGTTTGTAGAGGCACTCCTCGTGTCTGTGGGTCAGTCTGATTGTTACTTTTTTTGATTGTTATTGTTAATCAACTTTACAACAGCCAATCAGTGCAGCGACTGACCTGTTGCCCAGTGACGCAGTTTAAAGGGCCCATATCATGTTATTTTCTGATCTTTGTTATAGTGTTGTTTCCTCATCTCAAACATACTGTAGCTGGCGTTGTGTTTTGTTGCATTCACACATGTTTAACACACACAAACCCTGCATATTTAAGCTCAAGGTGGAACAGAGCATTTTGAGCTTTGGAGATGTAAACAGACTAATGCAAAATTACTTAAACGTGTGAAAGAAATAAAATACAGCTCCAGCTACAGTATGTTTTTGCCTCATGTCTTCGTGTATTTGTTTTCAGTACAGGCCTTGTTGGATCATGTGACTCTGGTGCTGTCCACTTGTGACAAATCTCCTGAAAACAGCAGTGGAATGTCCATTCCTCTTGTGAGGGCCACATAAATAACGGTTGTAAAATGTCCTTGTGTCTGTGTGTTGAGCTCTATGGCAGAGTTGTATATATCATCTATGAGCAGCTTTAGTCCTGTGCTGTGTCCTTCTCAGAACACATCAGTATTTTCCTGCACAAATATGATTATATGATTAGTGGTTATTAGAGTTACTGCAGTTGCCTTCAAAGGAGAATTCATGTTTTTTTTACAATCTGAGCCTTATTTAGGTAATAAAACAAGTTGTTTTACTCACCCATAGCACTTTGGTGTCATTTGGAGCACTTCCGGAGATGTTTTAGATTTGCGATATCCGTAACGTGAGTTCTCGGGGCATAATGTTTGCGGTCTCCAAATAACACAAACTTTAGCACTTTTCAAATCATAGAAGCATGATGTCTTAGTCTACACTTTCGTTTGAGTCAAAAGTGGCCTGTAATCCGAGATTTATCCATAATTTCGAGTAATCAAAGGAGAAGTTCAATTTGTCAACTGGACAAAGTTTGTTTGGTTGAAAACGTTTCGCCGCTCATCCGAGAGGCTTCGTCAGCTCAGAGCTGACGAAGCCTGAGCTGACGAAGCTCAGAGCTGACGAAGCCTCTCGGATGAGCGGCGAAACGTTTTCAACCAAACAAACTTTGTCCAGTTGACAAATTGAACTTCTCCTTTGATCATGGATTCTACCTGGACGACTGAGGGACTTTTCACGCATAATTTCGAGTAGCTGAGGGGGCCAGTGCGCATGCGCTCAGTCACAGCTTATTTTGCTCTCAGCTCTCGGGACCCAAACATGAAACGCAAAGCTGTAAGACCTTTGGACCATCGTGTTTGCAATACCCACTCCAGTCAGGACGATTTTTTACCAGCAAAGGAAAAGAAGGAAGGCCAGCGTCTTCAGCGCACGATTCTGAGAAGTAATGCTGTTCTCTGCTGCTCCTAAAACTGTCTCTGCTTCATTTGTCCTCTATGATGACATCATCAAATGAAACTATAGCTGGATATCGGGTTTCAGGCCACTTTGGATTCCACTTAAAGTCTACGCTGACACAGCAATCTTCTGTGATTTTAAAAGTGCTAAAGTTTGTGTTATTTGGAGACCGCAAACATATGGCCCGAGAACTCACGTTACGGATATCGCAAATCTAAAACATTTCTGGAAGTGCTCCAAATGACACCAAAGTGCTATGGGTGAGTAAAACAACTTGTTTTATTACGGAAATAAGGCTCAGATTGTAAAAAAAAAAAAAAAAAAAAATTATCCTTTAAGGTTAAGCATGGTTGTTTACATATTTTAATGATTCACTTTTTTACTTTGGACTGCAGTATCTGCTTTTGCACAAAATAGCTTTAGACTAGGCCAGATCCAGCCTTCAACAGTAGGCCGCGGCCTACAGCCCATTTGCCCACGATTAAGAAAAATTTGATTTTTTTCCCCCCAACAAACACAAACACAGCGTCACACCCTCATCAGCTCCGAGGAGCTTGGTGCTAGCTTGTGGCATCTCTGCACCTGTTCCCGGAGAGCCAAAGAGCTGCATTCATCTGATATCTGTGTAACACACACACCTGTGTAACACACACACTTGTGTGATACACACAGAATAAAAGCTTCACTAATGATGTGTTGTGAATGTAACATGCTCAAGGGCCATGTGCTCTGAAGTGCACTCGGTCACAAGGAGTGTTACAGCACCAGGACTAAAGTTTGGACTCAAGTCTGGTCTGGACACATGTCTGGACTCAAATCTGGACTAAAGGCAGGACTAATGTCTGAACAATACATTTCCCAGGGTTCACTGTTTGAATGGGTTTCACCTGTTTGGGCTAGTACACTAAATAGCAAAGTTATCTCTGTAATTGTGGTACCCTACTGTACTGTGCTTTTAACATCACCTGAACCAGATGGCAGAACCAGGTTTAGTTCTACTTCAGTTCAGTTTCAGACTTATTTAGATTTTTTTTAAAGATGTGGTAAAGGCCCGATGTCATCACTGAATCATCATTTAAACCTACTCTAGACAAGGGTTGGTCTTGGTTTAAACTTGATAGTTCTAGTCCTCCTTTAGACCTGCTGTAGTCCTGTTTTAGGTCTGCTTTAGTCTTGCTTTAGACCTGCTTTAGTCCTGTTTTAGACCTGCTTTAGTTCTACTTTAGTCCTGCTTCAGTCCTGCTTCAGTCCTGTTTTAGTCCTGTTTAAACTTGCTTTAGTCCTGTTTTAGTCCTGTTTTAGCCCCATTTTAGACCTACTTTAGACCTACTTAAGTCCTGTTTTAGCCGTGCTTTAGACCTACTTTAGTGCTGTTTTAGTCTTGTTTTAGACCTCCTTTAGTCCTGTTTTAGTCCTGGTCTTGGTTTAAACCGGGTCTAGCCCTAGATCTGTTGCTTTACAGTTAAAGTCTGATTTCAGCTTGTCTCTGTAGTTTGTCTTGGCTTGACAGAACAATATTGCTATGGTTTTTTAAAGTAGATTTGTGTGTTGAATTGTATCACTAGAGAGTTGTTTGTGGATATTATAGAGATAAAACATAAAATAGAGCTCTGATTTTGTCAGCAGGCCCCTGGACCCCAAGCCCTCTAAAAAATTTGGCCGCTGGAAAATGTTTCATCATTTTGTCCGTTAATAAAATCCTAATTCCTAACGTAAATCCAGGCTCCATATTCATCATGAACTTCATTTGACTGGAGTCAAATGCTGTGGGTGACACTCCCTTAGTCCACTTCTTTATACAGTTTATGGGCAGAAAAGAAGAGGATGAGGAGTGGTACAAGGGATAGGCAAAGATGAGCTGGGGGAGAGAAGGATAGAATGAGAAAGAAAGGAAGAGCTAGGGGAGATGTAGTGAGACGAATACTTGAAGAAGAGAGAGGGGAAGATGAGGGCTGTTTCTCAAAGGTTGAACATGGTTGTAGTGGCGTTGTCCTTTACTGGTCACTGAGCAAAATGCAACAACCACAGTTCTGAACGTCCCATGTTGTTTTCCCTTCTATGGAGGCCTGTAGGCACATGTTGAGAGCGCAGCTTACAGTCATTACAGTCATTGCTTTCTACATGCCCTTTTATAACTGAAGAAGCCAGCCGGTTGGTTTATAGGTTTGCACAAACATACTGATGACCACGAGGCTCAAACAGCACTGAATAAACCCACACTACGGGAACCCAGTGGGAATCAGAGCTGTGCAGTCATTCCCAGTGAGTGCGCATGTACACCAGGAAACGACAACAGCAACGCTAAGTTTCAAAACAAGTGTCTAAAAATAATTTGCTTTTAGCGACAAGTCATTGTTTGTAGCTTTGCATTTGTAATGACTAGATGTTGGTTAAAAATAAAAGCCATCTTTTAATGAAACAGTCAGCTAGTTTTAGGGCTATTTTGTGTGAAATAAAGGATCCAGACGGAGCAGTGGAGTTAGAGCGGCTGGGACAGTGAGGAGTCTGCCATGTCTGTGTGTGTTCATGAAGGAGCGACAGCATCAGTGGAATAACAGTACTATTATTCGACCTGCTCCGCTTAAAGGGGTGGTAACGTTTTTACAATCTGGACCTTATTTCGGTGATAAAACAACGTAATTTACTCACCCATTGTACTTTGGTGTCATTTGGAGTATTTCCGAAGATAATTCATAGCATTTATATAGCGCCTTTCATGACACCCAAAGTGCTTTACAGTTCATTGTTCATTCACTCCACACTTGGTGGTGGTAAGCTACTTTTTGTAGCCACAGCTGCCCTGGGGCAGACTGATGGAAGCGAGGCTGCCAATCTGCGACATCGGCCCCTCTGACCACCACCAACACTCACGCACACTCCACTTTCATACTAGGCAATGTGGGTGAAGTGTCTTGCCTAAGGACACAACAACAGTTTTTGCGACTGGCGCCCCACTGTGGCACCTGGAATTCCCAACGGTCTCCCATCCAAGTACCTTGCTTAGCTTCTGAGATCTGACGAGATCAGGCTTTGACAAGCAGGTATGGCCACAAGGGGCCATAGGGGATTTCGGAGTCGGGCTATATCCATTTAACGTGAATGGTTGGGGCACGATGTTGCAGTCACCAAATAACACAAACTTTATCACTTTTCAAATGACAAAAGTTCAGTGTGTTAGTTTACACTTTCGTTTGAGTTTCGGAACATGAAAAAAGGTTTCTATTACACCACGGTTCATCATGGCACAAATATCCTCCAGAGTTGACCGACACAGATTTCTGTTATCATCACCTGGACGCAAATCCCACTCGAGACAGCAAAGGCATTCTTCCTCTGTTGCCATTGACATTCAATGTCCACATAAACATCACTGTCTTCACCACTGGTACTGTCTTTTCGTAGACGGGCCGTCACTTGCTGTTCTCTGGTGCACTGCTCCTCAAACGGATTTCTTTCTAATACCTCCTCATCCCAGGCTCAAAACGATAGAAACGGCCATCATACTCAAATAAGTCCTCTTCAGTCTCGAAGTCCGAATCTTCAGCCATGTCTCACTTGCAACAGAAAAGTTCTGAGCGTTTTCTAAGCAAAGTAGTGGAATGAATGATCAATAAAGATAAGACTTTATTGATCTCACACAGGAGAAATTCACTTGCCACATTAGTTCCAGGCAGTTTAGTGCAAAAGAAAGTTTGAGCAGACAAATAGTAATAATAATAAAAATAAGTATAAATAGAGAGAGAATAGAAAATATTGCACATCTGGACTATACAGTGGAGTTATACAGTCTGATGGCGGTGGGGATGAAGGATCTGCGGTATCGCTCCTTCTTGCACTGAGGGTGCCTCAGGCGACTGCTGAAGGAGCTGCTCAGCTCCTCTACAGTTTGGTGTAGAGGGTGAGAGGTGTCGTCCATGATGGATGTAAATTTGGCCGGCACCCTCCTCTCAGCCACCTCCTCTACAGAGTCCAGAGGACAGCCCAGGACAGAGCTGGCCCTCCTGACCAGCTTATTAGTCTTTTCCTTTCCCGCTCTGTGCTGCTCAGGGCCCAACAGGCGACAGCGTAGAGGAGAGCAGAGGCCACCACAGACTCCTAAAAAGTCTTGAGCAGAGGCCTGCACACTCCAAAGGACCTCAGGAGGTGGAGGCGACTTTGGCCCTTGTAGGCCTAGTGTTTAAACCTAAAGTTTAAAAGTCCTAAAGTCTGTAAAGTAAATGTGTTCCTGCAAACATCATCGGGTACACTTACTTGCCTTGTTGTTTGCCTCGTTGTCCGATTATTTGTGTACCCACGGCCTTTCGGCAGTAAAGTATCCGATCGCATTTTCTACATAAGCTTTGGAGAAACGGATGTGTCCCAGACGTGTCCCATGTCCCGAGGAGAGACTCCTTCCTACTTATGTAGCATTTACAGTCAGAGTTACAGATTTTTAAAGTTGCTCATAAGTTTATTTGAATGTTTTTCAGTCTATACTAACATTTGATTCATGGTGAAATGTGGCACTTATTTGATGTCTCTTTTGTTAGGAGCTAATTACATGTACTATAAGAAAATACTATTATACTGCAATTAAGCAGTGGTATTCCACCTGATCATATTTTGCTCCCGGAGCCGTGTCTCCCCCCACGCTACTATTAATACATTTTGTTGAAAATCTATGAAATTTTGAGTGTTTAAACTAGAGACAAATATGAGAAAATGCAGCGCGAGGCCGCGTGTACACCGGGGAGATAGAACTGCGGCGCCCGGACCGCGTGCTCTCAACCCGAGCCACAAACCGAACACGCACAAACGAATGCAAAAGCCGCACGGAGTGATTTAATCCTGGTTCAGACCTGGTCTACTTCTGGTCTAGACCTGGTTTAGTCCACGTTTAGTCCTGGTCTAGTCTCTTAGCCAATCAGGACGCAGACCACATTGTTACACTATAAAAAAAAAAATGTTACACTATAAAAAAAATTTAAAAAATTAAAAAAATTTAAAAAAAAAATCTGCGAAACAGCGAGGCTGCGAAGAGTGAACCGCGATAGAGCGAGGGTTCACTGTACACTAACACACAGCTGTTTTTACTCATCTATGATTGCATTGTATGTGTGCATTGGGTTCAATGTTTTACTATTTGCATTTCCACAATTTCCTTTGATTGTTTAACAAACCATCTTTTCTCAAAGGAGAGATGTCTTTCTATATAAACTGACTTAAATGCATTCCCTGTATAAATGTAATTCCTGGTCAATATAAAAATCCTTAATAGTAAATATCATGCATATCTCATTACTGTATCTGAAACTGGTAATTTAGCCTATTTTTAGATCCCAGAAATATCACCATTTTGTTTTGCAAAAATTAAACATAAGTTCTCATTTTAGCCACACGGTTTGGATGAGAATTATTAGGATAACTTAAATTACCCGTGCGTAATCTTTGTTATTGATCTGTGTGTGTAATTTGCGTGGTGCATTTTGTTACCATTAGCGTTAGCAGCGTGTCTCGGTTGCTCATGTAAGGCTGATGCCGTTTTGTCTGAGTCTGAGGCCATTTTGTCTGAGGCCATTTCATCTGAGTCTGAAGCCGTTTTGTTTGAGTCCGAGGCCGTTCTGCTTGAAGCAGTTTTTGCTGACAGACTTTTTTCTGAGACATGATGCTGTTTGGTCTGAGTTTGACAGAGATATAGCTGAGACCTGATGCCTTTTCGTTTGAGTCTGACACCTGAGTCTGAGATCTGAGGATGTCCTAAAATGAACACCGTACTGAAGGCTCAGTTGCATAAACAAGGTGTAGGAGTAGAAACACAGCCCACAAATAGCCCTGTGTTTCTCTAATGTGGCTCAGTATACATGCTTGCCAAGTCATAATCACTCTTTGGGTGTTCTCCATGTATCTCTATGGTGGAATGTTTAGTAGTTACCATGGAGACACAATACATGCATTAGTAAATGCTGTGGAAGAGAAAGTAGAAAAGTGATTCAAACAGCACATTTTCAGGAGCCTGTAATCAATTCAAATGTACATAGTCCTCTTTAGGAGTTTGATTTTTAAAAGAAAGGTGAGAGTGACTCCCTGAAAAATTGTTGGCTAATGCTCGCTAACTTGTGATTATAATGCTATTTTAGAGGGACTTAACAGCATAAATCAGCACACCTGTTGTAGTTCCACCTAAACCAGTTCTTTCTGGTCAGATTGCATTAAAATAAAGCCTCAGACAAAGCAGTGCCTACAGTTAGCATCACACCCTCAGAGAATGCTGATGACATCATCTGTCTTGGGGCTCCATTAGCCATTAGGACACTGACTTGGATTGGAAGGAAGTGACTTTTGTGGTACCCACTACCAAGCCAAGGTGTATCTAGAGTTTGAAAAATAGCCGAGGAGTGGGTGAGGAGAGGTACTAGAGAAGAAAAGAAATGATAGGTGAGGGAGAAAGATAAAGAGAAGAGTGGGAGACAAAAGAGGACAAAGAGCAGACAGGAGCAGAGAGACGGTAGCTGATGGTTGTCTTTAGGAGTATGAATCTTTTATGGCATCCCTCAGACTGGGAGATGGTGCTCCTGACCTAACCATCTGACTTTAAAGCAGACCTGTTCTTCAGAATGGACTTTTCAGAGCTTTTAACCATGTTGTAGCCATTTCCTCTCACCATTTTCTCACCAGAATCTTTCTGACTTGTTTCTTTTATTAGGCTGTTTATCATTTAAAATGTGCAAATTATAACATAATGGTCCAATAGGTGTTTTAAATTACAACTTTATAGCAGACACAAGCACAATATGCCTTCTTTAAACCTCACAGAGTATACACACATGAGAAGAGCCAGAGGACACCATATACATGTATACTATTAACTTGGGAAATCCCAGGCTGCTTTCGTTTGTTCCGATCTGAAAGACAGCCTGGCGACTATGGCAAGCGAACTCTCTCGATTCTGGGGGGGCAATCAGAGAGCGGGGAGGGGTGGAAAGATGGTGACGTGTACTACGTGACAAACGGAAGCTTGTAGTTTGAACTGACAACTGACATGATTGGCTATGGGCTACGTATACGCCAAATGATAGACATTTGTAACGCCCAATAAACGGCCGCTGGCGATCGTAAACCACACCTCCGGTACGAGATATTTCGAAGGTGGCTTCCAGACCATATCTCACTTGTGATATGGTCAGGTGTAAACCAGGCAAGTATACTATAGCATTTCCATTCTGACCCTTTCTCCACATTTCCATCTATCCTCTTCTTCCGCTTCTCCATTTCTGGGTTGTGGGAGCAGCAGTCCAAGCAGATCTGTCTCCCAGAACACAATGCACCACACATGCTCTCCACATTTCAAATTAAATCCTCTCAGGTCCAGTTTGCTCTAGATTTCATTTCAGATTATGGTGGTCTTGAGTCCATACATATTCTGTATATGAGTCCATGTACTGTGTTATAATGTTTCCTCAGCACAAACATACCTAGAGTTGCGTTTTGTTTCATTCACACAATTTAACACACAAACACTACATATTTACCCTGTGTTTTGTTTTAAACACCAAACACCTTCACTAGAATCATTTGGATAATTTCAGTCCTGGAATTTCCCATTTCTACAAAAGAAAAGGTAAAAGGAGCTGTTAACTTAAAGGAAAAGTAACATTTTTTTTACAATCTGAGCCTTCTTTCGGCAATAAAACAAGTAGTTTTACTCACCCATAGCACTTTGGTGTCAATTGGAGCAGTTTTGAAGAAGTTATGTTGTAGCCGTTCTGTTCTACTAATGATCCCGTATCCGTTAGCGTGAGTGCTCGGGGCACTGATTTGCGGTCTCCAAATAACACAAACTTTAGCACTTTTCAAATCACAGAAGACCGCTGTGTCAGGGTAGACTTTTAGTAGATTCCAAAACGGCCTGAAACCCGATATCGCAACAGAAAAGTAAAGTTCAGAGCGGGGTTAGCTTCTTTCGGACAAGCGGTGTTTACAAAACAGCTGAGTTCACGCATGTGCACTGTCCTCTCTGATGACGTCATCAAATGAAACTATAGCTGGATATCGGGTTTCAGGCCGTTTTGGAATCCACTAAAAGTCTACCCTGACACAGCGATCTTCTGTGATTTGAAAAGTGCTAAAGTTTGTGTTATTTGGACACCGCAAAGTAATGCCCCGAGCACTCACGCTAACGGATACGGGATCATTAGTAGAACAGAACGGCTACAACATAACTTCTGCGATACTGCTCCAATTGACACCAAACTGCTATGGGTGAGTAAAACTACTTGTTTTATTGCCGAAAGAAGGCTCAGATAGTAAAAAAAAACGTTAATTTTCCTTTAAAAGCTACAGCCTCATGACATTACAAAGAGGGACAGAGCATTTTTATCTTTGGAGATGTAGACTAATAATACAGGATTTCACAAACATGACAAGAGTCAGTTTTGCATAATATAGGTGCTTTAGAGGTGAATTCACTTTTCTGGGGGAAAGTCCATCAAATGATTTTCTCCATGTAGGTTGTCTGGAATATTTTACAGTGTGGTTATTTTTCTATCTTCATGGAGATCAAACCAGACCAAGTTAGATCTCTGGAGAGGCAAGTTAGTGTACCTTTAAGCTTCAGACTGCAGACATGCTTCGGCCTCCTTTCACACACAGAGTCAGTGGGCTTCATTACGCGCCACAGTATTTCCATGGTAAACAAGCGCTCCATCGATTGTTGAAATCATTGATGTCTCAGAGAAAGTGGCTCACTTGTTTCTTCAGTAATTATCCCCAAAGCAGCCGTGAGCGTCCGTATTCCACTGTCCACCATGTGCTCACTCTGCAGCTTGTTAGCGCACAGTGAGACAGCCTTTAATATACTGTGATGGAGTGCTTTTTTGTACAAAGTAGCCCGATGATCTTACACTTTTTGTCTCTCCCTCTTCTCATATCCTGGGTTTTAGAATGATGAAAAGTTAAAGTGCCAATGTAATGCTATTTTTTAATGTTGTTTCCTCATCACAAACAGACCTGGAGTTGTGTTTTGTTTCATTCATACACGTTTAACACACAAACTCTGCATATTAAGGCTGAGTTCTTTTCTCACACAGAAAAAACTCACCTTGACCTTCATGTCATGTGGTAATACAGTATGTACCCACTGTGTTTTTAAACTCCATACCCCTTCACTTAACATAAGGTGGAACAGAGCATTTTGAGGTTTGGAGATGTGGACATACTAATAATCAAGGGTTACTCAATCACGTGCAAATTAAATAAAACACAACTCCAGGTCTGAGGAGGTAACGCGGCTTAAAGGAAAAGTAACATTTTTACAATCTGGACCTTATTTCGGTGATAAAACAACGTAATTTAGTCACCCATTGTACTTTGGTGTCATTTGGAGCATTTCCGGAGATTTTGGAGTTTAAAGATATCTGTTTAACGTGAGTGGTGGGGGCAGACTGTTGCAGTTACCAAATAACACAAACTTTAGCACTTTTCAAATGACAAAAGTTCAATGTGTTAGTCTACACGTCCGTTTGAGTTAAAAGTGGCCTGTAATCCGAGATCTAGCCATGATTCCGATTGGATGACGTCATCGAGGACAGCGCACATGAGAAATAAGGTCCAAATTGTAAAAACATTACTTTTCCTTTAAAGTTCATAACAGTCAATTTTGCATAGAACATTTCCACAGTAATTAACAATTCAAAACAAAATACTATACATCTTTTGAACAGGCAAAATTGCACCAAGCTGAACCCCATGAATAGATTACATTCACAACATTGGAGACTGATGCCATCATTTCAAATGGAGAGCAGGGTTCTGTATAACCCTGAGGTCAATTTAGTTTCTTTGATAGAAAAGTTATGGGTAGTTTACAATATGGAGATGTAACATAAAATATTTCTAAGTCTCAGATGACACAGTTCTATAGGAGAATACTAATGAACACAGACAGGGAGCAGCTTCAGTCAGTCATTATAGGTTATTATGTCCCTGTTGTGTGTTGGGTGTGTGTGGTTTAAACTTTTCTTCCCAAATTTTCACATAAATGGTGTGAAACTCTGATAATTATTCACAAGTGTTGGGAAATTAGAAACATAAAAACCTGTCACATATGCACTTTAGGTGCACTGTGCAACATTCCTAGAGGAGGCTCTGCCATCTGCTTGTCTCCATGAAAATGTTCTTGCTTTGTCAAGAATGTTACGCAATATAGATTCAACCTAAGAAGGAAGGAGAAGGAATTATGGTATTAATAATAGAAACACCTGTAATTAATAAATGCCAGATGGATATATTTAATGTCATACCATGGAACATTCGAGACAAAGCAATAACATCTCCATGGAGACAAGCAAGTGACAGACAGGAACAACAGGAAAGTTCTGCAGTACACCTTATTTTACTTGGAGTATTTTACTTTTTGCAAGACTTATTTAGAGCACGTTACCTTGTATTGTTTTGAAAATTTGTAACATATGAACTTTTTTTCCCCCATATATTTCAGTTTTCGATTCTCTCAAGTCCTCCACTCCCCCTTTAGAGCACTATCGCAACACAGTTGTGCATTTGCATGAAACTGCTTCACATTGCATCAGGTTTGTGAGTTTGTTGTGTATTGTTTTGTGTTATACTTTTGTATATTTATGGAAAATTGTTTTGTGGGAGCATGGGTGATGTCGGCTGAGTCTTGTACAGACTCGTATTGCTAACCGTAAGGAGGGCTTGAATAGGTCTTGGGAGAGATGATATGATGACCTCATCAGCCATGTTTTTGATGAGGAAACAATGTTATATATAACATCGTAGAAAGCTCCTAAAAGTACATTTTGCATTATTCCCCATCTTTAAAATACTATAATATTGCAGTGGAACCTCATAGAAAACCAAACTGCTTCTCTGCATCTAAACTTTAGCTGTTGACAGTGTATGAAACATCACAGCCCTTTAAAAGCTTCAGATGAGTGGGTAAACTATGTAAAAATAAGACTCCCCAAAATGAAAGAATCTAAAGCTGGATCTGGAAGTGGTGTGGGGAGCAGCTGGTGACAAGGTAATTTCAGAGTCTGTCAGGTTGTCTAGTGCCCTGCTGTGCTGCTGTCAGTCTGGGCCCAAACAAGAGGCTCAACAGCTCACTCTGCGTCATGATGGTTTAAACTGCAGCCACAAGTCTGAAGGGCTGGACATTAAGAAAATCAGTGTAGGAGTCAGTAATAATTGCTTATCTTAGTATTTAAGCAGACCTATTGTGCAAAACGGACTTTCACCATGTTATAGTTTGCTTCTCGAATTTGTATTTAGAGTGATTTGTGCATGTTTGAATCTTTAATCGCCTGTTTTCAAGATGCCATTTTACCAATCAATTCCTGTTAACACAGCCACCGGAACACACCCACTGCTCTGTACTTTGTTCTCCATTTTTATTTTCTGGTGATACGCATAAGATTAGGCAGAAGACACTGAGATGTGAAAATGTGCAAATTATAACATAATAATCCACAGGTGTCAGAGATTACAGAAGACGCAAGTACAATAGGTCTGCTTTAAGGTGGATGCCCTGTCACTGAGTTCTGTACACTACAGGAGGTTGATCATGTTCTATAATTTGGTGTCACACTTTCAGAGGGAGGGCAGTTGCCGGACTTGCTTCCAAGATGGCGGCGCGGCCACACGCAGTGGTCGCTCTCAGTCCCAACGTTACAGTGTTTCCATGTGTTTTGTCATGTAAACAACATTGTTTTTGTTGGTCGATGTCTTTGTCATGTGAGCCTCCTCGAAGGTGCACATACAGCCGGGATTTTCTGCTCAACATTAGCAGAAACAACACTATAAACAACTCATACGTCGAAGGGCTACGGGACACACTCAGAGACAACGGCCTGCTCCAGGAGCACTTACCACCACCGACCCCCACTCCTAGTTCTGATGCTGAGGCATTTGGAACAGGCTAGATGCTAACCCCCACAAGCCGGCGATCCCCACCATCGTACTGTCTAATGTACGCTCGCTGGATAATAAACTGGACCACGTACGTTTACTTCGGGCTATGCTAAAGTCAGTGAGAGAGAGTTGTGTCCTTGTATTCGTGGAAACATGGCTCAACGGCAACATCCCTGACAGTGCCATACAACTCGACCAGCTAGCATGCTACCTGGCAGACAGATCTCTCCTCGAAGGAGGTAAGACTCATAGCGAGGGACTCTGCGTTTGTATCAACAATGCCTGGTGTCGGGATGTTGTCGTGGTCTGTAAACACTGTTCCACTGCTAGAGACTATGATCATCAAGTGCAGACCGTTCTACCTGCCAAGGGAACAGTGTTTGTTGCTGTTTATATCCCTCCTAGCTCCAATAATAACAACAGGAGCGAAGCACTTAATGAGCTGTACCACTGTACCAGCACGTAAGTGAGCAGCTAATTGCCCATCCAGATGCTGTTCTCATTCTGGCGGGCGATTTCAACCACACAGACCCAAAGTCCGTGTTTCCCAAATTACAGAAACACATCAACTTTCCTACAAGAGAAAACAACATATTAGTCAATGTTTACACTACCCAGAGGGAAGACTACAAAGCCCTCCCCCACCTGGGTGCCTCTGACCACATCACTGTCATGCTAATGCCACCATACAGGCCACTGGTCAAATCCACCAAACCAGTTTGGGAGCAGGTACGGGTGTGGCCAGAGGGGTCTTCAGAGGCACTGCAAGACTGCTTCTTCACCAAAGACTGGGAGTTTTTCAAATAGGCTGCCACCCACGACAACACCATAAATCTACAGGAATATATGACCGATCGCGGCATTTCAGGACACATATGATCCCGGAGGCGTTTTGAGTTATTCACAGATTCTGAAAGAATATATTCTAAGATTTCCAATGATGCTTTACACATGAAAATTTGACGAATTTGTCGCTATATGAAAGCATGCACAGCAGATTTTTGAAAGCTCTGAAAAAAGCTTGTGAACTTTCCTCTCTTCAGCCCTCCTTGCCTAATTTGCATGACATTAAGCTAAGCCCTCCCCCATCAGTGACTAACTGTGGTGTGGTGTTAATGTCCAGGAAGGTCAGAATCATTCAATAATTTAATAATACACAGGATAATATGTTAAGTCAAAGTTTACTACAAAATTTACTTATAGTCAGGAAGTACTAATAGCATAGCAAAGAAACCAATATAATAGAAAAGTCATAAAATATGTAATAAAATACCAAGTTACAGGCAGGATTAAATAAGGTATTTAAGGAGTATTTCACAGGAGGTAATACTGCTCATATGAATATATTATGCTTTAAATAAATAAATAACAATAAATAAATACATGCCACATATATATATATATATATATATATATATATATATATATATAAACCGGACAACATCCGTGGTCGTGTACTGTGAGACTGTGCTGCGGAACTCACAGAGGTCTTTACACACCTTTGAGCCAGGCTGTTGTCCCCACGTGCCTCAAAATCTCCACCATCATCCCGTGCTGAAGAAGTCGTCTCCATCCAGCCTTAACGACTACCATCCGGTTGCGCTCACCCCCATCCTCATGAAGTTCTTCGAACGGCTAGTCATGCAACACATCAAGACATCTCGCCCCTCCACCCTTGACCCATTTCAATTTGCATACCGGTCTAACCGCTAACCAATGAAGCAATCTCAACAGCCCTCCACTAAGCCCTTACACACCTGGACACCAGAGAGTCATGTTAGAATGCTGTTCATTGACTTCAGTTCAGCATTCAACGCAATCGTCCCCCAGCAACTCATACTCAAACTGGACAATCTGGGGATCAACACCTCAATGTGCAACTGGCTGCAACTGATTTCCTGACAGAAAGACTGCAGGCAGTATGGGTCGGCAGCAACACCTCCAGCACCATCACACTGAACACGGGGGCTCCCCAAGGATGTGTGCTGAGCCCCCTCTTTTTCACTCTACTGACCCACGAATGCACACCATCACACAGCTCCAACCTCTTCATCAAGTTTGCTGATGATTCAACTGTGTTGGGTCACATCAGCAATGACAATGAGACACACTATAGGAGCAAGGTGAGATGCCTGGTCAAGTGGTGCAGTAACAACAACCTCTCCCTGAACGTGGAGAAGACAAATGAGATTGTTGTAGACTTCAGGAGAGCACACACATAGCACGCCCCCCTCACCATCAATGGGTCTGCTGTGGAGAGAGTAAGCAGCACCAAGTTCCTGGGTGTGCATATTCTGAGGACCTCTCCTGGTCAAAGAACACTGCATCATTGGCCAGTAAAGCCCAACAGCAACTCTACACTACTACAGCTTCATCCACCAAGCTGTCAGGATGCTGAACTCTCTCCCTGCCTTGCCCTCCCTCCCCCAATGATACTACTGCTTAAATGCCACTGACACTGCTGCTTAAATGACACCATTTGAGCTTAATTATGCTACACATTGTGTGTTTTACCTATTTGTATCATATACAAGTTTTACTGTACTTTTGCTATGGGTATATGTGATGTTTTAGTCATTGTGTTTATTTTCTTGGTTATCAGATGTTTTATGTTCACTGTGGGAGCACTGTGGGAGCGCTGCAATTTCAAATCCTGTGTGTTCAACCTGTACATATGGTTTTTGACCATAAAGCTGACTTTGAACTTTGGATGCCTTTTGTAAAAACACTAAATATCAAACTTCTGCCCCACAAAAGATTAATCTTATTTTGTTTGGAATTGGCTTCACAAATGTGCAATATTCATCTCATGGCTTTCAGACCTTTCAACTGACAACAATCACATCTGTGGGCTTGAGTAATGGAACCTTTTTTTTTTTTTTTTTTTCCTGAAGGCTTTGCGAAAACAGGATTTTTCTTTAGTTTCTTCATGCTGACTGAAAAGGTATGGTAAGGTACACTTTCCCCATAAATACATTTATCCTCTGTATTTGGCCCTTCCTTTGATGGGGCAATAGTTTTATCTATTGCAAATGTTTTGGGTGTAATGTAATGATATAACAATTAGGGATGTCCCGATCCGATCACGTGATCGGAAATCGGCCCCGATCACCTGGTTTCGGATTGGATCGGAATCGGCTGTTACCTCCCGATCAGTATTGGATATATATGTACAGTGGTACCTCACCTTACAAAATTAATTCATTCCAGAAGTGGTTTCGTAACGTGAATTTTTCATAAGTTGAGTAGCTATTTCAATGGAAAAAGCCTGATTCGTTCCGAGGCCCCGTTCCAAGTTTATTTTTATTTTTATAGTGTAACTTTTTTTTATAGTGTAACACTGTGTTCTGGGTCCTGATTGGCTAGGAGACTCTAGACCCAGGACTAAGGGTGGACTAAACCAGGTCTAAACAAGGTCTATACCTGGACTGGACCAGGACTAAACCTGGACTAAACCAGGACTAGACCAGGTGGATTAAAACGCCGCGTGCGGGTCTATTTCCTGATTTCTCACGAGTCACAGCTGAGGCGAGCAGCGAGGAGGGGACGGCACGCAGTCCGAGCGCATGAACAAACGCAGGAAGGTGGTTTGATCCTGGTTTAGACCTGGTTCAGACCTGGTTTAATCCTGTTTTAGAGGAGGCACAGTTTGAGCACGGGTCTCGTCCTGGCAGCCCCGCGCCGGGTCATGCTGCGCTATCACAGACGTGTCCCCGCGCACACTTCTCCACCCTCCCCCTTCCCCCATGCTTCACTATTAATACATTTTGTTGAAAATCTATGAAAGTTTGAGTGTTTAAACAGAGACAAATGTGAGAAAAGTTTAAATCCAGTCTGAGAAAAGCGTATGTGTGTGGCTGAGCGCGCATCTGAGCACGCATTATTTGAATTTTTGAGATTTCGCGTTTCGTAACTTGAATTTTCTTTCGTATCTAGAGACCAAAATTTAACGTGAAGGCGTTTCATAACTTGGAATTTTCATTTGTTGGGTCTTTCGTAAGGTGAGGTACCACTATTTTTTAACATACCCTAAATGAGATCTATAGTTATGCGGTGGCACAGAGTGAGACTTCACACAGAAACATCAACGCGTGCAGCATGACACTCTATTGGTTAAATACACGGAAGCAGCTCGAAGCGCAAAGCGAGAGTACAGAGAGGAGACGAGAAGAGCACTATAATGAGCGCTGTAAGAATGCTATAATGTTTGGCCAGTATGTATGCAGTCTGGAAATACTATAAAGTTGATGACAACAACATTGCCATAGCAAACTGTGGGATATGTAAACTTGGGATTGCAAGGGGTGGAAAGGAAAGGGCTACATTTAACACAACAAACCAATACGGCACCAGCCAAAGACAAGTCAGCTCATGCTGCAGGAGAGTTTGAAAAGGAGAGAAAAATGCCCCTTGACAGCGCAAAGGCACAGGGACCACAGCCAAGATAGCATAAATAATCGCAATGAGTGACCTACCATTCACCTTTGTAGAGAACCCTGGATTTCTTATGCTTATGGAGCATGTCGAACCTCGATTTGAAGCGCCATCTCGCCACTATTTCACCAAGAAAGCTCTGCAGCTCGTTATCAGAAGATTTCTGACAAACTTTAATAATAATAATAATAATAATAATAATAATAATAATAATAATAATAATAAGTGTACTTTTTATGTATTATGTAAGTATTGGATCGGGACTCGGTATCGGCAGATAATCAAAATCAAATAATTGGAATCGGATCGGAGGGCCAAAAACCCTGATCGGGACATCCATATTAACAATACAGCAGATATATGTCTGCTTTAATAATATTAGCCTATGATGCTTTACCATGACATAACACTGGGGGTGATCAGCAGATGAATGGAAGTACAATGCACACTTTAGCAATAACTATCTTTTTTTTTTTTTTTATTGACTGAAACCCCAAGAAAAAAATACAAAATGGATTTAAACAACACATTTTCAGAAGACCTTATATCAGGCATGTCCAAACTATGGCCCGTGGGCCAAATGTGGCCCTCAGACAATTTTTTCTTAGCCTTCAGGCTTCCAGGTTAATTGGCCCAAATTACCTTGAGCAGAACTTTTGACTGCAAGTTTTTTGAAAATCTACCTTGATAAGACAATATTTAATATTTATTGTGTGGTTTTGAGGATGCTATCACGAATAAAGGACTGATAGCTCATTCGAACGTGTTAAACATGCATATATTTCAATTATTGACTGTACTGAGCACCAGTCTATGGCCCTCAATCGGCCCTCTGCTTCGTCTGTGCTTAGATATGTGGCCCTTGATGAAAAAAGTTTAGACACCCGTGCTTTATATGATAGATGCGTTCATGGTCCCGCTTAGGTGACAAAAAATAAAGGTGAGACTAACTGAAAAACTGTTGGCTAATGTTAACTAGCTTATGACTGTAATGTTATTTGAGAGGGACTTTCTGGTCAGATAGTGTTAAAATCAAACTCACATTAGAGTCTAACAAAGCCTCAGACAGGATATGCCTACAGTTAGTATTACATTCCCAGGGAATGTTGACAACATCAGATGCACAGTATCAATCGAAAGTTGAGATGTGAGACCCAGCAGTGGATTCTCTTGTGAGGCAAAGGACATGTTGAGTTTGGTGTGCGCGATGGCGGCCGGCTGGTGGTGCCCCTGGTGGTCGTGTGACAGCCATGCATCTGTGCGTGATGGTGGCCGGCTGGTGCTGCCCCTGATTGTCGTGTGACAGCAATGCGTCAGATCTCTTGCCTCTGGTGCTTTCTAATGGCTTCCAGATCCAGCATGGTACTATTATGCAAATGCGTCCGCGCTGATTCGCAGTGAGGCGTTGAAGGCGAGAGCTTATCACACGAGACAAGAAGTAGCACCTGAAAGTTCATTAAAAAGCCATAAAAGGTGTGTGTGTGAGTATGTATGTGCGTACGCTGTTTGTTTGTGGAAGACCCCCCTGGCGCCCCCCCTCGCACTCTCACGATGAATGCTTTCATTACAGTGACAAATCTCTCACAGCGCTGCTCCTTTATTACACAACTATTTACATAGAGGCACCAGAAAAGAGCCGTTTTGATGAAAAGCTGTGTAGATTTAGGCTTTTCATTTGGAAAGAACTGAGGCCATGAGCGGCAAAACTCATTCTGTGGAGAGCAAATAAACCTTTTCACAAGTGACAGAATCAAAGGAGCCGTGTGCTGTGATTGGTTTAGTCCTTCCTGCTTCAGAGCGTGGAGTTGAAAGAGCGGACGTGACATTTTGGGCAAACAGTTCTATTTAATGGGAGTTTATGCTCTGCACTCTCCACTGATACGTTTTATAGAAAGTCCTATCTCTTAAAGCTACCATCTGGAACTTTATTTGATTTTTTCTTACCAGACAGACACACACACAAACTACTCCACAGATAAATATTAAAGTTGCAATATATTACAGTGCATTATCTGTCTGTAAAAATGAGATCAATAGATCAATTTCTGCTCTACATCGGATACACATGGAGACTTCTTCCCCTCCTCTGTTTGGTTCTGTCTTTATTTTGATCCGTCTCCTCAGAACATGTGGAATCTTAGCAATACAGCTAACCAAACTATAAAGAAGCTGACCACTGGGGGCAATAATGAACACAGCTTTACAGTGGAAGATAAACATTTTGAAAAGTGACTAGAACCATTTGCAAAATAAATAAATGTTTGTTTATTTGATGCTCAATTTCATCCATTCTAGTCAATTCTCAAACTGACTTTTAGCACCCCCTGTTGGTTATTTAACAGAAAAAAACATGTTGTATTTCTGCTTAAAGATCCCATGACATGGTACTTCTTGATGCTTTTATATGGCTCCTTAATGGTTCCCTAATACTGTAAATGAATCCTTCTTCAAAATCAACACTCGAGAAACAGAGAGAAACAGAGATAAGATGAGAAAGAGTCATAAATATCTCTCTCAAACTCTTTATTCTGGGCGTTGTTGTTTGAATGCAAATGAGGAGAAAAGAGATGGCCAATAGTAGAGGGTGGGGGCGTGGCCAAACTCTCAGCTCTCAGCTGTGCCCTCTGATCCATTTCCGCGTTTTTGCGCGGAGAAGAGATGAGAAGCGTTCCATTGAAAAATAAACACATTTCCACATAAAATAAAATTAAACCACTGATGTTCACAGGTCCAGAGGCTCAGATAAAGGACTTCCGAGCCTAGAAACACTCGGACGTGCCTCCAGGCAAATAAAAAAATGCATTTCGCATTGCCTAGCGCATTCGCAGTCCAAACTCTCTGGGCGTGATTTACAGAGACGCTGAGTACAGACAGACGGGGGTGGAACTGCATTTGCATTTCTTTTTTCGATCTGACGTCAATAAGGTGCCTTGTTCAAAATCGCCCGTTTGAGCTCCGATATTTTGTAACGCAGAAAAGGATCGCAAATGCTCAGTTTAGACATTTCACAACTTTTAACCATGGGGGAGGGCCTAAACAGGGTAGGGGAGCTCACATTAACGTTCAAAAACCTCAGAAAGTGAAAATTTCATGCCATGGGACCTTTAATGATATGTGACCAATGACCAGGGAGCTCACATGTGTCACTGAAATAAACAAAACTGACTGGATGATCACATTTGGTTGGGCTTGTGGTGCGACAGAGGCAGTGGGGACCAGACTCGGATCCTTCTGTAGAAACAATACAAAGAGAGAGATCAGCCTGGATTTACGATGCAACTTATATTGTCTCTGCATTTTAGATGGAGTTTTCCGTGCTGATGACATAGTGAGAAGGATTATGTTTTATGGTTCACCACTACTTTCTGTATTTTTGTACTTTTATTCTCAATTTTTTTTTTTCGCTGCAAACTTCCACTTAACTGATGTAAAACTATGTTAAAACTGACCATGGGTATTATCCCACTAAACCATTTCAGAATGAGAAAAAAACATGAAAAGATGTCACACACTTTAATCTTGAAGACAAATTCATAGCTGTCAAAAATGTGTCGTGAGACCTCTGCAGAATACTTCCAGACATACAGTATTTACACATTTACTCTTGTCAAAATCTCCTCAAGTGGCTCTTGTACCTGGAAAGTGCTTTCACTTGAAACCTCTTTTCAACAAGTGACGGGCGTGGGCTGCTAGAGGGAGGCTAGTGTCGGGCCCAAGGACACATTGGCAGAGACAACCAAGAAAGCTAAAAGACACACAAATGAGCAAGGATGCATTTCCATGACATCACATTTTAAATAGCTCATGGTTTAAACAGAGCAGGAGACAGATCAGAATTCTATGTTGAAGTTTGCTGTGTAACTCAGAATGCACATTTGTTGACCAGGTTTATGGTTCATATGTCTTTTTTTTCACAATCGTTGCAGAAAGTGGTGCCATTATTTAACCCCAAAGACTTGATTGTTGTCAGTTGAATTGACTTTAAGCCATAAGATTAATATGACAAGTTTGAGAGTCTCTAACAAAAAATAAGATTCAACTTTGTGAGTCAAAAATTTGTATTTTTCTGTGAATCTTCCATAGTTATACAGGCCCCTGCCCTCCATCTGGTATTCTGACATCGTCAAACTCTAGAACATGAACACGACTATTGACCTGTCAGCCCCCAGAGCCTAGACACTGATGGTGCGTGAAAGGGTGTAAGTGGAGAGGCTGAGGAGGTTGATGATTATGCTGTTGTGGTGGAAAATGCAGAAGAGCAGAAATCCAATTCATTTAGATGGAGAATTTGAGTAAAAGTTTGATTCATGTAAAATGACCATTGTTCGTGTAAGGGAGTGATGTGCTTGTACTTGTACTTGTTTTCATGATGAGACCTCTGTTACTGTTTGGCCCTTTATGTCCAAGTGTGGCCACTGTGGCGGCAGCACAAAGAGGCTGCGCCATCCAGCCTCTTCTCTGCCGTTACTCTTTAAGGTAAGCGCTGCCAATTGCTGTTAATCTAATCTTTCAATATCTTGGTCAATATTTGCCAAATATACGTTTATTGCACCAAATATGTTATATAAGATGTTCTGCTAACTATTGGTCCTGTTCTGAGCAACCAGCACGTTGATTTGTTTCTGTTCTCGACACTTGAATTTATGCTCGCAATTAGGAGGTCTGATGGTGTATTGTGTGATGTGTTGTAGCCGATTGTAGTGACCATTTACCAGTTGGTGTGTTGTTGGTTGTATGAGATGTTAAATATGTTTTGAATTATTGTACATTTCATAGGGGGCATATTAGTAATTACTGAGGTAACATATTGTATTAGATTACTAATTAGCTCTTCTCTCTGCCCTTACTCTGTAAGGTCCCATGACCCAAGCAACTTTGAAAACACCTGTCGTCTTTATTAAAGTAAACGTACTGGCTGCCGCTCATTCCACAATCAGAAATAAGCATTTGAAGGATTTAAGCAGGTTTTTTTGTTTCCTGTTTAAAATATTTTTTAGCTAATGTTAACTCTGAGGGTGTGCAAAAATATAGAAATAATATGTATTGTATCGAATCGTGAGAGACGGTGTGATTCCCAGCCCTAGTTAACTCTGTAGGGTTTCTGCATGCACACAAAACATATCTAGGATGTATATTGTTCCATTCTCATCTCTCTGTTCTGAATATTGATGGCACAGGTACTGTTTTTTTTTGTTTTTGTTTATTTATTTATTTATTTCTCAAAACTCGTATTCATTCCAAACTTTATAATTATTTAGACCTTATAAGACGTGCCCAAAAAGGTATGTACTTCTCCTGAGTGTCCTGCGGCTTGGAAATAAATCTTAGTTGCAGCATATCATAAGAGAGATTAAATGTAGTGAGCAGAGGCAAATGAGAAAGTAAAGAGGCTTAAGAATTAATGGCTGCAGTTATTAGTGATGTAATTACATTTGAAATGCTCCAGCGCCGCATGCTTCCGGCCATGTCTACATAGCTCACTGGCTTTTTCCTGGAACAGTCCCACCTGTCCACATGGAAAATTGGGCTCATCCAGGCTTTGCCAATGGTACCTGCTTCACCACACTGTGCACGCAAAGAATGTGTAGAGATCAGGCAGGCACACCAAGGCTTTATGTGAGTTGGTTTAGAGTAGTATTGCCATGATAATACAATTTTCAACTTGATTTTTATACTAAGGAATACATTTTGTATGCAATACCAATTCTGATGATGATAATAATAATAATCATCATCATCATCATAATCATAATCATAATCATAATAACTCTTTCTGAATGTAGAATATATATGATTTTCAACATTAAAGGTGCACTGTGTAACTTTATGGTGGAGGGTCTGAAACCTGCTTCTCTCCATGGAGATGTTGGCTTCCACAGTATGCCATTACGCTTATGTCTACAGAGACAGCAGGTCATGCCACAAGGCCAAGTTTCATGTCAGATCTGTGGACGTGCGAGCCCACTCACAGTAATGCAACTTTTTAGGTCAATAAAAAGTAAATGCAAGATGGATACATTTAATGCTATCCCGGGACATTCCAGACAAAAAAATAACATCTCCATGGAGACAAGCGGATGCTCTACCAGAAATGCTACACAGTGCACTTTTAAATGGCAGTACTTTCTTTTCTCTTCCATGTGATCTTATATCTGTGTAATCCCTCAGTGATCCAGGTAGGGTTCATAGTGGTCCATGGGCGTATACTAGTCTATGTGCTCTTATACTTGATCTGATACAGCTCAAGATCATTCTAAAACTATTCAGGAAAGGTTTATTTCTGTCCTGTGAATGGGACTATTTTTTTTTAGTAATGATACTGATAGGTTCATACTACAGTAGTTTTAGTATCAGTTATTATCTGATACTTTTCCAGACTTTTGAGAACCCTAGTTTAGACTGCTTTGAATTATTTAAAGAGATATATGTGACCCGCCACAAGAAAACCAGTCACATGTCGGCATTCGTGAAACCGAGAAAATTCAATTTAATAAAAAAAAAAAAAAATTATTATTATTATCCTTTATTATCCTTTTATTATCCCCAAAGGGAAATTTGTCCTCTGCATTTCACCCATCCTTTTTTATTAGGAGCAGTGGGCAGCACATGACTGCGCCTGGGGACCCATCTCTTGCTTAGGCTTGGTCAGGACCTCAGCTGGAGGATTTTACCTGGAGCATATTTTTTTGATGGGGGATGGGGGAAACCCACTCAGACACGGGGATAACATGCAAACTCCAAACAGAAAGGCTCGGGCGCCCGGGGATTGAACCCGGAACCTTCTTGCTGTGAGGTGTGAGTGCTAGCCACTCAGCCACCATGCCAAAAATAAAAATTTTCAAAATTTTAGATTTTTGTTTTTTTTGCAGAATATGCTAGTTGAGATCATGAAGAAGCCACTCCATGTTTCAGATAACAGCATTTGTTGTGTTAAAAGCATACATTTTGTATTTCAAATTGGGTTGTTTTTCGGAAAGAAATGGGGCGTGTAAAAATTACCATAATTACCCACACACCTGCTCCTGCCAATCATGTGCCGAGTAGCGCTGTGGTGTTTGCGTCTGTTCGCTTATCAGCTGTGAGGTGCTTGTGAATATTTACGCTTCATTTCAAAATGATAAGAACAGTGAAAATGGACTATACTTTGACACGGGACAGAATACGTCCATTTCTCTGGAGCTCCAGATACTTTAGTTGCCGAAAGACCGTGCATATACGCGATACGCGCATACATGTGGAGAAATGCGAATTATCGGACAACACGGCAAAATGTTACATCGGACCATGTTCTCTTTCTTATGAGGTGAGTCATATTATCATATTATTTCTGCTAGGACTAAACCAGGACTAAACCAGGACTAAAACAAGACTAAAACAAGACTAAACCAGGACTAAAAGAGGACTAAGGTGTGGTGTGTGTCCAGAGTGTGTGTGTGTGTGTGTGTGTGTGTGTGTGTGTGTGTGTGTGTGTAGTGTCCTATAGTATATTTTATATTGTATTAAATTGACAGTACAGGTGACTTTGACTTAACATATATCCTGTGTATTACTGAATTTTTGAATGGTTACATGGACTTTTTGTTATAAAGCCTTCTCTAAAGATTCTCGAAGTTCAGACCTTCAGGACTCATTTGCATGACATTAAGCTAAGCCCTACCCCTGCAGATCATCACTAACATTACTGTGGTGTGGTGTTTCAGAGCAGGCCAGAATTAGAAGGTACCTTGTTAAAATGGAAATCTTTTCTCAACTTGTTTTCTGATGGGCATGCTTTCAAATGGCCATAAATTCTTCAAATGTTCTCAAATTTCCATGCGTAAGGCATTGTTGGAAAGCTTAGAATCTACACTTTCAAAATCTGTGAATAATTCAAAACGCCTCTGGGACAACTTGTGTCTGTTTTTTTTTTTCCATTGCCAGTCACATATAAAGTATTATTGACAGATATATTTTATAAGCCATTGATTTCCAGTGGGCCAAAGTACAGTGCCTTGAGGGATTGCCTTGGGAAAAAAATATCCAATTTGAGCTAAAAATTCACAATTACTATAATGATTGGCCATATTTGAGAGTCTCCAGCAAATGTCTGAAGCATAATAGACATAAAACGACCACAAAAATAGTGCCAGACACAGTGACATACAACCCCAATTCCAATGAAGTTGGAACACTGTGTAAAACTTAAAAAAAAATACAGAATACAATGATTTGCAATTCCTTTTCAACCTATTCAACTGAATAAACTACAAATAGATGATATTTAAGGTTCAAACTGATAAACGTTATAGTTTTTATGCAAATAATCACTCTTTTTCAATTTGATGCCTACAACGCGTTCCAAAAAAGCTGGGACAGGGGCAACAAAAGGATGGGAAAGTTGAGGAATGCTTAAAATACACCTGTTTGGAACATTCCCCAGGTGAACAGGTTCATTGGAAACAGGTGGGTGGCATGAGTGGGTCTAAAAGGAGCATCCCCAAAGGGCTCAGTTATTCAAAAGCAAGGATGGGGCGAGGTTCACCACTTTGTGAAGAACTGTGTGAGCAAATAGTCCAACAGTTTAAGAACAATGTTTCTTAACGTAAAATTGTTATTATTATTATTATAACTTATTATTGTTTGGGGCCAAGCACCGAAGATGCGAGGCACCCATAGTGTTTCTACTGATTCTTCTTATTATTATATACTCAACAAAAATATAAACGCAACACTTTTGTTTTTGCTCCCATTTTTCATGAGATGGACCCAAAGATCCAAAATTCACTCCAGATACACAACACTACCATTTCTCTCAAACATTGTTCACAAATCTGTCCAAATGTGTGACAGCAAGCACCTCTGCCCCACCGAGACAATCCACCCCACCTCACAGGTGCGCCACATCAAGATGCCGATCCGACATCATGACCAGTGCACAGGTGTGCCTTAGACTGCCCACAATAAAAGGCCACCCCGAAATGTTAATGTTTTTTGCTTTATTGGGGGTCTGGGGACTCAGAACCAGTCAGTATCTGGTGTGACCACCATTTGCCTCATGCAGTGCAACACATCTTCTTCGCATAGAGTTTATCAGATTGTCAATTGTGGCCTGTGGAATGTTGGTCCACTCCTCTTCAATGGCTGTGCGAAGTTGCTGGATATTAGTGGGAGCTGGTACACGCTGTCGTATACGCCGGTCAAGCACATCCCAAACATGCTCAATGGGTGACATGTCCGGTGAGTATGCTGGCCATGCAAGAACTGGGACATTCTCAGCTTCCAAGAATTGTGTACAGATCCTTGCAACATGGGGCCGTGCATTATCTTGCTGAAACATGAGGTGATGTTCATGGATGTATGGCACAACAATGGGCCTCAGGATCTCATCACGGTATCTCTGTGCATTCAAAATGCCATCAATAAAATGCACCTGTGTTCTTCGTCCATAACAGCCTTTGAAGAGGAGTGGACCAACATTCCACAGGCCACAATTGACAATCTGATAAACTCTATGCGAAGAAGATGTGTTGCGCTGCATGAGGCAAATGGTGGTCACACCAGATACTGACTGGTTCTGAGTCCCCAGACCCCCAATAAAGCAAAAAAAAAAATCCACATATCGGGGTGGCCTTTTATTGTGGGCAGTCTGGGGTGCACCTGTGCACTGGTCATGATGTCGGATTGGCATCTTGATGTGGCGCACCTGTGAGGTGGGGTGGATTGTCTCGGCGGGGCAGAGGTGCTCGCTGTCACACATTTGGACAGATTTGTGAACAATGTTTGAGAGAAATGGTAATATTGTGTATCTGGAGTGAATTTTGGATTTTTTTGGGTCTTTGGGTCTTTGGGTCCATCTCATGAAAAATGGGAGCAAAAACAAAAGTGTTGCGTTTATATTTTTGTTGAGTGTAAAATATTCTTCCTCCTCTGGGAGTCTATGGCAACCCCTAGAACCGTCTGGTAAAAAGTTGTGAAATTTTGCATGCACATTCCAGCCAGTCTCCTCATTACCCACAGCAATTTATAGGCCCCCACCCCCAACCGTCTAGTGCCACCAGTAGGTCAAAGTTGCAGAAATTTTCAGGTACATTTCTGCATTGCTAGGCAACGCCTAAGTCTTATCTTATCTTAATTGCAAGGAATTTAGGGATTTCATCATCTACGGTCCATAATATCAAAAGATTCCGAGAATCTGGAGAAATCTCTACACATAAGCGGCAAGGCTGAAAATCAATATTGAATGCCCGTGACCTTCGATCCCTCAGGCAGCACTGTATTAAAAAGCGACATGAATGTATAAAGGATATTACCACATGGGCTCAAGAACACTTCAAGAAACCATTGTCAGTTAACACAGTTCGTCGCTACAAGTGCAAGTTAAAACTGTACCATGCAAAGTGAAATCCATATATAAACAACACCCAGAAACGCTGCCGGCTTTTCTGGGCCTGAGCGCACCTGAGATGGACTGATGCAAAGTGGAAAAGTGTGCTGTGGTCTAATGAGTCCACATTCAAAAATGTTTTGGGAAATCATGGACGTTGTGTCCTGTGGGCCAAAGAAGAAAAGGACCATCTGGATTGTTATCAGCGCAAAGTTCAAAAACCAGCATCTGTGATGGTTTTGGGGTGTGTTAGTGCCCATGGCATGGGTAACTTCCACATCTGTGAAGGTACCATTAATGCTGAAAGGTACATACAGGTTTTGGAACAAGATATGCTGCCACCCAAGCAACGTCTTTTTCAGGGATGTCCCTGCTTATTTCAGCAAGACAATGCCAAGCCACATTCTGCATGTGTTACAACAGCGTCGCTTCGTAGTAAAAGAGTGCGGGTACTAGACTGGCCTGCCTGCAGTCCGGACCTGTCTCCCATTGAGAATGTGTGGCGCATTATGAAGCACAAAATACGACACCGGAGACCCCGGACTGTTGAGCAACTGAAGTTGTATATTCAGCAAGAATGGTAAAGGATTCCTCCTGCAAAGCTTCAACAACAGTGTTGTTAAAAGGAAAAGTGATGTAACACAGTGGTAAACATGCCCCTGTCCCAGCTTTTTGGAACATGTTGCAGGCATCAAATTGAAAATGAGTGAATATTTGTATAAAAACCATAAAGATTATCAGTTTGAATATTAAATATCATGTGTTTGTGGTTTATTCAGTTCAATATAGGTTGAAAAAGATTTGCAAATCATTGCATTCTGTATTTTCTAAAGTTTTACACAGTGTCCCAACTTCATTGGAATTGTGGTTGTATATTAGTTACACACTTTACTCCTTTTCTCTTAAATTATAGCTGTTTTATATTTTATTGCTTTATTGTCTGATATTCAGGAAGTGTACGTTTAGCATGCTAGTTGTCATTAGCTTTATCATGACAGCGTTGTGAAAAGCGCTTGTAAAGTCATCATGGTGAATAATTAGGATGCTCAGAATGCATAAAGTAAGTGAGGAATAACTTTAGATCCCTGCAAACCATTTCAGATGAAATCATTCTGTTTTTTAAAGACAGTAAAAATGGTGTATGGTTTCTTTAATTTTGGGTCACATCAAAGTTACTGCAAGAATGAAGGTTTTTTTTTTTTTTTTTAATCTGTATTTTGCGCATCATCATGGCAAACACAATTATAAAGACAGTTCCAGGCCTCATTAAACCATTATGAAGATCTATGAAAGCTAGTATTTTTACAGACGAGCTTGGCAAAACTAGAGTGATGCTGCAGATTAACAATTGTGATCTGAGACAAATCAATCAAGCTCTTTACAACTCCCCCAGAACTATTATCCAGTTCTGATCACTGTGTGCATCTGTGTGCGTCTGTGTACGTCTGGGCCTAAAAAAAATAAATGTTGGTTTCCGATTTGTTGACAGTTCTAGACATGGGTAGGTAGGGAATTTATTTATTTATTTATTTATTTATTTATTTTTTTCCTGTGGGAATATGGACATTTTGAAAATTTATTTTGTGTGTGTGTGTGCGTGTGTTTGTGTGTGTGTGTGTTCCCACCCCAACGGGCTACCTGGTTGATCCTGCCAGTAGTATATGCTTGTCTCAAAGATTAAGCCATGCAAGTCTCCCAGAGCGCGTTTCCAACGGAATCAAGAACCCGGACATTCGAAGGATTCTATAAACTCTGGCCGGACAGCCTCTGAAAAGAGGACGTATGGTCACCCTAAGTTGATCCGTTCTTAAGACTTCGCCCTACAACCACAGCAAAGCGTATTTTTCCGCCGTTCGCGTTTGTCTACGTCGCTTACCACGCTAAACCGCGTAAGACGGAATGACGCGTAATTTCTTTTTACCGTCGTAACCCGAGGACCCCCGTACGCAGCGCAGCGCAGCTGTGGTGAATTACGTCGATTGTAGCCTCACGGAAATCGAAAAATACAGTAGGCTGTACAGTAGGAAAAGAAGGCTGTACAGTAGGCTGTACAGTAGGAAAAGAATTGGTTTGAGAGGGGAGTTAAAGAGGCTATTTTTGTCAAAAAGAGAATCCTTCTCTGAACAGAAATGGTGGAGTCAGACATAATTTGCATCCCATCTACAATTCCATTCTTAAGCCTAGATCAAGCAAACAGGGAAACAATAGGGCTAGCCGGGCAGGGCCAGAGGTGGGAAAAACAGTCGTGTAGGGATGAATAGGGATCGTTATCTAGACGCCAGAGAAACAAAAGACGGAAACCAATGAGATAGTTCCGGAAAGTAGTTAGCTAGGTAGCTCCTCCCTACAGCAAGATATAAGCAAGTGTCTTACCAGTATTCTTATTAGAGCTGACGAAGCCTCTCGGATGAGCGGCGAAACGTTTTCGACCAAACAAACTTTGTCCAGTTGACAAATTGAACTTCTCCTTTTATCACAGTAGGCTATTAGTTTTCTTTCTTTCTTTTTTAACTGAAGCTTGTAAAATTAATTTGAGTATCAAATTTATTTTATTTTATTAAGTCCAATAAAATCATTTGGGTCGCATGCAAATCAACAGGGTCGGTCGGCAACCGGAAACTTAGATTTATTTTTTCAGGCCCACGTCTGTGTGTGCCTGCGTGCCTTTCTATGCATCTGTGTGCCTGTGTTTTCTATTTGAAATCATATTCACTATGGCTTTATAAGAATACCCTGAGAGCGGCATTGTTTTAGGTCAGATCCATAAAAAAAAAAAAGGAAATAAAATGAAAATGTACACACGGTACATGAGCTTCAGGATATGGCTTCAGGGTTGGGCCATTCAGTTTTTGTAACACACTGTTTACTGGCCCCGTGTTGTCCGCCTAGTCCTAATGTTTGAACTGTTACAATAAAGCACAAAACTACACTTTCATTTTTAATCTGTTTGGGGTCTTTCTTAATATAACAGTTTCCTTGGTGAAGTCCTCTGTTTTTATATTGTTGTATCCCTCTAAAGGTCCATTATGTCACTTTTCTGACATCTGTCTATCTATGGACACATTATTGCTTTGTTTGGAATGTTCCATTATTATTAAGTTTAAGATTAAGCCTTTATTGGTCTTACACACAATGACACACAGTGACACATGGGAGAAATTTGACTTCTGCATTTGCCCCATCCTTTTCAGGAGCAGTGAGCAGCCATCTTTTTTGGCGCCCGGGGGGCAGTACTGTGAAGGGTCTTGCCCAAGGACCCACACTGGTTAGCTCATTGCCAGGGGGGATTTGAACCCACAACCCCCAGGGGGAATGATATTCAATTTTGTCTCCATCTACAAACAAAGAGATTATTCTACCAGGCCAGGTTAAGCCAAGTCATTCAGCAGATTGTTCCAAGACAGTCCATGTCTCAAACTACAAGAACTGCACAAAAGGAGCAGTAATGATGTCATTTTGAATCTGTCTTTAGCGGTTAAATCTGTGGGGAGGCAAGCTCAGTAAGAACATTAAGAATGCTAGATAGAAGAGTTGTATAAACTACTGTGGAACATTCCAGGCCTATAGCTCTTTGCACACCCTGTGTTATTGTAAATGAATAAACCTGATAACCATGTTTAACCCTGTGTGATCCTATGTGCTGCAGAACATCCATCTAGTAGCGCGCTGGCTGGGCAAGCTGGAGAAGCTCCTGGAGCAGCAGGCACAGGACAGTCATGAGCACTGCAGGGTGTTTTTGAGCGCTGAACCCTCCTCCACACCAGAGGGCCACATCATCCCACAGGGCATCCTGGAGAACTGCATCAAGATCACCAACGAGCCACCTACGGGCATGCAGGCCAACCTGCACAAGGCTCTGGACAACTTCAGCCAGGTATGGGACCACCTACCTAAGTAGTACAAAGGAGGACAAGTTATATACTGCTTAGACATGGAGGAATGAAAAAAAAAAACCTCTTAGATAGTAACTGCACTGTCACCATACACTTTTTAGCATTAGCAACCTTTAGCTTTCCTTTACTTCATATGCTTGAGTTTTAACACACAGAAAGACTGGAATAGTACTAGATGCTAACATATTACAACCAATATCAGAAAATCTTGGTCAGTATAGGCCTATAACGATACTTTAAAGATCCCATGACATGGTACTTCTTGATGCTTTTATATGGCGCCTTAATGGTTCCCTAATACTGTAAATGAATCCTTCAAAATCAAGACTCAGTGCATGAGATAGCCCCATGAACACAGTCAGAGTCAAAAATATCTCTCTGAAATACTTTATTATGGGCGTTGTTGCTTGAATGCAAATGAGGAGGACAGAGACAGGCCAGTGCAGCGGGTGGGGTGTGGCCAAACTCTCCGCTCTTTCCTCGTTTAGCGGTGCGCTGTGCGCTGGCCCCACTTCCGCATTTAAGCACGGAGGAAGATATGAGACGCTTTCCATTGAAAAGTAAACACATTTCCACAGAAAATAAAATTAAACCACTGCTGTTTCAGAGGTTCGGAGGCTTGGATAAAGGACATCCGAGCCTGGAAACACTCTCACGTGCCTCCAGGCAAAAAAAAAAAAACGCATCTTGCATTGCGTAGCTCGTTCGTGGTCCAAACTCTCTGGGCATGATTTCCAGAGACGGTGGGTAGACATCCAGATGGGGGGTGGAACTGCATTTGCATTTTTCCCCGAGTGTGACGTCAGAAAGTTCCCTTGTTCAGAATCTCCCGTTTGGGTTGTCTTATTTTCAAATGCGGAAAAGGACCGCAATTGCTCAGTTTACACATTTTGCAACTTTTAGCCATGGGGGGCCTAAACAGGGTAGGGGAGCTCACATTAACGTTCAAAAACCTCAGAAAGTGAACATTTCATGCCATGGGAGCTTTAACCTATATATCACTCATCCCTAGCACATACCCATGACCACTAGCATTAGTAACCCTTTATACTTACTATGAATTGGCCCAAAACACTGTACTCGACTGAGAGTAGACATCTTCATTAAAAAAATGAATAAGTACAGTTACAATGCAGAGCGCCTGGTGAATAATGAGTTAAGTTGCATAATGTATTTGGATATATTCATGAGCACATCCTAAGCATATGCCTGTGAGTGGGGGAGCGTTTCTCACCATCACACCGGTGCAGTAAACAACATTACAGGTGCTGCTTACAGACAAGCTCGACTGACTCTCACACAGCTTTCACATGTGCTGCAAAACAATAGGCCTCCTGCTCATTCTCATGTCATTCAGGGTCAGGAGTTTACACCTGGTGCCAATGTTCCCCCTAATTTTTCATGTGTCTGAGCAAACACACGAACTCCCTGAGCGTTCCTTGGACTCCTGTGAGCAACATCCGACATGCACACTGTGGCCACACCAGCATCACACCTGAGATCATGGCAAGTTACAGCTTATGAATCAAATTACTGCTGTTATTTCTGTTAGATTACTTTTAATATAACTGATTTTTTTGGTCCACTTCTCAAAAATCTGTTCATGAACTTTGTACATGTTGTATGTCAGTGTGAGGGTCCTGCTGTGGTCAGTGAAACATTGAACATTACAATATTTTGAAAAATAACCTGTGTATATACCTGTGTATAAACCTGTAAAACCACATGAAGAGAGATTTTTTCAGCTTGATAAATATAGCCTACATGTAGCTGCAGATTTTTTAGGGATGATTGTAGGACCTATAGGACACTATAAGATGGGTCTTTCCTCAAAATAATGATCTCCAAAATAAGTATACATTTTTATCAGTTTATATCTTGCTTTTTAATCATTACCCAGTTTAAGTAATTTTGTGAGAGTGACAGAGCTCTGTGGTTTAACGCTCTGGGGAGAGGATTCACACTTCACACAGAAAGTCCCGTCTTTTTGCTCACAAAAACCTATGGCTTGGACAGAAACAAAGAAAACAGCCGAGGATTACATTATGGCTCTACCCGTCTCCTTTTCTGTTCTTCCCTACGTGGAGTGTGTGCGGGTGGCGCTCCCGTCGGCTGGTGCGGACCCGCCGCTCTGACCCACGGCGATGCGCACGACAACTATGGTCTTACTGAAGAAAGCGAGCGAAATGCGATCGAAATGAATCTGTTTGTAGTTGGCTTGTCCCTAAAGCATGTGCACATTCACATGTGCAAACTGAATCTATCAGACTGGATTCCGTGTGTCAAACCAGCGCTGAGTTCAGGTTAGATTTTATTTTATGCGCTGAAAAGGATTTGATGTGCGCGCTGAACGTCTGGGCAGTGCGCGATTGCGCACGCGCGCACCTTAGAGGGAACACTGCCTGGTGCCCTTCCTTACATCAGTATAAATCTGGGTTAAAATATGATTGTTGAAATAAACCAAATTTGCATTGTAAATTGAGGAAACACATGAAAGAGCTTGGTCAAATCTTCCATGTAGAAACAAAAATTAAAATGAATTATTTTCACTGGACTACATATTTTTACTTACATAGTAAAAAAAAACATTCTCATTGACAACATAGGCTACGTTCACACTGCAGGGCTTAATCCTCAATTCCGATTTTTTTGTGAAATCCGATTTTTTTGCGAGGCCGTTCACATTTCCAGTTAAATGCGAATTGTATGTGATCTCCAGTGTGAACGCTAAACTCCCCAAAAGTGTCCCGCATGCGCCTTGGAGGACACGATGACGTCACACGCAGTGAACGCGCTCAATGTTTACGGAAGTAGCCTAAAGTTGCTTTCGTACCGGAGCCAAAACATGTACAGCTTATTTGTTTTAAGGAGGAGACGGAGAAGGACGAGGTTTTTGGCCACGGCGTTTTGCGGGGCAGTGGCAGCAACGTGTGCAGAATCCTTTCTGCACACGTTGCTGACTCCGCACATGTGGGTGCGGAGTCACAGGCAGGAGGGATGGGATTGCTACGTGCTTCGCCGCTTCACTGATACGAGTTTATATACTATTTTCGCATGACGAGAAGAACGTTTGTGCACATTTGTGAACGCCTACTTGTACCACTCTCATTGGAGGAAACACACTCAGGTCGGATGAATGCGACCTGGCCGTTCAGACTGCAGTCGCATGTCAAAAGATCGGATATGTATCGGATTTAGGACCACATATCCAAGTGGCCTGGATCGCATTTGAAAAAATCGGATCTGTCGTTCACACTGTCATTAGAAGATCAGATACAGGTCGCATAGAGGCAAAAAAATCGGATTTAGGTCATTTCAGGCTGCAGTGTGAACGTAGCCATAGTGGCCTCTCCACAGATCTGACCTCACTTGTTTCTTTGTAAATGGATTTGTTAGTTATATTCAGTCTCAGTTATCCTGCAAATGGCCAAATGTCCCCAGAACCAGTGTTAGTTACAGCCTATACATATGTTTCTATATAGATCTAAAATTCCTAAAATAACCTGCACCACAGTCAGTGTGTTTGTATCGACATGCTCACACACATACAGCACATTCATCCTAATTCCTCTTTGGAAATGTAATGGACTGAATGTAATCAAGTGAATGAACACTGCACTAATTATCCACTTTTTTAGTCACAGTGTAATTAACAGGAGTACCTTGAACTTATCACAAGGCCTTAAAACATATGGCCTTAAAGCTTATGGGAAATCCAATTCCAGACGCATGCTTTATCCAGACCTGTGGAATATATGCAGGTCATCTTTGCATGTTTATTTCCATGAGTGTTTTGTTTGTGCATGTTTTAATTTGATATTTAGTCTCCTTGTTGTGAGTTTCGTAAAATGGGTCCGAAGGAGGTCTGAAGGAAGGCATTAGTCGAAATTGAGGTTACTCAGCATTTTAATGTAAAAATAGCAGAATACAAATGAAATGGTGATGTCAGACATCTTCAGCATTCATGTTGTCAGCTTTAGCAGACCCTCAGAGAAGAGACATCGGCCGTGAAGAGGGACGTGAAGAGACCTCCCCAGTGGGGATCAGATCACACACACACATGACCACAAGGGACTGTCTTTAAATACAGTACAGACTGTTGAATACTTATGACATCAGCAACAGCTAACCTATAGGAGAATAGTTTAACTATGCAGATCGTGTAAGGCCCTGTAGAGAACTCCCCAGCTTTGGCTAAGAAGACCAGTTTTCCCAATAGTCAGCCAGAGTATTGATGGATAGGGAGCAGGTAATGTAGCCAACACAGCCCATGTGATTATTGAAGAAGTGAACTTTATTGATCTCACACTGGAGAAATTCTTCTCTGCATTTTAACCCTTCCTATATATATATATATATATATATATTAGGAGCAGTGGGCAGCACACACATTAGGGCGCCCGGGTCCATCTCCATGATCTTCTTGCTTCGGCTTGGTCAGGACCTAAGCTGGAGGTACCTATGGTGCATGTTTTGGGTTGGTGGGGGAAACCGGAGTGCCCGGAGGAAACCCACCCAGACATGGGGAGAACATGCAAACTCCACACAGAACACACACAGAAAGACCCGGGCGACCCGGGGATCGAACCCGGAACCTTCTTGCTGTGAAGCAAGAGCGCTAGCCACTCAGCTACCGTGCCGCTTACGCTTAGCTGTTCACAGGACACTGGGTTAAAACACAGAAGAACTAGGTGGAGGTTGTAAGTATACAGAGATTACAGTTTTCATATGTAAGTACACATGTAAATTAAATATGAGATCCCACACTGTCCACTGTGTGGCTCCACCTTTGTTGACATTGCATTTTGAAACTAGCAGTTATAGTTTTAGCCTCATTTGAGTGACCTCATTCCTCACCGCAACCCAAGTGCAAGTTCTTGTGCCCTCTATTGGCTATAATAACTCTGATACTTTTACTTTGATGTAAAAGTATCAGAGTCCTTTCTCATCTGATGTTGGAAGCTAAGGAACACTTGAATGGGAGCACACTGGGCATGTGCCACAGCACGTCAGGTCTAGCCTGTAGTGTGAATGAAGTGTGTGAGTGTGAATGAAGTGTGTGAGTGTGAATGAGTTTGTGAGTGCATGATAGTTGGAGCCTTGCTTCTGTCAGTCTGTCCCAGGGCAGCTGTGGCTGCAGTAGTAGTTTACCACCACCATATGGAGGAAAAAACACTGAGTACCTCAACACATTTGTGTTCTTACTGAAGAGAGAGTAATAGAGATAGTTTGTGCTCTCTGAAGCTGCTGTACTAACCAAAGAGGAGAAGCTGTGTTCTTACACTGTTCCATGTACACCAGTGTTTGCTCTACTGTGCGTACTGCCACTGTGGACGGCACACCAATTTTCACTGCACATTTCACATCAAAGCTCCACTTTAGAGGCAGAGAGGCAGATGGAGGAACGTCTGTACGCAGCCTGCTGCTTCTGCTCCACTCCTGACCAGGCTCTCTGCAGGGAGCCGGGGGAACGCACCCGGGGCCCCGAGGTAGAAACAAGCTCACATCATTTCTTCAGGAATTTACATGCATGCTTAAGTACATTTGGTATCATTTCTAACAAAGTTTGTATAAAGTCATACTTGCCTAACAAATACAAAGTTTATTCAAAGTTTCAACATGAGCAGTAGAAGTAGCACATGTAGTAGTAGTTGTTGTAAACAGTGCTTCAATAATAATACCATTATGATTCACTGCTCTGCTGTTAGTCACTGTTTTTGATAGTTTGTGGCTAATGCCAACATTCCCATTGAAAGTACATTTGCTCCTCTGTTAGCTCTACAATGGTCTATTACTGTATTACTGTAACGTAAAATATGACTCATGAGCTCAGTGTTGTTTTTGCTGAGATATCAGCATCATAGTATCAGACTTGAGCACTTTACCGCCTGCAGAGTTTCACAGAATCCATCTTAATTCTTCTAAATCTTATCAGCTGTGTTTCGTGCACAAGATTTACTTGAGTGCATCTATAGCAAACCTCCCCTCTGCTCCAGACCTCCATACTGATGTTTATGTGCAGATAAGTACAGCAGAGCCCAGGGAGGAGAGCTGCTCCACCCTGTGAAAGCTCATCAGTGTCAGGGTAAAGACCACCAAATCTGTCCTCAAGTGCACTCACGGGCTGGCTGCTTGCAAAAGTTCTCCTGTCCTGCCCTTTGTCTGCGTCCACACAAACACAACACACTGGGCTGAAATAAAAGTGAGAATGTGATGATAATGTCAAGGTTTATTTTTATGTTTAAAGGTACAGTGTAACTTTTCTGGTGGAGGGTTGTTGTCTCTATGGAACTGTTAAAACTACCAAAAACACTTAAGGTGTTTTTATAGCTTAGAGTATAAAAAGTAACAGCATCACTTTTGCCGGGTAATTTTTACCCAATATAATATACCCAACAAACAGTACTTGTCATGAAAAATAGCTCAAAATATGACAACACATGATAAATTAGAGTGGTTTTCTTTTTTCAACTGTAGTATGTGTAACAAAATGAAAAAAACAAAAAAAAACTTTTGCCCTGGCTGGTAGGTGAAGGAAGGTATGCGGTGGCGATTGGCACTCTCCTGATTGTGCCAATCGCACTTGAGAGCCGCTCTGTCTGCCTTCCAAACATTATGGCAGGATCGTAGATGGGCCTGGACAGAAGGGACTGCGACTTCCATCTCCTGAGCAGGGAAGTATGCTGACGACGCCACCATCCTAGGCCTTATCATCAACAACCATGAGCACGCCTACAGAGACGAGGTGAAATCACTGACCAGCTGGTGTCAGGAAAATAACCTCCTGGACTTCAGGAGACAGCGTGTAGACCAGCATCCCCCCATCTTCATCAACAACGCTGAGGTGGAGCAGGTCAGCAGCTTTAAGTTCCTTGGGGTACACATTACTGAGGATCTGTCCTGGACACTACATACAGACACTGTGGTTAAGAAAGTCTGACAAAGACTCTACTTCCTGAGGAAGTTGAGGAAGTTTGGTATGAACACCAGCATCCTCACGAACTTCTACAGGTGCACCATCGAGAGCCTGCTGACGGGCTGCATCACAGTGTGGTATGGGAACTGCGCCGCTCAGAGCTGCAAAGCTCTACAGAGGGTGGTGCGAGCGGCAGAGGACATCACTGGCAGCAGTCTCCCCTCCATCCAGGACAATTACCACAGCAGGGGTCTGCGTAAGGCACGCAGCATCACTAAGGACCATACTCATCTGGCACAAGGACTCTTCCGTCTGCTACCCTCTGGAAGACGATGCAGGAGCCTGCCAGCACGCACAAAAAGACTCAAAGACAGCTATTACCCCAAGCTGTCAGACTACTGAACTCTGGGTAATACTCCAAATAATACTGAACTCTCAATAATACTGCACTAAACTACTTTTCATTATGCAGAATATGTTTACTGCTGCTGCTCTATATGAATGTATTATGTTTGTCACTACCTCACTGTAAACTACTGTTACCTGTGCAATAATCTGTGTAATAACCTACGTACAATATTTATACCATACTATGTGCAATATGAAATCCACATGCAACACCTTCACCACACCATATTATGTGCAATCTGCGAAATACTTACACCATATTTGATTTAATCCTACCTGCACCTTTGTACATTGTACCTTGTATTTTAATTACATTATATATATATATATATATATATATATATATATATATATATATATATATATAGTACTTCTTGACTATCTTAGCGAGTCAAATGGTTCTTCTGATCCTAAGCATTTCATTGCATTGTTGGCCTTGTTTTGATTCTGCATATGATAAACAATCTTGAATCTTGAATAGAGGTGGTTGAAAGCCCAATAACACCATAAAAGGAGCCATACCTGTAGCAGATGACACTAAGGAATAATGGGCGTACTCAACCCAAGACAAAAATGAGCTCCAAGTGGTGGGGTTACAGGCCGTGACGCAATGGAAGGCAGAGTCCAGGTCCTCGTTTGCCCTCTCAGCTTGCCCATTGGATTGTGGATGATAACCAGAAGATAGGCTGACAGCACTGTATGCTGTTACCCCAACAACAAGCCCTGGATCACCAGACAGCTGAAGGCTCTACTCAGTTAGAAGAAGCAGGCCTTCAACTCTGATAAGGACAAGGTGAAGAGAGTACAGCAACAGCTAAAAGTCCAACTGAGGCAGGGGCAGGAGGCCTATGGGAGGAAATTGGAGACTAAACTCAAACAAAATAACACCAGAGAGGTTTGCAGGGAAATGAAGGCTATTACTGGTCTTTCCAAATCCAAGCATCAGGACAAAAGCCCAGACAGGTCTAACCTTCTCAATTTGCATTTTAATCGTTTCTCTTCTCCTGGCACCTCCATCTCTACACCTCCCACCTCAATCCGCACCTCACCACAGTCTACAAATCAGCCCATTACCTCTGCTCCCCCACGGAGGAACCCAGCTCAGTATCCTTGTCACCTGGGCAAAAACGCTGTGTGTTTTACCTGTCCAATTGTTGTTGTCCTAATGTTTGTGAATATTGTCATTGATTGTACTGCACTTTTCAACTCTGTTATCTTCAAGTTGATGTCACACACATGCACAGCGACCCCTCCCCTGGCTGTCTCTATCTCTGTTCTGCTTAGCCAGGGGGAAACGAAATTTCGATTTTCTATGTGTCATACATATGGTTTTTCAACAATAAAGCAACTATGACTAGGACAGGTGAGAAGGCAGCTGGAGAAAGTTCACCAGAACAAGTCTCCAGGACCAGACAAAATCCATCCCCGTGTGCCAAGAACTTGGGCAGCACAGCTCACTGGGGTCCTGCACTTTCTCTTTGCACTGAGTCTGAAGCTTGAAAGGGTTCCGGCGCTTTGGAAGACCTCATGCATTGTGCCAGTGCGCAAGAAGCCCGTTACATCTGGACTCAATAACGTCAGACCAGTTGCACTGACATCTCATTCATGACATGAGATGTCAGTGTGTTTGAGAGTGTTTGAGAGACTTGTTCTGGTTCAGCTCAGACCCCTGGTGACACCATCCCTGGACCCACTAAATTTGCCTCTCAGGCCCACATGAGTGTGGAGGACACCGTAATCTATCTTCTGCAGCGAGCTCACTCAAACCTGGATAGTGTTAAGGGCTCTGTGAAGATATTGTTTGATTTTTCCAGCGCCTTTAACACAATTCAGCCCTCTCAGATGGGTGAGAAACTTCTCAGGATGAGTGTTAGCTCCTCCATTGTCTCCTGGATTACTAACTACCTGTCAGGCAAGCCTCAATACCTGCAACTGGGGACCACCCTGTCTGATACTGTGGGCAGTAATGTAGGAGCCCTCCCCCAGGGTACAGTCCTGTCTCCGTTCCTGTTCACTCTGTACACCTCTGATTTGAAGTACAGCTCTGGGTCCTGCCATCTGCAGAAGTTCTCTGATGACTTTGTGGTGGTAGAGTGTATCAGGGATGGACAGGAGATGGAGTACAGGACGCTGATTGCAAATTTTGTGGAGTGGTCCCAGACAAACCATCTGCTCCTGAACATTGACTAGACCAAGGAACTGGTGATTGAATGGGGTCATCAGTGGAGCGCATTACCATCCAGGGTCATGAGGTGGAGATTGTGGACTTCTACAAGTACCTTGGCATTCATGTGAATAACAGGTTGGACTGGAGGGACAACTGTAATGCTGTATACAAGAAGACCATGAGCAGACTCTACTTCCTGAGGAAGCTCAGGTCTTTCAATGTGTACAGTAAGTTACTATAGATCTTCTACCAGTCTGTGGCCCCTGTACTGTACCCTGTACTTCACTGTGGTGTTTGTGTGTTGGGGGAGCAGCACCAGTAAAAGGGACATTGGGTGGATTGACAAATTGAGCCGCAAAGCTGGTCAAGTCATCGGTTGTGAGCTGGAGACATTTGTCACAGTGAGGGACAGGAGGAAACTGCTCTCCATCATGCATACTCCTGCTCACCCACTGCACCAGACCATAGAGGGACAGAGGAGCTAATTCTCCAACAGGCTCCTACAGCTCCGCTCAAACAGTGAGAGATACAGGACTAACCGGCTGGTTAGCTCAACTGGTAAGTCACTGACTTTCCCCCCGGTGGTTGTGGGTTCAAATCCTCCCCGGCAATGAGCTAGCAAGTGTGGGTCCTTGGGCAAGACCCTTCACGGTACTGCCCCCGGGCGCCGAAAGATGGCTGCTCACTGCTCCTGAAAAAAGGATGCAGAAGTCAAATTTCTCCCGTGTGTCACTGTGTGTCATTGTGTGTGAGACCAATAAAGGCTTAATCTTAATCTACATTCATACAACTGTACAACAACTCACTCTTGTGCAATAGGTAATAATACTCCCTAGTCCCTTCAACTGCATATACCTGGGATTGTACATCTTATTGTATTTTATTACTACTTTTCTATTTAAATCTGATTTGTACATATTATTATCATTTTTTATTTTTATAATTATGTTTCATCTGACATTGGTCTATTGCTCTTTGGTTGCTATTCCATCTATTTTTTTTCTTTTTACCCTCTGTTATATATTATATTTGATAAGTTAGCTATCGTACCCAAAACAATTTCCCTTGTGGATCAGTAAAGTTTGTCTAAGTCTAAGCAGTCCCCAGAGATAAACAAAAGGTTTCCAAACCTGAGAGGTAAACTGTGTACCTCTGTCCGACACAATATTTGTAGGAATACCATGGAGACAAAACACATGCTGAACCAAGAGTTTAGCCATTTCAGAGGATGAAGGTAATTTGGGGAGAGGAACAAAATGCATGGCTTTAGAAAAACGTCCACAAAAGTAAGTATGTATTACACAAGTAAGTGGTATTACCTTCCGACGTGGGGAGGCCAGTTACAAAGTCCACAGCTATATGCGACCAAGGCTGGCTGGGGATCGGCAGAGGATGGAAGAGACCAGCCGGGGGCAGGTGACTGGATTTACTGCAAGCACATACAGGGCAAGCATAAACAAAGGCTCAGGTGTCACAAGACATAGAGGGCCACCAAAATCTTTGCCTGAGGAATACTTGAGTGTGATTAGCACGAGGATGACAGGTTAACTTCGAGGCGTGTCCCCACTGGAGGACTTGGGACTGTACACTTGAGACAAAAATAAATAAATAAATAGGCAGGCCATTACCTGGGTCAGGTTGGGTTTGTTGGTCTTGCCGGACTACCTTCTCAATCTCCCAACCAACGGCTCCAAGAAGGAGATTTGAAGTTGAGGTGTTGACTGAAAAGTCTGGATTGTCAATGACACAAGGCGATGGTAGGGTAGGACCTGGCTGGGGTCTACCTCCTCAGAAATGAACTGGCGGGACAGGGCATCATGCTTAACATTCCGGGTTTCAGGACAGTAAGTTAGGACAAAGTTAAATCTTTCCAGGAACAGTGCGCTCACCTACTTTGACGGGAGTTCAACCTTTTTGCCGACTGGAGGTAGGAAAGATTTTTGTGGTCAGTCCACACTATGAAGGGATGCTCAGCTCCTTCCAGCTAGTGGTGCCATTCTTGCAGAGCCAAACCTACCACCAGGAGTTCTGTTACCAATGTCACAATTGCCTTCTGCTGGTGTTAATTGCCGAGAGAAATAAGCACAAGGGGGCATTTTCTGGTCCTTGAAACAATGCCGGGACAGGACAGCACCCACTCCAGAGGCTGAAGCGTCGACTTCAGCATTGAATTGTCTGTATGGATCTGGGTGAGATAAAACAGGAGCAGTTATGAAAAGTTGTTTGAGTGTGGAAAAGGCAATTTCAGCCTCATTAGACCACTTGAAAGGGACTAGTGTGGAGGACAAAGAGGTAAGTGGATCCACTTTTCTACTGTAATCTTTGATGAACCTCCTGTAGAAATTGGCAAATCCCAGAAAACACTGGAGTTGTTTACACGCATCAGGTCTGGGCCACTCCACAACAGCCTTCACTTTAGCTGGATCAGGTTTGAGTTGCCGCTGCTCAATGACAAAACCAAGAAAGTTTACAGTGGTGGCATGAACTTAACATTTTTCTGCTTTTACAAATAACTTGTTTTCTAAGAGTCATTATGAAACCAACCTCACATGCTCAACATGTTCTTTAATGTCTTTGGAAAAAATCAAAATGTCATCCAGGTAAACAAATACAAATTTGTTGAGCATGTCTCGGAGCACATCATTTACAAGGGCTTGAAAGACAGCAGGGGTGTTAGTAAGTCCGAACGGCATAACTAAATACTAAAAATAACCAATGGGAGTATTAAATGCAGTCTTCCATTCATCTCCTTGACAAATGCAAACCAGATGATAAGCATTGCAGAGGTCTAGTTTTGGTAAAAAGGGTTGTAAAGTTTTGTCCTTATCCACAAAGAAGAATCCAGCTTCTACAGGGGGCAAGGAGGGCCTAATTAACCCAGCAGCCAGCATGTCTTTTATGTACTGCTCCATAGTCTCTCAGGACGGGTCAATTTGTACAAGTGACTAGCAGGCGGTGAGGAGAATGAGACAGGGCCTTCTCTTTACTGAATACTTGAGATAAGTCATGGTATATGGTAGGAACAGAGGACAAATCAGGAGGACTAGGTGGAACAGAGTTTGAAATTTTACTCACAGTGACAGCTGACTTAAAGGGACAGTGTGTAAGATTTTTACCTGTTAATTACTGAAATTGAAGATACCCATTCAAAAATACATTGTTTTCCTAGCCTTTTCACTTCCATCATGAAATCAAAGTATTCTTTTGGACTTAGATATAGTCACATAAAAGGGGGATCTTCCCCATATAGAGGCAGCCATTTTGAATACGAGAGCCACAGAAGGACATTTGGGCTCATCCTTCGCCTCGGCTCCTGCTAACAGCTGCTTAGCCGCGCTGCGTTTGGGAGTGAAGGACAGAAGGAGAGAAGGGGAAGGGGAGGGGGAAGGGGGAGCCTGTGTAAAGAAGCATGCTGCCGGATCACACATCGTAATGGATACAACACGTATTTTGGACTAAATTGTTTTACTGGATTTTATTCGCTGGATCCTTATGGACAGATTGAGACCAAGTTTATGATGAAATACAGAGTTTGACCTGTGCAGAGCCTTCAAAGGTAAGCTAAGTAAGCTAAGTTTTGTGCTTTTCCGTATAAAAGCCCCATGTGCTCGGGGAGTGATTGTTTTGCAGGGAAATGAATTGCATAGTCAAAAAGAGGAGACTGTAAGGTTTCATTTGATGTGTAGATTGTCATGAATCATGATCGGGATTGTGTGTTTTCATGCGAAAAGAAAAAAAAAAAGTGAACGGGGGACCGCGCTTTATGTATACAGCGGTGCGCGGTTCGTGCGCGGGCACGCGCGATCTCGGCGGTACGTCGCGTCCGGGTGACCCTCGAGGTCTGCCATAGCCAAAAGAGGAAGTGGAATAGCTAGTAACCACCTATGCGCCACGAATCCTACACACTGTCCCTTTAAGGCAATGGGAGTGACGGTGAACACTCCAACTGTTGACTTATTGGCTGACCAGTCTATTTGAGGGTTGTGCAGTTTTAGCCAAGGGAGTCCTAAAACCACTGGAGCTAGAGGAGACGGAATAACCAATAATTGCATTCTCTCTCTGTGATTGCCAGACAGAACAAGGGTGACAGGCACTGTGCGGTGAGTGATTTTGGCTAGGGTGCTCCCATTCAGAGCATTAAACTCTCTGGGAAACTAATAGGAATATGTGACCGACCACGGCAAAACCATTCACAAGTCGTCGGGGAGGTGTTTTGAGTTATTACAGATTCTGAAAGTGTGTAAGTGTAAGCTTTCCAATGATGCCTTAAACATGAAAATCTGACAACATTTGAAGAAGTTGTGGCCATTTGAAAGCATACACATTGGTTTATGCTGAGCGGAGAAACCAGCTCGTAAAATTTCCTCGCGTTCTTGCCTAATTTGCATGACATTAAGCTAAGCCCTCCCCCATCTGTGATGTGGTGTTTACGTTCAGGAAAGGTCTCAGAATGAGAAAGTACTTTGTTAAAATGGAAATGCTTTTATAATAAAAAGTCCATATAATCATTCAATATTATTCAATAATACACAGGACAGTTAAGTTAAGTTAAAAATCACCTGTATTGTCAGTTTAATACAATACAAAATAGTATAGTATAGTATTTAGTCCCGGTTTAGTCTTAGCAGAAATAGGTTAGGCTGCATTGACCAGCCGCACAGCGCACATACTGAAATATGATCGCCACACGAAAGCCAAATACGTTTTTAAATGTCTTAAAGTCTATAAAGTAAACGTGTTCCTGCAAACATCGGGTACACTTACTTGCCTGTTGTTTGCCTCGTTGTCCGATTATTTGCATATCCACGCTCTTTCACCAGTAAAGTATCCGATCGCATTCTGTAAGCTTCGGAGAAACCTGTCCCATGTCCCGAGGAGAGACTCCTTCCGTATGTAGCATTTACAGTCAAAGTTACAGATTTTTTAAGTTACGGATGCAAATGCATCCTACGAAATGCAGCTACATATTCACGAACTGAACACAGCCGATAGGCTGAAAAAGAAAACAGAAGAGAACTAATGTCACGTGATTGGGCCGCAGCGGTAGGATGGAAATTTGGACAGCCTCGATTTTTTCTGAAAATCAAGCCAATTTCACAGATAAAATGTATGCTTTTTAAGCAGCCAATGCGATTATTTGAAACATGGAGTGTTTCAAATATGATCTCAACTAGCTCATTCTGTAAAAAAATGAAAATCACAGATTTAAAAAAAATAAAATAAATTAAAATAAAATAAAAACTTATCTGAGTTTCCCCAATCCTGAGTTGCAGCCTGTTTGGCCGTACTCAGTCACACATTTGCTTGGAATACCAGGTTGGAGTCAATAAAGTTATCGTCGGCCCCAGGATCAACAAAACTATGGAGTGAAAGTGACTCACGTGACCACAGCAAGGAGGTGTGTAGAAAATTGCGGCGAGGAAGCATGGCTCACTAGGGTCCCTCCACTCACTGGTGAGCCAGGTCTTTTTGGCCGCAGAGTGCAGGCTCTGATGTAATGTCCTTCCTCCATCCATCCATTTTCTTCCGATTATCCGGGGCCAGGTCACGGGGGCAACAGTCTAAGCAGGGACGCCCAGACCTCCTTCACCCCGGACACTTCCTCCAGCTCCTCCGGGGGGACCCCAAGGCGTTCCCAGGCCAGCCGGGAGACATAGTCCCTCCAGCATGTCCTAGGTCTTCCCCGGGGCCTCCTTCCGGTGGGACGATGCCCGGAACACCTCCCAAGGGAGGCGTCCAGGAGGCATCCGAAACAGATGCTCTCTAAGGGTGCGCCCAGCCACTCTGCGGAGGAAACTCATTTTGGCCGCTTGTATGGTGAGGGTAGGAACGTAGATTGACCAGTAAAATTTGGCTCAGCTCCCTCTTCACCACAATGGTCCGGTACAATGACCGCATCACTACTACCAATGCTGCACCGATCCGCCTGTCAATCTCACGCTCCATCCTCCCATCACTCGTGAACAAGACTCTGAGATACTTGAACTCCTCCACCTGAGACAAGGACTCTCCACCCACCCGGAGAGGGCAAGCCACCTTTTTCCGGTCGAGAACCATGGCCTCAGATTTAGAAGAGCTGATCCTCATCCCAGCCGCTTCACACTCGGCTGCAAATCGCCCCAGTGCACGCTGGAGGTCCCGGTTTGATGAAGCCATCAGGACAACATAATCTGCAAACAGCAGAGACGAGATCCTGTGGTTCCCAAACCGGATCCCCTCCAGCCCCTGACTGCGCCTAGAAATTCTGTCCATAAATATAATGAACAGAACCGGTGACAAAGGGCAGCCCTGGCGGAGTTCAACATGCACTGGAAACAGGTCCGACTTACTATCGGCAATGCGAACGCAGCTCCTGCTCTGGTCATACAAGGACCGAACAGCCTTTAGCAAAGGGCCCCGAACCCCGTACTCCCAGAGCACTCTCCACAGGACCCCATGAGGGACACGGTCGAATGCCTTCACCAGATCCACAAAGCACATGTGGACTGGTTGGGCAAACTCCCATGCACCCTCGAGCACCCGATGGAGAGTGTATAGCTGGTCCAGTGTTCCCTGGCCGGGACGAAAACCACACTGCTCCTCCTGAATCCGAGGTTCGACTATGGGACGAATTCTCCTCTCCAGCACCCTGAAATAGACCTTATCGGGAAGGCTGAGGAGTGTGATTAGTTGGAACACACCCTCTGGTCCCCCTTCTTAAACAGAGGGACCACCACCCCGGTCTGCCTGTCCAGAGGTACTGTCCCTGACCGCCACGCGATGTTGTAGAGACGTGTCAGCCAAGACAGCCCCACAACATCCAGAGACTTAAGATACTCAGGACAGATCTCATCCACCCCCGGAGCCTTGCCACCGAGGAGCTTTCCAACCACCTCAGTAACTTCAGCAAGGGTGATGAAGCCTGCTTTCTTCTCGGAAGACGTAACAGCGGGATTGAGGAGATCCTCAAAGTATTGCTTCCACCGTCCGAAAACATCCCCAGTCGAGGTCAGCAGCTCCCCACCCGCACCGTAAACAGTGTTGGTGCAGCACTGCTTCCCCCTCTTGAGGCGCGGAACGGTTTGCCAGAATTTCTTTGAGGCCGTCCGATAGTCCTCCTCCATGGCCTCTCCGAACTCCTCCCAAACCCGAGTTTTTGCCTCTGCGAGCACCCGGGCTGCAGCATGCTTGGCCCGCCGGTACCCGTCAGCTGCCGCAGGAGTCCCATGAGCCAACAAGGTACCGGAAGCCGATAGTACTCCTTCTTCAGTCTGACAGCATCCCTTACTTCTGGTGTCCACCACCAGGTTCAGGGATTGCCGCACGACAGGCACCACAGACCTTATGACCACAGCTACGGGCAGCCGCATCGACAATAGAGGAGGAGGACAAAGCCCACTCGGACTCTATGTCCCCAGCCTCCCCCAAAATCTGGGAGAGCTCCTCCCGGAGGTGTGAGTTGAAGGTGCCCCTGACAGAGGGATCTGCCAGACGTTACCAACAGACCTTCACAATACGCTTGGCCTGCCAGGTCTCTCCGGCTTCCTCCCCCGCCAGCGGACCCAACTCACAACAGCTCTGCCCCTCTCTTCACCCGAATGTCCAAGACACGCAGCCGGAGGTCAGATGACACGACAACAAAGTCGATCATCAACCTCCGTCCTAGGGTGTCCTGGTGCCTGATGGACACCCTTGTGCTCGAACATGGTGTTCGTTATGGACAAACTGTGGCTAGCACAGAAGTCCAATAACAGAACACCGCTCGGGTTCAGTTCAGGGCCCGAAGGCTCAGGGACGTGACCCTCTCGTTCACCGGGGTGAACTCCAACACACGGCGGCTGAGCTGTGGGGCAATGAGCAGGCGGTGGGCCTCCAATGAGCAGGCCCACCGCCATTCCCCGTGGGCAACACCAGAGAAATGGAGGGTCCAGCCCCCCGTCCACAGTAAATACAAAGCCCAGACCCTTGTCGTCATTGGCGTTCGGCTAGAGATAGTCGGGCCCGACCCAGTTGCATAGGCTATCAGGAGGCTTGGAGTTGCTGGGAGACACAGGAGGAACATTTATTGATACAGGTGAATGAGCAGGAGATGAGGCATAGTGAGCATGAAATGCAGGTTGACATGAAACTCTCTCTGCGTCTTTCTGAATCTATTATCAAGATGTATGGCCAAAGAGATTAACTCTTCAAGGCTGGTGGTCTCATCTCGGGCGGCAAGCCTCTTAAAAAAACAGTTTGTAGGGTAGTGTCATCCCAGCCACTCCCATGAGCAAGGATACCGAAATCTATTGCATACTGAGCAACTGAGGAGGTTAAGTTAACAATCTTTTAGTGCCAACAATTTTTTAGCAGCTTCTTTGCCTTTTAATGAGTGATCAAATAGTTTCCTCATTTCAACAGAAAAAAAAAAAAACACAAGCAAGAATGAAGAATGTCTGAATTACTCTCCCATGCTGCTGTAGCCCACTGAGATGCTTTACCAGATAAACTAATAACAAAAGCTATGTGTGACTTATCTGAAGCATAGGTGTGAGGCTGCTCATCGAACACCAGGGAACACTGGAGGAGAAACCGACCACAGAACCCAAGGTCACCAGCGTATTGTTCAGGAGTGGGAATATGAGATTCACGTTGAACCAAAGTTGGTGGAGCTGGAGGTGGTGGAGAGGCTCCAGGCAGGTCACTGGGTGAAAGCAGTAGTGAGATTAGCCAACACGGTCCCGATTTGGTTCATCTGAGCGGCAAAAGCTTGCTGCTTCCCAACAATTTCCTCAAGTTGTTTGTCATGCCTCCCCAGTAATTGACCTTGATTAGAGACAGCTTGAAACAAAGGGTTTGAGTCTGCTGGGTACATTTTGTGGCCAGATTGTTCTGTTATGGCTACGTGGGTGTGGACCCAAATAATAAACTCATGGCGAAAAGAAAAAGTAACCAAGATTTATTGTCCAAGGAAAATACACTCAGCAAAAATATAAACACAACACTTTTGTTTTTGCTCCCATTTTTCATGAGATGGACTTAAAGATCTAAAATGGCGGCACGGTAGCAGAGTGGTTAGCGCTCTTGCTTCACAGCAAGAAGGTTCCGGGTTCGATCCCCGGGTCGCCCAGACCTTTCCGTGTGTGTTCTGTGTGGAGTTTGCATGCATGGTCTGGGTTCGATCCCCGGGTCGCCCGAGCCTTTCTGTGTGGAGTTTGCATGTTCTCCCCGTGTCTGGGTGGGTTTCCTCCGGGCACTCCGGTTTCCCCCACCAACCCAAAACATGCACCATAGGTACCTCCAGCTTTGGTCCTGACCAAGCCGAAGCAAGAAGATCATGGAGATGGTCCCCGGGCGCCCTAATGTGTGCTGCCCACTGCTCCTAATATATGTATATTTATATATAGGATGGGTTAAAATGCAGAGAAGAATTTCTCCAGTGTGAGATCAATAAAGTTCACTTCTTAAATTCATTCCAGATACACAATATTACCATTTCTCTCAAACATTGTTCACAAATCTGTGTAAATGTGTGATAGTGAACTGAGTCCCAGTTCTTGCATGGCCAGCATACTCACCGGACATGTCACCCATTGAGCATGTTCGGGATGTGCTTGACCTGTCTATACGACAGCGTGTACCAGCTCCCACTAATATCCAGCAACTTCGCACAGCCATTGAAGAGGAGTGGACCAACATTCCACAGGCCACAATTGACAATCTGAAAAACTCTAGGCGAAGAAGATGTGTTGCACTGCATGAGGCAAATGGTGGTCACACCAGATACTGACTGGTTCTGAGTCCCCAGACCCCCCCAATAAAGCAAAAAAAAAAAAAAAAAATGCACATTTCAGGGTGGCCTTTTATTGTGGGCAGTATTAGGTACACCTGTGCACTAATCATGATGTCAGATCAGCATCTTGATGTGGCACACCTGTGAGGTGGGATGGATTATCTCAGCAAAGCAGAAGTGCTCACTATCACACATTTAGACAGATTTGTGAACAATGTTTGAGAGAAATGGTAATATTGTGTATCTGGAATGAATTTTTAGATCTTTAAGTCCATCTCATGAAAAATGGGAGCAAAAACAAAAGTGTTGTATTTATATTTTTGTTGAGTGTAGGTGGTTTGTAAGGGAGGAGCCGGCAGCCAGAATATTGGAGTCTTCTATACAGCTTCTAGGAACAAAAAGAGGTAGTAAATAAAAATGATTGTGAAGCAGGAATCAAAAGAATACATCATCGTGTGCAAAATCACTGTCTAGTAGATTTAACAATCTGGCAAAGTCTGGCAGGAGAGCTGGCCCTTTGAAGCAGAGGCTTGATTGTAGATAGCGTGCAGGTGCTCCCAGCAGACTCCGCCCACACAGCATGCAGAGAAGACTCCAGTCACAGCCAGGTGCATGACAACCCCCTCCCTGGTTTTGTAAATATATTTAAAATGCTTGGAAGCATGGGCAATGTAGGCTTGTGAGCTGAGCTTTGGATAGGATCGTACAGCCTACCGTAAGGAGGGTTCAAAAAGTGCCCCACGGAAGAGATCACTAGATTACTCAAACATGCATCGATGACATCTAAAACCACAATTTTTATTTTTATTTTTATTTTTTTCATAAGGAAACGTTTTAATATGGTAGAAAGCTCCAAAAAGTCAATTTGCATAATACTCCTTTAATTACAAAAATATATAAATAAAAAATAAAAAATATATACCTTTGGTCTGGTGAAATCACCTGCTTGACTCAACAAAAATAGTTAATGCCATACTGTGGAACCTTCCATGCAAAGCAAGAACACTTCTATGCACCAGATGGGGCACTGTGTTTAAAGTGTTTTAAAGTGAGGAATCACTTTCAGGCACAAGGCCTTAAAGTTTCAAACAAACCTTGTGACGTCCAGTCATGGACAGTCAGTTGACATCCGGAAAATATTATAATCTCAAAGAAACATAATGTGACCCAGGTTTTACAAAGGCAGGTAACATCCACAGTAATGATCTAAACCAGGGGTCACCAACCCTATGCCCGCGGGCACCCGGTCGCCCGTGAGCCCCATTTCAGTCGCCCGCAGAGCAGGTTCTAAAAATAGAACAGGTCGCCCTCGTACTTATATAAATAATAATGTTTTACAAAAATGCTGCGCCTTTATATGCACATATTTTAAAGTAGGCTAATAATAAAAAACACTTACAGATTTAAAATTTTAAAATATATTGTTCGAGTTCACTTATCTGCGCATGACCTGTTTGATGCAGCTGGGCTCATCAAAAAAAAAAAAGACGAGACAGCATGGCGGAGAAGAGAAAGAAATCGTATGTTTTTAACACCGACTGGGACGAAGAGTTCTTTGTTACATGGAAAAGAGAAGTGTGTATGTCTCATTTGTGGAGCTACAGTGGCGATTTGGAAACGGCACAATGTGGAAAGTCAAATTTAAAGACGAGGAAAAATGGATCAGATGTCATCTCAACTCTGGCCGATGTACAACTTGGTGTGAGTACAGTGACAAGACGGGTGTCTGCTATTTCCTGAAAACTTGAATCAGCAGCTGGACAAGGACGTGAATACAGGTGGTTCAGGATCCAGAGCAACGAGTCCGTGGACAACAGCAGTACGGCTCAGCTAATGGTGTTTATTATTATTATTTGAAATCATTCAGCCTGCTTCAATGTTGAAATGATAAGAGTTTGATTTATTTAAAACAAAAAAGGGAGTTGAAATAATGTTAAATTTATAACTACATTACCACATTACTAGTATATTTTTGCTACTGAGTAATCTAATTGTGACATGTTCATTTGCACAAAATAAATGTCACTTTGACAATGAAACACAAATGTGGTCATTTACACATAACTAATGCATGTATGCATACATTGTGATCAAATAAATAATAATACAGCGTAAAAGTGGATTATTTAGACTTTTGAATTATCTTAATTGAGCTGGTAGCCCTCGTATTATTTGATGACCTTATGGTAGCCCTCGGCTTTGAAAAGGTTGGTGACCCCTGATCTAAACAGACTGAGGCTGCACGCCCCTCTCTTCTTCTCCTAGTATCTCACTCTTAAGGCCCACACAAACTGAGAAGCATTGACACATGGCAAAATTGCCACTCCATTATTTTTTTTTATAAATAATAATAATATTACATCAACTTTTTTGGACACTCAAAGATGCATAACAAACAAAATAGGAAGTAACACCATAGGAAACAGGGGAATCATGGGGGGAATGCCAGCTAGAACAGGTGAGTTATTAGTAGTGATTTGTTGCAGTGATTCCGAGTTCCTGATGGATTGTGGGAGAGAGTTCCAGAGTGAGGGGGCGGCAGCAGCAAATGCTTAGTCCACCAAGGTCTGGTGCTTTGTCCTGATGAGGGGAGTCAGGAGGTTGGTGTCGGCTGATCTGAGGCGGCAGGTGCGACAGTGCTCACAGAGGAGGTCAGTGAGATAGGGAGGGGCCAGGTTATGGAGGGACTTGTAGGTGATTAGGAGGACCTTGTATTGTACAGGGAGCCAGTGGAGTTGCTTGAGGGCAGGAGTGATGTGGTCTCTGGAGCAGGTGTGGGTGAGGAGGCAGGTTGGCGGAGTTCTGGATGTATTGCAGGTGGGTGAAGGGGAAACTATAGAAGGCTATTGCAATAGTCAAGTCTGGAGGAGATAAAGGCATGAATAAGGATTTCTGGGGCTGGGGATTTCTATGGGCTGAGAGAGGGAGGGGTGGAGACAGGCAATGTTGTGGAGATGGAAAAAAGATGTTTTGGTGATGTGGCTGATGTGGGCTCTGAATGAGAGGGTATGAGTGTGCACACAGCTTGCACACAAGGGTTTTGCTTTCATGAGCACCTGCACTGCTGTTAAACTGATCAGTGAGTATATTCGTATGTAGGGGTTCATTGACACTGGCATTTAAAGCCAAGGAACCGAAAGTTGGCACTAAACAAACATCAGTATTTCAGGGCCACTACTTAGCGTTTCCTATGAGTTGCAGTACCAACTCCTATTGTGTGCACATTATAACTATATTGTTCTTTCAAGATAGTATATTGTTCCTTGCCTGGCCAATCCAGACTGATATATCCTATAAATATACAGAGGAACATCAGTCTGGTCACCACATCTCTGTGGAGCACATTGGTCACCCATCATTGGAAACCAAAATTACATGTCTCTCACTTCAGATGAACAGGGTTTAGTGCTTCACTCACTGATTCTCCAAAAATCTGCTATTTTTCAGTCTCCTGATATATTTTGTTCCTTTCTTTTGCGACATGTGTCCCTGATTGGCCAATCGACCTGTCAATCATGCCCTTCTGAACTCAGGGAGATGCACCAGTGACCAGACAAACATGTTTGTAAAGTTCTGGAGAAGTGTGTATTCTGGATCCCAGGCAATCCCGTTCCCTCAAGATAATATAGTTTTTCTTGATGTGACCAGGAGCTTTGTAGAAAAGTAATATTGATTTTAAAAATGAAAAGAGGACTGTGTATGATAGTGGCCTAATGGTTGTGTAGTGTTGTGTTTTAATCACACCTTAGTGTTGATGCTGCACAGCCAAGTGGAACCAATATACAGCTCCATTCTGCCTGTGGAAGATCATGTTTCATCAGATTTATTTTAGATGCTGCTGAATCTCTCATTGTGATTTTTTTCACACTTTAATCACTTTCATTATGAATTTCAATTGCTGAATTTTTATGTACTTATATTAAATGTTTTTTAAAAAAAACACCTTCAAATAAAATATTCAGCACAAATATTTTCAAGCCCTCAAAATCAACAGTAAAAATGTATTTAATTGTAAAATTTGCATTGAAAAAAAACTGCAGCAAAGCCCTGTGGATCTTTATGTTATAATGTATGCATATTTGCAATATTGATCTAAAACGACTTAACAAAACAAAGTGTGCTGACTTTCATGTTAGAAAACTGTGGTGTCCATTGGGAGCTGACGTCAGCGTAAACGTCATCATCTCCTATGGATAGCTGCACATCACACTAGAGCAGAGCTTTTTTTTTTTCATTTGGACCGAAGACTACGTGACACTGCCAAATCCTACATGTATCACCATTTTAAGAAAAGTAATATAGAGAGCAAAGTAAGTGCAAAGCAGTAGGTGTGTACCTGTGGCAGTGAACACAGGGCTTGATCGGCAAAATAACGTTGTAAAAATAAGCAATTAAAGACTGCTTAAATATGAACAAATCACTCCAAATACAACTTCAAGAGAGTATTTGTGAAGGTGAAACAACTATAACACCACCAGGACTCCTCAACCCTCTCTGCAGAGTATCTACCATCGCACAGTCCGCAAGAGAGCTGCCTCCATCTCTGCTGCCAACTATCTCATTGGTTTCAGTCTTTTGTTTCTCAAGATTTGGAACCTTTTACTGCACATATCAATTCTGTAGATCCTAATATCAAATTCACCCATGAAGATGCCTAGGATAACACATTGGCGTTCTTAGATTGTGCAGTAACGATAGGAGAAGACCGGCGACTCCAAGTAGAAGTCTTCAGGAAGCCCACACACACAGACCAATACCTGCTTTTTGATTCACACCACTCACTGCAGCACAAACTGGGTGTTATTCGGACATTACAACACAGGGCCCAAGTGGTTCCCACAAGCACAGAGGGTAAGGAGAAAGAAGAACAACATGTGCAGGAAGCCCTCTCTGTTTGTGGATATCCTAAATGGGCTGTTAACAAAACCAAGAGAGACAAAGGCAAGAAACAAGATAATAGAGAATCCGAACCCAGGAGGAAAGGGGTAGCGATTCCGTACCTGGCCGGCGTGTCGGAAAAACTACAGAGGATTTTCAGACCATATGAAATCCCAGTTTATTTCAAACCCACAAACACTTTAAGACAAAAACTCGTCCACCCAAAGGACAAAACACCGAGCCACAAACAAAGCAATGTGGTCTACTCCATTCAGTGTAGTGAAGACTGCAGTGAGCGCTACATTGGAGAAACCAAGCAGCCACTTCACAAGAGGATGTACCAACACAGACGGGCGTGCCAGAGTGGACCGTCATCTGCCGTACATCTTCACCTAGAAGCCACGGGCCATTCATTTGAGGACAGTGAGGTTCAGATCTTAGCCAGGGAAAATAATTGGTTTGAGAGGGGAGTTAAAGAGGCTATTTTTGTCAAAAAAGAGAATCCTTCTCTGAACAGAAATGGTGGAGTCAGACATGATTTGTCTCCCATCTATAATTCCATTCTTAAGCCTAGCTCAAGCAAACAGGGGAACAATAGGGCTAGCCAGGTCAGGGCCAGAGGTGTGAAAAACAGTTGTTGTAGGGATGAATAGGTATGGTAATCTAGACGCCAGAGGAACAAAAGACTAAAACCAATGAGATAGTTTCGGAAAGTAGTTAGCTAGTTAGCTCCTCCCTGCAGCAAGATATAAGCAAGCGTCTTACCAGCATTCTAATTAGAGCTGACGAAGCCTCTCGGATGAGCGGCGAAACGTTTTCGACCAAACAAACTTTGTCCAGTTGACAAATTGAATTTCTTCTTTTATCATGGATTCTACCTGGACGACTGAGGGACTCTTCACGCAGGTCTATATCAACCATGTTTACACTTCCTGTTTGCACTACAGTGGTCCCTCGATTATCGCGGGGGTTAGGTTCCAGAAATAACCCGTAATGAGTGAAATCCGCGAAGTAGGACAACTTTATATTTTACAATTATTATACATGTTTTAAGGTTGTAAACACCTTAAACACTGGAATTAATGTTTTCTCACATTTCTCTCTCGTTTAAACACTCAAACTTTCATAGATTTTCAACAAAATGTATTAATAGTGAAGCGTGGGGGCTCCACCGGGAGCCCCGCCAGATGCGCGAGGGGAGTGGAGACATGAGTCAATGGATCCGCAGGAAGCACCGCGCTCATCCAACGGCATTGCCACATCCCGGGACGCGACGCGCACCAACCCCTTGGAGAAGTGCGCGTGGTCAAATCCGTGACAGAGCAGCACGGCCGGCGCAGGTTTAGGTTTAGACCTGGTTTAGACCTGGTCTAAACCTGGTTTAGTTCTGATCTAGACCTGGTTTAGTCCACGTTAATCCTGGTCTAGTCCCGGTCCCCCCTGCATCCCCCATCTATCAATCGGCAAAGGTCTACAGTCTCTTAGCCAATCAGGAAGCAGAACACAATGTTACACTATAAAAAAAAAAGTTACACTATATAAAAAAAAAAAATCCACGAAACAGCGAGGCCGTGAACCACGATAGAGCGAGGGACCACTGTATATCAGCCATGTTTGCACACCGTTTTACCATCGACAGTTGCACATAAAACTAATGTTGCACATTATCTGTAAATATGCACAGAGCACCTAGCCCATATTTTTTCATAGTGTATATTCTGTAAAGATTGTTTCTATTGATTATATTTTTTACATGCTTCTCTTTATTTTATTTATCTATTTTAATTTTTTGCATGCTCTTGGCATCCAGGGTGGGCAGCAAAGTAAGAATTTCATTGTACAGGGAAATGTGTTTCTTTACTGTGCATATGACAATAAAAGCTTTGAATCTTTGAATCTTGAATATTGAATAACGGGTAAAATCTCTGGAAAGTCGATTTTGCAGAAAACATCTGATTTAAAATTCAACATCTGATGAAGGAAATTACCTTTCAAAGATATTCATCACATTACAGCCCTCCCTCTGATACTCCATGCTTTAACTCTCCGAGCTTGTTTTTCCATCCCTGTATTCCCTGTGCTAATGCAGTCTTTGATTCAGCTCTGTGTGCTTTGCTCTCCCTGTCCAGCCCAGCGCTCGTGAACGCTGTGACAGCGCATTGAGCAGAGGCGTCCTGTGCAGAATATTAACCAAACCTAAAGGGCTAGTGTAACACAGCCTCTTCTTGGGGGTTCAGTCTGTTTAGAGCCCTCTACATAAACACTGTGGACATGTACTACACATCTGCATTCATTGAAGTAGAAAGGATCGTTAGGGGTATTCACAATAGTATACTTCCTAATCACAATCCACATTAAAGATGGAGTATTCAGTGGTGGACAGTCTGATTCTCATAATTCTGTCTCATAATTGCTTTGCCTATGCCACACAATATGGTATTAAAATCAATCTATCAATGGTCTGGTTTTCTTCATCTAAATGTCATGCTTTCTTTTTTCCTTTTATAAATTGCCTATTAATGTGTGTATTATAATTTGTCTAATTTTTAAAAAAAAATGTCACTGTAGCTTTCCGTTATGTTCGCCAGATCAGCAGTTACAACGAGCTGCCTCTAAGTGACATTGAAGCTGCGATTAGAGTCACATCCCCCATGAAAAGCTATGGAAGGTTGTGAAGAGCGCTGCTGCTGAATCTATGGTTTTATCACATGCCCAGTGTCGGTAACTACACACGTAGTCGTCATCCGTATGTTTCCAAAAGTGCTAGCTAGCTTGTGACTATAATTTTACTTGTGAGAGACTTGTTTGAACTCACATATTCTAGTCAGATTGTGTACAAAAACATGATACAAAAATATATACAGCATTACAAACTTAATGTGTAGTTGTGTAGTTTCATTAGTGGGATGCACACTGATTGTGATGTGACTGTGCTCTGAAGGGGGAGCCAGGGGAGGGGGGATTCAGTGTAAAAAAAAAAAAAGTTTCATTAATCTTTTTATGATCGAAGGAGAAGTTCAATTTGTCAACTGGACAAAGTTTGTTTGGTTGAAAACGTTTCGCCGCTCATCCGAGAGGCTTCGTCAGCTCTGGCTCTCATGCTGGTTCGGCCCTGTTTATATCTAGCTGCAAGGGAGGGGCTAACTACCCTGAACAAAGCTCTTGACCTATCCCCGCTACTCTCTTTTGTTTTACGAATTCCTCTGGCGTCTTGTATTAGCATATCTAGACATATCTATACAAGACGCCAGTTGTTTTCAAATTGAACTTCTCCTTCGATCTTGGATTCTACCTGGACGACTGAGGGACTTTTCACGCATTAATCTTTTTAATACTTTACAGTGTTTACAGTGAATATAGCATTTTCAAAATAATAAAAAGTAACATGGTGATCTAAATGTTATGTGTTAGCAAAAGCCCCGTACAAGTGTAATAGCCCCTCTTTAATCCATAAGAGCGAAGTACATTTAGTGTATGTGATGGGAGAACATCTTTGCCATCGTCTTTACATCACACTTGCTGCACTTGCTGCAGTCTTGGGGAGTACTCCACCGGACTGTATTGGCAAGCTTATTTAACTGTATTTTTCTGATTATACAGTGGCATTTAAGTGTTTTTTTTTTTTTTTTTTTTTTGCCGGTTGGGAATAAGGAGCCAATGGGACCCCTGGAGCTAAGCGAACTGACAGTTGGTGACAATTAAAAGAGAATTGGGCCCTGACTTTAGTGGCACCTTGTCACGGCTGTATCCTGGTGCTGACGGGCACTGCAGAGCACTGCTGGGGACCGCACTAAATTAAACAAGTCAGCCATTTTGAGACACGTCCAACCTTAACACAGCCACAAGAGCTCTGCTTTAGAGCACATGGAGCTGTGGATTACAGACATCTGTGGACAATGCAGAAAAAACTACAAGAGGATCTACTCCACACTCACTGTCACTTGGATCACTTGGATTTGTGCTAATCTATTGCCAACTTGTGCATCAATGTTGTTTTTGTGATGTTCAAACTCAGTTTCAGTACTAAGGAAGAAAATACTGTATTCTTTTACTGTATCACAGATACCACTGTGAGTATTATTTTACTATATCACAGATACCACTGTGAGTATTCTTTTACTATATCACAGATACCACTGTGAGTATTCTTGTACTATATCACAGATACCACTGTGAGTATTCTTGTACTATATCACAGATACCACTGTGAGTATTCTTTTACTGTATTAAATAATTTCCCTTGTGAATCAATAAACTTTGTCTAAGTCTGTCTAAGTCTAATACCAAAAAGTATACCCAGCTACTCAGCCTTTTAATCACCTAAGCACTGAACATTGTCAAAATAAAAGGCTAGAACATCCCTAAAATAAGATTCCAAATCTCAATAGGACTATACTGGTTAAATACAGGCATAACAATATTTTTAAAGCCCCAGTGTGTAGGATTCGTGGCACATAGGTGGATGGTGCTATTGCACTTTCTGTTTTAGCTATGGCAGACCTCGAGGGTCACCCGGGCGCGCGCACGAGCCGCGCGCCGCTACTGTATAAATAAAACGCGGTCCCGTTTTTTTTTTTTTTTTTCTCATGAAAACACACATTCCCGATCATGTACCATGACACTCTACACATCAAATGAAACCTTACAGTCTCTATGCAATTCATTTCCCTGCACAATAATCACTCCCCGAGCACATGGGGCTTTTATACGGAAAAGCACAAAACGAGGTTAGCTTACCTTAGAATGCTTTGCACAGGTCAAACTCTGTATTTCACCATAAACTTGCTCTCAATCTGTCCGTAAGGATCCAGCGAATAAAATCCAGTAAAACAATTTAGTCCAAAACACGTGTTAGATCCATTACGACGTCTGATCCGGCAGCATGCTTGTGTTGTTTACCCAAAACCACGAGCCTTGCCGAAGGCGAAGGCGGAGCCCAAATGTCCTTCTGCGGCTCTCGTATTCAAAATGGTTGCCTCTGCATGGGGAAGATCCCCCTTTTATGTGACTATATCTAAGTCCAAAAGAATACTTTGATTTCATGATGGAAGTGAAAAGGCTTGGAAAACAATGTATTTTTGAATGGGTATCTTCAATTTCAGTAATTAACGGGTAAAAATCTTACATACTGTCCCTTTTACGGAGACATTAATGTGACGCTGCCAGAGCAAAAATCATTGGTCAGATTAGATGTCAGAGATGAGCCCTCTCTTTGTCAGGATCTATGTTTTTAAGCATTTATGCGATAAATAACACTTCATAAAAATAGAATGTAAAAAAACAAACATTCTTCATAGTGATGGATACGTTTCATACCATACTGCGGGAGATTATAGCCAAAGGAACAGCAAGGCCCTCTCCCAGGGCAAATATATATATTTTTTAAGACTGCTCACAGTAAGAATGCATGTTTGTGTATTTTTTGCTTAAAATGTTACGTATTGCAGCTTTAAGAAATGCAAGAGAGATAACTGAATAGGCAAAGCAATACATTTTCATGAGATTTGTGTATTGATGATTGATGTAGAGTTTCCAGTTTCATAAACTGACACTTGAATGATGATACATTATAAATATGTGACTAAGAGACTCACCAAACAAAGAAATATTTGATATCTGGTATCTTGAAAACCTGCAATGTGCACTTACTATGGTGCAAAATTGACTTTTCAGAGTTTTTAACTATATTATAGTTCCCCTCACCATTTATCCTCTCAAAGTTCTATTTGGAGTGATTTGTGCACATTGGATTCATCCTTAATCACTTATTTTCAAAACACCATATTGCCGATCAAATCCTGTTTTGACAGGCACCAGCTAAATGCCCACTGTTCTGTATTTCATTCTCCAGTTTTATTTTCTTAATCGATGATACCCATCGGATTTGGCAGAGTTGCATACTCATTTTACAAATGAAACAAAAAATCAGCTGCTTGCTAACTTGATCTGCAGCTATCTATCTGAGGTGCCGACAGCTGCATGGCTCTTAATGACATTTACTGCAACGGTCTCATTGAGCACCACAGTGTTGTGACAGAAGTCAGAGGACTTGATTCTTTTCTTAAGTAATTTTAATTAAAAATCAATATTGTATTTTCATATTTTGCAAATGATCACATAGTGATCCACGGGTCATAGATTATAACAAATAAAGAACACACACTAGCTCAATATACCTGCTTTAAGCACCACCAGCTTCTTTCCCCTGGGCCTTGTGTAGCCCACCCCTAAGTCCATGTGTGGTAGGAGTGATCCTGGCTGTACTGTGTGGCACGAGTGACCTCTGGGTTCTGTCTGTGACCCTGGCTGTGCTGTGCTTGTTTTACAGGACACATTGGCGATGTGTTCGCGGGAGAATGAGTTCAAAAGCATCCTGTTCTCTCTGTGCTACTTCCATGCTGTCGTGTCCCAGAGAAGCAAGTTTGGTCCCCAAGGCTGGAACAGAATGTACCCCTTCAACACCGGAGACCTCACCATCTCCATCAGCGTGCTCTACAACTACCTGGAGGCCAGCCCCAAGGTGCACAGGCTCACTTTACAAAGGTCACAGGGTGTTAGCTCAGTGGGAAATTATGGGAAATGTGAAGTGTTTAAAGGCTGGGGCAGAGGCTGGGGATCTAAAGATGCAGGTGAAATTGTGGTAACTTTACTTCAAAGGAAACTAAATGTTTGTGTGGTTTCTAAACAATGCAGAAAGCTCAGATTAGGGCAGACATAATTTAACAGCTGATGCTCTCACCCTAAGTAACAACAACTTAGAACTAAGGAATAAAATGTTAGAGCCAAACTAACCAATTACACTTTGTAGAAGTATATATGAAGATAAACATGCAGTGAAAGTGGTGGCAGAAATTCAATCCAATATGGCTTGCTTCCTGTTTCTCAGAGGTCAGTGCTCCAATGACCCTGATCAGTGGTTGCACTTACAAACTTATCAAAATATGATTAATATTAATTTACCCAGTTTGGTGACAACTTTTTTATTGTATGAAAAATATATAAATAAAACAAGACAAGTTATTCAATATCACACTGTAATTCAGTATTTCACTGTAAATGAAAAATCAATGTAAAATTGGAACATATTTTTTAGTCTCTTGTTGTTATCCTCCTAGAGCAACTCTAGTAGAGATACTATATGTGAAGAGTGACTGTGAAAGCTCAGTGCTTCGTAGGGCCTTCAAAGCAGAGATATAAGATGTATAATCTAGGGCAGGGTTTCCTAAAGTGGGGGACAACTTCTCCTTTCTCCATTTCACTTTTGTTTGTAAACACCAGCATGTGCAGGCTGCACCTCCTGGGGGTGAAAACTATTCATTTTTGTGGAATTGGTTCCTTTTGAACTTTTTAACCATATCTATACACATTTGCCACTTTTGTTTTAAAAGGAGGAAGCCCAGAGGGGTATTCCACGAAAGCGACTAAGCGCAAAGCCCGGCTTTATTCGACAGTTGGCGCTAGTTTTAGTGAGAGTTCAGTTCCATGACTCTCGCTAAACTTAGTCCCCGCTGAGTTGCTGTGGCAACATGGTTTTAGCGGAAAGTCTGGTACCGGGCAGGCTAAAGATGCGGCTTAATCAGGCTGTGTCGCAGAGAATAGGTACCTGACGTAAACAGAGTGTCAAACAAACCGTTCTGCACACCTCCCGCATGAGTAATTTAAAAATATGCTTTTTGAACCGCTGTCTTTATGACATTAGCACATAGAATAATTCCAGAGTTAATCCCAAGAAATACTTTGGTCGAGTGGTTACGTCCTGTGTCTTTTGTGTGGGCGTCGCGGGTTCATTTCCCGCTGTTGACGTATTCATGCGCAAGTCAATTTTTGTTATATTTTCACAAATTTACATTTGCCACATATAACACAAATGTTAATGAATTCAACCTAAAATTATTCATATCATCATAGAACTTATATCAGCTGGGCCTAACATCACTCTCACTTGACGACATTGAAACGTTATATTTTATGTGACATCTCTATCAAAGAATACAGTTAAAGGTAAACCTTTACTTTTAAAACAAAATGTAGCCAAATAACAGGCACACTCCATGATGCAACATTTCAATGATTCAACAAATTTGCTTCAGAGATGCTGTGCAAGCCTCTTTAATGAAATCCTATTTATCAATTTCCATCAATAGCCATAAAACAATAAAAGACATTAGGTATGACATTCTGGTATGAGGTCACTGCTGGAGGACTTCTGAGGGTCAGGCAAGGCACTGCTGGAGGACTGCTGAGGAGGGTCCAAGTGTACGCCTTGGACCCTCAGTAACTAGAACACAAGCATACTATTAAAATATACAAATGCTTGGATCACAGCTGAGGCAAGCATTAGCCTAGAGAATACCTTGAATATACTCTTCACAAGAACTCGTAGGAAGGATATTTGATGGGGTCCCTCCTTCAATTACCTCCACCAGTGGGCGACCCCGGTTTAGGGCCAGTGCCAGCTCCACCGCAGATGAAAGGTTTTGAGGGGGGCTCCCACCTCCTGTGGCTTGGTAGCTACTGTTCATTTTAAATTAAATTAAGGTCCAATTTCAACAGTATTACTAATTTCACTGAATAATAATATTAATATTAGCCTACTTACCACTCTGCAAAATGTTTTTTTATGCTTTGTCTTTACCTGCAAAACAGTCCTCTTCACATTATTCCTGCTCAAAGACAAGATAACACAATTTAACGTATTAGTTGGAGCAAATACTTTTACACAGTAAAAATAACTTACAACTGACAAGACTGCTCTACAAATATATAATATTTATGACATCAACTGCCCGCCATGAGAATCAAACTCACACCTCCTGCACGCCAGACCATAACTTTTCCCCTACGCCACAGATTAGTGTTGATATTGATGGTGAAAACCATACTTTAAAAACTCAACATCCAGCACTGTTATAGGACTTAACTTACGTATTTAAGCGCTCGGCGATCTTCTGCCACGCCATGTCTCTCGCCTTGGTTATTGCAAATGTGTTGTAGAGTTCCAAAAGCAACTTCTGTTCTGATGCGCCGAAATAATCGGCCCGAATCTTCGACATGATCGCGTTTTTGACAGTCGCTTGTTCAGGGCTTCAATAAGCTGTTGTTTAATCAATTACTTTTGCTTAATCAATTACTTAAGATTAATTTTTAAGCAATCAATCAATCCATCCATCAATATTGACAAAGGTCTCAGTGGAGCTCAACAGGTAGAGTCATCAGATCCAGTGTCAGGGCAGTTTGAGGGAAATAACAGCCCTTTGGACTAAAGTGTCCCTCTTCAGTGTCCTTTGTGTCCTGCAGCATCACAGCAGCCTCCAGGGGGTGCCAGGTGGACACACAAAAGGAACGCCTCTTCTAAACCTCTCTCTCTCTGCCACATTTGATTTAGAAAGCCCATTGCCTTGTTGTAAAAAAAGTCAGAGCTATGTGGAGTTAGCTATGTGGAGTTAGCTATGCTAACGCCCCTTTGTGCTTCAGGTGCCGTATGACGACCTGCGCTACTTGTTTGGGGAGATCATGTACGGAGGCCACATCACAGACGACTGGGACCGACGTCTGTGCAGGGCCTATCTGGAGGAGTATATACGGCCGGAGATGATGGAGGGGGAGCACCACCTGACCCCAGGTTTCCAACTGCCTGGGAACATGGACTACAGCGGCTACCACCAGGTGGGGCTAGTGAGCTACAAGAAGTAAATGGGGTCTGAATGTAAGATGAAAATACAATCAGAATATTGTTTAATTAAATTTTGTTTTTTTTATTTAGTTTATTTATTTATTTATCCATTCATTTACTTTGGTGGGAGTGGGTAACAAACTTGCCATATTAATTTTGTGACAGTCATGTCATTGTGGTTAGATTTTTATACAGGTTTTTTTTTTTTTTTTGTTCCTTGATACTAGTGATTTTAGTTTAGTTTTACTGCCAGAGACAATGTTAAATGTATCAGTTTTATTTCATTTCTGTAGGCCCAGTAATTACACAGGTATTGGCCATAAACCAGGCAAAAATCGCCGCATGTTGACAACTGAATAAGAAATAGTACTGTAGAATCCTGACCAGCCCTGCACCTGTATTTTACACTGTCACTTTTATGAGCAGTTTCGAATGGTGATGTCACAGGAACCCAGCCTTTTAATGGGCGGCTGTAGCTCAGTGTTACTCACTGACCTGAAGGTTGGCAGTTTAATCCCTGCTCCCTCTAGTGCATATTGTGTACTTGGGCAAGACACTTAACCCACCTAACCTCCAGAGTATGTGTGTGAATGTGTAGTCTAGCCCTGCACTGCACTGCATCATTTCTGATGTCTACCTTCAGCAAATTATATCAATACGACAGTTTTCTGCTATTGACTGAACAGGGTAACAAAGACTGTTTCACAGTTTGATGAGCAGTTAATCTTTGGAAACCACTGCTCTCCAGTTCACAGTTATAGTATCATTTTGCCATATGCTTCAAGCAGCATAACAGTGCAAGTGCAAGTGTGTACATTGGCGTAGAGGAGTTTTGTTGCCGTTGATGGAGGGAAAACAAATGATTGAATCTCTAGCATACTACAATAGTGTTGTTGTATAACACTGTTATATCTTTCTGAAGTTCTAAGCCAGTTTCACACTGTAGTACACATCTATAGGAACTTAAAACCTCCTTGTGTAGCCAAACCTCCCTGTCAAAGCCTGATCTCATCAGATCTCAGAAGCTAAGCAGGGCTGGGCCTGGTTAGGCTTGTATGCGACACTAACACCACCGAGTGTAGGGTGAATGAATAATGCACTGCAAAGCATCTTGAGTGTCCAAAAAAATCGCTTTATAAATCAAATGCATTAGTATTATTAAAACATAAAATGACGATAGTGCCTTGGATCAAGTTCTGCAAGACTCTTCACCCACTGTGCCTAGAATGAAATTGGTGTGTGCGTGAGCATTAGTAGTTTACCTGGCCAGCCAAATGATATCTCTCTGTATTTCCTATACAGCGCGATACCATTTGGACACCCTCACTCCACTCTCGCTCCTCCGGTTAAAAACGGACTCCGCGATTCTGATTAGTTCAAAGATGGTGACGTCAGTGCACCCGCCTTTGCCCGCAAAGTCACTCTTAGGCAGCGGAAGTTTCTCCTCAGTTTTGAATCAAGATGGCGCAATCTCTGATTGGTTCACTTAGCTGTCTGTCTAAGCGCAACAGCATTTTGAAAGTAAATGGAAAGGAGTTATTTTTAAACAATTTGCTGTGGTCCAAAGCTATTCCTCTCTTACCATATGCATTCTAAAGATCCCAATTATTCACCAAGCTCACAACTCTGAGACCAGAGCTAACAACAACTAGCATGCTACTGCACACTTCCTGACTGTCAGACAAAGCACTTGTAAGATGCAGATATTACGCACATGGGAAGAATTGTTTATAGGGTTTTTAAGTTGTGGACTGAAATACACCCAGAGCATGCAATCAAAGCATTAAACAGATCTGGCCTGTCTCCCTGTACCATAAGCACTGGCACTGTTAGCATCTCTTCTCCTTTTGTGTATTGGTTTAATATGACAGAAACCGCTGCTGCCAAATAAAGCAGTTGAAATGGGACAGTTCTACGAGTCCTAATATAATGTGATTTCCCTAAAGGATCCAGGAACAGATTGTGTGTTGAGATATATAGATATTCTCTTTTTCATTCTATTTACTTCTTTGGCATAGCTGAATGTTTGTAAAGAAAGTTGGAGTACGGTGCCAAGTCTCAGAGCGCCGTCTTTAAATATAGTCCACAGTCTTCAACACAATAGAGACTCATTATAATAGGACATATTAATCACTTGTTACCAAAGCTTGATGTATTTTTTCTTCTTACAAGTACATTTTATACCCCAGTGTGCTAAGTAACACCTCCCAAATCACCTTACATAGGAAAAATAGTCTTGGAACAACACTGTTTCCAGAAGATAAAGTTGCAAAATCAATTTTAACTTTTTATTATGTTATAGTTGTTTTCCTCTCATTTTCCCTTTCAAAGTTGTATTTGAGGTGATTTGTGCATGTTTGGGCAATATTCAATCATTTATTTTCAATTTTCAAGATTTTATATTTTGCATAATAGATCTGCTTTAGAGGCGCATAGTGTAACTTTTCTGCTGGGGGGTCCATCAAATGCTTTTCTCCATGGAGATGTTATTGCTTTGTCTGGAATGTTTCACAGTATGGTATTAAACATTTCTATCTTCAAGGAGACCAAACCAGACCAAGTTACAGGTCAGATTTGTGGAGAGGCGACCCCGCTCACTGTCAGAATGCCTGTAAAACCACCTGTGTTTAATGCTCGTACATTCAGGCAGAGCATTGACATATCCATAGAAACAAGCAGGCGAAAGATCCTAAGCCAAAAAGTTACATAGTGCACCTTTAAGAATCGGGTACAGTGTCTTTAATTGTGCCAACTCAAATTGTATTTTTGATTAGATTTCAATGTATTGAGCCATCCTGCATTATTATTATCTGTCTATATCTCCAAAGCTCAAAATGCTCTGTTGCACTGTGATGTCATGTAGTGTTAATTTTCAAGTTAACAGCTCCTTACCTTTTGCTTAGTTGAGATTGGCACTTCCACGCCTGAAATTCTCCAAATAATCCTCGTGAAGGTGTATGGAGAGAAAAAAAACATGAAGTGGAGCGTTTTCTGTATCATCACATGGCATCACAATGTAGAACAAATTGTTTTCTGTTTGAGAGAACTCAGCCTAAATATGCAGGGTTTTGTGAGTGAAACAAAACAAAACTTCAAGTATGTTTTTTGATGAGGGATCTAATTAATTTAAGTGTCATAGTGAAGGTGAATACAAAATAGCTTGTATATGATGGTCACATTATGTATGTTCTGTTGCCAGGTGCTATAAGTTGTAGAATAAATTGAAGTAATCTGAGAGTTGTAAGAAGAGGCATGAGCATGGACTGTATATAAATGGATGTAGTTCCAAAGAGGAAGTGTGTGCATGCTTCCAGCTCCATCAGCTCTGGCTTCAATTGATTTTACATTGAAAATTTGTCACCCCTCTCTCTGTAACTGCTGCTGTGAGCCTCATTTTGGTCATTTTGGCCTTCAAATGTTTGTATTAACTCACTCTACATGATCCTGGGGTTTTCATTTTGCCATTTTGTCCGTAAATAAATTCCTATTCCTGATATGGCACTCGGCTCCAAATATGCCCCTATAACTGCTAGCCTCATGCAGTTCATTAGACTGGAGCTGTAGGTGATATTACTCACTTAGTCCACTTCTTTACACAGCCTATGAGCATGAGGAGGGAGTTATAACAAAGGAGAAGTTTATTTATCATCAGCCTGGGACTGTGTTGTTCAGCTGTCCATTCTAGTCTAGTGGAGTCCTGTCTGGCTATGCTTCCATTGTAGGGAGTATTATACCATCCCACTGAGAGGCAACAGGCTTTCATATAAGATAAGATAAGATAAGATAAGACTTTATTGATCTCACACAGGAGAAATTTACTTGCCACAGTAGCTCTAGGACATTTGAACAAGAAAGAAAGTGCATGCAGGCAGGAATGGGATAAAGTAAGTAATAATAAAAAAGAGTAATAATAATAAGTAATTAAAGCCGCAAGCGGCGTTGGTCGGGACCTCGCACCTGCGTTTGTTCGTCTTACTGAGACGCACACCCATACCGAATTTCGTGTGCCTGGCACAATTATCTCACTTCCTGTTGGGCGTGGCCATGACATTGTAGATACCCTGTCAGAACAGACCCTGTCAGACCCTGTCAGACCCTGTCAGACCCTGTCAGACTCTGTTAGACCCTGTCAGACCCTGCATGTGGCCTACATGCTGAGGCCTACATGAACCTTCGATGCTTGTCCGCACATTGCTGCTTGCAGCTATATCAGATCAAAGGTACAAAGATCAAAGACCTTTGATCAGGGCGTTGCCTAGCAACAAATACCTCCCATTCATAACTCATCACTCCCATTCAATAAATACCTAACTTTATCGATCCGCCGTATCATCATATTACCGCCTATTTGAAAATCCTTCGCAATTTTACATCTCCAACGTCTTAAGATTAGGTTCACCAAAATTTAAGCCTATCTGAGGTACGGTGTAGGAGAAGTGTTTCAAATTCCATACCTAACTTTATCGATCCGCCGTATCGTCATATTACCGCCTATTTGAAAATCCTTCGCAATTTAACATCTCCAACGTCTTAAGATTATGATCACCAAAATTTAAGCCCATCTGAGGTACGGTGTAGGAGAAGTGTTTCAAATTCCATTCTATGTCCAATACCCAAAAATCACACAAAAGGCCAATTATCTCACTTCCTGTTGGGCGTGGCCATGACATTGCAGTGAGGCGTTTGTTCGTCTTATTGAGATACACGTCCCTACCGAATTTCGTGCGCCTATCTTAAACGGTATGCCAGCCCCGAAAGACAACGCGCTAGGGGGCGCTATCGAGCTCCTGGGGGTCACTGGGGGACGGGACTTTGTGTGGTCGTACTGGCAGCACTTTGTGATGCCCGTGCAAAGTTTCGTTCGTTTTGAAGCATGGGAACATGCTCAAAATTGCCCCAGCGTGTATGAACAAGAATAATAATAATAATACGGAAACAAAGCAACAACAATAGGGACCTTCGTCCCCCTTCGGGCTCGGTCCCTAATAATGGAAATAATAATAATAATAATAATAATAATAATAATAATAATAATAATAATAATAATAATAATAATAATAACTATACAAGCATCAACATGGAAAAGAGGATGTTGCACGTCTGGCCTATATATTAGATTTGTACAGTCTGATGGCGGTGGGGATGAAGGATCTGCGGTAGCGCTCCTTCTTGCACTGGGGGTGCCTTAGTCGGTTACTGAATGAGCTGCTCAGCTCCTCTATAGTCCGGTGCAGAGGATGAGAGGTGTCGTCTATGATAGACATGAATTTGGCCAGCACCCTCCTCTCAGCCACCTCCTCTACAGAGTCCAGAGGACAACCCAGGACAGAGCTGGCCCTCCTGACCAGCTTATTGAGTCTCTTCCTGCCCCGTTCTGTGCTGCTCGGGGCCCAGCAGACGACAGCATAGAGGAGAGCAGAGGCCACCACAGAGTCATAAAAAGTCTTGAGCAGAGGCCTGCACACTCCAAAGGACCTCAGCCTCCTCAAGAGGTGGAGGCGACTTTGGCCCTTCTTGTACAGGGCGTCGGTGTTGTGGGACCAATCCAGTTTATTGTTGAGGTGAACACCCAGGTACTGGAAACTGTCCACAGTCTCTATGTCCTGCCCCTGGATGTTCACCGGTGGGTGAGGTAGTGGTCTCCTCCTGAAGTCAATCACCAGCTCCTTTGTCTTACTGGTGTTAAGGTTAGGTGGTTGCGCCCACACCAGTCCACAAAGTCACTGATGACCGAGTGGTACTCCAGCTCGTTCCCCTCAGACACACAGCCCACAATGGCTGAGTCATCAGAGAACTTCTGGAGATGCCAGCTGTCCGTGTTGTATGTGAAGTCCGAGGTGTAGATGGTGAAGAGGAAGGGTGAGAGGACAGTTCCCTGGGGGGCCCCAGTGCTGCAGACTACCACCTCTGACTCACAGCCACGCAGCCGCACGTACTGTGGACGGTCAGTGAGGTAGTCGATGGTCCAGGCAGCGAGATGTCCATCCACTCCCACGTCCTCCAGCTTCCCCCGCAGCAGCGCCGGCCTGATGGTGTTGAAGGCGCTGGAGAAGTCAAAGAACATGACTCTCACAGCACTCCCGGCGGTCTCTAGGTGGGTGAGCGCCCGCTGCAGCAAGTAGATGGCGGCGTCCCCCTTGGCTTGTAGGCAAACTGCAGCGGGTCCAGGGTGGGGCTCACCACAGAGCGGAGGTGGCTGAGGATCACCCTCTCCATGGTCTTCATGAGGTGGGAGGTCAAGGTGACAGGTCTGTAGTGGGCCGGTTCCCTGGCGTTTTTTGTTTTGGGAACTGGGACCACACAGGATGGGGACCTTCTCCAGGCTGAGGCTCAGATTGAACATGTAGCAGAGAACCTCACAGAGCTGGTCTGCACAGGTTCTCAGCAGCCTGGGGCAGATACCATCAGGTCCTGCGGATTTCCCCTGCTTGAGCCGCCTTAGCTCCCTCATCACCTCGTCCGGTGTGATGGAGAGGGGGGAGTGAGGGGGGGACTGGGGTGAACTGCAGGGGGTGGTGGTAGCGGGGGGTGGAGGGGGCTGGCGCTGGGTTGGGTCCGTGTGAAGGGGGAGGGGGGTGTGGCCACTGTCCCGGGGAGGTATGAAGAGGAGGAGGGAGTCGGCAGAGGGGCAGAGGGGGTGGGGGGCACATCAAACCTGTTGAAATAACAGTTTAATTCGTCCACCCAGCGCTGATCACCATCATCTGTTCCTCTGCCACTCTGTCCAAAACCAGACATGCTCCTCAGTCCTCTCCACACACCCTGTGCGTTGTTTTGGGCCAGCTGTTCCTCCATCTTCCTCCCGTAGTCCTTCTTAGCCCGTCAGATCCTCCATTGGAGCTCCCTCTGGACCCTTTTCTGCTCCTCTCTGTCCCCTGAGTTGAAAGCCCTTTTCTTCTGGTTCAGGAGGGCTTTAAGCTCAGGGGTGACCCAGGGGTGGTTGTTGGAGAAGCACCGTACCCTCCTGGTTGGCACAGTGTTCTCCACGCAGAAGTTGATGTAGTCTGTGATGCAATGGGTCAGGCCGTTGATGTTGTTTCCATAAGAGTCAGTGAAAATGTCCCAGTCAGTGTTCTGGAAACAGTCTCTCAGACTCTCACAGGCCTCCTGAGTCCAAAGCTTCACAGACCGCTTCTGCACAGGTCCTCTTCGCACCCTGGGTGTGTATTGTGGGAGCAGGTAGACCAGACGGTGGTCTGAGCGTCCGAGCGGGGGGAGGGGGGCGGAGGTGTAAGCGTCTTTAATATTGGCGTAAAACAAGTCCAGAGTTTTATTGTCTCTCGTGGGGAATGTGACATATTGAGTGAAAGTGGGAAGAGTAGTGGAGAGAGATGTATGATTAAAGTCTCCAGTGATCAGAAATAAGGCGCACCGTACGGATGACGTATCATCATGTCATTAACGACGCTATGAAGCTGTTCGCATGTACATATACACAGGTGCCTGGCTTAAATGTTTGGGGCAGACAGGGCCTCCATCACGGCACTGTCTATCCCCAGCCCATGTGTCTGTAGTGTAGGTCTGTCAGCTCCCCTCCCATCCTGTCTTCCCACTCTTTCTCCCTTTCTATCCCTCTCTATATCTCCTTCTTTCGCTATCTATCTCTGTCTTTCTCTTTCTTTGTATCTCTATCTCTATCTCTGCTTATTTATATGTATTTATTGCTCTGTCTTTATCTCTCTCTTTCTCTCTATCTATCTATCTATCCATTGGTCTTTCTGTTTACCTCTTTACCTCTTTCCCTCTATTCTCTTTTTTCAGCCCTGCCTCACCTTTCCCTCCCCAGCCCTGGTGTCTGTACAGTGGGTGTGACAGCTCGCCCCCACTCCTGCCTTTAACTCTGTGCTACACACTGAGAACAAACGATGATACGAGTTAGACTTAAGGAAGCAGATGTTGTACAACAGAGAGAGACTGCACCAGGATTAAGTCTGTGTTCTCTGAGGGCTGCATCCACTTTAGTGCACTTTTGCTTTGGACTGAGGAGTGTGTGGTTTGGAATTGAGAAGATTTTAATAATACAGGTTTAAGGTTTTAGGTGCACTTCATTGTGCCCATAGGGAAATGTCCTCTGTATTTGACCCTTCTTTCACTGGCGCTGGGGCATCTCCTCAGGACTATGTTAGCTGCAGGATTTGACCTTTGTGCATGTTTTGACCTGGAGTGAAGTGCCTGGAGGTAACCCACCCAGACACATGGGTGGGTTAACTCCTTCTGCATAGGTATATAACAAGGGCAATTTTCTTATCACTTGCTAATAAATTATATGCACCTAGTTTTACAAGACTAATTCATCTCATTTGAACTAACTGGGAATATACAGAGAGAACAGTAGGTTACATAATTGTAAATTAGGGGATTATAACGTATGGTGGCTCTGTTGATAGAGCTTTTATCTACTGACCTGAAGGTTAGTGGTTCAAATCTTGATCTCAATATCATTGTTGAGCAGCCAGATCCATGGCAATTCCAGCTCCCACAGATGAATACTGTATTTGTGGCGGCACGGTGGCTGAGTGGCTAGCACTCACGCATCATAGCAAGAAGGTTCCGGGTTAGTTGGCTGTAAGCTTCGGGTCGCCCGGGCCTTTCTGTGTGGACTTTGCATGTTCTTCCCGTGTCTGGGTGGATTTCCTCTCGGCACTCCGGTTTTCATAGGTAAAATCCTCCAGCTTAGATCCTGACCAAACCGAAGCAAGAAGATCATGGAGAAGGTCCCTGGGCGCAGTAATGTGCTGCCCACTGCTCCTAATAACAGGATGGGTCAAATGCAGAGGACAATTTCTCCTGTGTGAGATCAATAAAGTCATAAATCTTCTTCTTCTTAGTGTCTTGGTGTCTGTGTACACTGGCGTATGAATGGGTGGGTGAGTGGTTTCTTGATGTAAAGTGCTTTGACTCTTGGAGTGCCTTGAAGGTGAAAAAGCTCTGTATAAAAATGTGACCAAGTACTTTTTCTTTTGTTAGATGGTACACTTGCATCTGAAACTTCCAAGGCATAGCATTCATAGCATTAAACGTATATGTATCTACACACGTGGACAAAATTGTTGGTACCCCTCAGTTAAAGAAGGAAAAACCCACAATTCTCACTGAAATCACTTGAAACTTACAAAAGTAACAAAAATGTATTGAAAATTAAATAATCAAAATCAGCCATTACTTTTGAATTGTTGATCAACATAATTATTTAAAAAAACAAACTAATGAAATAGGGCTGGACAAAAATGATGGTACCCATAACTTTATTTTGTTGCACAACCTTTTGAGGCAATCACTGCAATTAAACAATTTCTGTATTTGTCAATGAGCGTTCTGCAGCTGTCAACAGGTATTTCGGCCCACTCCTCATGAGCAAACTGCTCCAGTTGTCTCAGGTTTGATGGGTGTCTTCTCCAAATGGCATGTTTCAGCTCCTTCCACAGATGTTCAATGGGATTCAGATCTGGGCTCATGGAAGGCCACTTTAGAATAGTCCAACGCTTTTCTCTCAGCCATTTTTGGGTGTTTTTGGCTGTGTGTTTTGGATCGTTGTCCTGTTGGAAGACCCATGACCTGCGACTGAGACCAAGCTTTCTGACACTAGGCAGCACATTTCTCTCCAGAATGCCTTGATAGTCTTCAGATTTCATTTTACCTTGCACACATTCAAGACACCCTGTGCCAGATGCAGCAAAGCAGCCCCAAAACATTACTGAGCCTCCTCCATGTTTCACCGTAGGGACAGTGTTCTTTTCTTCGTATGCTTGGTTTTTGAGTCTATGAACATAGAGTTGATGTGCCTTACCAAAAAGCTCCAGTTTGGTCTCATCTGTCCAAAGGACATTCTCCCAGAAGCTTTGTGGCTTGTCAACATGCATTTTTGCAAATTCCAGTCTCGCTTTTTTATGATTTTTTTTCAGCAGTGGTGTCCTCCTTGGTCGTCTCCCATGAAGTCCACTTTGGCTCAAACAACGACGAATGGTGCGATCTGACACTGATGTACCTTGGCCTTGGAGTTCACCTGTAATTTCTTTGGAGGTTGTTCTGGGCTCTTTGGATACAATTCGAACGATCCGTCTCTTCAATTTGTCATCGATTTTCCTCTTGCGGCCACGTCCAGGGAGGTTGGCTACTGTCCCGTGGGTCTTAAACTTCTGAATAATATGAGCCACTGTTGTCACAGGAACTTCAAGCTGTTTAGAGATAGTCTTATAGCCTTTACCTTTAAGATGTTTGTCTATAATTTTTTTTCGGATGTCCTGGGACAATTCTCTCCTTCGCTTTCTGTTGTCCATGTTCAGTGTGGTACATACCTTTTCACCAAACAGCAGAGTGACTACTTGTCTCCCTTTAAATAGGCAGACTGACTGATTATGAGTTTGGAAACACCTGTGATGTCAATTAAAGGACACACCTGAGTTAATCATGTCACTCTGGTCAAATAGTTTTCAATCTTTTATAGAGGTACCATCATTTTTGTCCAGGCCTGTTTCATTAGTTTGTTTTTTTAAATAATTATGTTAATCAACAATTCAAAAGTGATGGCTGATTTTGATTGTTTAATTTTCAATACATTTTTATTTATTATTACTTCTGCAAGTTTAAAGTGATTTCAGGGACCATTGTGGGTTTTTCTTCCATTAACTGAGGGGTACCAACAATTTTGTCCACGTGTGTATCTGCCTGTCTTCATGGAGATATGTATATTTAATGCTACACTATGAAACATTCCAGTCAAAGCAAGAGACAAGCGGACTAACCCTTCTCCAGAAATGTTTTGTAGTGCACCAGAAAGTAATTTGTATTTAGATTTCAAAAGATACTGGACAGAACTCATTCCAAATGTGCCCTGTGAGTGAGCAGTTGGAGTTGAAAAGGTATTGCAATATCTGTCAGCAGAACATGCTTGACTTAAGATGAAAGGAAACACTCACCTTCTGCGTACCTTCTTAAGGTCTTACAGTCCTCCATATGGAACAAACTTTGTACATTTGCAAAATCGTATAAACAAAGTAGAATCTCCCTGCTTCAGCACTTTGTCTGGAGTTTGACACCAAAGCAGGTACAACAGATCAAACTGCGCCATATATTATAGGCCCATCTCTCCTCTTAGGTTCTCATGCAGACTGTGTTTAGAAGAGCTTTTATGGCACACAAGTGTAACGTCTTTCATGTGTACACACTTAAAAGCATATTGATGTTGGTTACACAGTAGCAGATGGACAGGGCTGGCCTCCTCTATGTACGCCGGTCATTAGCAGTGAGTTTAGTGTACTCACATACTTTGTCAGCACTGCACCAGGAGCAGTTAGGGCAGGATTGAAGTGAAAATGGAGCCTTCCAGGAGTGATGTGTTTAGAATAGGGACACAACTTGGGACAGATAGAAGTTCTGATAGAAAAGTTCTATCCCAATTATTTTATTTTGTACCTGGCCTTTTTATTTATTTATTTTTTATTAATGTATTAGAGCAAAATGTGTCTTTCCCAGAGAGTCTAATTATACAGATTTTATTGTCCAAGTATGAGGAAATGCACTGTTACATGCTAGTTGTTGTGAGCATGACTGTGATGGCCAAATATGTTCTCCTTTCTGAAAGTTGTGGATGATGAATAATTAATTATTCATTTGACTATTCATCAAAACTCAGGAAAAAATACAAAAATGATTTAAAGAGCATGTTTTCAGGAGCCTGTGATCAGTCTGAGTGTTCATGGTCCTGTTTAAGAGCTTGATTTTCTCTCCAAAAATGACAAAAATGAGAGTGGTTAACTGAAAAACTAATGTTAGCTAGCTTGTGACTGTGATGTTATCTGAGAGGGACAGTAAAAAAGAATTCATCTGTTGTAGTTCCAACTAAGTCTGTTCTTTCTGGTCAGCTTGTGCTACTCTGATTAGGGGGGATATTGATAACATCAGCTGCAAAGTATCAATATACTTTTCTCATTATCATTTTATCTGCTTTTTCTTCATACCAATGTGTGCAGGATTTATCTTTGGTCCAATCAAAAACACAATACAGTGGTACCTCACCTTACGAAATTAATTCGTTCCAGAAGTGGTTTCGTAACGTGTATTTTTCGTAAGTTGAGTAGCTATTTCAATGGAAAAGGCCTGATCCATTCCAAGTTTTTTTTTTTTTATAGTGTAACTTTTTTTTTATAGTGTAACATTTGTGTTCTGCGTCCTGATATGAATAAACCAGTTCTAGATCAGAACTAAACCAGGTCTAAACCTGGACTGGACCTGGACTAAACCAGGATTATCCCGGGACATGGCAGTGCCGTTGGAGGAGCGCGTTGCTCGTGTCTCCGCGCTCCTTGCGCGTTCCGCGCTAGAGCTAAGAGGCCGAGAAAGACGCTCTTTCAGCGGGAATAAGAGCGGGGTGGGGCGGGCTCTGGTTCTATGTGACTTCCAGAGCCGGGGGGCTGACACTGTGAGCTAACAGGCCGAGAAAGGTGCTCTATTGGCGGGAAAGACCGCGGGGTCTCGCTCGGGGCGGGCTCTGGTTCTATGTGACTTCCAGGTCTAGACCAGAACTAAACCAGGTCTAAACCAGGACCGGATCAGGTCTAGACCAAACCGGGACCAGACCAGGATTAAATCGCCCAGTGCTCGGCCCGCTCGGGCCGGCGGCCCCGAGGGGGAGGCACGGCCCAGGCGCCACGGCTCCATCCCGCGCCGTGTCGACATCGCTTTTTGATCCTTCGATGTCGGCTCTTCCTATCATTGTGAAGCAGAATTCACCAAGCGTTGGATTGTTCACTCACTAATAGGGAACGTGAGCGGGGTTTAGACCGTCGTGAGACAGGTGAGTTTTACCATACTGATGATGTGTTGTTGTGATAGTAATCCTGTGTCTCCGCTCCCCTCGCACGTTCGGCGCTATATTGAGCCGTGTCTACCCCCACGCTTCACTATCAACACATTCCATTGAAAATCTATGAAAGTTCGAGTGTTCAAACGAGAGAGAAATGCGAGAAAAGCCCAACTCCAGTCTGAGAAAAGCGTAGAATGTGTGTGGTGAGGCATTTACAGCCCTAAAACATGTAGAACAATTGCAAAATACAAAGTTGTCCTACCTCGTGGGCCTCTCCCACCGCGGGCCACCTCTGGAACCTAACCCCGTGTGTGTTGATAAAGTGTATTTACGTTTTGTCACACTCTCACGCCACACATGGTATTTCTCACGCTGAAATAAAGTTACGCAATTCAAGCACAGCGCACAGCTTCTGATCGGTTAGATGATGCAAAATCATCTAATCATCTAACCGCTCCTCGGGAAAAAAATTGTCACTCGCAGTGTAACGCACCACCCCGAACAGCCCTGAACATAGTCTGAACAAGGATACAAAGGATAAAATACAATTTTCAGGAGCCTGTGATTAATACATGGTCATGGATCTGTTTAGGAGTTTGATTTTCAACAAAAAGGTGAGAGCGACTCACTGAACTGGTGGCTAATGCTAGCTAGCTTGAGACTGTAATTTTATAACAACCATATGTACATGTACATAGAGTGAATTCGAAATTTCGTTTCCCCACTAACCAGGCAGGACAGTGATAGAGTGACTAGGGGAGGGGCCGCTGTGCTTGCATGCGCCACCGACTGAGAGATGCAGAGTGGAAAAGATGCAATACAATCAATGACAATTATTTACAACATGTAATGACAGAAAAACAATTGGATAGGTAACATACGGTGTTTTTTTTCTTTGGTGACAAAAAGGAAGTGTAGGGCAGGGATCAGATCAGAAATCAATGAAATTGATTGAAACCGAGAGCAGAGAGCAGACCTTTCTAAAAAGACAGGGCAATGTTACTTAATCATGTCAGTGTGAATAGTCCGAATAGTGTGTGCCAGTGTTTTTGTAGAGTTCATGATAAGCCACATCTGTGGCCTTGGGAGTGTTCTTGCAAGGAAGCCAAAACAAAGATAACCGTTGGAGACAGATTTTCGCAGGAGGCAGGACAGATTTACAGGTCATTAATTTTGTATGATGAAATACATTTTAGAGACCCAGGTGAGCGAGCAATTTAGCTGGGCCCCAGGTTCTGTTTCGTCTACAATATGGAAATTTATTAGCAGGGCCACGTATACATGCTTGGGCTGGAGCGATCACTCCCTTTTCTTGGTCAGCCTCGACTTCTTAGGTGGGAAAAAGAACGGGGGAGGCTGGGTGTTCAATAGCTCTCTCCTGGATGATCCCAGTTTTATTCAGAAAATGGAAAGGTTATGCGACTGTTTCGACACTGAAATTAAAGTATATGATTCTCTAATAGATTGGTGGGATGGGGCGAAGGCCCAGATAAAAAAAACTGGCCATTGACCACAGCAAGTGGAAGAGGTGGGACCAGAGGCGGGAGCGCGCGGTGCATGACCGCCTCCAAGTGCTGGCTGTGGCGTCTCTGGCGTGCCCTGTGGACCCAGAGTATCTGGAGCTACAGGCTGAGCTCCGCATGTTACAGGAAAGTCGAGCTAAGGGTGCCATCCTCCAGGCCAAGGCTCAGTACGCGGTGGAGGGGGAGCGCTCAACCGCGTATTTCTATGGTTTGGAGAAGGCCAGGCAAGGTAAGTTGTATATGATACAGGTAGGTTAGTTAGTGACACATGTAAGATTTTAGAGGTTGCAGGCAAGTTTTATTTGGGTTTATTTGACAGTGAGGGGATAAGCAGTGTTGTCCCTGAACATATTCATATTTTGGGTGAACGTGAACTGAACGCTCTGTATTACTGCCTGATGAACGAACTGTGAACGAGTTCATTCTGGTGTCTGTGAACGACACGCGCTATCTCTTTATCTTCGTTCAATAGGGTCTCAGATTTCTGATCCACCCCCCCCCCAGCAGGTGTTTTATCATTATGGGGACCGTTATCTATAGTTGGATAAGGATGTGAAATTGGATATGAAGATGGAATCTAACACATGGTTTGATTGTTAAAACTGATATAATAATTGCTGTCTATGGTTCTATATGGGCTTTGGCAATGATATTGAAAAATAATAGCTCGCAGCAATGTATTGGAAAAAAAAACAAAACTATGAACTAGTTCATTTTTTGGAACTATGAACAAACTACTAACTATAAACAATTATGAACTATGAACAAACTAGTTCATTTTGAAATGTGTGAACTGAACTTTGAACTAGTTCATGTAGAAAATGAACTTTCCCAACACTGGGGATAAGTGAGGTAAGTTGCAGTCAAGTACTTGATGCGTTGGATGCGAGGCTTAGCACTAATGACGTGGATTTGTGTGACGAGCCCGTCTCATTAAATGAAGTTTTTGTGGCCATCAAGGGGCTCAATAAATGTAAGAGTCCTGGAGAGGACGGCCTGACCGCTGAGTTATACCGGGCGTTTGCTCACCAGCTGGCGCCTATTCTCTACAGGGAGGGGAGGTGCTCACCCTCCTTCACTCTTGGTATCGTGACTCTAGTCTTTAAGAAAGGTGTGCGGGAGAGCCTGGCCAACTACAGGCCTATAAGTCTCCTCAACACCGACTAAAAAATCCTATCTTGCATTCTGACAGGTAGGTTAAAGCGCGTCATAGTTAAGATAGTCACGGACACGCAGGCGTATGGCATCCCGGGGCGTGACATCTCGGACACAATACTTTCTTTAAAGTACTTGTTGGGGGAGATGCACGCCACGGTGGCATTCACGTCTCTGTTGATTTCAATAAGGCGTTCGATAGAGTAGAGCACAGCTTTCTCTATCACGTTCTAGGAAGGTTTGGCTTTAAAGGTAGGTTCATCAATTGGATCCGCTTATTATGTTCGAGTGCGGTCAGCTGCATGAAATGTAACGGCCTCCTCTCTGACCCCTTTTCTTTGCGGAGGTCGGCCAGACAGGGGTGCCCGCTAAGCGCGCTTCTCTACAACATATTGGCTGAACCCCTCGCTGCTGTGCTGAAGAAAGACAGGGCCGTGCGCGGACTCACGAGCCCCTCAGGTAAGGAATATAGTAATCCCTCATTTATCGTGGGGGTTAGGTTCCAGAAATAACCCGCAATAAGAGAACTCCGCGAAGTAGGACAACTTTATATTTTACAATTATTCTACATGTTTTAAGGCTGTAAATGCCTCACCACACACATTATGCGCTTTTCTCAGACTGGAATTAACCTTTTCTTACACATTTGTCTCTAGTTTAAACACTCAAACTTTCATAGATTTTCAACAAAATGTATTAATAGTGAAGCATGGGGGGAGACACGGCTCCGGAAGCCCCGCCGGACGCGCGAGGAGCACTGCCACGTCCCGGGACGCGACGCTCATCAACCCCTTGGAGAAGTGCGCGACACGTGCACCCCTCATCTTGGACAAATCCATGACAAAGCAGCGTGACCGGCGCAAGGCCGCGCGTACACCGGGGCTGCGAGCATGAGATAGAACCGCGGCGCCCGGACCACGTCCTCTGAGTCCAAGCCACAAACCGAACACGCACAAACGAACGCAAGAGCCGCACGGAGTGATTTAATCCTGGTTTAGGCCTGGTCTAGTCCCGGTTTAGTCCAGGTCTAGACCTGGTCCAGTCCTGGTTTAGTCCAGGGCCAGTCCAGGTTTAGACCTGGTTTAGACCTGGTCTAGACCTGGTTTAGTTCTGGTCTAGACCTGGTTTAGTCCACGTTTAGTCCTGGTCTAGTCTCTTAGCTAATCAGGACGCAGAACACAATGTTACACTATAAAAAAAAAAGTTACACTATAAAAAAAAATTGACATTTTTTTTTTAAATCTGCGAAACAGCGAGGCCGCGAACAGTGAACTGCAATAGAGCGAGAGACCACTGTACAAAATTTTTCAATCTGCGGACGACACAAATTTGGTCCTTTGGGATGTGCAGAGCCTCGACGCGGCTCTCCATGTGCTCAACGTTTACTGCCTGGCTTCAGGCGCCAAAGTTAATTTTGACAAGTCCTCCGCTTCTGCGGAAGCCTCGCAGCTGCCCAGAATACCTGGGGCCTCAAGGACGCGGGGGACCTCTACAGGGTCCTCGGCGTCCCACTGGGGAGAAATGAGGCAACCTGTAGAGACAATTTACGGACAGGTTTGTACAAGAGTGTTAACGCTTGCATGAATTTATGGCGATTACGTAATTGAAAAATCAAAGGTAAGGTTTTAGTCGTCAATGCCTTGTGCTTGTCCAAGCTCGTGCATGCCCTCACCATGTACGACTTGCCAAGCGCAGTGGCAAACAAAATTAGCATTGCGGTAAGTAGGTTTATTTGGAGAAGAGAGCGTGGGCTGATTGCACACAATGTTATGATAGGCGAGCACAACCAAGGGGGACTTAAACTCATTGATTTATTTGTTAAAAATCGCACGTTACATCTTAAAATACTCAAGAAGTTCCTTGACACCGGCTTCACGGCCGCGTGGAAGGACTTCTTTGCAGTTCAGGTAAGTCATTTGGGTGAGTACGGTTTATTTAACCTATGCATGCTCCCCCGGCAAGCCACCCTTCGAGAGGGAGGTGTTTGAGGCCTGGGCTGTGCTGAGGCCGTGCACTGTGGCGGCACCGCGTTCCCTGTGCCAGCTGGGGCAGATGCCTACGTTTCAACCCTGACATGCTGTCCGACCCTCCCGAGAGGAGGGAGAGCATGTTCAGTAGAGTTTTGTAGAGAGTGGGGATTAAACAGGTAAGACAGCTTTTAGATTGACATAGAGGAAATCAGGGGTAGGTTTATAAGGGCTAGGGTTGGGTTTAGGAGAGCGGAAATGCTCAGAAAGGCAAGTATAATCCAGTCTTCTGTCCTGGCGAAGTGGGGTGTCCCCTTTGAGAAAGGCCCCCCTGACCCGGGTGAGGAAGAAGAAGGTAAGTGTTCTCTGGATTTTGTTATTGTATGAGGAGAGAGGATGTCGAGGCTGACGGAGATGAGAACGCACGCCTTCTACCGACTGTTGGTGGCCGGGGTCGCTCGGCGCCCTTCTGCAGAACACAGGTGGTCACAGACATTTCCCACGCAAGACACTGCATCCATCTGGGCCCACATATATAACTGGTATACCCCACCCCAAGTCAGTAATTTTGACTTTAAATTGAGACACAGGATCATCTACACCTGCACCAGATTGCACGCAATACACCCTGACAGGTACGGCTGTGACTGTCCGGTATGCGGTGAGGCGCCTGAAGACCTCCTCCATCTGGCCGCCCGGTGTCCTGTCGTGCGGTGGTTCTGGACCTGGCTGCTGGACCTTCTTGCTCGGAGGCTGGCATTGAGGCTCCCACTGCCGGCAGCCCATGGAATCGATGACCCCGAGCTCTGGTTCTGCCTCTTCGGACCTGTCCGGCAGCGACCTCGGGGACCGGACACCGCCATGGTCAGCTGGGACGCCGTCCGCTTCGTCCTGTCCATGGCCAGGTATTCCATCTTCGTGGCACGGAACCACCACCTCCATGACGCCCGCGCAGCAGAACACTGGCCCCTCTTCACAGCGCTCCTTAGCGCCCACATTCACCATCTCCACTCTGCAAGAGAAACAGAGTTTCGCAACACCTTCACCCCAGACAATACACTTTTTTCCATCTCCCGAAATGGTTCCCCTCAGTTGGACTTCTGACCCCTACCCTCCTCCGCTGTTCCCTCTGGACCCTGTCATCTGGAGCCTCCCTGGACACTGCATCGCTCTTGCTTTCCCCCAGACCCCCTTTCTTTACCTGGGATAATCCCTTTGGACCTCTTCACTCCCCCTGTTTTTCTTTCTCGGCTCCCCTTGTATTTCCCTCAGGTACCTTCTAGTCCTCAGCCCTTGTACCCAGTAGTGTTTGTTCCCATGCTCACATCCCTCAATGTGTCTTCTGAGTACTTTGCAAATGTTATTGTGGTTTTAAAACATGTATCTTTAATAATAATTTTTTTTTAAAAAGGATTTGTGAAAGATCTCATAAGTTCCTCTTGGCGTACAGACTGCGCTGCGTTGCCTTTGCCCAGTTCTGTCAGCATGCCCATGATGATATCCAAACGTCGAGATGTTTCCTTCGGTTGAAACCCTTCCAAAAGGTCCTGAACCTGTGCCACTTTCTGATGAACTCCTTCCACGAGATCTCCCACGGCTTGCTGCCAGCTTACAAATTTTGCAATAGATCATGGACAATCCCAGGCCAATCAACAGATGTCCAGCTATCAGAAATTCGAATACGTAAATATCCTCCACATCCTACAGGTATATTGGTGCCAAACAGACGACTTGCCACGCATTATACGAGTCCCTCGCATATCGAGCAGCAAAAGTACCGTCCGGACACACCGCTTCTCCTGGAGCGGCCCTCCTCTGAATATAATAATACAGGTTGTCTCATTTTTATTCAAAAACTCAAGCTCATCTTTACATTAACTCTTAACTAGGGATGTCCCGATCAGGGTTTTTGGCCCTCTGATCCAATTCCGATCATTTGATTTTGATATTGCCGATATCGAGTCCTGAGCCGATACTTACATAATACATAAAAAAGTACACTTATATTTATTATTATTATTATAAGTACACTAATAATAATAATAATAATAATAATAATAATAATAATAATAATAATAATAATAAAGTACTTATTACTTATTATTTATCTTTCTGGGTGTCACGGATGAACTCCAGATGTCTGTGGTGAACAGGATAACAGGACATGTCGTTTGTCAGAAATCTTCTTATAAAGAGCTGACAGAGCTTTCTCGGTGAAATAGTGGTGAGATGGCACTTCAAATCGAGGTTCAACGTGCTCCATAAGCATAAGAAATCCAGAGTTCTCTATAAAGGTGAATGGTAGGTCACTCATTGCGATCATTTGTGCATCCTGGCTGTGGTCTCCTGTGCCTTCGCGCTGTCAAGGGGCATTTTTCTCTCCTTTTCAAACTCTCCTGCAACGTAAGTTGACTCATTTTTGGGTGTTTGTTTTTGAGGTGCCGTATTGATTTGTTGTGTTAAATGTAGCCCTTTCCTTTCCACCCCTTGCAATCCCAAGTTTGCCCAAGTATCCCAGTTTGCTATGGCAATGTTGTTGTCATCAACTTTATAGTATTTCCAGACCACAGACATACTCGCCAAACATTATAGTGTTCTTATAGCGCTCATTATAGCGCTCTTCTTATCTCCTCTCTTTACTTGCGCTTTGTGAAGCACAGGCAGCTTGAAGCATTTAACCAATAGCGTGTCATGCCTCACGTGTTGATGTTTCTGTGTGAAGTCACACTCTGTGAGACTCACCGCATAACCATACATCTCATCTAGGGTATGTTAAAAAATAATAAGAATATATATACATATACTGTATATCCAATCCTGATCGGGAGGTAACGTCTGATTCTGATCCAATCCGAATCCACGTGATTGGGGCCGATTTCCGATCACGTGATCGGATCGGGACATCCCTACTCTTAACCATAGGATAACCATGAGCTTATTTAGCAGAGGAAGCTCGGGAGGTTTCTTATTTTAATAGATCCATGTTCCTTATTTTAATAGATTCATGTTCTTCACCAGTGGTCAGGAGCTCTGATGTTTCCCACTGCGCAGATCAAACCAAACCTTTCCAAATACGATTGTACAAGTTTTACACTGCAGCAGATTAATTTAAAATCTTCTGCATAAAAACACTTTACATTACTAAACTTTACAATATAAACCATATCTACTATAGAACCACTTCAGCCCGTCTGAGATTATAATGTGTTTAATGAGATTATAATGTGTTTAATGCTGCCTTGCGCACATTTGTTTACGTTTTGGGTCCACATGGTTCATTTGCAGAAATTATAAATGCTGAAAAAAAAAAAAAAACCCAGCTCTGTCCTTGTGCCGCTTATGCGGTCAGTTCCTGAAACCCCCCTCCCAAAAAATGCACCTTAAACCCAAAGTATGGAGCGAGTTTTTTTGAAAAGGAGTTCTGTATCCTCCGGGATGTTGTAGCACCACATGCAAGGTGGAGGTCGGGGGCGTGCACATGACAGAGAAGGCAAACAAGCGAAGAGGTGAAATCAGAATTAAATATAAACATTATATCGATATATACGATATGTCAAAATCCATATCGAGTTGAACAAATATCTCGATATATTTTAAATATCGAGATATCGCTTACCCCTAGTATCAAGTACATGATGGTAATAGTTGTGTTGTATTTGCAGTACATAGACGAGGCCCTCCCTCCTGAGTCTCCTCACCTGTATGGCCTTCATCCAAATGCAGAGCTGGGCTTCCTGACCCAGAGCTCGGACAAACTATTCCGGACCCTCCTGGAGCTGCAGCCATGGGACGGGGGTGGGGCAGAGGAGGGTGGGGCCACCAGGGAGGACAAGGTGAGACACACACACGTGCACATATCCCATGCTTTTTGGGGACATTAGATTGACTTCAGTTTATTTTCTGGAGACTGATCCTAACCTTAACCGTAGTCATTACTTGCCTAATCTTCACCTAAATCCTAATCTTAAACTATTTTAACCCAGATCTGGACTTTGGACCATGTTCTAAAGAAGGATTTACTTCATGGGGACCTGAGTTTTGTCCTCATAAGGGAGACAGGTCCAGTGCATTTAGTTTGTGTTTTTATTGCATTGTAAAGAATTATACCTGTTTCAGTTCAGTATATGTTGTAGTAAAGGGCATTAAGATCTATATTTTTTTTAACTTAAAAAAAAAATTGAATTAAGCTTGAAACTCCAAAAGTGACAATTAAAGTTTTGAGATATATTTCACTTATACAATAATAATTAACCCTTATTACAATTACAGCTTCAAATTTGACTTCAATTAAAGCTATAGTACCATCTGTAAGTTCAAAGTGTAATTGCAAGTGGTTGCTTTAACCCTCCGGTCGTGTTCGCCTCCAGCCCCCTACTTTAGTGTTCCCGGTCAAAATTGACCGGTCTGTTTTAACTGCTCTTAAATTAGCACAAAAACAGTTTTTTTCAACACCAATTTTTTTATTAAACATTCTTTAGTTGAGAACAATGTTTCAAAGTAGTGTCTAACAACAATTTATAGAAGTAAACATTAAATAACATCAGTTAAAATACAATTGGGCACTGAAAATGAACTACAAAATGAACATATAATACAAAAAATAAATGGAAAACCAAACACCAAACTCAACAGGGTGTGTGTGTGTGTGTGTGTGTGTGTGTGTGTGTGTGTGTGTGTGTGTGTGTGTGTGTGTGTGTGTGTGTGTATTCATGCACATGAGTGGCATGTGACACTCAGGTCAGAGTGAGTCTTGCAATCATAAGCATGACATTAGCAGCATGTCAGGCTCGTTTTGATGTCTCTAGGGGCACAGAGGCCACAACGCTTCCTGTTCTGCCCATGTCCTTGTTGGGGGAGAGCAGCCAGGGCTGGAGCTTGCATGCTCCTAACCAGACTGGCGGAGGCTGGTGTGCGGGGAATGTGCTGGCGTCGCTGTATAAGAGGAGTCACCAAAGCTTTCCCCAGCTCTGCGAGGAAAAGTTTCCTCTTAAAACTTTTCCCCTGATTCCAGGTTGGGTCGATTGCTGTCCACACCACATACGTGTTGAAAGCTAATACATCCAGGATGTTGTGGAACAGTGCCACAGGCCAGCGAGCCGTCGTCCGCTTACAGGTGTATGTACCAGTAAGCTTCAATAAAGGAACAATAAATAATAAGATTAGGAACAATATTCAATCTGTCGTACACAAAATGCTATGATTCACCTAGATAAAAATAAAATAAAATGCATGATGAGACTTTACATTACCTTATCAAGGCAGTCAACGCCTCCCTTGTTCTTGTTGTAGTCCTGGATCATCAGGGGCTTCCTGTCCTCTGTGGTGCTGACAGCGGCGTCTTTGTGTACTGTGCTCATCAGGATGACATTTCTGTTCTTCTTGGGAACGTATGACACAAGAGTGTGAGTGTCAGTGAATGCAAATTGTGATGAGAGTGCCTGTCTTCCTCTGGTCAATACCAGCGCAGGGGGAAGTTCGGGCTTGTTCTTCCTCACTGTCCCTACCATGGTGAGCTTTCTTTTCAGTAGCTCCTGACCAAGAGCATGTGATGTGAGGAAGTTGTCACATGTGATATTATGCCCTTGGAGACCGGTTGTCATGTCCAGCACAACACGCATGCCCTGGTTTGTGTGTGTGTGTGTGTGTGTGTGTGTGTGTGTGCGTGCGTGCGTGCGTGTGTGTGTGTGTGCTGGTGCAGTGTGTATGTGGATGTTTTCTGTATGTTGAATGAATTTACTCTGGATACCCATTCATTTCCTATGGCGGTCACTTTTGACCGGGAACACCACAGGTGTAACAAGGTTGATTAAAACACTCAAAATTGAATGAAATAGGTGATCATCACTTTTGTATGTTCAAGTACACAGTGTGGAGGATATCATAAGGTCTTGAGGTAATCAGATGAAAAACATAATATTTATGAGTATTATAAGTTGTAAAACGGTCAGATTTGACCCGAACACGACAGGAGGGTTAAAGGCCTTGTATTACTCAAAATGTTTTTTGTCAGCTTTAAGCCAAGTTATAATGCTGCTACTTCCTCAAAAACATACCTGCAGTTCTGTTTTGTTTCACTCACACGTCTGTGTAACTCTTTATTAATAGTCTGTCTACATCTCTAAAGCTCAAAATGCTCTGTTCCATCCTGTGATGTAATTTACTGATCATTTTCAAGACAGCTACCTTTTACCTTTTTTCAATAGAGATTGGCAATTCCAGGGCTGAAATGATCCAAATGACTCTAGAGAAAAGGTATGGAGTGTAAAAACACAGTGGAACACTTCTTGTCTTACCACATGACATCACAAGGTGGAGTGTTTTCCATGTGACAGAAGAACAGAATGTGTGAATGAAATAAAACGCAACTCCAGATGGTTCTGATGAGGAAACTACATTATAACAGATCAGAAAGTAACATAATATGGACCCTGTAAATCTTGAAATATGCATTTTTTTAAACACTTTTTATAACATGTATAACATTAATTGCATGCACAGTTCAGACCTTACCTACCAAGATATAAGTTATTGTTTCAGTGTTGCTTGAATTGTATTTGAATGCATTGGCCACACTAAAAAGATGTACCTTAGCTTCCAGCACACAGAGGTCCCATAATTACCTGCTCTTCTCAGGCACTGGGCGGGTGTGGGAGGATCAGGAGCAGGACAGCTGCTACACTCACTCTGCTCCTGTCAGAGTCAAACTGATCTCACTGGGAGGACATTTTGAGCAGTGCTTTGTGCTTCAGCGCTGCTGTGAGAGCTGCTCTATACCTGTGTCACATTTTAAACGCATAAATCACCATCGCCACATAAAAACTGTTTACTCACGACGCTGCCATCTGACCACAGCCAGCACACTCTGACTTTGACCTACACAGTGCACGGTTTTGTGAAGTAAATGTTCAATTTCAAATGCTTAAAAATTATTGATGCACAGTAAATATGTCAGGCTGGCCCTCTCACTTTGAGCCCGCGGTCAGAGAGGAGAAAGGCTTCATATTAGCAGTGGTGTAATCCCGCTTTCATATAGCAGTGCTTCATAGGAGATTGATCCATGGTGCTTAGTCAGATTGAAAATGGCTTCCAGGTGGAAGTTCAAAAGTATTGATTTGAAAAACATTGTCCATATGAGCACCTTTGTAACCTCCTCTCCCCTTGTATTTACAGCACAGTGTGTGTGTGTGTGTGTGTGTGTGTGTGTGTGTGTGTGTGTGTGTGTGTGTGTGTGTGCTTGCGTGCGTGCGTGCGGTTAGAGGACAGGAATTTTACATGGAACACAAATCAGCCAATCACATTCTGCATTCTGAGAACTGTTCCAGCTGCATACCTTTACTCCAATTTGAGTAATATTTTTTAATTGAAGTAACAATACTTTTAAGTAAAAGAGTGGTTCCTCTTCATCTTTTGTCCAAAGTGACAAAGCTTTATATTGACAATATGAAATTATTTGAATATTTGTGTTTCTTGTAGCGCTCCTTCAGAGAGGATTTAGTTTGTCTCAATTTTCTGTCTGTCCTTTGAAAATACCAAATTTTATGCATTATTTCATTTTGTCCTTCCAGTTACATAAACTTCAAATTATAAATCAGATGTTACATCCCAACAGCGACTCTTTAAGTTACTCTTACATGAATAGCACTTTTCCAAAATACTTTTTTACTTTTACTTAGTTAGTAGTTTCTTTGGCCACTGAAAAAAAAAGGTCACTAGATTTGCGTAAAAAAAGGAAGGCGGTACATAGAATTATGTTTAGGCTTTGAAACTTGTTTTTCTCAGAACATGAACTTTTTCATGTTGATGAAATGTGATCATATCATGCTAAATACAAATATTTATCTTATGTTACCTTATCTTGACAATGTGCTTTTTTATGTTTTTTATTTTTTATGTATAATTTAATTATGTTGACACAATTATTTAATTTAACTTATTTAACATGCAACGTCAAATGTCCTTAAAGGGTTTTAAAGTAAAAGAATACAAAAACAGTCTTTAGTTTTCCACAGTTCTGTATTGTTGTCAGAGTTAGATCACAGATTAAATACTGCCACAGTATTACTAAAAGAACAACCAGTGACACCAAGTTAAAGTTTTACTTGCAGCAAAGGGGGGACCACAGGGACTGAAAACACCTCTGAGTCAGTTCACTAATGTCTCCCAAGAATGGGAGTGCCGCTTCAGCTTTTATTGAGTTAATCACATGACACACAGATCGCACAAAGCATAGGAGGATACACAGTTTATGACTGAAACAAGATATGAGGAATCATGGGCTTATCTTCCTGGAACACATTGTACCATATGTGCTGACAATGAGTGTGGGTCAGACCAACAGTGGTCTTACAGCTGATGTCCATATCCTGTTTCACAAATCTAACCATGTCAAGGATGTTAGTCACTAATCACAAGCAGGCACTAAGCACACAGTTCATCTGTGAGCTGTGTTTTGTTGGTTCTCTAACATCTTTCTGTTTTCTGAAAGATACAGAGATTTTTTATTTTGTTTTAGTCTTTTTATTCTGTTAACCTCATTTTCAGAATGGTGCAAAACTAACAAACATCAACTATAACATTCATGAACTTACCCACAGCTACAGCAGTGCTCTGGATATCATTGTCTGTTTGTAGGAGACTCTGGAAGCAACACATTCAAATCTTAGTACAACTGTCACCCTCTGGTAGATGGGCAGTCAAAAACATTGTTTCATGGAAACAAGCCTTACATTAACCCCAATTTCAAATAAAACACCATAAACATGTTTTGACAATGACTACATTCTAGGCCAGAGAAGCTTATAAACTCTTTGAAAAGTCTTACCTCCAGACCAGCTCTCATAATCCTCCTGCTCTACACTGCAGTGTCGTCTGCTCCTGTACTTGTCCTGTGTACTGAGTGTGTCCTCTGCTCCTGTACCTGTCCTGTGTACTGAGTGTGTCTTCTGTTCCTGTAACTGTCCTCTGCTCATGTAACTGTCCTGTGTCTTGAGTGTGTCCTCTGCTCCTGTAACTGTCCTGTGTCCTGAGTGTGTCTTCTGTTCCTGTAACTGTCCTCTGCTCATGTAACTGTCCTGTGTCTTGAGTGTGTCCTCTGCTCCTGTAAGTGTCCTGAGTGTGTCCTCTGCTCCTGTAACTGTCCTGTGTCCTGAGTGTGTCCTCTGCTCCTGTAACTGTCCTGTGTCCTGAGTGTGTCCTCTGTTCCTGTAACCTCAGCCTGATTAAAATACGCAGGTCTAACATCAGCCACAATCAAGCGATCTTAGTAAGATTTAAACATGCTGGACAGAGAATCGTTAAAAAGTCACATTATTGTTGTCAAATATTTGTTTGCAATTTGAGCAACCCCTCTCGGAGCATTTTTTGTGTGCCTGTATGCCAGATGCCTTCCCTGTGTGCCAGATGCCCTCCCTGTGTGTCCATGGGGTCTTATTCTGTGTAAAATCAGCTAACCATGTAGTTTAGACCTCTGTAAACATGTTCTGAAATGTATGGGATTCTTGCATTCGTTTAGGTCATCTGTCAAATATACTGACCTTTCTAGGCATGTTTAAAACGTGCACAACAGAATCTTTAAACAGTGTTTCAAATCAAACCATCAGTCTAATAGGTGTCAGAAGAAAACCTAATCTTATCTCCACCTTATCCAGGACTGACAGGGGACTGGGTTTAGGCACCATCACATTTCAATCACTCTGTAATGCTCCATAGAGATGGGGCAGGTAGAGCTCATGTGCATATATTGTACTAAACCTAATCACAGTTTAAACTACAGAAGCTGATGCAGGGATGGACGGATAGCATCTCTGATGTTTTATTGCTTTTCCAGGGCACTGGGATGATCATTATAATCATATTTTCATATTTTGACCTGTTAATGAAAAAAAGGAGCTTTTAAGTACTGCAGTTTGCCATAGTTCACAATCACAGTTTACTAATCAATAGATGTCTGTCAGCAGTAGTCTACAGCAGTGTTTCCCAACCTTTTTTGTCTTGTGTACCCCCTGAGCCTTTTTGTCATACCTCGAGTACCCCCTGACTCATATGTGTTGATAATTCTCCAAAAGTAGAACATGACACAACGGATTATTAAATGAAAATAATTTTATTTCATCTCCTTAATTTGAAAATTTAATTCTCAGGCATTTTCTCTTTTCTTTAACTCAAATTTACTCAAATTAAAATTAAAAAATTGAAAAAATCTCCCCCTCCGCCTGGCAGCGACACTGCCGAGTACCCCCTGCAATGTGCTCGCGTACCCCTAGGGGTACTTGTACCCCTGGTTTGGAAACACTGGTCTACAGTATAGTACAATAAAGGTCTTATATTACACAAAATGGACTCTTCGAGCTTTAAGCCATAATATAATGTTGTTACCTCATACAAATATAACTGGAGTTGTGTTTTGTGTTATTCACTCATGGATGAAATCATCCAAAAGATTCTAGTGAAGGTGTATGGAGTTTAAAAACACAGTGGAGCACTTCCAGTATTACAACATGACATCATTACCCCATGAGTGTTTTCTGTTTGAAAGAAGAACTCCGTAATCTGCAGAGTTTGTGTGTTAAACCTGTGAGAATGAAACAAAACACAACTTCAGGTCTGTTTGTGAAGGAGAAACACTATGGGGGTATTCACACCTGCCTTGTTGGGTCCGTTTAAAACGAACCAGAGTTCGTTTGTTCCTTTGATTCGGAGCTTTTGGGCTGGTGTGAATAAAAAACAAAAATCTCGATCCAGAGCAAACAAGCAAACCGAGACCGCCCTAAAAAGCTCGGTACCATTCGAACCCTGGTGCGGTTCGTTTGAGGTGAGAATGCAGACCGGACTCGATCCGACACAAGTTTGCTTTTTGTACTTAACGAGCTCCTGTCGTATGTCGAGCACTGTGGGAAACCGAGGCTTACGAAATGAAAAGAAACTTACGAGGCTTACTTTCGTTTTGGGTGAAGAGCAAGAGTCAAAACTTTATGTGCGCACATGAGCGCTGTCCTCCGTAGCCGTTTTGCCCTGTGTCTTTGTCGTTTGGAAATTGATTGTAAAATAGTGTAAACCTCACGATGCTGCTCAAACATTTGTGAGAACTGTAAAAACTGAGCAAACCATATTGCTAAGGCTAGATTGAAAACAGCACGCAACACCATGATTCTCCTCCTTCCGTGTTTGGACACGGTGCTTTGACACGACTAATTTCTGTCCAGTGGCTGAGCGACCTCAGAACATGTGGTTTTGTTTATAGATGTTGGTCCACTTACAAAAAAAGTGCAGTGTGAAAGCGAACTGCACCAAAATAAAATAAAAAATTGGTCCGGACCAAAGCAAGTGAACTATCAGACTTTACTGGTGTGAATATGATCTAAAACATAGATCGGAAAATAGTGTAATCTACAACTTGATTTCTGTCTCTGGGTACAGTAGTCATATACCACAGTAATAGTAATGTGGAGTGAATGAATAATGCACGACATTGTAAAGTGACTTTGTCTGGAAAAGCGCTATATCATATTAGATGTGGAGTTCAATGCTAATGCTATCATTCACTTAGCAACTGGGCTAGTCTGGGAGCATTTTAGAACACCAAAGGTCTTGGGCTGGTACTAGCCACTGACCACATTTATGTGAGACCAGAGGCTCTTTTAAAGTAATATTGAGTGAGTAATATTTTGTCTTATTCTACACCACATGTAAAAGTGGAATCTGAACTAACAGCTAACACACTCTAAACTTCTTGGGTTGGGAATGCTCCGCCATCATAGTTAATGCTAATTGCTTGTTTCCTAATTTCATTGGCCTTCCTGATCCAGCATTTGAACTTGTTGTTTTCTGATCCAATGACCTGTGCCCCGTCCCAATCCATAATGTGTTATTTCTTGGTCTGATATGGTGGATTTTAGGTTTTCCTGCTCTGCTTTGTCTTTTTATGTTCTGGTGAGTCTCCCTGATGTTTCTTTTTACATTCCTTTTGTTGTTCCTTTCGGATGTGAAATGCCCGGCCCGTTTCCCCTATGTATGATTTATTGCCTGATTTGCATTGGATTTCGTAGATGGCGTTGCATTTTTGTTCTTGTGGGATTTTATCTTTGGGGTGTACTAGCTGTTGGCAGTTTTGTGTATAGTTTGACTATAGTGCTTATGTTGTGTTTTTTTCATGGCTCTCTGGATGGGTTCAGTTATTCCTCTAACGTATGGTAGTGTGACTCTGTTCTTGTGATCCTGCTGCCCTCTGTTGGTTTGTTGTGCTTTTTCCCGGGGTTTGTTGGTTTTATTGTTGACTTGTTGTCTGCCTTTGTTTATAGCCCAGTTGGGATATTGACATTGTTTGAGTGCTTGTATGATGTGTCTCTCCTCCTCTTCCCTTTTGGTATGGTCTGTTATGAGTGTGGCCCATTCGAATAGTGTCCTTACTACTGAAAGTTTATGTGCAGTGGGATGTTCGGATGTCCAGAGTAGATCTTGGTCGGTGTGCGTGGGTTTTCTGTATACTGTTATTTTAATGCTGCCGTCTGCGATGTGGTGGATTTTAATGTCCAAAAATTATATTGCTCAATTTTTCTCCTCTTCATGTGTGAATTGAATGTTACTGGTATTGTCCTGTGTGTTGAGATGGTTCTTGGGTGTGTCCTTGCTGTATTTTTTCCAGGATGTCATTTGCGTTTCCAGAAAGTTAAAGGGATATGCCACCCCCAGGTCAAATTTGGGCATCTCCCCACAGTCCAGAGACTAAAATAAGTGGTGGAAAGCGTTTTCCTGCTCACCCAGCCATTGTCCGAGTCTGTCGCCACTGACCGCCGCGGTATCTGGTGCTCCTCCGCCTTAGACTGGAGTCTAACGTAGCCAGAGAAAGATTTCGGCCAAAAGGAATTAATTTGCTCGATGCGTTTCCCAATTACTTTGTGTGTAGTGCGCATTCATATCGAGTGCAAATAAATGTGCAAATCAACACGGAGAGCTTGCCTTGGTCATTTTGGGTGGGAACTATTTTCCAGTGCGTAAGAATACAGCCGTATCACAGCACGCTGCCAGGGGAATCCCTGTTACGCACCGGGAAGGGAGTTCCCCTGTTGCAAAACGTGGTGCGTGATACGGCTGTATTCTTACGCACTGGAAAATAGTTCCCACCCAAAATGACCAAGGCAAGCTCTCCGTGTTGATTTGCACATTTATTTGCACTCGATATGAATGCGCACTACACACAAAGTAATTGGGAAACGCATCGAGCAAATTAATTCCTTTTGGCCGAAATCTTTCTCTGGCTACGTTAGACTCCAGTCTAAGGCGGAGGAGCACCAGATACCGCGGCGGTCAGTGGCGACAGACTCGGACAATGGCTGGGTGAGCAGGAAAACGCTTTCCACCACTTATTTTAGTCTCTGGACTGTGGGGAGATGCCCAAATTTGACCTGGGGGTGGCATATCTCTTTAAACGGCATTGTCGGGGTGCTCTGTTGAAATCTTTTTGTTCCAAGTCCTCCATGAAAAAACTGCTCATTATTGCGGATAGTGGATCTCCCATTGCAAACCCCTTCTTTTTGTCTGTAAACGATGTTATTGTATTGGAAATATGTAGATTTTGCCACGAAATGTAATAGTGTAATTTTGTGTGTTTTTTGAGTGTTTTGTCCTTTCTGAGTTTATCCTGTACTATGCGTAGAGTGACATCCACAGGTGTTTTGGTAAAAAGTGAGATGATGGAAGGCGTGGTCAATCTGAGCAACCTGCCATTTCAATCAGGCTGACCACGCCTATAGGAAGTAACAACAGCTGATATACGATACACGTCACCACCAACACCGGTGACAGTTGTGAAGATGGCTTACAGGTAGCAGCCGAAACATGTCAACAAGGTAAACACACTTTACCATATTGTCTTTAAAAAAGGACCCAGGAAGTTAAAGTACATAAGAAGACAAAATGAACATCTTCGGTTTAACATACTCTCAGTTGAGATTTCTTTTACATGTGAGTGTGAAGAGAGCAGAAATGTGACAGAAATATCATGAAATAAACATTTTCTATACTTTAAAGTTACATTGTGTAACTTTTCTAGTGGAGGGTCCATCAAATTCTTCTCTCAGTGGAGATGTTATTGCTTTGTCTGGAATGATTCACACTATGGCCTTAAACATTTCTATTATCATAGAGACCAAACCAGACCAAGTTACATGTCAGCTCTGTGGAGAGGTGACCCCGCTCAATCAGAATGCTTATTTTTCTAGGTATTTTTGAGCTATAAAACCATAAGTAATCAAATAAATGTAAGGTAGAGCTATTTAATATCAAACTGTGGAACATTCCAGGCAGAGCAATGACATAGAAACAAGCAAGTGTTAAAGGTGCACTGTGTAACTGGGCACTTGTGGTTATTCCAAGTGCCCCTACCCTTTGGCCCTCATTTGGATGGTGTGGAGCCTCCTCCACACAGGGGGTGGGTGTACACCACAGTGCACATGTGCAAAGGATGTGGTTCTGTAGTCCTCGTGTGACCACAATAACCAGAATAAGCCGTCAATAGTTTCCAATCATACACAGCTGTAGTATTGAGCTGAGACTCCTGCCCCATAGTGTCCATTACACACCATGTACCTGCTTGGCTATAAGTAAGCACACATTATTTATTCATGCAGTAGCTCGTGTTTCTGTTCTGTAGTGATAGAGAGACAGTATCACTACCATGTAAACAAAACACAGTGGCACATTAACACATATGCACAGAGGTGGGTAGACCAGCCAAAAACTGTACTCAAGTAAGACTAACATTACCTCAAAATAATGTTGGTCAAGTAGAAGTACAAGTGGAGGCCACGAAGAGTAAAAAGTTTGGGAAAACTATTACTCAAGTAAGAGTAACTTGAAGAACAACTGTCAGGATGCAACATCTGAATTATAGTTTGTGAATAGAATTAGATGGACAAAACATGGAAAAATGAGACAAAGTAAATCATATCTAAAGGAGTGCTGCAAGAAACTCAAATAATTTCATATTGTCAACATAAAACCATTTCCCACTTATGCGTAGAATCCCTCAGTCATCCAGGGAGAATCCATGGCCTTTTCCCCTTTTTTCAAAACCTTTGCTCAAGTAAGAGTACTGTTACTTCATTAAAAGTATTACTATTATTACAAGTAAAAGTATTACTTTACTTGCTCAAGTAAGTAAAGTACTCTGTAGTACCCACTTCTAACAGTATGCAAGAATCACCTTTATGGTAGTATTTTTAGACTTTTCATCTGGTTCCACTCATAGAGGCAGTGTAATGGAGATGATCGCTGATTCAAGCCTGTTTATAAATCTAATCTCCAGACACATTATTGTCCTCTGCAGTGTGTTTTAAGTGGCTCTTCTATAGTAACAATTTGGCAATAAGCATTAATGCCAGATTTATTTTTTATTGTTACCTCATCAAAAACATGCCTGAAGAGGTTTTAGATCTCATCCATACATATTTGAGTATTTTAGCCATCTCTCCTGGTCCCTGTTCAAACCCTCCTTATGTATCGCAAGATTCTGTCCAATGCTACATTGCCCACAATAATACACACAATAATTCTCTACAAATACAAAAACGTGATACAAAACTGTACACAACAACTTGACAATCCTGATGTGATGTGCATTAGTTTCATTACTCAGATACATACTGATTTTGTTGTGATAGTGCTGTGAATACATTTTTTTTTTTTTTTCAAATTTATCAATAAAAGGTAACATGGTGATCTAAATATGTTATCAGTTAATACCCCATGGCAGTGGTAAAAGGAGAAATGCAATTTGTCAACTGCACAAAGTTTATTTGGTCAAAAACATTTTGCAGCTCATCCGAATTGCTTCTTCAGTTCTGGTTAGAGTGCTGATGAACGCTGCTTATATCTAGCTGCAGGGAGGAGCTACACTGAAATTATTCTGAAACTATCCCACCTCTTTGTTTTCATCTTTCTGTCTTGTGTTTTTTAGTTTCTCTCTAGCATCTAGTTTAGCATACCCATTCAAAGACCTAATGGGTGTTTTCACACCTCTGGACCTGACCTGGCTGCCCTATTGTTTCCTTTGCTTGTTTTGATTTGGGTTTGAGAATGGAATTACAGGGGGTCCTTGGATTACGACGGTCTCGGGTTACGACGTTTCGTGGTTACGAACGCGCCCCCATTAAAAAATATATGTATATATTACGCGTCATTCCGTCTTACGCGGTTTAGCGTGGTAAGAGATGTAAACAAACGCGCGCGGCGCATGGCGGAAGAATACGCTCTGTTGTGGTTGTAGGGAGAAGAAGACAGCCTCGTGTGCCTGCCCAATGTGGGCGGAAGTACCTGATGTGGGCTCTGATCTGCTCCTATGAAAGCGGCAGTGATAACCAAGCAGCGTAGTGGTCTAATTATTGAGATGGAAAGGTTATTGGTGCTTTGGTTGGAAGATCAAAGGCAAAATCCGGTTTACGACGAAATTCGGGTTATGACGCGTCTTAAGAACGGATCAACGTCGTAACCCGAGGACCCCCTGTATAGATGGGGGATAAATTGTGTCTGACTTCCCCATTCCTGTTCAAAGAAGGATTCTCTTTTTTTGACAAAAATAGCCTCTTTAACTCCCCTCTCAAACCAGTTATTTTTCCTGGCTAAGATCTGAACCTTCCTGTCCTCAAAGGAGTGGCCCGTAGCTTCTAGGTGGAGATGTACGGCAGACTGAGGTCCACTCTGGCTCGCCTGTCTGTATTGGTACATTCTCTTGTGAAGTGGCTGTTTTGTTTCTCCAATGTAGCGCTCACTGCAGTCTTCACTACACTGAGATTAAGATTAAGTCTTTATTTGGTCTCACACACAATGACACACAGTGACACACGGGAGAAATTTGACTTCTGCATTTGACCCATCCTTTTTCAGGAGCAGTGAGCAGCCATCTTTCGGCCCCCGGGGGGCAGTACTGTGAAGGGTCTTGCCCAAGGACCCACACTGGCTTGCTCATTGCCGGGGGGAAATTTGAACCCACATCCCCCTCGGGGAAGTCAGTGACTTACCAGTTGAGCTAACCAGCCACTTAATGGAGTAGACCACATTGCTTTGTTTGTGGCTCGGTGTTTTGTCCTCTGGGTGGACTAGTTTTTGTCTTAAAGTGTTTGTGGGTTTGAAATAAACTGTGATTTCATATTGTCTGAAAATCCTCGGTAGTTTTTCAGAAACGCCGGCCAGGTAAGGAATCGCTACCCCTTTCCTCCTGGGTTCGGATTCTCTGTTGTCTTGTTTCTTGTCCTTGTCTCTCTTGGTTTTGTTGACATTTAGGATATCCACAAACAGAGAGGGCTTCCTGCACATGTTGTTCTTCTTTCTCCTTACCCTCTGTGCTTGTGGGAACCACTTGGGCCCTCTGTTGTAATGTCCAAATAACCCCCAATTTGTGCTGCAGTGTAACCTGGGAAATCCCAGGGTGCTTTCATTCGTTCCGATCTGAAAGACAGCCTGGCAACTATGGCAAGCGAGCTCGCCCGATTCTGGGAGCCAATCAAAGAGCGGGGAGGGGTGGAAAGATGGTGACGCATACTACGTGACAAACGGAAGCTTGTAGTTTGAACTGACAACTGACATGATTGGCTACACTAGATGCCAGAGAGAAACTAAAAAACAAAAGACAGAAAGTTGAAAACAAAAAGGTGGGATAGTTTCAGAATAATTTCAATGTAGTTAGCTCCTCCCTGCAGCTAGATATAAGCAGTGTTCATCAGCACTCTAACCAGAACTGACGAAGCAACTCGGATGAGCTGCAAAACGTTTTCAACCAAATAAACTTTGTCCAGTTGACAGTTGTACAGTTTTCTCCTTTTACCATGGATTCTACCTGGACGACTGAGGGATTCTTCACACACTCAATGGAAGTAAAATATCCCCTTGTTAATATTACATTATAACATATGTAGATAATGATTTAACATTGTTTTAATTGTGAATAGCCATGTTAATCTAAAACTTCTTTAAGGTGGCATTTCACTATAGCCTACAGCTGATTTTACTGTGATTATACTGTTGGAAAATTACAATGGAACATTTTTGATTTTGATTTTTTGAAGTGAACAATGAGCAAACATTTTTTAACATAGAAAAGTCCTAAAGGATGTCTGACCTTTAACCCTCCTGTCGTGTTCGGGTCAAATCTGACCGTTTTACAACTTATAATATTCATAAATATTATGTTTTTCATCTGATTACCTCAAGACCTTATGATATCCTCCACACTGTGGACTTGAACATATAAAAGTGATGATCACCTATTTCGTTCAATTTTGAGTGTTTTAATCAACCTTGTTACACCTGTGGTGTTCCCGGTCAAAAGTGACCGCCATAGGAAATGAATGGGTATCCAGAGTAAATTCATTCAACATACAGAAAACATCCCCATACACACTGCCCCAGCACTCACACACACACACACACACACACACACACACACACACAAACCAGGGTATGCGTGTTGTGCTGGACATGACAACCGGTCTCCAAGGACATAATATCACATGTGACAACTTCTTCACATCACATGCTCTTGGTCAGGAGCTACTGAAAAGAAAGCTCACCATGGTAGGGACAGTGAGGAAGAACAAGCCCGAACTTCCCCCTGCGCTGGTATCGACCAGAGGAAGACAGGCACTCTCATCACAATTTGCATTCACTGACACTCACACTCTTGTGTCATACGTTCCCAAGAAGAACAGAAATGTCATCCTGATGAGCACAGTACACAAAGACGCCGCTGTCAGCACCACAGAGGACAGAAAGCCCCTGATGATCCAGGACTACAACAAGAACAAGGGAGGTGTTGACTGCCTTGATAAGGTAATGTAAAGTCTCCTCATGCATTTTATTTTATTTTTATCTAGGTGAATCATAGCATTTTGTGTATGACAGATTGAATATTGTTCCTAATCTCTTATTATTTATTGTTCCTTTACTGAAGCTTACTGGTACATACACCTGTAAGCGGATGACGGCTCTCTGGCCTGTGGCACTGTTCCACAACATCCTGGATGTGTCAGCTTTCAACGCGTATGTGGTGTGGACAGCAATCAACTCAACCTGGAATCAGGGGAAAAGTTTCAAGAGGAGACTTTTCCTCGCTTTGGTGACTCCTCTTATACAGCGATGCCAGCACATTCCCCGCACACCAGCCTCCGCCAGTCTGGTTAGGAGCATGCAAGCTCCAGCCCCAGCCCTGGCTGCTCTCCCCCAACAAGGACATGGGCAGAAAAGGAAGCGTTGTGGCCTCTGTGCCCCTAGAGACATCAAAACGAGCCTGACATGCTGCTAATGTCATGCTTATGTTTGCAAGGCCCACTCTGACCTGAGTGTCACATGCCACTCATGTGCATGAACACACACACACACACACACACACACACACACACACACACACACACACACACACACACACACACACACACACACACACACACACACACACACACACACACACCCTGTTGAGTTTAGTGTTTGGTTTTCCATTTATTTTTTGTATTATATGTTCATTTTGTAGTTCATTTTCAGTGCCTAATTGTATTTTAACTGATGTTATTTAATGTTTACTTCTATAAATTGTTGTTAGACACTACTTTGAAACATTGTTCTCAACTAAAAAATGTTTAATAAAAAAATTGGTGTTGAAAACAAAAAATTGTGCTAATTTAAGAGCAGTTTAAACAGACCGGTCAATTTTGACCGGGAACACTAAAGTAGGGGGCTGGAGGCGAACACGACCGGAGGGTTAAAGGTCCTATTACTCTTTACTCTTGTGAACCTTAAGCCATGTTACTGCCTCAAAACAGACCTGGAGTTGTGTCTTGTTTCATTCACACATGTCTGAAGCCTTTATTACTAGTCTTTCTACATCTACAAAACTCAAAATGCTCTGCTCCACCTTGTGATGTCATGGAGTGGTAGTTTTCAAGTTAACTTTTTCTTGTTCTATTGAGATTGGCAATTCCAGGACTGAAATGATCCAGATGATTCTAATGAAGGTGTATGGAGCACTTCCTGTATTACCACATGACATCACAAGGTGGAACAGTGGAGGAGTTTTGTTTGAACTCAGTCTATATATGCAGGTGTGTTTGTCTGCTAAACAAGTATGAATGAAACAAAACACAACTCCAGGTCAGTTTGTGATTAGGAAACTACATTATAACATAATGTAATATGGGCCCTTTAAGGGAAACATAGTGTTTCTTAGCACTTTAACAATGCTTTTCTTCATCATTAGCTTATTATTTTATTTTGAGCTCCTTACAGTTTGGAACCATACATCTGAATGACCTAAAGACAATGTTCATAAAGAAACAATATTTGCAGCTTGCTACAGTGAGAAGCTGCTCCGTTGAGGAGGGGCTTGGAGCACGGCAGCTTTTGTAATTGCATTGTGTCTGTTTATCCAGCCACCCCTCACAAATACCCCCATAGACCACTGGGGTCTGTTTCCATGGTAACCAGGTCAGGTACTATTAAACCTACTTTATGAAACAAGTGAGCCCGGTTTAAAGGGCTCACCCCACTGTTCTGCTGTAAGGCAGAACAGGGCATATCCAGATACTTGTGTCCGTGAAACTTGTATTATGCAATAATGCCAATGAAAAATTTTGCTTTCTGCCATGTTATAAATATAATGCCCCATAATCTAATGATCTCTCCCAGGCCTGTCACCCATGCTCCTACACAGCAATTCTGCATAAATATACACAAGCATCATACAAAACCATACACAATTTCATGAACTTGATGAAGAACATTAGCTGAACTCCACTGTATAGTCCAGATGTGCAATATTTTCTATACTCTCTTTTTACTTTTTTTTTTTTTTTTATTATTATTACTGTTTGCCTGCATGCACTTTCTGTTCAAACTTTCTTTTGCACTAAACTGAGTGCAGCTAATGTGACAAGTGAATTTCAAGTGAGATCAATAAAGTCTTATCTTATCTTAACTAATAACCAGTGATGGGAAGAATACTTTGAAAATGATCCAGGGGTGGTGGTTCAAATCCCGCTCTTGACGGGTTGACCGCGTGTGATCCCAGCTCCCACAGATGAGCGCTGCCGTTGTGTCTTTGGGCAAGACACTTAACCCCACCTTGCCCCCAGTGTCTGCAGACACTGGTAGCCCCCATGGCAGAAGATACATCAAGGCCTGTTGTGACGTGAGCCTGTGGACCCACCACCCACGGGAGGATTCATGGGGGCTGGTGCATTGTGTTCTGGGCAGCAGAACACTGCTTGGACTGCTGCTCCCGCGACCCAGAAAATGGAAAAGCGGAAGAAGATGAATGAATGAAATGAATGAATGTATTCCACACAAAACCACACATGCATCACTACAAGAGGAGGGTTTTCAATTTTTCATCAATTATCCTATGCAGTTTGCAGCCTAATTTTAGCTTAAACATTATAAGATCCACAATGTATTCCTTCAATTTTAGAAAAGTAACTGTATTCTGAATACCACCAAATGAAAAAGTAACAAAAGTACAAAATTACAAAATTAGTATTCAGGATATGTATTGTCTGTACATGTATTCAGTTACTTTCCAACACTGCAAATAACAGATACTCCTTACTGTAAACAACTAGACTGTTAGTTTCAGTGTAGTTAGCTCCTCCCTTTTGACAGATCTGAGGCAATTATTTTGAATTACCAGAACCCTGTCAGAACTGAAGAAGCTGCTTGGATGAGTGGCAAAACGACCGCCCCTGGCCTCTGTTTGCTCCCCTCCCTCCTGCTCTGATGTGTGGACAGATCCATACTGGTGATGGTCTATATCCTCCGCTGTGATACTAAGCCTCTCATTGATCACCAGCTCCGGAGGCTTGGGAAAACCTTGACATGGAAGCTCCATCGCACCAATGCCAGCCTGATAACAGCATTGATTTCCAGACTTATCTCCAAAACAAAGAGCTGTCAGAGCACAAATCATCTCTATGAATATGTATGCAGCTGTCTGTGGAGCACAACACTGTCTGAGCCTGTCAAACTTTGTAACTGCATCTGACACAAACAGGTGTGCAGTGAGCTACCAGTCAAAACACTGTCACTATGAAAATTCTACATGGAGAGTCAGAAGTTATATGTTGGACAAATCAGTACATTTTTGTGGAACAAATAAAAATGAATGAATAAATAATAATACATAAATAAAAATGTAATCAAATAAACAATGCACCAAAATATGAATAATATCAGACAAAAATAAAAAGAAAATGCCATCATGTCAGCTGGACAAAAGCTTTGGAGTAAAGACATTTCACTCTCCACCAGAGCTGAAGAAGCCGCTTGGACGAGTGAATGGTCTTCACTCCAAAACTTTTGTCCAGTGACAAAATACATTTTTGGACTGAGGGATTATACAACAAGAGAAAATCACAGATGTTTTGAAAATATTTATGTTAAAGTCATTTTTAGTCAAATAAGGATTTTTCTGTGCTAAAAGATACAAGCGCTTAATAGCATTTACATTCAGTTCTGGGTAGAATATTCTTTTATTGAGAAGTAAAAATAAAATTGTATAACTTTATAAAGCTTTGTTAGGATTATAATGTAAATTGAACAGGCAATTATTGTAATATTATCATGCTTAATAGAAGTTTGGTGTTTTAATTTTAGAAAAATGCTGTTTTGTGTATTATGCAAAATGTACTTTTTTAGTTTTCTACCATGTTATAACATTTTCTCATTAAATACATGCCATGCTCCCACACAACAATTTTCCATTAATACTGTATACAAAAACATGATACAAAACACTACACTACTACTTGACAAACATAATGTGATGTGCAGTAGTTTCATTAGTAAAATGAATGTCGAATATGATGTGGTAGAGGTCTGAAGGAGGATGGTTGAGAGAAAAGGGAGGGGCTACTCAGAGCATCAAAAACAAAACTGAAACTTATAAAACATGTGAATAGGTTGTTTTCAGTAAATACAGGATTTTCAAAACAATCAAAAGTAGCATGGTGATCTTTCTTGTATGTAAAAACACAAAAGTCACTGTGCAGTTGTATTGACGTGTGTGTGCGTGTTGAAGGTGCGTGCGGTGTTGGAGGAGCTTTTGGAGAAGCTGCCAGAGGAGTTCAACATGGCCGAGCTTCTGAGTAAAGCTGAGGAGAGGACGCCCTATCAGGTGGTGGCATTACAGGAGTGTGAGCGTATGAACCTGCTCACCCAAGAGATGAAGAGGTCTCTACGAGAACTCAGCATGGGACTCAAGGTACACCGTACACACTGGGCCTAAGACTGGGGTCATAATATTCATTTTAAAGAGGCTGTACTCTATTTTCTGATCTATGTTATAATGTTTCATATCATTTTTTAACACACAAATCCTGCATATTTAGGCTGTGTACAAAAAAAAGGTGTGTTTGTGGTGTCAGCTTTACAGGCATAATTTAGCTGGTGCTTTGATTTAATATCGTCTGTTACTATACTACATATAATAAAGATTTAACCCCTTGACGGTTGAATTTATTTACAAATCTTAAAAAAAAAAAACTGTCAGTGTTTTTTGCTTTCTAACTGATGCTAAATGAAGTGCAGATTATTAATTTATCTATAGCACATATTGTAATAATATAATTTTGGGTACGTTGCTAATAAACGACAACAGGCATAAAGTGTTAAAATTGTAAATATATTTAAATTACAAAATGAATGTACAAATACATCAAAAATTCAAATTACAAACCATACATTTCAACAATTAACAGGATTTTGGTTTTGTAACACTATAACACCAAATTTTATAAATAATCTCATATCTCAAGCTGATCCCCATTTTGCAGCAGCAGCATTGACATTGACATGGCGTCTTCATCAGTGCTGCTCCTGTCTTCAGTACTGCTGCTGTAAATACTTAAACATAACAAAATCATGTACACATGGTTACATTCATAAATATAAAGTCAGTGACAGCATTATTATTATTACTGCTATTTTCATCACCTGGTCTGGGAATGTAGTCCTCATCATCATCTCCACTATCACTGAGCCAGCTGTCATCACTTTCAATAGGTAGAGTCCTGGGCTGGGGTCCACCTTGTGGTCACTTTGCATAAAACATAGACAGCTTCATTTTGTTCTGTGTAAAATATAGAAAAAATATATATATTTCAGAATGCTATTTTACTCAGTGATTATAGAAATTTGGTAGAATTGTATTTTCTAAAAACAATGCTTGTTGGCACTGAAATCAATCTAAATACTAGTAAAATGCACTCATTATTGCCGTATGTATGCAAGCTATCGAGGCTAATGCAGTTAGCTCTTATGGGCGGATGTCGCTAATTCACAACAAACAGAAATTTTCAAATAACTCAAAAAGTATCATTCACATAAAGTCTATTCCAATAAATAAGTTGAAGATGGAGTCAATAAACTGGTACATATTTTTATCTTAGTACAACTTACCTCACGTTTGAAAATTTCTGTAACTTTTCAGCCTCAAAACGGAAATTTGCTATTTATACTACTTAGCTTCCATCACCCGGATGTTGTTCACCCTCTGAGCAGTCCTACAAGAAACAAGTGCTTGCAAAAGGTTCCTAGGTACTTCCTGAACGTGCACAAACCGGCATTAGAGGAATTGCATGCATTATGTTTGCTTCAGGCGAATTGTCGCTAATTAGCTAAGCACCACTTTGTATCTGAGATCTAAAAATTTCAAAGTTCATGTTTGAATTTAGAATGATACATTATCGTTCTAAACATCATGGTCTATGTGTTTATGGATATATATTCATGTTGCAGGCCTCATTTAGTCAAGTAATTGGTTGATTGTGTCTGAATTGACCAAAATGTGTGGTCCAGGTCCAATTTTGATTTCTTTTGCTATGCCCCCTTTTTAGTCGACCAATCAACTGAAGTCTTTAGTCCACCAAGAATTTCTTTAGTCAAATCCAGCCCTAGTAGACATTTATCAGATTGGGGGGACTACTACACACTGCATATATGCTGTAATTATATGTTTATATGAACCCCCCTCCTCTGTAGCATTGGCAGTTAGCATCTAGCAGTATCTTAGTGTCTGCCGTACTCTATGTAAAACCTGCCACAACCTGAATGAACAAGACATCTATAGTGTGTCAGTGGGCGGAAAGCACGGTGAGCCTTCCATCTTCACAGACTCATATAAATATGATGTACAGCTGGTACTGTACATCATATTTGATACTGTATTTTATATTTGACTACTACTTGTCAATTTAAATTTGATTGTACATATATATTTATTATCATTATCTTATATATATAATTGTGTCTCATCTGACAGGTTTATTGCTCTTTGGTTGCTATTCCATCTATTTTTCTTTTTATTCTTGTACCCTCTGTTATACAGTGGTACCTCACCTTACGAAAGACCCAACAAACGAAAATTTCAAGTTACGAAACACCTTCACGTTAAATTTTGGTCTCTAGATACGAAAGAAAATTCAAGTTACGAAACGCGAAAAAAACCGCGAATCTCAAAAATTCAAATAATGCACGCTCAGCCACACACATTATACGCTTTTCTCAGACTGGATTTAAACTTTTCTCAAAATTCTCTCTCGTTTAAACACTCAAACTTTCATAGATTTTCACCAAAATGTATTAATAGTGAAGCGTGGGGGAAAGGGGGAGGGCGGAGAAGTGCGGACACGTGTGTGATAGCGCAGCATGACACGGCGCGGGCCGTGCCAGGTCTAAACCAGGTCTAAACCAGGTCTAGACCACCGCGGCTCTTGCACGCGTTTGTTCATGCGCTCAGACTGCGTGCGGTCCCCCTCGCTGCTCGCCTCAGCCGTGACTCGAAACGAAACCAGGAAATAGACTCGCACCCGGTGGTTTAGACCTGGTTCAGACCTGGTTCAGACCTGATTTAGACCTGGTTTGGACCTGGTTTAGACCTGGCACGGTTTGAGCATGGGTCTCTGCTCGCAGCCCCGCGCCGGGTCATGCTGCGCTATCACACATGTGTCTGCGCACACACACCGCCCTCCCCCTTCCCCCCCACGCACGCAGTCGCTGCTCGCCTCAGCCTCGTGAGGTACAGCGGTGCTGCTTGGTCTAGGCCTGGTATAGTCCACGTTTAGTCCTGGGTTTACAGTCTCTACGCAGAACACAATGTTGCACTATAAAAAAAATGTTACACTATAAAAAAAAACAACTTGGAACGGGGCCTTGGAACGAATCAGGCTTTTTCCATTGAAATAGCCACTCAACTTACGAAAAATTCACGTTACGAAACCACTTCTGGACCAAATTAATTTTGTAAGGTGAGGTACCACTGTATATCATATATTATATTTGATGAGTGTGCTACCGTACCCAAAACAATTTCCCTTGTGGATCAATAAAGTTTGTCTAAGTCTAAGTCTCCCTGTGATCTTAACGCTATGTTATCTGTAGCCACGACGACAAATATAAATAGGGAGTACCAGGACGTGAGCCTTGGTGACATCGGCTAGCTAACAGAGCAGAGGGTTCAGGCAGAAGGCGTGCGTGGATAAATGCATGCAGTTAACGCCCTCATAAAGAACAGTGACGGCGCTTACATGTGGGGAGTGTATGGTAGCCTGTGAAGGACAAACGGACTCGGGGGCATAAGTCTTCCTCACAGGGGTGGTGTTATCTCAGCACAGTTTCATCTGATCCAGTGCTCTTATGCATGTGTATGCAGTCCAACATGTTATGCTTTCAAGGTCTTCTCCATCATCCTGACACCTGCTCCACATCTTAGATCAGGTATGTTTAAAGCACAAGTGACAGGTTGATTACTCATGAACATCATATTTTAATTAGAATTTTAGTTCAGAGAATTTAGTATATTTAATATATGATTTTAGGCTTCATTCCTGGCTAGATATGGGTAGTAGATATGACATATGTGTCTAACCGCAGGGAAACGAATACCAAGTCGTCACAGAGGCGTTTTGAGTTATTCACAGATTCTGAAAGTACAGGTTCTAAGCTTTCCAATGATGTCTTACATGTGAAAATCAGACCATAGTTAAAAACGTTGTGTCTATTTGAATGCAGCCATACCACATTTTCTAGTTTCCAGATAATCCCTCTCGAAGTTTTCGTCCCTTCAGCCCTCCTTGCCTCATTTGCAAGACATTAAGCTAAGCCCTCCCCCATCATGACTGTCAATGTGGTCTGTCCAGGTCAGAATCATTCAATAATGTAATAATACACAGGATAATATGTTAAGTCAAAGTTTACTACAAAATTTACTTATAGTCAGGAAGTACTAATAGCATAGCAAAGTAACCAATATAATTTAAAAAAGTAATAAAATATGTAATGAAATACCAAGGTACAGGTATTTAAGGAGTATTTCACAGGAGGTAATACTGCCCAAATGAATTTCGTATTGCACATAATATCGCATAGAATATATATATATATATATATATATATATATATATATATATATATATATATATATATATATATATTTACATATATATAGATATAGACATCCCAAGTTCCAAAAACTCATTTCAGGGAGTGGTCCCCCCCCCCCCCGAGATGTTTCCTAACCCTAACCCTACACAATAAAAAAGGCATTAAACTTTAAACATTAAACAGTGTGTAAGATTTTTACCCGTTAATTACCGAAATTGAAGATACCCATTCAAAAATACATTGTTTTCCAAGCCTTTTCACTTCCATCATGAAATCAAAGTATTCTTTTGAACTTAGATATAGTCACATAAAAGGGGGATCCTGCCCATATAGAGGCAGCCATTTTGAATACGAGAGGGGGGGGGGGGGGGCTCGTGGTTTTGGGTAAACAACAAGCATGCTGCTGTATCACATGTCGTAATGGATCTAACACGTGTTTTGGACTAAATTGTTTTACTGGATTTTATTCGCTGGATCCTTACGGACAGATTGAGACCAAGCTTATGGTGAAATACTGAGTTTGACCTGTGCAAGGCCTTCAAAGGTAAGCTAAGTAACAAACCTCTTTTTGTGCTTTTCCGTATAAAAGCCCTATGTGCTCAGGGAGTGATTGTTGTGCCGGGAAATTGCATAGTCAAAAAGAGGAGACTCTAAGGTTTCATTTGATGTGTAGATTGTCATGGTTCACGATCGGGAATGTGTGTTTTCATGTGAAAAGAAAAAAAAAACAGTGAACGGGAGACCGCGCTTTATTAATACCGTTGTGGTCGGCAAGGGCGCCAGGTGCGCGCCAGGTGCGCGCCAGGTGCGCGCCAGGTGCGCGCCAGGTGCGCGCCAGGTGCGCGCCAGGTGCGCGCCAGGTGCGCGCCAGGTGCGCGCCAGGTGCGCGCCAGGTGCGCGCCAGGTGTGCGCGGGTACGCGAGCTGTCCGCTACGGCGCGTCTGGGTGACCCTCGAGGTTTGCTGTAGCTAAAACAGGAAGTGCCATAACCACTATCCACCTATGCGCCACGAATCCTACACACTGGACCTTTAACATTAAACATAAACATTAAATTAAATTAAACATTGCATTATTAAATATTAAAATTTAATTAAATCAAAAATTAAAATTAAATATGTTATTTGTGTTTAAACATTTCAAATATATGTCCATGTTTGGACATATGTGGCTACATTAGTGCCAAGTCAAAAAAGTTACAAAAATACCGAAACGGGTCAAATTGAATCAATATAAAGTATTTTTCTACCACTATAGCCTATGGCAAAACGTTTGGCTTTTATATAAACAAAAATAGAGTGGAAATTAACCTAAACAGACTCTCCAAATGTAAACGCATATTGTGTGTTTCGGAGCCAGATCGCACTCTGTACACGAGCTGGACGTGTCCCGAACCTGTCCCGAAGGTCTCCCGAACTTGTCATGTGTCCAAGTAGTTAAAAGTCCATTTTCATGTCCATATTGTCTCAGTGCTGCTTTCATATGCATGCGCTCCTCATAGCTGATCAGCCTAAGGTAAAACCCCCTTCCCAGGATTGGCGGGCGCACGAGCTTGGCGGATTATGTTGATTTATACACGCCCCCGTGTGATTCACCAAAAACTAGCATTTTTAAAATTAAAAATGTATGTTTTTAACGTCACTAATGCTGTTATCTGAAACGTGGAAAGGCTTCCTCATGATCTCAACTAGCACATTATGCAAAAAAACGAAAATCACAAATTTTGAAAAAAAAAACAACAACACAAAAACTGCATTTACTGAGAATCTTAAATGCCGACATGAGGGCTCAGCTTCCGTGGTGCGTCACATATGTAGAGGTAATTCCATGACTGTTACCTTGCTGGTGTTTAGGTTGTGACCATTCAGATCAGAAAGAGTCCTTTTAGGTTTAAACCAACTGGATTTCAGCATCAAAACTGGCAACTCAAATAAGAGGCTCATTCTGCTTTCTGATTGGATAATCATCTTGAGACAAATGCAAAATAATCAATTATCATCAAAGAATACATCAGGATTACAATTTTCGGTTAAAGCTGTTGTTTATGGATCTTACATACAGTTCTTTTTATAAGGGCCAAAACTTGTATAAATTACATACATTTCACAATAATGGCAAACTTTACTTTGCTAAATGAATGTTTAAAATGTCATACATCAATCAGTTTAGTTTTAACTGTAAAACTGTAATTCATGATACATTCTATTTAGCACAGGTACTTTCCCACCAAACCAAATCAGAATTAGAAAAAAAAAACAAAAAAAAAACATGAAATCCTGACATATGCACTATAAGCTTGCAACCCAAAACCAGTCCTAGAGCTGATTCCCCCCCACAGCCCCACAGCTATCTGCTCCGCCCAGACTGGGCCATTACACAGGTGAGTATTAGAGAGAGCACTGCAGCCTTAGAGATAAGAGCCAGAGGAACTGTTAGGAGAGGAGCTATAGACTGTAATCTACTACATATGTAAATGTTATTGTACTCATTATAGAAGAGAACAGACCTAACAAACTATGGAACTTTGATAATAACCACAGTCCATAGCCTCATTAAAGCATGAACACAAACATAAAAAAAATCAATGTGATATTCACTGCAAACAAAGTATTTAAATATTTAAATGGTTTTACTTTTTGATGCTCCCAGTTTGTCCCCTCACTTTTCTTTCTGTGCTAAATCACTCCCTCTTCAGAGCACTATTACAACACAAACAGTGTGCATCCCACTAATGAAACTAACATCAGCTTGGTGAAGTTGTAGTGAAGAAAAAATACAATACAGGATCATGGATTATGCAGGCTTGGGAGAAAGTTCCTAGTCCTCACTGATAATGGCAATTCTGATTCAGATTGTTACACTAAACATAGGGAGGGTTTGGGGAGGTACAATGGTACATGATAGAAAGCTCCAAAAGTAAAAAGTAAAAAACCCTCTTTGTTAAGTATTTATTAAGCCTGAATCATTCATAATTGTTCATTGTGAATTAAGTATTTTAATATAATTTATTGAGGCTAATTTATTTGTATTGTTATAGCTTTAAAGATACTGTTGTTATTGCTTTGCCTTGAATGTTCCACAGTATTGCATTAAACCTATCTTCCTCCATGGAAACGAACGCATGATGCCACCAGGGCAAATTATAAGTCAGATCTGTCACTTTACAATAAGAATGCTTTTGAAAACACCTAAAACATCTATATTCAATCAATCTCTTTATTTGTCCCTGGGGTAGTTTAAGCACCCTGAGGAGTAAAATACAATAATAATAGAAACGTTCAAACATAAGTCTCAGTGCAGGTACAGGTAGTAGGTAGGAGTCATCAGACCAAGTGTCAGCAGTTTGAGGAGAGTAACAACCCTCAGGATAAAAATGCCCTTCTTTCATGTCCTGCAGTATCACAAGAGCCTCTAGAGGGTACCAGGTGAACTCTGGACACACAACAGACAGGCCTCTCCTCAGCCTCTCTCTCCCTGTTGTTCAGCCGGTGATGAGTTGTTGTAAAAAATCCATAGCATTTCAAATTCATCTTGAACATATATTGAATACAAGTTATCCCATCATGCGCACCTTCTATAGAGGCACCATCGAGCGCATCCTCACCAGCTGCATCACTTTGTGGTATGGCACCTGCACTGTGTCCTGCCGGAAAAAGCTACATCGAGTAGTGAGAGCAGCTGAGAGAATCATGGGTGTCTCTCTCCCCTCCTTGCAGGACATCTACCGTACCCGTCTCACACGCAAAGCCCTCTGCATTGCGAGTGATCCCACCCATCCATCCAACTGCCTCTTCAGTCTGCTGCCATCAGGAGGGAGATTGAGGAGCCTCAGGGCCAAGACCAGCAGACTGAAAGACAGCTTCATCCACGAAGCTGTTAGGATGCTGGACTCTCTCCCTGCCCTCCCTCCCCCAATGACACTGCTGCTTAAATGACACTTAAAGTACACTGACACTGCTGCTTAAATGACACTGACACTGCTGCTTAAATTACACCATTTGAGCTTTATTACGCTACACATATGTGATTTTTTAGTCATGTTTTGTAGTGATGTTTATTGTCTTGTTTATTAGATGTTTAATGTGCACTGTGGGCCTAGGGAGCGCTGCAATTTCAAATCCTGTGTGTGCAACCTGTACATATAGTTTCTGACAGTAAAGCTGACTTTGAACTTAGAAGTTACATTAAAGTGACATTATGCAACTTTTTAATTTGGCCTTGTGGGAGCTTGTGGCTTGATATTACTTACTAACAGACAGTGTAACCCTGTGGTCCATAGGGAGAGCTGTCCATGAGTGGTGAGATGGAGTGCCTTCAGTCGTCCCTGTTCTTGGACATGGTTCCAGAGGGCTGGGTGAAGCGGGCGTACCCCTCTGCGTGTGGGCTCACGCTGTGGTTCACTGACCTGCTGCTGCGGGTCAGAGAGCTGGAGGCCTGGGCAGCAGACTTCAGCCTGCCCCCCGCCGTCTGGCTTTCTGGGTTCTTTAACCCACAGTCCTTCCTCACAGCCATCATGCAGGCCTCAGCACGCAAGTAAGAGCTCACATGCTTTTTTAAATTTGTTCATACATAAATAACATAGCCATCAGGGGTAGGTGGGAGTCTATATAATTGGGAATCTAGTAATTCTCTAAAAGGTAGTCAATAGTAAAGCATAGGAAGCTGTTGTTATTTTCCAGAGCCTACAGTACCTCTACTAGAGTTGTCAAAAGTATCAATATTCAGATATTTATCAGTATTAAAAGTAGTGTAGTAACTAGAATTTCACTTAAACAAGGACACAGTTTGACCTTTCCTGAAAAGTTTTAGAATGGTTGTCTGAAACTGAAAGTTACAAATGTAACTATGGTTCTATGTATCGTGTGTTTGTTTCTATAGGAACTATGAATATGACCACATAGTAATAAAGACATTATTATATTGGTATTGTGCAATATTTCTGGAAAAGAAAACTCAAGTCGAACATCAAAGTCCTCATGTTTGTGTTTAGGAACACGTGGCCCCTGGACAGCATGTGTCTGCAGTGTGATGTGACAAAGAAGAGCCGTGAGGACCTGAGCTCGGCTCCCAGAGATGGGGCCTATGTGCACGGACTCTACATGGAGGGGGCCCGCTGGGACACTCAGGTATTTCCTGGGACGGGGCCTACACCTTTACATGATGTAGAGCTACATACTTACAATAACAAAATATACTTACAAAATATATATAAAAATTATGCTTATCAGAAATCTGTTAAAGAGGAACAGAGGAAATATTTTTCAAATTTGGTTTTGACAAATGTCAATAATCCTCGTGTTTTATTTCAAACCATTGGGTCTGTTTTGAGCCCATCCACATCCACTATTTTAGATTCTTGTTCTGAAAAATGTGAACAGTTTTTATCTTACTTCACAGAGAAGGTTGCTTTGATTAGAGCCAACTTAAACTGTCCTTCTGCTGTTTCACAAATAAGCATGTCTTGTTCAGCTGTTTTTTGTACATTTGAGCCAGTGTCTTTAGAGTTTCTCTCTAAAATAACAACTGAGCTTAAAGCTTCGTCAGTCGTATTGACCCCGTCCCTCCAAGGTTGTTTAAGGAGGTGTGGACAACAATTGGCTCAAGTGTATGTGCTATCATGAACAGCAGTCTTGTCTCTGGTGTTGTACCTTCATTTTTTAAAAAGGCTGTAATCGAACCTCTCCTTAAGAAACCAAGTTTGGACGCATCAAATGTTTCAAATTTTCGTCCAATCTCTAAGCTTCCTTTCTTGGCTAAAATATTGGAAAAATGTGTTCTTTATCAGTTGCAGCCTTTTTTAAAAGCACATGGCATTTTAGAGCGTTTTCAGTCAGGATACAAGGCCCTGCATAGCACGGAGTCAGCACTTTTAAAGGTTTTTAATGACCTATTTTTAATGACTGATGGTGGTAGCTCTGCCATTTTAGTGCTTTTAGACCTGACTGCTGCTTTTGACACAGTCGACCATGCAACTCTTTTAAACCGCCTTGAAGACTGTGTGGGTGTCAGGGGGACTGCCTTAAACTGGTTCAGGTCTTACCTGTCTGGGAGATCCTGCACTGTCAGGCTGGGGGACTCCACCTCGTCTGCTGCTCCTTTGCACTGTGGAGTCCCCCAGGGGTCAATTCTTGGCCCTATTCTTTTTACCCTCTACCTTCTCCCACTCGGTGCAATTTTTAAAAAGCATGGCATTTTATATCATTTTTACGCTGATGACTGCCAGATTTATCTGCCTATTTCTAAGCACGCGAAAGGCCCCCTGACACCCTTGTTGAACTGCCTTGGTGACGTCAAGGCTTGGTTGGCCCAAAATTTTCTCTGTTTGAACGAAGGGAAAACTGAAATTGTGCTCTTTGGGCCCACTGATCCCTCATTGGACTTGGGCCCCTTTAAAGATAATGTTCATCCCTTCGCCACCAACCTTGGCGTCACCATGGACAGTGATTTTAAACTCAGCAAGCAGATCAACACAGTCGTTAAATCAGGCTTTTATCATCTTCGTCTTTTATCCAAAGTTAAACCGTTTTTAAGTTTTAAGCATTTTGAACAAGTCGTTCACGCTTTTATTTCTTCACGTCTGGACTACTGTAATGCTCTTTATACTGGCATATCACAAAATGCTCTGTCACGCCTACAGTTAGTCCAGAACTCCGCGGCACGACTTTTAACAGGAACCAAAAAACGTGAGCACATCACCCCAATTCTTGCGTCTTTGCACTGGCTTCCTGTTAATTTTAGAATTGATTTTAAAATTTTATTGTTTGTTTTTAAAGCTTTGAATGGACTGGCCCCAGATTACATCTCAGACCTCATCCAAATGTACACTCCGGCGCGCGCTTTGAGGTCTGAGGGCCAGCTCCAGCTGGTGGTGCCTAAGACCAGACTTAAATCCAGAGGGGACAGAGCTTTTTCTGTGGTTGGTCCTAAGCTCTGGAACGCCCTGCCCCCTCACGTCCGAGCAGCTCCCTCAGTGGACTGTTTTAAGTCTCGTCTTAAGACCCACTTTTATTCTCTGGCTTTTAACACCGCGTGAGTTGTGTGGTCCTCTGTTGTCTTTTATTGTATTTTAGGGTTTTTTATTATTTTATTGTTCTTAGAGTATTTATTTATTTATTTTTTAGCGTTTGTATTTTTATTTATTTATTTATTTTTATTTTTTTTATTCTATATTGTTTTTATTATTTTATGGTATATTTATTTGTGGGCACACTTGTTTTTGTGATTATTTGTTTATTTTAAATGATGTTTCTGTGCAGCACTTTGGAAACGCTTTTAGTTTATGAAATGTGCTATATAAATAAAGTGGATTGGATTGGATTGGACAATAACAAAAGGTTTAGTATGTTAAAATAAGAATAAAAAATACAGTAATTAAGGAAAATGAAAGAAACACATCCGATTTTTCTTTGTGCTGAAGCTGCCTGATATTGTAGAATTCCATCCATCCATTTTCTTCCGCTTATCCGAGGCCGGGTCGCGGGGGCAACAGGCTAAGCAGGGACGCCCAGACCTACTTCACCACGGACACTTCCTCCAGCTCCTCCGGGGGGACCCCAAGGCGTTCCCAGGCCAGCCGGGAGACATAGTCCCTCCAGAGTGTCCTGGGTCTTCCCCGGGGCCTCCTCTCGTGGGACATGCCCGGAACACCTCCCGAGGGAGGCATCCAGGAGGCATCTGAAACAGATGCCCGAGCCACCTCAGCTGGCTCGACATGGAGAAGCAGCGGCTCTACTCCAAGGTCCTCCCGTGTGACTGTTCTCCTCACCCTATCTCTAAGGGTGCGCCCAGCCACTCTGTGGAGGAAACTCATTTCGGCCGCTTGTATCCACGATCTTGTCCTTTCGGTCATTACCCAGAGCTCATGACCATAGGTGAGGGTAGGAACGTAGATTGACCGGTAAATTGAGAGCTTCGCCTTTCGGCTCAGCTCCCTCTTCACCACAATGGCCCGGTACAGTGACCGCATCACTGCCGACTGCAACGATCCACCTGTCAATCTCACGCTCCATCCTCCCCTCACTCGTGAACAACACCCCGAGATACTTGAACTCCTCCACCTGAGGCAAGGACTCCCCACCCACCCGGAGAGGGCAAGCCACCTTTTTCTGGTCGAGAACCATGGCCTCGGATTTGGAAGAGCTGATCCTCATCCCCGCCGCTTCACACTCGGCTGCAAACCGCCCTAGTGCACATTGGAGGTCCCCTCTGGCCCCTGACTGCGCCTATTATATAATTCTGTCCATAAATATAATGAACAGAACCAGTGACAAAGGGCAGCCTTGGCGGAGTCCAACATACACTGGGAACAGGTCCGACTTACTACCGGCAATGCAAACACAGCTTCTGCTCCGGTCATACAGGGACCGAACAGCCCTTAGCAAAGGGCCCCGAACCCCGTACTCCCAGAGCACTCTCCACAGGAGCCCACGAGGGACATGGTCGAATGCCTTCTTCAGATCCACAAAGCACATGTGGACTGGTCGGGCAAACTCCCATGCATCCTTGAGCACCCGATGGAGAGTAAAGAGCTGGTCCAGTGAACCAGAAAACCACACTGCTCCTCTTGAATCCGAGGTTTGACTATCAAATCAAAGTCAAATTCTCCTCTCCAGCACCCTGGAATAGACCTTACCGGGAAGGCTGAGGAGTGTGATTCCCTGATAGTTGGAACACACCCTCCGGTCCACCTTCTTAAACAGAGGGACCACCACCCCAATCTGCCAGTCCAGAGTTACTGTCCCCGACCGCCACGCAATGTTGCAGAGACGTGTCAGCCAAGACAGCCCCACAACATCCAGAGACATAAGATATTCAGGATGGATTTCATCCACCCCCGGGGCCTCGTCACCGAGGAGCCCTCCAATCACCTCAGCGACTTCAGCCAGGGTGATGAATGAGTCTGCCTCCGAGTCTCCAGCCTCTGCTTCCTCCTTGGAAGACGTGACGGCGGGATTGAGGAGATCCTCAAAGTATTCCTTCCACCGTCCGATAACATCCCCAGTCGAGGTCAACAGCTCCCCACCCGCACTGTAAACAGTGTTGGTGAAGCACTGCTTCCTACTCCTAAGACGCTGAACGGTTTGCCAGAATTTCTTTGAGACCGTCCGATAGTCCTCCTCCATGGCCTCTCCGAACTCCTCCCAAACCCGAGTTTTTGCCTCTGCGACCGCTCGGGATGCAGCACGCTTTGCCTGCCGGTACCTGTCAGCTGCCTCAGGAGTCCCATGAGCCAACAAGGCTCGATAGGACTCCTTCTTCAGCCTGACGGCATCCCTTACTTTCGGTGTCCACCACCAGGTTCGGGGATTGCCGCCATGACAGGCACCACAGACCTTACGACCACAGCTACGGGCGGCCACATCGACAATAGAGGCCGAGAACAAAGCCCACTCGGACTCTATGTCCCCAGCCTTCCCCGGAATCCGGGAGAAGCTCTCCCGGAGGTGTGAGTTGAAGGTGCCCTTGACAGCGGGCTCTGCCAGACTTTCCCAACAGACCTTCACGATACGCTTGGGCCTGCCAGGTCTCTCCGGCTTCCTCCCCCGCCAGCGGACCCAACTCACAACCAGGTGGTGATCAGTTGACAGCTCTGCCCCTCTCTTCACCCAAGTGTCCAAGACAGGTGGCCGGAAGTCAGATGACATGAGTACAAAGTTGATCATCGACCTCCGTCGTAGAGTGTCCTGGTGCCACATGCACTTATGGACACCCTTGTGCTCGAACATGGTGTTTGTTATGGACAAACTGTGGCTAGCACAGAAGTCCAATAACAGAACACCGCTCGGGTTCAGATCAGGGAGGCCGTTCCTCCCAATCACCCCTCTCCAGGTGTCACTGTCATTGCCCACGTGGGCGTTGAAGTTCCCTAGTACAATGACGGAGTCCTCGGTCGGTGCACTATCCAGTACTCCTCCCAGGCACTCTAAGAAGGCCCGGTACTCTGCACTGCTGTTCGGCCCATAGGCCGACACAACAGTGAGAGACCTGTCCCCGACCCGAAGGCGCAGGGACGCGACCCTCTCGTTCACCGGGGTGAACTCCAACACTCGGCGGCTGAGCTGTGGGGCAATGAGCAGGCCCACACCAGCCCACCGCCGTTCCCCACGGGCAACGCCAGAGAAATGGAGGGTCCAGTCCCCCTCAAGGAGTTGGGTTCCAGAGCCCCCCCCCCCACGACTGGTTCCCCTCCTTGAACCGCCACCTTAATGATCCCGGGAGCTATGTTGTCGGGGGCTTTATGCCCCTGGTAGGGTCACCCAAGGCAAACAGGTCCTGGGGGACGGGTCAGACTAAGAGTGGTTCAGAAGCCCTTATGATGAGTTTCCAATCAAGGTCAGATACGTCGCCCGGACTGGCGATACCGGGGCCCCACCCTGGAGCCAGACCTGGGGTGGGTGCTCGCCAGCGAGCGTCTGGTGGCCGGGCCTTTCCCCACGGGACCCGCCCGGGCGAAGCCCGAAGGAGCGATGTGGGGCCATCCTCCTGTGGACCCACCACTGCAGGATGATCTATAAGGGCCGGGTGCAAAGAGATCTGGGCGGCAGTCGAAGGCAGGGGCCTCGGCGGCCGGATCTCCGGACATGAAGACTAGCTCTGGTGACATGGAATGTCACCTTGCTGGAATTCCTAATCTGCCAAATGGATTAGTGTGTAAATGTTGAACAATCACTCCTCTATAATTCCTGCCTACTCCACCCTTCTTCAGTTGTTAGAATACCAATGCTGCAAAGCTTTGAGAGATTTGAACTGGAAATATTCTTTATAGTATATATACAAAAATATAACAATCATTCTTTAAAGGTCCTACTGTATGTTACACAAAATAATTCTTGTGAGCTTTTAGCCATGTTGTATTCCGTTTCAGTCACACATGTTTGAGTAATCCTTTATTGTTAGGTCTGTCTACATCTGCAAAACTCAAAATACTCTGCCCCACCTTGTGATGTCATGTAGTGGTAATTTTTAAGTTAACAGTCCCTTTTACTTTCAGAGATGAAATTCTCTGAATGATTCTAGTGAATATGTATGGAGTTTTAAAACACAGTGGAACACTCTGTGTATCACATGACCTCACAAGATGGAACAGTGCATTCAGTTTGAGAGAAGAACTCAGTGTAAATCTGGGGGATTTGTGTGTTAAACGTGTGTGAATGAAACAAAACACAACTCCAGGTCTGTTTGTGATGAGGAAACAACAGTATAACATAAATCTGAAAATGACTAATATGGGCCCTTTAAAGTACTTTTAAAGTATAGACCCTTTTTCTGTTAGTAAACAAAGGCGCGGTTGCGCGCGCATCTGGCAACAGAAGCATGGCAGAACTCCGCTGCTTGTCAAGCTACGCAAAGGGACTTTCGCCAAAAGATCGCGAATGTTACTTCAATAAGCTGACTTTGGCAAATGGTGTCCGACTGCCAGATCCTAATGCGATCAGTGAGTGGGTGGATGACGTTACCAAGTGGCCTAATATACAGTGGCCAGATATTTACACTTATTTAATTGAGAAACCCAGTGTGTACACGAGGGAGAAATTACGAGCATACAAGTCACTGGATGCCTACAAATATGTTCTCTGTGGTCATGTACAGGACATAAAATATCATGACATAGATTCCGAGTTTTGTGTGCTGAAATCAAAAGTTCTTCCCAGTCAAAGGCAAGGACACAAGACCGCAATGTATGAGGCTTGGGTTGTGATCAACAGAAGAGAAAACTACGTCCTGACGGCCAATTGCACTTGTATGGCGGGGTAAGTAGCCTATGGTAAAGTGAATTCTGTGTCTTTTAACTTCCTCATAAACAGGGTTTGAAACTAACATTGCCCTGATGTTAGCAGCAATATCTCAGTAGCATTCAGTATGCTACATTGAAAACCTCAGCTTAGGTCGATTACTTGCTCACGTAGCCAAAGGTTTACTACATCACAAGTCTCCTGAACGTTCTGGATTTGATGTTAATTTCAAGCCCCTGTCATAACATTATGGATCAGCCAGTATGTTTATTATATTTCTGCCAACTTTCAGGCTTGGGTCGTGCTGCAGCCATGCAGCCGCAATATTATTCAAAATTGAGCTCTATGTGAGGATGGGAAGAACAGAGAAGGCTGCGGTAACATCAGGAGTGTGCATGTGGAAAGATGTCAGCAGGAAAGAAGTCAGACCAGCTCCACTGAGGGAAATCAGCTTCCACAAACCAAAGAGGCTAAGCAGGCAGCTTCCAGCAGCTTCAACATCTGCTCGGAAAAATAGTATCACACACACAGGCATGTAATAGTTGACAGAGCCTAGAGTAGTAGTTTCTAATGGACCCATTTCACAGCAGCCAACTTTCCAGGAACTAGCAAGGTAACTACAGGTGTTACTAGTGACAGTCAGTAAGATTCTGATTCAGTGTAGCAGAATCAGCAGAATCTATTTTACATCTGTGTTTTAAAGCTCAGTTTAACTAGTTTAAGAATAAGGCAATCAGCATTATTAACATGTGGACCTTATGCAGCACAATAATTATGTTTTTGTTGCTCTATTACCAGTGTTGACAGATGATGACATCAGAGAACTGCAGGTTGTGAATCCAGATGCAGCAGTGCTGACAAGCCTGGAAACAAGTGACACAGACACTGCATCATCTGACACTGATTCAGAGGAGCATCCAGACCTACCTGAGCCCTTGACTGCTTTATTTGATGAAACACTCTTGGATCTGTCACCACAGGAAATGCATACTACAACCTCATCAATGTGAGAAGCTGGAATTTGTGACACGGCAACAGTCTAGGTCAAAGGAGTGGCAAACCCATAGGGCAGGTCGGATCACAAGTACCAAATTTCACCATGCAATCACGACTGACAACAGAAGCAACACATACTTAAATGACATAATGCAGTACACACACACAGACTTAAATAAAAAAGCATGGAGGAAAAGTAAAAGCATGGAGGAAACGGCAAGGCAACACTACATTGCATTCATGTCACAAAGCCATCCCGATTTCAGTGTCAACTCATGTGGCTTGGTAGTGCAACCTTCTGAGCCGCACCTCGGATCATCGCCAGATGGGATTGCAAAATGTGCCTGCTGTGGTAAAGGGGTAGTGGAAATAAAGTGTCCCTACAAATACCGTGATAGCCTTCAAGGATGCACAGAAGACAAGCAATTTTGTCTGGACAAGTCATTGTCATTAAAAAAATCACACACGTACTACTCTCAGATTCAACTCCACATGTTTGTGTGTGATGTCAGCTACTGTGACTTTGTGTTGTGGACGAAGGAGAAGTTCATTGTGCAACGTATCCCTAGAAACAAAGAGTTCCTGCTGGAGGCTTTGCCAAAAGCACAAGACTTCTTTATCGCAATTGTGTTGCCTGAACTATTGACAAGAGCTCATGACCTCGCCTTGGTGTCACCCATTACCTGCAAACAATGTGAAAGGCCACATTTTGGTAAAATGATCATCTGTGTCAAATGCAATAATCACTTTCACTACAGCTGTGCACAAATAAAAAGAAAGCCAGCGACATGGTTGTGTAGGAAATGTCTGAGTTGAGCCGTTACTATGTGTTACTATGTGTTACTATGTGTTACTATGTTACTGTTATTTGCCTTACCCATTTGGTCATTAAATCATATCCCCAATGCTGATTATTACAGATAATTCATGTCATTGTCTAATGGTAACAACATGTATGGAAAAGGGTGTTGACATTACAGATCAATCAGATACTGTACATTTTATTACAGGTCATTACATTTTAAGTGCAGTATAAACATGTTTAACAATTAGATGGTAATTACAATTAGATGGTAATGTTTTACTCATTTCGGAACAACACTCTTGCAGAGGTTTGTGAGGGCACCACATATTGTCACAATATCATCTAGCATGTTAACCTGTGACACAGGGATAACAGTTTGCAAAATCTTGAAGTTTTTCCACCGACCAATAACTCGTTCAACATGAATCCTCACACGAGAAAGTTGCAGAGAGGAATCCACTTCATGTCCAGAAAGCTGCTTTTTTCCTTTTGTGAAATGGGGGATGCGAAGAGTTGCACCATAAGCCGCAAGCTCGTCTCTGATGAGAAATCCTCGGTCTGCTAAAACCTCATCATTTGGCTCCAAAAGTTTGAAGAAACCCGACTCACTAGTGATTTGTTTGTCTGAAACCCGTCCACCCCACCCAGGAGACAGAAATGAAATTGCACCAGCTGGAGTGATGCCGACCAAATATTTAACAGTATTGTTGTGTTTATAATTTGACCATGTCTGGGCCCTGGCCGTCAGATTGCTGGGTCTAGCTATGAAAATTTCAGTGCAATCTAAAATGCATCGGCATCTTTTGAAATTGCGCTTGAATATTTTTGGCATATTTTTAAGTATTGCTCCCTTGCTTGGCCATTTAATGAGTGGCTTGAGGACCAAGGCCATGGCAGGGATCCAACTCCGCAAAATATTGGATAAGGTGGTTTTTGATATGTTAAATCTATATGCCAAGTCATTATTAGATAGGCCCAACCTCAATTTCATTAACACAACCAATAGGTGGTCCTCTAATGTAAGTTTTTTACTGACTTTTTCAACGCTGCCTGTTATTTTTGTAAGTAGCCACTCAAAGACCACAGAGGTCAGGCCTGTAAAAAAAGTCAATTGTCCAATGTTGCACTTAACAGTGGTGTAGGAAAAGTTACTTTTTTTCAGCTCCTCTTTTAGCTTTACATTTTCAGCCTGTAGTGCGTCACACTCCTGTCGCAGGTTGACATACTCTGCCTCAAGTTGACTGTGTCTCAGGTTCAGTTCATCGTACACATTCTTTGGAATTGGGATATCCTCTTCAGCTTTAAGATAGAAAAGTGAATAAATTAGTATGTGCTGCAACCAGTGCTGACAAGTTAAAGTTGTAAGTGCATTCCGGTAGTTATATGTTTTAAGCAAAAAACACTCTTGGAAGGGATGGGTTTTCAAGAATATATTTCATACCAGGACAATGATCCATGCTGCATTCTTGTTCTTGTTCTTGTTCTTCCGGTTTTGAAGAAACACAATTTGCTGAAGTATCAGCTCTGTCTGCTCTCCTCATTTTCCTATGATACCTACCAAAAAATATCAGAAATTAAATTAACAAACATTAAAGTGCAACACGGGACAACATTTATAAGCACAAGCACATTCATATCTAACCACTAAAATAACCATAAATAAATAAATGAACAGTACAGTACAGAAGAGTCAAGTCAGAGTGCTAAGATAGCACCAAGATGCTTAGATAGTATCAGTAATAAAAGCAGCAGATGTAGTGCTTATGCAAGAGACAACAAACTAAAAGGGGGAAAAAATGAGAGGTTAACTTTAATTACTCTTACCTGTCCATCTTTGACTGAGGATTCTTGCTTTGTTTTGTGTACGAAAACACAGAAGGCACGAAATCAGGACTACTAGGGTCCAATGACGCCTCACCTGCAAATGTACATACGTTTATTTACTAGCCTAGCCTGCTAGCTGCTAACCAAGCCTAACACCAGCTTATCAAAATTCAGCTACATTTCATTATTATTTTACAGCATACAGACAATCATTAATGTAAACCGGGCTTTCCAGCTAAATCAAAGAGTAAATAGACAACCTTACCTGATATAAAGTGGGCACTGCAGACGCGAGCATTCCTAATGATGTCTTCGTTCCAGTCAACGCGTTTGATAGCCTGTAGCCACAGACGGCGCCTTTTGCTCTGTAATGGTCGCGATCCGTTGGAATTCGGTAAAATTTTAGTCCGCCGGTAGAATATCGGTTTTGGCAACCATACACGCAACAGCCAGACATTTTTCATGGAATTGGAAGCTGAAATGTTCTCGAAAAGTTCGCGTCTCTATCTAAATGAATGGAGAATAACGCCACTTCTGTTGCCAACTGCGCGCGCAGCTTTTTTTGTCACCGCCCCCATAAAAGGGTCTATTTGTATCCAATTTTGGCATTATTTGTATCCCAACACACTGTTTCTAATTTAGGAGGTGATTGAAATAACTAACTTAACCAATAATGATGCTGACGTTTCAGACACTGCAAGGGCCTGCCCCCTTGCTGCGTCTGGAGTGTGCTGGGTCGGGGTAATTGCAGTAATGATCCAAAGCATTTTGTGAAAGATTGTCATGGAGTGTTTAGTCACAACAGGCTCGGCTCACAGGTGCATGAGCAGGTGGGAGGCTGTGAGTATTTTGAGCTTTGGAGATGTAGACCGACAATAAAGAATTACTCAAACTTGTGTGAATAAAACAAAGCACAACTCCAAGTATGTTTTTGATGAGGTAACATTATAACATGTCTAAAAGCTCACAAGTGTCAAGTTTGCATAATATAGGATCTTTAATATGGTTATATTTAAGAATTTAAATCTTAGTTTGAATGTCAGAAAATTGTGTTCCTTGTGCCTAAATTGTCCCTGCAATTTAGATTTTGGACTTATTTGTATTTTCAACTTTTCTTCACAAACTGCCACTTAACAGATACAAAACTCTGATAAATATTTACCAATATTTAAGCATTAAACCACCAAACAAAGCCATAATTATAAAACCATGCAAGCCTGTCATACACACTTAAAAAACAGCATGTGGCAGACTCCACTATGGGCCTACTCCAAATAACATCATGTTTTAAGCCTGCAGTACATACGATTAGTGAATGTCCTTCAGCATCTAACAAAGTCACACACACACACACACACACACACACACACACACACGCGCACACACACACACACACACACACACACACACACACACGTAACCGCAGTAATGAGAGCCATGTTTTCCAGCTCTGCTCCAGTCAAACTCAAAGCCTGATTTTCCCTCTCCTCCAAGGACACAAGCAGCATGCTGAGAATCCAACCAGCAACTTTCCAAAGTCCAGACAAAAGTATATACGCCAAGGAAGTGCAGTGACAGCCAAAACACAACTCATCATGAGACTTATTCTGAACTTTTTAATTACACATCAAGTGGAATGTGTTATTAAGAGCAGTGTAAAGGCAAGGGCACACACTGGAACTCCACTTAAGTTCTGTTACAGTTTATGCAGTGAAAAGATTAAATGCTTTTTATTATTTATGTCTCAAGGTTCTGTGTGGAAAACAGTGAAAAGGACAGCATATTTACAGCAACATTAGATAATGCACATTTTACTTTAAGGTGCATTCCTCATTTGAGACAGTTTTAGTCCTGATGTGGAGCTGACAGAGTTGGTTTGCTGTAGTAAATATTTGTCATAGTTTTACATCAGTTAATTGATCATTTGTGGAAGAAAGTTGAAAAGAAAAGTACAAAAAGCCATCCAAAATGCAGTAACAATTTACGCACAAGAAAGTTTAAACCTCAAAAGACACTATAACTGATTTTTAGTGTCTTAAAAATGTGAAAAACAGAACTAGTTCACTTTAAATGGTTTGCAGTGGTTATTCCTCACTTACCTTAGCTTTACCATTCAGAGCATCCTAATTACTCACCACAATGAGTTTCTCAACACTTTTTACAACTTTCACAGGCCAGAGCGAAGTTTTGCCATCATAGTAAAGCTAACAACTAGCATGGTAAATGGTCACATTTTTTTTATAGCGCTTTCAACCTTCAGGGCTCAAAGTTCTTTTCCATGAAGGAACCACTCACCCATTCACACACACATTTGCACACCAGTGTACGCAGACACTGGGGGTGAGGTGGTTTAAATGTCTTGACCAAAGACACAACGGCAACATTCATCTGTGGAAGCTGGAATTGCCTTAACCAAACTTTGGATCAGTGGACAGATGCTCTATAGCACGCAGCTGACTTATTACTTATTTTTACTTCATATACAATATATTACACAATATACAATATATGGGGTGTGTATATATATATATATATATATATATATATATATATATATATATATATATATATATATATATATATATATATATATATATATATATATATATATATATATTCTGATAAAAGGAGAAGTTCAATTTGTCAACTGGACTTGTCAACTTCTCCTTTTATCATGGATTCTACCTGGACGACTGAGGGACTTTTCACGCATATATATATATATATATATATATATATATATATATATATATATATATATATATATATATATATATATATATATATATATATATACACACACTTTACAATATACAAATATATGCATCTGATGACTGGTGATTTCCCAGTTTTCACATTGTCACTTCTAAATACCTGCTATTTCTACACTCCCTCCTGACCTAGTCCTTGGTTTGTGTTGCAGAGTGGTCTGATGGTGGACTCCCGGCTGAAGGAGCTGACCCCCTCCATGCCCCTCCTCTTCATCCGGGCAGTGCCTCTGGACAAACAGGATCAGCGCAGCCTGTACCCCTGCCCTCTGTACAAGACCAGACAGAGAGGGCCCACATACGTCTGGACCTTCCACCTCCGCACCAAAGACAAGCCCTCCAAGTGGACTCTGGCTGGAGTCGCCCTCCTCCTGCAAATATGAAAATGTCCACCGTATAAGAAGACCTCATCGGAAAGCATGTTGTTCAACAGTTTTCAGTACCAGTTAAAAGGTGGACACATTTTTTTTTTCTTTATTTCGTGATAATTTACATTGGAGATTGTCACTGAAGGCATAATCTTTTTCAAATTTTTGTTTGCTAATGTGTGCATTGTGTTTGTGTCACCGTGATAATTATAATAAAATAAAAATAGTCACCCCTTTGCTTTGATCACTGCTTTGTACTTGGCATTGCTTGACCCTTCACAGCAGTGAAGTGAAAACCATTTCAGGAGACTTCATCATGAAGCTCACTGAGAGAAGGCCAAGGGTTTGCAGCAATGTCAACAAAGCAAAGGGTTGATGCTGTGAGGATCTGATTTAAAATAGAAAACATATTTAGTCAAGTTATTTAACTTTTTTTTTTCTTGAATATATATATACTGTATGGGGGGAAAAACTTTCCTATTGGGCTCTTTCTACACCAAGTGCTACTTTGCCACTGTGAAGCTATGCTAAATATTTATCACAGGTACTACCCCACCAAACCAACTCATTTGAATAACTTATAAATGTTATAAACTAATACACTTGGAAAACTGTCTCACATATACTTCAACCTATATATAGCCTACAGTATGCAGTCTGTTTAAAAATCACAACTGAAACTGAGTTGCTAAAGTCTAAACTTTCAGAGAGTCCTTTTAGGTTTAAACCAACTGGATTTCAGCACTGTAAGATTCTGCTTTCTGATTGGATAATGTTCATGTTTTTTGTAACTAAGAATACATCAGCATTACATCAGTAAAAGCTATATTTGATTTGAACATGTTTACCTCATATCTAGCGGCACATATAAATCAAGTTTATGCAATTTAAAATAAAACTCTTTATACAGTTCCTTTAAACGTCTGACTTCATTTCAGACCTGTTACAAATGTGTTTAAGTCTTCTGCTGGACTTCAGCATACACAAGCAGTCAAAACATTTGAAGATCCCATGACATGGTACTTCTTGATGGTTTTACATGATGCCTTAGTGGTTCCCTAATATTGTATGTGAAGCCTTCTTCTCCAAATCAAGCCTTGGTGCACGCTGGGTGTGTCGCTTGAATGCAAATGAGGAGGACGGAGACGAGCCAGTGTAGGCAAGTTGGAGTGTGGCCAACTGCGGTCACTGTTTCTGTGTTTAGCGCTGATCCCGAAGGCGAAGAAGTTACAATGCAACAGCTTCAGCAGGACGTCTCGTTTGAAATGTTATGTCTGGAAATAATAATTTCGTTAGTTTGTTTATATATATTGTTACGGTTAGCATGTAGCCAGCATAGCCTCTGTTAGCTTTTCATGTTGCTCTGAGGAAGAACACCCGTCATGCTATTAAATACAGAATTTATCAACACTGGCGGAGTAACTTCCCGGAGCTGAATGACTTGATTATGTGACTATAAGATAAGATAAGATAAGATAAGACTTTATTGAGCTCACAAAGGAGAAATTTACTTGCCACAGTAGCTCCATGCAGGGACAGTTTGAACAAGAAAGAAAAAGTGCATGCAGGCAAGAATGGAATAAAATAAGTAATAATAAAAATAAGTAATAATAATAATAATACAAACAGTAACTAGGAGAGTATGGAAAAAAGAAGATATTGCACATTTGGACTATATAATGGAGTTATAGAGTCTGATGAAATAAGTAATAAAAACAGTAATTAGGAGAGCATGGAAAAAGGATATTGCACGTTTGGACTATATAGTTGAATTATACAGTCTGATGGCGTCGGGGATGAAGGATCTGCGGTAGCTCTCCTTCTTGCACTTGGGGTGCCTTAGCCGGTTGCTGAAGGAGCTGCTCAGCTCTTCCACAGTCCGGTGCAGAGGGTGAGAGGTGTCGTCCATGATGAATGTGAATTTGGCCAGCACCCTCCTCTCAGCCACCTCCTCTACAGAGTCCAGAGGACAGCCTAGGACAGAGCTGGCCCTCCTGACCAGCTTATTGAGTCTCTTCCTGTCCCGCTCTGTGCTGCTCGGGGCCCAGCAGATGACAGCGTAGAGGAGAGCAGAGGCCACCACAGAGTCATAAAAAGTTTTGAGCAGAGGCCTGCACACTCCAAAGGACCTCAGTCTCCTCAGGAGGTGGAGGCAACTTTGGCCCTTCTTGTACAGGGCGTCGGTGTTGTGGGACCAGTCCAGTTTATTGTTAAGGTGAACACCCAGGTACTTGAAACTGTCCACAGTCTTTATGTCCTGCCCCTGGATGTTTACCGGTGAGTGAGGTAGTGGTCTCCTCCTGAAGTCGATCACTAGCTCCTTTGTCTTACTGGTGTTAAGGTTCAGGTGGTTGCGCCCACACCAGTCCACAAAGTCACTGATGATGAGCGGTACTCCAGCTCGTTCCCCTCAGACACACAGCCCACAATGGCCGAGTCATCAGAGAACTTCTGGAGATGGCAGCTGTCCGTGTTGTATGTGAAGTCCGAGGTGTAGATGGTGAAGAGGAAGGGTGAGAGGACAGTTCCCTGGGGGACCCCAGTGCTGCAGACTACCACCTCTGACTCACAGCCGCGCAGCCGCACGTACTGTGGACGGTCAGTTAGGTAGTCGATGGTCCAGGCAGCGAGATGTCCATCAACTCCCGTGTCCTCCAGCTTCCCCCACAGCAGCGCCGGCCTGATGGTGTTGAAAGCGCTGGAGAAGTCAAAGAACATGACTATATTTACATGCACTTAATATCCCGAATATAAGGCTTATCCCAGTTTTGATCAAATTTGGGACACAGTGTTATGATATCCCCGTTTACATGAAAAACACTAGTATACCGATGTGTTGTTCTTAAGATGTGTGAAGAATCCCTCAGTCGTCCAGGTAGAATCCATGGTAAAAGGAGAAATTCTATTTGTCAACTGGACAAAGTTTATTTGGTCAAAGACGTTTTGCAGCTCATCCAAGCTACTACAGTCTAAGCAGGGACGCCCAGACTTCCTTCACCCCGGACACTTCCTCCAGCTCCTCCGGGGGGACCCCAAGGCGTTCCCAGGCCAATTGGGAGACATTGTCCCTCCAGCGTGTCCTGGGTCTTTCCCGGGACCTCCTTCCGGTGGGACATGCCCGGAACACCTCCTGAGGGAGGCGTCCAGGAGGCATCCAGAACAGATGCCCGAGCCACCTCAGCTGGCTCCTCTCAATGTGTAGAAGCAGCGGCTCTACTCCGAGCTTCTCCCGTGTGACTGAGCTCCTCACCCTATCTCTAAGGGTGCGCCCAGCCGCTCTGCAGAGGAAACTCATTTCAGCCACTTGTATCCGCGATCTTGTCCTTTCGGTCATTACCCAGAGCTCATGACCATAGGTGAGGGTAGGAACGTAGATTGACCGGTAAATTGAGAGCTTCGCCTTTTGGCTCAGCTCCCTCTTCACCACAACGGTCCGGTACAATGATCGCATCACTGCCGACGCTGCACTGATCCGTGGAGCGATCAGGTGAAGGAGTTCAGGTAATAAACTTTTATTTTTTTTATTTATTTATTCTTTATTTAATAGCGACAGTGCATATTAATGAACATCTGCAACATTGCAGTGTAAATACATCAGATTATAGCAAGAATGCTAATTTCCATCTGTAGTCCCTAGGAAGGTGATTAAAAATAAACAAAACATTTACAGATATTTGTAAATTATTAGGAAATGCTCTGTTAATATTAAATAAAGCGGTTGTTCTTCATTACAAAAACATTAGTAAATGATAACATAATGATGAAATAAAATAATAATTAAACAATTACAAACATTTAATCTGTTGCAAAACCAAACCAAACCAGTTCATTGTATGATTATTACACAATAGGTTTGCTTGTAAACCATCGAAACCAAGTGTGATTGAAATGAAATCCATGAAAACATTCATTTGGATGCAAAAAGTTTTGTAAATAAGTTGTAAACATTAACAGATAATTTGTAAGAGGTACAGTAATTGTGTGTTACACCTTTTGAGTCAAGTGTTTGTATATGAGGATGTGTTTCCACGTTAGGGGTGTAAAACACTTTGTAATAAATTGTAAACACTAGTGCTGTCAGGCGATTAAAAAAATTATCTAATTAATTACAGGATTTGTAATTAATTGATTTAATTAATCACATTTTTAGATAGACATATAGATAGATAGATATGCAACCCGCTTTGCCATCATTTCCCAAATTCTGCTAGAGTGGTTTAGTGATCACTGGTAACAATGTGGAATTTACCCGGACGCATTCAGTGCTCAAATGATCCGTCATGCTGGAAAATTATTTTTTACAAAAGCTCCAAATCACGGCATTCTTGTTGATAGTCCCGTCTTCATTCCTTTTATAAATAAACTTGCCGTTCAAAGGCCCTGGCAGCGATTTGCTCGCCTCGCCCCCTGAGTCGAGTCCATGACAGTTTCCACCAGGCTTTATTTGTTTGATTAGCGACACAGGTGGAAGTGACGTGCCACTGCCAAGTTGCCTACAGGTCCTTCAATGGGACAAAATGCGCTCGCATTGAATTGCCTCATAATTAATTGCATTATTTTTTATACTCTATTAATTTTCAGTGTAATTAATTAATCAATCTAATTAACGCGTTAAACTTACAGTCCTAGTAAACACTAATAGATCATTTGTAAAAAATAATACTGAGTTGCGTGAAAAGACCCTCAGTCGTCCAGGTAGAATCCATGATAAAAGGAGAAATTCAATTTGTCAACCAAACAAACTTTGTCCAGTTGACAAATTGAATTTCTCCTTTTATCACGTAACACTGAGTTAAACAATGTGAAGTAATGTTTCAATATGAGGGCATCTCTTCACTTTAGATTAGGGGATGCAAAACACTTTGTAAATGAACTATAAACACTAATAGATCATTTGTAAAAGGTAAGACTGAGTTACAGGTACTGAGGCAAGTGTTTGTATATGAGAAGATGTTTCCACTTCAGGTGGGATGTAGTTAACTTTGTACTTTGTGTTGCATATCAGTGGAAAATATATTAACAATCAAAATAGGAGAGGTAAATCTCAATTTGAAGTCTTTCTCCATGCGGCTTGTATATAAATGTTGAATAAAAGCTTAGGCCAGTGCTTCTCAAATAGTGGGGCAGGCCCCCCTGGGGGGGCACGGCGTGATGCCAAGGGGGGTGCGGGTGAACCTGGGAAACATGCTTTTTTGCCGTACTGTACTAGAACTAAGTATAATTGCACATCCACAACAGTAGTTGGCAGTAGCGCTCTCATTGTTGCTCTGGGGCAGGGGTCGGCAACCTTAAATACGCGATATACAGACCACCATCAGCAGAACATCCTTTGTCACAGAAAAAACACGTATATTCCACTGAGCCGTGTCCTTTAGTCCGACAGAAGCTGACGCATCAACGGCACAAGGAGAGAGTGTTTTTTTCAGCGCTTTTAAAACCACATGGCTTATTTGCATAAACTAAGTTTCATTTCTGTAAAATGTAAACAAATGTGCGCAAATCTGCATTAAAAACACATTAATATTTGAGTCCTCAGTGCAAAAAGACAGTCATTTGTTTTAAGTTTCTTTCTTTTTTTGTTTTTAATGTTAATAAAAGGATACAATGTTATGCAGAGGTGTAATAATAACAATGTTCTAGACAAATAATACTATTAATAGTCGTGCGCAGGGAGGGGGGGCGTGAAATTTTTTCTTCTTCCTGGGGGGGGGGCACAGGTTCTGCACATTCTGTGCAGAACAGGTTCTGTGCAATGTGCACAGAACCTGCACATTGCATTCTAGTATAACATGTCCTAATCATGTATAAACATCTAAATATTTTGTTCATAATTAGTTCAATGTCTAATACTACTGAATGCAGTGGATATAGACATTCTATAAATGATCATTTAACACACTGGTAGGTGATTTAATAATAGGTGATGTAATAATCATATTCATACAAATTATTTAAAAATAGTTCATTAACTTTTTTCAAATAACATTTTCCAATGATTACATATGATGCACAATTAATCTGAGGAAAGTGAACTGGTCTGGTTTGCAAACATTTGGTAACTGTAATTATTTTATTCCATCATTATGTTATCATTTACTAATGTTTTTTAATGAAGAACAACCTATTTGTTTAATATAAACAGCATCATTAACAAATATCTGTAAATGTTTTGTTTATTATGATTTAATTATTTACTAAGCATTACTAATAATTTATAAGCATATGTTATTCTAAAGTGTTACTGGTTGTTTTTGTTTTTTCTTCATTTTGGGTGTTTATTGCACTAGAAAACATGTGTCCTTACTGTGACTTAGCTTGCATTACCACAAACCTGACTCCTATTTGACAAGTACGGTTTCAACTTTCTATTTCTTTAATGATGTGAATAAAATAAAACAGAACTCCAGGTACACTTTGTGATAAGGAAACAACATTATAACTGAGATCAGAATCTAGAGCGTCAGAAAACTATATGGGCCATTTAATTTATAGGCCTATGTCCAAACAGGATATCTATCATTCTGTTTAGACCAAAGTCGTCATGTATATATGTAATATTTCCCTCTGTTTGGTCTTTTTAAAATCAATTTTTCCAAGTGTGAGCTCCAAGAATTCAGTGCTTACCTCCAAAGTGGCTCCCATTAGCCAGTATTGTGAATATGAAAGTCCTTCAGAAGAGCAAGTGCTCCAGACAGTATCAGGGGGTGGGGTGGGGGACCAGTCTGCAACCTGTCCAGCTTGGCCCACTCCAACTGGGCCCCCTCAGCTCTGGAGAGGGCATTTCCACATGGTTCACATAAATGCTTATTATAGCCACTCCAACGATGTGAGCTGTGAAGCATCACTTTAGCTCTCAGCTCTGTGCTTTTCACTTCGCTGAGACTTTGCCAAGGTCAGACAAACAATGAATCATGCTGTATTCTTCTTATGTTTGCACTGTGTGAGACTACAATAGAGAAGCACAAGGATCATGTGTTTGTGTTATAGCTTTTGCCACACTATGATGCATTATTTATTCTCTCTTCTCACATAGTAATGGTGTTGTCATCATACAAGCATTTCAAACTCAATTTAGATTACTAAGAAATATGCTTGATACTCAATACAGATTTCGAAACCACAATGATAATTAAAAACAAACAAACACAATTTTTTTTTATATATAGAAGGTGATTTTTTATTTTAAAATTTCTTTATGTTATCATGTGATCATCCTAAAATTCCATACTTGTTCAAATAAGTATCAAGTTTTATTATTGGTTGATTATCTGGTTTTTGAGAATTTTGATAACCCTGCATCCATGTAGGTTCCATAGTGATCCATGGCCGAATATTAGACCTTATGTGGTCTTTTACTTGTTGTGATACAGATTAATTTCTGTTCTATGAATGTAACATTTTTAGTATCAATTTGGTATTGATTAGTATCTCATTTTAAATAAATTAATCAGAATTTAAATGTCAAGCAGATGGCACTGTAGTGAAGGTCATAAAAGAGACCCAGGTCACTTCCTCTGTCTCTGGCACTAGCTCTTCTAGAAAGCTCCATGAAGGTGGCACTCAAAAGGAAGGGTCCCGTTCCAGATGGGCCAATCAACGATTGAGACAGAGCCCCCACCCTGAGTCTCAACCCAGCTATCTCCACCTTATTCATCCAGACATCCACCGTCATTCATTACTTCATCGCATCATGCTGCAGGCGTGGTCCTTGCTAGTGAATAGAGGGTTACTCAGACATGTGTGAATGAAACAAAACACAACTCCAGGTCTGTTTTTTCATTAAGTAAAAACATTATAACACAAGGAACCTTTAAAGAACAGAATGTTCATATTACAATAAAAAGTCTATTGATGAGAAAGTAAAGAAAAGTACATTGTTTATATATTCAGAGTATATAAGTAGTCTATATGGAAAATGTCTATATAATTAGGCCTGAGCAGAGGAGTGGTATTTAGCCCACCTCCTCCGTTCTTCACTGCTCACCACTCTGACATTCAGCCGCCATTAGCAAAATGCTACCAAGAAGTGCACTGGCCATGCTGGTCCCGGATTGGATGCTGGAGTGGCCATAGGGTGGGGGGGTCACTCAGATGAGATACAAACGAATGTAAAGATGACAACTTCAGAACTCGGATTACTTCTACATAATGAGCCCCCTTTGGCTTTGAACTTTTGCAGTAATTATTACAATGTTATTTTTCCCTTTTTCACTCTAAGTAGTCACCATAAAGCAGTCATTGAAAATTAGTTAATTAGATAAAGTGTTGTGGATAGAGTGGACATTTGGGTGGGATAAAAGCATTTTATCATGCATAGTTTTATAATAAAAAACATGCATCCATACGTGAGCAGGTGACTAGTGTGAGGCCATCATTATTTCCAGTATATTTTGAGAACATTACTTCAGATGATTTCCAACATGAGGGATTTCACAGGGCACAGAATGGTCATGTGAGACAGAGAGGTAAGGTTCCATATTTGAAGTTACTTTATTTTCAAGTTGCACTTTCAAGTTTCCAGAGGACAGTTGTTTCACAGTGATTGTTCTTTTACACTTGACCAAGATGACGCAGTTTTAACAGTAGCAAATAGTTTTACAGTTTATTATAATAAAGTCTACCAGTAAAAGTTTCAGTCTTTGGCAGGCATTTAGATTTAGGCAAAGCAGCAGTGGGCATGCCATGCCATCGTCACATCTCTCCACACTAACCCCGCCATCATATGCAACTAGGTAGGACATCAGCCAATCACACGCATCTTTATTGCCATACAGCTCCACAACAACAACTCTGATAACACCAAGAGACCAGCCACATCTGGCCTACCAGAACCAGACCAAACAGGCACTTCCCCACACTTCAATACAATAAGTCAGATATGGAACAATCAGTGAGTTATATAAAAGAAACATGGCATTTTTGTTAAGACAGTCCTTCACTTTGTGTAATACAGCTATTGTTTGTGATACTTTTGATTTAACTTGTTCTATGTGTGCTTTCCATGTCAAATGTTCATCAATTATAACACCCAAAAACTTGATCTCACTTGTCCTTTCAATCTCCAGTCCTTTTATGACCAACCTTGCATCTATATCCTTCCTTTTGCAACTAAAAATCATAAATGGGGGCACGGTGGCTGAGTGGCTAGCACTCATGCTTCACAGCAAGAAGGTTCCGGGTTCGATCCCCGGGTCGCCCAGGCCTTTCTGTGTGTGTTCTGTGTGGAGTTTGCATGCATGGTCTGGGTTTGGTCCCCGGGTTGCCTGGGCCTTTCTGTGTGGAGTTTGCATGTTCTTCCCGTGTCTGGGTGGGTTTCCTCCTGGCACTCCGGTTTCCCCCATCAACTCAAAACATGCATGATAGGTAAAATCCTCCAGCTGAGGTCCTGACCAAACCGAAGCAAGAAGATCATGGAGATGGTCCCCGAGCGCAGTAATGTGCTGCCCACTGCTCCTAATAACAGGATGGGTTAAATGCAGAGAAGAATTTCTCCAGTGTGAGATCAATAAAGTTGCTTCATCTTTTCTTCTTAAACGTTGTCTTACTAATATTTATGGGTAGTTTGTTGGCTTTGAACCAGATAAACATTTTCTGAAACTCTCTCTCTACTATTTGTAAAACCTCATTTATATTTTTTCCTGAGTAAAATAGAGTAGTATCATCTGCAAACAAAATACATTTGAGTAAACTGGAAACAGAGACAATATCATTAACATAAATAAGGAAAAGTATAGATCAAAGAACTGATCCTTGGGGTACTCCATATAATGTAAGATAATACTCTGATTTATTGTTATCAATTTCCACATACTGATATCGGTCTTTTAAGTAGCTTGTGACCCACTGATGTGCTACCCCTCTTATGCCATATTTATATAATTTTTGCAATAATATCTCATGATCCAGAGTGTCAAATGCTTTTTGAAGGTCTACGAAAATGCTAAACAAAAAGTGTTTATTGTCCATGGCATTGCTTATTTCTTCTGTCAGTTCCATTATTGCTGTAGCAGTTGAATGTTTAAAGCGAAATCCATATTGGCTGTTGCTTAAAATTTTATATTTTTCAATAAATTTGATCAATCTGATCACGAATAGTTTTTCTAGTATTTTAGAGAACTGTGAAAGCAGTGAAACAGGTCTATAATTCAAGGTATCATTTTTATTTCATTTTTTGAAAAGTGGTATAATTTTGGCTACTTTCATGCGGTCGGGAAATATTCCTAAACTGAATGATAAATTACATATATATGTGAATAACAACATCTATAATTTGACATTTATGTCTGTATAATCGTTTCTATTAGCAAATTTGTGAACAATTGTCAAAATTTCGGTTTCTTGCACGTGCTCCAGAAAAATACTATTTATATTTTCTTGTATAGATAAGTAATGAATGGCAATTCTGACATCATCCAAATGATTCCAATGAAGGTATTTAATAAAAGTTATTAACTAAAAAATGACCAAATCTACCATTGATTATATTGGATAATTTCTCCTTCCTGCACTTTTATATTTTTGTTGAGAACTCAAAATAAAAATTAATTTCATCTTTGAAATTAATGTTGAGTTGAAAATAAAATAAAAAATCCCCAGTTATATTTGATAGTCTTCACATATCCCTATGCTTCCTGTGGCCCTGACTAAGACACTGGTCACTGTGTATCTGCTGTAATCCTGGTTGTAATAAAGATGATTTACATTTGATATCTTTGTGTAAAGAATCAAATGTGTCATGACATACAGTATAGCCAGCGGGGGTCTTGAAAGATACTCTTATGTAACAGCATGACCCACACCGAGGTGTCAAGACTTTGTCTGCATGAAGACCACTCCATGCCAACCTCCCCAAAAAAGCTGCTAAACTATTTCAATCGATCAATCAATCAAACAATATTTATAAAGCGCTTTTCATACAAAAAATGTAACACAAAGTGATTAAGGATTAGAAAATTGACTTTTATTGGTCTCACACAGAGAAATTGTTTCTACCTCTGACCCAGGGACCATCCCCATGATTTTGTTGTTTAAGCTTGGCCAGGACCCAATAAATAAATTTGCAGTGCCTATTATTCTTTTATAGATGCATATTACCACAACATGTCCAGCAAACAGAACAAGCGTTGAAGACAACAACTAAGCTCCAGTGAATTTGAGGACCAAACAAAGGACATTAAGGAAATCTGAGACAAATTCAAAATGACTTACAGTCTTCAACTGCTTAAGCAACTATCAAGTGATGTTGCTGAGGTTAAGCAGTCACTGGATTTCCAAATATCACTGGGAGAAGTACTGAAAGAAGAAAATGCCTTGCTGAGAGAGGAGGTCAACAATCCACGGTTACAAACTGCTGAGCTACGTGTTCTAAATGCGAAAGTCACAGAAGATGTATTAGACTTAAGTATGTGAGACAACATTATCATTCATGGTGTTCCAGAGGAGAGTAAGGAAACATACCACACAACAGAGCTATTTGTTTGTTATTTGTTATTCATGTAGAATCATCTGAAGATGGAGAAACGAGAGGTGCAGACTATTTGCTTCAACTGGGCCCATCGCATCGGACGGAACCAGGAATGTCAGCGGCAGTGCCGTCCTATTGTGGCACAATTCTTCGATTTGAAATGTAAATCCAGGGTTTTGAAGAGAAGCAACCTCCTGAGATAGTTAAGAGACGCAGACAGCTGTACCCCATTATGAAGGAAGCACAGTGAAACAACAAAGGGGTACAACTATCTGTGGACAAGTTGTACATCGATGGAAATTTGTACAACAACTCTTCCATTACATACTGGTTGGGTGTAGGTGACACAACTTTCAACCAGAAAAATACGTGTGACCTGAGGCAAAAAAATAATAATGGCGCAGGTGAGTGACGTCACATTCATGCGCTGTAAGATTCATGGTCACTCATCGAACTGATTGATATCTCATCTAAAATATTTAGATAATAGATACATGGGATAGACTCTTAACTTATTAGCTCTTTTTTCTAGTATTATTGTGAATGATGGTAGTAGCAGTAGTGTAGAGTAGTATATTGGTTATTATTATCAGTTATCATCATTATTTTGTCTGTTTAATTAGTTAGATTTGCATTTAGTTAGATTAGTTAGGTAATTGTAGCTAAACACAGGTTAATCTTGAATATGTTTTTCTCTCTCTTCTATGTATCTGTGCATGTGTGTGTGTATGTGTGTGTGTGTGTGTTTGTGTATTTGTGTGTCAGTGCTCATGCTCCTCTCCTCTCTCGTCAATATCAGTGGTTCTTAAATAATAGAGACAACTAAAGGTTTACAGATTATTCACCTTAATATAAGGAGTATTATTTCCAAAATTTAACTGAATTGAATTTTCAATTAAAGCCTAAGGTGATTACAATCTCAGAAAGCTGGCTACATAACAATATTTCAGTCGATGAAGTTAAAATATATGGTTTTGTTTTATATAGAGCAGATTAAGGTTAAAGAGGAGGTGTCACAACGTAACACACTTCTGAAATCTGTGCGTATCTTTCCAACTGTTGAGCCAGTTCATTTTGAGTGTTTATCTGTTGACATAAATTTTCACACTAATAAACAATTACAGGCCACGATCTGCTCCTGTAGACTCTATGAAATGTATTCTCTCTACACTTGGCTCACTTAAAAATCATAATGAATTTATTGTATTGAGTGACAGTAAAAGGACTTTAATGAACAGTGTTAATCTTACGCAGCTTATAACTGAACCTACTAGAGAAGATCAGAGCTCATCTTCACTTCTGGATTGGATACTAGTTACCCATCCAGAAAGAATAGCTTCATCAGGAGTTATGTCAGATTGCTTTAGCAATCATTCTGTTATTTTCTGTGTTTGGAAAATTAAATTGCCTAGAGTTCCCCCTAGATTTATTACAATGAGACAGACTAAGAAAATTAAACACCTTTATAAATGACCTCGTAAATATAAACTGGGACAGATTTCAGCTTATACCATATGTAGAGGATGCATGGATTTTTTTTTCTTCAGAAGTACTCAATATTTATTTATTTATTTATGTATTTATGTATTTATGTATTTATTTATTTATATATTTATATCACTTATTTGTCCCTGAAGGGAAATTTGTCCTCTGCATCCTTTATTCAGGAGCAATGGGCAGCACATGACTGCGCCCGGGGACCATCTCCATGATCTTACTGCTTAGGCTTGGTCAGGATTTTACCTATTGAGCATGTTTGGGTTGATGGGGGAAACCTTCTTGCTGTGAGGTGTGAGTGCTAGCCACTCAGCCACCGTGCTGCCAATATTGATAAACATACATGTTAATGTGTTAAAAATCTGTTAATGCATGTCTAAAAACATTTCATGTCACAGGCAGTCATCTGGATCAAAACGACTTTGCTCAATCTCTATAGAAAAAGGGATCATGCTTGGGCTAAATATCACTCCTCAAATGACATACAAAAAACATACAAAGCCCTCAGGAATTACAGCACAACACAGACAAGGAATGCCAAGGAGGACTTTGCTCAGAATTGGAATAACCCAAAAAGATTCAAGGCTCAACTTGACCAAGTTCTCAATAAATCCAAAAGTAAGCTGACAAATTACATAGTTATAAATAATGAAATTATTTCTGATCCTTTAAAGATTTCTGAGGCATTTAATAAACTTCTTCAATTAGTATCACTATGAATTTAAATCCCTATACTGTGCCCGAGGCCCAGCTCATGATGTTCCCTTTTTCTCCTCTTCAAAATCATCACCAATAGAGGACTATTATCCAATATTAGAACTAAAGACTAACTGTAGCGCTGGTCCTGATGGTCTAGAGGCAAATTTTCTCAAAATAGCAGCACATTAGTGGAACTGTTTAATCTGTCTCTAAAAACATCTGCATTTATTTCCATCTGGAAAACAGACAGAGTTACTCCTCTTTTTAAAGGAGGAGATCCCACTGATATGAGTAACTATCGACCAATCTCTATTATTTGCACAGTTGCTAAAATATTTGAAAAAAGTATTTTCCATGAATGAATTTAACATCCTATCCCCTTTCCAATCTGGCTTTCGCTCTGGTGTTTCCACCACAACTGCTCTGCTAAAATTTACTAATGATGTATTCTCTTAATCAGTATGTGGGTTCCATATTTCTTGATCTGTCCAAAGCTTTCAATCTAGTTTATCATTACTTGCTCCTAGACAAGCTTTATACAGTAGGTCTTGACACTAATGCCATTTTGTACCTTGGTAATAGACATCAATTTGTCGTTTCACATGGTGATCAGTCAGACAAATGCATGATGGATAAAGGTGTGCTTCAAGGCTCCACCCTTGGCCCATTTTTATTTTCAGTTTTCATCAATGATTTTCCACAAGTAATTTCAAACGGTTCAGTAAACATATATGCTGATGGCAAAAGGAGAAATTCAATTTGTCAACTGGACAAAAGTTTATTTGGTCGAATACGTTTCACGGCTCATCCAAGCTGCATCTTCAGTTCTTCTTCAGTTGAATGATGATCTGTGCGGCATTCACAGAGCAGGTCTTTAGAAGGATCTGGTACGTGCTTCTGCTGCATTGGCCTGTACTGTTCCAGCTAGTTGTGAGGTAGGTAGGTAGGTATATATATATATATATATATATATATATATATATATATATATATATATATAGATAGATATATATATATATATATATATAGATAGATAGATAGATAGATAGATAGATAGATAGATAGATAGATAGATAGAAAGATAAGATAAGATAAGATAAGATAAGATAAGATAAGCCTTTATTGATCTCACACAGGAGAAATTTACTCGCCACAGTAGCTCCAGGACATTTGGACAAGAGGGAAAAAGTGCATGCAGGCAGGGAGGGGATAAAGTAAGTAATAAATAATACAAATAGTAATACGTAATAATGATAATAATGGAAAATAGTAATAATGATAATAATAATATATATATATAGAGAGAGAGAGACACACAGACAGACAGACAGTCAGATTATTTATTTATTCAATTCAAATTCGGCAGCGTAACAACATAACAGTCGAATAATAATAATTAATATATATATATATATATATATATATATATATATATATATATATATATATATATATATATATATTGGGTGCCAGCTCTTAGTTTGGTTGACACCGGCACAGCCTGGCACACCCTACACCACACAGACTGTGGTCAGTACAGTGAATGATACATACTGATGCTTTGAACAGAGATTAGACTTAGCTCCACACCTGCACACAGCCTGTATCCCACCTCACACTTATTATTATACTTACTTATTTATGGATCTGCTGGTCTGGAGCTGCATTCAGTCTGGACATGCCTCAGACATACATGTGAGCATGTGAGTATATGTGTGTAATATAGTGAGTAATTTTGTTACAGTGTTCTTATTATGGTAGGTCAGGTGTGTAGTTAAACCCCAGGGCCTAACATGGAATAAATCAGGACCAGTGTTGGGCACGTTACTTTGAAAAAGTAATTAGCTATAGTTACTAGTTACTTCTCCCAAAAAGTAAACTAACTAAATTAGTAACTGAGTTACTCCACTATAAAAGTAATTAGTTACTATGGAAAGTAATTAAGTAACTGTGTTTTCCGCACTATAAGGTGCATCAGATTATAAGGCGCACCTTCAATGAATGGCCTATTTTAAAACTGTTTTCATATATAGGGCGCACCACATTATAAGGCGCATAGTATAGAAGCTACCGTAGTGGCTGACTATGGTAGCCATTATTAACCAATATGGATCCATATATAAGGCACATCGGATTATAAGGCGCACTGTCAGCTTTTGAGAAAATTGAAGGCTTTTAGGTGCGCCTTATAGTGCAGAAAATACGGTATTGTGTTTACTTTTTTTTAAGGGCGCACTCACACTAAGACTTTTGAACTGCTCTGTGCTCAAACACAATTGCGTAAGGTTCTATGGCCCATACTCACACCTGCACAACTGAACCGGGCCACAGCCCGATGAAGTCATCACACAGTGCTCTTTGTTTACATGTCACACAGCAGAACTAATGCTTTTAGCCCAGAAATATCTGTTAAATAGTGAGACAGATATGAGTCCTGTTGTGATACGTTCTCCTCCGTGAGTTTATGGATATAATAATAATAATAATAATAATAATAATAATAATAATAATAATAATAATAATAAGAAGAAGAAGAAGAAGAAGAAGAAGAAGAAGAAGACAGACTTTATTCATCCCCGTAGGGAAATTATTTCTCTGCATTTGACCCATCCTTCAGGAGCAATAACATTGCGGAGCAGTGAGGACAGATGGAGACAAGAGGCTGCAAAACTTCTGATCTGTCACAGTCCTTATTTGGATTCAAGCGACATACCCAGAATGGATCGTTAAAACAAACATTCTCCATAAGGCCGTCTCCAAGAGGCTATATCATACACCAAGGCTTGATTTGGAGAAGAAGGCTTCACATACAATATAAGGGAACCACTAAGACGCAATATAAAAAGCATCAAGAAGTACCATGTCATGGGATCTTTAAAGCTTTCCATGAGCAACATCCAGATCAACCTTCAAAGGGCTATTTGGTTTCTCATGTGGTTTCTTCTGCTACCCTGGGTGATCCATCTGAGCAGTCTTTGATTAGTTTCTCAGTTCATATTTCAACCTCCTCTCAGATGTTAATGGTCCTCTTTTTTAAAATAAATTACAAATCTAATCACAACTGCAATACTAAAGTATTACAATTGCATGTATTTGTTTCGAAAATGGTGCAGCCCCAGCATGAAGCGTTCTTTTATGTAGTTCATGTTTGAACCACGTGCGTATGACAGAGACTGAATAATTACAGAGCAGTGGGAGAAGGCATGAAAAGAACCAAGCCTCAGGACATGTGTGGAATTACAACTCAATAACTTCATGATGAGGTAACACTTAACATGATTAAAAACTTGATCTTGTAAAATGAGATTCTCCATATGTCTCTTTTAAAGCAACTGATACATAAATAAAATAATTACAAGTTTGTGGAATGGAACAATGACGTAACATGTCTTCTTCACACATAGGAGGTATGTATGCAGCATGTTCACAAGGACAATCCAAATCATGCCAGCACATGTGAGAGAGGGGGTCTGGTTGCTAGGTTACTGCCGGCCATGGATTCTATAGGAAGGCTGAGGTGAGCGAGCAGAATTCCAATGCTCTCCTCGCGCTCCGGAGTGGCACAGATGACAGCGGTTGGAGGAATTCCCACTGCAGTGGCTAATCCCTGAACGCAGCAGCCATGTCACATAGACTGCATTCTGTGTAATCATTCACTCAAAGGCCCAGTGCAGGGGTCTATAACAAGTTCATAGCATCAATGTGGCTCTTTATAGGAGCCATATTGAGCACTATTCAGAACTAATGTTTTCAAACTTGATACTCAAAACTGATACCACAATGATAGTCTTTCTAAACAATAGAATGTGATTTCCAACATGAAATGGTAGTACTTTCTTTTCTATTCCCATGTGGTCTTATATGTGTGTAATCCCTCAGTGGTCCAGGTAGGTTCCATAGTGGTGCATGGGCTAGTCTCCATGGACGTATAGTAGTCTATGTCATCTTATACTTGATACAGCTCAAAATCATTCTAAAGACATTCAGGAAAGGTTCATCTCTATCCCGAATGAATGTGACTTTTTTAGTACTGATACCTGCTCAAATGAATATCTAGTATTGATACTAGTATCTAATTTTTGATAATTTTGATAGTGCTATTCAGAAAATAGATAATTTTGGATTGATGATGGTACAGTATGCACCTACATGATATATCCATAGATATGATGAAGGGGCTTATATACTCTATGTTTTTGAAGGAATCAATTTTGAGGTGCAGACTTCAGGCTTCTCCAGACTAGGTGAGACACGTCTCCTGTCCTTGGGCAGGGTGTGGGTTGGTCATATTTTTCATAGGTTATAAATGCCACTAACACTAAGTAGTGATTCATTAAACGGTCCATATTAAAACGTTTTTGATCTATGCCATAATGTTGTTTCCTCATCACAAACAAACCTGGACTGTTTTTTTGTTTCATTCACATCATTAACCCACAAATCCTGCATAGTTAAGCAGAGTTCTTCTCTCAAACAGAAAACACTCTATTCCAGCTTGTGATGTCATGTGATAATACAGGAAGTTCTCTACTGAATTTTTGAATATACACTTTCACTAGAATCATTTGGATGATTTCACCCCAGGAACTGCCAATCGCTACTGAACAAATGTGACCGACCAAAGCAAAACCAGCCACAAGTCACAAATCGTCCCGGAGGCATTTTGAGTCAAGTCGTCCCGGAGGCGTTTTGAGTTATTCAGAGATTCTGAAAGTGTCGATTCTTAGCTTTCCAACGATGCCTTACACATGAAAATCTGATGACATTTGAAGAATTTGTGGCCATTTAAAAGCATGCAGATAACAACGAGCTGAGAAAAGCCGTGTTAGATAGGGATAGAGCTGTGGAGCAGAATGATGCTCATTTGCATGACACTAAGACTGACTATCACTGTGGTGTGCTGTTTACATTCAGGGCAGATCAGAATTAGAAGGTACTTTGTTAAAATGGAAATGCTTTTATAACAAAAAGCCCATATAATCATTCAGTAATTCAATAATACACAGGATAATATGTTAAGTCAAAGTCATAAAGGCATTATAAGAAATACACATAATGAGTCACAGTCTGACTCTGGCTGTATTCTGTTCCTCACCCTTATGAAAAAAACTGTAGTGTATAACAAGAAAACTACAGCTTTTTTGTGTCCAAAATACTGCATTATGCAGTACAGTGCAATAAAATATATTAAGATTAAAATATAAAGTATTTTTGGTAGTCTGTTGGAATAAGATGTAATATGATGCTAATGTTGACGATTACACAAGCCCTCTCCTTTTCATTTAAATATGACCACACAAAAGCTGAATTAGTATATAAACATGTCCTAAAGTATGTAGTGTTACTTTACTCACCCAAGAATCCCAATCGCATTCTGTTCCGGAGAAACAGACATGTTCTGAACGTGTCCCAGGGAGAGAGTTCTTCTTCCTTCTTAAGTAGCATTTACAGTCAAAGTTACGGATTTTCTCCATTTCACTGTCTTTATCCTCTTCAAATGTTACTGTAGATATAGCATCTGATATCTTACGATCCAGCTCCTCTGTGCAAGGCTGCCAGACCGACATCCCGTAAAAACAGCCACGATTCAGCTCATCCGCAATACATTACATCTTTACATGCAGCTACACAGCTTAAGTAGCCACGAGGTTTGCTCACAGTTGATTGGCGGAAGAAAGAAAACAAAAAAGCGCTAATCGTCACGTAAATGGCCAGTAGCGCCAGTGTGGTAATTATGATAATTTACAACCGGCCCGATTCTTTCCCAAAAACTAAAATGCTTTTAAATAAACAAATGCTGTTATTTGAAACATGAAGTGGCTTCATGATCTCAACTAGTACATTTGGCAAAAAAAAAGAAAATCACACATTTTGAAAAAAAAAAAAAAAAAGCTTCTAAAGCGATTTCCTCCTGTTTGCTGGGAGCGACTTGTGGCGGGTTTTGCCGTGGTCGGTCACAAATGGCAAAAGCTGGTAGCTTGAAAACTACCTCTTCATGACATCACAAGGTGGAACAGAGCATTTTGAGCTATGAAGATGTAGATAGACTAATAATACAGGATTACTTAAACATGTGTGAATGAAACAAAATATAACTCCAGGTATGATTTTTCAGGAGGTAACAACATTCTAACATGGCTTAAAGCTAACAGCAGTAAATTTGGCATAATATTGGACTTTTAACAGTCCCCCTGGACATCCTCTGGATGTCTATGTTTCTGATAGTGTACTCTGCTCTAACTGACTGTGCCATGGACTTAATGACCCCGTTTGGATGCTAGTACCTTTTAACTGTGATGGCTTCAAATCAGATGTGATGAAATAGAGCATGCATGCCCGGTTTTCTCATAAACACCATTTAGCTCAGAGTGTAGATGTAATGTGTATAATATCTGGGATAGTGCCGTTAAAATGGGGTAAGTACCAAAGATGGCGGTGATGCTATAGATGGGAGCACGTATGGAGCACATTGTGCACACTCCAGGCACGTTCATGGACACTCCAACACTGCTTTCGAAATTGTATTTTCCTCTTGACTTGATGCAGTAATGCCACTTCACTGCTTCTTTAAATGTACCACAGATAGATCCAAGACAAGATGCATCGAAGTCTGCTGCTATGGGAATAATAATCAGAAATAGACAGGCATTTTCAAAGTGTTAGTTCTGTAATTTGCTTTGCAATATTCAGTGCATTGAAGAGGAGGTATTTTGCTAAATCAATGTTTTAACTTTAGTTTTTATCTTTCTACTTTATTCCACTGTTCCCTCATCAAAAACTTGCCTGAAGAGGTTTTAGACATCATCCATGTGTCAAAAACAAAAGTGAAATTTCTAAAACATGTTAATACTTTTTTTTTTTTTTGGTAAATATAGCTTTTTCAAAACAATAAAAGGAAACATGGTGATCTAAATATGTTTAATACCCCATAGAAGTCAAACACCCCTCTAGGCCATAAGTTGAACCTCGTTTTCATTTCAAGTCACTCCGACGTCTCGGAACTACACAAACTGTAGTTTAAAAAAAAGAACGAATCACGTTAAGCTTACAACAAAAAGTTCTCGTCTCAAAATCCTGACAATTTTTTACACCAAGACATTTCATGGTAGACTACATTTTTCAGAACGGAATAAGAATTTGACGTCAGTAGGCGTCACGTGACCATACTGGACCAATAGAGTAGCTGATTCTTGTCAACAAACCGGTGTCATGGCGGCGCCCACGCTATTGTTTACGATACGGATTCTCCCCGAAAAACCTTCTGAAGTAGGTCAAAAGGATTCTAAACAGTGCTTTATTCATAGCATGAAGAACAATGATGCAAATAAACGATAAGGTCAATGTTTTATGTTGTCATTTTGATAAATAAAATGATATAATTGTAATTCAATGACCAGGACCATTCAAGATTCAAAGCTTTTATTGTCATATGCACAGTAAAGAAACACATTTCCCTGTACAATGAAATTCTTACTTTGCTGCCCACTGTGGATGCCAAGAGCATGCCAAAAATTAAAACAGATAAATAAGATAAAGAGAAGCATGTATAATCAAATAGAACAATCTTTACCAAATATACACTATGAAAAATATAGGCTAGGTGCTATGTACAATTCTTTCATTTATTGACTCCTAACTATACACACAGACTACTGTAAAAACAAATAGCATGAAACACATATGTACATATATACAATATAAATGGCACCATAAAATGAATGGTAATGTTATTGGAACAGAATATTGACTCCTATATACACTACAGATCGACAATTTGCATGAAAAACATAATATGTTTATATACATGGACCTACATATACCGTAAATGGCATAATAAAATTAATAGTAATGTTAGAATTATGAGGTAGTTCAACACACCATGCTACTCCTCAGTGTCAGCGTCAGGCCAATTGTCATCATCCTCTGTTTCTTTCAAGTTTGAGCAGTTTCAACACCTGCACAAGTCTGTGCAACAGAGTCCTGCAGAGACACAGGAACATCTGCCTGTGTCACAGGCACTCTCCTTGCAACCACAGTGTATTACATGCAAAACCGTGTCTGGGACTGGATTCCTTGTCATCCATGTGACTTGTAGGTTTCCATCCTCTAGATGCCAACCATATCCGGCATACGGCAGCACGGTGGCTGAGTGGCTAGCACTCACGCTTCACAGCAAGAAGGTTCCGGGTTCGATCCCCGGGTCGCCCAGGCCTTTCTGTGTGGAGTTTGCATGCATGGTCTGGGTTCGATCCCCGGGTTGCCTGGGCCTGTCTGGGTGGGTTTCCTCCGGGCACTCTGGTTTCCCCCATCAACCCAACTCAAAACATGCACCATAGGTACCTCCAGCTTAGGTCCTGACCACACCGAACCAAGGGACCACCATCATGGAGATGGTCCCCGGGCGCAGAAGTGTGCTGCCCAAGTTACAGTCACTCCCTAGGTTTTTGAAAGCATTAAGGTAGTGTTCTTTCTCACATGCCACAGAAAATGTCTTTCTTTTGCCTTTGCCATAAAATGCACTGGTGGAGTGAATGTATGTATCAATGCTGACCACACACTGGCTCTGAGAGCTGATGACACCTTGCTAATGTCAATGATGTGTGTCCTGTTGCTTGTGCCTGTGAAAAAATACAAGCTAGATGGTAACTTTGACTGCAGACTAACAGCAATGACTGCCACATCAGTGTCAGGGCTCTTAATGATGACAGTCATATGCTGCAAAAACCATTTCAGAGACGTTGCGCTTCATGGGAGTGTGGAAAACAAGCTGAGGGAAATCCTGGCTCAGTCTCTTCTTCAATGCATCCTGTCTGTAACAAAACAAGACAGCAACAATTAGGTGTCACAGAAGTACCATCTAAAGCATAGGGTAAAGGTGCGATTGTGGCTGGTTTAGTCACTCTCACAAATCAACACAGAAAGTGGTAGAGGTAATACAAAACATTACAGGGTGGAGTCTGTATGCTAAACAACAGATGTAATAAGTCAAAGTCAGTTTTATTTGCCATTTCCTCACATGCACTGGACATACAAAGGAATTGAAATTACGTTTCTCATTATCCCACACAGAGACAGGTCAGGACAACATATACGCAGGACAGGACAGACATTAAGATGCAAGACAGGACAACATATACGGTAGTAATGAGAGGTATTGTGTTGCAACCTATCTTAAGTGTAACAAAAGTGTAGCAAGTGTGACCAGTGTAATAAATAACTTTTATACATCTACAGTAACTACAAGATAATTTCAGTTTTAGCTAAACAATAAAATACAAGTGTGCAACACAGAACAGTCTGTTTTCCTTGTTGTCAAAGAGTACATGTCTTTGCGGACAGCAAGCTGAGTGTGCCATGTGAAACTGTCCTTGTCCTTGCATGTGACAAATAATTAATTGCCTTCCAATTACCTGTAGTTTGAAGCATCAAGATCTTCACTTGTCTTCACCACTTCTACAAAGGCCTTCCTCAGCTGCCCCATTCTCAGCACCTCCTGGTTGATCAGGAGCCTTTGACGGATGACCCTTTCACAGAAGATGTTGTAGCTGACATTCAGTCTTTGTCTTTGAATGCTATGGTCATCCTTCAACTCAGCTGCTTTCTGTAACTTGCCTTGTAGAAAAGATACATACAAAGGCATACAGTCAGAGAGGCTTTATTCACCACAAAGAAAATGAAGGTGCCCAGTAGCATATTAACATCAAGGCACACAGACATGGCATGCATACATACAAACATACATACAAACCTACATACTACACAAATGCAAGGGATATACAACTGTGTGGAGTGTAGTTCGTAGTACAGTTTAGTTTGATTGGTGTAGTTTAGTTTGGTTATGACATGTTACATGTTCATTAGCAGTGAGATAAATGGTCATTAGTGATAGAGGTGTGTGTGTATGTGTGTGTGTGTGTGTGTGTGTGTTGTGGGGGATGGGATGCATTTTTGCTTACCTGCAGTTAAAGTTTCTGCCTTTGATAGAGCTTCTCTTTGTCGTTTGCCAGCCTTAATGATGAATTTTGCAGTTCTCTTGCATATTATGCACAGAGCAGGAAGGATGGGGCCAGAGCTCGAGATGGGCAGGCCTGACCTGGACCTAAGTTTCTTTGGACTCGGGGTCGTCTGGTCCGATGATGTGGACCATCATCAGGGGTTTTCGGTATCTGGTCTTCTCTCTCTCACATGCACAAGACTCCTTTCCACTCTTTCGATTGCAACCTTGTTGATAAACTTTCAGTAGCATGTGGGATGGAAACGAGCGTCTTCTGGAATGTTTTGAAATTCCACATCTATGCAGTGTTTGTAATTTTCAGCTACTGCTCTACACTCACTGGTCAACTCCAGCCACCGCCGTAGACTGCTTCGGTAGGTCAGAATCAGAATCAGATCAGAATCAGAAAGGTTTTATTGCCATATGTTTGAACATGTTCACAACATAAGGAAATTGCTTCGGTAAATGGAGCAGAATAAAATAGAATAAAATAAAATAGCAGAAAACTTAAATTAACAAATTTACAAGAATACAAGAATATAACAGTGCAGGTGCAGGTAATGGTCAGGTATTCCATCGTGTGAAATTTTTCCATACTTCGCAGACGCAATGTGCATATAGCAGTGCTTACGTCCTAAAAATTTCATCTTTTTGGGACGTTTTGGTGAGTTTTCCTCTGCATTGGTACTACTCGATGTCTCTTGTTGCTTCCATGATGCGTCTGTGTTTATCAAATGCAGCAACCCTACTGGTGTAGCCAGATCACGTGTAGACCGTGGCACCTCCCGCGAACCAAAGTATTACTACGCCCTGAAGAAAGTAGTTCCTTAAGGTCCCATGGCATGAAATTTTCACTTTCTGAGGTTTTTGAACGTTAATGTGAGCTCCCCTACCCTGTTTAGCCCCCCCATGGTTAAAAGTTGCGAAATGTCTAAACTGAGCATTTGCGATCCTTTTCTGCGTTACAAAAAATCGGAGCTCAAACGGGCGATTTTGAACAAGGCACCTTATTGACGTCAGATCGAAAAAAGAAATGCAAATGCAGTTCCACCCCCGTCTGTCTGTACTCAGCGTCTCTGTAAATCACGCCCAGAGAGTTTGGACTGCGAATGCGCTAGGCAATGCGAAATGCCTTTTTTTATTTGCCTGGAGGCACGTCCGAGTGTTTCTAGGCTCGGAAGTCCTTTATCTGAGCCTCTGGACCTTTGAACAGCAGTGGTTTAATTTTATTTTCTGTGGAAATGTGTTTATTTTTCAATGGAACGCTTCAAATCTCTTCCCCCGTGCAAAAACATGGAAATGGATCAGCTGAGAGCTGACAGCGGAGAGCGGAGAGTTTGGCCACGCCCCCACCCTCTACTATAGGCCAGCTCTTTTCTCCTCATTTGCATTCAAGCAACAACGCCCAGAATAAAGTGTTTGAGAGAGATATTTATGACTCTTTCTCATCTTGTCTCTGTTTCTCATGCACTGAGTGTTGATTTTGAAGAAGGATTCATTTACAGCACAGTGGTACCTCACCTTACGAATGACCCAACAAACGAAAATTTCAAGTTACGAAACGCCTTCACGTTAAATTTTGGTCTCTAGATACGAAAGAAAATTCAAGTTACGAAATGCGAAATCTCAAAAATTCAAATAATGCGCGCTCAGCCACACACATTATACGCTTTTCTCAGACTGGATTTAAACTTTTCTCACATTTCTCTCTCGTTTGAACACTCAAACTTTCATAGATTTTCAACAAAATCTATTAATAATGAAGTGTGGGGGGAAGGAGGAGGGGGGAGAAGACTGCGCTCTGACACGTGTGTGATAGCGGCATGTGTGACAGCTGACCCGGCGCGGGGACTGCCAGCAGGTCTAGACCTGGACTAAACCAGGACTAAACCTGGACTAAACCTGGACTAGACCAGGTGGATTAAAGCGTGGGTCTATTTCCTGGTTTTGTTTCGAGTCACAGCTGAGGCGAGCAGCTGCTCGCATGCAAGAGCCGCGGTGGTCTAGACCTGCTCTCCAGGGCCCCTCCAGACATCCAGGGACTCAGGGGGACACTGCCAGCCCGCCTTAAGCGCTCCCTAAGCGGGCATGGGTCCGGGGATTGTCCCGGTCACCGGCCTGGAGGTCTTGAAGAGGCCGACCTCACGGTTCTATCCAGGCCGCTCTGTGAGCACCTTACGCGGGCATAGCTCAGAGGATTGTCCCGGTCATCAGCCTGGAGATCTTGAAGAGGCCGACCTCACGGTTCTATCCATGCCGCTCTGTGAGCACCTTACGCAGGCAGGTCTAGAGCAGCTCTTGCATGCGCCTCAGCTGTGACTCGAAACGAAACCAGGTTTAGTCCAGGTTTAGTCCAGGTTTAGTCCAGGTTTAGTCCAGGTCTAGACCTGCTGGCAGTCCCCGCGCCGGGTCAGCTGTCACACATGCCGCTATCACACACATGTCAGAGCGCAGTCTTCTCCCCCCTCCTCCTTCCCCCCACACTTCATTATTAATACATTTTGTTGAAAATCTATGAAAGTTTGAGAGTTTAAACGAGAGAAAAATTTGAGAAAAGTTTAAATCCAGTCTGAGAAACCAATCAGAACACAATGTTACACTATAAAAAAAGTTACACTATAAAAAAAAAAACTTGGATCGGGGCCTTGGAACGAATCAGGCTTTTTCCATTGAAATAGCTACTCAACTTTTTCACGTTACGAAACCACTTCTGGAACGAATTAATTTCGTAAGGTGAGGTACCACTGTATTAGGGAACCATTAAGGAGCCATATAAAAGCATCAAGAAGTACCATGTCATGGGATCTTTATAAAATCTATCAGCATGAAAAATTGACAGCATTTTGTGACAAGAACTTTTTGCTGTAAGCTTAACATAACTTTCGTTTTTATGATTTGGAGATTGTGTAGTTCGGAGACGTCGGAGCGAAATGCAATTTCTAAAAGATTTTTCGTGCCTCACCTTGCGGCCTACTCTTTAAAATGCATAGGTTAGACTCATTTCACTAAAACATGGTTAAAGGAACTGTATGTAACCTCCATTTTTTTTTTAGTTACTACAGTCACAGCTGAACCTGTGTTGCCAGGGCCTGAACCTGCAGATAGAAGACATGTACAAGTCTCATTCTTAGTATATGGACAGGCCATGCCTCATGTGAAAGCTCAGAACCTTCAGAATTCCCTCCTTGAGCTGCAAAGACTACACTAGCCCTGATTCATGATTGGGTGCAGATGCTGGGGTTTAGGTAGAGACCATTCAGATCAGAGAGAAGCATTTTAGGTTTAAACCAACTGGATTTCAGTATTGAAAGTGGCAACCCAAACTCATCCATCCATTTTCTTGCTTATCCATGGGGGCAGCAGTCTAAGAAGGGACTCCTAGACTTTCCTCACCCCAGACAATTCCCCCAGCTCTTCTGGTGAGACCTAAGGCACCCAGAGAATATAATCCCTTGTCCTGAGTCTTCCTCGGGGTCTCCTCCTGGTGGGACATAAACACCTCTCCAGGGAGAAGTCCAAGAATCATTCGGAACAGATGCTCGAGCCTAAGCTGTCTCCTCTTAGTGCTTTGGAGCAGCATCTCTACCCCTTTGCTCCAAACTCATAATGATAGGGTGCTTTCTGATTTGATAATCAGATAGTCTTGAGAAAACATAATTAGATTTTTTTGTGTGAAAATAAATCAGCATACAATCAGTATTACAGTTGTTATCTGTAAAAGCTATACCATGTTTTGTATCAAGGGTTCAACAATTTTATGGAAATATTAATTGCACATACAGTTCCTTAAGGAACTGACTCAGTACTAATTCTGACACCATGGTGATAAAAAAAAAAAAAAAAAAAAAACTAGACAAGATAATGTGATTTTCTACATTAAATCTTAGTACTTTCTTTTATATTACCATGTGTCCTTATATCTGTGTAATCCGTCAGTGGTACAGGTAGGTTCCATAGTGGTCCATGGGCATATACTAGTCTATGTGCTCTTGCACTTGTTCTAATGCACCTCAAGATCATTCTAAAGCTATTCAGGAAAGGTTCAATTGAGACCTTTTCTTTAGTATTTGTACCTGTTCAAATGAGTATCTTGATACTAGTTTTAGTATCAGTTATTTTTGATACTTTTAACAACCCTACTATCTGTATCTGCCCATCTATGCTCTCCCCTGGTTGTGTCCTCAGATGTCTCAGAGATGGAGACCCGGTCTGACAGGTAAATCTTTGACTAAGACCTGTAATGGGATCTATTGTCCCCAAGTGTAGAGCGGTTCAAAACTCTTGCTCATCTTATGGAAAGCATATGTCTATGCCTCACCCCTCTTTTATCTACCCATCCAAACCCCATCCTTATTTCAGATGCATGCTCATATTTTCATTTAAATGCTGATAGGACATAGGGCCAGTGTAAACTGGAAATCCAACTTGATTCGGGGTGATCTTTTGTGTGTGAGCTTGTGTCTGAGGGCTTTGCTGTTTGCACACACAGCCTTTTTTTTGGTACTTCATGAATTTAGAGAAGCTTCAGAGATTACACGCGATAAAAGTCAACCGCTTTAATTTGGATGTCAAACTGAAGAGGAATGTTGATTAAAGAGCTGGGTGCATATCGCCAGCAGCTCCCACTTGCTTACACTGGGGCGGCTCCAGTCTGGAACATCCTTTTAAATGTATATTCAATATTTCACTATGAAGTTATAAGTAACTGTTATAATATTTAAGAAAATCGAACAAAAAAATCCCACTTCAGATTCCTCTTCATTAGAGCAGAGCTATTTTTCAAAATTGACTTTTTTCCCTTCTCATTTAACCTCTTAGACTTGTATTTGGAGTGATTTGTGAATGCTTGAGCAATCTTTAACCACTTATTTATGAGTTTACATTGAACTGTTCTTGTGCTGTAGACCCTTCTGGACTGGCAGGTTTAGAATAGCTACGTACATACACAGTCCTGTGCTCCTGTATTCTGCCCCATTTATTTATTATTTATTTATTTTAATGAGGCAGCACAATAAACACATTATGATAAACAACACAATAAACACATTCAATTTGTGTGCTGCATGCAAATATTGTTTGGAATAAATCACAGGGCTATTCCAGGTCTAATCTAGGGCTAAATCAGGTCTACAAGTAGACATAATTTCCACTGTAGTTCAAAACAAGAAATGATCCAAAGGAGGACATAAAAGTGCATAAAATTATCTCTAAATAAGACAAACTGCTGTCTAAGTACCACCTGAAGGAACTCACCTACAGTCGAGTGGATGTTAATCGCCAAAACAGCCTTGGTTTTTCAGAGTTTTATATGTTGGTTTGCCTCATGCCAGCTGTAATATTAAGTTAGACTTTTTGTTACAATCATTATGACAAAAGGACATTTAGATATTTTTAATCTTATATCTATCTAATCTAGAACTGTACAAGGCCATCAGTGAACAACAGAAAGGACACCCCGATGGCTTCAACCTCGCTGGAAATTTACCCATGCTGCATGTGCACTTTCCAACAAGGGGAGATAACATCCTGGCCTCCTCTGCACTTTAAGACACAACAGACTGGGAAAAGTTTAAGCAAGCTGCCACCTACAACAACCTTATAGACATTGAGGAGTACACACTCACTGTGATCTCTTACATCACCAAATGCATCGATGATGTGACCCACACAAAAAGTATAATCATTCTAACCATGGCTAACTGGAAGCCATGGTTGATAGGGGCCCTCCAAAATCTGCTGAGGGCCACAGACAATGCCTTCAGAGCTGGGAATGCAGCAGGCCTGAGAACAGGGAGAGCCAATTTGTCCCAGGCATCAGGGAAGCAAAAAAGGAGTATACAAATAAGATAACCTCCCACTTCAAAGACAGCAGAGATGCACAGAGCCTATGGCAGGGCATCCAGGCCATCACAGACTACAAGCCCGTGCCACAGAGCTGTGAGAGCAACACCTCTCTGCTCAATGACCTGAACAGATTCTTTGCACGCTGTCTGCATGAAGAGACCACTCACCACTATCAACCCATACAAAGTAGCAGGTCCAGACAACATCCCAGGTCGTATGATGAAGGATTGTGCAGACGAGCTAAAGGATGTCTTTACAGACATCTTCAACACCTCTTTGGAGCAATCCATTGTCCCATCTTGTTTAAACGCCGCCACCATCATACCTGTGCCAAAGCAACCATCCCCATCCTACTTCAATGTCTACCACCCTGTGTCACTGACGCCCATCATCATGAAGTGCTTTGAACAGCTAGTCATATCTCACATCAAATCCACCAACCCCCCCAACACCATAATACCACAACAACTCATCTGCAAACTCAACAAGCTGGGTCTCAGCACCTCACTCTGCAACTGGCTGCTAGACTTCATCAGCCAGAGACCACATGCAGCATGTGTGGGCAACAATACCTCAAGCACTATCACTCTGAGCACAGGGGCTCTCCAAGGCTGCGTGCTCAGGCCTTTGCTCTTCACCCTGCTGACACATGATTGCACAACATCCTACAGCACCGTCCACCTTGTGAAGTTTGCAGACAACACAACTCTGGTGGGTCTGATCACCAAGGGTGACGAGACTACAGGAAAGAGGTAGAACTTCTGACCACGTGGTGCAGAGACAATAACCTCCAGCTTAATAAGAGATTGTTGTCATCTTCCAGAGAGGCCACACCAAGCACCCGCCACTGACTATCAACAGAGCTGCTGTGGAGAGAGTGGGCAGCATAAATTCCAGGGGTTGCACATCAGTGAAGACCTCTCCTGGACCACCAACACTACATCACTGGAGAAGAAAGCCCAGCAGCACCTCTACGTCCTGTGAAAACTCAAGCGGGCGAGTGGCAAGACGCTGCACTGACCACAACAAGCGAGCCCCGCTGTGCATAGTGAACACAGCCAGGAAGATCATTGGTGCACCACTCCCCTCCCTGCAAGACATATACCACCCACCTCACCTGCAAAAGCCATCACAGTTGAGAGTGATGCAAGCCACCCTGCACACAATCTGTTCAGCCTCCTGCCCTCTAGGAGGAGGTACAGGAGGCTCCGTTCTCACACCTCCAGACTAACTAAGCTTCATCCACCAGGCGGTTAGGATGCTGAACTCTCGCTCCTCTCTACCCGCCAGGAAGCTAGGAATTTTTATTTATTTATTTATTTATTTATTTATTTATTCATTTCCGGAGGAGCTGCTACGAAGGACGCGCAGAGGCGGACGATACTTTTTTGTGCTGTGCAACACTGGAATTTCCCCACTGAGGGACTAATAAAGGCATATCTTATCTTATCTTATCTTATTTATTTATTTATTATCCATGGGATAGTGAGAAACAACAATTTTGTATGCTCATTGCATGAAGAACTGACAAACTTTGAACTTTAACATGAGAGACTTTTTTTTCTTCCTCATGGTCGTGCCAGTATACTACAATAGAAGCTTCTGTTTGTCATAAACTGCTACAAAGCTGGTGTTCATTTTAGCAACTATTGTTCGATAAAGCTGTCACTAGTTAGAAGGCCTATACAACTCTATGGGAGATTTACTATTTTGAAAGAAAGATCCAAAATAGAAATCGATACAAATCTTGAATCTTATTATTTGTTATGGGCTGGATCCACACACTTGCAATATTAATCATATGGCATTGATTTCAGAAGTTTGCATTCAGGTTGTAAGATTTGATGATGGATTTGATATGATGATGCTATAGTCTAACATCAGCTTTATACATACCCACTCCTGTTTGCTCCTCCCAGTTAACTTCAACTTACTGTATTCTAAGGAAGACAGTTGTTACTGTAATAAAAACAGTGACTACACAGTGGATTTAGTGAGACAGAAGCAGACACACACAAGGCTGAGGAACAGTTTTACAAAAATATGGATGGTTTATTTGACCCTACTTGGACAAGCGTCATCACCAGAGCCATTGTCTCTGGGGAGCATGGTCATCTCTGTCCTATTGCTCACACACACTTTAGGATCCTCTGCTGGATTATGTGGGCTCTACTCTCAGCTCACAACACTGACGAATTATAGTGGTTTTGAAAGATTCTATTGAAAACAGACAGCCTAATACAAAGTCCAACTTGTACTGGTCCATAATACAGCTTCTAAAATAGCGTATTTACAATCTTCTACTGGAAGCAACAGAAAGGAATCTGCCATCGCTTGAAGAACAAAACAAGCTAGCCATCACTATCGGAATGCAAAGGAACTGATGGAGCTTTTCTTTGATTGATTGTGCTTTGTAACCCACAGAACCATGTGAGAATCAGAAGATCAGGGCAGTCAGTTTCATGTTCAGAAAATTAGGTCAGTATGTCTCATGGAGTGCCTTCAGAAGACCAGGTGAGTCTGTCTCATGGAGATTCTAGAGCTATGGTGGACGAGTACAAATGCTTATATTTATATATGTATAAAGTGAAGACAGAACGCCCCTGTGCTGCTGCACGTGCACAGCCCTTAGATCAGCCAGAAAAGGTCACAGACACATTTGTAAGACAGGAGTGGTGCACACACACTGCTCACTACACAGACAGCACAAGGCCCTAGCCCAGGATGGAGAGAACACAGAGGGATGGAGGCATCAGCAGACCTTCTCTGGCCTGTTTTTCGGGCCGTGTCCCTTAGCAGTGGAGCTCGTCCCAGTCTTATTGGCTTGTGATAGTCCCCAATCTCTGACGTCACAGGAAACCTCAGTCAAAGACAGTCAGTGATATAGCAGCAGGCCCGTGTTCCAAGCCTGACCCATGGCAGCTGTAGCTTCTTACACAGTCACCTCTGTCTTGCTGCCTGTGCGGTAGTGCTGCGTCTGGGCCTGCTGCTGCTGGTGGTGCTGCTGCTGCGGCACATAGTGGAGCTGCTCCACCGTGTGAGTCCGTCTGGAGGCAAAGGCCTGTCTCTTGGAGGCGGTCTGGTTCATGGCTAAAGTGTTGGAGTGACCAGTGCTTCCTCCGCCTCCTCCTGATCCACCCCCTCCACTCCCATTGTTGGCAGCACTGGGGTGGGAGTGCATTTTGGTCATCTTGTAGCGATCCATGATGGGTGTGGTGGGCATGAAGACATCGGTGTGAGAGATGGCGCGTGAGATGGACTTGTCACTGCCCCTAAAACCCCCACCTGAGATACTGCTGACCATGCCACGCTTCAGGGACATCACGAGTTTGTCTGGGGACAGGAGAGGGTCCTGGGACAGCAGCCTGTCATGGGAGTAGAGACGCTCTTGTGAGTAGAGTCGATCCTGTGAGTAGAGGCGCTCCTGAGAATAGTGCCTGTCTTTGGGGTACAGGTGCTCCTGTGACAGGCGCTCTTTAGAGTACATCATGCGGTCCTTGGTGTAGAGGCGGTCCTGGGATGTGTGGCGGTCCTGAGGAAGCAGACGCTCCTGAGAGCGCAGGCGCTCCGCTGACAGCAGCTGCTCGTCGGACAGGATTCGCCCGCCATAAGGGGACATACCACTGGGCGACATGCTGTAGTCCTGCTGGGGGGCGCTCTGGGGGGTCAGCACTCTGTCCTGGGACATGGCCCTCTGCACACGGCGTGGCCTCTGCCTCTGCTGGGATGACTGCTGGGACCCCTGTGAGGGAGGCGGAGGCTGAGGCATGGACTGCTGAGGGGGCTGGCTCTGATGCTGCTGAGGCTCACGGTGCTGTGGATGGGAGCAGAGGGTTAGACTCTTCACTATAAACAGTAGTAACCTCTACCAAGAGGAGTGCCACTGATTGTACTGGATATTTTGGAGAAAAAAGAAAAAGAATGTTTTATTAAGTATTCCTTTACAATTGTAAGGATTAGAATGGCAGGTTTCCAGGACGTCCCATTAGAATCAAAGGGATGCAAGAGGCATCTTGCTATTGATACCCTTTTTTTGATTCCAGAGGACAATTAAATGTAACAGAGCCAGGCTCAGCTGGCCTTACTGCCTTACTTATTGAGATGCCCTCACACATAACCATGCTTTTGCTGGAGCCTTCAATGGTGTACTCTGCCCCTCTGCAGGAGGCTGTGTGTGGCCTGTTTTGGGTCCCTCATTCTGTGTTCTCTGTTTAATTGCTGTTGTGTCAATGTGTGCTGGGGAGTAACACACACTCTAATGGGGTTATCAAACATGCCCTTATATCTATGTTGTGGTGATTGCCATAGTTGAGTGTGTACACACCAGTTCCTGGCTCATCTTGAGCACGTGCAGGGGCAGTGTGCCTCGGGCTGCCAGGTCGGGCAGGTGGCGTTTGCGGGTGTAGTACTCGTCTACGTCCTTGTCACCTGCAGACAGAGGAAGGCGGAGTTAGTGACAGCACACACAGGGTTCAATGGTGGAGCAGCACGATGCAGTGAAACCTGTGGATCCATGTGTACATCCTCATCATACAGGAATGTGTCATTCCCCCATGTGGAACTTGCAATCCAGTGGAAAACTGCATGTCCACGTGCTAGAGTTTCTATAGTCTATAGTATATTAGGAGCAAATACATTTTTTTAGATTTGTTCAGTCAAATTTGCTCTTGGATTATAAGTGTTTTTAATGATGAATATTTTACAAAACCTTACAAAAAGGAGGAGGACCGAGTGAACTTTGACTTGTATTTGCGTGTCATTTCACAGTCATTATCCCGATGAAGACATGTTAGTTGTAACAGTCACTATTACAAGTGTATTACTTGACCTAATGTACTGTGAAGTTGCAGGTCACACTTGTTACGGCACTGTGTCATTGACACACACTCCTCTGTGCTCTTTAACTCTAACTCTAAATGTGTAAGAAACCAGGTATCAGTGGAGTCTTGCTCTCCTCTCAGCTCTCCCAAAGCACATAATTAATTGCTATAGCTAGCGCTCTCCACCTGACCAAGGCTACCTCTTACATGGTTGACTGTAATAAAAGATGTATTCTTTATGGACTGAGGGACATTTTCATGCTGGTAAATCATGTAGTAATATTAGTCGTCTGTTTTAAGTATCTCACTGATCTCATTTCTTGTAGAGCACCTTCAGATCACTTTCTTGAATTTTGTCAGTTTGTCTCAAATAGACTGAAAAAGGTACCACATCAGGCAATGACACACAGCACTGCAGAGTTCATGCCAAGCACAACACATCCATGTGAGAGTATACAGGCAGCCGATCTGTGGAGAGAACTGTTCTAACAAGTCAGAAGTCCACCTTGTACAGTGTGAAGTGCGCAGGCACCAGTGCACATGCTCCAAGTGTCAGTGCCACATCACAGCCTCGCGTCCCCACTGTATACATACACCTGTGTCCATGTGAAGACCATGCTGCGCTACATGACATGCTCTGAGACAAACAGTGGCACATTTACAAGAGATCCAAGAGACACAATGCAACATCCATATCACATCTAATGATGACATTCACCACAGATCCAATATGCACATAAATCAGAGCCAGCTAATGGGAAATAAATGAGTATTATTCAGAAATCAATCTTGTGTGCTTCAGCGCAGGCCACCTGTCTATACACACTCCAGCCCCGGGCCCGAGATGCTGATCCAGTCATTACCACACAATCTAAACTCCATGTTCTCTTGGCCCTAATAGTCTCCGGCAACCTGCACAAGCATCAGCTTTATTGTGATGCTGCTGTGAGAGAGTGATCCGGATGTGCAGAGTCCTCATACCAATTTCCATTAATAAGCACTAAAATTATGGGCACAGTGAAATAAGCTGCACAATCTTTCCCCAGCACCGACCTGACACGAGCCAAAGAAAACTGCCACTGTGATATTCCACCACAAATGATTAGCTCTGGAAGGAAGGAGCCAGAGGATGTTTTTGTGCAGGACTAAAGAGAGGAGCTGCTGATTTAACAGCCATCACAAAGCATTATGCAAATGGGGCTCCGGTGCACAGGGTGTAATGCCTTTTGTTTTGTGCTAATACAATGGCGGCTGCAGACTTGTTTGGCACTTTGCTGTGAAATGGTCTCTGGCACTAGTGTGACCAAGTGAGTGGTGGAGGGCCATCCTTTACTGAGACCGTGGGCCTGATGGAATTACAGCGGCCTTAAGGAATATTTGCGTTCCACTTAATGAATATGATGAGAGGAGAGCTCATTACGCAGCAGAATCCAGTAGAGCACTAAATCAATAGGAGTGGGCCAGGCAGTTACTGCTCCAGAGAAATGAGCCTGTTTTAAGGTGAGTCAAGGAAAGCATGGAATATCAATGAGTCACAGCCAATGGCTCAGACAAAGTGAGCAGCCAATCATCCTCCACTACATGTGTGTGCTTTGGCTCAAGGATTTGATCATATATAGTAGTCAAAATCATAGTGAATGCTTGCAAATACAAACAATGGCTTCGATGAGAGAATCCTTAAAATATAACAGAAAGTACACCCAGATATGAAAACGTAGGTGCAATGCAGTTTATTTATGTAAGGTTTAAGGGAAACTTAAACATGTAACTGCTTTGAGATTACGATCTCTTCATATTGTTCTGAAATGCTCATGTTCACAGGCCTACAATGCTAAATCATGTCTTTGGGGGTAAGCATATGTTCTAGTGATTAGGAACATAGTGTCTGTCTATGAGAGAAGAACATTGTCAGAAGTGTCCTGTGCTGTGTGGGCGGTGGACCTCCACAGGGTTTGGGTATTCTCACAGACTAGGAGCCCTCACAGTGCAGAGGGAGCAAAGGGAAGCATCATGCACACATCCTCAGGCAGCTGGGCCCACCAGGCCACCAAGACCTACTGAGTTTCTTGAGGGAGGAGAAGCGGCTAAGGTCGGCCGCCACAGCCGCCTCGTAGGATGGTGGCAGGTGCGACAGGCTCTGGAAGGAGCGTGAGAAGGACAGGTCGAATGGCTCCGTCTGCGAGGTCAGGATCCCACTGATCCGATTGTTCTCTGAGGACACATACATACAGAGGGAGACAATATGGGATGTCTAGACATGCCTGGACACCCCAACACCCTGGATGGACTGGACCAGAACTGAGTAGGCCAGGACTGAGTGGTAAGAAACAGTGTTTGGCTGGAGAGGACAGTCTGCCTCTGGGCACTTGGAGTCTGAGCATGCAGGGACTTCCTGAAGGCATGTGATCATACTATGATAGTAACTTGATTGAGGTTCAGTTTTTCATTTGTATCTTGTGGCGATAATGCATGTCTGTAAGTAAAAGAATTCTCTCTTAAGTTTGACCAAAAGTAATTGTGATTCTGATTTGTAGTCCATGTTTGGGGAATAAGATGTATGAAGTGTTATTTAATGTGCATTCTCATAAAGCAGGTTAAAGGAGGGCCAGCCAAACTCATTTAGTTCTCAATGCTAGCTGCCTCCCATGATACAGGACACTGCTGCTTCTCTCCTAATACAAATATAGGGTTGTGTCCACACCGCCATGATTGAATTTCTGTGAGCCCATTTTAATTCATGGCACTAGTTACTTTCACATTAATTATTGAGGTGTTTTTCAGACCTTTGACTGAGGTGTAAATGGAGGTGTAAATAATTGATTGTTATTGCCAAGGCCATATCTTCCACCCAGACCTGATATTAATGTGTGCTGGGGATGTAGGCACTGAAGGAGAGTGCCGGCAAAACTCACGTTGACACCAACAAATGTATGGACCTCTGTGAAGACAACTCAAACTAAGGTGTTATTCACTTATACAGTCAAACGTTTGGGCATACTTTTCATTTATGTTTTGTCTCACATTACACTGAAGGCATCAAAACTGTGAATGACACATGTGGAATAGAAAACAAAAACTAAACTCAAAATAACTCCAAACTAATTTCAGATTTGTTTTGATCACAGCTTTTAACAATTGGCGTTCCTTGATCCTTGAGTTGAAAACCATTTCAGGTTACTTTATTGTAAAGCTCTCAGAGAGAATGCCAATGGTTTGCAGGCATGTCATCAAAGCAAAGGGTGGATACTTTGAGGAATTTGAATCTAGTTGAGTTCTTTCACTTTTTGCTTTGCTACATAATTCCATATATCTATATATTTTGAGGTCGTTTTAAATTTGTTCCAGCGCTATCTTAATCACTGTGAGTTATGGGAATGACAAAGCTTTGCTTATGCTCCTCTTTGTAGCCTAAAGTCGAACTAAACACCAAATCCAATTTTTTGCTACACTTTTTCATATAGCTTCAGACCCCACCCTTCGTTCCCCTCACTCTCTCCTTTTTTCCTCTAGACCTATTTGAAATGTGGTTATGGGCGGAGTTTGTGTTTAGTCCAACTTTGAGGAGATCGCTGCATGTGTGATTCCAGTTTGCCCGAGGCGTGGTGGAGGTGGTCATAATGGCTGTGAGAGAGATTGGTACAGACAATTGAAGAAAGGGGATGCTGGACCAGAAGACACTGTGTCCACAGCAGGACAGGATGATACCAGACAGACAAGAGTATGTGGCATTTGTAGACAGGAGAGTCTTATCACCCATCTCTGCACTTATGGTAGTGTCTCTGCTCCTGTCACCTGTCACTAAGCTGAGGGTGGTCTAAGGGAGGCATACCATCATCTCACTTGTGTCTGATCACAAAATCAGTTTTCTGAAATAAATCTCTAACTACCAGAGGTGGAAAGTACTAAAACCAACGTTATTGTAATAGAGTATATATTTTTGGTACTTTCTGGAGTTAAAAAAACCCCAAAAAAAACAACTGTAAATATGTATTTGTAAATCAGTATATTCTATCATATAATTGTGATTAGTTACATTTTAAATCATAGTTCAGGAGAACAATGTCCCTATTATTCACTTCTGTCTCAGCTTCTTTGTTTATTAATTAAGGTTTTGCATAAAAAAGTGATTTAAAGTGCTGATAAAATAGTGTTAAAAAGTAGGTAGCATTTTAAGTAGTGTTTATAATGTGTACCTTTTTTTACTTTTACTTAAGTACACATTTGCAGCAGTACTTCCAATTGATACTTTGCAGCTGATCTCATCAACATTCGCTTGGGGTGTGACTTTAACTGGAGGCACTGCTCTGTTTGAGACGTTGAAGACACATTAATCTGAGCTTTATTTTAACACAGTCAGAAAGATAACTTAATTGGAACTACAACAGATGAGTGCTGTGAGGCCAGTCTTACACAAAATATTACAAACTAGCTAGTATTAGCTGACATTTTTGTTTGTTTGTTTTTCAGTTAGTCTCTTTTCTTCACAGGACAATGAGCACTCATAATGATCACAGGCTCCTGAAAATGTGTTGTTTGAATCTATTGCAGTGGGTGATAATATGTGCATTATATCACCATGGAAACTGCTGAACATGGAGGATTTATTTGAATTCTTCTGAAACCAGATTTAAATTTAATTGGTTCTGCTGCAGAAACTTAAAGGTCCTATATTACACAAAATTGACTTGTGAGCTTTAAGCCATGTTATAATGTTGTTTCCTCATCAAAACCTACCTGCAGTTGTGTTTTGTTTTTGAGTAACTCTTCATTATTACTCTGTATATATCTTCAAAACTCTGCCAAAAAGCTCTGCTCCACCTTGTGATGTCATGCAGTGGTGTTAAAGGAAAAGTAACGTTTTTACAATCTGGACCTTATTTCGGTGATAAAACAACGTCATTTACTCACCTATTGTACTTTGGTGTCATTTGGAGAATTTACGGAGATTTTGGAATTTAGCGATATCTGTTTAATGGAAGTGGTCGGGGCAGTCACCAAATAACACAAACTTTGGCACTTTTCAAATGACAAAAGTTCAATGTGTCAGTCTGAGTGCTGGTTAGCTCAACTGGTAAGTCACTGACTTTCCCCCGGGGGGACCTGGGTTCAAATCCCCCCCTGGCAATGAGCAAGCCAGTGTGGGTCCTTGGGCAAGACCCTTCATGGTACTTATGCCCCATGTAAGGCAGACTGCCTTACATGTCTATGAATAAAATCACATCTAAAAGGTAACATCTTGTAGGACTCACATGTTGAAATGCAAGTATAATGTATGCACTTCCTGTTTCCTGTTTGGGGCCTGAACAGCATGTGTGAGTCATGCTCCGCTCTCTGATGACATCTCTGACTTGGTTCACTTGTTGACTGATTTGAAAATCAGTGTTGCATCTAACATTTTCTCGTTGCTAATCTATGATAATGAAAAACCTGATTGATCATTTGCCATGTCAAACTGTGGACAGAGTTAGCGAATTAGAAAGTTTGTGCAACTGTTTCAAGTTACACATGTTTTATTAATATTATACAGACGTTTCTGTTTAAACTTGCACTATGTAACTTTTCTGAGAGACATTATCACACCACCACACTTATGCCCGTAAGGATGTTATTGCTTTGCTTGGAAAGTTGCAAGATGGGAGAAGTTGCTAAGAAATTAATAGCTCTTTTACAGGCTTGTCAAAACCTCTCAAATCATTCCACTGTAGTCATTATTCATTCACTCCACACTAAGTGGTGGTAAACTACTATTTTAGCCACAGCTGACCTGGGGCAGACTGACAGAAGTGAGTGTGGGAAGAAACATTGCGGTTCTGACAGTTCTCACGGAGACTGGCACCATGGAGGGAAGGGGTGAGGGGGTTTGGGATGCAGAATGATGGCGATACCACACCACACAAGTCTGGACTTACCACGCCTCAACGACCGGTGTGCTACCAAACCAAAGCCAAGAACACACATTTCAGTCACCTTCTGCTTGTACTCAAAGCCCTCTCCTCTGACTTGGTGAAATGGCATTTTCATTTTGGCATAAATTTCTAATGTGCTTATCAGAACCCTACTTGCTCCATAATGCACAGTGACCCAGAAGCACACAACCAAATTACACAAATATCAATTTAGATTAAAAAAAAAAGCATCTCATTTAAAGCCACAGTATGTAACATTTTAGCCAAAATATAGACTAAAATAAAAAATAATTTTTAAAAGTTTGTTTATTGCAATAAAAAAGTCATTTTTCTGAGCAAACTTGCATCTCCACAAACTTGCTTTTTCCATGGGAATGTTGCTTCTTTGGCTATACTATTCTACAGTATGCCAGAAAACGCCAGAAGTATAAGATAAGATAAGACTTTATTGATCTCACGCAGGAGAAATTTACTTGTCACAGTAGCTCCAGATAAGGACAGTTTCAGTGTTGTATAAAGTACTGGGAAATCAAACTCAAGTAAAAGTATAGGTACCCCTCCCAAAAATGACTTTGGTAAAAGTCGAAGTCACTGACTGAAATGTTACTTGAGTAAAAGTCTTAAAGGGATATGCCACCCCCAGGTCAAATTTGGGCATCTCCCCACAGTCCAGAGACTAAAATAAGTGGTGGAAAGCGTTTTCCTGCTCACCCAGCCATTGTCCGAGTCTGTCGCCACTGACCGCCGCGGTATCTGGTGCTCCTCCGCCTTAGACTGGAGTCTAACGTCGCCAGAGAAAGATTTCGGCCAAAAGGAATTAATTTGCTCGATGCGTTTCCCAATTACTTTGTGTGTAGTGCGCATTCATATCGAGTGCAAATAAATGTGCAAATCAACACGGAGAGCTTGCCTTGGTCATTTTGGGTGGGAACTATTTTCCAGTGCGTAAGAATACAGCCGTATCACGCACCACGTTGTGCAACAGGGGAACTCCCTTCCCGGTGCGTAACTGGGATTCCCCTGGCAGCGTGCTGCGTGATACGGCTGTATTCTTACGCACTGGAAAATAGTTCCCACCCAAAATGACCAAGGCAAGCTCTCCGTGTTGATTTGCACATTTATTTGCACTCGATATGAATGCGCACTACACAGAAAGTAATTAGGAAACGCATTGAGCAAATTAATTCCTTTTGGCCGAAATCTTTCTCTGGCGACGTTAGACTCCAGTCTAAGGAGGAGGAGCACCAGATACCGCGGCGGTCAGTGGCAACAGACTTGGACAATGGCTGGGTGAGCAGGAAAACGCTTTCCACCACTTATTTTAGTCTCTGGACTGTGGGGAGATGCCCAAATTTGACCTGGGGGTGGCATATCCCTTTAAAGTATCTGGAACTTCTTGTACTTAAGTATGACAAGTAATGTAAAAATAAATGTACTCAAGTAATGTAATTAAAAGTACAAGTAAAGTATCAAGCAAAGGCAGTCTGAAGCTAACCCTTGCTTCGTTACTTAGATAGCACAAACACACAGTGCTTGTTTAAAATTTTAAAAGTAGGCACATGTTAATGCGAGTGAACAATTTTTCCCGAGGATCGGGGTGAGTGCGAGTGACTTTTTTCGCCAAAAACGCGTGGTGCGTTGGTGCGCGGTGATTCTCTGGGCACATAAGCGCTGTGCGTGAGAAATACCATGTGTGGCGTGTGAGCGTGTGAAAACGTTGAATTGCGTGTGTCACACTCTCAATGTGTGAGACTTGAGAGCCCTGAATACGCTTTGTGTAACCGAAACAATGTCACACGGGGAGTTTGGACGGGGAGTTTCTGTAAGATAGGATTTCCACATTTCTTGGAAGGCACAAGAGGCACTTCATTTGATAGGACGAATCCTTCATATCAGCGTAAGAGAACATTGTGTATGGCCAGGGATGCTCATCGTCAGGTCCCCCTTCATTTGTAGCCAACGTGGATGCTGTCTCCTCTTCCATCAGGGATGTTGACTGATTAAACTAGCTGCATGAAACCAACAGGTGTAGGCTGATTGTCATGCGCAAGTAGTGAACAAGCCCAGGCATGTCCTGACTTCCTTGCAGTCAGTAGAGGGTTTTTTTGTAACGGGTAACTAAACGGCACATTGAAAATGTATTGGAGTAAAAGTATGCAATTAAATTCGAAAATGTAGTGAAGTAAAAGTAAAAGTAATATTTTTTTTAAAAAACTCAAGTAAAGTACAAAGTCTCCCAAAATGTACTTAAGTACAGTAGTGAAGTATTATTACTTCGTTACTATATAACACTGGACTTTTTGAGCAAGAAAGAAAAGTGCATGCAGGCAAGAATGGCATAAAAATAAGTAACAATAACAAAATAAGTAATAATACAATAAGTAATAATAATAAAACAGTAACAAGGAGAGTATTGAAAAACGATATGGCACGTTAGGACCATACAGTGGAATTATAAAGTCTGATAAAATAAGTAATAATAAGAAACAGTAACTAGGAGAGTATTGAAAAATGATATTGCATGTTGGAAAAACGATATTGCACGTTAGGACCATACAGTGGAGTTATACAGTCTGATGGCGGTTGGGATGAAGGATCTGCGGTAGCGCTCCTTCTTGCACTGGGGGTGCCTCAGTCCAGTGCAAAGCGTGAGAGGTGTCCATGATGGACGGGAATTTGGCCAGCACCCTCCTCTCAGCCACCTCCTCTACAGAGTCCAGAGGACAGCCCATGACAGAGCTGGCCCTCCTGACCAGCTTATTGAGTCTTTTTCTGTCCCATTCTGTGCTGCTCGGGGCCCAGCAGACGACAGCGTACAGGAGAGCAGAGGCCACCACAGAGTCATAAAAAGTCTTGCACACACCAAAGGACCTCAGTCTCCTCAGGAGGTGGAGGCAACTTTGGCCCTTCTTGTACAGGGTGTTGGTGTTGTGGGACCAGTCCAGTTTATTGTTGAGGTGAACACCCAGGTACTTGAAACTGTCCACAGTCTCTATGTCCTGCCCCTGGATGTTCACTGGTGCGTGAGGTAGTGGTCTCCTCCTGAAGTCGATCACCAGCTCCTTTGTCTTACTGGTGTTAAAGGCAAAGTAACGTTATTTTACAATCTGAGCCTTCTTTCGGTAATAAAACAAGTCGTTTGACTCACCCATATCACGTTCGTGTCATTTGGAGCTGTTTGAAGAAAGTTATGTTGTAGCGTAACCATTAGCATTTGTTTTCGGGGCATTACTTTGCGGTCTCCAAATAACACAAACTTTAGCACTTTTCAAATCATAGAAGCCCGATGTCTTAATGTAAGAAATCGTTTGAAGCAAAAGTGGCCTGTAATCCGAGATTTATCCATAGTTTTCAGCTTTGCGTTTCATGTTTGGAGCCCAGGAGCAGTCCGCGCATGCGCACTGGCGTCCTCATCTACTCGAAACTATGGCTAAATCTCGGATTACAGGCCACTTTTGCTTCAAACGATTTCTTACATTAAGACATCGGGCTTCTATGATTTGAAAAGTGCTAAAGTTTGTGTTATTTGGACACCGTGATAACAGGAGAAGTTCAATTTGGACACCGCAAAGTAATGCCCCGAGCAAATGATACAGCACCATGTTAAAAGATACGGGATCATTAGTAGAACAGAACGGCTCAACATAAGTTCTGCGATACTGCTCCAATTGACAGAAAAATGCTATGGGTGAGTAAAACTACTTGTTTTATTGCCGAAAGAAGGCTCAGATTGTAAAAAAACGTTAATTTGCCTTTAAGGCTCAGGTAGTTGTGCCCACACCAGTCCACAAAGTCTCTGATGACCGAGCGGTACTCCAACTCGTTCCCCTCAGACACACAGCCCAGAATGACAGAGTCGTCAGAGAACTTCTGGAGATGGCAGCTGTCCGTGTTGTATGTGAAGTCCGAGGTGTAGATGGTGAAGAGGAAGGGTGATAGGACAGTTCTCTGGGGGGCCCCAGTGCGGTAGACTACGTACTGTGGATGGTCAGTGAGGTAGTCGATGGTCCAGGCAGCAAGATGTCCATCAACTCCCGCATCCACATCGACTTCAGGAGGAGACCACTACCACACTCACCGCTGAACATCCAGGGGCAGGACATAGAGACTGTGGACAGTTTCAAGTACCTGGGTGTTCACCTCAACAATAAACTGGACTGTTCCCACAACACCGACGCCCTGTACAAGAAGGGCCAAAGTCGCCTCCACCTCCTGAGGAGACTGAGGTCCTTTGGAGTGTGCAGGCCTCTGCTCAAGACTATTTATGACTCTGTGGTGGCCTCTGCTGTCCTGTCATCTACTGGGCCCTGAGCAGCACAGAGCGGGACAGGAAGAGACTCAATAAGCTGGTCAGGAGGGCCAGCTCTGTCCTGGGCTGTCCTCTTGACTCTGTAGAGGAGGTGGCTGAGAGGAGGGTGCTGGCCAAATTCACGTCCATCATGGACGACACCTCTCACCCTCTACACTGGACTGTAGAGGAGCTGAGCAGCTCCTTCAGCAGCCGACTGAGGCACCACCAGTGCAAGAAGGAGCGCTACAGCAGATCCTTCATCCCCACCGCCATCAGACTGTATAAGGCCAGACGCGCAATATCCTTTTTCCGTGCTCTCCATGTTAATGTTTTTTATTATTATTACTTATTTCATCAGACTGTATAACTCCACTATATAGTCCAAACGTGTTATTATTATTATTATTATTATTATTATTATTATTATTATTATTATTATTATTATTATTATTATTATTATTATTATTATTATTATTATTATTACTTATTTTTATTATTACTTCTTTCTTGTTCAAACTGTCCTGGAGCTACTGGGAAGTACATTTCTCCTGTGTGAGATCAATAAAGTCTTATCTTATGTTATCTTATCTCATCTTATCTTATCCTCCAGCTTCCTCCGCAGCACCGCCGGCCTGATGGTGTATGACTTTAGCTTTCTATTCAGGTGACAATGTTCCATCTCCAGAAAATGACATACTGTACCTTTAAAGAGGCACAGTATATGGTTTGACTACTTCTTTCACTAATGCGTAAGCATCATATGATATTGCAAATTTTGCTATAAAACATACCAAGTTTCCCCTAGTTCCCCATTGATGACAAAGACAAAATGTCTTACTTAAATCCATTTTGTCTTTGTCTTGAGTTTCAGACTATCTCACAACTTTTTCCATGTTTTCTAATGTGTGAATTGTGACGCCATGGTAACTGCTGAACATTACACCATAGATATACACGTAGAACACCCCCAGCATCAATACCCCCAGTATTGTAAAGTATCAATAGGTGTGACAGATATTCCATAACTGTTACCCAGCAACCAGTGTCCAGAAGGGTAACTCCAATTTACATAATTCTTGTTATTTAACTAATGAAACTATTTGTAAACACCTTTGGTTTGCTAACTTATTTGTATTGGGAGTTCTTTTTAGAACTCCATGCTATTTCTTGTACTTTTATTTTCAATTTCTAAAACTGTCGCATGACTGAAAAAGTGATGATAAATATTGACCACAGATATTATCCCACTAAAGAAAGTAATAATTTAAGAAACATGAAAACCTCTCATATGCACTTAAATTATGGGAAAGCAGTATTGTTCCTGTTAAAATTCTCTTGGGGTAAATGCGTGATATTGAAGTGCTAGACTGTTGAAATGGTGCTACTGCCAACTATCTGCCAACTGTTCTGACACCCGGTTTTGGCACAGGAGCCTTCACTAGAAAAGCTAATAAAGGCAAAGGAAGCTCACATACTATACGCAGTTGGGAATTACCAAAACCATTCTACATATCTCCATGATTATATTATGGCCCCATAACATTCAAAAGTATGGCATTAATGGCAAAAGTGCGAGTGACTTTTTTTTGCTGAAAACGCGCGGTGCCTGCATTATCTAACCGACTTTCTGGGCACAGAAGCGCTGCGCTTGGATTGCGTAACTAAATTTCAGCGTGAGAAATACCACGTCGAATTGCGTGTGTCACACTCTCAAAGCGTGAGACTTGAGAGCCCTGTTCATGAGTGAAATTAATGTTTGGATCTACAGAATTGATATGTGCAGTAATAGCTTCCACATCTTGAATATTGATTTTGAAAAAAATATCAAAATAACAATATCAGTGTGTGGGTGGAGTGCCTGGATATGAGGCCAAGGCACTCTGTTGAAATTGTTCCATGTATAACTTTGCAATGATAGGGGAGACCGGTGAGCCCATTGCACAGCCGTGGATTTACCAGTAGAAGTTTCCTTGGAACTGGAAATAGGTGGTATTTAAACAAATATCCAGCAGTTGGCAAATTTGATCAGGTGAAACTTTGGTTCTCTCTTCTAGCTCGGTATCCTGCAGTAGTCTACTTCTTGCTGCCAATGTAGGGATACAAGTGACAAGTGAGGTCACATCAAAGGAAACCATTGTCTCATCCAGGACAAACTGGAAATGCTTGACTTTGTTCACAAATTCGGCTGTGTTCTAAATATGGTGCTCCATGTTACCCACCAAAGGAGCCATGATGGTTTTTAGGTGTTTGGCCACATTGTACGTGATGGAGTGGTGCTCCCTGTTTCAAAGTTCAAAGTTCAAAGTGTACTTTATTGTCAGTTCACTATGTAACAGACATTACACAGAGGACTGAAATTGCGTTCCACCAGACACCAAATGTGCAATAACAAAAAAAAAAAAAAATGTTTGTGAATCTTTGGGAGGCCATAGATGCGTCACCAGGATACAGTCTGCAATACAGCTGTCAATCAATGACTTCTTCCTTCTCCATCTGCAAGCAATCAATGATCTTCTTTTTGTACCCATTGGTGGGGTTTCATTTTAGTAATTCGTAGGTTGCGGTGTCACTGAGTAGGCTGTTCACCTTAGCCTCATAATCAGCTGAGTTCAGGATCACTGTGCATCTCCTTTTGTCAGCTGGTAGGATGTTGATGCTGTGGTCCTTCTCTAGAGCAACGATGGCATTAAAATGATCTATCTCCGTGGAGACAAGCAGATGATCACTACCAGACGAAGTTATAAGAAAGATCTAGGCTCATGTGCATGTTTTGGCCAATAAAACACCAATATCTGAATACATGCATGATAAGAGGTTATACTGTGGGACATTTCAGGCAAAGGATTAAGAATATTTCCATAGAGACAATTTAAACAAAATAAAACCAATTTGCACTATTGAATTGTTAGTGAACCAAAACTAGCCTTATTGGACTGAAAAATAAACCACTACCCATCTCTCAAATGTCACAGCTGAAGTGCATATCACAGGTTGTCACACTTTTCTTAAATTCTGACTTGGTTTGATGGGATAGTACCTGTTGTGAATAATTATCATAGTTTTACATCAGCTAAGAAGAAGTTGTGGGAAAAAAAAGCTGAGGAAAAAAGTACAAATCGAGTTCTAAAATGGAATACAGTACCTGTACCTATGTCATCAACATAGACAATTCCATCCAAATACACAAATTAACAAGGAACAAATTTTCTGACAAATGAAACATTCATTTTACAAAATAGTTGTCCTATTTGTATGTATAGTTGTATCTATTTTTATTAGTCTAATCATAACTAATGTCCAATTTAGTAAACATGTAGCCCTTGTTTACTAGTTGCTAGGAAACAGTTATGGAATTACTTCCACGTACAGTATGTCATATGTGCTGGTGCTTTTATCTACACTTAAGTGAAAGGCAGGGCTCTCAAGTCTCACGCATTGAGAGTGTGACACATGCAATTCGACGTGTTCACACGCCACACATGGTATTTCTCACGCTGAAATTTAGTTACGCAATTCAAGCGCAGCACACAGCGCTTCTGTGCCCAGAAAATCGGTTAGATAATGCAGGCGTTTTCAGCGAAAAAAGTCACTCTTCCCCCGAGAGCCCTGGTGAAAGGAATTGTCTAACCTGTCACAAACCTTAAATATATGTGATTTGGTTGTGCACTTTTGAGCCACTGAAGATTTACAATTGACAGTTTTCATGCCTAATTTTTAATTGGACCACTCCACTGTACTGGCAGCTTGTACACTAGAAGCCATTATTCTCTGTATCTGCTCTAAAACAAACAGTGACTTGTTCAAATGTGAATATTCATAGCATGCTCCCTCTTTACACACCTGCTCCTGGCGCTGTCTCACATCTGCCAGGCTGTGCCCCCCATTACCCCCCCTCTCCATACCCGCTGTACCCCTCCTCCCAGCACTCTGCTAACATCTGTGCGACTTACAGTAATTAATATGCACCTTTTCACCGATGTAACACTGCAAGATGGGAGAGAGGTAGCCCTGTCAAAGCCTTACACTGATCCCTTCAATTAAAATGATAGCAAAGAGTTATGGTGCAATAGGACACCCCTGCCGCGCGCCCCTGTCTGAACACACCTCAGTGGCAGATATGAAAGCTTTTCCAGACTCTTACCATTTTTAGGGGTGCGTGTGGGGCTACCTAACGCCACATGGTTATAGTTATGCTGATGGCCACCTGAAATGACAAAAGCAACATTCAGGGTCAATGGGAGACTTCTGTATCGAGAGAATACAGACTGCAGTGTCTCATCCTCAAGGCTTATTATGTTCACAAGTCTGGCAGAAATGTGGCTAGCTTATTTAAGAGCTAATTGTAACCTCAATTGCTTTCATGACTCTTTAGGTGATCAGTAATAAACAAGTTGGTTAATTGGATTCAAATCTTAACATTTACACCCAACAAGTTATTATTATTATTATTATTATTATTATTATTATTATTATTATTATTATTATTAGTAGTAGTAGTAGTAGTAGTAGTAGTAGTAGTAGTAGTAGTAGTAATAATAATAATAATAATAATAATAATAATAAATATAGCCGCAAGCGGTGATGATTGGCCCTCGCTTGCACTCGCAGAGGGGGGAATTTGTGGCGTCTTCACGGAATATTTTTTTTATTTATTACTTATTATTAAAACATAAAATAGTAACATTTTTGAAAAGTAACAGTAATGGGATCTATGGGAAATATGGTAGAATTTGTTCTATGTCATATAATAAATTAGCTTCATTAGTTTCAAACAGGTTTATGGCTGATATGTAATAACTTGGCGTTCTCTGTCAACCCAACAGAGGTATAATAATAATATATGTTTATTATTATTATTATTATTATTATTAGGCCCGAGTGCTAAAGCGTAGGGCCTATTGTTATTGTTCTGTTTTTTATTATTATTATTATTATTATTATTATTATTATTATTATTATTATTATTATTTTCCTATACACTTTTTTCAAGGTTCGGGTACTTCCCACCGACAAAAACTCACGAAACTTTGCACAAAATTCAAGAACACCAAAAAATGAATTTACAAATAATCTTAAAAAAATCTTTAAAAATGGCTCGAAAGCGCCCGCTGGAAAATCAAAATTCATTGCGCCTATGGCTATACCCATGTTGCCATGGCAACAGGCCAAACATCTGTCCTTGCCAATGGGACGCCCGGCAAAAACTTTGTCATAACCAAACCAAATTTGGTAGACAGATGCATCATGGGAAGAGGAGCAAAAAATATATTACACCATTGCTAGGGGACCAACAGGAACTCAGCCATATTGGACCGAGCACGTGACCCAGCGCCGAAGGCAAATTTTCCTGTCCTTGTATTTTAATGAACTCCTCATAGGGTTTTTGACCCAGACTCACCAGAATATTGCAGTATCATCTCGACAAGTGGGACATTAAAAGTTATTAAAAGCATTCTAAAAGACTGAAAGGTGTTTCCGTGAAGACGCCACAAATTCCCCCCTCTGCGAGTGCAAGCGAGGGCCGATCATCGCCGCTTGCGGCTATATTTATTATTATTATTATTATTATTATTATTATTATTATTAGTAGTAGTAGTAGTAGTAGTAGTATTAAATGTTTTTTACAATGTGCTTTTTATTTAATTGTCCTGCTTACACAATTTCCCCTTTTTTTCATTTGTAATTAAACCAGTGATAAAATATCCTAACTTTTAATAGAGCCTTGGGAGTGAGAGCAGCTTTGCAGAAAATATGTAAAAATATTAAGGATAACTCACCAAATCAAACTTTTAAAAAATAAATTATGAATTAATGGAATTAAATAACCATTTAAATGGAATGTAATAACCAATAATTATTAATTCAAATTAGACATTGGGTGAATTATCCTTTTCAAATTAATAACATGGTTAAAGAAAGATACACAAATTAATAATAATATGCATAAACATAAAATGAAAGCCCTGGAGATAATTCAAGTTTGACAGCTGTCTGTGACATCAGTGTTACCTGCAAAACATGATATCAAACAGAATTCAGAAAGAGCAGACTGGAAACTCTGAGGCAAAAAAGGTAAGGCAGCCTTCAAAGATTCATAAGCCTTTCCTGGAAAAATGTTCTCTTAAAACTAATCATAAATGTGTTATTATCAGTGTCGCTGTTTAAGATGCATCAGAGAAAGTGTGGAAAGTGCATGAAAAGAGGCGACCTAGAAAAGAAGAGATGTGTGAACAGAAGAACACAGCATAAACAAGCAATACTAACTGATAGTATGACAGAGAGGAAAAATGCAGCTAGACACTCACACAAACTTAAACCCTGAGCCCTAAGCCAGTACAAGGGTTTTCAATAGAGTTACCTCCAGACATATGCACTGAGAAAAAATGTAATTTCCAAAAAATACACAAAATATAATTTATAAAGATGTGGTAAATTATCACATTTATACAGCATTAAGATTAAGATTAGATTAAGCCTTTACTTGGTCTCACACACAATGACACAGGAGAAATTTGACTTCTGCATTTGACCCATCCTTTTTTCAGCCATCTTTTTTGGCGCCCGGGGGGCAGTACCGTGAAGGGTCTTGCCCAAGGACCCACACTGGCTTGCTCATTGCCAGGGGGTCAGTGACTTACCAGTTGAGCTAACCAGCCGGTTTCAACCGCTAAGCAACACACAAACCACAACTAATTTGCCAGTTACAAAATATTGACATTTTTCTTAAGGTTTGGCAATGCTATATAGTATCTCCCGATATTGAACTAGGTTTTGTCAGGATTAATTTAGCTGGAGACTACAACAGTACCAGCCATTGTGCCACTGTTTTTTACTCACAAATGGAAGCCAGTGATGCATCCTAATGGATGTGTGAGAACTCAAAGCCGTGCTGTGATCATATATGCCATATCATAATACCTAAATAATGGCACTTAATAAACCTTGTTCCTTACTCTGTCAGCACTATCAGCTACAGTATGTGTAGAATCCATCAATTGTCCAGGTCGAATCCACAGCAAAAGGAGAAATTCAATTTGTCAACTGGACAAAAGTTTATTTGGTCATATACGTTTCGCAGCTCATACAAGCTGCTTCTTCATTACTGATCAGACGCTGGTGGACATTGCGTAAGAGAGACAAGGTCAAGAAACAAGACAACAAAGAATCATAACCCAGGAGAAAGGGTGTAACTATTCCTTACCTGGCTGGTGTTTCTAAAAAACTACAGAGCATTTTCAGACAACATGAATTCCCAGTCTATTTTTATTTTTATTTTATTTATTCTTTTATTTAATAGGGACAGTGCATATTAATGAATATCTACAACATTTCAGTGTAAATATGCCAGATTATTTACCTGGCCAGCCAAATGATATCTCTCTGTATTTCCTATACAGCGTGATACCATTTGGACACCCTCCCTCCACTCTCGCTCCTCCGGTTAAAAACGGACTCCGCGATTCTGATTCGTTTAAAGATGGTGACGTCAGTGCACCCGCCTTTGCCCGCAAAGTCACTCTTAGGCAGCGGAAGTTCCTCCTCAGTTTTGAATCAAGATGGCGCAATCTCTGATTGGTTCACTTAGCTGTCTGTCTACGCGCAACAGCAGTGCATTTTGGACCAAGCGTTACCAGACTCATCCGCTGGTACAGCGATGAGTCATGGATTCTTCCAGGCAACCAGATTATAGCAAAAAGGCTAATTTCCATATGTAGTTGATAGGCAGGTGATACCACAGCAAAAACAACAAAAACAATGACAAGTGACATAACCATTCAGGGCCATACCCTGAATGGTTATGCTAACAGGATCCAACTGCATATTCAATAGACCTAGCTAACTAACAGAAACTGTAAACAAATAGGTGTGGCAGTCTCTATTTCATTGTAGTTAGCTCCTCCCTTCAGGCAAATATAAGGCAGTGTCCACCAACGTCTGACCAGAACTGAAGAAGCAGCTTGGATGAGCTGCGAAACGCATTCGACCAAATAAGCGTTTGGCCAGTTGCAAATTTAATTTCTCCTTTTGCCACTATCAGCTACGTTAGCCATGGTCACCTCAGTCTCACCACAGTATACTATAATGCATTTTATATGCCCTGTGCTGAGTGACGGTCTCTTATTATGAACCTGAGGTGTACATTTGTTTATGGACTCAGTCACGTCTCTAGTGTGACCCCTTCACTTGTAATCTGCCTCTGTGCCTGTTTAAAAATGCATCAGAGCCAACTGCTGCTGTGCATCTGTCAGCCAGAGAGCGCCTGAATGCACTGCGCCTCACACTGAGCTGCAGCTATGGAGATGGATGTGTTTAAGCGCCTGCATTGACTCCGGGTTTTGCAGTACTTCCACTTGAAGGATTGTTCAGATGGAGTTTGGTAAACATGTGTAGAAGCCTGTTGTGATGGTGGGTAGGTGCCGTTTGCTCACAGAGAGAATAATGAGCAGATCTGCCTTAACCATATGGAGATGACAAGACAAAGATGGAAAAGTATTTAGGTAAATAAAAAAAAAAAAACTACTTTTCATGGATTACTGGTGTAGAATTTAGTGTTGTCACAATTTTATAATTTTAAACTCTATTTACATACTAAGGAATCTCGATTCCTTTTCTATTGAGTTCATTCCCAATACCAATTTTCATAGTATAATGATAATAAAAACACTATTTAGATAATAGAAAATGATTTTCAACATTAAATTGTAATACTTCCATTTATATTCACATGTGCCCTTGTATCTGTGTAATCCCTCAGGTAGGTTCCATAATGGTCCATGGCTGTATACTAGTCTATGTGCTAGTGTACTTCAGTGTTGTCCCTAAACACGTTCACTGAACGATAGTTCATGAACGCGTTCATATTTTGGGTGAACGTGAACTGAACGCTCTGTATTACTGCCTGATGAACGAACTGTGAACGAGTTCATTCTGGTGTCTGTGAACGACACGCGCTATCTCTTTAACTTCGTTCAATAGGGTCTCAGATTTCTGATCCATCCTTTCCTGCTATCTGGACTCTGTTCCCCTCATGCTCTCCCGACCTTCTCCTCCGCGCTGCTCTCTGGTCCAAGGGCCAAACTGCGGCACTTCCTGGTCTTGCGAGAAACAGCGCATAGTGGTGCACTAAAGGGGGCCACATTAAAGGGGGAATCACTAATGTTAATTTGTGGGTTTATTTTGTTTTCTTAAGTCTCTTAGTTAATTAAGTCATACCATATGGGGGTTATTTAAGTATTTTCTTTATCATGTTGAATTGCAGGTGTTTTATCATTATGGGGAGTGTTATTTATAGTTGGATAAGGATGTGAAATTGGATATGAAGATGGAGATAACACATGAATAACACATGGTTTGATTGTTAAAACTGATATAATAATTGCTGTTTATGGTTCTATATGGGCTTTGGCAATGATATTGAAAAATAATAGCTCGCAGCAATGTATTGGAAAAAAAAAAAGAACTATGAACTAGTTCACTTTTTGGAACTATGAACGAACTACTAACTATAAACAATTATGAACGAACTAGTTCATTTTGAAATGTGTGAACTGAACTTTGAACTAGTTCATGTAGAAAATGAACTTTCCCAACACTGGTGTACTTACTTACTTACTTGTTCTCATACAGCTCAGGATTGTTCTAAAGCTATTCATGAAAGGTTCATTAATGTCCTGTGAACGGGACTTTTTTAGTATTGACAGCTGTTCAAATTAATTTAAATTCATTTCCACACCAGACTAGTATTTATTTTTTGATACTTTTGACAACCCTTTGTAGAGAAGCACTGCAATGTAAAAAAAACCCTTCTAACCCTGTAGACATAGACATGAGAGAGACAAGAGTGGGACCGGTTTGGACACAACATGTTGCCTTCACTAACAGGACAAACTGAGCCAGAGTCATCTGGGGAGTTGGAAGCCCGCTATGATCTGCTGTGATCTGGGACCAATTATACATATAGGTTCTGCTCATCACATGGACATGCAGAGCGCCATCCGCAGGCAGTGACACAGCACAACAGGCTCCCAGCCACGCAGAATGCACCACTCAGGCAGGCAGCAGTTTGAAAGAGCTTTAATGTCAGATGCCCTTTTTGTTTTTAGGGCATATACTGTATTTGACATTTGTCAGAGATAATAATAACAGATAGGTGCAGACAAGATTTGAACTGGCTACTCCCTGGTTTGAGGGCATATAAAGAACTTCACACACTTTGAAGTTATTCTTGTTCTACTATATTCATTGTGTATTGTAATTTACTATTGCATTTCTTAAAGTGATACTATGTAACTTCGTGGTGATAGAAAGTCAACTGCATGATACATTATTATATTATATGGAAACGGAAATTTAAAAGCATACTTAGAAACATTCTCCATGGAGATTGATAGGTTTTATGCTATATTATTGAATATTATAGTCAACAACATTTTCATGGAGACAGACCAAATAAGAGCCAGGTTTGCGGAGATGCAAGCCCACTCAGAACAAGGATTTTTTTTTTTCTTTTACAAAAAGTTACATACTGGGGCATAAATCAACAGACTCATGGGTATGAATCTACAGCATTCCCAAACTTGTTCCATGAAAACATGTCACCATACTTGTTTCCATGGAGATAGAGACAATTAATGCCATTCTGTGGAGTTATATATTGTAGTGGTGAATGACAAGAGATAATTAGCCTGGCTGTCTGACCCGAGGTTATGGGTCCTATGCCCTTTCCATAGAGTATGTCATTATCATGTCTCCACATTCCTCCCATGTGTATGAAGACGACAGCCTAACCCTGTCATTATCACCCCTCCGTTCACTCCCCCCACCTCCCACCCTCTGAGTGGTCATCAGGAGAACATGGATGGCTAATGGAACCACAAGTCTCCAACATGTCCAAGACACTGTGTCCAAGGTTTCATACAGTACTTCATAATCATTCATAATGTAATATGGAAGGCTCTATGTAGCTCTATGTGCCTGTTTTTGAAAGAAATCTCCAAAACTCTTATACACAAATGATGAACCTCATTGTTATTTGTTAGAGACTGGCTGCACACACTTGTCATATTAATCTTATGGCTTAAAATCCTTTCAACTGGTGGGAGTGACTTGACATTTGAGGTTAAGTAATGGTACAAGTTTCTGAAGCTAAAGAGAAAAATCAATTTCACTCTAATTTGTGCTGACAGAGAAGACGCTGAACTTTGTGCCAGTGAATAGGCCCAGTAATGACAAAGATATTAACCATAACCCAAGATGTGATCGGAGAGTTAAAGAGAAGATTCCACCGAAGAATTCTTAACTGCAACTGAGGTATTTTGCCCTCACAGAGTATGAACACTGAATGAATATTGCACACAGAGCAGCATACCGGACTCTATTGACCCCCTACAATATGCCTACAGGCCCAACAGGGCCACCTCTGACACTATCGCTGCCACCCTCCATGTCTCGCTCTCCCACCTGGAAAATAAGGACTCCTATGCCAGGATCCTCTTTATTGACTACAGCTCTGCCTTCAACACAGTCATCCCCCACAGACTCACCCACAAACTGTCATCACTTGGACTACACCCTGCCCTCTGTGACTGGCTCCTGGACTTCCTGACTGGCAGGCCTGAGTCTGTCAGGATTGGAAACAGAACTTCAGCCAGCATCACCAATAACATCAGTACCCTGCAGGGCTGCGTCCTCAGCCCCATCCTCTACACCCTGTTCACCCATGACTGCGTCGCTTCCCATCCCGAGAACATCATCCTAAAGTTTGCTGATGACATCGCTGTGATAGGTCGTATCACAGGCAGAGAGGAGGGAGGTGGACAGTCTGGTGACATGGTGCGGGGACAACAACCTCACTCTCAACACAGACAAGACCAAGGAGATGATAGTGGACAAATGGGGAAGGAGAGGAGACCTCATCAGCCACTGTTTATCTTGAGGTGGAGAGGGTGAGCACCTTTAAATACCTGGGGGTCCACATCAGTGATGACCCCACCTGGACACTCACCACAACACAGGTGGTGACGAAGGCTCAACAGCGGATGTACTTCCTGAAGAGGCTGAGGAAATTTGGCATGTTGCCCAAAATCCTCAGCAACTTCTACAGCTGCACCATTGAGTCCATCCTGACCAGGTGCATCACTGTGTGGTACGGCAGCACTACTGTGAAGGACCACAAATGCCTGCAGAGAGTGGTAAAGACTGCCACAAAGATCACCAGGACTCCTCAACCCTCTCTGCAGAGTATCACCCATCGCAGAATCCACAAGAGAGCTGCCTCCATCATCAAAGACCCCACCCGCCCCCAACATGGACTATTCACACTCCTACCTTCAGGCTGGAGGTACAGAAGTGTGAAAATCAGGACTACTAGACTTAAGAACTCTTTCTTCCCAACTGCTATCAGACTCTTGAACTGCTGAGCAATAGCCTCCTCTCCTGGACATTGATTGACCTTTACTTTGCACATGAGTAATTTACATTATTACTGACCAGCTGTTAAGATAATCTGTCAGATTACATCTGCACATGTAACTGCTCGAATGTTTACACTTCCTGTTTGCACTATATCGACCATGTTTACACTTCCTGTTTGCACTATATCAACCATGTTTACACTTCCTATTTGCACCATATCAACCATATTTACTCTTCCTGTTTGCACACTATATCAACCATGTTTGCACACCGTTTTTTACTACTGACAGTTGCACATAAAACTAATGTTGCACATTATCTGTAAATATGTACATAGCACCTAGCCTATATTTTTCATAGTGTATATTCTGTAAAGATTGTTTCTATTTGATTATACTTTTTTTTACATGCTTCTCTTTATCTTATTCATCTATTTTAATTTTTTGCATGCTCTTGGCATCCAGGGTGGGCAGCAAAGTAAGAATTTCATCATACAGGGAAACGTGTTTCTTTACTGTGCATATGACAATAATCAAAAAGAATCTTTGAATCTTTCAATTTCAATCTTATACTATAAAATGTATCATTGATCTCAGTGAATAGTAATTTCCCCAATACTTTTATCTCCCCTGTCTGTCTGTGACAGGTGGATTATCCAATCAAGAACCTGCACGGTCTGTCTGTATCAAAACAAGGGAGGTTAGGCTGACCAGACTGATATCCTTCTGTAAAAAAAAATACACAGATTAAAGTGTAAAAATATGTTCCTTGCTCCTGTGTCTTTCTATTTGGCAATGATGCTTGTTTTGCTTTCTCGGATTGTTCAGAACTTGCTGAGGACAGTCTAAAATGTTAAATTATTCAATTAAATGCATTTGCAAATTTACTTTTTAATTTTATTTTTTTTTAAGTTTTCTACCATGTTATAATGTTGTACCCTCATTTAAAAAAAACATGCCTGAAGAGGTTTTAGATGTCATTTCATACATGTTTGAGCAATTTGAACCCATGCTCCTACACAACATAAATATAAAAAAGTTTGATACAAAACACTGCACTACAACTAGGGAAGGGACAATAATATTATTTATCGTGATAAAAATGGCAGACAATAATAATAATAATTTGTGGGACATTTTTTATAATCATGAGAATCTCTAACAAGAATAATCTTCATTTTATCATTAGAATGTGCAGAAAAAACATACTTATCCATCGTGATGTCTTCTCGATCATTATGGTTTAATTTATAAACAAAGGACACTAGTATAATAGTTGTTTAAATATGGAACTTATTCATAAAATTTTAATTATACTTATTCATACTTAAATTATACTTATTCATATTCATAACATTTTTAACATTTGGTGGTCCCTCTGTTTAAGAAGGGGGACCGGAGGGTGTGTTCCAACTATCGGGGAATCACACTCCTCAGCCTTCCCAGTAAGGTCTATTCCAGGGTGCTGGAGAGGAGAATTCAACTGATAGTCGAACCTCGGATTCAGGAGCAGTATGGTTTTCGTCCTGGCCGGGGAACACTGGACCAGCTCTAAACTCTCCATCGGGTGCTCGAGGGTGCATGGGAGTTTGCCCAACCAGTACACATGTGCTTTGTGGACCTGGAGAAGGCATTCGAACGTGTCCCTCGTGGGGTCCTGTGGAGAGTGCTCTGGGAGTATGGGGTTCGGGGCCCTTTGCTCAGGGCTGTTTGTTCCCTGTATGACCGGAGCAGGAGCTGTGTTCGCATTGCCGGTAGTAAGTCGGACCTGCTTCCAGTGCATGTTGGACTGCCAGGGCTGCCCTTTGTCACCAGTTCTATTCATTATATTTATGGACAGAATTTCTAGGCGCAGTCAGGGGTTGAAGGGGATCCGGTTTGGGAACCACAGGATCTCATCTCTGCTGTCTGCAGATGATGTTGTCCTGATGGCTTCATCGAACCGGGACCTCCAGTGTGCATTGGGGCTGTTTGTAGCCAAGTGTGAAGTGGCTGGGATGGGGATCAGCTCTTCCAAATCCGAGGCCATGGTTCTCAACCGGAAAAAGGTGGCTTGCCCTCTCCAGGTGGGTGGAGAGTCCTTGCCTCAAGTGGAGGAGTGAAGTATCCCAAGGGTCTTGTTCACGAGTGATTGACAGGTAGGTCGGTGCAGCGTCGGCAGTGATGTGGTCACTGTACCGGACCGCTGTGATGAAGAGGGAGCTGAGCCAAAAGGCGAAACTCTCAATTTACTGGTCAATCTACGTTCCTACCCTCACCTATGGTCAGATCGCGAATACAAGTGGCCGAAATGAGTTTCCTCTGCAGAGTGGCTGGGCGCTTAGTCACATGGGAGGAGCTTGGAGTCGAGAGTCCACGTCGAGAAGAGCCAGCTGAGGTGGCTCGGGCATCTGTTCCGGATGCCTCCTGGACACCTCCCGAGGGAGGACACAGGACACGCTGGAGGGACTATGTCTCCCGGCTGGCCTGGGAACACCTTGGGGTACCCCCAGAGGAGCTGGAGGAAGTGTCCGTGGTGAAGGAAGTCTGAGAGTCCCTGCTTAGACTGTTGCCCCCGCGACCCGGCCCCGGATAAGCGGAAGAAAATGGATGGATGGAACATTTTTAACTGTCAGCACCTTTAATAATTACCGTGATAATCCTTTCATTAGCGCAATGCACACTGATTGTGTTGTGATAGCACTCTGAAGGGCGAATTACTTAGCATGGGGAGCAAATAGCATTCTCAAATCTGTAAAAGGTAAAATGGTGATCTAAATATGTATATGTTAGCTGTAATATGCCCTTTTTAACTGAAATATGACTTTTGTTTTCAAGGCATAGAAGTGTATTTTCCACACTACTTTTTGAGTTTTTAGCCATGTTATAGTTGTTTCTCTTTTTCATTTACCCTCTCAGAGTTTTATTTGGAGTGATTTGTATATGTTTGAACAATCTTTTAACGCTTATTTTCAAGACACAATATTGCCAATGAACCACTGTTTTCAATACCACTAGTACACGCCCCTTGATTTTATAATTATACAGCAGACACAATTTGTTTTCTTTAAAGCACTTACAGAGTAAAAAAAAAATAATACAAAGAACAGCCATAATATTTCGATGGTAAAGTTATAATTGCATTTGACTTGCAGTGTAGTTTGAGCATGTGCACGATCTTGGAGCACGGGCTGTCTGTGCTGATTGACATCGACTGCAGATTGCCGGGTTAAACAGGGGCTCCATATAAATTGCTAAAGAGCTGTCAGGATGTGTCGTCTGCAGCTGTGTCAGAGGAGCGTGCATGAATCACTCTGTAATGCATTCTAATGGTGGGCTCCGGGCTGCTCTTCCGGTGGCCCTGTGAGAACATTCGTCATCAGAGAATCTGGATCTCTGGAGGATACCTTCACTCCCAGCCAGTCTGTATAATGTCCAGATGGCAGGACTCGGGCTCGGGGAGGTGACATTTGGTTTGGCATTTACTAAAGCAATTTGGATGAAAAAAGTTGAAATGTAAATCTCATCAAATAGTAATTAGTTCAAATGGGCCATAAACAACATCCTAGCGCGAGCGTGTGTATGGAGAGGAGGAGGAGGAGAAGGAGGGCAGATGACGAAGAGCACTGTGGAGACACCCGAAGGGCATTTTGAAAAGTCAAGAGCATCTGAGGTAAGCTGGTGTCAGACAATACTCCTGATGTGAACATTCACCCTGTACTTTTTCATGCAATAATAAGCTATAGACAGATGTAATAGGCAACATCACTGATTTTTGTTTCTACCAATACAAAGTAATCCTACAGCAAGTATCGCCATATTGATCTGATACTGATAACAATGAGTAAACTTAAAGGTCCCATGGCATGAAATTTTCACTTTCTGAGGTTTTTGAACGTTAATGTGAGCTCCCCTACCCTGTTTAGGCCCCCCCCCCCCATGGCTAAAAGTTGCGAAATGTCTAAACTGAGCATTTGCGATCCTTTTCTGCGTTACACAAAACCAGTGTTGAAACGGGCGAGTTCGGACAAGGCACCTTTTTGACGTCAGATCGGCAAATGCAGCTCCAACCCCTCCCTCTGTCTCCGCTCAGCGTCCCTGTATATCCCGCCCAGAGAGTTTGGACTGTGAATGCGCTAGGCAATGCGAAATGCGTTTTTTTATTTGCCTGGAGGCATGTCCGAGTGTTTCTAGGCTCGGAAGTCCTTTATCTGAGCCTCTGGACCTTTGAACAGCAGTGGTTTAATTTTATTTTATGTGGAAATGTGTTTATTTTTCAATGGAACACTCCAACTCTCTCCCCCCGTGCAAAAACAAGGAAATGGATCAGAGAGCGCACAGAGAGACAGCGGAGCGTTTAGCCACGCCCCCACCTTCTACAATTGGCCAGCTTTTTCCTCCTCATTTGCATTCAAGCAACAACGCCCATTATAGAGTGTTCTGAGTGAGGAAAATGACTCTTTCTCAGCTTATCTTTGTTTCTCATGCACTGAGTGTTGATTTTGAAGAAGGATTCATTTACAGTATTAGGGAATCATTAAGGAGCCATATAAAAGCATCAAGAAGTACCATGTCATGGGATCTTTAAACAAGAAACCTAACTGGGCATAGAAGCTACCTTGAGCTGACAAATTAGATTAAGCTGAATAAATATGATAAATATTTTATTATTTATTTATTTGATTAATTTGAGTAAAAGCCATTTCACAAGTATTTTTGGACAAGAATTGATACTTTTCGATACCTGTCAGCATCAAAATATTGATCCACCCGTCCCTAATGCATAGCTGCCAATATGCACCATGTGCCCCTTGAAACCCACGAGGTCCATCCTAACTACTGAACCACTGCATACTTCACATCACATAATATAATTTTCATAAACAACAAAATATAGATGCCAATCTATGTATACAGACCTATTAGTTATTAAGGCAATATAATGACCTGAAAATGAATGCATACATTGTCATAATGTCATTGTGTTTTTTGCAAAATGTGCACCTTTTCCTTATGCATTTGATTCACCTTGTCCCAACAATCCCCACATACTAACAAGTGTTAGTAACTAATAAATAATGTGTCCTTTATCACTACAAGGTGCCAGATTAGAGAATCAAGAAATGTCTGCATACTTACACAACATATTCCGCAACATTTACCGACTAATTCTCTAATTACCTCCCACCCTCTTTTATGTCTCTCTTCCTTGCCCATATATGGTCGTCTGTGCTCAGTGGAGACTTGCTGAGCCAACCGCAGAGCTCCTTGAAGCCTGAGCCAAGGTTAGCTAAGCATTTGCCCAATCGATGTGTATGACGTGGAGCGTTGAAGCATGGAACCATCCCAACATTGATTGTCAACACATTTGCATTCTGCACTGGGCTTTCCAGACTGTTCCCGGGGGGGCTTGCGGGTGGGAGGGTGGGGTGGGGGTTGGAGATGACGGATGGGGGCTACTGCGCTCCAGGAGAGGTCAATTAAACAGGAAGACGGCTCCTCTCTGACAAAGTGGAAACGGACTAACAAGGTTGAGGGACAGCCGCTTGTATGCTCCGCCTGTTAGTTCATTAATTAGATTGCGCCTGCTAAATGTGCTGAATGTAATGAGATGTGTGGAGATTGATGGAGCAGTTGTACACTAGTACAATGTGTTCACAGAGAGGTGCATTTTAAACTCTCAAAGACCTATTACATAAGGCAACAGTGTGACTTTTGTAGTTGCTCTGATTGGAAAGCAAAATTGAGGTGGTGAGGCAATGTGTGAAATTTCACTTAAAAATAGCTTGGATCAGAATAGGCTTCCATCGGGGTGGTTTCTAGCTTTGTGCGTGTCTGTGCAAAATCCTTTAGTTTAGTTTATTGGTTTATTTGAACACAGACCATGTGTAAATACATTAGTTTCCATCTGCAGTCCAAGGGCAGGTTAACAGAATAGAAATGATCCAAATATCCATCCATTTACAATCAAAACATGCACTCTCCTATTTAAACACATCACACTCCACATTTTCACATTAAAAATGACTCAAATACTAAGTCAGATATTACCATATAACCCTACATTACAATTTACCACCGTCTGGAGCTTCTTTGATGCCCTTGTATGAGACATACAATCTTGGCATCAAACATCTATATCAGACATCTATAACAGCATGTAATCAAATACGGATTAACATGATAAATGTAGGTGAATTAATAGTCAAATAAAAACCTGTTCTATTTGATATTTGTCAGCAAAATAAAAACAGTCACATGAGAGACCCTAGAGAATAGTCATACAAGAACATAAGAAATGGTGGCTAGCACTCACAGCTCATAGTAACAAGGTTTGGGGTTCTACTCCTGTTTCTCCCGGGGCAAAATTACATACAGGGGTAATCATGGCTAACTTTAACCTTGAATCATATATAGGAGAACCTAAAGAACACACATAAGAGAACCTAGAGAACCCACAGTGACACAGGAACAGGTGGTCCTGTGTGTAGAACCCACAGGGAGCACCTATAGAACTGTTTTGTAGGAACGCCTTGACAACAGTCACACAGAAATACCAAGAGAACACACATTTATACAAGAGAACCTAAGCAATGAAGAGTCACACATAATTACAAAAAAAAAATAAAAATACAAAGTACCAAATAATAGGTCTGTGTACTACTGGTATAAAAGTAGCAGCGAAAGAATACTTTTTCCTTTAATAACAAGTGGGTCCCGGGAGAGTGCTATAGTTACAAGGCAGTGTCATCATAAATTAACAAGAAAAACAACAGCTTTACTCAAAGAAATACTATTTAATGAGTTCATGAACACTGTAGTTCTGCTTTGTCATTCTAGAAGATGAATAATACAGTAAGTAAGTAAAGTAAAGTAAGAAAAAAAATAAAATAATAAAAATCAGATTCTAATACTAAAAAAAAGTCACATAAGGTATAGGTCAGTAGGTCATTGACTAGTATATGCCCATGGACCACCATGCAACTTACCTGTAAGGAATTACAACGATATAAGACCACATGAGAATATAAAAGAAAGTACTACCATTTAATGGCAAAGTAGAAATTCAATTTGTCAACTGGACAAATGTTTATTTGGTTGAATACTAACTACACTTTATTGTTAATTTAGGTGTTTTGTGTTACAGTGGTCCCTCGCTCTACCGCGGTTCACTCGCTGTTTTGCGGGTTTTTTTTTTCAATTTTTTCAATTTTTTTTAAATAGTGTAACATTTTTTTATAGTGTAACATTGTGTTCTGCGTCCTGATTGGCTAAGAGACTGTAGACCCAAGACTAAACGTGGACTAAATAACTAAACCAGGTCTAGACCAGGTCTAAACCAGGTCTAAATCTGGACTGGACCTGGACTAAACCAGGACTGGACCAGGTATAGACCTGGACTAAACCGGGATTAAACTACCACGTGCCGCTCTTTGTTGGTTTCGTGCAGCTGATTTGTGGCTCGGGCTGAGAGGACCAGGCGCCTCGGTTCGATCTCGTGCTCGAAGCCCCGGTGTACGCGCGGCCTTGAGCCGGTGGTGCACGTGTCGCGCACCTCTCCAAGGGGTTGGTGCGCGTCGCGTCCCAGGACGTGGCAGTGCTGTGGGATGAGCGTGGTGCGCCCTGCTCGTCCCTCTGTGCTCACACTGTGTTTGAATGAGAAGCAGTCCGAGCCACACCGGGCTCCCGGGCCGGATGCACGAGGAGCGGAGACATGAGTCACTGGATCCGTAGGAAGTCCAGGTCTAAACCAGGTCTAAAACTGGACTAAACCAGGACTAGACTAATTTCATCGTAGTTAGCTCCTCCCTTCAGGCAGATATAAGGCAGTGTCCACCAGCACTCTGACCACAATTGAAGAAGGAGCTTGAATGAGCTGCGAAATATATTCAACCAAATAAACTTTTGTCCAGTTGACAAATTGAATTTCTCCTTAAGCAATGGATTCTACCTGGGTGACTGAAGGATTCTACATACTATCATTTAATGTTGAAAATCACATTCAGTAATGTTTTTTTTTTTTTTTTTTCATTGTGGTATAATTTGGTACCAATCGATATCAGGTCTACTCCTTAGTATTGAAATGGAGTTTAGTATTGTGACAGTAATGTAAACTACAATTCGTCCAACACAATTCCAGCTGTTGTGTGCAATGGCACTGGGTGAGACTGCGTCCTGTATTATTCACAGTACATGTGTCTTGGATGATAAAATGAATCACTCACCAGGGAGTCCTTTCACTGCGCTGATTAAATGTTGCATTAATAATGTAGCATTTATGATTATGTAGTGTGCCCTACCGTCTGCCTGTAGCAACGCACTGTTTATGGCACAAGAACAGCCATAATTTCAGCTGGAGCATGATCAGTCTAAGCTTTGTTAGCTCAGTCATACTAAAAATATTGCTTGTGTGATGATGTGGAAAAATGTGATTGGCCTGCCTATAACGTTTCACAGTCTGGCATTAAATGTATCTGTCAACATGTAGACCAGCAGGACAGTCAGATCTATGCAGAGGCAAGCCCACTTATCCACTTCTGAAAGAGGGAGTATTATGCAAATTGACTTTTCGGAGCTTTCTACCACATTATAAAGTTCACGCATCAAAAATATGCCTGAAGAGCTTTTATATGTCATCTATGAATGTTTGAGTAATCTTGCAATTTCTCCCAGGCCCCACTTGAACCATCTTTATGGTTAGCATTACAAGCCTTTACATTACAAGCCTACATCACCCATGCTCCAATGCAACAATTCTTCATAAATATATATATTAAAAACAAACAAAAAACAAACAAAAAAAAAAACCATGATAAAAACTAACACATTACAAACTATGCATTGTGCAGTACAATAGTTTCATTAGTGGGATGCACACTGTGTTGTGATACTGCTCTGAAGAGGGAGGAGTGACTTAGAATGGGGAGCTATGGGAGGGGCATGTCAAAAATGAAACTGAAACTAATCAAACATGGTAATACGATTTTTGATGAATATAATACTTTCAAAACAATAAAGGTAATATGTTGAATAGGCCAGAGTCCTGCAAATTTTCACAAACCGCACCCACCCAAACCCGTCATACTTCATTCCGAACCCGAACCGTTTCCCGACAGAATTTAAATTTTGGTTCCGCACCCGAGCCGAACCGCTATAAATAGACCCGCGACCCGAACCGTACCCCCATGAAAATAAATAGGAGAGCCAAAATGAAATACAGAAGTTTATTGCTACAAGGCAAGTGAATTTGTGGAATTATTAGCAACGACTTTGTACTGTCCGTTGACTAACTTCTTTTTCAGCTCTTCCGTAGTCATTTTCAAATGCACTGCAGGACATCGCGTGACTTGATAACAGTGCGCGCGTACAGACAAAAAAAAAAATAGATCAGATTTTACTTTTTATCTTGGAAATGGTGTTTGCATTTCACTACAACATAGGCCTTTATATTTGTATAATATATATTTTTTGTAGGCGCATTTTGTAAACCGCAGACAGACCTGCGCTCTGGTTCTTCAGACCCGACCCGAGCTGGCATCCGACACAGCGCAACATTTTTCACCCGTTTTATAAAAGTTAACGGTTCACCCGCGGGTACCCGAACCTGTGCAGGTCTCTGGAATAGGCTATATTATGTGTTAAATGCATGTAAGTGTAAAACCCACTTTAATAAAAATACCAGTAACTGAATCAATAGAAGATAAGATAAATGATACTGTGAAACATTCCAGACAAAGCAATAACCTCAAGCATCTGGCAGACCCTCATCGGAGATGCTTCATAGTTTAGCTTTAAACTCCATTCTTCAAACTGCTTTTTGTGTCGTGAGCATTTGACAGGCTAAATACTAAACATGTCATTATGTCAAAAGTTCTAAGGTCTTTGTCACATGTAAAGCCATCACAGTCAGGCATTTGTTCCCACAGTAACAGCTGTTAGCACCCACTTCGCAGCCCTATTAAAACACAACATCTGTTCAGACAAGATGCAACATTTTTTATTTGTTACAAATTCAGAAAATCCTGTCATTTCATCTTTTCTGGCACTCCATGAAAGGTTTTAATTAATCATCTGACAAAAGGTATCATACATAGCCTAACTGTTGTTTCAGTCTAACTGTGGTGTACTGAAGAATGAAGTGGATTTCAACACTACTCAAATGACTATGAAAAACTAATAAACTCATTACATCGCTTCAAGATTTGACTTTTTAACAGTGATCAAAATCTGAATGAAATATAGGTACAATACAGGTTTGTGAAGTTTTTGCTTTTGCACAATAATCATGAAAAATGGCCATGTAGGAGTGATGTAGGCCTATGGGCTGAGCTTTGGATAAAATCATACTGCAAGGGGCCCTGGAGAGATCGATAAATTACTAAAACTTGCATGGATGGATGGACCACCCCAGGCATGGTTTTGATGAGGGAACAGTGTTAACATGGTAGAACACTCCAAAAGTGCCAAACCCAAAAAGGCCAAATCCACATGAGAGACTAATGAGAGGCTAATTCTGCTTTCTGATTGGATAATCGCCTTGTGAATCAAAACACCAAATTATATCATAAACAACATGGCCATCATGTCCAATGTTTTTGTAACTATGTTGCTATCAGTAGAAGCTATATTTTATGTGAACATTTTTACCTCATAGTACAGGTAGCTCAGGTTTATGAAGTTTAATCATCTAAATCGTACATACAGTTCACAATCACAATCTTTCATTCTAATGTGAGAGATACAACAGATTTTTGCTCTGTTGTTTATACTTTTTCTTAAGTAATAAAATGGAGTATTCTTCCATCACTGATCTGGACCATCTGACTTAATCAACCAACCATCTCCACACACTGAGAGTGCTCCAGGCTCACACTACACTGGGCACTGGCCGGTTCTTTGTAGTATATGATTCCACTGGTGATAGAGCTATTGCACAGCCTCTATCTGCTCTCACACTCTTTTGTATTCAGTTTTGTTTATATTAATCTATTTCATTCACCCGCTCCAGCTCTGGCGTCACTCTGCCTTTTGGACAGCTTATCAGACCAACTCGTTTACAGTTTCACTCCTAAAACACTGAAGGCTTAGTACATCTCTCCAAAATCTACACCATTTAAGTCCTTTGTTGAGTCGTGTAAACAAAGCTCCAGCACAAGGGGATCAGGAGACATAGTGGAAGTTTTGTGGCAGTTTTTCGTTTATGTGGATAGGCCCAGTGATTACAGAGATATGAACCAATAAATCTGTGATCTTACCAACTACCAGGACTAATCATTTCACTTCCCTCCTGTACTTCCTGGTTGGAGGTAATTCCATAATTGTTACCTAGAAACAATGATGTAGCATCTTTATTTATTCTTGCTTCTGCTTGGTCAGGACCTAGATTTTACCTATGGTGCATGCTTTTTTGATATAATGTGTACTTCAAATCTGCGCGCACAGATTCTCATTTAGAGTTTTGGAAGTTGTTGTAGGATTTTTTTGCCTTGGGGTGTTACGTTTGCCTGAAATGTGTCAGCGCGTCTGGTCTGCACAGCCGAACACTCACACTCTGTTGCCATGGAAAATCCTCTGTGGAGAGCCTGGTTACAGACCTGGTGTTGTAGGCTCATGATCCGACTGTGATCAAAGCTTCATGTTTCTTAGTTAGATTTTAAATCAAATGCTAGCCTAACTGCTGTAGGTTAATTTCATTTCCCTTATCCTATCAACCTATGATCGAGATAATCAGATGAAAGGATAGGACAGACAAAAGGATAGATTAGCACACAAATGAAAAGATCCTCAAATCCAGTCAAGTGTCTTCTTTTACTCTCCGACTGGTGTATTGTTTGGATGAAGATTCCCAGCATAGATCGCATCACATTCTACAGTTTTTAGATATCTCCAATATTGGTCCTTTAAGCCGGATTATTCACCCAAACATCAAAATGGAGACACAAGAAGAACAGTAAAAGACAAAGGAGCAACAGGATGGTCGCAACAGCTTCCAATGGTTGGTTACGAACGCGCCCCCATTAAAAAAAATATGTATATATTACGCGTCATTCCGTCTTACGCGGTTTAGCGTGGTAAGAGATGTAAACAAACACGAATGGCGCGCGGCGCACGGCGCAAGAATACGCTCTGTTGTGGTTGTAGGGAGAAGAAGACAGCCTCATGTGCTTGCCCAATGTGGGCGGAAGTACCTGATGTGGGCTCTGATCTACTCCTATGAAAGCGGCAGTGATAACCAAGCAGCGTAGTGGTCTAATTATTGAGATGGAAAGGTTATTGGTGCTTTGGTTGGAAGATCAAAGGCAAAATCCGGTTTACGACGAAATTCGGGTTACAACGCGTCTTAAGAACGGATCTACGTCGTAACCCGAGGACTCCCTGTATATATATAGGAGGAGCAGTGGGCAGCACACTTCTGCGCCCGGGGACCATCTCCATGATCTTCTTGCTTCAGTTTGGTCAGGACCTAAGCTGGAGGTGCCTATGGTGCATGTTTTGGGTTGATGGGGGAAACCGGAGTGCCCGGAGAAAACCCACCCAGACACGGGGAGAACATGCAAACGCCTTTCTGTGTGGAGTTTGCATGTTCTCCCCGTGTCTGCGTGGGTTTTCTCCAGGCACTCCAGTTTACATACAGTGCTCGGGTTCTCTTGCTTTCTATCCTCAGCTGCATAAGGTGATAAGGTTAGACAGTGGAACACAGCACCCCAAGTAAGCACCCAACCCAGCTTTCCAGTGCTCCACCTGGCCCAAGTGGATACAGCATCCAAGACCAGTCCTACCATGCAGCCCACATGGTTCAACCATTTAACAGTCCAGTATATCAGCACCTGCCTACTATCCTGCCAGCTATGGCACCTTTCAATCCTTCTTGTTTATGTACAACCATACCAAGCCTTTACAGCAACAAGTGCTATTATGTCCCACGTCTCAACCAGAACCTTGTAACAAACTGCCTGTGAAATGATCTAACATGTTCCTGACACTGTGAGTATTGAGCATGGTGGCACAACAGCATCTATACCAGTCCAGTACCAGGCCACATCAGTGCAACAACCTACGCCAGTTGTGACAGCACCAGTGTACCAGCCCCAAGCTCCACTCACAATAAAATTTACAGTCAACCATGGCTTCACCTAATGTACCCCAGCACCACTAGCTGCAGTACACTCCTGCTCCATCCTTACAGCACGAAGAATGCTCCTTTGCATTACTCTGATCGCACTACATCTCACTACAACTCACTACAACTCCAGAGCAGGCAGTTCCAGCCTGGCAGGTCAACAACATGCTATTGTGCTATTGCTCTGCAGCCCACATAAAGAATAGCCTTGTATAGACACCACGGAGATTTGCAGCTCAGACAAAGCACACCACGTGACCCCATTCAAACACAACCACCAGCTTTGTGGCCAGACATCTCACTGCTCAACTCTCAGGAGAAGTTGGTCAAAGCTATCCACCTGCTGTTTCAAGGGGTGGCTGCCATCCCATCCTCAACTTCCACTGAACCTCTCAAGGCAAGCCCTTCTCATCTCACAATATGAGAACACACACCACAGAGATGTTCTCGGCACCAAAACACATTCATATTGTGAAAGTTGGACAACACAGGAGGAAGAAGTGGGGCTTAAACTTCAAATGTGATGTTATCCAAGGTGTACATTCCAATCCTGCAGCACCAACACCCTTAAAGGGACAGTGTGTAAGATTTTTACCCGTTAATTACTGAAATTGAAGATACCCATTCAAAAATACAGTGTTTTCCAAGCCTTTTCACTTCCATTATAAAATCAAAGTATTCTGTTGGACTTAGATATACCTGCATAAAAGGGGGATCTTCCCCATATAGAGGCAGAAATTTTGATTACGAGAGCCGCAGAAGGACATTTGGGCTTCGCCTTCGGCAAGGCTCGTGGTTTTCACACAACGAGATAGTACACGTTTGGATAAACAACGACAAGCATGTTGCCGGATCACACGTCGTAATGGATCTAACACGTGTTTTGGACTAAATTGTTTTACTGGATTTTATTTGCTGGATCCTTACGGACAGATTGAGACCAAGCTTATGGTGAAATACTGAGTTTGACCTGTCCAGAGCCTTCAAAGGTAAGCAAAGTAACAAACCTTGTTTTGTGCTTTTCCGTATAAAAGCCCCATGTGCTCGGGAAGTGATTGTTGTGCCGGGAAATGAATTGCATAGTCAAAAAGATGAGACTGTAAGGTTTCATTTGATGTGTAGATTGTCATGGTACACGATCGGGAATGTGTGTTCTCATGCGAAAAGAAAAAAAGAACAGTGAATGGGACCGCGTTTTATTTATACAGTAGCACCGGGTGCGCTTCACACGTTCGTGTGTGCGGGTACGCGAGCTGTCCGCGTTACGGCGCGCCTGGGTGACCCTCGAGGTCTGCCGTAGCTAAAACAGGAAGCGCAATAGCCACCATCCACCTATGCGCCACGAATCCTACACACTGTACCTTTAAGGAATTTAGCAAGTTTAACATAATAGCTGTGCTGTTATCGGGGCGGCTGTTGTAAATTCCCCAGTATTACTGGTAATCCAGTAATGGTTTATTTAGTTCAGGCATTCCTAGGCAGCTCAGGGGTCCTGTTGAGTACCATGGTAACGCTGTTGCTGGCACCATGGTAACACTGTTACTGCTAGCCTAATTGGTGTAGGTTCATTTAATTTCCCTTATCCTATCAAAGTTGATGATACAGATAATCAGATGAAAGGACAGGGCAGAAAAAGGGTAGATAATCAGACAGAAGAAAAGATAGAAGAAAGGACATTAAAGCTCCTCAAATCCAGTCAAGTGTCTTCCTTCACTCTCTGACCAGAGTATTGTTTGAATGAAGTGTCCCAGCATACATCGCATCACATTCTACAGTTCTTAGATATCTTCAATAGTTAGTTTTAGGTCCTTGACAACGGAACTCCTTTATTTAATCCTATACGTATCCTTTATCACTTTATCCATTTCAATGTGTCTAGAGAGCTGCTTTTTGCCAAGAGAAGTAAATTCTCTATCACCTTGACCAACTTTTTAACTTTTGTCACCTATAGAAACAACTTCAAGATCTAAATTTCCACACAGCTCCTTTGGTTCTCCTCCTCTGTCTATGCTCCTCTGGCTCTGTTCCTCTGTCTCTGCTCCTCTGGCTCTGCTTCTCACATCCACCTTACTACATGAATAAAGTATATCTTAAACATATTCCTCTCCTCCATCACAGACCTTGAACATCCCTCTCTCATTCTTGCTGGTCTCACTGCAGACCACAGTGTCATCTGAAAACATGGCAGTCCAAGGATCTCCCTGTCTGAGCCGATCCGTCAACCTGCCATCACCAAGGCAACCAGCACAGACCTACCTCCACCTGGACGGCATACACTTGTAGCATTAATGTGTCTACTCTTTACAACTTGTAAAGGAGTTGGTTTCATATGACCTTTTTATGAACTTTCATATGATGTTTTTCATATGACCTATGTCGGTTTAATTTAGCATGTTGTTTCTACTTCATGTTAATGCAGTTCATCGGCTATATTTATCTAAATCCTATATTGATGCAGTTGGGGGTGTGATACTAACTGTAGTCATTGCTTTGGCGAAAGATCTATTAGACTTTCATCTGAGATTTGTTTTATAATATAACCAGAAATAACTGACTTGAATTTGTTTTTAAGTGCACTTTGATGTCACTGTGCATGTAAATATAATTAAAGTACAGTAGTAGTAAAGTAGTAGCAGGCAGCAGGTTCCTGGTCATTCCCAAAGTCAGGACACACACTCACGGAGAGGCGTCTTTTCAGTACTATGGCCCTCGACAATGGAACAGGCTGCCGGAGGACCTCAGGGCTGCAGAGAACGTTCATGTTTTTAAGAGTGGGCTCAATGCTCACCTGTTTAGCTTGGCCTTTGATTAAAAAAAAAAAAAGTTGATTGATTGATTGATTGATTGATTGATAGATTTTAGGTATATTGTACCATTACTATCAATAGTATGCAGTTCTAATGTGGTAGTAATTATCATTATTAGTGGTGGTAAGGTAGAAATTATACTACTTGTTAGCAGTATTAGCACATAGCAGTATATACAGTCATACTAGCGATGCAGTGATAGTATTAAATTTAGGGATAGCTGTAGTGGTGGTGGTGGTGGTAGTATCAGCGGTAGTAGTAGTAGTAGTAGCATGTATCTTAGTATTTTAGCATGTGTGTGTGCGTGTTATTGTTTGGGTTGTTTGGTTGTGTGGTGTTGGGCAACTGTGGGGCTGGTGGGTGGAAGGAAATGTGGGATTGTTTTTAATCACTGTAAGGCGCTTGTGTTACATTTTTTATATGAAAAACGCTTTATAAATATTGATTGATTGATAAAGTAGCAGTAATGTAGCAGGAGCACTAATATACAGGATCAGAACATATTAAATGCACACAGCTTCTGGTGTATGGACATACACATTCCCAAATATACACCCTTCTCACTGCAGTTTGATGTATTTATATATGTATGTACAGTATGTATTTATGTATGAATGTATCTATTATTCTTACAATGGTCCATTTCATACACAATTTGCATCAGTGCAAATTAAGCAAAGCAGTGTTGGTAATGAGGGCCAAAGTAAGACATTCTGAGTTCTACAGCTTTCCGGTTCTCCTCGTCTCCACATGTCCCCAGAGCCGTCCCATTACCTCTAAGTGCTCCAGGACAAGAGCAGCCAGCACCACCCAGGACCTGACATTTCCCTGATAAAGAGAACACACACACACAAACACACACACACACACACACACACACACACACACACACACACACACACACACACACACACACACACACACACACACACACACACACACACACACACACACACACACACACACACAGACAGACAAATGTTCACCAGCAGAATACACACAAATAGCACATAATATTCACACACACAGTTAAAGGTCCCATGGCATGAAATTTTCACTTTCTGAGGTTTTTGAACATTAATGTGAGCTCCCCTACCCTGTTTAGTCCCCCCATGGCTAAAAGTTGCGAAATGTGTAAACTGAGCATTTGCGGTCCTTTTCTGCGTTTGAAAAAAACACAGCTCAAACGGGCGATTCTGAACAAGGAAACTTTCTGACGTCACACGGAAAATGCAGTTCCACCCCCGTCTGTTTTTCTACCCACACTCTCTGTAAATCATGCCCAGAGAGTTTGGACCGCGAATGAGCTACGCAATGCGAAATGCGTTTTTTTATTTGCCTGGAGGCACGTGTAAGGGTTTCCAGGCTCGGAAGTCCTTTATCCGACCCTCTGGACCTCTGAAACAGTAGTGGTTTAATTTTATTTTCTGTGAAAATGTGTTTTTTTCATTGAAACGGCTCTCCTTTCTTCCTCCACGCTTAAAACACGGAAGTGGGGCCAGCGCATAGCGCACCGCTAAAACAAGGAACCAGCGGCACATTTGCTCCCCCCCCTTTCCCGCAGCTCTGACCTATCTCTGTCCTTCTCATTTGCATTCAAGCAACAACGCCCATAATGAGGTGTTCAGAGAGATATTTTTTGGCCATGTCTCTGTACAGGGGTCTTTCTCATGCACTGAGTGTTGATTTTGAAGAAGGATTCATTTACAGTATTAGGGAACCATTAAGGCACCATATAAAAGCATCAAGAAGTACCATGTCATGGGATGTTTAAATGTTAACCAATATAATCGCCCTCTTCAGCGAGTTTAGGAGGTGGGAGGGGCCAGCGTTTGGGGACCCCAATTCTCGACTCCCAGGCCATGGAGCGGGATAACTCGACCTACTTAGCGCACTGTTGGTAATTCCCTGTATAGTATTTAAAGTAACAGGCTAATTTTAGCCCGCTGCACTAGCTCTTTAAAGCTAACACGATAAAAACAAGGGGTTGCTAAGGGAATGGGATTTTCAGAATATGTGAATCGTGTCGGCGGGCTGAGTGGAGGACCTATAGAGATGTGAGAACTCCTCCTCCACCACCAGAATTATCGGAGCTCATCATGTGGGGGAGGCCAGGGAACCAGGCCAGTGATTAGACGGGGCTGCCATGACAACAAAGAAAAAGCGCCCACGTAACCTTAATCAACAAATAACTCACACAGCACATTCACAAATAATTACGCTCTCGCCAAACAAGTCATCCTCTGACGATGGGCTTCACCCCCCATGTAGTTCCAGAGAATGACACAAACACTGGAGGCAACTGGGCAGAGTACAAGTTAAAGAAACTGTATGTAACATGCTCTCTTACTGTTTTTAAAAAGGGTCTACAATCACAACTGAACATCTGTTATCAGAGCCGTAAGTGTGATGTGAAAACTCAGAACCTTCAGAATTCACTCACTGAGCTGCAGAGGCTGCACTAGCACTGATTCATAATGGGCTGGGGTTTAGATAGTGACAATTCAGATCAGAGAGAAGCATTTTATGTTTAAACCAACTGGATTTCAGTTGGAACTAGCAACCCAAATGAAAGACTGCTTTCTGATTGATGTAGATTTCTTGAGAACCAAAACACCAGATTATAACATAAAGAGCTTGGCCTCCGCATTACAGAATTAGAAACTATTTCAGCTGATGTTTGATTTGAACAATTTAAAAACAGTCCTTTTAATACAAGTAAATAATCACTTAAACTTTGTGAGCCAAACTCAATGGCAGAATTGTAGTGGTATTATTATAGTGGTATGATTCTTGTGAGAAAACATAACAAAACACAATTTTATGATTGTTCATAATTAATAACACCATGACTCAACTGTGACATACCTCATTCACTTTCATTCATATTAACTAACATCCCCTTATTTTAATGCAGGTTCTGAAGTAAGGGGAAGTGGAATGCTAAATATTGCATTTAAAACCCAAAATTTGCATAAAGGTTTATTTGCTCGCTTCAGGTGAGGTGTGATTTATGTGCATGGCTGTAAAACTCATTCAGGGAGGTGGAAATGTATTTAACCACACAAGCTCTTGTAGTCAACATAAAACTGGTGAGAAATACAGAAGTGCACACCTAAACAACCAAGAAATATTCTTAAAGTGGGGTTATCATGCAAAATCAACTTTTTGGAGCTTTTCTAACATGTTATAATATTGTTTCCTCATCTAAAACAAGCCTGAAGAGGTTTAAGAAGTCATCCATGTCTGAATATTTTAGTGATCTCTCCCGGGCCCTATTCAAACCCTCTTACAATAAGCTGTAAGATTCTGTCCAATGCTCTGCCCACAAGCCCATGCTCCCATGTGACAATTCTCTATAAAGATACAAAAACATGATACAAAACACAGCAACTTCACAAACCTGATCTGATTTTCAGTAGTTTCATTAGCGAAATGCATGGCAATTATGTTGATAGTACTCTGAAGGAGGAGTGACTTAGCATGAGGAGCAAAGGGAGGAGAGACTTAGAGCTTCAAAAAGAAAACTGAAACATACAAATCCTACGTAATACATAGGTAACATGGTGATCTAAATATGTTATGTATTAAAATAAAATCCATAGCAAAATGAAATATTACATAAATATTACATAATGCTCTTATTGTAAATGACTGGTCTCACTTGTTTACATGTGTGAAAGGTGTGCACACAGCTCACTGTGTGGGAGCAAGTTGTGATTGTTAATTACAGCAACATTTACGCAGTGAAGAGGTGTTACAGTATGTGCCTCCTGAGTACTCTGTGCATGCTGATACTATGTACTTGTGTATATGCTGTAATGGTAAACACAGCATAGGACATGACCTGCCTCTTTTTTTTTTTTTTTTTTTACCATACATGGACATATGTAGATTTTGATTATACAAGATTAATTCAGATTCCATCTTTGGTCTGATTCAATAAATTTTCCAAATCACATTAGTAAAAGCCTTTTTTTGTAATATTCACATTTTCTGAAACCTGGTGAAATTCATTATCTTGAGATTATTGCTGGAAATGCATGTAACCTTTGTACAGATTAAAAGTGAGAATGAAAACAACATTTGTGCCAGTCATTTTCAAGACGGTAGTTTAAATTTCCCATTCACTTACCCAGATTTATCTTTGGAAATACAGTGGTCCCTCGCTCTATCACGGTTCACTGTTCGCGGCCTCGCTGTTTCGCGCATTTTTAAAAAACATTTTTTTATTTTTTTTTAACAATTTTTTAATAGTGTAACATTGTGTTCTGTGTCCTGATTGGCTAAGAGACTGTAGACCTTTGCCAATTGATAGATGGGGGATGCAGGGGGGACCGGGACTAGACCAGGACTAGACCAGGAATAAACGTGGACTAAACCAGGTCTAGACCAGAACTAAACCAGGTCTATACCAGGTCTAAACCTGGAATGGACCTGGACTAAACCAGGACTGGACCAGTCTGAGAAAAGCGTATAATGTGTGTGGTGAGGCATTTACAGCCTTAAAACATGTAGAATAATTGTAAAATATAAAGTTGTCCTACTTCGCATATTTCTCTTATTGCGGGTTATTTCTGGAACCTAACCCCCGTGATAAACGAGGGATTACTGTAAAGTAAAGGCAATATGCACATGTATTTAAGATTAACATTGTACAGTATATGAAAACAAATTTGCCTAATGTTCCACAGTTTGGCATTATCTATGAGCACATGCATTCTAACTGTGTGCATGGTTGCTTCTCCACAGATCTGACCTGTACCTTTGCTTATCAGTGCCACTTTCTTGTCCCCAGGAAGATATATGTGTTTAATATTGTACTGTGGAGCATTCTAGGCAATTGTTTATGGTGGTCATACTCCCAGATGAGGGGCAAGAAACACTTATGTTGTACCTGATCATCATTTCTGTTAATGAATAGACCAGAGACTCTCAACCTATGGTACATATGGTACACAAGGTCCTTTGGTTGGTATGGAGGTCCTCTGCAATTCAAAATTTTTAAAGATCCTATATTACACAAAATGGATTCTTGTGAGCTTAAAGCTCTTAGAACGCTGTTACCTCCTCAAAAACATACCTGGAGTTGAGTAATCCTTTATTGTTAGTCTGTCTACACATTCAAAGCTCTGAATGCTCTGTTCCACCTTGTGACATTATGACGCTATAATTTTCAAGTTAACAGCTACCCTTTATATTTTGTGCTGTAGAGCTTGGCAAGATCTGAAATCATCAAAATTATTCTACTGTTGGTGTATGGAGATTAAAAAACACAAGGAGCACTTCCTGTATTACCACATGACATCATAAGGTGGAACAGAGTGCACCATAGGTAAAATCCTCCAGCTTAGGTCCTGACCAAACGGCAAGAAGCAAGAAGATCATGGAGATGGTCCCCGGGCGCAGTAATGTGCTGCCCACTGCTCCTAATAACAGGATGGGTTACATGCAGAGAAGAATTTCTCCTGTGTGAGATCAATAAAGTCACTTCTTCTCTTTGGTTTGAGAGAAGAATGCCTAAATATGCAGAGTTTGCATGTAAGTGTGAATGAAATAAATCTCCAGGTATGTTTTGATGAGGAAACAACATTATGGTATAGATCAAAAATAGCATAATGTGGGTCCTTTATTTAGAATAAATAGGAACTCACTATATTACATCAAAAAAATAATTTAAAAAATCTGCATATCAACAATATTAATATTACCTGCAAATGATCTGGCTTAAACAATATTGGCCTATAGAAAAAACAGAACCATTTGAAACCTAGCAATAACATCTAAATGGGGGAAAGCAGGTGGCAGACTCTCTTTCCAGAAACGTTTAAGGGTGAACCTTTAATAAGAAGTGTCAAATCTCTATCCAAAGGTGTCACATGGTATTCTTCAACTTTCTAATAAACAGACTGTGCCCATATGACAACTACCCTGCTCGGACATGATCCTGTGCCCATCTCATCGCTCTCCCACCGTCCTCTGGCTCAGTCCACTCCCGGAGCTGTCCCCTTCACTGCTAGGCCAGGTGGTCACTCCACACGTCTCCATCGAGACAAATGTACCGTGATGGCTTGTGTGGAGGTGTAGATGGATTTCACATGTGCTGCTGCTCTGACCCCCGTGTAAAGCGTCAATAATGGTGCCATTTTAGTGAGGGACTGCTTCATAATACAGAGGTGAGAGGTAATAGCCCTTTACTGGTGAATGAAACAATGTCACACTATCCCTCTGGACTCCAATAAAAAAGTAATTTCTCCTCCGAAGTGACAGACATGTTTGAACGTACCGACAGGGTCCCTTTGTTTCCGAGGAAGACGAGGTGGGTAGGAGGAGGAGGAGGAAGAAGAGGAGGGAATCGTAAGCAAGGATAAGCACAGATTTTCTGATGTCTTCTTATGATAAAAGAAGTAACATCATCAAAACTGCCTTTATCCATGCCTAGAGAACTCCACCCTCCTCGCACGAAGACGTATACAGTCAGGAAAGCAGAGCGCTCACACACAGAATTCTGGACAGGACAGAAGTGAGATGGAACCAGCAGAGTGTGAAGATTGTGATGAGGGCTGCTGGTAACATGCATTCATTAAGACATGTCAGATATGAAAATGCATCTCCAAGATAGATTTAAGTTTAAAGGTTCAGAGACTGTAAAATACTTGTCTGGAGCCCACACCACAGCAGTGAGTTAAAAACAGTGCTAGAAAGGGGTATGACTGTACACATCTCCTCTGAAAGTAGGTACTCCATTGAGCTCATGTGTTTTGTTGTGTGTAAGTATGTGTAAATAACACATAAAAGGACAAAAAAACACTATTTGTTTAGTTTATGAATTTTACCCCTAGTTCTGTGACTGATAGTCTTTATGAATCTTAGAAATTCCAAATGTACTAAGCTTCCCCCATTGAGGAAGACAATTGATAGTTTGATATTTGTTTTCATAATTTAAATTCAATTTTTGCATTCAGTTGAAATTTTGCATATTTTGTAAAATGTATTGATAGAAATATAAAAACATTGTAAGAATGTCTGTCTGTCTATTAGCCAACCATGCTGTGAACATTAACACTAAATTAGCACCACTCTGTCACAGCCTTGTATCATCCACATTCCATTTGTCTCTTCATTTGAACTCTCCATTAACCTAATGTAGTGGAGCTGTGTCTTAAACTGCACTCAAGGACACTGAGCCTGTCAGATTGTTCCAGTCTATTTAAAGGGTCCATATAACACTTTTTAATCTATGTTAGAATGTTGTTACCTCCTCAAAAACTTACCTGGAGCTGTGTTTTGTTTCATTCACAAATGTCTGACACCACTTCTACTGAACTAAAGGTAAAAAGTAATTGCTAACTTGAAAACTACTACTATATGACATCACAAGGTGGAACAAAGCATTTTGAGCTTTGGAGCATTAGACAGACTAATAATAAGGGATTACTCAAAACAAAACACAACTCAAGGTATGTTTTTTGAGGAGGTAGCAACATGCTAACATACCTCACAAGAATCCATTTTGTGTAATATAATTTAACAAAAATTATTGGTAAATGACTGGACATAAATGGCTCAGTAGAAGCAGTGTACAATAATACCCCTATCACCACAGTACAATGCGCAACATCACCACAGAGACGCTACATGTCAGGGAGAGGAGACAGGTTAGAGGTCATACAGAGGTTATACAGAGGTCATACAGGGCTAAACAGGAAACACTTCACTGAGCTGGGTCCAAGCTGCCTCCAGTCACTTTGTCACGACTGGATCTCCATAACATCACATCATGATCAGAGTAGTTTTATCAGCCGGTGGAGGGGAAATAGTGCTTGGAGGCAACTTGGAGTGAACAGAAAGCAGAGGTCCTACCATGGTGACTCTGGGAGCGCAGCGGCCAATGCTTTTCTCCTACAACACACAACCAGGTGTTTGGTGTTAGACCAGGGACAGTCACAAATCAAATTAAATACAGTATAAGGGAACAGACATTTTAACATTCATTACATTTTTGTGAAGTTTGAACTCTCCAGATTCAATTTATAACAACAAAGATTTGTAAACAAAAAATAATCTGACCTGAAATTTCTGTTTTGTAGGGAAGGCAATTGAACCACTGAAATGATCAGTCTGCAGAAGTTGTACAGACTTTAAAAACATGGAGGAGCACTGCTTGATTTAAATTGCTACTTATCTATCTCCATAGAAACAAACAGGTGTTGCCATCTGTGGTGGTTTACTAAAGGTAAATGGCACTTTTTTCACAAGTAATCACAAGTAAGTACAAAGATGTTGATATGATATGAACTTTTCTGAGCACTGAAAACTTTAAAGCAGGATAATACAGGGTTACTCAAACATGCATGAACCAATCCAAACACAAGGGTAAGATAGTGATGAGATAAAACTGCTCTAAAAGCTCAGTCAGTTTTACCTAACACATAGAGTAGAATATCACAGGCAGAGCAGTACCATGTCTCCAGAGACATGACAACAAAAATATAACATTACAAACGTATTAAATAAATGTATTTTTTTTAGACACAGACAACATTCAATAACTTCTTGTGTCTTCTATAGAAAACTTGTTGATGTATGATACATAACATTTCAAACTCTTCAATATTAAGGAATAGATACTTAAAACTGATTCCAATACCACAAAAAAAAACAAAAAAAAAACAATGTCTTTATTTAGACAATAGAATGTGATTTTCAACAGTAAATCATAATACTGTAATTTCCGGACTATTGAGCGCACCTGAATATAAACCGGATCAACTAAATTTTAAAATAATTTTATTTTTGTACATATATAGGCCGCACCTGTCTATAAGCTGCAGGTGTCCACATCTTCAAGAACATTTTCAATTTCTGAACATCTGCTTTTATTCCCTCTGAAAGCTTTTATTGTCTTTTTGCACTGAGTCAGTTCATCACGCAGCCGTCGCTAAGGTCTCACCATCGACTTGTCGATGCTAAGCTCAGGTGCAGCAGCTCTATTTCCTTCTTTGACAGCCAGATCGATTGCCTTTAGCTTAAAAGCTGTATCATATGCATTTCTTTGTGTTTTCCATGAGGAGGGTGTGTGCATGAAGCGCAAAATAACTGTTCAAAACAAAATCAAACTAGCATCTTCCTCGGCGCGTCGTCTCTTCACCTGTCTGTCTTCACCTGTCTGTATCGCTCTTGCACCTCGTCACTTGGTGCTCTACTGCGCATGTCTCCTGCAGAAAGAGCCATTGTCCTGTCGGGGATCATGTCAGTGTCTGGGATCATGTCAGTGGCTTGTAGGATTTCAGCACATTTCAGGCTCTCCCAGGGTCAGGGCTAGTTGTATTGATCAGGTATGAGTGGATGTCCGGTTACTGGAGTTTGAGACATTTCTTCTTGTCATTTACACACTCATCTGCATTTGACACATACGGGTCATTAAGACGTATCCCACTCACTAATGTTCATTTAGCATCATAACTTATTTATCACACGATGATAAGTGGTTTAGTGCGATTTTAGTGTGCTGTGAACAGCGCTAGCCAACACTGCAACTTCATGTTAACCACATTGACAGCGGCGCATTCTGCACTCAGGCTGTGTGAGCGTCCGCTGCGTTGATAAAAGAATAATCCATCCATATATGAGCCACATCGCTGTAAAAGCCGCAGGGTTCAAAGGGTGAGAAAAAAGTAGCGGTTTATAGTCCGGAAATTACAGTACATTCTTTTGTACTCCCATGTGGTCTTATATCTGTATAATCCCTCAGTGGTCCAGGTAGGTTCCATAGTGGTCCATGGGTGTATACTAGTCTATGTGCTCTTCTACTTGTGCTGATACAGCTCAAGATCATTCTAAAGCTATTCAGGAAAGGCTCATTTCTGTCCTGTGAATGGGATATTTATCAATACCTGCTCAATACTAGTTTTGGTATTAGTGCTTTCAGATGCTGTCGTGGAAATTTGTCGAAACTGTACTAAACATACAACTACATGTTCCATAAGGAGTTTAAAGAAAAGTGAGCATGCCATAGCTCGTACAGGACACGAGTATGAGGCTCATATTGATTGTGTTTCTTTTATCTCATGTGTGCTGATGCCACCTGACACTGACACACAACGCATCATGTCACCTCATGCTTCCTCCGCCACACACACACACACATCTGCATGCTGAGCAACCACAGAGGCCAGAGAGGGGGACGGAGAAGAAAGAAAGAAAGAAAGAAAGAAAGGGGAGGTCATGCAGGAGCATAGAAGAGCAGGGAGGGGTGCAGAGGAGCAGAGAGATGGAGAGGAGCAGAGAGGAGGAGAAGGGAGGGGTGAGCATAAGGAGGAGGTGCAAAGAGGAAAGGAAAGGTTAGGGGAACTGGGGAGCAAGGAGCAAGGAGCAGGGATGAGTGGATAGAGCAGGAAAGAAAAGAAGAAAGGAGCGGAGGAGAGGGGAACCTATCCACTCTGATCTACCACCATTGATCCCCTGTCATCCCACCCTGACCTCCCTATAACACACATGTTGACTTTACATGCTTCTTGGGGACAATGCATTGGCTTCCATTCATTTCCTGGAGACTGATCCTAACCTCAACCATAGTCACTTCTTGCTTAGGTCTTATATTATGTGATATTGATTCTTGTGAGCTTTTAGTCATGATAGAACCTTGCTACCTCCTCAAAAACATACCTGGAGATGTGTTTTGTTTCATTCACACATGTTTGATTAACCCTTTATTATTAGCCTGTCTTCATCTCCACAGCTAAAAGTGTCATGTGGTAGTTATCAAATTCAGATCAGTAGACATAGTTAAATCCAGAGCTGAAATTATCCAAATGATTTTACTGAAGGTGTATGGAGTTTAAAGATGTGTGAATGAAGCAAAACACAGCTCCTTGTATGTTTGTGATGAGGAAACATAACATAAATCAGAAAATCGTAATATGGACTCTTTAACCTAAACACTCACCTTAATCTAACACATATAAGAACTTCCGTCCCCGCCATGTGATACAATCCCTCCCACACACAAGCCCCCTGAGCCCCCTCCCTTCATATGGACTGCATTAAAATCAGGGCAGATATCAGGATGCATTAGACATAAGTGGTACAATTAGCAGAGGATGTCGCTCCATATATTCCCTAGAGAGAAGATGTAAATCCTATACATTGTGGTTAATGCACACGGTAGGTAACAGGAGCCGCTCTATAGGATTACCACAGTAGGTTTAGACTCCAAAGCACATGGGGATATGAACATTCAATAAAGGAGCATTATGTAACATTTCAGGTGGAGTGTCCACAGCCTGCTAGTCTTCATGGAAATCATATTGCTTTGCCCAGAATATCCCCCAGTATGGCATTAAAGGGATAGGTTGGTTTTTTTTATGTGAATCTGTATGGCATCTCCTTCAGCAGTGTCGTGCATTAACACTGGCTTACCCCTGACAGTGTCCTGTGAGCCAAGTTCTGCCCCGGTTCTGGTGCTGAAATTTTGCACAAAATTCAAGAACGCCAAAAATATATAATCTGTATAAAAAAATCTTTAAAAATGGCTCTACAGCACCCCTTGGAAAATCAAAATACATTGCGCCTATGGCTATACCCATGTTGCCATGGCAACAGGCCAAACATCTGTCCTCGCCAATGGGACACCCGGCAAAAACTTTGTCGTAGCCAAACCAAATTTGGTACACAGATGCATCATGGGAATAGGAACAAAAAAGTATATTACATCGTTGCTAGGCGACCAACAGGAAGTCAGCCATATTGTCCCGAGCATGCGACCCGGCGCCAAAGGCGTATTTTCCTGTCCTCGTATTTTAACAAACTCCTCCTAGGGTTTTTGACCCAGACTCACCAGAATCGAGCTGTATCATCTAGACAAGTGGGACATTAAAAGTTATTAAAAGCTTTCTAAAAGACTGAACGGTGATTCCATGACAACACCACAAATTTCAGGTTCTTTTGTGGCTCGCCATCAAACTTCGACGAGCAATAATTTGCACATACTTTGGCCGATTTCACTCAAACTTCAATTGAAAATCAACTTTAATCGATAATAACAGAACAGTGCAGGAAAGGCTTATGAGTGACCCTTCTCTTAAAATTATTGAAATTAAAAGGCGAAACAAACAACCCCTCCCCAGCTCACCCCCAGGCATTCAACACACACACACATGCAGATAACACACAAACTCACACATGCATTCAGGTAGAAAAAATGGGAGTGCAAGCGAGGGCCGATCATCACTGCTTGTGGCTATAATTAAAGCTTGTTTTTCTTCTCAAAACAATATTTGTCCAAAAAGTGATATATTTGCGTCACAAAACAGTTGCCCACGAAAAAGTCAGAACTCAGAATCGCTTGGTGCTATTTTCACGAGTCGTATC